>OY756425.1:29690808-31015096 GCA_963576905.1 Mystacides longicornis
ATTAAAATATGTAATGTTATGGGTATATTATTGTTTCCCATAACATTAATGTCCATTTTTTATAATATATATATATATTTTTTTTCAAACAAATGAATCTGTGCTCACTCAAAGTGAACACAAATACACTCTGATGATTCTTTCACAGTAAGCTACTTAAAGCTTGTGTTGTATGCTTGTAGTGATCATAGAGTATAATATAAGGGTCGTTTTCAAAATATATGTACGTCACGAAATTGTCAGTAAATTGTTTCGTTAGGAAATGTCAGGAAGTTGTAAAAATAATGCCGCGTTTAGAACAGTTATTTACTATGGTATTTTCAGACTACAATTTTTCAGAATTTTTGTTAACACCAAAAGTTAAACAAAATAGTAAGGAATGTCCTTATAAACGTAACACTTGCAAATTTAGACAATAATACATACACATAACTTAAAAAATAATTGAAACAAAAAATCAAAAATATATTAAATCCATTTATTTCTGTTGCTTCTTCCTTTTTTTTTGTTGTCTGCTGTTTTTTTCTTTTCTTCTATTGTTATCTTCTTTCATTTTTGTCTTTGAGCTTCTTTTTCACTTTCAATAAGATCTAATGTTTTCCTTTGCTTCTGTTGAACTTTCTCTAAATATTTCTTTCTTCTCTCTTGAATTTTTTTAGCGTTTTGGGCTTAAAGTTCGTCAAATAACCAGTGTCAGGAAATTGTTTTGATTGTTGGGGACATTTTTAAAATGTTGATTTTTAATTTATTTAACGTTAAATTACATAGTTTATCTAATCGGCCTAAGACTTGAAGTGTGCTCTATAACTTTGTGTTACAAAAAACAAATGAGTTTGGTAGAAAAATTTTGATAAAATTAATATTTTTCAAATAGCTTTCACATAGGGGACAAAAAAATGTATGGCGAAGTTTTGCTACCTCATCTTCAAACTTAATTTAAGTCAAGATTATCATCACAATCTGATTGTTTTTTTTATCAGGAATAATCTGCAGTATGTTTAGAATAATTTGTGAAATTAAAAACAATATATATTTTAGTTACAATTAACCACTGTTTTTCAAAGTTTCTTGACTTGGACAAAAAATTTAGTCATATGTACAAAAATTTTGAAAACTACCCATAATAATACTACTTTTCAAACTGCAGCCCGATTCACGGAAAAGTTTAAGTCTAAGTTTAGTTCGAAGTTCGAACGAAGTTCGATTCAAACCCTCCGTGAATAGGTACATAGACTGTAGATAGTCGCCGCCTACAATTATTATTACCAGCAGCCCTATTCACGGAGGGTTTGAATCGAACTTCGTTCGAACTTCGAACTAAACTTAGACTTAAACTTTTCCGTGAATCGGGCTGCTGATTTACCTTCGTGGTTCTATGTTCTCTTCACCGTATTCAAACACCTGCGCATGCGCACAGCAGAAGGATTCGTCGACAATTTAACGCTTCGTAATAATGCAAACTTAAAAATAAAGGCCATAGATTTTTAGAATTCTGTGGATGTGCCCCGTCTGCAAAAATGGAAGAAGAAGGAGATTTTGTCTTTGGTCAAGTTACAAGCTTATTTTTTAGTCTATGCGTGATCTATGTCAGAAAGAATGACATTTGTCTAACAACCGTCTTCTATGGTCTTTTCTTTAAACCGCGGTTAACATGGCGGTCGGCAAAAATAAAGGGCTGTCGAAAGGAGGCAAAAAAGGAGTTAAGAAGAAGATGTAAGTATCGAAATAATCACATAATATAACACATATTAGTATGTTTAATTAATATCCTTTCAAGCACATTTTATGTGTCTGTGATGTGTCCGATATTCGATGATTATTTCTTCAACTCGTGTTGTTTGTCACGTCAAAATGTTAACCTGATTGGATTTTACTTTCTTATTAAATGTTGTAAAAACCGAATGAATCAACTTGGATGTTCACATATTCAAATTTCGGCTCAGTGTTTTGTATTTTATATGCGTTTCGGATTGGTTTGAGGCATAGATCATCATATTTACTAATCTTCCCCTATTTTCAGTGTGGATCCCTTCACCCGCAAAGATTGGTATGATGTGAAGTCTCCATCTATGTTCCCCAAGAGGGAAATTGGAAAAACATTGGTTAACAGGACTCAGGTAAACCTAATTTATCATTGATTGAAATTGTAAGGTAAACAGTGTTTGATTTGATATAAGTGTCTAAAGAAGGATTATTTACAATTGAATAACAGTGATATATACAAGTGCATGTGTTTTATGAACCTTTATGGGTACACAATTCATTGGTCTTTTTTATTTACATGAACTTTTTTAGTGGAAACATTTGTTTGTATATATTATGTTTACCAACATTTTAATTATTATATTTCTTAACATGATGATATACGCAGCTCGCTTTGAAACATATATGAAGAGAACCACAGTTCCCTTTTGATATTTATTGTCTGAAAACAATCTTTTAAAATTTCTCATATTTCCAAAGTTGTTAACAATTATTAACATCGTAAATAACTTGTTTCAGGGAACAAAAATTGCTTCCGAAGGTCTGAAAGGGCGTGTGTTTGAAGTGTCACTAGCTGACCTTCAGAACGAATCTGATGCCGAAAGGTGAGACATAAGCATATATATTTATTCAAATCTTTTCATTGTTTATAAGCTTTGGTAGAACTCAAATTACACCACTCGCAATGATTTTTTTGAGGTTATTTTATTCTAAATGACTCTCTGACGTGTTTTGTTCTGATTAAATATGATATGTTTTCATTATGTCAATTATTAGAGTCTGCAATTTCTTCTGCAAACTGAATATGCCACCATTTTTAATTTATAGGAGTGGCGAAATTGAAGTTATACTAAATTTTTTCATTATCATGATGATCCACGCAGCTCGCTTTGATACAAACATGAAGAGAACCACAGTTCCCTTTTGATATTTCTTGTCTGATTTGAACCATTTATTATATTATTATTTGATACAAAATAATACTGTACGACTTACTCTTCTGTGGCATTCCAATTCCAGGTCTTTCCGTAAATTCCGTTTGGTAGCTGAAGATGTTCAAGGACGTGAGGTTTTGACTAATTTCCACGGTATGGACTTGACAACCGACAAGCTCAGATCCATGGTGAAGAAATGGCAAACTTTGATTGAGGCGTGTACAGATGTGAAAACAACTGATGGATATTTGTTAAGAGTGTTTTGTATTGGTTTTACAACGAAAGATCAAATGAGCCAACGGAAGACCAGCTACGCCCAGCATACTCAAGTAATTAACTATTATATACTGTGAGCTCTAGATAAGTCGAATATTTTTGTGGTCCCAATTCACGCCTATGTATTTTCACTTTAATTAGTTGAACATTTTTGAGATTCTATTTCTCGTGGGCACCTCCATCTCTGTGATTGAAACTCAATACCACTAGGCTTGGAACGAGAGCAAATTGTTATGTCATATTTTTTTCATGAAACGAGTTTTTAAGCGCATTATCCTATCAGGTGTATAATGGATTGTTGCGCAAATATTCCTACATATCTTTTTGTTGTGAAAACTCAATGTGTCGAACTCTATCTTGCATAACTGGAACTTTGATGAGCAGAAATATAGATAAGGGAGCGTTCAAGTATTACGTAACGCAATATGGGGGGGGGTTATTCTTGTAAAACGTTACTATTGTATTACCGGCATCGCAATAAAGTTATTTAGTGACTTTCCAGTAATAATTGTGATTTGAGGCATACATTGTTGTAATATTATGTACATTAGAGAATGGGAAGAGGGGTAACAAAGAGCGTTATGATGCATCTGGGGGTGGGGGGGGGGTCAATAATGTTAAAAAAATGCGTTACGTAATACTTGAACGGTCCCTAAGTGAAACATAGGAGTTCTGCTTTATGAGAGTCACTCTGATGAAGGTTTCATTATTATAGTTTGTTTTTATTTTGTAGGTGCGTAAAATTCGTAAGAAGATGTGCGAATTGATTGCCCGTAACGTCACCACAACCGACTTGAAGGGTGTTGTTAGCAAACTTCTTCCAGACTCCATTGCCAAGGATATCGAGAAGGCGTGTCAGGCCATCTACCCACTCCACGACGTCTACATTAGAAAAGTGAGTCATTTTTCCTCCTTAACAACTGAACTATTCCACGGCGACGAGCTATTTGAAACACTAGAGTTTAAAACTTGGGTGGTTCAAAGTTTGTGTGTAAAGCCACAAAATAAATGTGGTGATTGTCACACCTTGTCGTAGAACATATTCACCGTTCGCAAGATCTGGTGTCAGTAAGGCATATTCCATTGTTCTCCATCAGTCCATTGGACAGTGAAATGGAGGAACGGCCATGTCTAGCACAGCTTCGTTATTAATCACTTCTAAATCTTACAAAACCATAGTCCCATGTATATTTTTTATATAACATGTAATATTGCCTGAGGAGAATACAACTATTTGTTCATAAATATATTCCAAACAATGCTTTTAACAACCATAATCTTTAGTGTTTACAATTGATGCAGTAGCAGGCACTCTTATGATGATATTTTTTTAATAATTACACCCAATGATAGTTGGAAAAAATAGAGAAGACTACAAAAGTATTATAGGGTTTACTACAAATTCTTTTATTTAGTAGTTGGTTCTTTAATTCTGTACGCATCGTGTAGAACCCCACTTTCTGCTTTCTGAAATGATTGCATTCAACATTAGACATAGGTGTTTAATACTGTATTTGAAAACATTGTAGGTTAAAGTATTGAAGAAGCCTCGCATGGACCCTGGAAGATTAAAAGAGTTGCACGAGGAAGGAGGTGCTGGCACCACAGTACCCAGTAGCGACGCTGAGGGCAGACCAACTGAGAGACCAGAAGGATACGAACCTCCAGTACAGGAGAGTGTTTAACCATACACAAGAATACAATCTTTAAATATACAATTATTTACTAAAAAAACATCTTTTTTTCTAATCACCTCTCATCTCTGTAGCCATGTGGAATAGGCGCCGACTTCTGTTCAAAAGGTCCCGCGTTCAATTCCTGGTTAGGTCAGATATTTTCTGTTTTTTTTTTCACTTGAAATTTCTACTCTGTGTTGGAATCTTGTCTCAAATTGAACGGGGCTAGTTGACTGGTAGAGAATGGTTCAAATGTTCTTACATTTTCCAAAGCATAGATTGCGTTGAGAAATTGAAAATAGCACCGGGATTCAAACCCATAACCTTCAGTATGCACTACATGAATGCTGCTGACTAATACCACTACCAACCACCTCATGGAAATTCTCAGAGTTTCCTCAAGTTGAAACACAAATATGGAGTCGAAAATTGCTTCCACATTTTCTTTATTTTTCAAAAATTCTTGAAAAATTATGTTTTTCTGGCCTTGTGTCCACCAGCAATCATTTCGAGGTAACACCACCTACAAGGGTGACTCGACGAAAGTTCTTTAACTGGGCTGGTTAATTTTACCCCATCTAGCATACTCTGGACCCCCTTCCACAACAGGCCTTTTAATTATAGATTTTTCTATCTTGGTCCCCAACTGATCAAATAACGAGGAAAGAATAATTGAGAAGTTGACAGTGATACAGAAACGACAATATTATAAAGTTATCGGATTATACATTTGTGTTCATTTTTGAAAAATAAAGAAAAAATGGAAGCAATTTTTGACTTCGTATTTGTGTTCAACTTGGATTTGAGGAAACTCTTGAGAATTTCCATGAGGCGGTTGGTATCAGTCAGCAGCGTGCTGAAGGTCATGGGTTTAAATCCCAGTGCTGACTATTTCCACTTTCTCGACATAATCTATGCTCTATGTGGAAAATGTAAGAACATAAATAAATAGCACTCTTCTCAGTGTAGCCGGTGGATCTTACTGATAGATATTACTTGAATACAGATCTGATGGATTTTTAGCCTTGTATGGAAGGTCATTGATGCTGCTAGTAATTGTTGGAACATTAACTCTGTAATGACACACTAGAAGTGCATGTCTTACTATGTAGTAAATACATAAATGTAAATTCAAACTATTTAACCATTAAGATTTTTCATCATAGATAGTTTGTATCATTGATTTTTCGCACATAGTTTTTTTTTTGTTTAAACTAACAATGTATGTATAAAAAAATAAGCAGCAGACTTAAAAACATGACCGAGATTTGGAAAGCGTCTGCGTTTAGTGTTGAGATGAAGTGTAAACTGTCCCTGGCACCTGACCATAAGCATTTGAAATTAAGTGCCTCAGGAGAATATTGGGTATAAGATCGTACCGCCGCATCACGAACGACGCTATACACTGGAGCACCCAGCGAAGGCTCATCACCTCTACCATTGTGGAGAGAAGATGAACTCGGCTGGGGCATGTGTTAAGGATGCAGAATGACAGTTGGCCGAGGAGACCGCTGTTTGTGGCGCTGTTCTTCCTCCCATCGAGTCCCCGAAGACCCTCTCACACTGGTACCGCTCATTCGAAGCAGAGCTGAGGGATTTGGACATGGTGTGGGAGGAGGTCATAAACATTGCGCAATGGAGAGCTCTTATTCCCTCCCTATGCTCCTGAGTGGGGTGTAAAAGGGAGTATTTATTGATAGATTGAGCATTTTATTTAAATATCGAAGTGATAATCCCAGAACTTTGCCTCGGACCTCAGGTTGTAAGGGATAGTCAACTATTTGGCCGAGTCCCTTCGTATTCAAGGTGTATGCAATGTGGAAACAAGTAGTGATTTCTACACAATAGTCCTTGGATTAAAGGATGTATACCCAATGTCGAAAAAAATAGTCCTTGAGTATGCGATATTATTATTTACGGTAACGCTGTGGTGTGTCATATTTTATTATCTATGGCTACATTAGGGCAATGGCTATATCAGAAATTTCATGAAAAATTACTGTATAAATGTCAAAATTCAAAAAAGAACAGTGTTTCTGGTTTTGACGTACGTCAGTGGTGAAATTTATGCAATAAAATATATAAAATAAAGGTGATTTATAAATTAAAGGTGAAAATATGACTAATTACACATTTAAAACGTATCAATTTATCAACTCACTCAAATCATTATGTAGAAACATGCGCTAATGCTACTTGTTTACAAAACAAAACTCCTTGATTGTTTAAATATTTGTGGAGTTTGATGACTTTTTCTTCTAAACGAACTGATGTAGATCATGAAATACGCACAGCACAGTCTTATATCGATCTTTGCATGTTAAAAAGTCTCCGAATGAGACTATGTTAACTAAATATTGCAATTTGTAAAGAGAGCCATAATGGTTATTTTTATCACAGTTTAGAATCTTGATTTCTCACTAGATGTGAGAAATACGTTATTCTTGTATGGAAACCGTCACCTTAATAATATTCCAATTAATCTCGTGTAATTTTTTATTTTATTTCTAAAACGTATCAATTTATCAACTCACTCAAATCATTATGTAGAAACATGCGCTAATGCTACTTGTTTACAAAACAAAACTCCTTGATTGTTTAAATATTTGTGGAGTTTGATGACTTTTTCTTCTAAACGAACTGATGTAGATCATGAAATACGCACAGCACAGTCTTATATCGATCTTTGCATGTTAAAAAGTCTCCGAATGAGACTATGTTAACTAAATATTGCAATTTGTAAAGAGAGCCATAATGGTTATTTTTATCACAGTTTAGAATCTTGATTTCTCACTAGATGTGAGAAATACGTTATTCTTGTATGGAAACCGTCACCTTAATAATATTCCAATTAATCTCGTGTAATTTTTTATTTTATTTCAGATGGAGAAAACTTGCTGTATACCTTCTTGTATGTCACACACCTGGGGTGAAAAAAAATACCCTGTTTTTCCTTTCCCAAAAGACTTTTTCAAGAGGGATATCTGGATAAAAGAGATTCACAAAAAAATAAAAGACCCAGGATCGTATCGAGGAGTTTGTATTATTCATTTTGAAGAAAAATTCATCCAGAGATTTAGTTTAGGAATAGTAGACAGATGTTTAAAGTCAGTGCCTTTGATAGAGCCTTATTTGACTGAGGACGCCTATCCCAGTTTGTTTTTAACACCTCTGCGGAAGGTAGAGTTCGTCAATGGTTTGCCAACAGTTGAAGGGAAGCAGTTATCCAAACCTATTAAACCAATTAGCAAGGTGATTTAATTAATATTATGGAATTATTCTAATTTGCTGAACGTATGGATTGTAAGTTGATATGGTAGACTGGACTGGTATGTCATAATTGCGCAGACAAAAGTGCTGTATATTCTCCAGATGGTTTGTGTTAAGCATTCAGAAATAGCTGCAACCTTTTTAGATTGCTCTGTAACTTAATGTAGAGGTTGAGGCCCAAGTATTTAAATTTAATTTACAGTGTGTACAAATAAGATTATCTCGGCAAAGAGATATTCCTTCTGTCTTTTAATGACTTATGCAACTCGCTTCAAAACATCGCAAAGATATACCGAGGGGACCACTCTGTGATTTCAGTGCAATTTGCTATTATTTCGAAACTAATATAAGTATGTTCCTACTTACTTCCTCCTGACGTAAGGAATGACTTCCTCCATAACATCCGTTAGAGTCTGATTGCAAGAAACACTGATTTAAGAGTTTGAAAGGATCCTTGTCAAAGTGATAACCTCCCCTATCTTCTCCATTTTACGGCCACAGCCATGATGGCGCTGCTCAAATACCTATGTAATGCAAAGAGTTCTAAAAAAGTAAAGAGTGCCTAATATGAATGAAATTCACTATATTATATTTGTGTTCAATAAGACTCGAGGGGCGGAAGCTGGGTGGGTGGGTGATGTTCCAATTATGTTCAAGTATTTAATGCGCCAACAACATTATAACGGTATAATAGAAAAATAAATTTTCAATATAACCAATGACTTGCACTACACTACGTTGTGGCTTCTTTTTTATATACCAGTTTTGATACACAATAGCTTCTCCATAGTATAAAAGTACAAGTATTGATAGATGCTGACGTTTGAAAGAGATGTGAAATGTGCAGTGGAATTGCGATATTTTCACAATTTTGATATTCCAATATGTCCAGTTTGTCACATTTTATCTAATATTTAAAATTTAGGTTTTTTTTATTAATGTAGGTTTTTTTTTTAGGCTGTTTCTATACCAGTTAATGTTTTGACTGCACCAGTTTCTCTACCTCCTCTTGTACCATTTAATGCAACTATGACAACAAATATTGTGCCAGTAAATGTTAACACTGTACCATTTAATGCTATAACGGTACCAGTTAGTGCTAAGACTGTACCAGTTAATGCTAAAACTTTACCGGTTAATGCTGTAACGGTACAAGTTAATTCTAATACTGTACCAGTTAATGCTAACACTGTACCGGTTACTACCATTACTATACCGGATGATGTTACTATTCCAAATCGTGCTGAGATTGCAACAGTTAATACTATCACTGTACCGGTTACTGCACAAACTACTGTTAATACTCGAAAGAAGCAATTACAGAAAGATTGGGATGTTCGTGAGGTACTTGGATCTGTAAATAGTCAGAGTATTTTGAAACAGAACTATAACACAAATCAATCTACACAAGTTCTAACAAGAAAAATGAATATTCTTAGCAGAAATGTAAAAAGGCAAACGGAAAAGATAACAATTAATGATTCTCCCAGTGTTGCTACACATGTTAGTAAAAATTCCCAGGCACCTATTATTCACATAGAGGATGATGGCACAGATGAATCTCCACAAGTTACAAATGAAACAGTAGAGATTCCTGACAGGGAGGAATCTCTACTGTTTCATTACTTGGCAACAAGTGTTCCAACTAGGGAGACAAAGATTTCTAACAGTGTTAGTATATATCCCCAGGATCACATTATTTCCGGAGAGGTTCATAACATGAACAAATCCCTGGAAAATCCAACATTAACAGTCGAGATTCTTGACAGTGAGAGATCTCTAAGCGTTCCAGCTAAGAAGGCAAAGGTTAATGAAATTTCTGATTCTCCCAGTGTTGCCACATGTGTTAATAAACATTCCCAGGCTCCCATTAATTCCATGGAGGTTAATGAAACGGATGAGTCACCATCTCTTTGTGATTCTCTGTATTTAGATTGTTGGGAGGATGAGCTGAGTTCGGCTCAACTCGATGCTTGTCAAAAGGCAAAGGATGAATGCGACAAAATGCAAAGTGAACTCAACAAAATTCTAGAACAAAGTGGATGCGGGTATGTGTATTCCGAAAATCAGCTGCAACAAAAAACAGTTGCAACCGAGTAAGTGTTGAATGGCTTAAAAAAAATTATGGTCTCAATAATTTGTGTATAAATTAAAAATGATTTTATTGTTTCTAGAAATACAAATCAGACGATTTCGGCTGAAAAAACTACATCTACTTTATTGCCTAGAGGCAGAAAGAAACGAAAAAAAATTAAACGATCAACCAATTTAAGTGTTAAAAAATCATCTGAAAATTCACACCAGCTTCGTATTGTAAATAAATCTAAATTAATGGATTCACCAAATAGATACACTCCACGAACACCAAGAAGAAGGTCTCCTATGCGCCTAAGGAACAGAAGAAAGAGAAAAGTACCTTCTAGATATCGTAGTGAGTAAAACAGTATTTTGACTTACTACATTACATTTTGAAAAGCTCTTGAGTAAAAGTTGATATATTCAATTAGCCAAAACAAAATGATCTCTTGACATATAAATGCCTTTTGTTAACATTAAACGAGCCGAATCACTCGAAAACGAGTGTAGAGCTATGAAAAAATATTGAATCATTAATAGTTTGTTATGACTGAGGGTAGTCTAATTTTATAGATTGAATCCATGTTTTTTCCCTCAATTTTTTGTACACTTCTTTCTTGCATCTTTGAATCTACTTTTTATAATTTGCAAATTGGATTCTACCATGTATTTATGTTTAGAATATTATGTACCTAATTGTGTTTTGTTTGTTTCAGCAATGAATAGTTTGCAAAACAAACATTATTCAAAAAAACATGTTACACCTGAAAGAAGTAACAGTGATACCACGTCGGAATCAGAACCTGAATCAGTGTTACCAAATTATCCGGATTCACCAAGTAATTAAAATCTAGCTTTAATTACTTTAGTATCTATCATCAAATTTCGGTTACATTTTACTGACGGAACTTATTGAGCGCCTGATTGTCAGTTAGCCATTCGTAAACTGGTAGTTTGTTTGACAGTTCTCTGTTTTCGTACCAATTTTAACTTATTGAGCGCCTGATTGTCAGTTAGCCATTCGTAAACTGGTAGTTTGTTTGACAGTTCTCTGTTTTCGTACCAATTTTAACTTATTGAGCGCCTGATTGTCAGTTAGCCATTCGTAAACTGGTAGTTTGTTTGACAGTTCTCTGTTTTCGTACCAATTTTAACTTATTGAGCGCCTGATTGTCAGTTAGCCATTCGTAAACTGGTAGTTTGTTTGACAGTTCTCTGTTTTCGTATCAATTTTAACTTATTGAGCGCCTGATTGTCAGTTAGCCATTCGTAAACTGGAAATTTGTTTGACAGTTCTTCTTTTTCGTACCAATTTTAACTTATTGAGCAATTTCTTCGTCTACTGAGATGGGATATTTGTTTTTTATTTTATTTATTGTCTATTGACTTTTATTTTATTTATTGTTAACGAGGTACTCAGACTCGTCAAGTGCAATAATAAAAGAACAATACTAAGTCAAGTTGTTGACAAAATGCCAACGGTACATTATTGAATATTTGGCCCTATTAAATTGGTGATTAGTTAGTAGTGCGGTGAGCTGTCCATATGGATATCTGGTCTGTTGTTTATTTACCGGCCTTAAATATGGATTCATTTAGTTAAATTACAGTAATTATCTATTTTGCAAAATTAATTTCATATAGCAGTTTGCAGCTTTCACCACTTTATATTATTTTACTTTACTACGTTGGCATCTGCAGACAATTTGACATGTCTTCCAGTAGCAACAGATCAAGTATCTCATATCTCGTCTATCCTCTATATAATATTTCCAGTCGCTGCTGCTTGCTCAATGTTAACTGCAGGGTAATTCACCAACATCTTTAAGTTTAGAACTAGTCAAATATTTGAGACTTAAGGATGCTTTGCACCAAAATACCCGTTTTTGTCATTTTTACTTAAATCAAATTTACTTGTTTCCGTAAGTCCTCAACATACCAAATGGAAATTCAAGTTTTATTGTAGAATGAGCTTTATTTAAATACTTTACCTAGTTTATCAAGCTTCTTTAGTAATTTTCTTTTTTCTGGACCGTCTCTCAAATCGATCCATGACTAAAAAAATACAATACTTTGATACAAAAGTTGCGGAAAAATATGAAGATTAATCCTTATACTAATTGGAATTTGTCTAAACATGATGTTTATTTTGGCCCAATAATACCCCTTAAGAGTATAAATAAGCTGAGTTCAAACTTAAATTTTTCATGACTAGCCATACTGTCAAAAATTCAAAAATTTTAATAAATTTTTGTAATATTATCACAGATAGCACCTGATAAATTATAATTGTTTGTTTCAGTAAGAAATGATTCGCCTCAAAAACTTAATTCAAGAAATGTTTCAGTTCACAATGAATTCATTACAAGTGACAGACTTAACCCTCGGGTTTACATCGACAGAGACTCCATGCTGCCGCCTGAAACTGAATCAATATTGCCAAACTATCCCGAATTACCTGATAGAGGTAATAAACATCTGCATTTGTTTTTTTTACTTTTGACATCATTTGTAGAAAGCAAAGGCTTGTGTTATAAAAAGGACGATGGTCCGCACCTGGTATCGAGCCCATGAACTTCGGATTGAAAGTCGCTGACTGAACAATTAGACTGCCAACCACTTTGAATTATTTAATAATATACTCAGTCTACCTTCAGCCAAATCCTCAGAGTCCATAGAATAGTGTTGCCATATCTTTGCAAAGTTGGAATATTTTTAATGTCAAACGTATAGTGACAGATGTGGTAATATGAAATGGGAATATTTGATACAACTACAGAAAAAAGATTAATACTATTTATTTTACTGTGCAGAAATACATTATTGCTAATTTACGTTAGTGTGATTTGAATTGATGTGAGTGAAAATTTTTGAAAATGATGTCTTTAAATAATGGCTTTCACCATTTGGGAACAGATGTTTTTCAAGACATTTTTTTTAAATTTTGTATTTGAGTGGGTCTGACCAAACTACAGCAATGACAATGCCATTAGTCCGACATTATTTTTATAGTGGCTGTTTATAGTTGTTTTTGTAAATGCTAAAGGATTCAATGTACTATTGAATAAGACCCTCCACCACCCGAGTATTAAATGAATTTAGAGATTCCTTTTTATTTTCGTTTTATAAAGCCAAGACGGGACTCAGACATGGCCGTAAGGATCCCACATCGGAGTGGACATTTTAAATAGCCAAAACTTATTCAATGTCCCACGACTAGGATCTTTATTTTTGCTTGTATGTTAGTTGTGAACAACTACTATTGTTAGTGAATATCAAATACCTCTTGTGCTGCTATGTGGGACTTAGGTTTCATTTGTGTGGCGTCCACTTTTTAGTTTGATATCTTTGATCGGGCTAGGAAGTTAGTTTCGTGCGGGTCATGTTTGCTGTGGATTGGTCTCCGGCCTGGCTTGCGGTGGGCGGGGAGCCTTAACGGGAGAATGGATGAATGATGAATACATTACTTGCAAATCTGCTCGCAGCAGTCGTCTCATACGCTTGTGCTCTATATTGTGTAATAAATAAATAAATCTATTATCAAAAAATTAACGTAAATTTACAATAATAAGTATCATATTTTTGTTTCGGTTTATTCAAATGTTCCCAATTTATTTCCACTAATCCTCTAATCAAAATTTTGCCAAGATTGTTTCATTGATGAAAATATTTGCAGAGAGTGGAGCGGCTAAGACCAGCAGTGGGTTTGTGGTGCCCAATACATGTGTTCCAAAACCACCACGCAAGAGACCTATAATATTGCTTAGGAACGGAAAAAAATGTTTATTAAACAAACCTCTTGTACCTTTAAGTAAGTAAAACATTATGGTTTTGATTATTTTCAATTCCTTCCTCTTTGAAGTTTTTATGTGATTTAAACCCTCTCACAACGATCCTGTCTCATTTACCAACATCACTTTAAAGTCTAGTTCACACTAAGTTGAGTAGTGAGTAGGTTAGTAACTAAATACTTTAAAATAATCGTCAGTGAGAGAGATTTTTGAAATGAACAGCCTGCAAGACAATAAACATTGGCTTATTTTGCTACAATTAATAAACTCGACTAAATCCATATGGTTTGACTTGATGTAGACTTAGGGAAGACCTGAGAAAGCAGGGACTTGAGAATGATGGGACCTGTAGATTCTGTGAAGAAGTGGTAGAAATGCTTCACCACCCCCTTACAGACTGCGATACAGTGGGTTGTGCGAGAGCAATAAGTTTTGGTAAACACAAGATAGAGGTGGAGGACTTTGCTGCCATGGATCCCCTCCTAATGCTAGTGGGAAAGCTCTAATTGGGAAACACCATGAGCAAGCAAGAGAAGCACAAAAGACCACTACAGGTCGGAGCACAAATCACCCCCAAAAGAGCAAAAAACTATGCATGGTCGGAAGAAAATAGGACAAAATGGATTGACTTGACAAAATTTTTATGTTCAGACTTGCTAAATTACTTGACTAAAATTTGATCCACGTCATTGTCTGTTGACCATTCCTTTCAGCCTTGTAAATTCTTTTTGTAATTTTGCGTCCATTCTTTCCACATGTACAAACCATCTCAATTTTTTTACTTTTATCTTTTTAACAGCACTAACTTCCACACCACTTTCCTTCCCAATATTCTCATTCCTTTCCATATCCCACAGAGTCTTTTCACAATTCTTTGAAGAACTCTCGTCTCTACTGCAATATTCAACACATTTCTTTTTTGTCCACGTCCACTACGGAAATAGGATTGTGTTATGCAGAAGAATTGTAATTGATAAATAAATGCAAATATGGGTGTGTTTCAGATATAAAACTAGTGGGTAATTTACCCAAAGCGAAAGATGTTTCATCTTCATCGGAAAATGTTACAAATAACCGGGATTCAGAATCACAGACATCAAGTAAGTGTTATCTACTGTTGGTTATTTTATTACCTAGTTAAAACTGTTATACTTTGTCCAGATGAACTAATTAAAGTTCAGTTACAAGATTTGACTGAATAATCAAAGGAAAATACTGTTGACATGGCTTACAGCGAAACAAGCAGCCCAACAGAATTTACCAGCAGAGACAGTAGTTTCAAATAACAGGCATCATCAGTTGGAGAAAGGTGAAGCTGCCGTTATGGAATCACCGGAAAAAGAAACAAAAGAAGTTATAGATTTAGTGGATGAGGATGAAGCGATTGAACCAGAAATCAAAGAAGAGCTCCATGAAATCCAAAGTAATGTTTTTTTTGTATATTAAAGTAAAATAATAATAAAATTGGTGTAGATTGACTCTGCCGTGGGGTTGCCAGCTATGAATAGCACCACTGCTCTTTTTGCTGGTTTTTTGAGTATCCTATTACAGGCAAGAAATTGAAAGGTCAGAAAAGGCATAAGAAATAAGCTTCCCTTCTAACTTTATTTTCAACCACACACCTCTAGTACTTATTTATAAGAGACACCAACACAGAACACTGAGCAACACAAACACAAATCTCGAGTGCTTCAATAACAGTTCTCTCCCACATAGCTAGGTAGATACAATCAATGTCTCCTGAGCATTCAAATTAAACCTTAAAAACAAACATTTTCTACACTGCGTAATTGAAAAAAAATACTTGTAAATATATTTATTATTTAGCTTTATTCTTCTGTTTTACCCCATCTTGTGATAATTGAAACATAACAAGTCATTAGTGTGTTGTTTCCCTAACTGTCACCAGCGTATTTTTTCGAGTCGTGTGTAAACAAAAGATTTTCAAGTTAAAAGATGCCGAAACGCAGTGGTAAACGTCGCGGAGAAGTGCGGGAGTGCGAGGATCTGACGGCGGCGGAGATTTCGTCGATTATACATGCCCCCGAGGTGCGTGAAGAACGCGAACAGGCGGACGACCGCGTTAAGCGTCTCAAAATGGCGGCCGAAGACCCGCGTTTTGATATTTTATCAAAACAAATCGCGGACTTGGGGCAAACAGTCCATAGTTTAATGGAGAAAATGTCGGGAAACCCGAGGGGACAGACATCATCGGCGCCTCGAGAACCTTCGACGTCAACATCGTGGCAGCAAGACCACGAGGAAGAATGGCGCGACTCAGGAGACCCGTGTAGCTCTCGGAGGTATCGCGAAGAGGAAGTGGACGAACGGGATATATCCGAGGCGGAGTCTTGGGAATCCGCAGGTTCCAATGTATCTGGGGAACGTGCATCCCGTTTCACCATAGAAGACATCCAAACGACTCTGGCGGAACCGGCTGTCCCAAGAGCCGTCGAGGAACGGATTGCTAAAGGGGTGCGTTTGCAACACCTCAACTCGCAGGGGTGGAACAACGTCCGATTCGCGGAGGTCCAGAAGGCGTATAACGCAAAGCCGGTCTTTGCGGCACTGGAGGCCAATGACGAAGTGAGACATCTAACAAGGAGTGACTACCTGGCCATGCAGGACTCCTTTTGCGCGGCTCTAACGCAAGCCCTGGTAATTCAGGGGGAGCACCTCAAAGTGGCTGTCCAGGATTTGGCAGAGTCAGATTCCTCCAAGGTCCAAGAAAAGCTGGAGAGGCTATTTGGGCCGAGGTCAGAGTACCAGAAGGCCACTAAAGATTTAACACAGATGGTCTGTGGAAAGAGGGCCAGTGTGTTGGAACAAAGGAGGGAAGTCATTTTAAAATCTCTGAGGGACAAAACCGTCCAGACAGCCCTCAGAAGGATTCCTCCAAGCGAGGAATTCCTCTTCGAGCCAGAGGCACTGGCATCGACAGTGGTAAAAATGGGGGGCATGGATAAATGCTTTCCAAAAATTAGAAATGTAGAGCCCATGCCGGGCCCATCAGGAATAAAGCCATTTCCTAAAGATGGGAATATTAAGGAAAGCATCCGTCGCCCCGCAAAACAAACTAGTTCAGAGGCAGGGCGGAGGTTTCGTGAAGCAAGGCGACCCACGACCCATAAAACACCATTCAGAAGGGAAGGAGCACGTCGTCAGGGCGCGGACAAGAGACGACACAGATGACGGGCCGAGGTTTCAGGGGGGGCAGCTTCAACAGCATACCCAATACTGGGAGAGGTTAAATCCTCCTCAGATAATCTTGGAGGTACTACAAGGGTACAGGATTCCCTTTGCTTCCAAACCCCCCTTGATCCTTCCCACAAATCAAGATCAATCGCTTCTCACCAAAGAGTCGGAAGTGATGACGGACCACATCCGGGAGATGCTAGAGCTTCAAATCATAGAACGAGCCACACACGGAGCATCATTCATCTCCAGGATGTTTCTGGTGCCAAAAACAGACGGCACGACAAGAACCGTGTTGAATTTGAAAGGGCTAAATCAATTTGTAGAAGCGGGAAGATTCAGCCTCATAAATGTCCATCAGATACTAGAATTCATTCAGCCAAACGATTGGTTGGCAAAAATCGACCTTTCACAGGCCTATTTTCATATTCCAGTGAGCCGATCTCACCGCAGGTTTCTGCGTCTGGTTTACAAGGGGCAGCTTTACCAGATGACATGCCTTCCTTTCGGCTTAAGCTCGGCACCCAAAATATTTGCCACAATCACAAACTGGCTGGCAGAACACTTTCGGGAGAAGGGATTCCGCATTGTGGTTTACCTGGACGACTTCCTATTAGTAAACCAGTGCCCAATAAAGCTGAGCCACCACGTGCAAGAGTTTGTTCTTTGCCTGCAAACATTGGGGTGGAAACTACAGCTCCAAAAATCCATCCTCACTCCAAGCCGTCAGGTGGTATTTTTAGGGATAACCTGGGATACAGCAGCCAACAGAAAATCATTACCCGAAGACAAATGCTACAGACTACAACGGTTCATCGACGCACTAATAGCAAGAGGAACGTGGTCGTTAAGGGAGTCGCAAAGTCTTTTGGGGTTCCTAAATTTTGCCCATTTTACAGTACCACGAGGAAGATTGAATTGCAGAATTCTTCAGTATTACAGCCGCAAACTAATATATCACCGTCCAACTCACAGGGTGAAGATTCCTCAAGCTGCAATAGAGCAGATGAACTGGTGGAGAGGGAATGTGCAAAAAAGCAGCGTAATCCACAGCCCAGCGTTTCAACACCTTTTAACGACAGATGCATCAGACGTAGGGTGGGGAGCCATGCTGGACGACAAGCTACTCAACGGCCTATGGCTTCCCCATCAGCAGAACCTGCACTGCAACATAAAGGAGATGCTCGCCGTGCTGGCTGCCTTGTCTCCACACGCGCTAGAGCTGTCAGGCTCGGGTCTTCTGATCCAGTCAGACAACAAGACAGTGGTCTCATATCTGCGCAACGAGGGAGGCACCAGGTCACAAGCTCTTCTGACTTTGACCCGCCAAATTTTGGAGATAACAGACCAGCACAAAATAAGTCTGTCTGTACATTATCTCCCAGGACGACTCAACGGCATCGCCGATCGTCTATCACGCCAGCAGACACTTTCAGAATGGCATCTATTACCAGAAGCAACAGAAGCCATATTCGACAAATGGGGCACTCCATCAGTCGACCTGTTTGCGTCAGCAACAGCACACGTAGTGCAAACATATGTGTCATGGGATCAGAGCGACAGAGAGGCAACATTCCACAATGCGTTCAGTCGCCAATGGAATTGCAGACTGGCTTGGGTCTTTCCACCACCGAGCCTCATCCCACGAGTTTTAAGACACCTGAACGAGGCACAAGGAACGTTTCTAATAGTAGTCCCTCGGTGGAAGAGAGTGTTTTGGAGAGGAGATCTGAAGAGTCGTGCGCTGGACACCCCTCTTCAAGTACAGAATCTTCGGAGGGTGTTGATCGACACAGCAACAAGCAAACCTCCCCCAAACACGGAAACACTGACCCTGGAAGTTTGGAAATGTGGGGGTGGCAAAACAGCCTTACAAACTGGTCTGAGCAGCAAAAACAACTACTCCGTAAGGCGTGGCGTAAGTCCACTTTAAAATCATATGAAGCTGCTTGGAAACGATGGCACGCATGGGCAATCAAACACAATGTAGACCCATATAAACCAAATGGCAGCCAGCTGGCGAGATTTCTATCTGACTTACACTTGAAGGTTAAGCTAGCAGCAAGTACGATCTTGCTCCACAAGTCTGTGGTGTCTACATTCTGTAACCCACACTTAGAGGGTCGTCTTAGCTCTCATCCTTTGGTGAAGCGGATCCTAAAGTCAGTTCTGCTAGCAAACCCCAGATGTCACAAACCACCCATTTGGGACCCTCGCATGGTCATTAAATGGATGGAGCTTAATCCGCCTAGGAAGATAACATTGTTTGAAGCAAATCGTAGAACTTGTACCTTACTCCTGTTGGCTTCAGGGCGTCGAGTACATGATCTGACACTTCTTCATTGCTCGGAGGATAAGCTCATTTTTGATGAAGAGGGAGTATCCTTATGGCCAGTTTTTGGATCAAAAACTGACTCGCATACACACCAGCAGTCAGGATGGAGATTAAAAAATGCGGATTGCCAGAATATAAACCCAGTCTATTGGATCAGAAAAGTGTTGGAGGTATCGGCAACTAGAAGGATATCTCCAGATACAGAGCACCCACTCTTTATTTCCACATGTGGTCAGCCAAAGCCTGCAACAAGAGCTATAATAGCAGGTTGGGTAAAATCTATTTTGAAAGAGGCAGGAGTGTCATCACCCCCGGGAAGCATCCGCTCAGCGGTGGCATCTCTTAACTGGCTGCAGAACCATACGCTGGATGACATCCTAGCTAGAGGAAACTGGCAGAGTGCAAATACTTTTGCCAAATATTATTGTCGACAAGTGACTAACTTCAGTAGCAGTTCAACAACTTCCATAGCTCCATTATTTCAGCCTTTACCGTAAGGTAAGCTGACATTCACATTAGTGTGTTATACATTTGGTCACCAGGCGATAACAAACAAGTCTCAATATGGTTTTAAATAACGGCCTGGGAGTACATAATAGAAAAGTTTTACCTACCATTAAAACTTATATTATGTTCCCAGCCTTATTTAAAACCAAGGCAATCCCTGCCTGTTGATACTAATGACTTGTCCATAGAATAGTACAAACATATAGAACCCACAGATAAAAAAAAAAAAAAAATCTATGGTGTCCCTGCTTGGTTGGCCAAATGTAGTGTGAAGTTGTACCAATATAAGGATGAAAATGTGACACATGGCGGGAATTTCAACGGCACTATCTCAATATGGTTTTAAATAAGGCTGGGAACATAATATAAGTTTTAATGGTAGGTAAAACTTTTCTATTTTTGTGTGTTTTCAGGAAAATATCCAACATTAGCTGGTCAAGCTGTTCCGTGTTCGCTTGTATCGAAAGAGAACTACGCTGCAGATATCTCAGCACTTAATGCCGAGCTAATGTCTGTCTATGCACTGTCGCCTGCTCAACTAGTGGAATGGCTTATTCAAAAAAGGGTACTTTGTGTGGAAAGATTCTGTGCCAAACATCCGACCAATAAACTCAAACTGGGTGAGACTCGTTACTGCATTATATTTTTGCTATAGTTTCTAGTCCAGCTTTCTGCTGCTTAACAGACCAAGATAAAAAAGCTTGAGCTGGAATCTAATCAAAGAACGTTACTTTTTGTTAATTTATAAAAACAAGTGAGTTATGTAAAACATGCGCATGAATCCAAACACAATACAAGTCATAGGATGTTATATAAAAAAAAATGTATATGCGGACGTTTATAATATTTTAGGGAAAGCTATAACCTTAACATAAACATTAATCTTTATTAAATTATAGCATTTAATTTTTTTTTAATTTACACAGTTTTTTCGATTATCTCGGAGATGAGTTAAATACATATTACTCAAACTGAATGCGGAACCATATGTATGTAAGTACATATTTCTATAGTAATTAATTTTAATATTTTGTGAATTTTATTCCAGCAAAATTTTCTGCAGCATCCAGATTTCCAAACTCAGGAGGCTACTTTTGGTTGAGTGATTGCTGCCCTAAAACACATGTGTCCGTTTTCTCCGATTCTTTCTTCGATAGCAAAAAGACTCCGCAGGTTCTTTTAAGATTGATATTTCATTGGATCTGTCAGAGCAATGTTCAAAGCGTTGCAGCTTTAGCCAACGTTGACTATGCATTGATAGCGGAATTTTTCACCTTGCTGAGAGCTACTTGCACGGCGTCTTTACAACGCAATATGCAATTGATGGGTGGAGATAAGAAGAAAGTAGAAATCTCTCTCATATCTTTATGCACTAAGGAAGATGGTTTGCTACACCCCAAAATCAAGGTTTTGGGAATATTGGACAGAGAACAAAAAAAGGTATGCGGCCATTTGCGTAATCCTTCATCTGTAATATTTTTACCCTAATATGTCACAACTAATCCTTTATTTTTTTATGTGTGATAAAATATACAAAATCTTGTTCCTAAAACAAAACATAGTATAGGTGATTAAAATATTATAAAATCACAATAATTTCATAAATTTTTTTAACAAACTCAGTATGTATTGTTTATTAATAGACTTGCTGTCACTTTTCCGAGACCAGCATTCCGATGTGCACATGTGCTTGTTAGTCCCGCAGTGCCCCGTTAAGAATCTGGTGATGATGCAGAGGTTTTTTGTGTTTACGGACAGTAAGGTCCTTGCTAATAGGCATTTATTGATGCCTTGGAGTGTTTTTGTCCCTGCGTTTTATTCCAGTCTCATTGAGCGTTTGTTGTATATATCCGCTAAATTTGTGAACGGCCATTAGAAATCCCTCTCACCACCAGGCTGTTGGTATATTATATTACATAATATTATCTCTGACTCTTAAATTATTGTAATTACAATTTTCGCACCAGATTAGCAAGATATTAAAATAGAGGTAGAGCAATGAAAGAATGATCTATTTTCTGTTTATTTAAGAAGAATTTGGTGGAATCTAATGGAATGAGTATTAGCTTACTTTTTCTATACTCACTTTTACAACTCGTTTTAATTTTGTCATGTCATTTAATGATCCTGTTATTTTTTAGATGTATTTAACAGCAATAGAGAATAGCAAATCACAATCGGCCACAGAATATTTGAAATGCTTCAAGATATTGACCCGCTGGGTACACCGTGAGTCTATTATCTTGACGGATATTACCATTGCCAAAAGCACGCTGAACTTAATGGGTTACAAGTATATTTACCAAGTGTCCGCCGACAACAATTTTCCCGATAACACTAACAGGAACATTCTAGCCTACCTCACCACTGTTGTTTCCGAGATGTTTAAAAATAATTTAACTTCACTCACCAAGGAAGAAGTCCAACAGTTTTTAGATGAATTAATTTGGCGAGAAAATCACGGAGGGTCTCCTAGCGAAGCTTTTAAACATATAATGAACGATATTGCGGAACAGACTAATACTGGCTCACAGCTGATTGACAAATTGAAAGATATTTCATTGAATCCATTCAAAGGTTGGTTGTCACCAATGAAAGTGATAAGTCTGCTTAAAGAAAAAGGTGTTCTTCCAACAAGTTCATATTCACCTCATACTGGAATATTCGGCAACAGATAGTAGTGGGATTTATGTTAAGACATTATGTGATAGTGACATTGCACAGAATCAACCCAATGGATGGTCCTTGCCGCTTACCTTACCTGCTCCTGAGCTAGACCGTCTGGGAGAATTGATTGTTCCAATAACAAATCAGGAGTACTTTCCTATATTTTAATAGGATTGTGGGAAAAGCATGATTATACCAAAATTTCTAGGATTTGTTGTGCTATTTTTTTTTACTAAGTGTTTAAATGTCACAGAATTGTGATTTTATAAAATTGTGAATCTTCTATAATCAAGTTGCAAATAAAAATATTTATTTTACAACTTTTGTTTTCTTGATCAATCCATTTCTTCGTTTTAATCTTTATGAGTTTTATACAGGTGTTTTACTACGAATTGAACATTTTTCCAAATCAGATGGGATGCATGATTTTATTTAATGAACAAAAGTTAAAATTATGAAAAAATGTATTTATATTAGTACAGTGGAAATTCATATTAGTTTGCGTGATGGGGTCGAATATCCAGTTTCAAAGAATGGAAAGTCCCAATTTCATGAGTCGCAAAATATGTGCCAGTGTATGAGATTGTGTTTAATGCTCTTTCCGCTCACTATTTTCCAAATTTGTATTCAGGTCTTAGGTACTCCAATTGATTTATGTGCAAAGTAGGTAGGGGAGACCAGCCTAAGTTGGCGATGTTAAGGGATTTGTAAGATATCACCTTTAATGGAGTATTTATTTAAATAAAATATTTTACTATATTATATATAATACATTTGCCTACAATAATACAAGCATTAATTTTTACTTAAACATAAGGATTTATAGAAAAATTGTATTTAGAAAACATCCTCAAATTCGTCATCTTACCCGTATGCCGGGTAAGATGACTATATGCATAGGGAAAGTTGACGAATTGCATCATAGTATGGGTTCTGTCTTACAACTCTAGATTAAATTAAAAAGATAAAGGAATAAAACATTTGTATTGTATTTAAAAACGAATTGATACATAATATCAAACATATGTACCTAAATCATTTAAAAAAATCAACATGAAGTATATAAAATAGAAATTAACACAATAAAATGAAAAACCAACTTAAAAATAAAAAATTAACGGTTATTCACATGAATCACACTTAAATTCCCCTTCTCCTTCGTAGTTACTGCACTTTTCGTGCCACCAGGATTTGCAAATCTTGAACTGTAACCAATCTTCAGCTGGAGGTTCTTCATAAACCTCCATACATAGTGGACATCGAATTACAACGTTTTCCATGACTGTTAATGAGCAATTACAACATGTATATTGATCAACCTTAACAATAAAAAAGTTCACAATAAAAGATGACAACCAAAAATATAATTTGCATTATGTAGGGTAAGATGACGAATTCGTCAACTTACCCGCGTCATCATTCCCGTGAGTGATATTTTAAAGAGATACAAATATAATTCATAAATATAATATTAATGATTTAAATTTATTTACATGATATAGTAAAATACACCTTTATATCAAATATGTAATCACTTTTTATCTTAAATAATATACGAATATTCTTTAAAACAGTGTTTTGAAAAACGCTTGAAAAAAATTCCTCAAAGTAAGAACCACCAAAATAAGGAGGTGGCAAATTTATTAAATGATACGCTGTGACAAATTTTTAAGAATCTGGACCTTAATCGAAGAATCCTTAAAAGTCTCAAAAAATGTCTTATGGCAATAATTCTCTGTCACTTCCATAATTTATAGTAATCGAACCACTGTATGTGGACCTTTTGTACATATTGTTTTTTTAAGCTGCACATTGCATTAAAATTTTCATTTCATTATGCTTTATTTACATAATAGAACATTGATGGAAAATAATATAAATATTGAATAAAATTTGTGAGAAATTTTTAAATAATTTTATTTCATTATATAATTATGGTAGAAGGGTTGGAGATGGCTGAGACATGTGTTAAGGATATCGAATAACAGTTGGTGGAGGAGAGTGCTGTTTATTCTCCCATTAGGGATCCCGAAGATCAGGAGGTACCTCTCAAACGGTGTTCCTTCTATGCAGAGTTGATGGTTTTGATGTCATGACTTTCTCCCACACTCCTAAGTAGGGTCTTCAAGGGAGTATAGATTCATAGATATAATGAATGACGGGAGCTTCCGACAAGACACACTAGGTGGCAGCACTTCTAATCAGGTCTATTGTCAAATTCAGTGTTGCCAACGTTGAGATGTTTTTTTCCTTTTTGTGCCACCAGAGGCGCCCTTGCTAACCCGGTCTAATGTCAAATTCAGTGTTGCCAACGTTGGGAAGTTTGTTTTCCTTTTTCTACCACCAGAGGCGCCCTTGCTAAGGGACCGTTCAAGTATTACGTAACGCACTTTTTTTACATTATTGACCCCCTATTGAATTTTTACAAAATTTGGTATGCAGAAAGATGAAACGTCGGTAAAAAAATGGTCATTCCGAAAATTTTAGTATCCGAAGAGAGGTGGGAGTTCACTAAAAAAAGGTCATTTAGTATCCGGAAAGGTGAAAATTCGCTAAAAGGGAAGTAGCCCAATTGGCTGCCTGTCGCCTTTTAGATTTTTTCATCGCCAATTCTCGTTCCAAATGGCAGTAAATCGCCCCCGTTGGCAACACTGAATTTGACAATAGAGCGGGTTAGCAAGGGCGCCTATGGTGGCACAAAAAGGAAAAAAAACATCCCATTAAAATATTATGTTTTTTTATAACAAATCCACATGTTGTAATCTCTTCCTTCCCCGAAGTTCATTTGTGCTCAAAATGATTTTCCTTTATATTGAAACTTCAACAATCAAACCACAAGGATAAATCAAACCACTCCTCTCTTTCCCATTCAATCAACCATATATGCCTGTGTGCAATGAAATGAAGTGCCAACTCATCCATTGTTAATGGCTCATACACACTGACACGTAGTATGGCAATAACTCCATTGTAACTGCTTGGCCATTTTAGTCGATTGTGAGAAAATTCCGCTTTATTGCACTTCTATCATACTCCAGTTTTATTTCTTTCGTCTTTTTTTTATAAATTTAATTTCCGATTTATTACATACGCCATAATCTGAGAGTAAAGTGTGATCATCTGTCAAGATTTCATTGTTACATTGCAATCCGTAGATACGCCAAATGTATTTCCACGATATATTATGGGTGGGCATCTTCTTTCGCTTTTGATTTATTTCAAAATGACGCCTAATAGCTTTTTTCAATGTGAGCACAGTGGATCCTTTTTGAGGAACCTGTTGGTAGTAAAAAATAAATATGAATTTGTTTGTGAAACAAATAAATATAACAATAAATAAACAATATTAAAAGAATAATAGATAAAAAGAAAATTCTGTTAACTCATGTAACTTCCTTGATATAGGTGAGGAGAGGATCAATTAAAAACTGACCGTTTTAATTTAATCATTTATTTGCAAAAAAAACAATGACTTTGCTTCTAAAGTAAAAATTACACTCTCACGCACGACTTTCACAACTGCCTTCTTCATGCATCCTTTGACTCAGACCTCCCTGCACTCTTCTTCTCCCTCTCTTCACACATGAATCTTGGAAATTTCTAACAATTCTCAGACTCATATTTTATTCAGATTTTCATGAAATATTTTAGTTTTCTTTACACACCAGGGCCTGGCGTCAAATGCAATAATATGGCTGCCGACTGCATCATTCAGTCAGTGTTCCCATGGTACCGCTTTTTAAATTGTTACTCTAGCCCCCCGTTGTGTTCAAGTACTCATCTTTGGAATTCCAGCCTCATACAGGATGCACAACACGAGTGAGAATATTTAATTTTTACAGATATGTCTTAAATCGAAAGTACAAGTCACAATAGTTCCATTATGGGACTGGGAGCCTATCAGTAAATAATAAATCAAAAGTAAACTCAGTGCAAATTTAAACTTACAATTACACTCAATGGCTCTTCATCCTCTCTCAATATTTTCAAAGTTATTGACTTTCCATGCTCCACAGCTATCTACAATAACAATAATTTACATCAAGGATGATTTATGAAAAATACAAGGACCGATTGATGTTAAGATTGAATTTAAATTTCTTCTACTTTACAGAAATTTAAGCATAAGATCCGTTCTATTTAATTAGGTATAAAATGGTAATGTTTACCATCCACATAACCTCTTCGGTAGTTGTATCTGAAGGAATATCTTTAATAAGTTCGTCCACACTTAACAACCTGCTGAGAGCAGAATCTGTGATCTCTATTAGTTCAGCGTGTGAAAGTTGATCGAAAATCACAGTGTTAGAGGATGTCATTTTTATTTTTTCAGCATATTTTCTGCATAATCAATAAATTGTTTCAACTTTTGTGATTTAACCGTGAGGAAACTTCATACATATTTCTTCGTACAAAGTTGTAGTTCCCAAATATTACACTCGAAGCGCTAAATACCTTTGCGTCTTGGAGGAATTATTATATATGGAGAGATTGACAGCTGAGTTTTGTACGAGAGCAAGTGATGCCACTAGAGGGGGTGTGAGGAAATACTGGCGGCCATCTTGGTTGCACCATATTTCAACAATTCGTATGGAATAATTGAAAATATATATCAGAACTTCGAGTAGTTTGAAATATCTTGTGTATTTGACTTAAATTAATCATCTCTTCAGTTTAAGGAAAGATTTGAAATAAAGTTCACCAAATAAAACCAACATAACATTAAATCATCACAATTTAATATGAAAAAAAAACTGTAATTAAACTATAAAGGAGTAATAATATGTCTACTCGTAAACCTAGTTATTAACAACAAAACACTAAAAAGGAGATCCAGCAACATATTCGTTAAAACAGAGAATATTATGTTCCCGTAAGTTCCATTAAGATGGCGTCGTAATTCATTTTTCCCCCCGACCCCGCGGCTTCAAAAGTTTTACCAATGAATCCATCCATAACCATAGATTCATCCAAGCTTTGCGTCATATCGCTGTCTCTTTTTCGCGTATGACGCGAGTCCTAGTATATGCGGTCCTGCTCACACGCACGCTCATTTGGATTTGATGACGTTTGACGTTTTGTATTGTCTGTTGGAGTGTGAGGTGCACAGACTACTTATAGTGAGGTGTTCCACATAATACGTTTATTTTATTACTTTTCTGTTTAAAAACTTTGTTTA
Organism: Mystacides longicornis; assembly: GCA_963576905.1. Lineage (NCBI taxonomy): Eukaryota > Metazoa > Arthropoda > Insecta > Trichoptera > Leptoceridae > Mystacides > Mystacides longicornis. Next base: position 29,718,699 of record OY756425.1, read on the forward strand.
ATACAGTTTAATTTGTTCGTGTTATTTTGTGAACGATGTTTGGAACACTATGGAAAATGCAAACACTTTGTTTCTTCTGCTGACATAATAATAAGGTGTACAAGAAAAATCCAATTAGAATATGTTGAATTGTGCGAGTGACGTTTTAAAAATACGAATCTGATGTAAATTTGCCAACTTGGAATATATATCCGGAGGTATGTGGAAATCATATTTATTATTTCAATTCCTCTATTTAAGAACACACAATTAATTGTTTTAAATTATCTGCCTTTCTCTCTAATGACTGATGTTTGGATTTGACTCATGTTTACGTGTCCCGTATTTATCGAGTACAATAGCATATTTTAACACATCTCTTGAAATCTCATTATGAAACCAATATTATAATATCGTGCAATTATCAATAATACTGTTTTATTTGTTCAAGGTTTATGAGGGAGTAAGGAGTGTCGAATGAGATGAACCAAGCTTTTGCAGTACAAGACCGAGGTGGTGTTATATGTGAACAAATTGATTATTATTATTATTAGTGTATACAATACATTTTTTTGCAATAAAGGTTTGCTTATTTGATGCGAAGTATATTTTGGTTTTATTTTCAATATTTGCCTGAATATTATGAGGAAATATGGAGGGAGGGAGGACTGAGGAGGGCACGAGGAGGGTTTCGTTGATTCAATAGTACACTAAATACGTCGATAGAGGGAGTAGTAGTCATGTTCACAATGACGAAGAAAGTGGCGGGAGTTTCGTATCTATAACAGTATATTATTATATTATCTAGGATTTAACCTTTCCAAACTTTTGTTTGACCACAGAACACATATACTCCATACTCTCTAACGAGTTGAGTTTGACTTTACTATATATTATATTATCTATGACTTTGACAATATGACAATGCTTTGACAGAATTTTATCTATGGTTATTAAATTGAAAAAAAAATTGCATAGACCCTTAGAGCAAGAGAATCTATCTATACTAATATATAAAGAGGAAAGATTTGATTTTTTGTTTGTTTGCATCGAATAGGCTCCAAAACTACTGAACCGATTTGAAAAATTCTTTCACTTTTGGGAAGCTACAATATCGGCGGTGAACATAGGCTATATTTAATTTCCAAAAAAAATTGGGTAACCTACGAAAACTTCAATAATGTAACTCAAGGTGTAAAAAATTTACCTAAAATATTCTTTTTATCGCGAACGCTGTGAAAACTAATGATGATAGAATAAAACAATGTACCACAATTTTGTAGAAGACATCATTATTTACAAAAGATATCGCGACAGCATATGTCTAACTATTATAGTTATGCCACAATAAGTGTTTTTTTATTTAAAAAAAAATCAATGAAATGTCACCTCTAGAAAAGGCTCTTTATTGGTATCTTGGTATTACTCCTTATTAAAATAAATTAGTTCATATTCAAGTCTGCTTCAATATGTTTGTATAACTTTTTGAATTATTCAATTAGGACATTCCATTCGAAAGTTATCATGAGTTTAAAAATGTGAGTATTGGAAAAAGTCACGGTGGTAAAGTGACGTGACACGGTACATTGCAATGCAATTATTCCAGATTAACATATGCTATACATAAAATATTTTGAAAAAGTTAGGGATCTGTATGAAAACTAAATTATTTTTAAGTATCTATGCGAAGCTGGAGCGGACCTCTAGTACTATATAATATAGCATAGACCTATCTATTTATAACTAAACTATAATTTATGTATTAAAATGTAGTAAAAATTATGTATTAAAAATAATAAAACACAAAAGCATTTATTTTTATTCGCACAAGTTTCGCGTCATTTTTATTACAAAATAATCTTTTAGAAGTACATTATTATTTTGTTCAACTACGGAAAAAAATTTAAGCTGGTAACATTGACTTTTAAATTTTCAAACGGAATTGTTAACTGTCAAAAAAATCAAAACAGCACCAAAACCTCTCGTTAGAGAGTATATGTGTTCTGTGACCAAAACAGTTTTGTATTAGGAGCTGAGTTAGCGTTTAAAAGTTTTCGTGATTAATTATATGTATACACGTAACAATGAATAATAAAAGGACTTCTGCAGTGCGAATTTCAGAATTAGGGGAAATGTTTGGTCCAAACCCTAATAGAAAATCCAGGTAATTTGACTACAACTACAAACCATGTCAACAAATCATTTGAGTTGTATTGACTGTTTTTAATTTAATTTGCAGAGTTGATGGGTCCGTTCGTTCCTTTATTCCACGGCCCTCTGACAGGGTGTCAGGAGTACAACCTTTGGAGACAGGTGCAGGCTCTGGTTTTCATGCTCCACAAATTCCTCCATCTCGACACAGGAGTGCTGATGCTGGTCGAAATACACAACATAATGTTAGACCTAGGGCCGAATCAGCTCAAAGACCCAGTTCTCAGGTAAATTTAACAAAAACAATAAATACAGAGATAAGTCCACCCTTTGACTCTTTTTATGTTTATTTCAAAGTTATAATTTTGCTTTTCACTAAAGCGTTATTTATTTATATATTTTCAAACTAGGTGACCATCTTCAGTGTAGTGTTTTCACAATATGGCTTTTGATAAGAAGCTTAAGATGATGAAAACAATTACATTATTGATTCTTTTATTTATTATACTTACAGTCAAGAGCTCGCTCCACTTACATGATGCCAAAAGAAACTCCCTCTCAGAGCCGAACACCTCTAGCCAGGGCTTTACTGCAGACACCGATGTCGGCCGCTGTGAGGGTAATTCCACATCACCATTCATATGAATCTTTATTTACTACTTATTCCTTTTTGAATGGTAACTGTACTTTTTTATTTTATAGCAAAGTAATCCGAGAACACCATCCAGTGAGAGATGTCGAGGGCTATTTCCACTTTTGGAACGGGCTGTGCTGGCTTTACCTGGAAAGGATAAAAGGTGCATTTTTTTGTCTTATAGTGTTACCTTGCTTTAATTGTACCTTTTGATGTTAGTAAAAATACACAAAAACAGTTAAAAAAAAGTATTTTTCCTAACATCGAAATATTAAGAAACTGTTTTATCATTAACCCGCAAAATATAGAAGAAATTTTTAGTCGTATCTCTTCGGGAATAATCAAAATTTTAAAGCTATGAGAAAAATAGTAAACTTTCTACAGGAAATTTTTTTTATATGATTCAAATAAAGCAATAAAAAAAATGCAAAAAGTATGATTGAGAAGCAATAAGTATCTTTGATGACATCATGGACTAACGCATATTGGTGGATGGTGTCAACATGCGAAACATGGCCGCCACAGTACCACTAGCCCTATATCATACTTATTTTAAAAAAAGTAAACTTAAATATTAAAAAGAGATTACTTTATTAGCCTGAATATAATATGATATATTAAGACTTATTGTTTTAACTTGGATTTTAAGAAATGGAATGTAAAAATTTTAGTTGTCCATAATTTAACCAAAAAAAAAACACTGCCCTCAATTTCTAGTTAAATTTAATTGTACATAATGTAAATTGTTTCAGAGTGACATCTGATATAAGCTGGCAGAAAAGGACATGTGAATATGTGGTTCAATATTTGCTGGCTCATCCAAAGGCCAGCAGCCTAATGCCAAATGTCTCCGCCCCTCTCCGTCCTGTGACCATCAAGCTCTTCATTGACTTGGTCAACTGCTTATTGGGCATGAACAACTGTATTAATTCAGCTAATTACACCAATAAGGTACGGGATAGCCAATTTTTTACTAGATTACATCTTTACTAACCCGTTAATTGCCAAGGTAGATTTATATACCAAATTTTGTGATCATAACCAGTGGCGAAGTCTCCATACAAACGGATTTCCCAAAGCTTTAATATATCATACTATCTCTATTATCCAACTCGCACCCACTTTGTTTCCCATATTTAGGAGAATTGTTTATAGATATATTTTTAAAATTCATTAATTGATTTGAAAGTGTTTTTTTTTAAATTAATAATGAATTAGGCGTTGAGTTTTTAAAATATATTCGGGTGTATGTCTGGGTGGTCAATATTGTTTATTATGCACTGCTGATGAAATGTCATTTTTTTTTTGAAACCCTCTAGTGCTTTCTTCACGTCAACTATATTTATTTATTTATTTATTATCATTAACGGCCCAAAGGCCTTTTACAAAAACAAAGCAATTAGAAAACAAATCATACAAAGTATGGAATATCATTAAAAAAAAACAGAGAAAAGATAATCTTAAGTGTAAAAATTTATACAACAACTAATGTTCATAATATTCCTCAAAAAAAAAAAAAAACACAGAAAAACTGTAATACTTATTAATATTAAACATGATTGCACACTGGTGCATTCACACGCACACATATACCCTGCCATTCCGGCACCAGGTGCAGGGCCGGTTTCAAACTTCACCAAGCACACATTTACAATAAAAAAGAAAAATATGAAAATAATAAAGATAAAAAAATGTGAATGTGAAAAATGCGATAAATTTTTTGAAAAGCTACCACAATAGGGGGAGGGGAGAAGGAACAACAAACTATCAGTGCAAGTCACGCAACGCACTCTCCATTTGCAATCTGAACTGCGCCATTGTGAATAGATTTGCTGTTAGAGGTCACCCCACAGTCCGATCTCGCGGATGAATTTTAGAATCTTTTGTGGGCTGGTTTCTTTGATTTGAGTTTGATCAGAGATGTGAGATCCAATTATTTTGGTTCTGGTCTGCATCAGTGGTCCGCAGTCACATAGCAGGTGTAGTGGCGTTTCATGTTCATCTAGGCAGAATCTGCATAGATGCATGTCCATCAGTTTCATTGTACTTAGATGTTTATTCAATCTGCAATGTCCAGTCAGTGCTCTGGTTAGAACTCTGATGTTTTCTCTATTTAAAGCAAGGATTTTGTCTGATCTCTTTTTTATAAAGCCGTCTATTAATGATTTGGCATGTTTCTGTCCGGGTATGTTTTCCCAGTTTTGCTTTGCTTTTTCCAGCATACTATTGTATAATATTGTTTTTAGAACAGTGTTGGCTAAGAAGCAGTGGGGTTCTGGTCCAAATGTTTTGGTGTCAGCCCCCATGTTTGCAAGTTTGTCCGCTTCTTCATTACCTTTATGGTTTGAGTGTCCTGGCACCCATCTTAGAACAACTTTGCTGTTCTTCTCTATTGTGAGTTTGTTAAGTAGATGAGTCTTGTACTGTAGATGAATTTATTTTACACGAGTCAAGGGCTTGAGCGCTGCTTGACTGTCTGAGTAGATATAAATTGTTTTATGTCTGTAGTTTCTTTTTAGGTTTTCATGAAATGTCATAGTACTATATTGAATTTTGTAGTTGGCATCCAACGTAAATACTAACTACGGAATATTTTTAGTTGGCATTTAATGAGTTACCTCACATTCTTTATTTTTTGTAATTTTCCTCTATTTATAAATGTTTCTTTCTATTGAATCATGTGATTATTTTATTTTTCAGTTACCTATCTTGGCAAAAGCTATCCTTTATCCTGGAGTGATGTCTAAATCTTGGCTCAAATCCGTGAACGCAATGCACACTTATCCAAACATGTTGGCCTTTTTGTCCTATCTAGTAGACTTCGAAAGACTCAAAGTAAGTTCATGTGGATTTTGCCCCCTCGCTTACAATTGAATAGATCTGTGATTGTCACTTCGACATATACATATATTTAACATTTTATCAAAGACACTGTTGTTGAGCGAAAGGTTTTTTTTCTAAATGCAGATACACTCTTTGACTTACACAGTGTAAGAGGATGACGGTCGTCACTTGGGATCGGACCCACGGCCTCCAGTATGAAACAGTATAAGAGTCCGCGATAAAACCACCGGACACCACTTCTAAAAGTTGTTTTTGGATTTTATTATTTTTGTTGAAAATGACACTACTTCTGTCCAAATAATCAGTATCTCCATGAGTTTATTATGTTATGATAGGCAGGCAGTATAAATACTGATTTGCGTCCTGCGTGTGGTCAGTGTCAAGATGTTGATCCCACAACCTACTGTAGCAGTGCATTGCATTGCTCAACCACTCTGTGGTTGCTAGCAAACCTCTTCTGCCAAAGTTTGTTGAGAAGAGGTTTGCTGTCAACTTCATTAGAGAAAATTTTATTTTTAGGATGTAGTTATGGAAAAAATGACAGCTGAGAAGATTTATGGTGTTGAAAAACATGGGCAGATTGCTTTTCTCCGACAAAACTATTACTTGCGGTGCTGGGATTTGTAAGTATTCAGGATTTAATGATAATTAACAGAAATTTTCTTAAGTGTAACGATTTTTTTTAAATTGTTAAAAACAATTCCAGGTTTCAAGAACAAGCGGATCCTGATTTCAGTCAGATACTGTCTGAATACATGATTGCCCTTAAAGACTACTACCAAGTCTCACCAGAGAATATAAAGGCTCTCGAGCAAAAGAGAGATGGTACGTTGATTCCAGTATGAATTATGTAAATTTAAATAATTATTTATATCGCCTGAAAGCTGTCATGATGAACGCGCCCACAAAGTTTCGTATTTTTTACAGTCAAAATGTACACAAGACAATGCAGTACTTTACTAAAGGTGATGAACAAAAAGGGATGTTCATCGCATCAACTATGAAAATCAAAAAATTGATTGAATATGCATAATACTAATTAGTTGTATATATTATTTATTAATTTATACTTATTGAACATTGATAAAATGGTTCCACAAGTTAAAGGTACCTAATTTAAGAGTAGTAAAAGTCATGTCAGAGATGCAATCTTAAAAATATCAAACAATAAAATGAACTAATTGAATGTGCATTCTTGGTGGAGTTACTTTAAATAATATCAAACAGTTAATAATTAAAATTATTAAAACTTTGTAAATTTGGATGTCATATTATATGATCACTTGATCGTATCCGAAATTCTTTCTCAGAATGCTATTTTTTTTTTAAAGTTGTAAAATGGAAAGTTAAAGAAAGACAGATAGGAATGTTATAATTTAGAAGCAGTTACAGAAAAGTCGCCAGAATATGGATCATCAGAAGAGTTGCTTGGTAATCAATAATTTGGAACACTAGCCCAACCATGAAAAAGTCACCTTACTCTCCTTGTAATAGATGGAATATACAAGACAAGCATTAATTATATATTTTTTTATTTTGCAGCATTGATTCGACAACTAAACAATCCTGAAATTGCGGAAGCAAAAAATCACGAGGCCGCTTTGAAAAGTCAACCAGCACTTATTGAAGAAAAGACACGGCAGTTAATGCATACACGCTCCGAGCTTGAAAGGAAATTGAAACAAACCAATAATCAAAATAAGCAGGCTAGACTGACTGTGGAGGCTGGGAAAGATCATATTGAACATTTAGAGTGGGTATTTGTTCTATATTACTTTTTATTATTAACAATGTTCTCTCTTTCATTGAACAGAATTATTTACGTGGAGCTAACTGTTTCTTGGGACACAAATGTGGTTGGTAGCCTAGCAGTTACGACGCCGGCTTTCATACTATTTCGTGCGGAGGTTGTGGTTTTGAACCCAGGTGCCGACCATCATCCTCTTTCACGACACAAGCTTTAAGTAGCTTACTGCGAAAGAGTCGAGAGAGTATTTGTGTTCACTTTGAGTCAGCACAGATTCATTTTATTTAAAAAATCAAAAAATCCCAAAAGACCACCAATACAAACTAAATAAGTGCTAGGAACTAGTAGATAAAATAGCTCAAAATGGCTTCGGTACAAGTATATGTATTTGCTGTAGATGTGGGAGCAAAAAGATTGCCCTCAAAATCTTTATCTGCTACTTTAAGGACTTGGGTCTTTCTGAACTGAAATAAAAGAACTCCAGGATAGAATGTAAAAAACCGGTGGATTTGATTGCACGGGAGAGTGGAGTTTCAGTCGGAGAATAGTGGGTGAGTGTGACTTGAGTCATAAGGGGGGCCCCTTAAACCTGCAAGCCCGTATGACTTGCCTATTCTGACTTACATATACTCATCATCTGTGCTCCTGGGCCTGAATTAGTGAAAGCATGATTGCATTTCTCTTTCTATCTTTAATATCAGCTGATTTCTTGGTTGTTGCGTATGTGATATTGAATGTAAACCATACCTATTATCCAAGAGTTTGAAGTATGTAGTAGTGCCACATTCTTCATCATATCTATTATTTTTAGGCAAGAAATAAGAGATTTGCAAAAATGTATTGAGGAACAGGGAATGACTGTCAGACAAAAAGATGAGATCCTCGCTGAAACTGAGAAGATTTTGACAGCAGCAGACAATAAAAAAGAACTCATTGATGAAATGCAAAAGGTTGTATTTATTGTCTAAAAAATATTTTAAAATCATTATTATTCAACAACTAGCCAGCAACGCTTTAGAAAGTAGCAAAATATTGCAGTTAATTTTTAAACATGGCGATAATGGAAATCTGTGCAAAATTTCATTTCTATAAAGATGTCATGAAAATGTTCTGTGATTAACTAATCAGAAAGTGCCATCACATGATTCATACCTTAACATATTACACTGCTTATTAATAAGTAGTCTGTCTTTTAATAAAAACAGTTGATCCTATTTATTACTTTAAATAACCTAAAAAGGTTGGTTGTCCATTATTTATTTTATAGATTGCCGTATGCATTAAAAAAAAATTATTGATTATATCAATGGTCTCCTATTTTCAGATGGGTTACACAAAGGATTTAGAACTGGGTAACCTGCAAAAACAAGCGTTAATAGCCAGTAATAATATGAATAGATTGTTACTAGCCGTTGGTCTAGGAGCTGGGGTTAATCTTAATGAATATACTTTAGAAGAAAGGTGAGTTTATAATGGTTTCAAGTAGAGAAAGTATTTTAAAGACGAAAATGGTCTATTATTCATATTCAGTGAACTTTGTAATATTTTATTTAATGACTGTAAGTTTGTTTGAATAAAATAAAATAAAAAAAAAGACCAGTTTCGTAAACGACAGTCCAAATATCCGTATGTTTAAAATATTATTTTATCGTTGGTTACGACGGTTCCAAATGGTAACTATAGATTTGAACAACACGCCTTTATATGGAGTTTTGCTCTAAAAAATTGATCAAACTTATATTATGCGTTTTTTCATAACTTTTCACCGATAATTGGGACAAATTCCATATTGCGCTGTTGACATTGATCTTTTATTGCTCCATTAAATGAAAGTCAATTGGTCATAAATTAAATGAAGAATAAAGTACCCTATATCAGTAGAAGAAATTGCTCTATAAGTTAAAATTGGTATGAAAACATTGAACTGTCAAACAAATTATTAGTTCACGCATGGCTGAATGACATTCAGGTAGTCGATACGTTCCGTCAGTAAAGTGTAAACGGATGTTTTTAAAATTGGACCCAAGTGTTTTCTTTTAAACTCATTCAATATTTTTTTTGTATTTCTAGAGATTTATTATCTGGCAACACCTTGGACAATGTGAGGCATACGTTGAAAGAAAAATTAAACGACATCAAGAAACATGGAGAGGAAAAACTTCAAGCAGCGAGAAACAACAGAGAAACTGGAGTCTGTAGAAAGCAGCAGATCCTTATTCAATTAGTATGTTTTGTTTGTTTTAAAGCATAACGCATCAATGTGTAGATAAATGTACCTTTTCAGTGTTTCCCCCGAATTTATTTAAAGTAATACAAATAGCATCAAATTATCATTGAATACTAATACAATCATACAGTTGTCTTCATTACACTTCGGGTTGGTTCGGCAGTTTCCGGCGACCATGTCCGTTGGCTCAAATTGGAGCTCGTATTGAAAACTGTCAAGAAGATTATAATGTTGCCATACTGTCATCTTTTCATTTCTATGGAAATGTCTATGGATTAGCTCTTTCCCGCCCTTTTTGATGTCAGACGACATATTATTATTTTGTCTGATAGACATTTAGGTTAGGTTTATTTCCCCCTTCAATGGGAATTTTCACATAATATATTTACGGCTTTTTAGTTAAGTTTTTCCACATTGATAATGCTTTTAATATTATAAAAGATCAATGAGTTTTGCCAGAACAGTAGAAACGTGGTTTCTTCTGCCTCGGTGTTTTTTGTGGTCCTCCCAAGAGAATGAAACATTAATACTGAAAGTTACTTTATAAGCTATTGGTTTTACATGTTGTAATATTGTTTCTAAAACTTGATGTAGGAAGTGTTATCTATACATTGATGCTTCAAAAATCGCATTTTCTTGAAGATAAACTTATCGATTCATTGGGCCCAAGTCGCATATAATTATTACTCATAGGATATGGAATATACATGTCTTGTGATTGGATTTCAAAAAAAAAAATAGATTTCGCTGAAATTAATTTTCTCGACGTTTTCGAGGGTGTAGATTCCAAAATGAAAAAAAAATGTTTTTAAAATTTCCGTGTACGCGTACGCCAAAAATGTGTGCGCACCCATAACTCATAGTAATTCTTATCCGATTTGATTGAAATTTGGTAGAACGGTTAGCCCCTCGATGTAGATGAGTCAGTAAAATGTTGAGATCTGTACCTTCAGGGGATCCCTCTTAAAGTATCCAAAGAAAATTTCACTTGTTCTAGAAAAAGGGCTAAAAAAGAAAGAAAAAAAAAATTCTTCGATTTTCATAAAATTTGGTATACGGGTTGGTCTTATGCTCCTACACAAGCACATAAAATTTGAGGTCCGTAACTTCAGTGGGTCCCCCTTAAAGTACCGATTAATATTGAATATGTAGTTCTAAAGCAGATAATAAAAAGCTCCAATAGTCGGTATCATTTTAAAGTTTCTATAATAATTCTAAGGATAAATTCATTTTAATCGTAAAATTATGAATTTTTATGCAAAGATATGTTTTACACGAAAAGGCTGTTATAATATACTATGGCTACCCTAGGTTAGCAACTTTTTTATTTAGATGTAGGTATTCTAAATTAAAGTTTTTGGATTTAGGAATCAGAAAGACAACGATTACAAGTGTTGGAAGACGAGTTGAACATTTTGGAGGAACGAACTACGCAGAAGAAAAGGACAGCTGCTGAAAACCTGGCGAGCTTACGTAGTCGGGCTCAAGCGGCTAGACAGCGTGCGGCAGAAAGAAGAAAACGTATCACCAAGATGACTTTAGAATCTACAAAAGATTTAGAATTTTGGCAGCAACAAGATGAAAAGTAAGCTTGAGATTGAAAGTTTTTGTTTTTTAAAAATATATCAATCAAATATTCGTAAAATTTGATAACTTTATCTACATTAATATAGATGGTTCTTATTTATGATGGAATTTTTTTCAATATTTGAAGCCAATATTGAAAGCCTGCCTCCGACATCGCTGGAGAGGTAAAAACCTGGATCAATGGAACCTAATGGTGAATAGTTTCTATAGTGTAAAATGATCATTCTAAACCATCCGCTAATGCGAGGGTCATAAGCCCCAATGGTTCCAAATCCAACAAGTTAATCTTCAATATTGGCTTCAAATATTGAAAAAAATTCCATCATATATCAATCAAATTAAAATCTATAAAAAATATTGTTTTCAGATGGCGACAAAAACTTGAAATATTACGTAGTGAAGAAGAACTTGTTAGAAAAACATGTGAATCCAGAGCTAAGTTACTTGTTGGACAATATATTAATCTGGCAAAATCTATAAAGGATTAATTTTTCTATTGTCAAAATGTGTTGCTGTGCCATCTTCCCTTTTTAGGCATTAATGATTGATCCCTCTTTGATAGTTATTTCATTATACATTTACATATTATATCAACACACTATTTATTCATTATATTTTTTTAAGCAATAAAATGTACAATATAAACAGAGCTGTGTCTGTATTTATTTTTTCGAGTATTTAAACAGTCTTGTTGCATATTTATTTAGACATATTGTTGATGTTTTTTTTTTAAATATTTATTTATTCGATCAACAGCAATAGCCTTTTACATGTTAAAAGAATAACAATCATAATATTTTTCAATCTAACAACACAGTAAATATATATCGACAATTATTATTAAGCGACCAAAACAAAAATCAGAAAAACAAACCAAAATGTCGGCTTTGAATAAATATATTTACAATTCTCTAAACAAAATTGTCAGTGTAGCAGGCTGAATTTTTCTAGTCAACGGTCCCGCCCTATTTGAGACTTTGAAAAACTATGACGTGGCTGGGAATCCAACCTGAGACCTTGTGATTTTAAGTCCACGCCTATACCACTAAGGGGGCGTTCAAGTATTACGTAACGCAATTTTTGAAGATTTTTTACCCTCCCTCCCCCCCATGTAACGCGCCGTAACGTTTTTCTGTACCCCCCCCTCCCCCCCCTAAATGTTACGTAACACCCAAGAGACTATTTTTTACTGGGTAGTGAGTACGTAAGGGCTATAGCACGACTAACTACTTCCTAGTGTAGTTAGCGCGAGTACGTAACGTCCGACTTAACTACAAATGTAGTTAGATGTGTGTTTCAGCGTGGTTATTATAACAGCATCTGTCGGGTCGCGTTCCAGTGTAGTTAGCAGTAGTTAGGCAGTTTATATGTGGTTTAGAGCTGTCAAAGTTGCGCGCTTTGTTATTATTTTTGCATCGTTTGTTTTAAATAATTAATTTATTGGAAATAAGAATGCATTACTACTTTTATTAATTTTATTTTTTATTTTATTTCCCAAATTAAATATTTTATAATATAATAGTAATACCGTAATACATATAAAACTAGGTTAATATTTTTTTATTTGGGATTTGTTATCGACAAGATATTTTTTTTATGTCAGCCGATTGGAACAACTCAAGTTTGTAGAAAAATTAGCAGACGAAAGGGAAAACAATACATGATTTTGAACATTTGTATGGAAATTATTAAAAAATAAATAAATAAAAATAAAATATTTCTTTATTTCTCGCAAGCAAATATTTTACAAACAATTAAGACATACAAATAATAATTAAGATAAAAAATCTATAGGGAAAATAAAAGAGTATTCAAAGAGTATCAGAAAACATCAAGTGTATTTACTTCTTAAAATTATTATTAAAATTCCACAAATCATAACTGTTTTTATATATTTGATGAAAAATGTCAAATAATGATGGCCGCCACAAGTTTCTTCATTGAAAAATACAATGAAAAAAACATTTTTTTGTGTTAGATGTTGGCAAACCTTACTATTTCCGGCTTAAAACTTAACTACATTGCGTTATCGCGTTACGTACTCGCGCTAACTACATTAGTAGTTAGCGCGAGTACGTAACGCGATAACGCAATTTAGTTAAGTTTTAAGCCGGAAATAGTAAGGTTTGCCAACATCTATCACAAAAAATGTTTTTTCATTGTATTTTTCAATGAAGAAACTTGTGGCGGCCATCATTATTTGACATTTTTCATCAAATATATAAAAACAGTTATGATTTGTGGAATTTTAATAATTTTAAGAAGTAAATACACTTGATGTTTTCTGATACTCTTTGAATACTCTTTTATTTTCCCTATAGATTTTTTATCTTAATTATTATTTGTATGTCTTAATTGTTTGTAAAATATTTGCTTGCGAGAAATAAAGAAAGATTTTATTTTTATTTATTTATTTTTTAATAATTTCCATACAAATGTTCAAAATCATGTATTGTTTTCCCTTTCGTCTGCTAATTTTTCTACAAACTTGAGTTGTTCCAATCGGCTGACATAAAAAAAATATCTTGTCGATAACAAATCCCAAATAAAAAAATATTAACCTAGTTTTATATGTATTTCGGTATTACTATTTTATTATAAAATATTTAATTTGGGAAATAAAATAAAAAATAAAATTAATAAAAGTAGTAATGCATTCTTATTTCCAATAAATTAATTATTTAAAACAAACGATGCAAAAATAATAACAAAGCGCGCAACTTTGACAGCTCTAAACCACATATAAACTGCCTAACTACTGCTAACTACACTGGAACGCGACCCGACAGATGCTGTTATAATAACCACGCTGAAACACACATCTAACTACATTTGTAGTTAAGTCGGACGTTACGTACTCGCGCTAACTACACTAGGAAGTAGTTAGTCGTGCTATAGCCCTTACGTACTCACTACCCTGGGTAGTGAGTACGTAACTTTTGCTATAGCACGACTAACCACACATCAATCTAACTACTCATAACCACGACTTAACTACATTAGTAGTTAGCGCGAGTACGTAACGCGATAACGCAATGTAGTTAAGTTTTAAGCCGGAAATAGTAAGGTTTGCCAACATCTAACACAAAAAAATGTTTTTTTCATTGTATTTTTCAATGAAAAAAATTTTTTTATTTGTTCACCGCGATTTGCCGATAATTTGTAACATCGCCCGGAAGATAAAGTAGTGCACGGATACTTATTTTGAAGTTGCGCGGAGAGAGAAAAAACTTGTGGCGGCCATCATTATTTGACATTTTTCATCAAATATATAAAAACAGTTATGATTTGTGGAATTTTAATAATTTTAAGAAGTAAATACACTTGATGTTTTCTTCTTTGAATACTCTTTTATTTTCCCTATAGATTTTTTATCTTAATTATTATTTGTATGTCTTAATTGTTTGTAAAATATTTGCTTGCGAGAAATAAAGAAAGATTTTATTTATTTATTTTTTAATAATTTCCATACAAATGTTCAAAATCATGTATTGTTTTCCCTTTCGTCTGCTAATTTTTCTACAAACTTGAGTTGTTCCAATCGGCTGACATAAAAAAAATATCTTGTCGATAACAAATCCCAAATAAAAAAATATTAACCTAGTTTTATATGTATTACGGTATTACTATTTTATTATAAAATATTTAATTTGGGAAATAAAATAAAAAATAAAATTAATAAAAGTAGTAATGCATTCTTATTTCCAATAAATTAATTATTTAAAACAAACGATGCAAAAATAATAACAAAGCGCGCATCTTTGACAGCTCTAAACCACATATAAACTGCCTAACTACTGCTAACTACACTGGAACGCGACCCGACAGATGCTGTTATAATAACCACGCTGAAACACACATCTAACTACATTTGTAGTTAAGTCGGACGTTACGTACTCGCGCTAACTACACTAGGAAGTAGTTAGTCGTGCTATAGCCCTTACGTACTCACTACCCTGGGTAGTGAGTACGTAACTTTTGCTATAGCACGACTAACCACACATCAATCTAACTACTCATAACCACGACTTAACTACATTAGTAGTTAGCGCGAGTACGTAACGCGATAACGCAATGTAGTTAAGTTTTAAGCCGGAAATAGTAAGGTTTGCCAACATCTAACACAAAAAAATGTTTTTTCATTGTATTTTTCAATGAAGAAACTTGTGGCGGCCATCATTATTTGACATTTTTCATCAAATATATAAAAACAGTTATGATTTTTTGTGGAATTTTAAGAAGTAAATACACTTGATGTTTTCTGATACTCTTTGAATACTCTTTTATTTTCCCTATAGATTTTTTATCTTAATTAATATTTGTATGTCTTAATTGTTTGTAAAATATTTGCTTGCGAGAAATAAAGAAAGATTTTATTTTTATTTATTTATTTTTTAATAATTTCCATACAAATATTTAAAATCATGATTGTATTGTTTTCCCTTTCGTCTGATCCTTTTTTACAAACTTGAGTTGTTCCAATCGGCTGACTTCAAAAAAATATATTGGCAATATCTCGTGCGATAATAAATCCCAAATAAAAATAATATTAACCTAATTTTATAAGTATTACGGTATTAGTAGGTACTTATTATAAAATATTTAATTGGGGAAATAAAAAAAATAAAATAATGAAATTAATAAAAATATTCGTGATGCATTTTTATTTTCAATAAATTAAATATTTAAAACAAACGTTACAAAAATAATAACAAAGCGCGCAACTTTGACAGCTCTAAACCACATATAAACAGTCTAACTACTGCTAACTACATTGGAACGCGACCCGACAGATGCTGTTATAATAACCACGCTGAAACGCACAACTAACTACATTTGTAACGTTACGTACTCGCGCTAACTACACTAGGAAGTAGTTAGTCGTGCTATAGCCCTTACGTACTCACTACCCTGAACTCTCGTACAATGCAATTAAATGGACATGCCGGAAAGCAGGTTTCTGCTTTTGCTGTGCGTATCCCCATTCAAATGCATAGAAACATTCTTTGCGCCGGTCGGCGCGGGTCGGAAACGGCTTTTTACGTGTTTCCACCAAAAGCTTTAACTTCGGAGAACAAAATAAAAATGACGTACGGTACAATTGAAGGACTTCCCGTAAAACATAAACGAAAAGGGTGTCCAACTTCGGAGAAAAAAAAAATGATGTAGGTACCTACAGTACAATCGAGGGACTCCCCGCAAAACATAAACGAAAAGGGTTGCCCAACTTGGAAGATTTATTTCCCAATTTTTTTTTATTTAAGAATAAAAAGCCGTTACGTGACGCGTTGTTCGAACCCCCCCTCCCGCTCCTGTAACACACAGTAACGTTTTGCAAGACCCCCCCCCTCCCCCAAATTGCGTTACGTAATACTTGAACGCCCCCTAAGCTACCAAGGTCGTTTGTACATATCAGTAGATATATATATTTAGGTAATTAATTTTTATTTGGTGAGTATGACTTAAGAATACCTGGGGGGTGAGTACGTAAGGGCTATAGCACAACTAACTACTTTCTAGTGTAGTTAGCGCGAGTACGTAACGTCCGACTTAACTACGAATGTAGTTAGATGTGCGTTTCAACGTGGTTATTATAACAGCATCTGTCGGGTCGCGTTCCAGTGTAGTTAGCAGTAGTTGGGCTGTTTAAATGTGGTTTAGAGCTGTCAATGTTGCGTGCTTTGTTATTATTTTTGTATCCTTTGTTTTAAATATTTAATTTATTGAAAATAAGAATGCATCAAGACTATTTTTTTTAATTTCCCAAATTAAATATTTTATAATAAAATACTAATACCGTAATACTTATAAAACTAGGTTAATATTTTTTTTATTTGGGATTAATAATTATCACACGAGATATTGCCAAGATATTTGAAGACTTTTGAAGTCAGCCGATTGGAACAACTCAAGTTTGTAAAAAAAGATTTTGAACATTTGTATGGAAATTATTAAAAAATAAATAAATAAAAATAAAATCTTTCTTTATTTCTCGCACGCAAATATTTTACAAACAATAAAGACATACAAAAATAATAATTAACAAAAAATCTATAAGTAGAGAAAATAAAAGAGTATTCGCGTAGTATCAAAAATTACCCAGTGTATTTACTGCTCAAAATGATTAAAATTCCACAAATCATAATTGTTTTTTTATATATTTGATGAAAAATGTCAAAGAATAATGGCCGCCAAAAGCTTTTTTCTCTCTCCGCGCGACATTAAAATATTCGGCAGTGTCCGTCCACTACTCTTTCTTCCGAGCGATGTTCCAAATTATCGGCAAATCGCGGTGAACTTTCAAAAATACAATGAAAAAAACATTTTTTTTGTGTTAGATGTTGGCAAACCTTACTATTTCCGGCATAAAACTTAACTACATTGCGTTATCGAGTTACGTACTCGCGCTAACTACTAATGTAGTTAAGTCGTGGTTATGAGTAGTTAGATTGAAGTGTGGTTAGTCGTGCTATAGCAAAAGTTACGTACTCACTACCCAGGCAGTAAAAATCACAGGATGATGATTAGTATTCATACTGCAATAAGGTCAGAGTATGGTGAATGAATACTAATTTCTTTGAGAAGGCTACGCGAAACCACTGGTTTACTCATTCCTAGGAAATCACTACGGCCAGGATTCTGTCAGTCATTGTTTAGAATTCTGTGGAGCCAATGTGAGGTGACTTAATTTAGGAATCTTAGAAGAAGAAGATGATGTGTAGCCGTACAATCCATTATCAAACTTGAAGGGTGTTTTGGTTTGATAAGTATTCCAATTTCCCACCTTTAACAAGATAGATGCATAAGATAAAGACTCAAATGACTGGCATTTTGAATGTGCAAACAAAAACTTCAGTAATTTATAGGATCATTCCAATTACAGAATTCCTCCAAGGGGGAATGTTCATGGAAGGTATCGTAGGCAATCATAGGTATGCTCAATGACTGACACAGTGGACACAAGGGCGGATCCAGGGGGGGGGGGGTCATGACCCCCTAAGCTGGGTCCATGCCGTACATTTTTAAGTACAGTACTTACATTATTAATGAAATACTTACTTTTCTATTATAATCATAATTTGTTGTGGACCATGTTCCAGATACCAAATTGTGCAAATGACCTTTATTTTTATTGGAAAAGCGTAGTTTCCAGATACCATTTTTTTAGGATAAGTCTAGTTTCTAGATACCAAATTTTGTAAATGCTCTTTTTTTGCTATGTGAACCCCCCCCCCTGGCGTCAAAGCTGGATCCGCCCTTGAGTGGACACATACTTGAAGGACTAATTTGTCACCCTACACTCTGTCTATAAAATCTTTGGGTTGATTGCGTAGTCATAAATTAATTTGTTTTTTTAGTAGTATTGATACATTGATATCTTTATACACAATATAAAAAGCGGTACATATTGATTTTTATTTAAGTGATTTGAAAATATCTATAACCACCATAAGGAAAAATAATTATTGGTTAAATCGCTCCGTATGAAATAGATTAAAACGAAAATAATAATCAAAGGTTCAAAGGTATGTAATTTAAAATCTGATTAGTGAGGAAGAAAAAACTAAAAATCTCGGAAAATCAAAATAACTTAATATCTATGCAAAATTTCACATTTTCATAGACACCAAGCAAAGATAAATTTCAACAAATGCGATGTCAACATGGCGGGTGTATTTTTATGTCAAATTTTCGCGCTGTGAAACGTCTGAACTCAGTGTCAAGATTGAGTGTTTGTTAGCTAATGTTTCAAACGTATTTTGTTGGGGTATTAATATTTAGAAGAATTGAACATTTAGATTATTTTTGGAATGTGATTTAATTACGATGTGAAACACAATTGTTTTATTTGCAAGGCTAGTATCGTCATCTATATCTACAAAATAATATTATTTAGTAATTTAATCAAATTGCGAATAATTTTAAGGAATGGAGACTAATATCATAGTTGCCTTGAAAAAATCTAATCATTTTACATGAATTAATAATTTCTACTCTTTTCTACATTATGTTGGGATTCTGAAAATATCTTTGATCATGTCATAATATTTTTGCTATGACATTAAGACACGAGTTTTGTCAATTTTAATCCAAACATGCCTAATTCTGGTGTAATAAACCTATGTAAATTTGAGTTATTCGCGTTATTATGAAAGTGCAAATAGTTAAAAGAGACGTTTTCTTATTGCAGATGTCAAGTGAAAGATGATGGAAGGGTTGGATGAGAGTGCAGTGGAGCATCCACCACCCCATCACCCTCCTCCCAACCACCCTCACTCTTCCCCTCCAATTTCTTCCATCAGGCTTCACACTTCGGCTGATCTTCTTCTGCCTGCTACATTTCTTGCCATCACTATTGTTGGGATCCTGTTTGTTCTCCTCATACTTATCATATGGATCAGAAGTCATCTATCTTCTTCCAAGTTGGTTAAATCTTCGAAAGATGTTCATTATCTTTCATCTCTGGATGATGGTGTGCAGCACTTCAGGGTAATAATCGACAGTTCCGAGGAGCAGATGGATGAGTTCCAATTCCAACTGCCCAGTGATATTAAGTACATTGATGAAGAGGTCGGAGGAAATGTGAATCCCTTGTTAGTAAATATGAAACAAAGCGGCGGGAGCAGTCCGAAATGTCCGGAAGATCCCTCTGATAAAAATGGTGATGACAAGGAGAGTACGCAGTCAACACCTTCTAGCGCTTCCAAATCTAAGTCGGATACAAAGTTTGTGTTCCCACCTAGTGAGGATGGTGCCAGCACATCCAAGGGGAAAGTTTCTAAGTTCAAAGTGGCCCTGCCCGAGCAGCAATGGATACTTCATAGAAAGCCACCATTAGATTTCAGAGGATACAGCATTAATATACCCAAAAACTTGGGTCTTTTAGATACTGTAAAAACAGACATGGATGTGGACAGTAAGAGCAGTGATGAACCTAAGAAATTCAACGCAACTAGATCTCCTTCCTTAGAAAAAGATGATAAATCGCCTTTAGTTTCTTCCCAGAAAGACATTCCTGTGATGTTTGGTTTTGGGTGTGATGCTTCCCAGTCTTCAGTGGTTCAAAAAGTAGTGCAGGAATCTGGGAAGAGGAGTGGCAATGCAAGTCCTATTGTGGAAGTGAGAGTTCAGCCACTTAGTACAGACTCGCATTGTTCTTTTGCTGATAAAACAGATGTGCAGCATGCTCACAAGTCGGACACTTCTCAGTGTGATGACTTGAAGCAGGAAAAGGGGGTTCAAGAGAAGGAGAAAACTGTGATAAGCAGGCGCTTTGGTACTTGTAACAATGGCTTAAGAATCAATACAAACAATGACAATCTAAATCAGAGTGCTGAAAAACTTGAAATGCAAAATTCACCAAGAAGCTTTGATCCCATAATAGGGAAAGAAAATAATCCCAGTCCTAGGTTTTCCTACTCGCCCAAATTTTTTGCTACACCTGATTCCAAATCGCCTAAATTTTTTGGCACACCTGACCAGAAATCTCCAAAATTTTTTGCCACACCAGACCCAAAATCTCCCGCATTTTTTGCCGATGCTCAAAGCAGAACTTCATCTCCTAGGACATTTGACAAAGCAAACTCTCCTCGTCTAACAAGCACTTCTAGTTTCAAAAGTGTGCAGAGCCCTTTAATAATGTCTAACGCAAGTGGAGAATGTTTCCAATTTGACAAAAGTGAGTTAATGAAGTGTGGCGAGTCAGTGAGCCAAGACGAAGTAGATAGTGTCTTTATAAACAAGAAGAGCCTGCGGTCTGCCTTGGAGCAGCCTGATGATGTCATGTTAAATAACAATGTTGTGAGGCAAGGCTTTCTGCTGGATACAGGCCAAACTAACCCTAGAGGAAGTAGTGTTGAATCCGATTGCAAGGAGAATGTCATTCAAGTGCAACAACCTGAGATTTCCAACAGTGAGTGTGATATCACTAATGATAATACAAAATCTAATAAAGTTGTGAACCCGGACAATTTAGTTGTGCCCAGTACTAATTCAGGAGCAAATTATAGAAGGCAAAGGTTGAAATCCATATCATTGGATTCTGACAATGCCAAGTTTATTGAACAGAATTTAGGTGTTCCTATGGTTAAGCATCTGAAACAGGAAAATTTGTACGATTTAGATGACCGAGAGAAGGGTTCAGACAGTGACATTTCATCTCCAAAGGTTCTACCCCAACATAGTTATTTCAAATTTGATAATATTCAATCACACGCCAATAATAATGGGAATGAGCATTGGTATCCCGATATTTCAACCACGGACACCAACAACATGAGAACATCCCCTGACAATGGATCTCCAAAATATTTGAGAGAAACTTCTTCAGCATTGGCTTTCACCGAAATGCAACCGCGATTTTCACCCAAAGAGTTTGACGAGTTAGACGTTGAAGTTATCAAATCAAATAAAAACATTAGAAACTTAACAATAGATATAAATAAAAGAGACGAAGAATTAGTTAAAGAACTGCGAGAGTGTAGCGATCATTTGGACTCTGGGGAGAAAAGGCTGACACCAAAAACACCTACCTTAAAAGTTAAAGCCACTTCATTAGATTCCTCGGAGCCATTAAATCTTTCATTACCTCAAAGCAACACATTGCAAGTGCCACAAAACTCCATATCTGTACCCAACACACCAAAGAAACATTTAAAGAGAACAATCAGTCATAAAATCAACACTCTTTTAAAAAGTGGCCATTATAATATTGGTAACTACAGTGTCAACCTCAACGAGCTGACTCCACGAAGTAATGCAGAAGCGGCTCATCAGCGGAAACTGTTAATGAATGTCAAATGCCCACCGAACTATGTGGATAGTGGAATATTCTTAAGAGAGAATCACGCTAATTTGATGTTATTCCAAGCTTCCAAACATCCCATTAGTAGAGGGTTTAATTCCAACTCAAGCTTTAGTCGCAAAATGGGATCTTTTGATGAGAATATGGTGGATTTATCAGAATCAACTAACCAAGTATCTATGCAAAAAGAAATGAGTGAAAATCGTTTAAGCTTACCTCTCAAACCTTGCGATAACTCACTCTTGGGGTCCAATCTATTAGGCTTCAAACAAAACCTTAGTGTGTCCAGCACCAACCTTAAAACCTTACCAGAGGGTGTACCCTCTAATGATTTCCATACACAATCCAGCGATGGAAAGCCTTCCAAGAAAACTCTACTGCAGAGAAGGGGCTCCAATCAGAGTCTCACCATTAATCTGGATACTGGTAACACGAGTCTGAAATACTCCACCCTGAGCTTACAAGGATCCAATTTATCTCTTGCCAGCTTCGGGGCTTCTTCCCACAATCTAGCCAATATCAAAAATAGTGCGTCAAATTTTAGTTTAAACACAGACAACAGACAGAAGAAAAATATATTTGAAAGAAGAAATTCCAACACTTCCCTAACATCTGGGTTGGAGTACGTCAGCCAACAGCCTAAGCATTCTGCCAAATCACACTACAGTCTAAATGATCCAACCGGAAGTCAAAGTGGTAAAAAGTGTTTGCTACAAAGAAGAGGCTCCAACACCAGCCTAACATTGAACTTACAAGGATCTTCCAATACAAATTTAAATCGGTGCACCAGTAACAGTTCTTCAAATATTCAGAATGATGGCAAACCTGGGCGCAAGAAAGGACTCTTGGAGAGAAGAAGTAGCAATACTTCGTTAACTTTAAATATTTGCGGAAACAGTAATCAGATGGACAACAACCGCGTCCTCAGTGTGTCTAACTATAATCTAGACTGTTCTGCAAATAGCCTGAGTCATTGCAACAGCAATCAGAGCATCAACAATCCTGGTGAGCAGAAGAAGGGCTTACTGGAGAGACGTAACTCTAATACGTCTTTAACATTACATCTAAATAATTATCTCATTCACTCAGATGCTATGCGTTACGTAGAGATTGACGATGTAGAGTTATCGAATAATTATGATTGTAAGAGTACTAGTGTATCACATAGTGGACAATCAAAAGAAAAACATCGAAAATCACTCAGTACTGAAAACTTGATTCCAAAATCATACAAGTCCAGATGTAGAAATGTGGACAGTTCATATTCATTTGGGTCCCATGATAACTTGTGTTCATTTTCATACTCTACAGACAATTATGCTGAACCCGCCGGTAGCAGCAATTTGACATATGTCTGCGGAGATCAAGAGAACGAGATGATCTATGCATTTGGTTGCAGGCAGCACATAGAACAAATTAGCCTACAAAATTCCATACAGGGGCCCATCCGCAGCATCACCACCAAACCACTGAGTCCCCATTCTACCTCCGAAGATTTCAAAACCTATTTAGCTAATATTCAACATCTACAGAATGCTTCCAATGTCCTCACCAGACAACAATTGAAAGATTTAAACTCCGTCTTTCAAGAGGGCTATTCAAAATCGGAGTGTCCTTTGGAAAAGAAGTCTCCTAGTGATCTATTGACCTCGCAACTTTCCCATCTGTTGTTGACTAAATCCGAAGAGGGAGAATCAAATCCGCAGAGAGTTCTTCCAGAACCCATCAGTTCAAGCTTAGAATATCAAAAATCCTTACTGAGAAATTTGCATCAAGAGTTTTGGGATTTACCGACAAATTTCCAAGAAAAACCCATGGTTTTTGGATCTCATCCCAAAAATCGATACAAAACCATTCTTCCTAATGAGCACTCCAGAGTCATCCTCAGACCAGAAGTTGGACAGGCCGAAGAGGGATACATAAATGCTAATTATATCAAGGTAATTGTTTCTTGCACTCTCATCACATCCAACTAGTATTTCTTTGTTCAGATCAACTTTGTTGAAATTTGTCTCGTTCTTGTGTGCAACATTGTAATATTTTTTTAATAAGAGTTAACATTTTTTTCTTTTGTTTCAGGGGCATGAATTTTCGAAAAATTGTTACATAGCAACTCAAGGTCCGCTGCAAAATACTATCTACGACTTCTGGTTAATGGTGTATCAAAATAGTTTTCAGTTTTATAACGATGGCTGTACAAAGACTAACGAAGACAGACATTTTGGATCTCCGCAGGCTAAAAGTAAACGAAACGAAAATAATAAAACCACTCCCGAAGAACAAGTTGGAATACAGAAGATTGTTATGTTGACAAATTTGATCGAAAATGGACGACAAAAGTGTGAGAAATATTTTCCAATAGATTTGAATGAAGAAATGGAATTTTACGATCCCACACTGGCGGACTATTCCACATCTGCAGCGGGTTGCAATGATGAAAAATTACCTAATCCTGGCAACATTGACTCAAATACCAACTCGTTCAAAGTTAAAAATGTAGGTATAATGCATAAGACTGGATACACTATTAGAAAATTATTAGTTGAATACAAAAATGTTTCCCTAATGAAGAGTGACGAGACCAACACCATTGAAAGTCTTTGCATTCAGCGTGAGCCACATTCTACAAGGGAGAAATTTGAAATATTAGTTGACGAACCTGAAAAGACAGCCGGGGAAACGTCTAAGAGGGGGGAAGGTTTGTCGCATTCTTTGATTGTCTATCATTACTGGTTTGACAGTTGGGCCGATCATAAATGTCCCAAAGATGTGACCGCTTTGTTGGATTTGAGTATAAATGTCATGCAAAATCAAATACTGAATTTTGAAGAGGACATTACCGACGTCTCCAAGAAAGCAAGTTTTCATCCTCGATCTGAGTTTATTGCTTTGAGGGCCAAGAGTTTTGATAAAACTGAACATTGTGTACCTTACAAGTACGGACTTGACAAATCTTGTACTAATTTAGACTTTACTATTTATTCAAAAGAAAAATCTGATTCCCTGAAAAGCAGTAACTTGGACATAGACAATATGGAAGGCGTTCCCAGGGAGAGAAGGCTGTCTTCATTTCAGCTAGCAAAAGCATTTTTTGACGAAGCGTCCAAAGCTTGCAGTTCAGACAATTCCCGAGATAAATTGCGGAAAAATTCTTTAGCGAGTCGCTTGGATATACCTAAAAGGATAGAGCAAACGAGACGAGAGTCTACTGGGAGAATCGATTCTAAATACATACCTACAGATAGTTTGAGTGAAAGTGTAAAAACACTTAAACCAGCCGCAACCAACACTAGTCAAGTTAAATTGTGTCAGGGGCTCAGGGAAATGCCACCCATCATAGTGCACTGTTCGGCTGGGATCGGGAGAACTGGTTGTTTGATCGCCATCATAAACGGCATCAGGCAGCTGAAGGCCGACCAACGTGTGGACATACTTAGTATAGTGTGCAACATGAGATTAAACCGAGGCGGGATGGTTCAGAATTCCGAGCAGTACGAACTGATACATAAAGTGTTGGGTCTGTATGAACATTTGGGTATTCCAGATTTTGACTGAACTCAGCGCATTAAACAATGAATGTATCTAGGATATAAGGTGTTTCTTCCCGTAAAATACAATCATTCGTGCATCTAGCTCCTAAGTGTAATCTTGATTTATTTACTTGTTGTGTGTCCTGGTTAGCTAAGTATTCCTCCTTATGAATGGTACCATGTGAATATTGATATTCTTAGGTTTTATGCATGACTTTGATTTCTACACCCTGTGACGTGACAAAGTTCACTGTGATACTTGTAATTATCTCTTAATTTAATGATTTGATAGTGAAAATGTTTTTTTAGTGTAAATCTATGTAAATCACGATAATATGTAAAATGTATTGCTATTTTATTTATAGAAACCAAAGACTTCCATGAACCTTCGTTATGTTTGTGTGTTTCTCTCTAGATCTAGTTGTCGTTATATGTATATTTAAAATGGAACGAATCATCAACGTGTATGTTTGTTGTGTTTGCATGTTCTCTGCAATCCTCTGTGCCCAATTGTCTGAAGTGTGTTTGTATTAAATGTCTCTCCTAATGATTATAATATAATCGTGTTACCAGTTTTAATTTTTTTTTGTTGAAATTTTTATCATTTTGTATAGTAAAAATGTATGAATCCCTCGATCATAGATACTTTGCTAATGTGACAACTATTTGGTGGAACATTTTTTAAAAAATGTATGGAGACTTTATTTAAGACAAATTTTAACATGCTAACCAGTTTTCAAAGACAATACGCTTTCTTTTTTATGAAGGAGTATTGTCTTTGAAAATTGACAAGTGCAATAAAAATATTATTTTATAGATTTTTGTGTTCAACAGAAATATTTCTAATAAATAGAACTTGAATTCACGAAATCTAAATATACAGTGAAAAAACTGGTAGTCATATCCTTGCACCAACACCACCTATATAAGAAGGCCTTAGCGCTGGTGGCCATTTTTCCTCTAACGTCACACCCGACCCGTGCTATATAATAGATATCATAGAGTACAGGTAAGTACATACAGATATAAGGCATGTGCATACTGGGCCTTACAATGTGACGTCACACAATCAGCGCTAAGGCTATCTTATATAGGTGGTGTTGCTTGCACCATCTATAATAATTGACACAAAATTTGTTTTCTAAATATTTTTCTTCTCAATTTCCAAAATTCATTTAAAAATAAATAGAACCTAATTTGCTTATTGAGATATTTTGACCTAATAAACAAAGATATATGCGTCAGCAATTGGTCTGCAAACTAGCAATGTTTGTCTCCTGTCCGGGTATGGGATTTTACAGCCTGTTAAAAAGAGTCTCATGATGGTACAAGGATTTCAAATTTTTCTGCGAACTCTATTCACACTAAATTAGCCTTCAAAACAGCAGTAGGAAACGGTCAAATTCAAAATTAATATCCAAAAAATTACATCAAAGAGTCGTTCGTTAGTGTATATTTTCTCATTCCTTTCTGTGGATCCATTTCCAAATCGTACATTTGATAACAGTAACAAAACTAATATTTAACAAAATGGATAATTATTCAAAATATTGTTTTTTCATGTTGTGTGTGAAATCAACAAATATTTATAATAATATTAAGGACTAAGGAAATTTGAGTTAATCACCAGAGATGTATGTACATATTATAAAATAAGTAATTGAATTGAAACTAATATTAATTATTAGTTTTACCCAAGTTTATATGATTCTTTTTCAAAGACCTGTTTTTTACTTGATATTTTTTCATTGCTTAATAATGACGAACCCGTGTAGTGTGATCCTACATGATAATATGAAAACACCAAATTCTTCGACCCTGTAATGGTATCGCCCACTTATTGTCATGACTTTTAGATTTAGGAGTAATTAGTGAAAAAAAAAAACTCAAAATACAGAGTTTTTATTAATTGTGATTTTCATCTCGGTGTTTTAATCGTTAAGTTTTCAATAATAATATGAAATGATTGCCTCAACGTTTTGAGTTGTTTTTTTATTAAAAAATAATAATCAATGTTTGATGTAGACGTAATAAATACCTAATAATATTATTATAATGACATTGTTTTTTGATTAACAAAATGTATACTTGTAATATAATTTTTTGAATCAACACTGTAAATAACTTCTTATTTTCTATGCAACATTTTTTATACCAGTATTCCATTTATAAACATTCTTAAATTTTTACTTTGAGTTCATATTGTATATTCCTAAGAGTTTTTACAGTTTTTTATATTATTATACAGATACAAATTTTGTAATATTATATCCTTTTACTTCCTGAATTATTTTCAGTTTTCTCAAATTTTGAAGCTGATGGTAGCATATAGGTAGAACGTGAAGTTCATGATTCTAACCCTCTCTTTCATGACACAAGTTTTGCTAAAAGTTGTAGAAAGGTTTAATTGTATTTTATTTCCGTGCTCTCTTCCCATTCTGTTAAGGAAACGGTGTGATGGATAGAAGAAAATATATTCCTTTGGAACATTATTATCGAAAATAAATGAATTATAGATATTTTTTGTTAGTTATTTTCACAAATATAACAAATGAATTATCTTTGATGTTTAATTTATTTCTCTATTAAGATGTTTATTTATTGTTTACATATTAGTTTTTGTTTTAAAAATATATCTGTACATCATCGGAAGTCATGTTAACTTTTAAACAGAATGTAACCCTTACATATTATGTAATTTGTAATACTTGCACCCCGATGCCCTATCAGATCTGCTAAAGGTTAGAATCTGCTAAAATAATATATGAAAAAAGTGTATTTTAACTGACGGTTCCATATAAATGATCATAATTCCTCTAAAATGAGCCGCTATTTAATTTAAGCGGCACCTTAGAAAGACTGCTGAAATTTTAGGGGAACTGCTTTTATCTACTCTTGTCAATTTTTTCTCAAATACCTCTCTTAAAAACAGCAATCAAAACAAATTATTATTTTTTATTTTCACTTGAATATTATTTTGCTTTTGTTTTCAAAAGATACATTAATAGTGTTTGTTATATTTCTTGATCAAGATGAATCTGTGAAAAAGCAAATTTGGCGGAAATTATGAACATTTGGAGGTAAACTTGAGTTTTAGCGTCGTGAACATTTCTATTCGAATTATCCACAACTGTCATTTCTTATGACGTTTAGCGTTTCCATAGATTTTTTATTGTATTAGTGTTCAATTTTATGTTAGCGTTAGCAAGCTTTGTATTATTTTATATAATTGGGTTAGGTTAGGTTATAATTTTAAGGGGGGTTTGCCCCCCATACCTCATCACGTTTTCCCCCGAATTTATTCAAAGTAATACAATATTATATTAAAAATGCCTTTATATAAAAATCCATGGAAACGCCAAACTTCATAAGAAATGACAGTTGTGGATAATTCGAATAGAAATGTTCACGACGCTAAAACTCATTTTTACCCATTTGGAAATCACTTGCGGCTATCACTTTGATCGATTTCTTATTCAATATCGGTTGAAATCACTTAACATTACTCACGTAATTCAAAATTTAAGTTGATGCTAAATTTTTTGTCTCAATTATTGTATCGCCCCAAATATAACGCAATATTTTAATTCATCTACGAATTCTTATTAAGAAAGCAGTTCAGATTCTGAATAAACATTTCAGTTATTTTGTGTTTTTTTTTTTTTTTTTTTTTTTTTTTTTTTTTTTATATATAACTAATTTTGTTTTTACATTACTTAAATTTATTGAAATACATTTAAACCTATGCTATTACTTATAATCCCTTATGTAAAGGATTATCTTATTGAATTTTACTTTCTTTGAATTTTTTCTAAATATTTTTATGAAAATTTCAGAGTTGCGTTAAATTCGAACTAATTCGGTAAATTAAACAAAAATGTATAATTATGGCAAATCTATTCCCAATAATTCCAGTAGTTTTCAGTTTTCCTCTGATGTACAGATGCTAAAGTAGGTAATTTCATTTGCATACCTAGCTTCTCTATTTTTTCATGTTATTTTCATTTAATTTTAATATTGAATGATACATAATGCTACATAATATGTTTGTTTCCAACAATGTATTATTGTGCCCTTTTACTTAAAACATTTTTTTTTTATTTAATATTGGCAATCCACCCCAACTTAAAACATTAATGACAAGGCAAAATGTAGAAATTTTATTTATTTGAATCCGTACATGAGTTTTTTCGATTACAGATGCAGCTTGATAGATAGTGAGGGTTTCATTTAAGTTTTTTGTGACCTGTGCTATATATGTTAATGACTAAAGAAATTTTCTCCATCACAAAATCTGTTAGTTAAAACAGAAAATTATAATTGGACATTGAAATATGGTGCAGATGTAAATAACAGTTAAAGATGTTAAATTATGAAATATTCTTTTATCTCGTGATTATGCGCTTGATTAGAATTTATTGTTAAATTTATTTTATAAAATAATCTATGGATTTCTTTTCTATGTTTATCACTGGTTTCAGATTTTTAAAAGCTTTTATTTATCTAACTCCCCCTCTGTTATTTCCCTGTGAAATGTTATAAGTGTAATGATATATTCAATTTTATGTATTATTGTTTCCGTTTGATAAATTTCAAATAAATATGTGTAAACCATTAATAACAATTTTTTTATTTTATATTCATCATCTTAATAACACTTCTCAGCAATATCACGCTGTGTTGCTGCAACTTTGTTTCGAAGATACAAATCTACAAAGTTTTCTCCAATAAGATCTTTCTAATTACAGACCATACGGCCTAACTTAAGAAGGTTCAATAGGACTTGTGTTATAAATGGACACTGTTCTTCATTTCAAAATTCAGATAATTAATATGTTAGAAGATGCATATATTTTCAATGAATTTTTACAGGTTTTTCTGTCTGCAGTTTAAGATTGGGGAAATTAATTTTATTTGAATCCCGCTATGATTGGGAGATTTTTCATGAAGTTGGCGCATCATGAGGGTTCTTCAAACCAGTTGCAATTCTTCAAAACTGTAACCAAATTGTTAACATAAATTTATCATAGCAAGCCGTCTTGCAAAACAAAAGTGCATAATTCATCGTTGGTTCCTGAACTGTCGTCAGCTATCACCGTGGACGAAGCGTCTCTTAAACAAAAGCATAATTCATTGCAGCTGATTAAAAATAATCAATAAATAAACATAAATGAGGACACTTTCCTGTACAGAGGTGTCAGTATAACGCGTGAGATTTATTGTATAAGGGATTTTTGCATAGTCAGAGACAATCCAACCCCAGGTAGAAATTTCAACTGAAAAAACCAGGACCTCTTGAACAGAAGTCCACCCCTACTAGGCCATGCCACTAGGCTGCTGAGTTCGGTCAGTCAATTAAACAATGTAATAAAACATGAATTGCAATATATTTTAGTGTGGTAATTTAAGTACGAGACTTCTTGTGTGTGCTTAAGACAAATATAATTATTGTATCTCTTTAGCACAAACAATTGAATGTTCATAATTAATTGTTAATATCATTTTACGGTTCCAATTAATTAATAAGTATTTAATGAATACAATAATTTATTTATTTTATAAAAGATAACAATTGCTTATCACATGAATATTTCATACAAATAGATGTGGATATTCTTGGAATTATATTTGCATAACTTCATCACTGGCTGCTTTTTGAATGGGTTCGTCAACTGATAATTTTCTAGCTTTGATTCTTTCGATAGATATTTTTTCACCGTCATCTTTTTTCTCCAAATATTTATTAAACTGCATAGACACTATATTCCTTAGCTTCAACATATCTTGGGTTGTTGCCATCGTTTTGATGACTTCAAAATATTTCATGTAGTGATGAAGGTTGTGACTGTAAATATAAAAATTATGGTTAAACTTGTGCACTACTTGTTTAAATTATGGCTAAACTTGTGCACTACTTGTTTAAAATAATGCATGATATAATAATTGGATCCTTAAAGATATGGAGGTTGAATAGGAGTTTGTTTATCGGTCATTACTCTTGAACAACGATGACTGTGAGGAGGAGATTAAATGTCATATTATTGCAAGGGCCAAAAATACCACGAGATTAGACAAGCTATGGATGGATGGGGGCATCTTCAGAACTACAAAAACCGTTTGTTTAGGGCACTAATTTTTTCAATATTCTCTAATGAAGGAGAGACATAGACATTAAAAGACCAGGAATTAATGCCATTGTGATGTGGTTCTGCAGATGTTTGCTTCGAATCTTCTGGACGTCAAGAGGAACTAAGGTGTGAATTTTGAGAGGGTTGGGGATAGCAGACAGATTTTCTTCTTAATGTTTGATGCGGATCCTACAGTTTTTATTCAACACATTCCTCCCTATGCTCCAGAGGGGAGTTTAGGTCCCTCATATTGCGGGTTGGCTTTTTGGTTTGATTGCTTCGATCGAATTAGAGGGTCGCTTTCGTGCAGGGCGGGTTTGCTTCCGATTTGTATTCTCCGGGCTGGCTTGCCATGTGCGGGGAGCCTTAAAGGAAGAATGACGATGGTGGTATTGATGGAACTAGAGACAGGTCAGGGTTTTTTTTTTTTTTTTAGTAAAGAAGGTCAATGGACCAGATGCCCTTTGAGTCACCGCGACCAATAAGAACTATTGTGACACCCTTCAATGAATTTTTGGAGCGCTACCTCTTATTGTGCCACGTCTCCAGAAGCCTCTTGCAGAGTGACAGTGCCTCCTCCCGGCTCCTGCCCTCCGCAAAAGGTCTCCATAATCTTCTTTTTGAAAGATAGGTCCCAACAGGATTCCTATCTCTCGGGTCAGGTCAGGGTTGGAGTCAACAGTTGTTGGAGCAGTGTGGACAGAAATGTATCGGGTGTGGTGCAGGGTAACGATGAATGATTGGAAGTATCTGTGAAGGTTGATTGACTAGCTTGGAGAAAATGAAGAATTTGAAAATAGAGATTAATACTTACATCATCATTAATACGTTAGCCAATAGCTCCTTCGTATTCAGCAAGTGATGAATATAAGCTTTGGAATACTTTCTACAGGTCAAACATTCACATTTCTCCAGAACTGGACTGAAACCATCTTTGAATCTGAAATAGTGAAGATTCAATATTAATTTCTCTTACAAAACTGAATAATATCACCAAGCTTTAGTCAAATCTCTAACCTTTTTTCTGTTAAGTCTATAGCAAAAACAGAATCACTTTTTGTTGTGAAATCAAAATTAAATGTCAAGCATATTCCTTTGTCAGTGTAAATAGTGGGTAATGTAGTGTCAAATAAATCCCAGCCGTTCTGTACCAAATCCAATACAGTAACAGGATTCCAACAACCTTGAACCACTCGAACTTTATCCTCTGGTAAATTACTCTGAAAACAAAAAAATTGTGTTGTGGGCTAAACACTTATGCTGTTCATATTCTCTTTTCAACAGCCATTTGTGAATTTTTTTACATCTCATTACATTTTTTGTGTATAATGTCCAAACTGAGAAAGGAGATTTGCAAAGAAATTAATCATAAGGGCAACGCAAATTCTAGTTAACTTTTTCTCAGAAAATCAAAAAGTAAGGAAAAAGCTGTTGAAATGGTGCTCACTAAGGTTCGAGTGACCCAATGTACTTGAAGATACTAAATATAAATGTCGGGATTGAGGACTGGTGAAGAAGCAATTATTGCTAGGTTAGAATCAAATTGTTTCATAAATTTAAAGTAATGTTTACAATCATTAAGAACTTACTGTAACACATTCAACTATATCTTTGATTGATTCATATGATTTGTTTTGTAATAACGATGAATTATGGTCAATTCCATCTAAAATGAACCCGTCTAAGTCGTCAGAATATTTGTTTATAGTTTTTAAAAAGCGTTTCCTTTCATGAAGATTATTACCACCGACTATCACACCTAAAAATCAAATAAATCACTTTATTGGATAAAAATACATTTAAATAGATATAATAGAGAGAGTTAAATAGACTAAAAACAAATGTCATACGATATAGCGACGAAGGCAAGGATCAGAAATGACGTTTCATTCTGTTCTTGAAAGAAAATAGCGTTTGAGCGAATCTGATATCATCAGGAATCTGGTTCCAAAACGTGGCTGCCTGTGCAGTGAAAGATGGTGTGGAAAATGAAGAACAATGTGTTGGGATTTGTTACTGCTGCATGCAGCAGACCGCAAAGGAAGGTCATAAAATGCTAATGGAGTGAATAAAAACCTCAGATAGTTAGGAGCGAAGCAGTTAGAGAGTACCGCGAAAAAAATTATGTGGGAGTGTGTATGTCTCGTCATTGTGATTTGTGTTCCGATCTAAACTGAGTTTTTTTTTTTTTTTTTTTTTTTTTTTATAAAAATGAATCTGTGCTCGCTCAATGTGAACACAAATAAACTCTTTAATTCTTTCACAGAAAGCTACTTTAAGCTTGTGTCGTGAAAGAGGAAGATGGTCGGCACCTGGGATCGAACCCACGACCTCCGCAAGAAACAGTGCGAAAGCCGGCGAGACTGAATGAATACAAACAATTTGTAGACGTTCCAACTTTAACAGTAGCTCAAGAGCTATTTGACAAAGAGAAAGAAGAGACAATCTATAAGACAATCTATATTTGCTCAAGAGCAAATATAGATTGTATGAGAGATTGACATAAAAGATTTTTTAGCGGAAATGGGTAAAAGATTTTTCAAATTTAAATATTACTTGTGTGAAAAATAATAGCATTGAAATTACACACACATACCAAATATTGATGAGTTTTTCTGCAAATATTCAGACTTTTTGTGTCTCTCTATGCATCTTTCTAACATGATTTCACTGCGATCAACTGATTTTGAAATCCTTTTTTTGGAACTATCATCATCTGTACAATTGTCGGACAAAACACTATAAAAATCTGGCTTAAAACATTCAACGACATCCATATACCTGTGATAAGAATTTATTTTTAACATAGATTTGACATTAACATGTAAATTTAAAAAAAAGGATTACTTGGACAAGCAATTTTAGTTCAGCTACTATGATATAATATTCATGAAGTAATAAATTCACCTACATATCTGCATTAAAATCCAATTTTCCCGTTCTTGTCCATAAAGGCATTTTATCAGTTTCAAACTTTCCCATTCTCGTATCAACAGAAGGATCATGAAAAGTTGTAAATGAAAGATGTTCGTCCATTCCTGCGAAGTTAAGAATACCTTCTCCCTTAGCTTTAACACCTGCACTCATTTTTAGCGTGGATACCAGTGGGATTTGCAAGATTAACCTTTCTTGAGTCAGCATCTCCAATACTTCATGTGTAAGATGGGGCACGGACGCTCCCTGTATTACAAAAAACTCTGTATTAAACAACCACATAGAAATAGGAACTAATAATTAATTGTTATTAGCTTTGTTAAAATAAACCTTGGTATAAAACATTAAAGCTGGTGTATCAATATGAAGATCAGGTTTACTATAAATTCCAGATATAACACCTTTTCTCCCATTACTCGAGCACCTAGCTTTCAAAACGAACTTCATTGTTTTCATTGACTTTAAGAGTAAAAACTTTTTATATCAGTTTTGTTGATTTTCTTTATAAAATGATAGGTTATGTTATTATGCCGCATTGACATTTCAAATTGAATTGTAATTTGACATTTTTACTGGAGACATGACATCAGTGTTCTTGGTGTAAAAATTATTTACCCAAGTATTGAAATTTTCTGTTATTTATTATCCTTTAGTGTAAAATATTATATTATCTATAACAACAACAAATTTTCTGTTTTTAATTAGATTTCGAAAAGTTATTGTACTTATTCATTTTTTCCGGCTTCTCAAAATAGGTAAATATTAAAGAGTTTTCTTTCGGGTACCTTGATAATTTTCCGGTAGAAAAATCTTATCATTGTATAATACATTCATATTAAATCACCTTTGTCAAAGTAAGCTCCCCATCTCTTTACTTACCTTAAAAATCCTATATTAATTATACATTTTTATTTTACTATTTTGTGGTTCTTAAATAAGTTCGATGCATTAAAGGTGCTGTGAACAAAACAAGTTTCTGACACCAAAGATGTTACCCAGTTGCAAAATAATACCCACTCCTTCACAATTTCATCCTTTTGTAATGCATTCCCTATAATAAATTCTGGTTGCCAACACCATTAATGTCTCAAAGCACCTAAACAAGCTTCAGAAGTCCCCAGTGCCCAGGTTTGATTCCCAGTTCGGAATCATAATTTTTTTCTCTTTATAAAGACTCTCACAAGACTGTGAGCTCATTTAAAATATTGTGTACAAGACCAACTACAATTCATAAACTTTTGGCAATACTGAATTTTCCAACTAAAGGTAAAACGTCAATAATAATTGAATAAAACCTTTGCTTTGTTTATATAAAAATATTTATTTTGTTAATATTGAATTACACTTAAAGAACTTACAAGCATAACATTAAACATATATTTTATTTAATACATAAAAGAGGACATCTGTGAGAGCAGAGTGATGGAAACACTCTTTCTCCTCTCACTAAAGATCCCCCAAGAACATTAATTGCACATCATCAATAAACACATTTAGTCTACATTCAACCTTGTTACATCTTAACTTAATTTGATACATAATTATGAATTCTCTTACAAATACTTTGTGCGCAACTTAATTATTTATTAACGATCTTTAATTTCAGATAACTTCGTGTAAATATCAGAGTATTTGTTACTATTATTGTCAACAATTTAAATATATATGTGTTAATTTTTATTTATTATAATAATTTTGAGACAACTAAGCCAACAAACGCCAACTATTAAAAATTTATAATTATTTTACGAAACAAATCATTCACAATTTTATAAAAAAACACTCTTCTGTTAGATCTTGTAAATTTGGCAGGATCGTTATTTTAAAATTAATTCGCCAATATACTTTTAAATCACCTAGCACCAATTTTTAGTTGGGAAAGTATGACTAATTCATCAATTAATGAAATATTTCATTTCGTTTGTGGACTTTATTTGTTCTTCATCTTGGAATGCCATTTGAAATTTATTTATTATTTTTTACTGGAGCAAACTTGGTATTTGTAATGTTAATGGGAGGTTTTCTGGGGAGCTCCCGACAATACACACTAGGTGGCAGCGCTTCTAATCCGGTCTATTGTCAAATTATGACAGCTGTCAAACATACCATCTAGCATTGACTGGTGAATATTATGCTAATATATCTCCTCTCTTTTTTGTTTTCTCATTTAAACAATTTAACATTTTAATTAATGATGATTGCAAAAGTGGCTTTGTCTAGGAGGTAAACCATGTATGTTATCTTATAATAATATATAAGTTGTTTAATTTGAAATAAACTAGACTGATAAATTGTTTTTTTCATTTTTACTGTAACACAAAATATAAACAAAAAGTTTAAAGTATTTATTTACCAAAGACAAAACCGACATTCATATGGTTGAGGTTATAAACGTTAATTTGACCAGTGTTGCCAACGCCGTTTTTCAAACGCAAAGTAGCCCAACTGAAAATTTGGTAGGTATTTTAGTATCCGAAGAGAGGTGGGAGTTCACTAAAAAAAGGTCATTTAGTATCCGAAAGGTGAAAATTCGCTAAAAGGGAAGTAACCCAAGTGGCTACCTGTCGCCTTTTAGATTTTTTCGCCGCATATTCTCGTTCCAAATAGCCGAAATGGCTGTAAACAAGGCCACACTGAAAATACAGTAAATCACCCCCTTTGGCAACACTGAATTTGACAATAGACCGGATTATCTAGGGCGCCTCTAGCGGCACAAAATGGAAAAAAAACATCCCATTGATTATACTTTAGAATGCAAAGACGCCAGCATAGCCAGTGGAACTTCACCAAGAAAGTAAAAACTTCAAATGAAAACCTCTTTCTAAACCATTCAGGAATCAAACTCTTGACTTTTTAAATTTTTGTAAATAACATAACCAGACTACAAATACTTCAGATTTTTTTCCCAAGAGTCACATACTACACAATTGACATATTTTTGAGACAAGGTTTTTATATATTACGAGCCACAAATTAATTTAATAAATGAAAAGGAAAAGAAATAAATATTAAAAACTCTAAAATATGTGTAGATACAAACTAATAATTATTTGAGGTAACATTTTTGCATAAAATTATATAAATATTTCAATGGAGTCAAAAAATTATATTTCCCTATATAGAATTAAATTGGTCATTCATTCCAGATAATATTAAAGTCAAATATATCGTGAATTTGAATAGCATTTTTCTAAAAACTCAATATTAATATCATGAAAAAAAAAAAAACGTTAACACTTTTAACCTATAAATATTTTTTTTGCTTCTACAGAAGCACATTAAATAGGTAGAGCATAGGTTCTCAAACAATGAATTAGCGGTGGTAACTTCTCATTAGTGAGATAGATAAACCAATGTTAAAACTAATAGGTACCTATATTTTCAAAATAAATTATATAATAAGTTCTTAACATTATTTTTATAAATTGACGTTCTTTAAAAAACATATTCCGAAAAGTCAATACGCCTCTAAAGGTGCATTTATACCAAACGAACAAAGACCCAGAGCTTGAAAATAGAGTATATTTTCCTAATGGTTGATACTAGACACCATGGAAACAACAACTTATTAGTAGGCGATGACAGTTCTTTCTGGTTATTATTTCCATGGTGACCCTATCAACTATAGTGAAAATATACTCTATTTTCAAGCTCTGGGTGGTTGTTCGTTTGGTATAAATGCACCTTAAGTAAAAATTATATAATAAATTTTTGCATAGAATAAAATGTTTTGATGAATAATTATTGTTGGATGAAAAATAATACAGTGACTGATCGGTTAACAAACATAATTCATTTTCATTTCAATTCTATATAAATCAATCAATCGGTTCACCTGGGTGCCATTCTAAGCCCGTTTCTCGGACACCCTCTAGGCTTCTTTGAAAAGATATTTAATTTAAAGTATCATCAATCGTCTCTTTTTTATCATAAGGGCTGTTGTGTATTCAAAATCTGTACTCAAAAATCTTGTGTTAAGCTGTTAACTAATCACCCACTGTCATTTTGTACTGATCTTTTAATTATTTATGGCAGGTTTGATCATACTTTATACATTAAAACTGTGAGCAAAATGCTTTAGGACGCGGACAGCTACTAAGCAGGACCAGAGAGAACGAGCTAACGATGTAATAATCACCACCAATTGCACTACGGCGTCATGCCTAAAGTACTACAATTACATTAGAGGTGTTTCAGCCCGACTCCACTGGCCCGTCATCTGAATGTTATGCAGTGGCCTTGTTTCTTCTTTTGTTGAGCAGTGTGTTGTTGCTGGATTCCAGAGTTTTTATTTGGACCTGGGATAATATCTTGGTTAAAAAACATTATTACATAAAAAATTTATTTAAATTGGTACAAATAAGACTATTTCAAACAACAAATGATACAGCAGAATCAAAAAAGGGCAATAAAGCGAACATTTTTTTAGTTTAACGTTCATCACTCAGTCCAACCTTCTGAATGAATCGGATTCTAATTTCTTCTGGGCACATTAAAATTTGCCCAGATTTTCAGGCCTATCTTGGATCCTTGGTGGGGACTCACAAAGAGGTATATGGGGTTCTCTAGTGATTTTCCACACAGCCTGCTCATTTCAGAGTCCGGGAACCGGATGGTGCTTATTAAGCCTACAGTGCTCCAAAAACCCTGTATAGTCGTCCAATGAACATGACCAGCTTGCCTGGCTAAATAACACTCTTTTAACAAAAACTTTTAATGTAGACATTTAACAGACATATTGAATCTCTTACAAAATTTCATCATCTTGTGGTTTAAGGTTATGTTGGACTCTTATAATATGGGGTTTATTCAGGAAGAGCACTTTTCAACTTTCGCTTAAAATATTGATAGTTAAGGTAAATTTACCTGATCATAATCCACTCTCATGGTGGCTAACGAACGTGTCATTTCATCTTGAACCTCCCCCCAGGCCTCGCCGCCTTCTTTAAGTAATCGGCCAGTGTGAAGAGGGGTTTGAGGGACAGTTCTGTGCATCTTTATCCATCTGCTCGTCATAACCTATCAAAGAAGTAAAGTAAAATGTAACATTGTTTACTGCAGAAAAAAATCAGTGATTGGATACAAATCATGCAATCGAAATGTGTTTGTTTCTAACTCAGTGGGATTTCAGTCAAAAGTCCAAAATGACATTCTTCAAGCACTAAATTGTTTATTTACTCATACTACGTAAACAATGCATCGTACACAAACAAAATAATATTAGATGACAAGATTTATAATTTACTCCTGATCAGTATTAAGCGTTAAACAACAAAAATTACACTTTATCAACCCATTCCCGCACACCGTACACACTTGTGTACAGGGGGTGGGATTGGGAAACTGATTTTTCTGGTTCACTAATCAAACACAAAAGTTGATGATATGGATACACAGTCACAAGCTATTGTCGACCTCATTCCAAGCATGCTTGCAGTCTGGTACCTGTGTCATGCGAGAAGAGCTAATCTTACTTACAATAAATAAATCCTCTGTGAACCAACACACTTGGAGACGGATAACATTTTCCATCTTATAATACAGCCTAAAATTAGTAAAGCTTTGATTGGGGAGTGTGACTATAAGAAGCTTTAACCTTTTCCCACCCATCGTACACAAATGTGTACATTTTTTTCAATCATCGCTGGTAATCATGAGTGACATCTATCACTAGAATTAATAATACAAAAACAATAATTTATTTTTGAAATTGTGTACACATCTGTGTATATTGGGCAGGGGTGGGTTAAAATAAAATTATTATGTAACCGTTATTTGATAATTATTAGAGTTTCTCACTTGTTCGATTGTCAATCGTCTGGTAGGATCTACTGAAAGCATGCCTTTGATCAAATTTTTGGCATCTGACGAAACGTTAGACCATTCTGGTTCCGGGAAGTCAAACTGGCCCAGACGTATTCGCTAAAAAATACGTAATAATGTTAAAAACAAAAACTTATGTTATGATGACAATATACTAAAAAAATAACAAATTGATATAATAACATACCTTCTTCATGCCGGGAGAAATGGCTAAGCCGTTGTTGGAATAAAATGGCGGGAAGCCACACAGAAGAATATACATCACAACTCCCAAAGACCAGATGTCGCACGATTTGTCATATTTGTCCGGTCCTAAAACCTGATAACAGAAAATAAAAATATTATCCATGAATACTTTTCTATGCAAATGAATGTCACAGCCCTCCTGGTGGTGGCCTACATAGTTCTTAACATACAAAATTTCTGAATGTAAGGTTATAAGCTTCTATCATTTAAAACTTCTATGACTGACTGAATGGAGAAAATGCTACTAAGTTAATACAAAAAAATGCTGATGGAACTTTATGTACAATGTCAAACCAATACTCTTCTTCAATTTGTACAAGGTACTACATTATTTTTTCAT
Organism: Mystacides longicornis; assembly: GCA_963576905.1. NCBI lineage: Eukaryota > Metazoa > Arthropoda > Insecta > Trichoptera > Leptoceridae > Mystacides > Mystacides longicornis. The sequence goes on from OY756425.1 coordinate 29,759,673, forward strand.
TACCATAAACTAATTTTTGGGAGTGATTGCTTCCTTAAAGACTAAAGATTAAATAACTATTTGTATAGTCACAAATCATATTTAAAAAAATGATAATAGAAAATCAACAAAATTTATATCGTAAATGTTACTTTTTGTAAGCTAAGAAAGTGTAGTAATAAAAAGTGAAGATGTATGTTTTACTTCAACATCTATCAAAACTCTTCTCCAATAGGTGTTGCAATAAAAAAAAAAGAAATAATTTTTATAGTGTTATAAGTATAGGTTGAGAATGACTGTATGCACTTAAAATAATTACTATCAATTATGAAATACATAGTATAATTACTAATCTTCAATTACATACTCACACATTATCATAAATAGTGTATTTGTTAATGTATCTACAACTTATATTAAGACAATAAGGGGTTGTTATCTAGACTGGACTGCATACACCATTTGTGAAAAATAATGCAATTATTATATTAGATAAAAATTATGATAGAATCTCAGCAGGAACATAAAAGGTTTGTTTTATACGAAAAACGAAAATTCAAAGTATCTACTACAATTAATATTTAGAAATCAGTGGATACTAGCAAATATTGGGTGTGTGCTAGGCGAATGGTATCAGCCAAATGCCAATAACTTGTCTCGATTGAGCAGTTTGTATTTGATTACCTTCAAGCCAGTTTTCAAGGTGTTAAAGAGTCTTATGGAATGTTTTCCTGGGAATACGATACTGCTATAAACACCGGTGAATGTGTCAGTATAGAACATTGTCTTTGTTGTGAACGCAGCGACAAAAAACATTGTCCCAAGTGTTTAAAGACAGCCATCTTGTCAGACTGCTCCCTAGGAACCCACTGCATTAGTAGAAGCTCTGATTCAAACTAGTTCTAAACAAGTTCTATGTTTTTCTGAAGTTTCTGCTCCTCATTTTCACCTAATGTTGTTATTTCAACTGCACTGACTGTTTTTTCATGAATTTAAAAACACTTGATGCAGTTCAATGTCTCATTGTAATATGTGTCAACTCCACACCAACGCGGTCAAAATAAAAAAAATGTGATACACAAATTATGATTTTAATTTACAGCCGGTTTCATAAAAAGCTTCAAAAGAACAGCAACTTAAGTTAAAGTTCCTTTTAAAATTTAAAGACTCCTTTAAGCTGACGCGTTTCATAAAAAATATTCCAGCTAAAATTTGAAATGTCAAAAAAATATTTTATAGTTGGTAGCAGTTGGTAGTGTTACCATGGAAATCCATGGAAAACATAGGTTGTTTACTAATATTTTTGCGGAATTTCTGTTAATTTCATTCCTCAATAGAGCATCATGCCGTTGTGTTAATTTATTATTATTATGGTTTATGAATTAGCAAACGAAATCTGTAAACAATAATAATCATCCCATTTTGCAATGTTTTCCACCCTATTTTTGTCCACAGTGACAGAGAGAGCGCCACAAAATTTTCTATGAACTCAGGTGGCAAAAGATTGAACTGCACTAAAGTCGACTTTAAGTCCCAATAACGGGATTTTCACTTAAAGTGTCATTTTGTTGTTATGAAACGCATTATAAGTGCGCCAAATATTTAGTTTTTTTTTTAATTTTAGTGGTTTTAAACCATGTTCATATTATTACATTTCTAATGAAACCGGTATCACATTGGTTCGATAGTTTCAGAGTTTATAACGTACTTAATATGTAGAAACACATATTAACATCATATATGAAAAAAAATACCACTTACTTCAGGTGCAACGTAATAGGGGGTATAACACGGCGTTTGCAATGTATCTGCAGCACTCTGAGTTTCTTTTGCAAAACCAAAGTCCGTTAACTTCAATATGGCATCCAACCTATTGTGAGAATACAGCAGGTTTTCTGGTTTGATATCTCTATGGGCTATATTATTTGTGTGCAAATATAATACTGCCATACATATAGAGTGCATTATCTGTAAAAAAAAATCAATTCATATTTTGAATAAAATATTAAAGAATCTTCATCAAACGTCATCAAATTTCACCATCTATGTCTTCATGGATCTTCTTTGTGTAGAGGAAGATCCATGAACACATAGATGGTGAAATTTACAAAGAACCTGTAAAAAAAAAGGCTTTAAAGAAGGCCACACACTGAATGGAACACTAACTGTCTTATTAATAAACATGATTCAAATATCTGACAAGGGGTAAGCCACAGCTCAACTAAAAAACATATAAATAAATAAGCCTAAACCAACTATGATGGTTGTTCGTTGGATTAAATCAGCCACTAAGGTAGTTTAGAACAACATTGACCCGCCATGTTAGTTTTTACGAGTGTACACATACACTTTTCGTAATGTAATTTTTCCCTGACCAATTTTGAAGTTGTTTCATTTTTTGGTTTATAACTACATATAATGAAAGTATACTTTAAACAAAGCAAATACGCATTACGATTATACTTTAAACAAAGCAAATACGCATTACGATTTTGTTTGTTTACAAAATACAAGAGTCACGCAGCAGAACTCTCAATATATTGAGCGAAATTTCGAGTTGCCATATGAAAATATTCATGCAAATAATCACGGGTCAAAATTTTTTATTAATGAGAAAAATTTGATTCTTGATTGATCACCCATACTCAGATCACATTAATTTTTTTTTTTTTTTTTTTTTTTTTTACCCATCACGCCGTGTCCCGTAAGGGGTAGGCAGAGAGAACGGACCTCCACTCTTTTCTATCCAAGCATACTTCTTTCGCTTCTTCCACCGACATACCATTTCTCATACAGCTTCTCCTATTTCTCTTACTTCTTACCTGGCCTTCCTTGAGGACGGAATCGATGTGTTCGATCCACGTCATTCTCGGTCGCCCACGCTTTCTTACACCATTCCTTTCAGCCTTATGAATTTTCTTTGTCATTCTGTTTGCATCCATTCTTTCCACATGCCCAAACCATCTCAACTTATTAACTTTCATCTTTGTCACAACACTTACTTCCATACCACATTCTTTCCTAATATTTTCATTCCTTTCCATATCCCATAAAGTTTTTCCACATATTCTTCGTAGAGATTTCATCTCTACTGCATTTATACTACATTCTTCTTTTTTCGTCCATGTCCACGTTTCACAACCATACATCATCGATGGTAGTAGGATTGCGTTATGAACTAGTTTCTTTGCTTGTAGTGAGACGTTGTTGTTTCTCATTATAGGTCTTAATGCACCGCCCACCCTGCGACCAGCAACTTTCCTACGTTCGATTTCTTTTTCACACTTTCCATCACGACTAAACATGCTTCCTAAATACACATACTCATTCACTTGCTCAAGACATTCATTGTCTACGGTTACTTTGCAATTCGTTCTTGCTTCATCCCTTTCAAATACCAACACCTTTGTTTTGCTTACATTCATTTTTAGACCATTTTTTGCACAATTTTCAAACACACTTGACACAAGTTCTTGCAAATCATTTTCACACTCAGCCATAAGTACTAAATCATCTGCATACATAAGCGCACATACCTTTATACCATTCAATTCAACCCCTATATTTATATCTTTTAACCCACTGACGCAAAAATCAAAGAACAAATTGAACAACCAGGGTGACATGACGCACCCTTGCTTCACACCTTTCGTAAGATAGAACTCCGGTGAAAGGTGACTGTTCACCTTCACACACGCAGTACTTTCCGAATATAGCGAAGCAATGGCACGAATCAACCGGTTATTCACTCCATACATTGATAGAACTTCCCATAATTTACCCCTGTCTACCCTATCATATGCCTTTTCCAAATCTACGAATGCACAGAAAAGCTTCTGATGTTTACTCAAAAGCTTCTCCGTAATCATCCGCAGAGCGTAGATCTGATCGGCACACCCCCTCCCATTCATAAAAGCCCCTTGTGCATCCCAAACTTTATTTTCAGTTATTGTTCTAACCCTTTCTACTAAAATTCTACTGTATAATTTACCCACGTTGCTCAACAAGCTGATTGCACGATAGTTGCCACAGTCCAACCGGGAGCCCTTCCCCTTGTACAGAGGGCAGATAATGGCTTTCCTCCAGTCACCTGGGGTACGGCCTTCCGTCCAGCACAAGTTGAAAAGCTCCAGGCACCACTGCAGCGTCACTCGGCCGCCATACCTGATAAGCTCCGTTGCTACCCTATCGCAACCTGACGCTTTCCCATTTTTTGCTTTTTTAACCGCATTCATAAGTTCATTCATACTGATTTGCTGATTCTCATCACCCTGTCCATTTATACTTACTTGGCACAAACTGCCGCATCCATCCTTGGTTTCAAACAACTCTTCAAAATACTCTTTCCATCTCAGACCTATATCCTTTTCCTGCGTCAGCATACATCCATTTTTATCTTTCAAACAATTCACTTTCTCATCCTTCCCAGACCTTTTCCTTTTCACTTCCTTCCAAAAAAGCTTTAAATTGCCATTCACATTCGCACTTAATTTTTTACATTCATTATCCTCTAATTTTTTCTTTTTCAAGCTCACAAGTTTCTTAACTGCATTCTTCTCTTTCTTATAAATATCATACTACATAACTGTTTTGTCGGAGTCATTCTTCGCACAAACTACATTCTTCCACGCATTCTGTTTTTTATCCACAGCCGCTTTCACTTCTTTGTCCCACCATGCATCACCTTTTTTCCTACCCGTTTTAGATTCCCCGCATACTTTAATCGCACTATTTACTAAAGATTGTTTTATGATTTCCCATTGTTCCTCTAAGCTATAATTGATTGATTCTAAGTTGTTCAACGTGCTTTCAATTAATCTTACATATTCATCCTTACAATTATCCTCATTTAACTTTTCGATTCGTATCCTTTTGGAGCTTTCCACTTCTCTCGGTCTCGATCGCCAACCACGGAACAGATCAATTCTTGCAACTACAAGGAAATGGTCCGTCCCTAGTTCAGCACCTCGAAAAACCCGAGTATCCGTGGTCAAACCCCTCAGTCTAGAATCCACGCACACTAAATCAATCATACTTTTTTCATTCTTTCATTAATTTTGGTTGAACTATGAATCAACGGATTTTTATTAACAAGACTGTAAAAAATTTGGTAATTACAAAACTTACTTCAGCAGCTTGTCTCTCTGTGAAGGCTCCATCTTGGTTGTCCTGTATTCTCTGAAAGAGCTCTCCCCCCTCCATACATTCCATGACAACCAGAAGGCATTTTGCCCCACCATATGTGTTGTCATATACATCCACTATCTAAACAAGGTACAGATAATTTAATATTTTATAAAAGGAAAAGTTGAAATGCAATATAGTTGTGTAAAATCTTCAAATAATAGGTTGATGACTTTAAAAATGTTTTGTAGCATTGAATCATTATGTACTACATACTAGAAGCATCATTTACTTATAAAATGGGGCATTGAAAATGTGTTGACTGGCCGTCACTCTTGCAATGGTCTTTGTTCGATAAAAAATATCGAAGTATTTCAAATGGAAAGTTATAATGGCAACCCTAGGTAGGAGAGAATATTTGGAGTAAAAGATATTTTTTGATGTCAAATAAAAAAAAAAAAAAACAAAATTAAATTTTTGTCATAAAATAGAATAATAATTTCCGGACACTAAAAAAATGTTACACTTAACTCAAGCCCTTTCAGGCGCTGGAGTTAAGTGTAACAAAATGGCTTCCTTCAGTCGGTGTTCTCATGATAACAATGTAAAATGGCAGCTTTTTACATTGTTATCATGAGAGCACAGACTGAATGATGCCGTTGGTGGCCATTTCATTACACTTGACTTCAACCCCAAAGAAGTATGGTAACAAACACAGATTTTACATATCAATTGTTGTAAACATGACTTAAACCTACTGTTTCCTGTTATTTAGATTTAAAAAAAAGGCTTTATTCTCACCCCTACAACATTGACACAACCACTGGCCCTCCAATGCAAATCCACTTCTCTGCGGGCTTTAAGACTATCTCTTAGAACTTTAAGTGCTCTTTTAATTCCTGTGGCCCTTTCTATACACTGGACAACCTTTAGTTTAAAAAAAAAACAGTTGAGGAAATCAAATTTGAATAAAAAAAGTAGGTATTTAAGCAGAAAAGAGTTCACGAATGATTTATATATTCTGATACTTAAATATTTGATGGTTTTGAAGCCATGTTATGATGATAACAAAATTACTATGAGTCATTCAATATTGTTTACCTTTCCGTTGATGCCTAGACCCAAAACGGTATCCGATATTTCGTAATCCTTTGTAATTGGGGTTTTCTTGGGTTGTTTAGCAATTTGTTCCATATTTACTAAAATAATTACTCGATACTATGTATGTAAACAAAATATAAAAGAAATTATGTAAGTCAAATAAAAACTTTGAATGATAACAGTCTTGAAGATTTCTTAAAATTGAACAGTATATTAAAAAAATAAACTGTTAAATCCAAGAAGCACAACAATGTTGAAATCTATCAAATCAAAATGACGATATCTTGACATATCAAGCAATCAAAAGTCACGGACAATTTTCTTCTTCATTGCTCATCCTAGAAATCGGACATTTGCAAGATATTCAATTATAATCTATGACTCCCACATATACCATAGAATAAAATATTTGGTTATGTACATAGTTATTAGTTATTTTAAAAGTTTTTTTTAGGTGGATTATAATAATAGTTTATTGTTTGCGCACTTTATTAAAATTACCATATTTTTTCTTACTCGTTATCGACCATTGTTTTTTTTTAAGCGGTAGGTATCTTATTCTCTGTTAGTTATATGGAAAATAGATTATATATTATATAATCTATTTTCCATTTCTTTTTTTTAGTATTAGCGTTTTCCATACTATTCACTATAGTGACTATATCTAAATAGTTCGTTTAGTATTTATCTCCCGACATAATCATATGAAATAGACTACAATATAAATTTCCATTTTTTATTTGTTGGTTTTAATTAATGAATTTATTTGGGTGGGCACACTTTCATAGACGATAGATTTTCGCTGAATTGATGTCTGTCAAAAACAGTTGGCTGTCACCGTATATTCCATAATAATACATACGGTCGATGTATTATTGAAATTCATTTGAAAATTATCAACATGGCGGGGTTATTGGGCACAGTTTTTAGAAAATTTGCCAATGTTTCTCAAAGCGCAGCTCTTTTGAAAGTAGCTCCAACTTTAGTATCTCAAAGGTATATAGCTTATGCGGTTTACTACTGTTTTGTTAAATGTTTGTCAAACTGTATTATGTAATTAATTAGGTTATTTTTATTTGTTTTTTCTCAGTGCTAAGGGCAATTTTTGGTATCCAGATAAAGAATGGATGGATTTCTACAGTGGCCCGGTTGTTTATCCTACTGAAGCTTCGGCAGACTTAAAAGTTGGACCATGGAATGGTAATAACGTTTTGTTGTCATCTCCCATTAATATTTTTTAACCCATTGGAGTTATTTTTTTTTTTTATTTATTCAATCAAATTCTTACAATAATTATAATTTACATTATATTCATTTTTATATATTCATATAGGTATTAACAATTTGGTAAACATGAGTTTTAGCGTCGCGAACATTTCTATTCGAATTATCCATAACTGTCATTTTTTATGACGTTTTGCGTTTCCATAGATTTTTATATAAAGGTATTTTTAATATATTGTATTACTTTAAATATTCATTCTGACGGTAAAATTCGGGGGTAAACGTGATGATGTATGGGGGGCTCCGCCCCCCAAACCCCCCCTATGAATATAACCTAACCTAACTGTAGTGTTCACTATTAGCTTACCATGCGGAACTCGTCATGCACGGGCTCACCACTACCTCAGTCCGGGGTGCAGGCACACGTCCTACCCTCTGCGTCTCGCACAGCGACTGGCTCGTAGCTCTGGTGGACAGCTGCACCCTCTACCGAGTGTACGTGAGACCGCGTACTGTATCTATTGGATAGTACAGACACTACATCCCTTCCTTTTTCTATAAATGTACAATTTTCTAAAATCATCATTTTCATTTTCTAAATGTGGGTACTTACTTTAAGCAGATAATAATATAGCATGACGTAATGAATATATTATCATTTCACATAATGTTGTTTCACTCTCTTCGTTTATTCGATCTTCCATTTCTTTAGTCTCGCTCGCTGATTTCCACTGGACTACCAAATTTTTCTGGATTTCCATCTCTCCTCTTACGGACTCTATACTCCTTTCCCTTTTCTTTATGAACTTTGTCTCTATCTCTAACTTCAGTGTCAATTTCCATTCCATTTATGCCTTTCAACATAGAGATTTTATCCCTGTTCATTATTTTGAAAGAAATGTTCTGACGGAGTTTTTCCAGTAACCGAATGAGTAGTAGAATTATACATAATGAGGTATTCGTATAGTGTGCATTTCACATCAAGTTTTTCACTAAAACTGATTTTGAGTTTGACGTTCCACTTCTACGTTTATTTTAGGCCAACATGGTACAGTAGTGAAAAGTTTGATATGAGAAGTATTACGAAACTTTTTTTAACTCTTTATAACGACTGTAGCAGTCCATAATGTGTAGTATTTAGTAATTCAACGTACCCAATATCCATTGCATTATACAACCCATGCTTCTGATGGAAGTTTGCGACATTTCATTGGTACTGGAGGATTTGGTTACCTAACAAAAGTGCATCCTTTTTACTACCGATTCCACGTCCTTGCCCATCTTGGCCACCAAACCTTAGTACGAAGGCGACTCTTCATAGCCACAACACCTGGATGCCCCTCATGAGCCGTTGGTGTAACAACTATTCAGTTCCCTCTCAAGAGGATGTTCTCCTAAAAACATACCTTATTCATTCGAAAACTTTCGAGTATTTTACACAGCCGTGATAGTAGATCCGCAAATTGGTCTTACCAGGTTTATATTATTTACTAACCCTAAAAACTTTATGATTCTTGTATTGTTTGTGGTACTATAAATTCAACAATACTTTTTATACGCTAAAAATGCTCAAGTATAGGTACCGCTTGGCTTATTAAATTCTTTAAGATACTTCCAAATCCAAACCAAACTCCCCTAAGACCCCACTCAGGGGCACAGGGAGGCAACAAGAGCCCCCCATTGCGCCCGATCATTGCGCAACGCCAATGACCTCCTCCCACACCATGTCCATTCCTCAGCTCCGCCTCAAAGGAGCGGATCACCGCATGAGAGGGTCCCCCCGTCCTCGGGACCCTGATGGGAGGAAGAACAGCGCTCTCCTCGGCCAACCGTCATTCGGCATCCCCAACACATGTCCCAGCCAAGTCCATTTCCTCCACATAATAGAGATACCTTTTTTTTTTACTGTGATGCATAACTATTGTATTTATTTTTTCTTCTTCTGTTTTGTAAATTGTATGTAAAAACAACTATTGGTTGCGTAGATTTCAAACAAATAAATAAGTATTTAAGCCCATTCTGGTTTTAATTTATAGCCCAAAAAGTATATTGTTTGTATTTATAAATGCATATTTTATGTCTAATTTAGAAAAATATTTCGTTTTATTTTTTATTGCTAATAAGTTCTTCATACAGGGTAATCGGAGGTCTTCTTTTAAATCGGTGTGTTAGCACGCCGCATGTCTACGCATAAACGTACATCCCCTTATATTTCGGAAATGGTACAATACTGGATTCCTCTTCAAGATGATTTACACTCGCACCTAACCTAAGAACACCCAATCGCAATGCGGTATCTTAACCTAGTAGGTTTCGTTATCCGTTTTTTATGACGTAATCAGAAGCGCGTTCAATTTTCCATTCGCTTTTATTTCTGCTTCAAAAGATCTTTTGATCTGTAATGGTGTCTTACTTCCGTATGCCAATAATATTTCGTTTGGCTGTTACTTGTTTCTCACACTTCATTTTCTTTTCCCTTAAATATTCCCTGGTTTAACATGATATTAAATTTAATTTACATCCCGAATCAATCATCATTTCTAAATTCACCCTTCTTATTCCGCATTTCATTGTTGCATCGTCGTTCATATTTAATATATACCTACTTCACTTCTTCTACCTTTTCTACAGAACTAACCGCAGTTCCTCTTTCTTGTCGCTTCTTAAGGTTCTCTGCTCCGCATTGTGAAAGCTTATGCTTCTGGTGGTTTAACTTTGTTCTACCGCATTTCCGGTAATTACCAAGTTTTTCTTTTTTGCTCATAACTATCTAGCTGATAGCTCACAATTTCCAAAGTGTTTGCTATAGTAATTACTTTGTCTAATGTGATTTCATCACCCGTAGTTACCATTTTTTTTCTTAATTCTAATGAAGATTTTTCTAGTATATGATCAATTATAAAATATGCTCATCTGGTTTTTTTTTTTTTCTTACATTTTGCTGGTTGATTTCTTAATTTAATAAGATATTTTCAAAATATTCTTAATGAGCCGGAAAGTGTGCCGTTCAAATGTCTTGTTTTGTTTAGGAAGGAAATAGTTATCTAACTAACGAACAGCTATTTCGAAAATGTTACTTTTATCTCCAGGATCTGCAATTTCCCCGGGTAAGTTATAATATATGTCCTGCAGTGCATCTTCCCTTGGAACTAACAATGTAGCCCTCTTTTTTTTTTGGATGTGTGATGTCCATGGCTTCCAGATAAATTTTAAGGGTGCGTCAATGGTTACAACCAATTTAATGGTCGTCAATGGTTACAACCAATTTAATGATCGTCAATGGTTACAACCAATTTAATGGTCGTCAATGGTTACAACCAATTTAATGGTCGTCAAGGTTACAACCAATTCAATGGTCGTCAATGGTTACAACCAATTCAATGGTCGTCAATGGTTACAACCAATTCAATGGTCGTCAATGGTTACAACCAATTTAATGGTCGTCAATGGTTACAACCAATTTAATGGTCGTCAAGGTTACAACCAATTCAATGGTCGTCAATGGTTACAACCAATTCAATGGTCGTCAATGGTTACAACCAATTTAATGGTCGTCAAGGTTACAACAAATTCAATGGTCGTCAATGGTTACAACCAATTCAATGGTCGTCAATGGTTACAACCAATTTAATGGTCGTCAAGGTTACAACCAATTTAATGGTCGTCAATGGTTACAACAAATTTAATTGTCGTCAATGGTTACAACCAATTTAATGGTCGTCAATGGTTACAACCAATTTAATGGTCGTCAATGGTTACAACCAATTTAATGGTCGTCAAGGTTACAACCAATTCAATGGTCGTCAATGGTTACAACCAATTTAATGGTCGTCAATGGTTACAACCAATTCAATGGTCGTCAATGGTTACAACCAATTTAATGGTCGTCAAGGTTACAACCAATTCAATGGTCGTCAATGGTTACAACCAATTCAATGGTCGTCAGTGGTTACAACCAATTTAATGGTCGTCAGTGGTTACAACCAATTTAATGGTCGTCAGTGGTTACAACCAATTTAATGGTCGTCAGTGGTTACAACCAATTTAATGGTCGTCAATGGTTACAACCAATTTAATGGTCGTCAATGGTTACAACCAATTTAATGGTCGTCAATGGTTACAACCAATTTAATGGTCGTCAAGGTTACAACCAATTTAATGGTCGTCAATGGTTATAACCAATTTAATGGTCGTCAATGGTTACAACCAATTCAATGGTCGTCAATGGTTACAACCAATTTAATGGTCGTCAATGGTTACAACCAATTTAATGGTCGTCAAGGTTACAACCAATTTAATGGTCGTCAATGGTTACAACCAATTTAATGGTCGTCAAGGTTACAACAAATTTAATGGTCGTCAATGGTTACAACCAATTCAATGGTCGTCAATGGTTACAACCAATTTAATGGTCGTCAAGGTTACAACCAATTCAATGGTCGTCAATGGTTACAACCAATTCAATGGTCGTCAGTGGTTACAATCAATTTAATGGTCGTCAGTGGTTACAACCAATTTAATGGTCGTCAGTGGTTACAACCAATTTAATGGTCGTCAGTGGTTACAACCAATTTAATGGTCGTCAATGGTTACAACCAATTTAATGGTCGTCAATGGTTACAACCAATTTAATGGTCGTCAATGGTTACAACCAATTTAATGGTCGTCAAGGTTACAACCAATTTAATGGTCGTCAATGGTTATAACCAATTTAATGGTCGTCAATGGTTACAACCAATTTAATGGTCGTCAATGGTTACAACCAATTTAATGGTCGTCAAGGTTACAACCAATTCAATGGTCGTCAATGGTTACAACCAATTTAATGGTCGTCAATGGTTACAACCAATTTAATGGTCGTCAATGGTTACAACCAATTCAATGGTCGTCAATGGTTACAACCAATTTAATGGTCGTCAATGGTTACAACCAATTCAATGGTCGTCAATGGTTACAACCAATTTAATGGTCGTCAAGGTTACAACAAATTCAATGGTCGTCAATGGTTACAACCAATTCAATGGTCGTCAATGGTTACAACCAATTTAATGGTCGTCAGTGGTTACAACCAATTTAATGGTCGTCAGTGGTTACAACCAATTTAATGGTCGTCAATGGTTACAACCAATTTAATGGTCGTCAATGGTTACAACCAATTTAATGGTCGTCAATGGTTACAACCAATTTAATGGTCGTCAAGGTTACAACCAATTTAATGGTCGTCAATGGTTATAACCAATTTAATGGTCGTCAATGGTTACAACCAATTCAATGGTCGTCAATGGTTACAACCAATTTAATGGTCGTCAATGGTTACAACCAATTTAATGGTCGTCAAGGTTACAACCAATTTAATGGTCGTCAATGGTTACAACCAATTTAATGGTCGTCAAGGTTACAACAAATTTAATGGTCGTCAATGGTTACAACCAATTCAATGGTCGTCAATGGTTACAACCAATTTAATGGTCGTCAAGGTTACAACCAATTCAATGGTCGTCAATGGTTACAACCAATTCAATGGTCGTCAGTGGTTACAACCAATTTAATGGTCGTCAGTGGTTACAACCAATTTAATGGTCGTCAGTGGTTACAACCAATTTAATGGTCGTCAGTGGTTACAACCAATTTAATGGTCGTCAATGGTTACAACCAATTTAATGGTCGTCAATGGTTACAACCAATTTAATGGTCGTCAATGGTTACAACCAATTTAATGGTCGTCAAGGTTACAACCAATTTAATGGTCGTCAATGGTTATAACCAATTTAATGGTCGTCAATGGTTACAACCAATTCAATGGTCGTCAATGGTTACAACCAATTTAATGGTCGTCAATGGTTACAACCAATTTAATGGTCGTCAAGGTTACAACCAATTTAATGGTCGTCAATGGTTACAACAAATTTAATTGTCGTCAATGGTTACAACCAATTTAATGGTCGTCAATGGTTACAACCAATTTAATGGTCGTCAATGGTTACAACCAATTTAATGGTCGTCAAGGTTACAACCAATTTAATGGTCGTCAAGGTTACAACCAATTCAATGGTCGTCAATGGTTACAACCAATTTAATGGTCGTCAATGGTTACAACCAATTTAATGGTCGTCAATGGTTACAACCAATTCAATGGTCGTCAATGGTTACAACCAATTTAATGGTCGTCAATGGTTACAACCAATTCAATGGTCGTCAATGGTTACAACCAATTTAATGGTCGTCAAGGTTACAACCAATTCAATGGTCGTCAATGGTTACAACCAATTTAACGGTCGTCAAGGTTACAACCAATTCAATGGTCGTCAATGGTTACAACCAATTCAATGGTCGTCAATGGTTACAACCAATTTAATGGTCGTCAGTTGTTACAACCAATTTAATGGTCGTCAGTGGTTACAACCAATTTAATGGTCGTCAGTGGTTACAACCAATTTAATGGTCGTCAAGGTTACAACCAATTTAATGGTCGTCAGTGGTTACAACCAATTTAATGGTCGTCAGTGGTTACAACCAATTTAATGGTCGTCAGTGGTTACAACCAATTTAATGGTTGTAAATGGTTACATCCAATTTAATGGACGTCAAGTACCTTCAATAATAATAATAATAATAATAGATAAATCCAATATAATGGATGTCAAAATTACCTTCATCCATTTCCAATACAACCCGTATGGAATGTGTTTCATTTTTTTTATTTTTTTTTTGTATTTTTTTTTTTTAAATGGTCGTGATGATTCTGCCAAAGGTCACACTTCTTTCGATGTGTGGTTTGTCATTTCCGATACAGTGTATAGGAGTTTAATCAAATATTTCATAATGTAATTAATCCCCCAAAGCACGAGCTCTGCTCAACCTTGAGGGCAAAACATATTTAAAAAATTTACAAATTTTATTATTGTGTATATGAACCTTGAGTGTTTTTCACTCTCTCAATAAAAATATTTGAATTTGAAAATTTGAATTGTGGCGACCCTGTTCATGACGACATCATCAACCAATAGCGTTCGACCCTGTTCATGACGACATCATCAACCAATAGCGTTCCTTCAAGATGTCGTCATCCAGTAGCAGCCTGCCACATCGTACAAGGCAGCACACCAACCATCAGTCACCAACAAATCGGCATAGAGTCAACACGCACCTTCCGTCTCGCGACTCGCATTGCGGTGCGCCACACGGCGCCCGCTCGATAGTATTTTCTGTATTCTGTATAACATGTTACCTCTTCAATAAACCGATCCACCATACAAAACCTGTGCATTATCACTCTACCAATCACCAATACCCATAGTGGTGACCCCGACGTGATATGAACACGCATTAACACGCAACCGGCAACCTTCTGAAGCGCTGTCCTGCCAAAAGGATAGACCCTACATGGAATACTAAAAAATGGGTATTGCAGTAGAGTGCCTCACACAAAGTGAAAATTCAAACAGTGCAAACCGAGACATGGGAGAAACCGACGCAGCAGCCAACGCAATGTGCTGAACCACCCAGGCCTCCGCAAATCTCGGACACGTAGCAACTTGCATAACATGTACAACACGTCAAATGAAGACTCAACTTTCTACATTTCTTCAAGAACTAACAACAAGTACGAGCAAGAAAGGACATTCCAAAGTAAGAAACATTACTTAGTTGTCTCTAAGCTCAGCAACTTGCACACTTCAACATGCTGTGAGTCATTATTCGCCACGATATTTTTTCATCATATCAACATTTCTCAATGTTCAAACCGTCACACATATCTATCAGACTTGGACATTTTACTTGTCAATAGATAGTGACCAACATAGACAACAACAAATAAGCATCCTCGCATCACCGCTGCAAAGGACTGCTTGCCTACGCCAGAAGAGACACTAGGTAGCAGCAAGGTTATTCTTCCTACGCTGGAACTTCAAATAACCATCGCTACTCAAGATCCTCAGCAGCAAACGCCACTTTGAGCACGACGAACGACGTCACTCATTAAAATATGAATACTGCATCCCGAGTACACACGCTCTGGCATATTCATATGGCAGCACCCATAATTCGACATGAATTATTGACTAGCAATATATAGTCAGCAACAGCAACCAGGATCAGCACTTCTTCACTGGCACCAACTCAAAATCTATGTAAGGAACAAGAAGAATGCAATCGTGCAAAAAAAATGACCCAGCAACAACTTACGCTTACGCAAGCAACATCAGTTTCAACAACAGAAACAGCATACGAAAGTGCAATACTTCATATTAAAAAAAAAAATCTTAACTTTCACAGTGCAGTGCAACAATATTTTTACATTCCGTTCTCAAAAGCATCAATCTGTTACATCAGCATTTTTTATCAAGACTAAGACAATGCAATATGACTCATGAACTCGTCGCAGTTAATTGTTTACATCAGACATTCTTATATCTAATCAAAACACCGACCTACGGAGAAGCAAGCAAGTGTAATATGATTCTCAGAACCACGATAATTAAAATTATTCTTCGGCGAGTTGACACTTGGAGTTATATCAGAAATCCATCCGTGAATATTGTTTTGTCTACAGTAATCATATTACAACACTTCGTGACAATCTTGCTATTGTATAACTAATACTCATTATTATTTTATCATTTTTGCATTGTATAGATTTCTCATTACGCACACAGTATTGAACAACTACACCTGCTAACCAGGGGTGTAAAACCTTTTGGTCGCGACTGACATAGATGACCAACATTTTTAAGAAGCATTATTTGTACCAATCTTTTTCAATCGCATTAGACAGCAGATGACCTAATCGAGGATACCTTCCAGAAAACGACAGTTTCCACGCTGAACCTCGTGACTCCGTCACTTGGGGGGGAGTACTGTGGCGACCCTGTTCATGACGACATCATCAACCAATAGCGTTCGACCCTGTTCATGACGACATCATCAACCAATAGCGTTCCTTCAAGATGTCGTCATCCAGTAGCAGCCTGCCACATCGTACAAGGCAGCACACCAACCATCAGTCACCAACAAATCGGCATAGAGTCAACACGCACCTTCCGTCTCGCGACTCGCATTGCGGTGCGCCACACGGCGCCCGCTCGATAGTATTTTCTGTATTCTGTATAACATGTTACCTCTTCAATAAACCGATCCACCATACAAAACCTGTGCATTATCACTCTATGTAATAATATCACACAGTAAATATCGGCATTAAATTGCTGTAAAATGTAATACAACCGAATAATCACGAAAATTTGTTTGAAAAACGTTTTTTTATTTTCATATTGATTTTACAAAATTTTACAAGAATATTAACGCATACAAACCTGTACTTCTATTAATGTCAATTTGAACATAGATGAAATATTGCTTTATCTTTATTTTAATTAATATATAGTTATGTTCAATATTGGTCAAAATATTTTGTATTGTAATGTACAAGATGTTGTAAAGCAGTTACATTTATGGCTTTTGTTATGGTTTCATTAAAATTTAACACTTTTATTCAAATATAATAATATATACATTGTTATCACATCTATGTCATTCAATGTTGAAATGAAACAAATACTCGAAAAATAATATCCACGTTATCTTATAAATTGCTTCTCAAACTACCGTTTGGGATGAGCCATTTAAATCTTTAGTACCATTAAAAATCTAATCACATTTTTCATAACGTAAGAGAATTTACAGGCTTTCGCAAATTAAAGCTTCTATTGCATAATATTTTTACTAACCTTTTACCTCGTCGCCATATGTAGTGTTCACTATTAGCTTACCATGCGGAACTCGTCTTGCACGGGCTCACCACTACCTCAGTCCGGGGTGCAGGCACACGTCCTACCCTCTGCGTCTCGCACAGCGACTGGCTCGTAGCTCTGGTGGAAAGCTGCACCCTCTACCGAGTGTACGTGAGACCGCGTACTGTATCTATTGGATAGTACAGACACTACACTAACCTAACCCAATCGTATAAAATAGTAGAAAGCTTGCTAACACTAACCTAAAATAAAATTGTACACTAATACAATAAAAAATCTATGGAAACGCCAAACGTCATAAAAAATGACAGTTATGGATAATTCGAATAGAAATGTTCGCGACGCTAAAACTCAAGTACCAACAATTTCTTCCTCTCTCATAAAACTCTAGAGAGTTTGTGTAGAGAGAGGTTGCGCCTTGGTATTCATGAAGATATAATTCAAATAATAAAGAACACAACAAAAACACAGACGAGGACAACAATTCAAAACAACAATCACATTCCCTTTACATGTGTCTCCAACATACCCAACCAGAGGACCTGATCAACTCCCGCTTAAACAAAACAGAAACAAAAAACACAAAAAAAAAGAAAAGAATTGAGAACAAAAATGCATTCACGTCTTCCTTCATTCATTCATTATAAATATATTTTTCTTTGTAATAATGTTTTATTGATCGCAACAAATGTCCATAATTTTCTATCTCCCTAATGCTCAATGGCAGTTCATTAAAATATTTTTCACCACAATACGTGTAGTGATGCTGGGCAAAAGTGGTATTTCTTTTGGTCTGTCTATACATGTATTCACACCTAGTCCTATTCCCTGTGATAAAGTAATGAAATTCTGGCTCCTTTAATACTTGTAATATAGAGCTTAGTCTAAACAGATCGTTGAATTTAAGGACTTTAAAATCTTTGAACACTTTTTCTGAGGGGTAATCTCTAGGTTTATTTATTATGATTTTAATGATCAGTTTCTGTGCTACTTCTATGCAACTCAAGCTTGTGGAGTAGACCGCCCCCCAGCTGGTGTTCATTTATAATGTTTAAATTTCAGAAAACTTGGAGCCTGATGAGAAATGCATACGCAATATGCAAATTAATTTTGGTCCTCAGCATCCTGCTGCTCACGGTGTGTTACGTCTTGTGATGGAATTGGATGGAGAGGTAAAATTTCAAAATCGACATCACTTTGGAATATAGTTGCGATTATAGATTTTCAATCACATAATTTAAACTCTGTTTCTGTGAAATATACTCCAACATGATACATTTGTGGAATTTCTCAAGCTTATAGGTACATTTGCTACATGGATTTGACTTTCCAAAGAGATTATGTCTGAAATGTGTATTGTCAATTTACATAAACAAAAACTAGTGTTTCATGTGAAGAATGGTTGGGAAAAAATGAGTAATCAGTGAACACCATTGACTAGGCAACCATTCAAGCTAATTTTTGATAGCTTTAGTAAAAATATGTAAAAAAATCATCCTACATTTTTCTAAAAAATACATTTCATTACCAGTTTGAAAACTTTTTGATTTATTTAAAAATATTGCGAAATGTAAGATTATCGGATATAATAAAAAGATTTTTGGATATCAATGCAAAAATTATATCATCCAACTAGACATGTCTGTGTACTAAAGACAATTTTAAATTTGAATATTTTTATAGATGGTGAGACGTTGCGATCCTCATATCGGTTTGCTTCATCGTGCTACGGAGAAATTGATTGAGTACAAAACCTACACTCAAGCACTACCCTACTTCGATCGTTTGGATTATGTGTCCATGATGTGTAACGAGCAGTGCTTCAGTTTAGCCGTGGAGAAACTTTTGAATATTGATATACCTCTTAGGGCCAAGTATATCAGAAGTAAGTTGTGATTATTAAGTATATTAAAAGTGTCTGCCTACTAAACGGTACCATATGGTGACGTGCTAGAATCACAATACCCTCTGCTACGAGTATACTTGCTGAAAAGGACATTCTATCGCTAGTTGCTCAGTAGGTACTTGCATAGTCCATTTTTTATTATTTCAGATGACTTTACTAAGAGCAACGCTCATACAACAGACATCAAACGGGTTCAAAACCCGACTTGTCGCTTGTCTGGCTAAGTTGTGTCTCACGTACAGACCGTGTCTGAGCTGGCAAAATATTCGCGATACAATATTCGTGCATGGCGCGATTGTATTGGTAGGTGATGGAAAAGTCTAGTGCAGTGGTTCTTAGCCTGGTTTGATTGAACGAGGGGTTTGGTGACACACATCCGATTCATATTAAAAACTTATCATTGCACTCCTTTTCAAATTAAAATGATTCAGTGAGGTTCAGTACCTCATAAAGCTTATGAACAGCTGGTCTAGTGCACGTAGTCCCATACTTTTCAATACAAAGAATTTATGGCGGTACACCACAGTCACATTATTATTCATCATTAATGTAAAGCGCCATCTTCAGGAAATGAAAAGAGCCATCTAACGAAACACGCCAGAAACAGCTGCTACTTATCAACAAAGGAGATTCCCACATTTTAGCAAGTTGATCGAGCTTAGATTATTTCGCACCAGAGGGAGCCTACTTCACCTTTTTGTACAAATTATTTTTGCGTGAATAAAGGCCCTATATATAGATTTTTCCCTCCTTAGATTTTACTCTTTCCTTCAGAACCGACAAGTGCACAATAATGTAATTAGTTTTAAGTAAAATATTTTCTGTGATAATTTTGTTTAAATTCCTTAATATAGTGCTTGTGTTATTTTAAAAGTTGAAATTTGGTTTCATTTTTGTAGTGAGTTGAATTCCTCTTAATTGTCAGATTTACTTATAAAGAAAGTGCAAGCTGGTGAGTACCAAAAATATTCTCAAACCCTCTGCTGAACTCATAAGAGAGTTTGCTTGTTAAAATCCCATTTTCTCTTGCTACCATTCTGCTTTGAGAAAAGATACTTGCATCTCATTTACATCTCAATAGAAATCAGTTGCTATTAGTTTGTCAGATACCTTGGAGAAAGATATGGATCAGATCATGCCAATTGGACCCCATAAATTGATTATTGGCCTGATGTGTTGGTGGTATGGTATGGTGTAGTTTATGAACAGCTGATCTAGTGCACGTAGTCCCATACTTTTCAATACAAAGAATTGATTATTGGCCTGATGTGTTGGTGGTATGGTATGGTGTAGTGGGCAGAGACCTTAATCATTATCTATTTTTCTTTTACTGTTTGTATAAAGTTCATTAACAAAACACTGTTTCAGCTCTATTTGCTGAAATAACTCGTATATTAAACCATATCATGGCTGTGGGAACACACGCTCTGGATGTGGGCGCCATGACTCCATTCTTCTGGCTGTTTGAGGAGCGTGAAAAAATGATGGAATTTTATGAACGTGTATCAGGAGCTAGAATGCACGCAGCGTACATTCGTCCAGGAGGAGTTGCATTGGTGAGTTAAAAAATCTTTATACTTCATTCTTTTTAAATAAACCAAATGTTCTAAACCGAATTGAAATATTTATTAGTGGTTTCTCATCCCTTTATACATGTTCCTATTGAGTTGTTGATATATTCGGTAAAATTAATGTTCGACCGCCTAATGCCAAACATGTTTCATTTATTTTTAAGCTGACTTTCCATTGAAAAATACTCAATGATTGTCCTGTTATAGATTCATCAAGTATTGCTAATATAATCAGATCACTTTACGCCAGCCTTTGAAATAAAGTACTCCCTAAGTTTTATTAGTTTCATATTTGCCTTAAACGATATGAAACTCTGACCCACAAGAGTAAAGAATCTGTGATGATTTTAAAGATTTAATTTTTGCTTTGAATTATTCATAAATTTTCTGTATTGTCTACGAAACATAGTATAACGTGTATATTATTTTGATTACAAGGACATGCCTCTTGGACTGATGGACGATATTTACCAGTTCTGTTGCCAATTTGGTGAACGTTTGGACGAGGTTGAAGATCTTCTAACCGTCAACAGGCTGTGGGTCCAGAGAACTCAGGACATTGGTATTGTTTCTGCCGAAGATGCTCTCAATTACGGATTCAGGTATTTCAGGAGATTAATATGTACCTATTTGATCTTTTTTTCCTCAAAGTGTGTATATTATACAGTCTAATTGTTTGGTATCTTACAGTGGGGTCATGCTTCGTGGCTCAGGAATCAAATGGGATTTGCGAAAGACGCAACCTTACGACGCTTATCATCTTGTTGAGTTCGATGTACCAATTGGAACCCGTGGTGATTGTTACGACAGGTATTGTTGTTTTTTTCTTATTTTGTGAAAGTATGTGAACTTGAAACTTCTGTATCTCTTTGCTGTAGTTATGTAGTTCAATACAAGCAATATTGTACAACATTCTTATACTCAAAATGTAGATCATACAACAATGATTTAATTTTTGTAAAGATTCTTTCTAATTTAACCAAATTCTTCGAGAGTAAACTGAAATAGATCATTATTTTGTTGCTCTACCTTTATTTGCCAAGATTCCATGGAATGTTCTATTGATATTCATGGCGCAAAACTTAGCAAGCAACAAATAAGTATAGAGAAAAATATTTATTTATTCTAGGAAAGAAACTTTATACTCAGTTTTAAGTTGAGTCTGTTGATGACTGTAGCCTAAACCATAACCAAGCATAAATTTAAAAAAAAAGTAACTTTAAACAGAGTTTCTTTCCTAACATAGAAATGTCACAAAACAGTTTTGTTGTAAGCCCTAAGAACATAGAAGAAAAAAATTTCAGTTTGTACCACCACCACCAAAAGTTGTTTATTTTATTTGATGTAAATAAATAGAGATGGGCATTATAACGACAGCTGATAATAATAATAGCTAAATAAAAATAACGTATCTAACGTTATTAATATTAAACGTTATTTATAAATAATAGTTGAATGAAAATAATAGCCTACCCCTATTATGTATATGTCAGGTAATATTATGGAACTGAGCGTATGGAACGACCTTTTTTTTTTTTTTTTAGGAAAAGTAGAGATTCCAGATACCAAATTTTGAAAACGACCTTTTTTGGAAACGACCTTTTTTTTTTTTTTTTAGGAAGAAGTTAAGATCCCAGATACCAAATATTTTAAAATAGCTTTCAGCTTTTAATATTAACGTTATTTTCAATTAACAAAATGGCTATAACGTTTTTGAATTTAAGCCGTTAGTCCCATCTCTATAAATAAAGCACACCATGAATTTATCTTTTGGTTGTTATCTTTTTGCTCGTTTATTATTTTTTGTTAAAGGAATTTTTGCCATATCTACATTTGATTCAATTATTATAATATTGTTTGAATATTTCAGATATTTGTGTCGTGTAGAAGAAATGAGACAATCCTTGAGAATTATCAATCAGTGTTTGAATCAAATGCCACCTGGTGAAATCAAAACAGATGATGCCAAACTTTGCCCTCCGTCACGTCAAGAAATGAAGGTATAGTTTTTACTATATTTACTCATAGGCCTTCATGCCATTCATAGACAAGAATAATTGTACAACTGTGTGTATTTTTCTGCAGACATCTATGGAAGCCCTCATCCATCACTTTAAACTATTCACCCAAGGCTACCAAGTGCCCCCAGGAACCACGTACACGGCTGTTGAGGCACCCAAAGGAGAATTCGGAGTGTATTTAGTTGCGGATGGTTCTTCTAAACCGTATAGGTATGCTAGCACTTGAATCTTTAACAAAATGCTCATCAAGCCAGTGCTAATCTGTTCAAATTAAATCTGTTCTCTAGATCAGTGTTCCGCAAATGGTGCACCGTGGTCACCGGTTGGTGTGCCGCGAAAAAGTGAGACCCAAGTGTTTGTAAAGGCTCATGGTTCAGATTCTGTGTTCAAAAGAAAAAATGTATTTGGCGGATATAAGTAAGTACCTATACGCCCATTTAAATGAGCGCAGAAAAAAATCCAAGTCGCAACAGTCGTTAAGGAATTCTACCTTAAGGACGAACAATGAAGATAGGAGAGCAACCTTATCAAAGATTGTTCCAAATTCTGATCACCTGCTGTGCTCAGTTAAAAAGTCACAAGGGGAGGGACAAAAAAAGTTACGGCGCGTTTAATAGGCGAGGAGGGGGGAGGGAGACAAAACTCAAAAAATTACGTACCTAATATTTGAACGATCCCTATTTTTCGTTGGTGTACCTCTGAAATTTATTGATTTGGTAGGTGTACCTTGAACACAAAATATTTGCGGAACACTGCTCTAGATTAATATGAATTTTTCCATTTTCTCAAATTTGTTATAATTTTATTTAGGTAATGCTTCAGTTTCGTTACTTTTCTGTATTAATAATGGTGACGTGTTCAGTTTGTAGAAGAAAATGCACACTTTTTGAATTGATATATTATCTTTCTAAAAATTTTAAATACTTGTCGAATCATTATGAATAAAAACACATCTAGTGTGTCATATCCGAACCTTCCTACTTTCACAGCATAAGCTTTGCTCTCTGTGAAAGATGTGGAAAGTGTATTTGTGGTCACTTTATGTAAGCCCAGATTCAATTATTAAAACAATTATTAAATAACCTTAAAATCATTAGAAGTGGTAAAACTGTTTTTATTATCTATATCAAGTTAAAACATTGTTGCTTATGTTTCATTACTTTTACATAAAAGATATGCGGAAGAATATACTTGAAAAACATTAATAATTTCTAAAATGAAATAGAAACTAGGCAACTTGTAGCTGAAAATATTCATTATCCACATACATGTCATCTACTCTCATTGATATCTACAGACATTTCTGAAACAAAAGAAGGATAACTGGCATTATGTTGCCACGCCTGCCAAGAATGAAGTTGGAGAGGATGTTCAATATATAGCATCTTTTTCAGGGGAGACCAATGTTGAGGAGTTGTCCTATTTGGCATTAAATCAATCCTGCCCTCGTAGACAATTTGAATTTCGCAAACCACTACGAACAAATTTTTCGTCAATGAAGAGTGCGAAAAAAATTAACTGTCCACTGGAACATATAAACAATTTATCTCTAATATAAATGAAAGTCGGGTTAGTGCGAACACTTATAACTCGAGATCGGCTGAACAGATTCTTCCGATGTTTGATTTATTGAATTCTTCTCCACTCTGGATAACAGAATAACTAATAAAAAGTTGAATAAATGGAAAATAAATGCTATAAAATATTATATTAAAGTTAGAATGGAACGGATTGCACCGGTATTGTCACCGCCATCTGTTGGGGAAATAGGGAGATGTCTGGTAGATTGATATTTTGGTAGAAAGATTCTATAGATCAATGTTTTCCCTATCTTTCCACAGATGGCTATCTGTATATAATACTTTTTTATAAGTCAAATGATGAAAATTCAATATAGATATCTAATATATAAATGGGTGAGTTTTGGTGCTTTTGAAATACCTGATTAATAATATTATAACTGTATAACTTTTGATTTTTTCACAATGAGTAGTCATGTATGATAGCTATGTTCTGTTACCCAGCAATAGTTTATTGACTTTAAGGCGGGACGAAGTTCGATGGGTCAGCTAGTTATTATTTAAAACAAACAATGACACCGACATAAAAAGTGGACAGTTAGTTTTCTTCCCACTCTACATTGTCGAAAAATTTGTTTGCAAAATTGAAATTGTCTAGGGCCCCTGGTTCACAAACGGTTTCCCTTTTTTCCCCTTTCTGTATTATCTAGAACAGCAATTGTGCATGAATAATGCTCCTTTATAACAATTTCACTATGTTGTTTAATTTCTTTCAGATGTAAAATTAAGGCTCCAGGCTTTGCACATTTGGCCGCTCTTGATAAAATAGGCAAAAATTTAATGTTGGCCGATATTGTCGCTATCATCGGAACACTGGATGTTGTCTTTGGCGAAATCGATCGATAAACTGGTATAAAGAGTAGCTCTCATGATTCTTGTAATGAAAATTAGATAATAATTATTAATTTAATCATTACTCATCATTCTTTTCTACTGCAACACTGTGTATGGATTAGAAACAATATTTTTTTTAATCCCGATCTTCTACAACTAAAACATTCGCAGAACTTGATGGAAGTAATTACTCAATGATTGTTGTACTCTATCCATTTTTTTGTAAATAATATTGTTATAAATTGTTTCACACTTATTGAAGTGGATGAAATATACTTATGTGATCATAGATTATGCTGGTGTGTTAATTTTCCTAATATTTCATAAATAAATGGACTACACCTTCAACTTGATGTCTTATTGGTAGGGGTACGTAATTTTCGTATTTACGAAATAGATGCGATAAATGCGAAATTTGTCAATAAATTCCATAAATGCGATGTTTTTATTTTTAGTAAATTTCAGTGAAATATCGATAATCATTATTTTTTAAAGGTAAACGATCAAGTAACTCTTCAAAACGAACGCTTTATCCTTGTGAAAATAATTGAAACTGAAAAATCAGTTAGTAAAAGTCGCCAATGAAACTAAATTATATTAATTGAAAGCGTATATTTTATTACATGTTGATATTTTATAAGGTTTTCTACAAATGTTAACTTTTTATTAAATATTTAAAATACTCAAAGGTGTTTTATTATTGACATTTTATGTTTTATGCGAATAAATGCGAAATTTCGCTTTTATATATTTTTTAAATGCGATATTACAATTTTTTATTTGCGAAAATTACGTACCTCTACTTATTGGTTATTGGTAACTCGGCATCCATATTATTTGAGCTCAACTACAGGTTTTCAAATTACTCAGAAATTATCTTATACATAATACGCTCGTTTAAAAACATCTTCATGCAGTGTTGCCAGCTTTGGAAAATTTTTGACCCAGGCACAAACTTAAAAAAAGATCATCACGAAAATTTTGTATCCAGGAGAAAAAATATATTTTCTTTTTATGTTCGGTGACATTTGGTAAATGGAAATTTTCTGAATTGGAACAATATTTTGCTTTGCATAAGCACATAGCCATTTTATTCATTTTTTTGTAAATTATTATCCAGTTTTCTTGATATTCTACAGAATTAAATATTAAATTATCCTGTTTAATAATTGGTTAGTCCATCCGTAACTCGGTAATTTCTACTTACTATATATTCGAACCCGCTTATTTAACCCGCAATTGAGTATTTGTATTTAAATACCCAATTGAAGGTACACTAAGGCCCCCCCCCCGCACACTGCAAATTAGTTTGGAGAAGATTTAATCCGCAGCAAACTCGATTTGTATAGATGTCTGAGGGAAATACTATATCAATGAAATATGTGTACTTGATCAGAAGTTCCTACATGCAACTTTTGCTACGGGAAGACATGTCCTAATTGTCCTCAGTTCACAACGTGGTGAAATAAATTGGGACCCGTTAAGGGGCGAAATAACCAAACAATTAATAACCTTTTTGTCTGTAGTCTGATGGGTTTTGCTGTTACTATTATATAATGTGCAGTAATGAAAAGAGTGTACAACAATGTATCTTTGCTTTTGAAAATTATTCAATAATAACGGTTATGAATAAACAAGCGGTCAAGACAACATTTGGACCAAAGAATAAATTAAAAAATATAATGAAGAGTTTGTTACAAAAAGTGGATACATATTATGACATATATAAGTATTGGAATATTAATTAATTTTTTTCATTAATAAGAGGTTAATCTATAAATATACATTTTTTGTTGTTCTTCGGTTAGTTTAGTGTGAGTTAGCAGTTGGTGAAGAAGCGAGACGTGGTCTGGATAAATATTATTAGGTTTTTGTTTTCAAAGACAGGTGAGTTTTGATTATGTAATACTTTCTGAAACCAACTGTGAAAATATTCAAAGATTTCCATAGACAAAATATTGAACGAGAAAGATACAATAAAATACTCCCTGTCTGACCCCAATCAGGGGCATAGGGAAGCAACAAGAGTCCTCCAGAGAAAGATATCCTAGCTTAATAGAAGTGCAGCTAGACACTAACACAATAACATGCCATGGTTACATATTATTTTTTCCTTGACCATAAAAAAAGATAGGAAGAAATCTGTTAAATTTTTTTTAGATGGGAGAATTTATTTATTTATCGTATGGTCATCTATTACATCACATCATAATTAATTACAAAAAAAAGTTGAGATATATTGTATCAAAATTTAAAGTCAGTTGTTTTCAAAAAGTCAGTCGCTGTCTCGTTTAGTGTGTAGAAGTCTTCAATGCTTCCCTCGCATGATCTGAGGCTGCACTCAAACACAACGTGGCCTGCATGGCAAGCGGGTTCCTGCTTATGCTGTGTGTACAAATGGAAAATGCATTTGCGCCATTCGGAATCGGCATTCTACGTGAATTGCGCAATATTGTTTCAAATTACGAATCAAAAGATATGATTCTAACAGTTGGCCATGTTGAACTGTCAGCGTGGAAGCCATTTTGTTGCTTGCTTATAGGCTTCTGTTCTAATTCTGCCATGCAATTTTTCTCGTTGAGGGTTTTATTCTTGGTCAGAGCAATTGGGTTGCAGTAATTTCTTTTTTAATTTTGCTCTCTCCCTTTTAAGGAGGTGGGTTGACTATTAATCAGTGTCATACTGCCTTTAATGAGGTTTTGCACACTTGTCACAGGCTAAACCGATGAATGCTTATGTCTAATAGTTTTATTAGTTTACTGCTCAAATATTCTACTTGGGTAGCTTAATAAGGAGATCATTACTCATAATCTTACGTAATATCAATGACCTTCAAGTTCAAATTCCTATCTGAGCAGTGTAAATAACAATTGGGATTCATTTGTGCTATAAATAAAATTTTGAATATTTTCAGATTGAATAAATTACAATAATGACTTCTGAATATGAACAATGGGTCAATTATATGTTTGAGGATACTCCAGCAAATGTCAGCAAACCTAAACTAACAATAGAGAATGCCAACTACGACAGTCATGTGGAAATGACTAGAGAATTTAGTAAGGAATTACAATTAAATCTTGAATCCAGTAAAGAAGAATTACCTGCAGAGACGATAATTGAAAGCAGTGTCGCTGATACCAAGACAACAGTTAGGAAACCAATGGCTGCTTATGGCTATAACAAGAAAATTATGAATTCGCAATAAAATTACTTATAGAATTAAATGACGCTCATAAACATGCATTTCTGAATCTCATCTTTTATGAGAATTCAAACAACTTCACATTCTTATAGACTTCGTGCTTTTCAGCTACCTTGCATACCATATAAAAATTTCACAATTATTGTGCAATAGCTGGATCAAATAAAGCTTCAAAATGTCCTGTCATGTTCTTTGCTTCATGCTAAACGTAATATATTTATTATAAGATAGTTTTATTTTTAAAAGATTATTATCATTATGTAATAAAACTTGTTTTCTGAAGAATTTTGTTTATTTGAAGTCAAGTTAAGTGTGCAAGATCAAGTCAAGTGGAGATTTGTTAATGTCTCTCTGTGATTTTAAGTGGGGCCACAAAGAGACAAATAATTGAAATAACTGTCTAATATCTACATCTGTAATATAAATGAAAGTCGGGTTAGTGCGAACACTTATAACTCAAGATCTGCTGAACAGATTATAATTATAAAATATGATATTAAACATAGTATGGAATGGATTTTCTGCGACGCCACCGCCATCTATGGAAAATTATATAACAACAAAATTAAAAATTATATAACCATTGTAATTAAAAATATTCATACGTACGAAGGTTTTTGATGGTACTTTTTTCAAGCTTTCAGAAATAATTTTGAAGTGGTTGGTAGACTAGCGGTTACAGGGCTGGCTTTCGTACTGTTTAGTGCGGACGTCGTGGTTCGATCCCAGGTGCTGACCATCTTCCTCTTTCATGACACAAGCTTTAAGTAGCTTACTGTGAAAGAGTCAAGGAGTGTATTTGTGTTCACTTTGAGTGAGCAAGATTCATTTAAAAAAAAAAAAATTAATATTCAAACATATTTTAATCGTATTTTTGTATAAATTACAAATTTGGAATCAATATTCATAGTAAGGACGATTACAGGACAACGTCTGTCAGGAAAGCTAGTTTTTAATAAAGAAACACTATTCATCTTCTAAATATTTATCTATAAAAGTCAACACCGATGGACTCTTTGAAATGGCACGAATTGTGCTAAACATATCAAGATATGGACATAGAAGATGCAGCACGTAGCTCTACTAGGATATCAGATCTGACAAAATGACTGCCATCGTCAACATCAGAGTAGGAATAAAAATAATATCTTCATGGTAATATTATACAATGTAGTTTCAAATTCCGGTATGAATTTGAAAGAAGGTAGGCCTTTGATCAGTTCATGGAGTTTTATATAGACACCTTTTGGGGAAAACCAAATAAACTACAATCCAAAAAAATAAATCATGAACAATATAGGCCAGATTAAAGAGAAAATAAGCAGGGAGTATAGATACCAGGGGGGTGAGTACGTAAGGGCTATAGCACAACTAACTACTTCCTAGTGTAGTTAGTGCGAGTACGTAACGTTACAAATGTAGTTAGTTGTGCGTTTCAGCGTGGTTATTATGTAGTTAAGCCGTGGTTATGAGTAGTTAGATTGATGTGTGGTTAGTCGTGCTATAGCAAAAGTTACGTACTCACTACCCAGATGCAAGGGAAAAGTTTCAGCCAAAATGATCAAGATTGAAGAACAACCATCAACCTGCTATGAGACACCAAAAAATAGAGTAGTCATTACTTTTAGTAAGAACAAGAAACTATGATGATAAGGTCATATTTACTGAAAGATTGTTAAGTCATAATTTATTATAATTTAATACAAAATTTCCAATATTCAATAATAATAACTTAATTACATGATGACTTTTCACCTCTCCAAAAACAATGTTGCTACATTTACATACCTATTATACTTGTCTCAAATAAAAAAAGCTTTATTACTTGTACATAATATAAGTACAACGTATTATATTATCTAGGGTCTTACGTACTTTACTTTACTAGGATTTTAGTATTGTTGTGATAACAACATTGTGAAAATTAGGGATTTCCCAAAAAGAGGGAAATTCAAGTTTAAACTTATATTTTACTCATTAATTCTTACATTCGAATTTAAGAATTGAGGCTTGAAATCCAAAACTGTAGTAAAGTGGAAAACATTTATACCTTTTCGGAAAGCTTATTAATTGGGGAAGTTTTTCCTGTGGTGTGTACGCCAAGTATATTATACTTTTTTGGAGTAACTCCCTTAAAAAAATTAAATTAAAAATGAAAAAAATGACTCGTGATTTTAAAATGTTGTATTTCAGAGGTTTTTGGAATTTTCTTCTTGATTTTTTACTTCAACTATTCCTTTATTCTGCAACTATTGGAATAGTGTATTTTTACTTTCCTAAATGGAGTTCTTTGTTCACAATTTCAATTTTAGATCAAAAGGTGGAAAAATGAAAAAAACTATAAAAAGTTAAATATCTCGAAAATCACTGGCATTTGACCCCTGGTTCATGGGAACAAAATTGTTGGAAATTTGCTCTAGTATAACCCCTTTCAAGGAATGTATCGAATTACCAGTCACCTGTATATTGTATAAATAATATTATATCTAGTTTTGAACTATAATAATATAGTGTATAGTAATCATAATATGGAACATTTAACATGTAAAAGGCTTAGGTCGTAGATTTCATATTAATAAAAATATTATTTTTTGCGTAAAGTAGGTACAGTAAGTAATATGTAAGTTTCCCGATCGGCCAATCCCAAGGTAAAATCAAAATCATAGAATCAAAAGTACACGAGAATCCCAAAGTACACTAAACACAAAGTATGCCAATGTAATAATAATAATCTTTATTTCATATTATATACCTAAAGGTTACATTAGAGCAGCGATGCACAAACCGCGGGCCGCATGCGGCCCGCCGTCAGATTGTCTGCGGCCCGCCGACGAATTAAATATTGGAAAATCAAAAGAATGCCTATTTAAAATATACCTGAGAGATAATTAATTTTATACGTTTACCTACTCCGCGCCGGGTTACTGCTCTTCCAAAAGTATTAATTAAGTAATTTGAAAGATGTCATTGATTGTTTTTTTTTTGTTGTTGTAATACTTGGTATTAATTCCTTCCTTCCTAATATTTGCATTCCTTTGGTGTACTTTAATGTGGTATGGGAGTACCTAAGTGTTGTGACAAAGATGAAAGTTAATAAGTTGAGATGGTTTGGGCATGTGGAAAGAATGGATGCAAACAGAATGACAAAGAAAAGAGAATTCATAATAAAATATATATATATGATTACAGCGTTCGATCATTAATCATTAGTATTGTAATTTGTACAAATCAAAAACTTTTGGAGTTAATTTTTCAACAAAAATGGCGTGAATTTGTAAGTCGAAATAGGAGTTGTGGAGCTGGCCCCGAGGATGCACAAGACAGAGCTGAGTGGCGGTGTAAAATACAAAAGGCAGACCCCACCATCACGTGGGAATAATAATTTCCCGAGAGAAGAAGAAGTGTTAATTTTCCTTGTAGCGGCCCGTCCTTGGCTCATAATCTTCCTCAGTGGCCCCTGTTGCCTAAAAGTCTGTGCATCCCTGCATTAGAGTGTGCGTTACATTTTTGGTAAGTACATAGGTACCAAAGAAAATTATCACCTGCATCTTGCCACACCTGTGGAGACATGATTGTGTTACCATTTTCTTATAAAATGTCTGGATGTAACCAAATGTACATAACAGTGAAAATAACTTTAAAAAGTTTCTGCAACGAAACTATAGATTTTATTCATTTACCTTACTAGGTATCTATTATTTTTAATATTCTGATATATTTATTACAGTTTTTATCAACTTTAACACGAAAGGGTATTTATAATTTTTCATGCTGGTAACATTAAAGTGACAAACGTCCCCTAGTTACGGAACTGTCATTTCTGATTCACCAACGAATGGGAGTGTTTTGAGTTTATAAACACAAATAAAAAAATAGTTTACTCTTTGCCCAAAATTATCTAAAGTAAGTAAAATAAAATGCAAACGAAGTTAAAGCAATTTTAGGTTACAAAAATATTGGATAATTTAAGTGAAATTATTGCTTTGAAAATGGGTGTTGTCTGAGTGATATTGATGTGTTTTTGTTTACCTTTTATCCGTTTTTTCATTCTAGCTTAGCACAATGAATTACGGTCGAAAAACGCCTTCGACCTACAGGTCGACACCTTCCGTTTACTCTCATTATACTGGAAAGTAAGTATAAATACATTTAAAATGGAACTGTTTGAAAATTTTTTGAAGATACTTTTTAGCATATTTTTCATAATTGTGTAAATGTTTTCATTCTTATAATAATTTTTCAGGTCATCATCGAACTTAAAATCTAGTAAATCGATGCGATCTATAAGAATACCGTGGTACCAGCGGCCTATATTACATGATGCTGTAGTGTTAGATATACAGAGAGGATCATTAGTCACTGGTTTCTTTTCTTTGGTAATTAATTTTGAAAATGGAATTTTTTGAATTTGAATTTGGAAATAATGTACAAATAACGAAAGCTTCTGTTATTTGAAATGCATTTCTAAGTAAAAAAAAATGTCATAACCTCATCTAATTGTTATCATTAAGAGGAATGTATTGTTGTTGGCAAAATACTCCTACGATTCAACAATCTTTTTTTAGGTAATACATTTACTGCTTACAGTTTATTTTTTTTAATCATAAATCTGATGGCTACTTCATTTCAGTTCATTTCCTTGTTTACGATTGCGGAGTCAATATTCGACATCTATTGCTTGAGCATGGCTGCCCCTGGTTCAACTCATTATGGATATTATATTATTTCATTTGAATTTGTTTATGTTGGAAATATTCACGGTAATTTAATTTATTTTACTAGTGTATTTATTATAAAATTTAGATTTTTCATGCATATGATTTTTTAATTGCAAATAAAACAAATCATACTTTGTGGTATGAACTTTAATAATATATCACAATCATTTAATTAAATGTGTACTGTGGCGTAAGTTGTGAGGCACAAATGAACTTGTATTTGAACTTTTTGTGGCATATTAAACCACATTCTAATAATTATTATAAAAGAATAAAAAAATGTAATCTGTTTTTGACAAATGAATATTTTACTTTCAGTGAGAAATTCGCTAGTGGTTTTTGCTTTGTTCTCTTTACTTGGAGCCTGTGCTGTATTTGTGACAAGCATTATGCTTATTAACGCTCTGCGAAAGGTATGGATTCATTTCAAATAACCTTTTGTTTTCTGTCCATTCTTGTATTTCATTAGCTAAAGTCAAATGGACACTCATCACACACACACACATCCAACATGGCTACCATTCTTAACACATTCACTGCTGTCTAAACGGATCCATGTTCTTCGCTTTAAAATTTAAATTGGTATTCAGATAAATGTACTGTTGTTGAGCACTGTGCATGAATCGTTTATGTGGAATATTCATCCTCAGCATATTGGTTAATAGTTTTTATTGAAAAATAGGGCTTTGATTTAAAATAAAACTCCAGAGTTCAGACCCACAGTCAACCTCTCATTTATTTTACTATATCCATGGCAGACACCTGTGTAGAAACAAAAATTTGCAAAAAACCATAGAGATGAATAATTGTCATACTAAAAAATAAATACATCTATCTCATCTATTAATTATTACTCTCTGGCATAAAACAGCAGTGAAGTATTAACATAGTTTTTCGAAATAAATTTTTAATATCACTAAAGTATTTTCTAGGTTATACTGAAATTTAACCTCTTATGATTTCAAAATACTTCTTTAACCTGTTTTTGATAATCTGTAACATATTTTTTGCAATTGATTTGTTAGATTTTTGGCTTTAATATCAAACCTTCTACAACATGGTAGGAATTTTCCTAGACAAATGGCGTGTTGTGAGTGAAAACCTTTAGCTATGTATTTTTATGATGACAAACAAATATTTTGTTATACTTTGCAAATGACGGTTTATTTATTTATACAGTGTTCAACGACTGGTGAAAGAAGGAGACATAAGGTATAATGGACACACAAGCAATTTCATATTCATTCATGTCGCTGTTGTGTTTGTCATGTGTTTATGTTATTTGCTGTAAAATCTCACTTGTAATATTATTAATATATCCATTATTTGGCTTTGATGAATTGATTGGGGAAGTCATTACCCAAACTATCGGGGATTGATTCTCAGTGACAGAGTCAAAGAGTCTATTTGCGTTCACTTTTTGCTCAAGTGAGCACAGATTTATTTTTGTAAAAAAAAACTTTTAATGATGAATTTAAGATAGAGTAGCGCGATCAATAGTTGCATTTCAGTCCCGTAGCCTGTACGTATCTGAATGGGAGGACGGCCAAAGTTAAGGGTAGTGTATGATGATTTAGAAAATGCTAAGTTTGAAGAATGATAATAATAGTATTATAAATGAGATTTTCTACTAAATTTATGTTTGTTTCATATGTATAATATAATATTTCGCACATGGCATGAACTGTAAAGACCACACATTTTTACCTTATTTGATTCAGTTCTAATGTTTTTCATACCCAGTGTATCTGGAGCTTTAGTCGTTTTGAGAACTTTGTAAAGCTTAGCTTATTTTTTAACCTATGTTTAGTAATGGGTCCCGCAGAAAAAGAACGCCTTTAAATACCTTGTTATGTTCTTTCACTGCGCAAGATTTAGCGCAACTGTAAAACCTTATTGCCTACCTATGACAAAAGAAGAATAGAAGTTGAAGGAAAATATAATTTTTCTACTAATTACATTAGTTTTATCTTTCGATTGAGATTGAAAAGCCCAGAACAAGTAGCAATTTAGTATAGTTACGGCCGGTTTCAATAACCTATCTATCTCCTATCTATGGTCAAAAATCTATCTATCTTTACACTTTGGTGTTTCAATAAACAAAGGATAGATAGAATTTCTATCTAAACTTTCTACCTATCTTTCATTATATGATTTGTATAGAAATCTGCGATAAAGCGTTTCAATAACCTATCTCTAGTAGCTTGTGACATTTGTGATTACTGTTTTTTCTATGGTTTTCCTAACCCTCGATTTCGGCGGTTTGTTTTTCTTATCCCCCGATTTCGACGGCAAGTGTTTGGTATAGCAAGTTTTTTTGAAAATAATGGCTTTTTCAAGTGACGAGAGCGATTTGGAGTTACTTGAAGACGGAGTCTTCGACTCTGACGAGGACGAAGAACTCCGGATGTTATATTATTCACTTAAAATTAATTAAATTATTAATTTATATTATATTATATTAGTCGTATATTGTTTATAAGAAAGAAAATAATTAAATTATTTTCTTATAAACAATATACGACGACGAGACGCGAAAAATAATGGCGGGCGAATGTAGCGTCTCTCTCTCTCGTCTCTCTGACGCATAGATACATATAATGATATTGTCCATAGACAATATAATAATATTGTTGATATTGAAACTCTGACGTATATTTGAAAATTGACATGGACGAAGTATTGACAATTTCTATGATCAAAAGCGGATAGTTTCCATGGTAACTGACATAAATACTATCTATCTGTTGATTGTTTATTGAAACGCGGATAAGGATAGAATATTAACTGCGGTTAATTGACGGATAGCGTTTAACTGATTACTACGGATAGGTTATTGAAACCGGCCGTTAATAAATAGTAAAATCTAATATGAATGGATGAAATAAGATAAGTTTAGAATAGATAAGAACAGACATGAATGGTGTGTATAGGCATCCACTATTCAAAAGCTAGCTACTATTCTCAGTCTTTTTCTGCCTCTTGACTAAGCCTTCTGCTTGCTTCTTGTACTGGGAAGTGGACTTCCAGCCATCCAGCCAGTATTGAGGATGTCATTTTAAAGATGTCCTCCTGTGGTTTAGGTCTCAGGCAGTCATTATATGTAACTCTTCTCTATCTGACTATTTAAATTATATAAACAATCACCTTACACTGAATTCTGATTTCCATCTCCTGTTGTTATTAAAAACTGTTATATTTTTACTGTTCCTGTTGACGAATTGGTAAGGGGATTATTGACGACATCAATTAATTATAATGACAAGCTTACTTAGTAAGATGGAGGAAATATTGTATTCTCTTGTTGCCTCCCTATGCCCCTGAGTGGGGTGTAAAAGAGAGAGTTAGTTATTATGATGTCCCTGAAAAGCACTGCTCTGAGCAGCGCTTTAAAAATTGACAAATTATTATTCTTCATAACACTAGCCGATTATAGCTTGACAATCATTCCAGCTGGTAGGGTTCTTTCAACTGTTTTACCACTTCTATTGTACTGAATAATATTGGGGGGAAAATACACGTATACCTGACATATGTTCATCTCAAAATTTTCAACAATTTATGTAGTTTTTAAGTAAGTAAATCTGCACAATATTTTTGTCATCAATTGGTGACACTTGAATATCAGTCCTCAAACTTTCATTGCACTTTTGATGCTTGAATTTCTTACATGAGAATGTTACATACTGAAACAACTGATCTCTCCTCTACTTTTATGGGGTGTGGTTGTTCTTGTCCGATTCTTACATGATTGGTCAATATGTTTCCTGCCTGTAAACGGGCTGTATGTATGTTTTAATGAGCTTGATTTATGCCAATGCTTTCATTAAACACAATGGTTCTGGTCTTAGGTTTTTGTGTGCTCGGAAATACTTGTAGCGTTGGACAGATCATTTGTGTTGATACCTAATGTTTGATTCCAGGAACACGAAAAGAAAGTCATGCCGTGGCTCTATTGCTTTGCAGTCTTCATATTGTTTAGATTGTTTGCTTTTGTGTTTGCCTCAATCGTGAACGATATGATATTTGCGTACAACGTACTGATGATGCTGTGCTGGATTGTCTTTGTGGTTGGAGGGGTCTATGGGTGGCTCCTGGTTTACAGCTTATACATCGAGTTGTGTGACTTGACCAAGTTGGAGGACTTAGCGCATCTAAGGGTAAGTAAAGAAATTACCTTTGAAAACCTTAATTCACCCTACTATAGAACTTATTTTATCAAGTGTGTAATGCCGCAGTTTTTTCCCATCAGCAACTTTACAAACTTATTGAGTGCCTCTTAAGCCTAGTTCACACTAGGTTTTTCCCATCAGCAACTTTACAAACTTATTGAGTGCCTCTTAAGCCTAGTTCACACTAGGTGGAGTAGCATGCAATGGGTTGTTTTCTTTACTCCTTTTCGCCACCGGGGGCAGCACTGACAAACAGGGTCTAATAGAATTCAGTGTTGCCTACGTGGGCGATTTATCGCCATTTGAGCTATTCGGAATGACAATCTGCGACGAAAAAATCTAAAAGGCGACTCCCCGGATACCAAAATTTTCGGAATGACCTTTTTTTTTAGTGAACTTTCACCTCACTTTTCATCTTTCCAGATACCAAATTTCATCTTTCCAGATACCAAATTTTCAGTTGGGCTACTTTTTGTATGAAAATCGGCGATATTAGGCCAAGAGCCGTTAGTAGAAACACTGATAGAAATGTCAAATTTAGGTTTGGCTATAATCACGCTAAGACAATTATATACAAAAGCGTGTAGGAATTGTTGTAATAACTTAACGTGCAATAGTCCCTGTTCATTTTGAATATATTTATATAGGATATACTATACAACAAAACTGAGAAAATTCAGCAAGACACCAACTATACGCTTTCGAAAAGAATGAATGACATATGGAATGACATTTGACGTTAGACCCTTATTAGGTGTGCTGCCATCTGGTGGGAATTGTCGGAATATCCCTAGAAAACACCCCATTTAGTAGCTAAATTACACGCTAGAGACCAAAAATCATTCACAGTGTTTTTAAGAGCATTTGGTTAATGAGTAATAATGGTTTTGTAAATGAACAGCCCGCAACACAATATAGTTTCGCTCTAGCGATACATAATTTTTGTCGCAACTTAGAATCTGACTTAAAGTATAGGCTCACTCACATTTAGCAGATGACCCAGTGTTCAAGGACCTGTGGTAAGGGACACTATTCACAAAAAATATAGTGCTAAATGGTTTGACTTAACTAAACTGATAACCAGCTTATTTGGACAACTTTTTTCTAATGTTGATATGCTTGTGTATAGTGTTAACAAAAATTCTAAAAATTAGTGACAATTCCTACATTGCCAATCTATTCATGTCCCTTTCTCTACTTATTTTTAGATGGGCACCATGGCATCTTTGAATGCATCCACTACTCATTCTTTAGCCGGATCTCGTCCTACCACTCCTCACAGTACCGTGTCCACCATGCCAGTCAGTTAAGAGAAAAACCTTGATTTATACACATTTAGATGTTATAATAATGTTTTGTGAACGAAATATTACATTTCTACTATTACGGTATTTCTTTTTTTATATGTTTACTTATTTTTATTTTGTTAAATACTACTTAGAATTCTTTTTTTATATATAATATTATTGCATCCGTCCATTTAATCAGAATTCCAGTAGTTTTAAGATTTATGTAGATACTAATGAATTTGATGTGTCTTATTATCAATATTGCGATTTTAATCTTGTATTTTAAATGCCATGTTGTGTTTTGTGAAGTACAAATAAAATAAACTACGTATGTTAATTAAATTGTTTCCATTTGCTTGATTGTGTTTAGTTTTAAGCTGAAAAAAATCTAAATTCTACAATGTATGCGTCTTACATTTTACCAATTAATTTCAAAATTGGCAATCGTTGAATTAGATGATTTATTATATGAATCAAATTTATAAAAATATTTTTTTTTTTAAAGATAGTATGACTACATTTTTATGTTAAAGGATAAATATTTGATTATTGACTTACATGCTTTTCTTTTAAAAATAGAATATGGACTATACATATAGGTGCTTATATTTGTCCACAATAGAAAATTTAATTTTTTAGTATGAGGTATGTCTTCGACATACTACCTATCTACAATTATTGTATAAATATGTGCATTCCAATACCATATCTCCCTTTTACACCCCACTCAGGGGCATAGGGAGGCAACAAGAGCTCTCCATTGCGCTTGATCCTGCGCAATGTTTATGACTTTTTTAATACTTTTTTTTTATAAAAATTAATCTGTGCTGTACTCGAAGTGAACACAAATACACTTTTGACATTTTAAAATGTTAAAATCCTCATTATTAAGTGTTCTTTAAATTTGTCTTGAATATTTTCTTACCAAATATTTCCCAGAACAGTAAAGAAGTATAATTTAAAAGCATTTTATTTCGTACATAGAATTATAGAATGTTTTTGTACAATATTATATGTCTATTTGTCGTAGATAAGATTAATTGCCTTGTATCATATAATATAGGTACAAAGATATTTTATTTTTATGAAATACTTGACAATTTTGGAACATTATAGAATCTTTATTAATCATATTATGTTCTGATAATTTAAATGATTATCCTGATTGATTGCCTTACATAAACTATTGACCAATACGTGTTTCAAGGTATTGTTATGAATTGCTTATTTTGAATCTCGATTTTCTCTTTTCAATTAGATCTGA
Source organism: Mystacides longicornis (assembly GCA_963576905.1). Taxonomy (NCBI): domain Eukaryota; kingdom Metazoa; phylum Arthropoda; class Insecta; order Trichoptera; family Leptoceridae; genus Mystacides; species Mystacides longicornis. Next base: position 29,799,413 of record OY756425.1, read on the forward strand.
TGATTTTTAAATCACATTAAGTACCTACATATTTTTAATTTCTGTCTTTTTAATTGGTTCTGTTAAAACAGTTGGAACCGATTGCCTTTTACAGTATATCATTTTAGTATGTAAGAAAATAGAATACAAAATTAGTTTAAGAATATAGGTATGTAAGTGCACACTTTTTAGCAATTCAAAAATTGTTTTGACCACAATAATTTTTGTGCAATTAAGATTTGAATGTGTTGTCAAACAAAGTGAGACACCCTTCAATTTTGTTAATTTTGAATTGAATTTTGGAATATTTTATTTTTTAACTATATTATGATGTATTAATAATTATTGTTAGTTGGTTTTTATTGAAATTGTATTTGAATATGTAATCTCCAAATTTTATAGATCATTAATTTTCATTCATATATTATATAGGTATATTGATATAGATGTTACGTTACTTACCTAACATTTTTATAAACTACTTTTTTATACTTTATAAATACTTTTTTTTTTTCCAAAATAACGGTAGCTTTACTCTACTTACCTGCGGTTTCAATAAAATATCCTTAGTTATCTGTCAAATTCTAAATGGTTTAATGCTGATTCTATTATAGAATTGAAAGCACACAGTACTCTGAAAGATTGTTTATTGAAACACTTGGACAGGAAGATAGATCGATTTTTCAACAAATAATGGAGATAGATAGGTTATTGAAAGCAATCGTTGAGATATTATGCCTCTGAAATATAGAAATTCTTCTTTTAACATTTTGTTAATATGCTTACAAATCATTGTTTGTTGATTTAATTAGAATTGACACAAGGTGACATATCTTTGTAATCCACTATATAAACTCCGTCCTTTTATTTTTATTAAATTTTATTTTATAAATAATTTTAAAGTTGTACTCCATCCATTTTTTTATTAAATTTTGTAATAATATATTTAGATTTTTATTACCAAATAATATAGCGTTTTATTTCATTTTACTTCTTTATATAGAATTGTGAAGTAATGGAAAACCTCTTATAATGGACCCTTCTAAAAATGAGTCATTTGCATAATGAGCAAAACATATTGTGAAAGTAAAGCTCCATAACATATTAGGAATGAAGCCATTGCATTTAGTGATAGAAACTGAGGCAAGGAAAGCTCTCCACAGGCTGTCAATGACCGGACTGTGGGACAAATCCAAGCCCAGGACTAGACACACCAATATGGAAACCACACTGGAACTTGAAAGAATACTGGATATGGGATGTGACAAAGTGACAACCAAACTAGTATGCAAAAGGGACTATAAAATCCACATCCCCTCAAGAGACGAATGGAAGCGGGAGTTTCGTCCCAAGGAGGAGAATAGTGTAATATGGTTCACGGATGGCTCGAAAATGGCATCGGGAACAGGAGCAGGCATCTATTCAAGAGGATGTTCGATATACTTAAGCCTGGGTCAATACGCCACAGTATTTCAGGCAGAAGCATGTGCCATACTGACATGTGCACAAGAGATACTAAACAGATCTACAAGAGATAAAACTGTTTATATCCTCAGTGACAGCCAAGCTGTCCTCAGAGCACTATGTGCGTACAGGATAAACTCCGCACTTATGCTGGATTGTACACATGCACTCAACAAGTTGGGTCGCTGGAACAAGGTCAGGCTGGTGTGGGTCCCTGGGCACGTGGGGGTTGAGGGCAACAAAAAGGCTGATGAACTAGCAAGGAAAGGATCAGAAACAACATATACGGGACCAGAACCTGTTCTGAGATTACCGTATGTGTCGATCATAAATGCGATTAAAAGCTATGCGAATGATAAATTCTCAGAGGAGTGGAGGTCCTCACCAGGACTGAGACACTCGAAAAAATTCATAACGAATGTAAATGAAGACCAAATCCACAAAATCTGGAACTATGGCAAGGGGTATATCAGATCAACAATCGGAATACTCACCGGACACTATGGTGTCAATAGGATACTATTTAAAATGGGACTTGTGGAGGATCCCAAGTGCAGATTTTGTAGCGAGTGTGAAGAGTCTATGGAACATCTACTATGTAACTGCGACGCTCTCGCTAATAAGAGACACAGGATGCTGGGCAGTGGATACCCAAGACTAGAAGACTATGCCTCAATCCCAAGGGGAAGCACAATAGGCTACCTGAAGTCCATCACGGATTAAGGAGGGGGAAGGTATAAAAGATCCTAAGGGTCGAGATGCCATAATAGCATATAGCTAGAACCCCTATACAAGATATAAAAAAAAAAAAAAGCTCCATAACTTTATGCGCATAATTTTTGCAAAGTACTCGTTCAACTAGCACATTTTTATGTTGTGTCTGATCACACATTGTGTCAAAGCTGTGTTTAGACATCATTTAATTGTAATATTTCTTACAAAGCTTAATTGCTTTAAAAAAACATTTAAGAAAACTTTACAAAGTTAACCTTCTTTGACAATAATTATAATGTTTTCTGTTTTTTTTATTTAATTGATGTTTGACAAACTTTGATAGTTGGTGCAACTGACAAAATGTGCCCTGTAAACATAGTTTAAAGCAGAAGGATATAGTTACGAATTATATTGTTCAAATATAGGTAATTAGTTTATCATTAAAAAAATTCCGATTCGATATTCATCATGAGGACCAGACAATGTCTGTAGGGAAAGCTAGTATTGAATATTTTCGGTACTATTTAACACAATATTTGAAATTTTCAGCATAAAATAGCTTAAGTAATAGTTTTATAAATGTCATGAAAAGTGTACTGAGGATATCGGGGAATATTATGTTCTCTATTAAATCGATGGCTTTGTCCACAGATGTGATAAGTGCAAATTTTGATCAAATTGAGGTTTTGGTCATTTTTTTTTTTTTAATAACTTATAACAAGTTACCTTGCTTCTTTTTAAGAGTAATTGATGAATGATTAGGAAAATCCTTTCATGAAGTATTCAAATTAATTAACAAAATTGTAATCAATAGTTATATTGATATAGATATAGACTAAACAACAACTGACTTTCGAGTTCGAGCGCGACGGTGCTTGTCGGCACTATAAGTGTTTTAAAATTCGCACTTACCACTTGTGTGCACAATGCCATCGAAATTGAACTTCCTCAATTTGTTTATCCTTTGTAATTGCACCATTCGGAAGACTTCTTTTTATGTCTACTCTTTTCTATTCAAGTGCACTTATTTCACTGATATTGCGTTTCTTATACATCCTCCCCTATTTAGTTTGCTTCTGATCTGGCCTTCCTTGAGGGCGGAATCCATGTATTTCATTAAATTATCATCCGTTGACCACACCTTCTTACAACGTTCCTTTCAGCCTTGTAAATTCTTTTTGGCATCATAATATTAGCATCCATTCTTTCAACATAACCAAACCATCTCAACTTTCTAACTTTCATCTTTGTAACAACATTCCTTCCTGATATTCTTATTCCTTTCCAAGTCCCACAGAGTCTTTCCACATATTCTTTGTAGAACTCTCATCTAAGGTTGTATTCAAAACCAAAGGAACTTAGTGCTGGAAATAGAGTATACTTTCTTGATTGTTGGTACATGGATACCGATCTGTCATCGCCCATTAATTAGTTCTTGTTTCCATGGTGTCTTATATCAACTATAAAAGAAAGTACTCTCCTTTGAGAAGAAATAATACTAGAGAAATAATGTGATACTGCGCATGGTTCCAAGAAGTACCACATGACTGCTGTTAAACTCATACAAAATGTGACGTTTGTCGGTAGCGGTGTGTGACATTCGATTTTTAATATTTTAACGTTAACACAGAGGAATTGTATGTTTTAATCGTATAATTAGTTAAAGGAAGTACCTATGAGCTATGTTGTGTTGTTTTGTGCTTGTGTATGAAAGTAAAATGAATTATTATTTATAATTTATCTTAAGTCACGTAACTGTTGAATAAAGGAACCAATTTTCGGTTCTGCGCATCCAAAGAAGTTCTCTAATAATATTTGTACTCAGTGGTACTCTCTGTTTCTAGTTTCGGCTCTATGTTCATTTAGTGTAAGCGCACACTAAAGAATCAGGATTTAGAATGCTGAATTAATAAAATTAAAATATTTTGCTGTTTAGGAATGAAATAACAAACATAATTATACATTAAATGCATTTATTACAAAAGATTAAATACTAAACATTAGATAATATAAGTTCTTAAATTTTTCTTATAAATATGATTATTACAGTATGTTATATCCGAGTGTCATAGTGTTTTTTATTTTATATATATATATTCAGAAAATTTATACAGCAAACATTTTAGAAGAGATCACATAACTGAAGGTGTTATACATGGTCTTTAGAAGCAGATACAGAAGAACGAATTGGACAATCCTGTGTATAATTTTCAACCTGAAATCGTGGAAACAAATTATCAGATGATGAAACTATTTTTTTAAATTTTATCTTTATACCTAGATGATTATACCAAATGCTTACTTGAAATATCTTTTTTTAGCTTTCTCTATTGTGGAATCATCGTCCTTCATTAAGTATCTTCTCACTCCAAGAAAATAGGTTCTGGAAAAATTCTAAGATTAGTTATCTTACCATAATAATTCAATAAGATTTGGTTTAAATGGGTCTATTCTAACAATATATACAATAAGTTAACAGGCTTCACATGTGATTTATTTCCTACTACACCGCCATCTCTTGAATTTTTTTTAAAAGTAACGCCATTATAGAAGAATTCTTTTGATTTCAAAGTTATGACCCATCGAACTTCATCCCGCATCCAAATCAATGATAACTATTACATAATGCAATAAATTATTAGCTAAATTTAATTAAGTTTTTTTGTCGTAAATAACATTTTATTCATATAATAAGTCAATTTTTTTTATTCTGGGTTAGGTCGACGGGCGGGTCAGCTAGTATCGTAATATTTCAGTTTTGTACTTATTATCATATGTGATCATATCACTCATAAACTGTAGACATTATTACGTCTGATTTTAATCATCGTTGATGCTTGCAGATGTAATTGTAGTAATGTTAGGAACAAATTATTCCATTTCCTCAAATATATATATATCGGGTTTTTATACATTTCTAAAATTACTTAATCTTCATATAAAGATTTTAGTAAAGGGATGCTATCTTTTGAAAAACACATGTCTTTTGAAGATGTAAACCAAGACGGGTATCAACTAGTAACAAAATAAACCTACCTATTTCTTTTTCTGTTTAAGATCAGTATTAAAGAAATTAGAAGCTAAGAATTCTCAGTGTGAATCTTAAACTTACTTGCAAAAATTTTCCCAGTCGATGGTTCTCATATCACAGGGGTACAGCTTTCTGTCTTCTTCTGTTAATCTGTCTATTAGTCTGGGGATATTTTTATTTGTGAAATTCCAATTTTTCAAGGCAAAAAATGTGACCGTCTCAGTCATACTGTGCAGTCTCTTGTAAAATGAACCGAACCTGTGATGGATTCAAGAAATGGATAAAATATTAATATTGTGGTTTAAATCTACAATAATATTTAATTTATGAAATAAAATAGATATTTCCATCTTGCCAAAAACATATTAATAGAATCTAGATTAATAAAAGGTCCCGAAACAAAGTTTGTTTTACTTAGCAGTTTTCTAAAAGTTGGGCCTAGAATAAACAGCCAGAGTTGGAATATAAGATTCATTCTTGATGTTTAGAGTAAACAAATGGTCGTTTACAACATTTTCACCAAGAAAATGTCAACGAGCAAGAAAATAGAATTCTGAGGCAAATACTCTATAAAGGGATTGATCATGATTCATTTTTTGATCATTCTTTACGTCATGTTTGCGCTGTTTATATCAAATGAGCGAGGTTTCTTAGACTGATCTGAATGATTTGTCTCCGTTTACACAAGAAGAATTAGGTAGAATATTATAGTAGAATGTGTCTTTGCTCGTTTATGGTACCTAGAGGTGGGTACCTAGACAGCACAGGATATCCCATGGATGTCTTATGAATATCTGAATATCCCGGAACGTCCTAGGGATATCCTTATGTCCAGTGATATGTGCGTTATTCATTGGATATCCTGCCAATTTTTATACCAGATATAATAAATAATACTATCTTTGTACTTAGTTTTTTTTTATGATGTCATGCTTCATTTGAATATTATTTTTACCAATGTTTCATTTTGTAATATTTCTCATTATTCAGCGAAAAGGGTGTAATAAACCTATTAATGATGATATTTATTTGTCATAAATAAATATCCCGGAATGTTTGATCCCTGGGATATCTCGTGTTGTCTGGGTATGATATTGAAAGTTTTATGATAACATTAAAAATTAACTTACATAGTCTTTTTACCCATGCAAAACAGTACAGCATCTGCTATGAAGCCGGGAATATCATGCAGAATTATCCTCTGTATTCTGTAAAGAGATTCTACGGACTGCAGTTTAATAGACCTATACCATAATGCTTGTAGAGGCGGAGTGTGCTGACCATAAAGTGTTGTTTTCAAGTATAGATCATTCCAAGTCATCTTTTTCTCGCCCAATACAAAATTATAAATTTGTACATTATTATTCTTGTTTATACTGTTTTCGATTTTCTTGCTGCAAATGGAAATATAGTTAATATCTAGGTGTCATTAAAAATTAATTTAATCTCTTAAACATTAAAAAAAGTTTGGCGTAGGTACTCTGTTAAAAATTATATAGTTGAATAAACAAGGCCAAAAAAGAAAGTATTTTCCAGGTTTCCTTATACTGTATCAAAATAAATTTTAGATACCTAATCAAAGAAAACTTTAGATGGTATTTATTTATTTGTGAGATGTTTGAAGCAAAAATTGGATTAAAGATCCATGCAAGCCTGCAACCATTAGATAGATCTTAAAAAATGACAAAAAAAATCTATGGATTGACTTCACAGGAAATTTGACCTTTAAATTATTATAATCCATATAAGCACTATCATATCCATATACAATTAAAATGTAAAAATTAATGTTTCATTACCTTTCTAAAAATTTCACAGAAGTATCATATCCACAAGCTATAAGTCCATTAACACAGAAATCAACAGGAACAATATTAGGGATCCCTTCCTTATTCACTAAAGTTATTCTACAAATGTGATAAAATATTTAAGAAATATGTAACTGATGAAAAATAATTATTTATATGTAACTGTTGGAAAGGCTGTATCTTTACCTCATAAATCCAAGAGCAGTGGCTGTGATGAATCCACTAAGTCCGTACCAGTTATCAACCCAACCAGGTACAGGTTCAGAAACCGATGATACAACTAAAATGAGAAATGGTATTATAGATGAATGAGGTCTTTGTTCAGAAATGAACCCATGACGGCTGGAGAATGTGCAAATTAAATAGGTATAAGTACTGAGTTTCAACAGTATAATTATTATTTTTGTGAACTTACCAAGAGAGGGTCTGTATACACCAACAGGCAAACCTGAAGAGTTTTTACTAATATAATCCTCAGCCAAACACTTGGTGAAGGTATATGTGTTTGGCCATTTGTTGATGATTCTGAAAAAATGAAAAGCGGCATGATTATTATTATCATCTATGGATTGAGAGTAAGTACCTAGTCTATAAATTGAAATGACAATTTATAGTCTATAAATTGAATTAATATTCTGTGAATTTTGAAGATAATAATTATTTATAGTCTATGAATTGAGATGACAATATAATTTTTTTTTTACCCATCACGCCGTGTCCCGTAAGGGGTAGGCAGAGAGAACGGACCTCCACTCTTTTCTATCCAAGCACACTTCTTTCACTTCTTCCACAATTTTAGCATCCATGCATCCCCTGATATTCCACACACCAAACCTACACTCGTCCGCTCTCCTCTTTGCGCCTCCCCTTTTTGACACGGTATGGTGGGTTCACCGATGGTGGGATAGTCAAATCGGGGTTTGCTTAGAAACTAATTACAAACTAAAAACATTCGTCATACCTCAACCTTAAAACTAACTAATGAATTGAGTTGACAAAAATAAATAGTTATAAATTTTTAGATTTTGAATTGAGAAGATAATTATTAATAAGTAGTCTATATTAATTGAAATGATGATTAACAATTTATGAATTGAGAAGACAATTTTTAAAATGTATGTGAACATAAAGTTATGAGGAAGGAAGGTAATTTAAGTTTTTAAAGGAATAAAATAAATATATCTAAGAATCTAAGTATAATATAGGTATGTTATAACAGCGGTAGTAGATAACCCGAAGCAGGGAGGTAGAGGAACTCAATACCTATCGATTAAACCCCCATGTAGGTATATTCAGCGATATTGAGTGGTTCAAAAGTTATTTGCGTTTTTGTGAATTTTGAATAAAATCCGGATTTTAGAGCAAAATACATAATTGTGGCCATAATATTGATTTTACGATTAAGTATGATTTTTTATTCTAAGATTGTTCAATAGTGATCCTAATTAAATGTGATGGGTTATCCACTACTGATGTTAGAACGTGTACATATATGATAATGGTTTATGGCCACAAATAATTTTATAATTAGCTTTTAAACCTACTTCGGTGTTATGTCCTCCAAGATTTGCTCATCACTCGATTCAATGAACTGCGTGAATTTCAAAGGGTCCAATGGCACTTCATAGAATTTTTCTTCCAGTTCACTTATGTAACAGTTTGTGTATGCCGTAGAGACGTGTACAATTGACTATAAAGTGTAATGTAAATAATATGTATTATACATAAGCATAAGTAATCTTTGCAGCCATTATTTAAGGGTTCCTGTACAGCTTTTCAAATCTTCTACTTACGTCTAAGTTTTCCAGTTCCTTGGAGAGTTTCAGAATGTCAATGGTGGCTCTCACATTGACAGCTGTGGCATAAGGTAGTGGCTCATTGAACTTTACCGTGGCGGCCACATGGAATATGATGTTCACCTATAGAGAAATAATAATTCGTCTTATATAGGTACAATGTGTTATTTCAACACTTGGTCAAACGAAATATGCGAATATAGACAAAAAATTATCGATGAAAATTCTAACATTTTGCACTTGAAGTTCGCGGCTCAAAATTGGTTATACTAGAGCAAATTTGCAACAATGTTGTTCTCATTAACCAGGGGTCAAATGCCAGTTGTTTTCGAATTATTTAAGTTTTATTTTTTTTTACCTAAAACTGTAAATTGTGAAAAAAGTACTCCACTTTGGGAACGAAAAATACATTTTTCTAATAGATTATGAAGAAGGGAAAGGGAAGGAAACGGTGTCTATATTGATTTAATAAAATGAAAAAATAAATAAAATGTAGCTGCGAGTAACAGATTAATAACTGCGAGTAACAGTTATTCTTAAATTGCCTTTAATTAAACTTAAATTTTGATTATTGACATGAACCAAACAAGATGTTATGATCGATTGATGCGTTCAAAATCTGTTCGGAGAAATCATGAAAGTAGGGGATGTGGGTAGATCCCATTGTGGGTTCCGAGCGATAAGAAAACAATAACACGGCGACAGTTTGTCCCTAACATAGGCTTTTGTTTAATTCACAATATTCTAGTGAAACGGGTTTTTTTGGATGCTTCGAAACACCGTAGATAAGGGTAGCTCTTGAGTGCATGTTATTGTTTTGCAGAATGAAAAAACCCTTGTAATAATAAAATATAGAATATAATAAGGGGTTGGTATGGCAAATATAATTGTTTAGATGGCATTGTATTTTGATTATCAAATTATGTACCTATGTAGTTGTAACTGTAAATTAACAGAAGTAGGTATGTTGTTGTTCTATAATAGACTATGGTTTAAACAAGACTTAAATACTGAATAAATAATGTGTAGAGATTATAATGTTGTTTTGAAATGATAAATTATAACACATATGCTTAAGGAGTAATATAAGATATTATAAGACTATTAGATTAATTATTGATTAAGGCACGTTAGTTTAATTACTGATAAGCATCTTAATTAAGAAGGAATATACCTATGTGTAGGTTAAGAATTACCTAAGATAGAATTGATTAATGGCCAACATTAGTAATAAGATTAATAATAATTAATATTAAGACAATTATTGAACATGTCTAGTATATAAGATTTCTAGTATATAAGATTCACAAGGTTGTAATTAATTTTAAGAGATAAATTAGCATAACATGATTAGAAGATTGAATTAAGCTTTCAAAAGATTATTACTAAGAGATGTATTAAAGTTAGGTTTATGTTCAATGTAGATAAGACTAACATATCGGTTAAGAAAAAATGATGTATAAAGAAAAGATTTATTAATTACTAGGTATATGAAAGATTCATAAAAAAAAACTATGTATAATTATTTCATTATAAGTTGTTCGCGCGTAGACAATTTGTAGCAGTTATAAAAACAATTACCCTGTCTCCCTCGCACACTACATCACAGGCGCCTCCACCAATAAGATCATCCATTTTTCCCCCTTCCTTGTCCTGACTCCGCCTCTCGGAAGCTTTCTTAAAAATAGCTGTATTGCCAGGCGAGCCCTCATAACACGCTTATACGTAGCTGCACGCTTTTAGACTTACACTGCTAACGCTTGCCTGTGTTGTTTTAGAGTTTGACGTAGTATTTTGATTCGACAGTATACGTAGAGTTATTGTAAAATAATTAGTTATTCGGTGGAAGTGATTTTTGGTTTATATTTGGAAATAAGCGTAGAGGGGTGTCGGGTATACTGTAATCGCGTAGTGACGTATTAAAGTAAACAAGTAGAGACAATTAGTGATACATAGTGATTGAATGTGTTTGATATTAGTGTCTAAATAAATAATAATTGTTGTGTAGTGGTACCTACTGGGATTAATTGGCTGGTTGCAGTAGAGGTTTGAGTATCTTAGTTTACTAACCATAGTATTTGTTCATACCCAAGTTCGTATTATATGAGGATTTAAATTTTGCTTGTTTCGTTTTACTAGTTACACAGTCGTGTGACAATTACATTAAATTCACTAGAAGAGCCTCTAAATGTACCATCCTTAGAGGGGATCAGGGAGGGCAATCCTCACACAATACCTCCCACGGGTTTTAGTATACTAACCGAAGTAGTTTGAAATTTTTCTGTTTGTTTCGCTTATAGGTATTTCATAATATTTTCATGTTTTTGTCTCCCGAGCCCTATGGGCATAACAACTTGGCGCCAACGTGTGTTTAGTTATATATTAAGCATTGACGAATTCACCCTGAGACGAGTCATCAATTTTTATTATTTTTATAGTGATTTTTGTAGAAATTTCGAATATTTGAACACGTGGAGACCACGCGGTTTATACTAGAATCCAATAAGATATTTCTTACTATCCGTCAATTTCATTAATTTAAATCCTATTTTAAAACATCGACAAGTAAAATGATTATTTTCAATTGGTTCGAGTTATTACTACGTGTTTGTAAACTCTTTATTTTCGCGGTGGTCACGAGGAATGGGGCTGCATCGGCAGGTTCGTTAGGTGTTGACGAAACGCCACCCATTTCGTCACATGACGATGATGACCATAATGTGTCACCAGCTGACATATTAGAAACGAGAGATAGAATTGATACAAGGCCGCAGATTGTTTATGTGAGAGATGAAGTACTCAATGAGAACTTCTTTTTTAGCGGGTTACCTCAAGAATGTCCGAAGGCATTTATCGCGGATTGCCAAGAGTACTTTGCTCTTCGGAACATTAGGGAATCGGAGAAAGTCAGGTTGGCTGCTCTGAAACTTCGCGGTGACGTCAAGACCTGGTGGACCAGCCGTGGAAATGGGTTGCTGAGATGGTCGGCCTTCAGCGCTCTTTTGTTGCAAAGGTATGGGATCGACAATAACAGACTGGCACTGACTGGCCATTTACTCTCACATAAACAGCAAGAGAATGAGTCTGGTTCTTCATTTTTAAGTAGAAAGACGAAAGTTTATGACCGGGTTTATGGCAACGATGTTATTTATTCAGCAGAGTTTGCTCTTCACCTATTAAATTTGATGCTGCCACGTTACACCAATGTTCTGCGTAGGGAGTTCACGAAAGAGGACATAACGTTTGACAGCTTGGAGAACAGAGTCTCCGAGATTGATTTTCCGACGGAACTGGTATATCCAGTAATAAATAACGAACCGGCACCAGCTTTGCATCAGCCTCAAAGGCAAACTTCTAGCATTTCGTGTTACAACTGCAACGGGCAGCATTTACAAAGGAATTGTCCATTGATTAGGAATATGAACGATAGGAGTTTTAATAATAGGAATAGTAACGGACAGTTCCATAGGCAGAGAAATAACAATAATAACAGGGGAAATTTTCAGTCAGATAGACAAGGGAATAATAATTATTATCAGTCAGGTAACTTTAGAAACTCTGATAGTAATTTTAATCAGACGAATAATTTTGAAAATAGGGGTAATCAAAATAGAAATAACTTTAGAAGGAACAGTAGAAATAATAACGGAACTAATAGTCAGGATAGGAATAGAAATACGTTTAACAATAACAGGCAGGATAGTAATAATTTTAACAATAATCAGGCAAGGAATAACTTTGATAATAGACAGGAAAGGAATAACTTTGATAATAGACAGGGTCAAAATAGGAATAATAATAACTGGAATAGAAATGGGCAAGGACAGGATAGAAATAATTGGAATCAAAACAGGGGTAGGCAAAACGGAAATCAGAACGTGAATTTAAACGCTCAAGGCCCTGGACGGAACGCCGGATCAAAGCCGTCTCAGGGCAATCACTAGAAAACGGATTAGAACATAGGGAGGTTGAATCAGAGTTACGACCGACTATTCAACCTGTAGCAAAGGTCCTTGATAATGATGTGAAGCTTAGGTCTAGAAACATAGTTTCTAAACCAATTTCTATAAATAATAATGAAACGTTAGATGAGGTGCTAATATGGGAAGATACGGGCGAAAGTAGTGATGGGCCAGTCGAGGTTCAAGCGTGGTTACATAGCGAAAGTAGTGGTAAAGATGTTGAGCGCGATAATTTTAGACTTTTGGGTTCAAATCCTGAAGGAGTAGAGAGTCCACAACGTAATAGAGATAGGGAAAGGTTATCAGATGTAGATTTAGATGCGATAGAATTTTTTGAAGAACCGCAGTGTGTAGCTATTGTAGATTCGGGAACGCCATTACTCCCGCGAATTAGAATGTCGTTTAATAATATAGAGTGTACAGCTTTGGTGGACTCTGCGTCTTCGTATAATATTGTATGTAGCCGATTAGTTAGAAATTTGCGCAAGCAACAGACCCATATTGACAGATTATATTTAGCAGAACAAGGTGCGTACATGGAAGTAACGGCTAGACTTGAGACAAATATTTTAGTTCAGGGTATAGAGGTTATTTGTGAGTTTTTAGTCGTAGATAAGCTTAGGGATGATGTTATTCTCGGAGTGCCGTGGATGACATCACAAAAGTGCGTTATAGATTTTCATAGGGGTTGCCTTCATTTCGGTAGAGTAGAAAGAGTGACGACGCATTTGATACCGGTACGTGGGGAAATGAAGTGTGATGTCGAATTGCCAGAGTTGCAATCCGATATACCTCGCGGACACCGAGAGAGTCTTATAGGTATTTTAAATGATTTTAAAGAGGTATTTCTTCCATATTCTGGCCCTGCTCCGCTACAACCTCACGAGATTAAGCTGAAAGATGCACGCCCGATTCGTTTACCTCCGTATAGGCTCTCTGATGAGAAAAAGAAGCATCTCTTGGCCCAGCTGGAAGGCATGCTGGCTGATGGCGTGATCGAAAGCAGTAGATCATGTTATAGTTTTCCGGTAGTTATGGTCCCCAAGCGAGGGAAGGATGAATATCGCTTTTGTGTAGATTATCGTAAACTCAACGACGTCACTGAGGACGAACCATCACATTTACCCATTATTCATGAAACGTTAAAAGATTTAGGGAACGCGAAATATTTCTCGTCATTTGATTTACAGAAAGGATATTGGCAGATCCCAATGTCTGAGGAGTGTAAACATTTAACCGCTTTTTCAACCCCTGACGGAGCTTGCTATCAATTTCGAGTTATGCCCTTTGGTTTGAAAGGTTCCCCAGGAACATTTCAACGGATAATGAGTCAAGAGGTCTTGGCTGGATATCTACGTGATTTTTGCCTTGTTTATCTCGATGATGTGATCGTTTATTCTAAAGATTGGGCTTCACATATGTATCATTTGAGATTAGTTTTAGAACGGTTACAGCAGTATAATTTGCGGTGCGCTTCAGATAAGTGCAGGATCGGTACCACAGAATTAGAATTTTTAGGTCACGTAGTTTCGGCTAGTGGTAACCATCCCCAGAAGTTACATGCAATCTCCATTGCAAACTTCCCAGTGCCTACTTCAAGAAAGAAGTTGAGGTCCTTCCTCGGCTTATCGAATTGGTTGCGCGAGTATCTTTATCGTTTTGCAGAGATAGCAGCTCCATTAACTGATTTGTTGAGCACGAAGAGGCCATTCAAATGGAATGCCTCAGCACAAAATGCAATGGATAGCATTAAAATTGCTATAAGTAGGCCACTCTCCCTATGCAGGCCAGATTTCGAGAGGCAATTCGTATTGCAAACAGATGCCAGCAAGTTCGGCGTTGCCGCCGTTCTATATCACGAACGACCTGATGGCGGTCGTGATATTGTCTCTTACGCTAGTGCTCGTTTTTCTGATGCAGAAAAACGCTGGCATTCGAATGAACAGGAAGCATTCGCGGCTGTTTGGGCGATAAAGAAATATCGTCAGTATTTGGAAGGTACACATTTCATCCTACGTACAGATAACAAGGCGTTGACATGGCTAGAACGGGTTAAAGATGAAAGAGCTAAGTTAACTAGGTGGGCATTGTTATTACAGGAGTTTAATTTTACGTTAGAACACTGCCCAGGTAGGAAAAATGAGTTACCAGATTTCTTGTCAAGAAATCCGGCCGAATCTAATATCACTGAAGATATTGATTCGTTAGATAGGGGAATGTACCCCAATGTTAGCCAGGAGGGCTGGAAAGCAGATAGAGGTCTACCTCAGGTGACGCTCATTGAGAACGGTCTGGATCTTCGGGACGCTGAAGATCAGCAGTCTGGAAAACTGGCAGATCGTGTGCGTGGTGCACAACGCACCGATCTACGGTTGTCTCGAATGATAAACCATTTGGAAAGCTTACTTTCTGCCAACAGTCTACCAACAAATGCCCGTGATAGGCATTGGTTGGAGATATACAAATTAATTGATGGTTACTTATATAGACAGGTTAGCGGACAATCAGTTCCGAAATTGATTGTACCGAAATTTATGATCCCTCACGTTTTAAATTTTTATCATAACAGTAGGCATGCTGGCCACCCTGGTGAAAGGGAAACGCTTAGAGCGACTCGGAGATATTTTATCTGGCCAGGCATAAATAGAGATGCGAAAAGGTTTGTCAAGAGATGTATGACTTGTGCTCGAGCGAGAGCGTTACCAAGTCGTCCACGCGCGCCTTTAGGATCATCGGTAGCACAAAATCCTTTTGAGATTTTAGCTATTGACTTGATGGGCCCATACCCTAGATCAGCTAAGGGGAATACGGTTTTATTAGTAGTTACAGATATGTTCACAAAATGGGTAGAAGCATTTCCTATGCGATCGGGGAGAGCACCACAGATTGTAGGCTTGTTAGAGAAAGAGATTTTTTCACGGTATGGGTATCCTAGGGCTATTCTCTCAGACAACGGACCACAGTTTAGTCACGAGTCTTGGAACTCGGCAATAGATAGGTGGCAATGCCAGCATTGGACCACAGCGATTTACCTACCCCGTGCTAACATAACAGAACGCCGAAATCAAGAGTTAAAAAAATTGCTCCGTGTTCACCTATTAGGGCGTGAACACAAGCGTTGGGATGAGCACTTAAGCTCAATTTTAGAGTCAATTAGGGGAAGACGTAACGACGCGTCGGGAATGACTCCAAGCCAAGCTCTATTTGGCTACGAAATTAAACGACCTGGCGAATGGTCGTCGGTAGCCCCAAATACTAATCCGGAAAGATCAAATAGATTAGATATAAATAAAAATATTCGTCAAAACCAGGACCGGTATAGAAGTAAATACGCCCAGACCAACGGAAAGGTCCCTGGTTATGTCACTGGACAGAAGGTTATGTTGAGAGAACATCCACTCTCAAAACGCGTAGCGGGTTTTCATGCTGGGTTTGCACCAAAATACTCCGGTCCTTATACGGTTCTATTACCAGTAGGACGGGGAAACGTTTACTGGATAGATCGTAAAGGAAAACCTATTAAAGTACATTCAGACGAATTAAATTTAGCCCCTGTTCAACAGGAAGAGGTCCAGGAAACTGAACCTTAAATTAAAGTTTGAGTTTCTTATCGATCGGAATATAGGCTAAGTAGTGAAGTAAAATAAGTTATATTAGAAATATAGGACATAGTTAGAAATTATATATTATAAAAAAAAAAACAAAAAAAAAAAAAAAAAAAAACAAAAAAAAAAAAAAAAAAGAAAAGAGGTTGTGGGTAGAACTTAGAAGTATATAGTTGGTAGTGGTAAATACGTTTAAAACATATATAGAATTGTAGTTAATGTTGGTGTTGGATGTTTTTTTATTTTAAACTAGGATAACTGGCTTATACATTCACAGCTATCCTAGATATTACCATTGAATGTATTGGCGCCCTAGAAGGTTATATTAAGTTAGTTTAAAGTTATTTAAATAACAGATTTTGAACGTTTAAGAGGGGGCGGATGTTATGATCGATTGATGCGTTCAAAATCTGTTCGGAGAAATCATGAAAGTAGGGGATGTGGGTAGATCCCATTGTGGGTTCCGAGCGATAAGAAAACAATAACACGGCGACAGTTTGTCCCTAACATAGGCTTTTGTTTAATTCACAATATTCTAGTGAAACGGGTTTTTTTGGATGCTTCGAAACACCGTAGATAAGGGTAGCTCTTGAGTGCATGTTATTGTTTTGCAGAATGAAAAAACCCTTGTAATAATAAAATATAGAATATAATAAGGGGTTGGTATGGCAAATATAATTGTTTAGATGGCATTGTATTTTGATTATCAAATTATGTACCTATGTAGTTGTAACTGTAAATTAACAGAAGTAGGTATGTTGTTGTTCTATAATAGACTATGGTTTAAACAAGACTTAAATACTGAATAAATAATGTGTAGAGATTATAATGTTGTTTTGAAATGATAAATTATAACACATATGCTTAAGGAGTAATATAAGATATTATAAGACTATTAGATTAATTATTGATTAAGGCACGTTAGTTTAATTACTGATAAGCATCTTAATTAAGAAGGAATATACCTATGTGTAGGTTAAGAATTACCTAAGATAGAATTGATTAATGGCCAACATTAGTAATAAGATTAATAATAATTAATATTAAGACAATTATTGAACATGTCTAGTATATAAGATTTCTAGTATATAAGATTCACAAGGTTGTAATTAATTTTAAGAGATAAATTAGCATAACATGATTAGAAGATTGAATTAAGCTTTCAAAAGATTATTACTAAGAGATGTATTAAAGTTAGGTTTATGTTCAATGTAGATAAGACTAACATATCGGTTAAGAAAAAATGATGTATAAAGAAAAGATTTATTAATTACTAGGTATATGAAAGATTCATAAAAAAAAACTATGTATAATTATTTCATTATAAGTTGTTCGCGCGTAGACAATTTGTAGCAGTTATAAAAACAATTACCCTGTCTCCCTCGCACACTACATCACAGGCGCCTCCACCAATAAGATCATCCATTTTTCCCCCTTCCTTGTCCTGACTCCGCCTCTCGGAAGCTTTCTTAAAAATAGCTGTATTGCCAGGCGAGCCCTCATAACACGCTTATACGTAGCTGCACGCTTTTAGACTTACACTGCTAACGCTTGCCTGTGTTGTTTTAGAGTTTGACGTAGTATTTTGATTCGACAGTATACGTAGAGTTATTGTAAAATAATTAGTTATTCGGTGGAAGTGATTTTTGGTTTATATTTGGAAATAAGCGTAGAGGGGTGTCGGGTATACTGTAATCGCGTAGTGACGTATTAAAGTAAACAAGTAGAGACAATTAGTGATACATAGTGATTGAATGTGTTTGATATTAGTGTCTAAATAAATAATAATTGTTGTGTAGTGGTACCTACTGGGATTAATTGGCTGGTTGCAGTAGAGGTTTGAGTATCTTAGTTTACTAACCATAGTATTTGTTCATACCCAAGTTCGTATTATATGAGGATTTAAATTTTGCTTGTTTCGTTTTACTAGTTACACAGTCGTGTGACAATTACATTAAATTCACTAGAAGAGCCTCTAAATGTACCATCCTTAGAGGGGATCAGGGAGGGCAATCCTCACACAATACCTCCCACGGGTTTTAGTATACTAACCGAAGTAGTTTGAAATTTTTCTGTTTGTTTCGCTTATAGGTATTTCATAATATTTTCATGTTTTTGTCTCCCGAGCCCTATGGGCATAACAAAGTGACGTAAAAGTTGTGAATAATAATTATCACCGTCAGCATCAAGTTGATATTAATTTTTAAAAAAATCAGCATCCGCTGATTTTGAAAAAAAAAACCCAGGCATTTTTTTAAAAAAGTGCCGGAACTCACTTCATGTCAAGCTATTTACTAAATAAAATTATATTGAATTTCATTTAAGCGATTAATTGATTTTAAAATTAAAAAAAAACCTTGAAAAATGTGCCGGAACGCCGTTCCACCGGGTTAAATGAAAAAAAAAGCGTTGTAAAAACCTATACCTGTATAACACAAACAGTGACAAACACATATTATTATTCATGATAGTATATGTACGCTACATAATATGTAAGTAAATACCTATATGAATCTTGATGGTAACCAGTGATTACCTACATGGTTTTGATTTCAAAATATACAAATAAATTGATTGATTGACTTGATGGCGGGCTAGATTCATCTCGTCATTTTTTTAAACAAGGAAAATTTAATACTTTTTAGCTCAAGGCAGATAGAAACATACTAAAACCGTGAATTATTTTTATTGTGAAATTGAATCGATTATTTCGAAAACGACCAAACTCAAGTTTTTGTCAAATAACACTTTTTTACGGATTCAGAAATCAGAATCTATGGACTAAGTTTAACATGTTTGCATTGAAAACAACTAAAGTATTATACCCCAACCTCGTTATATTCAAGGTCGATTCCAGTGTTTATTTCGAAAACGACCAAAGTATTTTGTTTTCGAACTAAAGTATGTTTGACATTTGAATTTTTTGAGATTTGTTAACTCATAACATCGTGTTATTCGTTTTGTTGTTCCTCGCGTTTTGGTTTTCTCAGCATGAAAATGGATTTATGGGATTCAAGTGATGATGATCTTGCTGATAGTAGGCATAAACGACGTAGAGATCCATCAAATTTTGTGCTTTTATCATGAGTTATTATGATTGATTAAACTTTTCGTTGCAATTATTGCATTCGTATGGCTTTTCTTTGCTATGAGTTCGCATGTCATTCTTTAAATTACTCGACTCCGCAAACTTTTTATTAAAATTATTTGGAAAACAACCAAAGTACAAATATTTCAAATAAATTTAAAAAAATATTTAAAAACAAAATTAACATTTTGGAAAAGTCGAATAAGTTCCTTTTTCTATGTTTGACGATGTTGAATCAAAATATCAATTTGTCACATACATATTTTTTCCAAGAGATAGTTTTTCCATTCTCCTGTAAAATTAACAATTCTGTACTTTGGTCGTTTTCGAAATAACTGATTCAATTGTGTCTCTTGTTCACTTTTTTCACGATGTTGTTCAACATTGCCACAAGTCTATAATCGTCCTCGATTTGGGTGCCGCCTTTTATTTTTGAGAAAATGAATCCGTCCCCCTTTCGAACGTAAGTGAAAACACATACATTTTTGATATATCTTTCACACTAAGCAAAGGCTTGAGTCGTTAAAGTGGAA
The DNA here is from genome assembly GCA_963576905.1 of Mystacides longicornis. Lineage (NCBI taxonomy): Eukaryota > Metazoa > Arthropoda > Insecta > Trichoptera > Leptoceridae > Mystacides > Mystacides longicornis. Next base: position 29,819,393 of record OY756425.1, read on the forward strand.
AATGGTCGGCACCGGAATTCGAATCAACCACCTAAGTATAGTACGCTATACACTTTCGAAAGTCGCCGATTGATACCGCTGGACTAGCAAGCACCTCAATAGTTTTAAGTGCTGACTTCGGGTAAGAAGTGTAAGAACACGTAGAAAGCCGATTTTGACCCGTGCCGACCGGCTCAAAGATTGTTGTCTAATGTCTATGCATGGTTTCAATGCATTTACCCATGGGCATGCCGGAAAGCGAGTTCCTGCTTTTTCTGTGGGTATCCCCACCCCATTCAAATGCACAGTAACATTCTTTGCACCGGTCGGCGCGGGTCGTAATCGGCTTTCTACGTTTTTTTACCCTTCGAGTGCCGGGATCGATTGCCGGTCGGGAAAACCCCTTTTCCGTAGTTGTCATTATACTTCAAGCATTAGAACTGTTTGAAGCATTTAGTTCCGCAGGTTTTTAAAGTACACTGAAACATCTTTCGTAAAAATTAATTTTATGCCTAGTGCAGCTTTTGCCAAACTGATCTTTCTGGTGTGCCGTGAGTATCTTCTTTACAAAATATTAAGTAGAGGTACATATTAACTACTATGAAGCATGTTACTTGTCCAAATTTATTTTACGTTCCCGTATTTGACAATTATTGTTTTCTCCATGCATATCTCAACTTAGAGCGAAAACAGGGCCGTCGCGTGGTTTTTAGGCGCCCAAGGCAAGTCTTTAATCAGCCTCCCCCCCCATAAAACTTGTAATTTTGATCATTCCAGTTTTGGTTTAAAACTGTATATATGCTATTTATAAAATAACTAGTTTTTGAGGCGCCCGCGCGCTCATTAACTCAAAACCGCTTTTAAATTTATTGCAATCTTAAAAAAAAAATTAAAACTTTTTATTACAAACTTGACATTCGAATGGCTTTTCTGCGCGATGTTTTAGCATATTAAACTTTTTATTGAAAATATTGCATTCGTATGGCTTTGGCTATGGAAAATTTTCTGTTGCTCGCTCGCTTGCAATGAAAATCAAGGATGAAATAAAAATAAAACTTTAAATTTAAAAACTGATTAAACTTTATATTGCAAATATTGCATTCGTTTGGCTTTTCTCAGCTATGAGTTTGCATGTCGTGAATTCCTGTACCCCTATTCTGTAGCAAGTGTAGGGTAGTCACTTGAAAAAAGTGACTATTAGGCTATACATTTTGTATGAAAAACGTCTATACGACGCGTATCGAATGCGAGAATCGCATATAGACGTTTTTCATACAAAATGTATCGCCTAATAGTAACTTTTTTTCAAGTGACTACCCTACACTTGCTACAGAATAGGGGTCCTGGACTATACCACAAAAAAAATAGAATTTGTTTCACCCACGGCGGCGCCCCTCGTATCGCGGCGCCCTAGGCGACCGCCTCGGTCGCCCCACCCACGCGACGGCCCTGGGCGAAAACACAAAGAATGCTGATTCCGACCGGCGCCGATCGGCGCATAGAATGTTTCTATGCATTTTGAATGGGGATACGCACAGCATGGGGTCGGCGCGGGTCGGAATCGGCGTTTCTTTTAATGGTTGTTCACAAATTGACCTGCAGAGATAGAAGCCATTGTAATTTGTAAGTCTTGTAGTCTCTTTGGGAAAGGTGCACTTGTCTTCTTGTTTATCAGATGTTATATTATAATATAGTTTGTATAATCCCACATCTGTGCAGCGATAAGTACAGACAATAATTAATTATTTCAATCTAAGTATTTATAATGATTATTATACCTGCATATTTATACAGTTACATATTTTATTCCATTATTTATTATTTTGCGTAATTTATGTAAATATTTTGTTTCCTACAACTTTTTATGATAATTATATATTTTATAAATGAGGTTGTTTTGTTTGTACCTATAGTAAACTTTGAGTTCATTGTTGTATACATACTACATACCTCCTCATTTTCGTAGTTATTTTTCATTTTTTTATAGTTTGAAGAAAACGGATAACAAACGAATAATAAATACATTATTATCTATTTTATGACGTACGTAACTAGAACTTATTTTATGACGTACGTAACTAGAACTTATTTATTTCTTTTTGTGTTGTTTTGAAATGTATTTTAATGACATGCAATAGTGCCGTTTATACCTAATATTATACCTACTGGTTAAAAAGCAGATTATATATGAAAATTAACCATCGGAAAAGTCCCAAAATATGCAACTTACATCTAAAATACTAGAAAGTGATTACAGTGATTACTATACACCTATTTTTATTAATCAACATTATTAATTTTATTAATGGAAACTTTGTAGTACCTACTATTATTATAGGCATGCACCGGCGTTTTCTGATCACGAGAAATTGATCCGGACGGGAGGGGACCATTAGAATGCTACATTATTCCGGATTAACATAGCCTATAGAATATTTTGATAAAGTTAGGGATCTATAAAGATCATAAGAAAACTGAATTATTTTTTTAAATACCTATGTACCTACCCGTGCGAAGCAGGGACAGACTGCTAGTATTTTTTTATATAATAACAGCTTATCTTCTATAATCTATTATATAAAAATGGAGATATTTCGCGTGGTCATCGGATCACGCCTAAACGGCTGGACCAATTTCACCAATTCTTTTTTTATTGAGCAGGTTATTATGAAAGAAAAAAATTAAGAAAATTGCGTGGAAAATTAGAAAATAAAAAAAAAAGCACTAAGTAATTTTTATAACAAATATGAAAAATTGAAATTAAATTTAAGTTTGACATGAACTGTCAATTGTTTGATTGTTGGTGCGATTGATAGAATGTCGATGTTGGTGTGTCGATGGAAAATATATGGTTTGAAACAGATGCATCGATCTAAATTACATTGGTTAAAAGGTAATAAGATTATCATTATACAAATTCGAATTCAATATTCATAGTTATAGGAACACAGGACAACGTCTGTCGGGAAAGCTATTTTTATATAAAAATTAATTTATTTATTTTTTTAAGATTTTCGCGCTTTAACCGTATTGGATTGATGCGTCTTTCGATAGCTCGACGAATAATTTCGCAAAGGTGTGCTTAACTTTTTTTTTTCGTTTTATGACACAATGTATACCTACCTAGTTATCTATTGAATCAAACACTAGCCGATGGGAATTTAATAATAATTCTGGCCAAGGCTACCATAAAAAGCATACGCATGTTTTTTCCCTTATTTTCCTTGAAAATCTTTTGACGGAAATAGGTATCTACCTGTTATACAGAAATAAAATATTATTTTTATTATCGTGTCAAATCTATAAGAAATATTTTTTTACTAACAGATGAGAAATTATGAGTGTCTCGTAGAATCGGAAATACATAGTTATAAGTTAAAATATTTACTTATCACATAGATTTTATAACCGGTAAATAGGATTTTAATTTAATATATGTACCTACCTATTTACATTTGTGGGTATAGCTTAAAGGTAAAACATAGACAAAAAGACAATAAAATAAAAAAGCTGCTAACCTAGGGTAGCCCAGAACTCATAGTATATTATAACAGCCTTTTCGTGTAAAACATATCTTTGCATAAAAATTCATAATTTTACGATTAAAATGAATTTATCCTTGGAATTATTATAGAAACTTTAAAATGACATCGACTATTGGAGCATTTTATTATTATCTGCTTTAGAACTACATAATAATATTCAATATTAATCGGTACTTTAAGGGGGACCCATTGAAGTTAAGGACCTCAAATTTTACGTGCTTGTGTAGGAGCATAAGACCAACCCGTATACCAAATTTTATGAAAATCGAAGAAAGTTTTTTTTTCTTTTTAGCCCTTTTTCTAGAACAAGTGAAATTTTCTTTGGATACTTTAAGAGGGTTCCCCTGAAGGTACAGATCTCAACATTTTACTGACTCATCTTCATAGAGGGGCTAACCGTTCTACCAATCTTCTTCAATCAAATCGGATAAGAATTACTATGAGTTATGGATGCGCACACATTTAAGGCGTACGCGTACGGGTACGCGGAAATTAAAAAAAATTTTTTTTGCATTTTTGGAATCTACTCCCTCGAAAACGTCGAGAAAATTAATTTCAGCGAAATATATATAGTATACTCATAGTATATATCCCATATATACTGTGAGTAAAATGCTAACAGTCATTATAAATATATTTTAGTAAGTAGATGACCTGGTAAATTTCTTATCACCTACATCCTCCTATAATACCGCCTGAGGTGGTTGGGACATGTCCAGCGCATGGAGGATGACCGAATAGTAAAGAAAATTCTCAATACACGACCAGATTGTAGACGCGGGGTGGGCAGACCCAAACTTCGATGGATGGAGGGTGTGGAAAGGGACCTTGGGGCTGTTGGGGTGACTAATTGGAGAGTGCGGGTGATGGACAGGAGGGAATGGCGACGAATTCTGGAGGAGGCCGAGGCTCAGAGTGAGCTGTAGCGCCAATGACGACGATGATGATGTTATCCTCCTAAGCCTATCTACTTCTTTCCTAGTCACTCACAACTAAAAAATTACGATCCTTTTGTTGCGATACAATTGACTGATAGGAATAATTTGTATGGGATTTTCTACAAAACAAAATTATTGTTTTTATATTTCTGTCGCAATTAGGAATTCCATATTTTCTCACTGTTTAAAACTACCCTGAACTTACCTATACGGGTTTTTTCAGAAACCAAAATAAACTAAATCGGTCCACACTGAGCCATCAGCCTTCGAAATAACAGTAGAAGACGGTCGTAAGCTCGTAGTGGTTTGTTCCATTTAAAAATCGAACATCAGTAATGAATTGTTAGAGTCATTAGTTGTTACATATTCTTTAAATCGGTCCAGTCGTTCTCGAATGCAAACACAAGTTTGAAAGAGAAAGATGGCCGGCACCGTGGATCGAACCCTTTAGCGACAGAATGTATTTAAAAAGCTACTTTATAAGTACAAGGAAGAAAATGCATGTTCAAAATTTTGCCCACTTTATTCAAATCCATAGAAAGTTACAACCTTCACTAACGAAAAGTCACTAACGAAATCTTTCATCACGTGAAAGGAAAAAAAATAATTAATTAGCACTTTTCTATACAAAGGTGTCAGTATAGCCGGCGGAACTTATTTCCTGAGGCAATTCTTTCCAGTCAACCGGTCACATCCAATCTGAGACAGGCCAACCAAGGGTAGATATTATTTCAAGCGAAAAAACACTAAGAAAAACTCTGATCCGACCGGGAATCGAACCCGGGACCTCGTGATCTGAAGTCCAAGTATAGGCATACATCTAGGCTTCCGACTACCAAGGTCGGAATGTATCGTATCGGAATTTGCACCCACGACCTGCAGAGGTGGGTACGTCTATATACAAAGGTAGGCACCCCAATCATTAGGCTACAAACACATTGGGTAGGGCAGCGAATTTTGTACCCCCTATTGGAGGTCTTAGACCAGTGGCGGATACAGATGGGGGGCGTGGGGGGCGCGCGCCCCCCCTTGTAGGATCGCCCGCGCCCTCTTTGCCAGTAAGCCTGCATAATATATCATTTAAAATTCAATATACTTAAACACACACGACTTCTGAAACATACCGGTAATGATCTAGTACATAACTTATAGAATCACTGCTTAACCGAACTTCCATTCTTTGATGAAGAATCACCCTTTGTGATTAAAAAGAGACTAATGGGAGTGATTCTTCAATACAAGCAAACGAGCAAAACCGCCCTTAATGACCGTGATTCTGTTATGCAAGCGTTGTCTGTTTATCCTAGTCTACCTGTGTCTATTGCTACAGTAGAAAGAAGTCTTTCAACATTGCGGCATACAAAGACATGGCTGAGGTTTACAATGAAGGAGGATCGCCTAAATGGCTTGGCTCTGTTGAGCACTCACCCTGATATTGATTGTCTTATTGACGATGTAATTACCCAATATTCCAGGAAGATAGTTGTAGAGAATTCATAATTTAAGGAAGAGAACCACAATAGTAACTTTTTATATCGTAGGGGACGTCCATTAATCACGTGATATTTTTTGCAACTTTTTAGACCCCCCCCCCTCCCTACGATTTTGTTTATTTATTTACCTACTCGAAATCACATTAGAATCATATCTGCTTACATAAGTTATACTAATCAACATTACAAAAATAAATTACAAGGAAAATGCTACCTCATTACCTAGGTGTAAACCTGTACCCCTAGTATAAGTTTTCGATGATCGAATATCAAAACGATCATCGAAAGAGTTTCGAAAATTTTCCATACAAAAATGATCGAACGATTCGATCGTTTGTTTTTAGAACACTATTTTGCACGCTTATAAGCGCTTATTAGCGTGCAAATAGCTTTCGATGAAACTCGTACTAGCCCCACTGTATCGAGGATAACGAGTATAATACAACACAACAATCAAAAAACAAAAAAGTAGCACCTCAATATCAAATTTCATATAAACAGATATTTAAATCTTATAATCAAAAGAGATAAAATAATAGAGATCATAACTGAGGGGAATAAAATAATCAGAACGGGTAACACACCCCCCGTGGTGATGTTTCGGAATACCCCCCCCCCCCTTCTTCCGAAAATCACGTGCACTCTTTTGTACAGAAAATTAAAAAACTTATGTTTTTAATTTCGCCAATTTTTACAATTTCTAAAAGTGCGAGTTGTTTTTTTTTTAAATTCACCAGAAAAATAAATGCACGTGATTTTCTCACCAAAGACCCCCCCCCCTTTTCGACTCACGTGATTAATGGACGCCTCCATAAGAACACATTGTCTTGTATAGATGTATAATCAATTTAAATAAAACTTTTTAAATTTTGCATGTGACTTGATTATTTAAGTAAAGTTAGCTCAAGATTTCTATAGCGCCCCCCCCCCTTGACTTTTTTCTGAATCCGCCACTGTCTTAGACTGGTCACCCTTATCACACAAATTCTATAAAACACTTAGGAATCTATAAAAATATTGAAAAAGTCAAGTTCTTACATTTTTGATCAGGAGTACTCTATCTTCTTCGGATATTCCAAGTCCTGGGAGGCCACAATCACCAGATATGGCCTCAAGTTTTTTCTTAAAATCCGGTACATCTCTTTTGACTCGACAGAAAGCCTAAAAAACAAACGTTAATTAATTAATTTCTTTATACACACTTCACACTCGATTGTCGAAGGTGCTATGAATAATAAATAGGACATCCGATCAGGATCCTTATGAACCAGGAACTAGACCAAAAAGAATATTAATCTAATGTTTAAAATCGTTGCCCATCATTATCAGGTTCAACAGTTTGCCTAAAATACACTTAACAACATAATTCAGTGTAAGAGAATTATGAAAAACAAGTTTGCCTTTTACCTGGGATTCTAGCAATTCCTCCACTCTGATTTGCACATTCCTCCCCTTCTTGTTCCTCATCAGCAAGTATATAGTGCCGATTCCGGGACAGGACCAGAGTAACTTCTCCACAAGCACTGGAATTCAATATAATTATTAGAAATGTGTCCGTAAAAATCTTCCAATAATGCCTTCCCATATAAACACCTTAAATTCTGTCAGACACCTTCAAATCTTCAGTGTCAGGCACCTGTCTCACACAAAAGCACACGTGTTCAATGTCTGTTGAGTGCTGTCTCCAGGTTCACGACTTTAGCCTTGTTTTGGGAGCCATGCATGGAGTGTTTTGTGATATCGTAGCATTAGACTTCTACGACTATTAAGTTACAAAAACAATACAAAAAAAACCTTTAGAATTCCTTCCACTTCCTTCGTATGTGTAAGGAAAGAAACAAGGTAAATAATCCTATTATTGCAACTTTCATTATACAGGCATTCCACAGGGTATAAAATTGGGTCCTTAACATACGAGTTTTGTAGGTCGCTTGACAGTTGAATGGCTTGCCGATCTATGAAATAAATTTAGTGGAGGAAATCCTTCCTGTGATTTTTCATCAACCGCATGTACGACGGACACGACATTACGTTCTCTAATCTCCCATATTCGCAGCAACCCTCTCCAATTCAGACTGCTAACTCAAAAAACGAACAAGAAGACATTCAAATATTCAAAGCTTTCAAGTTTCAACTCACCAAGCAACACCCAAAACCAGCCATGCATATTTTTGAATGCTCGTTGCCCTAACTTATGCTTCAGCAAATAATCTCACGTATTAAAATCTTGGACTTACGTTTTCCCAAAAATCCAGTAGCTCCAGTTATAAAAATATTCTTCCCTTCATAAAACTGTTGTATGGGTGTAAGAGATTTGTGACCGGTCGTTGTTCTTTGATCCATTTTGGGGATTATGTTGTTGTTGTCGATGTTAGTCTCAAAATCCATCTGTCAATAAAAAAAAAAAAAATTGGTAAGAGGCTGTAAGAAAGAGGATTAGGAGTAGAATCTTCGATATTTTAACGTACAGGGACACTGTTTTTGAATCTTTATTCTTGCCAGGTCGATATTTTGATATTTAGTCACTTTGGTACTGTTTATAGGTTGTAATCGAAATTTGAAGTGAAAATGAATAGGTAACTATAAATAAAAGTTCAAGTTTCGTGGCTGGAAACACTCTGTCAAGAATTCACATTTCCTTTTCGAGATCTACCTTTTTTAGCACTTAACACTAGTCGCCGAGTGATTTGGGTTAGATGTGGCTTGATTATCTCTAATATAAATGAAAGTCGGGTTAATGCGACACTTATAACTCGAGATCGGCTGAACAGATTCTTCCGATGTTTGATTAATTGGATTCTTCTCCGCTCCGGATAACAGAATAACTATAATAAAAAGTTGAATAAATGGATAAGAAATCATATAAAATTTAGAATTAAAGTTGGTATGGAACGGGTACGGCAACGGTACTGCTACCGCTATCTGTTGGGCAAATAGGGAGATGTCTAGTAGATTGATATTTTGGTAGAAAGATTCTATAGATCAATGATTTCCCTATGTTTCCACAGATGGCGGTAATGATTTTAAAATATTGAGATGGATGAAAATTTTTGATGGTACTTTTTTCAAGCTTTTTTATAATTTGTTAACATCTATAATATAAAAGAAAGTCTGGTTAGTGCGAACACTTATAACTTGAGATCGGCTGAACAGATTTTTATCGTGTTTGGTCTATTAGATTCTTCTCCGCTTCGGATAACACCAGAATAACATGGAAAATAGTATGAAATAATACAAGTTAGTATGGAACGAGCTTCCTAACAACAACGCCATATTTTTTATAAGTCAGATGAAGAAAATTCAATGTAGACATCTAATATAGAAATGGGTGAGTTTTGGTGCTTTTGAAATAACTGATTCATAATATTATAACCACATAACTTTTGATTTTTTCACAATGAGTAGTCATGTAGGTATGTTAGCTACGCTATGTTACCCAGCAATATTTAAGTTTAAGGCGAGACGAAGTTCGATGGGTCAGCTAGTAATCTATAAAAAATGAAAGGTTTCACAGTACCTACATCCATCTCATAAGGAACCCAACTAAACTATTGTATACTTTTGTCGACTTTAATAATTTGCCAAGAGGCATTTTAGGTTTAGCATTCGCTGATCTTAAAAAATGGGCGCATTAAAAAAATATGTGGTCAAGGGTCTCCACATGTCCACATACACACAAATAATTATTCACACAACACTTCTTTCACCGACGTATACCTTTTCTCATTCAACCTCTCCTATTTCTCTTACTTCTGACCTGGCCTTTCTTGATGAAGACAGAATCGATGCGTTCGATCCACGTCATTCTCGGTCGGCTACGCCTTCTTACACCTTCTTACACCAAAAAATTACGATCCTTTTGTTGCGATACAATTGACTGATAGGAATAATTTGTATGGGATTTTCTACAAAACAAAATTATTGTTTTTATATTTCTGTCGCAATTAGGAATTCCATATTTTCTCACTGTTTAAAACTACCCTGAACTTACCTATACGGGTTTTTTCAGAAACCAAAATAAACTAAATCGGTCCACACTGAGCCATCAGCCTTCGAAATAACAGTAGAAGACGGTCGTAAGCCCGTAGTGGTTTGTTCCATTTAAAAATCGAACATCAGTAATAAATTGTTAGTCATTAGTTGGTACATATTCGTACAATTATTATTATTTCTTCTCAAAGGTTCGAGGGGATGAAGATGTAGTGACAACTTCAAAAAAATCATCGCAGATATCTCAATAATAAGAAATAATGACTATATGCTATGCAAGCACTCTCTTTAGTTGCGAATACGAGTTAAGTATATTACTTACTAGCTTATACCCGTCTTGCTTTACGTTTTTGATTCCGATTGTCAGGCTTGATCGGTAGATAATTAAACAGGTTCTAGTCTAGCCTTCCCCTTAACAGATCTTTATAAATGACATATTAGCACAGAAAAAGAAGAATGACACTTTCACAATTCATAAAAAGAGAGAAGAATGACACTTTTAATGCTTATTAAAAAGAAAGAAGAAAAATTATAGTTTGCCACTCACATGAAAAAAAACTACATGTATCATAATATGTTACATCTCACACTTGATTCAATTTCACTGTTCAAACGAACCTACCTACATAGTATTATGCTAGTTTTACTCTCTCTATGGTTTGAATCTTAGCTACATCCCTCTATGTGTGGAATGGTACAAATTTTAGGTGATTGACTAATGATGAAGGCAGCTGTTTTACGGACCTCAAATAATATTATACGCACCTAACTACATAATTTGCAAGTTTTACTCCCTCTATGGTTTGAATCTTAGCTACATTCTCTACACCCTGTATGTGTGATAAAGTCAGCTGTTGTACCGACCCAAAAGTCACTAAAATATGTCAAACTTCAAAATGGAGGAATTATTTTGCAAATTTTTTCATTAAATCTTTATTTATTTAGAATAGTAAGATTTGGATAACATTTATGTGTATAACAAATCAATCTCCAATTATTTTATTACATTTTCATAAGGCAATACCAAGATTCCATTCAACGTTTACATGAGTAATTTTGTTTCCAAAAGATGGCTTACTGTCTTTTTTGAAAAATTTGTATGAAAATCCTAAAAAAAAGAGTTTTTTAAATAGCTCTAAATATATTAAAGTTAATGCAGCAAATTGTATTTAAGAACCTTCTCCGGCATTTTGCACGGCTCTGCGCAGATTCATATCTGACGTAGCATTTGTATTTTGAGCGTGATGCTCCGACATACGATAAAAAGCAAATATTCAAACATTTATGAATTATTATGTAGATATTGAGTATATAATATAGGGCCGGAGTAGAATTAATTGATTTGAATGGTTTCTTTAACTTGCAGCTGTCTCTCTCTATCTTGTTGTTTTGAATGACTTTTCGAAGCGAAATGGCAATACTTAATCAAATGTGTTAGTCAAGTTAGTGTCTCTAGAGTTTTGGCCATTCAACTTTTTTTCAAGGAGATGCCGCTTAAGTTGTACAAATAAAATAAATAAAATCAATGTTGACTTTATGAAAACAAAAAGTTTTACAAATAAAATGATATTGTATGTAAACTCATACAGAAGCATCATTTTGGTAACACTTAACGAAAACAAAACCGAATCATCGTCATTTTTAAAGGTCACACTGTGCAATTTGTATACCTTGTTGATTATGGCATGGGGGTTATTGGCAAGGTAATACCGGAGACAATAATTAATAATAAAACAAGACAGATACATACTATTATTATTATTATTACGAACAAAACGGATTTTGTGTTAAAAAATGAAATATAGGGAAAAAATAATATGCGTACCTTTGAATACGTTCAAGGCTGTCAAGTTATTTTGACAGTGTAGGTATATTATTCTGCATAGTAATATTAGGTCATACAAAAAGTTGCAAGGTCAAGCCGACAATGAGTCTGATAGGCTGTAATGCGCTTATGATGGACTCTACTTGCGCATATAATGCCCACCTTACTTTCCACGTCTGTGGGTTGCGCAATTCTTATCCAAGATGCTTTTTATACTTAGATCCGTAATAAAGTGAATTAAAATGAACTTTCACTATGTGAATACACAAGCATCCATTGAAATTTTCTGTTATTGTAAACAATATAGTTCCGATGGGGACATATTTCTCGATGTCGGCTCGGAAGCATCGTATCATTATTTGCTTCACTGTTGTCCTGCGTAACAACCATGGGTGCGAGCGAGATAGCAATAGAAAAAAGGTTTTAATGCCATGAGAGACATTTCGTACTAATATAGGTTTAATAATTATTATTACACAGTCTTTAAATATCATAAATATAAAATAAATAAAGTATAGCCGGCGGAACTTAATGCTTGAAACATTCTCTACCAGTCAACCGGTCCCGTCCAATCTGAGACAGGATTCCAATCCCGAGTAGAAATTTCAAGTGAAAAAATACATTTAAAATTTCTGACCCGACCGGGAATCGAACCCGGGACCTCTTGATCTGAAGTTGGAGCCTTTGCCACTAGGCTACCGAGGTCGGTCTTTACACTGATATATCATTTCACTTTTTAAATTAATGGGGAGGAAAGGTGGGGAAAGAAGAGAGAAGGAAGGATAGGGAAGGAAGGTTTTTCTTGCACAATTATTGGGGGTTAGTACCTAAGGAAGTAATAGAAGATATAAAAATGCAATATAGCCATATTTTCTGACAGCCAAGCAGCCATTAAAGCATTGAGTTCCAACATCATCAACTCTAAAATGGTACGGGAATGCCTATCAAAACTAAATGAATTAGCCAATAATTCACTCTCTTCTGGGTCCCGGGACATGTCGGGGTGAAGGGCAACAAACAGATAGGCTAGCGAAAAGAGGTGCACACTGTTGGACCAGAACTTTTTGCGGACTAAGAAACAGATTCTTCCAAGAAGAGATAAGAAGGAATGGAAGGGAGGAAAGAGAAGAACAGTGGAACAAACTTCCCGGACTTAGGCAATCCAAGGAACTTCTCGGTGGTTTTAACCCCAGAAGAACCAAAACATGTTTGAGCCTAAGTAAAATAGGTCTTCAAACCCAACAGACTTCTTAACGGGTCACTGATGTAGACTTCGGGAACACCTGAGGACTCTGGAACTCGAGGATGATGGAACTTGTAGATTCTGCGAAGAAGGGGTAGAAACATCTCACCACCTCCTTACAGACTATACGATGCTGTACTTTATGCGAGAGCAAGAAGTTTTGGGAAACACAGAATAGAGGTGGAGGACTTCACCGCCTTGGAGCTCCTCCTAAAGCTGGACTTCTTGAAGCGTCTGAGATTAGTGGGGAAACTCTAATTGGGAGAAACCATGAGCAAGCAGGGAAAGCACAAAATATCAACACAGGGTAAAACCCCCAAACAATAAAAGGGAGTATTGGTTAGGATTGGATTACGGTTTAGAGATGCTCTTTTAAATCGTAGTTAAACTTTACATTTTCTTGGTTATTCTTCGAGAGGTTTCGCCGTACAAAATGTTAATCAAGGAAACAACTTGTGATTAAAAACAGGTTTACCACTATGAAAAGAGATTTCATTATAGACTATGAAGGAAAAAATATCATTTTTTTTATTTGATTATACCCATAAATATTTTCGCAACACACTTTTATGGTTACAATTCAAATTAATACGTTGTTTTGACACAATTGATAGAAACATTTTATAGGCATAACTAAAAAGGAAAAAAAAACGAACAGGAAAACACATTTTTTATTGTAGGTACCTATTATTCTCCTAGCTTATTTCGCAAACGTTTCAATTATAATATATTTTTAATTCTTCTACCTCATTACATAGATTTTGTATCTGTTCTTATGGGAACCTTGATCTTATTCTTGGAATGTGTGTAGATGATCTATCCCGCCATCTTTTCGGAGGTCCTTGTTCAGCAGTCTCTAAGGGCCCATTCTGCCAATATGATCTTTCCAAAACTGCCTTCTATCTCTGTCCCATCTAACAACGTCCTCTACCTTAATTTTACAAAGGTGGCAACGCTGTTATTAAGCATGCACACATAATAATTTTATTATTTTTGTACTATTGGGAATCCGAACCCAAGACCTCTTGAGCCTAGAAATCGTAACCTAAACTATCCTGGCTATCCAAATTTGTCAGAACATTATATTGTAGTCTAAGATAGCGATTTGTTTGACAACAATAGGTATTTAACCGTGCACGCTACGTGTTTATTTGCTTATCAATAAATTATTATAAGCTGTATTTTGTTATTCTGCGTGACGCGATGTACCTCCTTCCTTACCACGTAAACTATAGAACTGTTAATTATTAAATTAAATGTAATTTGAATTTGATTTGTGGACTGTTGATGCCTATAATATAAGGAAAAATTCCTTTATTATCTATAAATCAAAACTAGTCGAAAGCTTTTTTTTTTTAACAAAAAAACTGGTTTTTATGAGTTGTTTAATAAAACTAAATATAAAAATGTGAGCATTTTTTACAAACTGGAGATATGAAATCAAATACTTGATTAATAAAAATATATCATAAGACCTGTTAACTGATGGAATTTATATGGGTAGGTACTAGAAAAGTGTTAATTTACAGTTCAATAAACTTAATATTAATCACGACGGTGACGTTTTTACGTTGCTAATATTTATTCTACTTTTAAGGGTGCCTTTACACCAAACGAGCATAGATGGAGCATTCTTTATTTATCGTTAAGCCAGAAAGAACTAGAACTCTGGCGCGCATTATCTGCAATCGCGCATCTTCTACATAATATTTTAGTCCGTTTATTTATTTATTTATATTTTTGAAACAGCATCAATCATAGAAAACAAACGTAAAGGTCAGATATTAATATGCGAAAAGCCGTGCAAAATTCCAGAGAGCGTTCTTAAATACTCTTTGATAAATTAACTTTAATATATTTAGAGCTATTTAAAAAACTTTATTTTTTTAAGATCTTCATACAAATTTTTCACAAAAGACAGTAAGCCATCTTTTGGAAACAAAATTACTCATGTAAACGTACAATGGAATCTTGGTATTACTGTATGAAAATGTAATAAAATAATTGGAGATTGATTTGTTATACATATAAATGTTATTCAAATCTTATTATTCTCAATAAATAAAGATTTAAAGAAAGATTTTGGAAAAATATTTCCTCCATTTTGTTATTTGACACATTTTAAAAAATTTATGGCCACATTTTGTGTCAAACTGTCGTAGCCAGATAGATGAGTAATTATGTAGCTACCAGACCTGATAAAATTTTTAAAATATTTTACTCCATAGAAGTACTTAAAAACATTGCAACAAAGTAAAACAATTATTATTTAGCTTATTTTACTTATGAAATGTCAGTTTATCCCTCCATATTGTTTTACATAGTGTCATTACACATTCTCATATTATTTTTTCATAGACAATAAAATTAATATTTTTTAATGAACAAAATGTTAATTAGTCGCTGCCATCTATCGAATATGCTTTGAAGTGTTTTAGTGTAAAAGCTTCAATCAAATATCAATAGGTGACATAATGACATTATATTCATATCATTTGATACACATAATATAGGTATGTATGTTATTAACATGACATATTTTAATTTTTAATTTGCTTTTGTTGATAATAGTTGACATCTCTATTATATTACTGCATGCTCCATTATTTCTGATTCTTTTTTAATCATTTTTAAGATTGACATTCTTATTTTTATTTTATATAATTTTTGTTCTGTCTTGCCAAATTGATATTTATTCTATATTTAAGTATGTTGTAAATCTCATAGGTTGTGGAAAAATATTATGATTGTTATTTTGTTTATATATAAATTTTTGCCATTAACTTAATAAAGAAATATATAAAAATAAATTTGGGTTAGTATCTCGAGAAATTGGGTTAGAAAAAAAAACACAGAATAATTCTGACCCGACCGGGAATCGAACCTGGGACCTCTTGATCTGAAGTCGGCGCCTTTACCACTAGGCTACCGAGGTCGGTAAGATAATATGTCTATATTATATTGGTTGTGCACAATGTTAACCTCTAATTGTTGCGTTTTTTGTAGTATATAAGCTTACGTTTTTTTTTCTCATGCAATATTATAAGCTTCATGTTTTTTTTCATATACTTTGAAGGAATCGTAATATCAAAATAATTAACTGTAGCAAAATTGAAAAAAAATATATGATGGTCATTTTTTTCTTTTCTCAATGCATTTCGTTTGTTGAGTGATGTAGTAAGCAAGTAATCAATCACTATTAAATTCCATGAAACATTTTTGTTCTTATTTACTTATGTCCATTCATTTTGCTTCAGATTTCAGACCTTATATTTTTGATAATGTCAGTGATGGCCATTTATGTCAACAAAAGTTAATATTATTTATTAATAATTCTCTGGCGGGACGAAGTTCGACGGGTCAGCTAGTTAATAATAATTAGTTCTTGGTGTTAATTCTCGCTTTGTTGTTTGCTTGGTGTTAATGTCAGTAATCAGGAGGAAATGCTATATTTCTGGTTCTGGCTCTATGTTCGTTTGGTGTAAACGCACACTGTCACCCTATATGTAGTATAATATCTACACTCAAGTGTTGACATAACAAGATGACGTCACACAAAGTGTTGACTACAATAGTTTGCAGAGATTGAATCAACACCACCTATATAAGAAGGCCTTAGTGCAGCGTCACATCGGGAGGCCCACCGTTCGCTTGTCTATATCTGTATGTACTTACCTGTACATTATGATATCTGTCTACACGCCGGCGGCCGTGACGCGAGAGGCCAAAAATGGCCGCCAGCAGTAAGGCCTTCTTATATAGGTGGTGTTGGATTGAATCAACACTTGAGTAAACGTGACGTCATCTTGACGTAATGACAAGATGTCCCATAGTTACCAAAGGTTTAGAAAGTCATCTGTACATATGGATGTTAGGGTTTCCAATTTATCGAATATGTAACAACTAATGACTCTAACAATAATTCATTACTGTACCCCTATTCTCAGTTTTATCGGAAGGTAAAAACGTCTATACCTACTCGTATCGAATGCGAGAATCGCTTTTGTTTCTAGAAATATCTCTGTGGCGGCGCTATACACGTTTGCCATGCAAAATGTATCGTGTAATACTCACTTTATTTTGCTTCAGATTTCAGACCTTATATTTTTGATAATGTCAGTGATGGCCATTTATGTCAACAAAAGTTAATATTATTTATTAATAATTCTCTGGCGGGACGAAGTTCGACGGGTCAGCTAGTTAATAATAATTAGTTCTTGGTGTTAATTCTCGCTTTGTTGTTTGCTTGGTGTTAATGTCAGTAATCAGGAGGAAATGCTATATTTCTGGTTCTGGCTCTATGTTCGTTTGGTGTAAACGCACACTGTCACCCTATATGTAGTATAATATCTACACTCAAGTGTTGACATAACAAGATGACGTCACACAAAGTGTTGACTACAATAGTTTGCAGAGATTGAATCAACACCACCTATATAAGAAGGCCTTAGTGCAGCGTCACATCGGGAGGCCCACCGTTCGCTTGTCTATATCTGTATGTACTTACCTGTACATTATGATATCTGTCTACACGCCGGCGGCCGTGACGCGAGAGGCCAAAAATGGCCGCCAGCAGTAAGGCCTTCTTATATAGGTGGTGTTGGATTGAATCAACACTTGAGTAAACGTGACGTCATCTTGACGTAATGACAAGATGTCCCATAGTTACCAAAGGTTTAGAAAGTCATCTGTACATATGGATGTTAGGGTTTCCAATTTATCGAATATGTAACAACTAATGACTCTAACAATAATTCATTACTGTACCCCTATTCTCAGTTTTATCGGAAGGTAAAAACGTCTATACCTACTCGTATCGAATGCGAGAATCGCTTTTGTTTCTAGAAATATCTCTGTGGCGGCGCTATACACGTTTGCCATGCAAAATGTATCGTGTAATACTCACTTTACTACCGTGACTACCTTCCGATAAAACAGAGAATAGGGGTACTGATGTTCGATTTTTAAATGGAACAAACCACTACGGGCTTACGACCGTCTTCTACTGTTATTTTGAAGGCTGGCTTAGTGTGATCACTTGACGTTAACAATGTTTAAGTCTTCGAAACTCGAGCCCAATCATGAGAATTCTCGACATGTTCAACATGTCGAAAAATTCCATGTATACAAATGTAGATATTCATAATAATTAATGAGATAGATAGAGATAAAAGTTGGAAATTATTGAGAACAAGAGAACAACCAAATGTAAAGACTGCGACTGCTGTCATGTATTTGGCGCCAGGATATGAATATATCCATTTTTGTTAATGTCTCCTTTCCTATTTATATAAGGAAACAAATCAATGTGAAATTATTGAAAAATTCTTTTGTTGGAAGATTGGGTGTAGGGCATTCGGTTAACTGCATGCGTGCAGTGCACGGGCAGGTGAGTTACGCAACGAACGAAAGTGATGTAGATAATTATTATCCTTAATTAATGTTAACCAAAAGGTAAAATTGCACGCACTCAATGATAAAGCAATAATTCATGATTGTAATTCATACCTACTCGCATGTGATCCGGCAAGGGACTGCAGATGCGAATAATTAATGAGCCCTGGCCTGCTGCACACCAACTTATCCAATTTACATAAATTAATCTGCGTAAGATAGCTACACTCATGTTACTATTTTGACATTTTAAGACACTCTTACGGTTAAAAGGCGAAACTAGAGTGAATAAATAAATAACGCATAATATATTATACAGTTTTTTTTTGCAATTTTACTTTATTACGATTTTACTTTATTACGATTTTACTGACTTGATGGTTCCGCGGGTCCTTTACATATTACGAAACTGAAATTTATTTTTATTATAGAATGAACTTCAATCAAATAGATTAGCTGGTTTAGGATACTTTTTGAGCAATTTTATTTCTGGAAAGTCTTTCAAATTTTTTCTCGATCGACGACTCAAAAAATTTAACGTTTATACTATAAATTCGAATTCTATTCGTAGAAAAGACAGGACAACTTTTGTTGAGAAAGCTAGAACCTATAATTGAATGGGATTTTTTTTTTTTAAACTTTGTTTATTTCATTTTTTATTTATTTATTTGGCAGAGGCCTTTCGGTCACACGACCATCTTCAGTGCCACAAATACTAAAACTAAACAACAAGAATTTTTTTTCTATGACATTCGCTTCTTTTGTTTTAGTTTCAGTAGTCCTAGTATAAGTTTTCGATGATCGAAAATCGTAACGATCATCGAAAGAGTTACGAAAAATTTCCATACAAAAATGATCGAACGATTCGATCGTTTGATTTTAGAACACTAATTGCACGCTAATAAGCGCTTATTAACGTGCAATTAGCTTTCGATTAAACTCGTACTAGCCCCACAGTATTTGTGGCACTGAAGATGGTCGTGTGACCGAAAGCCCTCTGCCAAATAAATAAATATTTATAGATATTTCACTAAACGGCGCCATAAAAGTTGTCCAAGTATTATTATTATTATTAAATAAAAAGTGAAATAAACAAAGTTTTATTTTAAAAAAATAAAAATAATTACCTATTCAACATGGGATTTCACAAAGTTTCCGCCAAAAACATCAATAATTTCTAGAACCTAATAGTTATACTTGTTAAGTTCGTCCGTAACGCGGTCATAATAATATGACAATGCCAATTATTACACAACGATAATATAATTCATATCTACTTATATTATTCGTCTGTAAGCAGATATTCGAATGCTACGACATTAATTATTGTCCGCGGGAAAAATTATATCGACGGAATATGACGTGATGCTTGATCCTACAACTATGACTACCTACGGTAAGAAATATCAAATTGTGCCCAGTCCTCAGGGTCAAAGTATAAAATTGTGACGCCTTTAAGGCACGATATAACTAATTTTGCCGTTATAGCAGTCATATACCAAATGAATTCCAACCACCTACAAAATTGTAGGTAGGTACCTATACAGTGAAGATAATAAAATTTTACCAATTGAAATGTTGACCCGACCCCGAATCGAACATGGGATATCTTGATATTGAATCAGAATGAACGCATTTCGCTAATTAAATACACAATAAGCACTGCTCTACAACCAGCTTCTTATAGTGCTTCTTTGCTTGGGACAGAACCAGAGGGATACGATATCGATCGAGTTTCGCTGGAAGAATGTTTTGAATTTGTCTACTCATTTTTTTTAATTTGATGTTTATTTGAGGTTAATATTAATGACACATTTAAAAGATGTTTGGGTCACGCCATGTTTCGTAAAGAAAAACAAAATATTCAGGGTATGACGTATCCATCCATATTTTAATTTCAGTAGTTGACGAACACGTTGATGAGGAAGTATCATACTCCGCTCAGGCTCTGTGTTCTTTTGGTGTAAATCCATCTTAAGATGCATGCATGATGAAAAAATTCTCATTCACTAATATTATGGGATTATTTATTTTTAGGTGCTACGGCCAATAGGGTAATAATTTACACCATTAATAAAGTGGGATTCGTGGTCATCCTGATAGAAAATAGCCTGAGAAATCATATTTCTTTCACAGATGTAAAAGTAAAAGAGTCTTCACTTTGTCCTAATACAAATTTATTTATTACTAGCTGACCCGTCGAACTTCGTCCCGCCAGAGAATTATTAATAAATAATATTAACTTTTGTTGACATAAATGGCCATCACTGACATTATCAAAAATATAAGGTCTGAAATCTGAAGCAAAATGAATGGACATAAGTAAATAAGAACAAAAATGTTTCATGGAATTTAATAGTGATTGATTACTTGCTTACTACATCACTCAACAAACGAAATGCATTGAGAAAAGAAAAAAATGACCATCATATATTTTTTTTCAATTTTGCTACAGTTAATTATTTTGATATTACGATTCCTTCAAAGTATATGAAAAAAAACATGAAGCTTATAATATTGCATGAGAAAAAAAAACGTAAGCTTATATACTACAAAAAACGCAACAATTAGAGGTTAACATTGTGCACAACCAATATAATATAGACATATTATCTTACCGACCTCGGTAGCCTAGTGGTAAAGGCGCCGACTTCAGATCAAGAGGTCCCAGGTTCGATTCCCGGTCGGGTCAGAATTATTCTGTGTTTTTTTTTCTAACCCAATTTCTCGAGATACTAACCCAAATTTATTTTTATATATTTCTTTATTAAGTTAATGGCAAAAATTTATATATAAACAAAATAACAATCATAATATTTTTCCACAACCTATGAGATTTACAACATACTTAAATATAGAATAAATATCAATTTGGCAAGACAGAACAAAAATTATATAAAATAAAAATAAGAATGTCAATCTTAAAAATGATTAAAAAAGAATCAGAAATAATGGAGCATGCAGTAATATAATAGAGATGTCAACTATTATCAACAAAAGCAAATTAAAAATTAAAATATGTCATGTTAATAACATACATACCTATATTATGTGTATCAAATGATATGAATATAATGTCATTATGTCACCTATTGATATTTGATTGAAGCTTTTACACTAAAACACTTCAAAGCATATTCGATAGATGGCAGCGACTAATTAACATTTTGTTCATTAAAAAATATTAATTTTATTGTCTATGAAAAAATAATATGAGAATGTGTAATGACACTATGTAAAACAATATGGAGGGATAAACTGACATTTCATAAGTAAAATAAGCTAAATAATAATTGTTTTACTTTGTTGCAATGTTTTTAAGTACTTCTATGGAGTAAAATATTTTAAAAATTTTATCAGGTCTGGTAGCTACATAATTACTCATCTATCTGGCTACGACAGTTTGACACAAAATGTGGCCATAAATTTTTTAAAATGTGTCAAATAACAAAATGGAGGAAATATTTTTCCAAAATCTTTCTTTAAATCTTTATTTATTGAGAATAATAAGATTTGAATAACATTTATATGTATAACAAATCAATCTCCAATTATTTTATTACATTTTCATACAGTAATACCAAGATTCCATTGTACGTTTACATGAGTAATTTTGTTTCCAAAAGATGGCTTACTGTCTTTTGTGAAAAATTTGTATGAAGATCTTAAAAAAATAAAGTTTTTTAAATAGCTCTAAATATATTAAAGTTAATTTATCAAAGAGTATTTAAGAACGCTCTCTGGAATTTTGCACGGCTTTTCGCATATTAATATCTGACCTTTACGTTTGTTTTCTATGATTGATGCTGTTTCAAAAATATAAATAAATAAATAAACGGACTAAAATATTATGTAGAGATCTACCATAAATAAACTGGTTTTCGAGTGTGACTGCTCCCTTCCGCAGATGGCACCCTTTTATTTTTACGTATGTGAAAAAGGACTAGTACCAAGCACCCTCGGCCGAAACTATCAACAATATTTCTTTTTGTTTACATCTAAAATGTGCTTACTTTTTGTATTTGAAGTTTTTCAAGGGAATTTGTCACCAATGAAAACACCGAGGCCGACCGAGAATGACGTGGATCGAACACATCGATGCCGTCCTCAAGGAAGGCCAGGTAAGAAGTAAGAGAATGAGGAGAGGGTCTATGAGAAATGGTAAGTATGTCGTTGGAAGAAGTGAAAGATGTGTGTTTGGAAAGAGTGGAGGTCCGTTCTCTCTGCCTACCCCTTACGGGACATGGCGTGATGGGTAAAAAGAAACACCTTTTATGATTTAACGACGTCACCATGATGTCACTTGCAAAACAACAAATTACGAGTATTATTCTAGTCAGCGTAGTGTTTTCACAGATATACGAGTGCTTCTGGATAAACTTTAGGCATAGGTTAATACCTATTGTATTTGTTTGTAATATGAGCGGATCTGGGGGAAATATAAAGTAAAGTTTGAAAGAATAAAACTATGTTTTCAATGTATTGAAGGATAATTTAAAATGATTTCCCAAAACCAGTCAAATACAGTTTGATTCTAATTCTATTCGGACGAATATAACAATACAAACGGCAAAACCTGTTGGATGGCTAGCATAATTGAGAAGGGTCATTAATTAATCAGTTTATAACGTCCTAAAGGGTCCCGATCCCATTTTATCACGTTGAGAACATCGGAAAATTTGTCATTTGTTCCCAATGCAACAGTTGTACTTATCTTATATATAAAAATGGAGAGCTATTTATTTATTACAATTATAAACGGCAATAGCCTTTAAAACAAATACAACAATGTAAAAATACAGATATGGCATGCAACATGTGTCAAAAATCGTTAAAAAAACAAATCAGTTGATGCAACTACAACAATATATAAAATCAAATAAGACAAAAATGGTCAATGTGCCAAATTTTACATTTTACAGAATACAAGCAGTAAAATAGACAAGTGCAAATAAAAGTATTTCCCGATGTCATCGCATCACGCCTAAACGGCTGGACCGATTTCTCTAATTCTTTTTTTGTCATGTAGACCTTTCGCAGGAGAATGTCCTTTTAGAAGAAAAAAACTAAGAAAAATGCATGGGAAATTAGGAAATTAAAGAAAACTCTTCGTAGACAATCTTATTAGTGCGATTGACAGAATGCGGATGCAATATACATGGTAAAACAGACGCATCGTTCGGAATCACATTGGTCAAATGATAATTAATTCATCCCCATACAAATTCGAATTCAATATTCATATTTAGGAACATAGGACAACGTCTGTCGGGAAAGCTAGTATAAATATAAATTTCTCGCAGAATCCTGGTGATTGATTGTTATAGAAACCACAGTTTTACCGACGAAAAATGTTTCGCGTAGACGGATAGTATTTTCATTTGTATAAAATTTATGATAAAAATTTGCGTGGGGTTGGAGTGGTTCAACGAAAATACTAAGTTACGCACGAACTGAAGTGGTTGGTAGTCCAGTGATATCAATCGCTGGCTTTCGTGCGCACAGCGTATTGGAGGTCGTAGGTTCGAATCCCGGCCGTGCCGACCATTTCCGCTTTCACGGCACAACCCTTTGGTTAGTGTGAAAGATGTCGAAAAGTGTATTTGTGTTCACTTTGAATGAGCACAGATTCATTAAAAAAAACTTTCCGACTTTATAAGAGGATTCAATTAAATATTACGTGTAAAATAGGCCTTATTAGGTACCTATTTAATTTTTATATTGTTTCAATTGCACATATCATTAACTAATCTAACCAATATTAATCCTTATATCGTGGGATTTACTTTGATTACCAACAAAATATAAATATCAACACAGTTGATCATATAAATGCTATAGGTAGAGAAATCTTTAATTGAGTATCTTGATAAATACACCTTACTCTAGCTAATTATGAAGGGGAAGATTGAGGGGAGCAGAGGGGTTGGGAGAAGGCAGATGTCTCTCTCGAGAGTGAATTGCCACATCGTAAATAAGAAGAGGAATCTCTATATTTCATTAATAACTAGCTGACCCATCGAACTTCGTCTCGCCTTCAATCAAAAGTCAATAAAATATTGCTGGGTAACATAACAATTATCTAACATAGGTACATGACTACTCTTTGTAAAAAAATCAAAAGTTATGTGGTAATTATGAATCAGCTATTTCAAAAGCACCAAAACTCCCCCGTTCCATAGTAACTTTAATATTATATTATTTCATACTATTTTCCGTCCATTTTTCGATTTTTAATTAGTTGTTATATTATATCTAGTTGTTATAATATGTTATCCGGAGATAAACACGATAAAAATATGTTCAGCCGATCTTGAATTATAAGTGTTCGCACTAACCCAACTTTCTTTTATAATTATAGATGTTAACAAAATTATAAAAAAGCTTGAAAAAGTACCATCAAAAACGATATTAAGTACCATCAAAAACGATATAAAAAAATAAGGAAAACGTTGAATGTTTCTATCAAAATATCAATCTACCAGACATATCCCTTTTTCCCCCAATAGATGTCGGTGGCGGTACCGATCCGAACCCGTTCCATACAAACTTTAATATTGTATTTTACATAAGTTTTTTATCGATTTATTCAACTTTTTACTAGTTATTCTGTTATCCGGAGCGGAGAAGAATCCAATAAATCAAACATCGGAAGAATCTGTTCAGCCGATCTCGAGTTATAAGTGTTCGCACTAACCCGACTTTAGTTTATATTAGAGATTACTAAATATTTACTTGTTGCATACATGAGATTTTTCAGCATGTTGAACATATTGAGAATTCTCATGATTAGGAGTTTCGGAGACTTAAACAATACCACCTAATGGCTAACGTTGTTAACGTAAAGTGTATTAAGTATGAACCAAATTACTTAATTAAACGAATATATTACACCTAAAAACTCCAAGAATTCATTAAAGATGTTCGATTTTTAATGGAACAAACCACTACGGGCTTACGACCGTCTTCTACTGTTATTTCGAAGGCTGGCTTAGTGTGATCACTTTAAAAAAAAATTATAAAAGTATATTTATAAATTATATATTTTATTTATAAAAGTTGGAAATTATTGAGAACAAGAAAGCAACCAAATTTAAAGACTGCGACTGCTGTCATGTATTTGGCGCCAGGATATGACTATATCCGAACCGACCTCGGCAGCCTAGTGGCAAAGGCTTCGACTTCAGATCAAGAGGTCCCGGGTTCGATTCCCGGTCGGGTCAGAAATTTTCAATGTGTTTTTTCACTTGAAATTTCTACTCGGGGTTGGAATCCTGTCTCAAATTGGACGGGACCGGTTGAATGGTAGACAATGCTTCAAGCATTAAGTTCCGCCGGCTATACTGACACCTATGTATAGAAGAGTGTTATTTATTTATTTATTTATTTATATCCATTTTTGTTAATGTCTCATTGGCTTTGTTGGTGCACAACGTTCTAATTATGTCTAGATTCTTGTGAACATTTTTCAGGACTAGATCTTAAAGAATATGTAACAACTAATGACTGACTCTTCTTTAAGATCTAGTCCTGAAAAATGGTCACAAGAATCTAGCTTTTAGAGTAGTTTTCTTTTTTCTGAAACGTCCCCCAAATTTTTACTCGATCCATAACTCAAAAAAAATAAATGTTTAAGTACCTATAGGACCAATCTCATACGTCGCTGATGGATCCTTTACAATGCGTGGATTATTGTCAATCGTCATGTTAGATAAAAGTATAAAAGAATGCAAAGTGTAAACAAATTACAATTTGCATAAAAATATATTATTATTCATCATTTTTTTAATTAAGTTACCTTAAAATATTATTAAAGTTTCTGAAAGTGGTAGGTGAAAACGATTTACGAGATAGCCTCAAACCCGGATGTTGGAATAATTAACAAAGGTTTTACATGATTTAGCTATGAAATTATTCCGCGTGATAAAATTTTTAATAATTTATAAAATGCTGGCCACCCCGAGCTAAAACTAGAAATCCGTTGGCTCGCGGTGGTTGCAGGATGCACAAGATCTGGAGACGGGTTGAATGAGGCCTATGCTCGGAAGTGGACTGAGAAGAAGGAGGATAAAATTTACAGGATTCAAAAAAAATTAAAATGGAATAAATTTAATTATGTTTTAAAAATGATTTAAGCTTTTTTTTTCAAAATTTATTAACACTGATTGTGTACAATTTGAAAGTGAGTACTTTTTATTATTATTTTTTTTTAAATTTAATCTAAGTAGCTAAATAGGTACCTAGCTTTTCCAAAATAAGGGTTCCATATTAAAGAATGTAGGTATAATTTGAATAATAAAAAAAAACATACAAACGAATATCTACCAACTAGGTATAAGATAAAATCAATAAATGAAACGAAAAAAAAATTGTTATGGTTAATGTACTAACCTTTTATAGCTTGGTCCAAATTTTATTTTAATTATAACTGCCTTGTTTAAAAAAAAAAGTCAAACACAAAAACAAATTAAATCACACAACACTTTTGAGAAAATAAAAAAAAAACAAACATTCGATGTCCACAAAAGCCGAATTTAAACTGAAAAACCAAATCGATCACTCGGTTAAGTCGACTATTGAAGGAAAACTTTACAAAAAATGACAGGAGATAGACGTTTTAACTAAAGCTATAAATTATGCAGCGAGGAGAACCGCCAGAGCCTGAGTCGTAAACCTTTTTGTTTACACGATAACATGCGCTTACGCCTATATAGATGTTTATATAAACAACGTGACGCGTCTCTTGCGCAAGTTATAATCATGACAATAATTATTTGGCATCACTTTAACTTGCAACCATTGAGTACAAATATTATTAGAGAGCTTTTGAGGATGCGCTGATACAAAAATTGGTTCCTTTATCTGATAGACACGTGACTGAAGATAAATTATATTACCATAATAATTCGTTAAAATCTAAGTTTAATGAGGTCTATTCATCCAACAACGTATACAATACTGTAACACGCTTCATATATATGACGTATTTTACTACTACACCGCCATCTCTTGGATTTTTTTTTAATTTACGCAACTATAGAGGTATTGTTTTTGTTACAAACTTATTACCCGTCGAAATTCATCCCACATCAATAATTATTACATAATGCAATAAATTAAATGTGGTGGCAAACAACATCCCTTCGGGCAGCCGCCAACCCGGGAGACCTCCAAAAGATGGAAGGATAGTTGGAGTTCGGCGTCCCAGGAAACTTCTTTGTGAAAAAAAAACAGATCCTCGGATCTATATCAAGAGTAAGAAGAAGAAGAAGAATAAATTATCGGCTAGATTGAATTCAGTTTTAATGTCATAAACTGTATTTAATTCATTTAATAAGTCAAAATTATTCTTTTAATTCTGGATTAGTTCCACGGGCGGGTCAGCTAGCCAATAATAATTCGGAGACTTAAACATTACCACCTAATGGCGAACGTTTTTAACGCAAAGTGAGCACACTAAGCCAGCCTTCGAAATAACAGTAGAAGACGGTCGTAAGCCCGAAGTGGTTTGTTCCATTTAAAAATCGAACATCAGTAATGAATTGTTAGAGTCATTAGTAGTTACATATTCGGTAATAATAATTCATTTCACTTTCATCAACAATCACAAAACAACACAACAAAACCCATAGGTGCGTCCTTTAACTAATTATACGATTAAAACATAAAATTTCTCCGTATTAACGCTAAAATATTAAAAATAAAAAATCTAATGTCACACACCGCTACCGGCAAACGTCACAGTTTGTATGAGTTTAACAGCAGTCACGTGGTACTTGTTGGGGCCATGCGCAGTAGCACATTATTTCTTCTCAAAGCTTGCAACAGTTTTGAATCATCGATCCGTCATGTCATAGATCCATAAGAATCCCATGCGACATCGACTCGTGGTGACCCAATCAAAACAATATTCGTCGGTGAGCTAATAATTAATACCTGCAAAGTGCACTTAAGCAAATTTTACAGGGGAGACAAAATATTCCTGGAATACGCATTACTCAACTTTCGAAAAATATGCATTCATGAATTAGTGTACTTGAACATCTTAATACACTATTTTGTAATAAATATTACTGTAAAAATACTAAATGCTGTAAGTAGATAGCTGATATTGCTTTCTAAAAAATGATTACTTAGCAGATATTGTTAAAAATAAAGTAACTACCGGCTATTCCTCTTATATCATCAATTTTCTTTCAATGCAGCTGTATTAAATCACATTACTTTTTAATTATATCGATTTAATGCACGATAGCAAAAATTTCATTATATTATTCAATGAGTTGTGCAATCATCTGCATTTAAATCTATATGAAGTTTTTTGCTATGAAATTTAGTGCTCAATGTAATCGATCAAACTATACCTACAGAAAAGTAAAGCCTGTGACAAAACAAGTCAGTTTCTGTAAACGTAATAAGTAGGTACCTAATTTGCCGAATCACTCGAGTGCAGAGCTATAAAAAAGTACCTATTTTGATGAATGCTTTATCTATTACAAAAGTTCTGACATTTAGGTATAATGCTATAAAGAGCAATCGCATATTTCAGTCAGAGAGATTCTTTCAGATGTCGTTGGGAATACACTGTAACAAGTAAATATGCAAATTTGGGAATGCTTGTAATTTGCTTATATGTACACACTACCCCTCCTCTACGTGACGTAATGTCATATATTCATATGATAATAATAATAATACACACTACCTCATTGAATTCTAGCTGTCACAGCTCTAGGCAGTATGAGAAACTGTCAAAACCTATCAGTAGAGCACAGGCTGCCAAAAGTCTCCAAGAGTTAACTTTTTTTTTTCTCCAAGAGTTAACTGTGTATAGGTAAGCGTAAGTGTATGAATTTTTCAAAGTCTTTCAGACATTGCGGAATTTTTCAATTTCAAACAGTTAAAGTGGCCCTATAAAAGATAAAAAAAAAGAATTTTTCCCAAAAATTTCCGCATTTTCTTCGATAAATTTTTGTCAATTATTTCCACATTTTGTGTCGAAGTGACACATTGTATAAAGATGCTTTATCTAGGAAACCAGTGGCTTCTAGATGACGTCATGAACTTCATTTAAATATTTCTCTTGGATTTTGTCTTTGAGGAGAATCATATAAAAAAAACACAAAATTTGTCACAAACAAGTAGGTAGGTAATAAAAATTTGTGATGAGATTATCGAAGAATTTGGAACTAAAAAATTTTCCTGGTTGAGTACCTCCAAGCTTCTATAGCAGACTTTGTTATGGATTTACCAAATTATCATTTAAACGATCCCTTGCGCCTATTGACGTAATTATACGATAGTGGTCCTATGCCAGGTCAGTTCATGAAACATGTGAGAAAAATCCTTCTTTGCCTATTTTATTGTTTTCCCCAATGGTATGATACGAGGTCGAAGCAAGGGAGGGGATCAAATATTTCTTAGCAAATACCAATGCGGCCATAGTCTAAACCCCTCCGAAATTATTTTCTGGACATAAATGTAGTATTGAATCTACTAATATAGATATGACATTGAGATCACACTTTTCAAAATAATATGTCACAATTTTGTTTATGAGGTACGGCGAGGTGAAAAAACTCGAGGGACCATAACCTATTTAAATAAGTTTATTAAGGTACATTATTAAGGTTCCATTGAGCGCCATTTCACAATTTCATTCACATGGATACGTTAAATTTGAAATGTTGATAATATGTTTAATGTTTTTTCTATATGGTTATTTATTTTATTTATTTATTTTTATTTATTTACGAAAAATATTAAACTATTCTCAATTTGACTACAGATAAACAAAAGATCCCTGTCAAATAATGTCAAATACACCGAAGTGTGTGTGAGTATGAAATACCTATATAACATTACAGTAATGTTTTTTTTATTGATTTAATTTACTTTTATGCATAACTAGCTGACCTATCGAACTTCGTCTCGCCTTAAAGTCAATAAAATATTGCTGGGTAACATAACATAGTTAACATACATGACTACTCTTTGTAAAAAAATCAAAAGTTATGTGGTAATTATGAATCAGTTATTTCAAAAGCACCAAAACTCCCCCGTTCCATACTAACTTTAATATTATATTATTTCATACTATTTATCATCTATTTTTCGATTTTTAATAGTTGTTATTCTGTTATCCGGAGCGATGAAGAATCTAATAAACTAAACACGATAAAAATCTGTTCAGCCGATCTCGAGTTATAAGTGTTTGCACTAACCCGAGTTTCTTTTATAATTATAGATGTTAACAAATTATAAAAAAGTTTGAAAAAGTACCATAAAAAAATGTCAACGATATTTTTAATTTCAATCATTATACCGCCATCTGTAGAAAAATAGGCAAAACATTGTCCTATATAATCTTTCTACCAAAATATCAATATACCAGATATCTCCCTTTTTCCCCAACAGATGTCGGTGGCGGTACTGATGCCGAACCCGTTCCATATAAACTTTAATATTGTATTTTACATAAGTTCTTATCGATCTATTCAACTTTTTATTAGTTATTATGTTATCCGGAGCGGAGAAGAATCCAATAAATCAAACATCGGAAGAATCTGTTCAGCCGATCTCGAGTTATAAGTGTTCGCACTAACCCGACTTTAATTTATATTAGAGATTTTTAAAAAAAATATTAGCATATCGCCACCCCTTCTCTACTATAGGTAAGTGTGCGAAATTTCATATACTCCTCCGTCCGCGCAATTATCGTAAAAATGGTATATTATTCACGTATTAATATATAGGTTACAATTTAGCAAAGTGCCACCCAACCACCTGACTCACTCAGAGTTATTTGTTGCAAGTACCTACTTGTGCTACGTTACGTGTTGCTGCACTTGTCGGTTCCTTTTCAAAAAATATTCAAATCCGATAGGTATTTAGTTTAAGAAGTGTACTTTTTATTGCAAACTTATTATTTACCTACACTTCTAATAACGAATTATTTAGTTATGAATAAACAAATGAAAGATAATCATTGTGAGTAAATAAATAAACAATGAGACGGGGCGTGATGTGAAATATCCTTCCTAAAGAAGTGGTTGGTGTCACATTTAACAGATCCTCATCCCAGGTAGATTCGGTGTGTTGACGAGGGGCTCGCGGGGTACAAAAACCGCATAAGACGTAATACATTACATATGTAGGTATTTGAGTTTGAAAATTTTGATAATGTCATTGTGCCTAAGCCAATATATAATTTTTACATAAATTAAATATAATTAAAAAAATAATAATATACTTAATTAAAAAAATCTTAACAAAGAATATAGTATGTACCATATTAAGAATTTAGCGTGTACACTTTGGATTTCAAAACATTTTGACTGCGACTGCTGTCATGTATTTGGCGCCAGGATATGACTATATCCATTTTTGTTACTGTCTCATCTTAATTGCCTATTGGTTTTGTTGGTGCACAACGGTCTAATTATGTCTAGATTCTTGTGACTAGATCTTAAAGAAAAAATAACAACTATAGTAATCCCGAATTAAACTGGGCGCGTTACGAACTTGCGAAGACGGTCATAAAACCAAACAATAGGGTGACAACCGAAGGGGCTGCAATGTTTCATTGTTTGCATCGACTGTGCCTTAGTCGATGACTCATACTAATTCTCGTGATGATTTACCCATCGATGACCGATTCTTGGTAATTTCAACTAATGAGATTTTTTTTATTTCAAATCCTCCCTTTTGTTAGTGAAGATCAACGAATATTACATAGGTAGCTACATTGATATTTAAAATATATTCATCAGTCATATTTGGCAATTCGTATACCATAATTTGAATCTTTTGAGTTTGTTATGTTCTATAATCTTTTTTCAATGTTGTTTTCTTTTTTTGTATTCTTCTTTAAAAGTAATTTACCTACCTTTAATGAATTAATTAGTAATTTTTTTTTATTATTGTTGTATAAACTGTTTTTGTCCCGCATGTACCATAATTTGCTTCTTTTGAGTTTGTTATGTTCTATAATATTTTTTCAATTTTGTTTTCTTCTTTTAAAGTAATTTACCTACCTTTAATGAATTAATTTGTAAAAAAAATTAATGTTTACATATTACATTTTTTATTGATTTCGAATATATACATGCTTTTTCTTTATTTTTTTATATACCTAGTAATACTTTATTTATATTTTTCTTTCTTTTACAAATACAAAGGTATTTGTAAAAGTATTGTATTCGTATTGTATATATCTTTAGATAGATACTATTAAAACCAGTAATTATGTATTTTTGTTATAATCTTTGTAATGATTTTTGTATATTATTATATATTCAACCATAATAATAGATTAATTTTTTTTTAATAATTTTGTCTTTTCATTAATACATTTTATTTTCTACGAATCGATGTAAATCATCGCATTGGCAATAGCCCGTCACTATGGTGCTTCATAAGCTGAGTGAGTGCAAATAAGATGAAAGGGGCCTCTCTTTCACACTCTGATTTATTGCCGTTGTCGCAAATTCCTAGCGCTTCCAGAATAGGAAGTCTGTTGAGGTGCTTTGCTCTTCTAACACTAAGATTATCTCTTTCACACTCGGTAAAATAATGTAAAAAGGTTTACTGTTTACCTGAATTCGGTGGATCCCAGGGGTTCATAACATTTTCGTAAGTTGTCTTGATGATTTTGAGTAATATTAAAAAGTAAATAAATCAACACAATGACATGGTTACACATTTTATATAAAAATATTTATTAGGAATAGAAGTAATAATATTAGATATATAAACACTTTCATGTCCGAGTCTTATTCAGACAAATCACTATCAGTGTCACTCCCACTAGAACTACCATTGTTTACATTTATTATTAAATTGTCCATAACACTTTCTGCATAACAATCACTCTCCCAATCTTCGAATATTTTTGTTTTCGTGCTATTAATTACACGACGCCAGTCTTCTTCCGTTATATGACTGACGGCTTCTTTTAACAAATGGAGGACACGCGTTGTTGAAAAAAAAAATTAATGTCGTTAGTGATGTAGATTTGCCGTCATACAGATCCGATTCTTTAAGCGATTTCAATAGTTTTTGTATTGTAGGATATTCACCTCTGGTATAATAGTCATGAATATGACGTCTTATGGCGTCGATTTCAAATGAGTCTTTTTATTTACGGTTTTTGTGCGAAGTCTTTTTAATTTACCTTGTTTTTCACAATTTTGGACACACGAAACACTATGACACTCTTTTGATATTCTTTGCACAGTTTTTGTGCTAATTTTCAGCGCATTAGCGACTCGTTCACAAACATTCTGTACTGAAATTAAAGGCCCACCGTTTGCCTTTTCTTGTTCAAAATACTCGCGAAGACGTAATACAAACTGTCGCGTTTGTTCGTTTAGTACACTGCGTTTTTCCATTTTTAATGATGAACACGAATGAACTATCACTCAAGCCAGCCAAATGTAAACTAACTTAAAATAATGTTTACCCAAAAAAATCGAAATTGACATTTCCAAGATTTCTATATTAATCAAGCTCACCCATCAGTCACAGAAAAACCCTTAACTAAAATAGTAGATTCTTGGAAAAAGTATTTAAATAGATATCTTAAATGGCATTGCTTGGATTACAGGGACATAATGACTTGGTAATAACACACGGCCGCATGGCAATTGTTTTGATGTATCCATGGTGTCCTTGCTATTGTTTGCTGGTGTATTGTTACCTGGGTTTCGCGTAGGTACATCAAAGGGCTTTCGCTTGAAGTACATACTAAAAAATAGGTACCTACAATGTTATTATACGAGTATATTACCTATTACGTCTGTGATTAACCTTTACCTTACGTCTAAGAATATGAGGTTTAGTGAGAATAAAATAGTATAATCTAAATTATTAATATGAACTGTATTAATATTAATTGAAAATAAATAATAATGAAGTAAAACCACAAGGTTCAATATCTCTGCAAAGTTAGAGTGAGATATTCATACCCCAGCGGACTTCCTAATTCGGGATTACTATAGGTAACTGGGACTGAACCCGGTATCTACTTCTTTATTTTTCAATATAAGTACCTACCTATATTTTTTTAATTTTCATGCTAATAAACCATAAAGATTGATAAATAAAATAAATATTCACCTAGGTATATTAAGGTGTGTATGCTACATAAAAAAACAATTAATATTGTTTAATAATTAAATCAGGCTGTGTCAATGAAAACATGTTGAATATTGATACTTGCACAAGTTATGAGAGCGTCTTAGCATGATCCCATTAAACCAGCCGAATGAACTTTTCGGGGCTAGTTCTCCATGAATAGCAGCAGTTTTTAAAATATGTAAGTCGTAGAAAAAAAAGTTATGTAAAAATTTGCTCTAGAGCCCTTGAAAGTTTGTGGAAAAAATTAGCTTGAAAGGAAAGTTTAAGAAAATAAGACTTTTAAAAACAAAAACTATCGGGTGCTGATTTACAAAAATATTACATAACATTAGTGCCACTATTGGACAATTCTCAGAAAAAAAAAATCAAGATCATCAAGTAAAATTAATGTTTTAGCCACAGTTCTGTATTTTAGTGTGAAATCAGGAATTTATTCAAAACTCACAAATACGTAAATAGCTTTTGAATCACCCAATATCGCTGAACATACACGGGGAACAAATCGATGGGTATTGAGGTCCTCTACCTCCCTGCTTCGGGTTATCCACTATCTCTGTTACACCGTGTATAGGTACGTAGGTATACATACATACTCCCGTTTGGGCTGTGCGTTGATGAGTGAGTATTTCAGTCAGTCGATCAATCAGTCAGTCAGTCAGTCAGGCACTTTCCTTTATTATTATAGATAACATACATTCTCCCTTTAAGGTCCCCTACTCTACGCAAGCCAGCCCGGAGGAGATCAATCCGCGGCAAACCCGACCCGCACGAAACCGACCCCCCAGCTCGATCAAAGCAATCAAACCGAAAAGCCGGCCCCACCCAAATCAAGCCAGCCGCGGATCCCCCCAAACCAACCCACAATGCGGGAGGCCTAAGCCCCACTCAGGAGCATAGGGAGGCATCAAGAGCTCTCCATTGCGCTCGAAGGCGTCCGAGGCTGTTGTGCCTTTTCTGACCAGTTGAAGTTTAAGTACGTGAGGTGGTCAACCTCACGCACGGTCCCGATCTGATTTTTCGATTTCCTGCCTCTTACAGGATGCTCGAAAAAACAGCAAAAAGAGCAGAGGTGCTATTCTTAGCCGGCAACCCCACGGCTATGTATAGGTATAGCATCAATCAATTTAATTTCTCTTTACGCCCCACTTAGGGACACAGGGAGGAATCAAGACCACTCAATTTGCGCGCGATTTTTCACAGTGTTTATAACTTTTACCCATGTACACCAGGTTCATACCCTCAGCTCTGCCTCGAAGTAGCGGAACATGTTATGAGAGCCTGAGAGGGTCTTCCTCGTCTTCGGCACCCTGATGGGAGACAGAACAACACTCTCCTCTCCATAATGGTATCTATATTGTCTTATGGAGTGATGTTCTGGGGCATGGGATCTAGTGTAAAAAGAGTTTTTATTCTACAAAAGCGAGCTGTCAGAACCCTATTAGGTATGAGTCCTAGAGACTCGTGTAGAGAGGTATTTAAAGAACAACGGATTTTAACTCTTCCTAGTCTATTTATTTATGAATGTCTCAAGTACGCTCACAAAAATCTGGAAAATACTCCCCAAAACTTAAAATTTCATCACCACGATACACGCAATAAAACTCTACTAAGGCCTGTTGAACATAGACTGACGAAGCTGTCCAAGAGTTTTATTTGCATGAGTGTGAGGCTTTATAACCGTCTCCCCTCTGATCTTAAATTGTCTAACTTTATACGTTTCCAGAGAGAGGTTAAAAGGTATCTTGTCGAAAATGCATTTTACTCCATTGATGACATGTTAGCAACCTAATTTCTTACATATGTGGTGTTGTATCATTTTATTGACATATTAACATTATTAATACTCTTCTCGACTTTGTTCTTGTCGCTACTGCAACTATAATATTGTTGTCATATTGTAGCTCTGTACATTGACGAGATGCCAAAGGGACCCTTTACACCCCTTTGGCATTGAATAACATTCATATTATTTATATTTTGTCAAATGTTTGCATATACTGTACTATTTTGTATAATGATGTTCTCCTGTTTTATGTATTGTGATTTGTGAACTGAATATTTTTAATGAACCCGAGTGCCCCGCAGAGGGCCTATGGGGGATGAATAAAGAATATATATTAATACGTGAAGGAAAATCTTTGTGATTATTTTTACGAAAATTGGGCGGATGGAGTAGTATGAAATTTCGCACACTTATAGTTTATAGTTTTTAGAGGGGTGGCGAATGCTAATATTTTTTTTTAATTTTCATAAAAATAGATTATATCAATAAAAAAAAACACTACGCATACTACTGTATGGTTACGTATTTCATACTCACACACACACTTCGATGTATTTGACATAATTTGACACAGTTCTTTTAATTATCTGTGGTCAAATTGAGAACATAGATTTTTATGGAATTCTGTGATTGAGAATAGATTATATTTTTGTATTAAATAACCATAGAAGAAACTTTGAACATATTTTTTTTTATTTATTTATTTCCATTATCAATTACACTTAACAAAAAGTTTACATACCTATATAATTATTGGAAATTACTGCCCCACTAGACAACGTCTGTTCTGGGGAGCAGACGTTGACAACCTTAGATTAGAAAAGAGAGATATCAACCTTAGATTAGGAAAGAGAGATATCAACATTTCAAATTTGACGTATCCATGTCATTATTATTTTGGTCGTCCTACTGTGGGTGCACCGGCACTAGTCGTCAACTAGTAGAAAAAATTGGCCTACTGTGGGTGCACCGGCACCGGCACCGGCATATAACGTCGTTCATAACGCGGTGGCAACATTATTTCATATTTGACCAATCAAATTTTTTTCACAGCCCCATTTTATGAGGAGATGTCGCTTCTTGAACCATTAGTGACCTATACTATAGTATAGGTCACTAATGGTTCAATGATTGTTCTATGGGTATTTCAATTATTGATCTTTGCGTTATTAATCGTATCGTATCTAAGAGTAGTTCAGTAAATTTTAATGAAGGTGGCAGTACCTACTCATAATAAAATGTCAACTTAAATAAAATATCATCGCCATTTAACCCTATCACTGATGATAATGTCCTTCCTGAATCAATAAATACAGTGCTCTATCTCCTTTTGCCATAAAGTAAGACCATAATAAAACCCAATAAGGTCAGACAGAACAAAATAAAATACTAGTCTTTACCTCCAAACAAACATAAGAGTTTATTTCATAAGATAAACACTGGATACGACCCATGAAATATTGATAAATTAACACAAGTACTAAAGCCAATTACTATCTACCAGAAAAGGCAGGTGAGTACCAAAAAAGAAATACATTCATTGTGTTATTGGATGATTTAGTACGTGAACGATCGATAACCGCCGAAAGAAGCATTACAGGAATTTTACGAGACATTACCTAACGAAAATGGATATATTCATATCCTGGCTCCAAATACATGACAGCAGTCGCAGTCTTTAAATTTGGTTGTTTTACTTGTTCTCAATAGTTTCCAACAGTTAGGCTCTATATCTCATTAATAATTAAATGGTGGTTGGTAGTCCAGTGGTATCCGGCGGCTTTCATGCGCACAGCGCATTGGAGGTCGTATAGGTTGGAATATCGGCCGTGCCGACCATTACCGCTTTCAGGACACAAGCCTTTGCTTAGTTTCTTAATTTAATTTACTTAATTTCCAAGATTTTATGTCATACATTTTGGTTTGTGCGGAGGTGAATGATGGGCGTCGAGGGTAAGAAGTAGGTATAGAAATAAATAGACTGCGTCAACAGTAGGTATATTATACAAGTAAAGTAAACGATCATTTCTATACTAGGGAATTGATCGTTTCGCGAAAATAATTAGGCGGAGCTATGTTTATTCAAATCCCAGGCATAAAAAGTATCCGAGTTTGAAACGAAGTGGCTCGGGACAATTTTGGATACAAGATGGTAACACCGCATCACGAACGACGCTATATACCGGCGCTCCGAACGTAGATTCATCACTTATACCATTGGCTGCGACATGTGATAAGGAGGCGGATAGACAGTTGGCTGAGGAGAGGGCTCCTCTTCCTCCCATCAGGGTCCTGAAGATGAGGAAGACCCTCTCATACCGTGTTTCGTTCCCTGGAAGATTGTTTCAGCTGAGGGATTTGAAGATGGTTTGGGAGGAGATCATTGAGCGCGGTGGGGGGCTTTTGGTGTTTCCCCATGCCCTTAGGGACAATAAAGGAAGTATTGCTTGATATTTCTTAGGGGGCATAGCAAAGCGCAGGATATCAGCTAGTGGTGAAAAAAAATAAGGTAATAAAAACTCGTTGGTTTTGAAATAAAGTGGAATATCACTGCAATATTATGTTCTCCTATTAGAGTACATAGGAAATTTTTTTTATTTATTTTCTTTTTTATACAGGAAAGTTTAGCATAATTTGAACGGGGAAACTTTTGAATGCAATGCAATTCCGTACTTTGGAACCATATTTTAGTATAGGTGAGGTATTTAGATTTACATAAAAATAAAATAATAATAAAATAAAAATCACACGAATATTCTTTTGAAGTAGATAGATACACTTACCCAACAATATTAGATTGAAAAATAAAAGGAAAAAGTTTTTGTAGGGTACGGTGGGTAATTGTTGTGATATTTTAAAATATCTTTGCAATATCGCTGAGCTACACTGGAAGTTTTGATTTTACCTACTGATTTCTTTTCCTCAAAAAAAAAGGCCGTAACACTACGAAAAATAAAGAAAGCGTGAAAGAGACAATGTAAGCTTAACGATTGGTGTCATAAAACGTAGCTTGTATACCATGATGAAATAAAATGTAACTATAAACTGAGTAAAAAGGTATCTAAATATAACGGCCGTTCAATTGGGGATCCGTCTTTCTAGAAAACCTTTGCATAAGACGTGTCAGTCACTTGACAGCTATTCAAGTAGATACAGCTATATTTTTTTTACCCATCACGCCGTTTCCCGAAGGGGGTAGGCAGAGAGTACAGACTTCTATTCTTTCCTATCCAAACAAACCTCTTTCGCTTGCTCCAAACGCGTTATCATCACTCATCGCAAAGGAGAAATCTGTTATGGTGAGTGATGAATTTTACTTGAAATAAATAAATAACATTCCGCATACACGCTCTTCTACTCCTTAGCTCCTGACTTGGCCCTCCTCTAAGACGGCACCGATATGGTCGGACCATGTCATTCGAGGTCGGCCTCGTCTGCGTGCACCCATTCTTTCAGATTTAAGTATACATCCTTTTAGTCATTTTCTCCTCGTTCATTCTCTCTACATGCCCAAACCACCTTAATTTATTCACTTTCATTCTAGTCACTACGCTAACATCCACTCCACATTCCTTTCAAATAATATCATTCCTCACCTTATCAATCAGGCCCCAGTGTTATCACCTTTGTAAAAATTTTGACCCGAACACAAACTTAAAAAAGATCATTCTGAAAATTTGGTATCCGGAAAGGTGAAAGTTCGCTAAAAAGCCAATAAAAAGGTCATTTATTAAAGTTACGACCCGGCCATTTTAGGTTTCGCCCGGAGCCCGGTCGCACGTTGCTAATCCCGGACAGGTGGCAACACTGGCTGGTCAATTAATAGGTATTGTCAGCTAAAAGGTATTTTAAATAATGTCAAATATAGATCCTATATATCATCATCACAATAGACCTAATTTAATAGTTTATTGACACAAGGGGCAGAACTAGATGCCATAATAATATCAAAAAGTATTGACTATACTGTAATATAAAATATCACCGTATATTTTATATTGTCTTCTGACGACTCAAGCAACACCACCTATATAAGAAGGCCTTAGTGCAGGCGGCCATTTTTGGCCTCCCGCGTCACGGCTGCCAGCGTGTAGACAGATATCATAGTGCCAGAGTGGCGTACCGTGGGTTTTCGCCGCCCGGGGCGGGATTAAAATTTGGCGCCCTCCCCCCCTATATAAATAAAAAATATATATTCATAATAAAAAAGTTAGTATATTTATTTATTTTAATTTACATACATACAGCACAACAATATAGTACAAATATTCAATTTTATGATAGAGCGGGACAGAGCTAAATTCTGACAGATTTTTCTACCTGCGGATCATCGCAAATGTTTTTTAAGACCTTAAACTGAAATTAAATGTTATTTTTGGTAAAAATAAAAATTTTGATTTTATCAATCTGGTCGTGTATAATGTAACACAAGTAGATTTTGCCGCCCTCTCAATAGAGGCGCCCGGGGCGGCCCGCCCCTCCGCCCCTGCCCCCCCCCTCGGTACGCCACTGCATAGTGCACAGGTAAGTACATACAGATATAGATGAGTGAATGTTGGGCCTCACGATGTGACGCAGCACTAAGGCCTTCTTATACCTATAGGTGGTGTTGACTCAAGCACGCAAACCCTGCTAATTTGTTCCACCACAGCGTAGCAGTTTTCTCCACGTGTAAGAACTGAACTCCCCGCAATTAAATTGCTGGGATATAGCAGCAATAAAATTAGGTACAGTCAGACTGTTGCCGCAAATATATTGCTGAGCTATGGATTTCAGCAAGATATCCTGAAGAGGCAACTCCTCTGAAACTGACTGTTCATGGCTATAATCACACTCTAACAGTTATATCCGTGAATGTTTCATATTTGTCTCTAGGTATATAACTAGGGGTCATCCTTCACAATGTGACGCAATTATAATTTCAGTTGGACGCGTAAACGATGGCTATAGATAGATACCTAAAATTCTTGACTAAAAACTACGGTGAGAAGTTGTAATATTTTACAAAATTATTAACTAGGTACTAACTGTAGCTGCGCCTGTATGAGGTATGCCTATAAGCCTGTGTGTATTTTCAAATGCCAGAATTGGCCCCACTACATATATGTGTGTATGTGTTGCCCACGGGAAATTTGTTGGGTAGACGGCGTTAGTCGGTCATTCTATCAGTCAGCGTTCTGGGGTGTTTTCATATATACTTAAATAAATAAATTTGCATATACTTAAACAACCTTTTAACGTTTATAATAATTGATATTAGATTAATAGATACCTATACACGTTTCTCATTACCCCGAATGCCCCTATTGTGCAGGTGAACAATGTAAATTTCCTCAAAGGCAAAAATGTTAATTTATATCCTTACCTGTTTACAAAGTACAAAATGATCAACATCTACAGCTACTAGAAGCCGTATACACGTACAAACATAGATATGAAAAAAAAAACAGTTCTTTCCGATACACATCCTCTTAGTGAAATTAACGATTTATTTATAATCCTGAATAGTTTCGTTGTTAAAGTCCTAAGTGGTCACAAAAACAAGTGTGCTTCCGGAACTTAAAAAATCAAACAACTTACTAACAATGAAGATGGAAGGCTTACTCCTTTTCACTGTGATGAATCCGGCTTACTATTTAAGCTACTTACTCTTCTACATAGCAACCAGCAGCAAAACCTGTCGGACGACAGGCATAGAAAAGGTACAACAATTTGTCCTATAAACTAGTAAAGTATATATCGTTTCTGAAAGGATCCCAAGTTTACTTCACTGCGTTGAGAATGTATAAAAAATATTTCGCGTGGGGATATTAAAAATATTACTCAGGTTAGGTTAGGAGGGTTTGATTGAAAATACTTAGTTACTGACCACCTTACTCAAATATATTTGATGATTCAGTTATAACTAACACAGCAATGAAAAGAGCAATAATTATTCTTTAGGAGTTAAAGAAACTATTACAATGACATGAAGATCGTGCATTGAATCTGTAATTCAAGACTGCATTGGATGGATAATTAGCCAAATTATGATAATTTTTAACATTTTCATCACATCACACATAAACGGCAGATGGTATGTCTGATTATTACCCCCCCCCCCCCTCGCAATAAAACGCGTCCTAACGTTTTTTGGTTCCACTAAATCGACTTAATTATGTAACAGAAGTACCTACCTATAATACATCTTTGATGGTGCCTTGATAGCGGCAACTTTAATTAGTCTTCATTGTGAAGGTCCGTCAAAATGCCGTGATTTTCTCCAATATTCAAATCTCCTGGTAAATACGCGTAGACAAAAAAAGAAGTTCTAATTCTGATTAAAAAAAGAGTGGATCGAACGTCTATTTTATTACAGGCGATCGACTTGTTGGCCATGCCTGAGCTAGATAAAAAAATATAACGTTGACTACAAAGTACAAACGTCCTGTGAAATGATTACCTATTGTAATGACATTGTATTGCAGAAGAATCTCTACAATACAATGTAGCATATTAGACTATTTTCATGACGTATTTTTCTTTAATAATTATTAGGTACTTTGATCGGATAATAATTATTATTGTTCTCTTTGAAATTTGCATACACGGATGTGATTTGTAATTAAATTTACACAATTTGAAAGCATTCTCAGAAAAACGAGATGCATTTATTTCATCTTTAAGATGGTTTTAAACTTTTGAAGGTTAATAAATTAGAAAAAGTAAATTTGTGTGTATGGCATCCGACAGTGTGGGTAGGTATAGTGGCGCAGGATCTCAGAGAGGAAAAGATTCGATCGCTGACCTCCTCTGACTC
Source organism: Mystacides longicornis (assembly GCA_963576905.1). NCBI lineage: Eukaryota > Metazoa > Arthropoda > Insecta > Trichoptera > Leptoceridae > Mystacides > Mystacides longicornis. Next base: position 29,862,522 of record OY756425.1, read on the forward strand.
AATAATATACCTACTCTTCAAAAATTTTGAAGAGGGATATATTTATATTCAAATTTTCAAAAAGTAGGTACCTATTTATTACGAAAAACTTGATTTTGGTGTAGCATGTTTATGTATCATTGTCATCTTATCCTTGGAGGTCCTTTTTTGAAATAGTGCATCCACCTCATCTCAAGTTGATTTCGTATTTTTTTTAACAGAGTAACAGGCATTTTTAGGCGTATTGTGCTTGCACAAAGATTAAAAAAAATCAAAACACTTTGCAAATATTCAACAAGTATTTGCACGACACTCGCATTTGAAGAAGTGTATTATTTATCTTCTTCTCGATGTGCCATATCGGCCCATAGTGCCATATCGGCCCATACTATAGCTATCGTCATTCACTCGTTGCTTCAGTCGCGGTTTGTTACTATATGCTAGAACCCATTTTCGTTCATGAAATTTTGTATTTCACAGTATTTTCAAGCGATCTCGATAACAGGTTGTTATAATAATACATATAGATAGCTCTAAAAAACGGGCGACGAGGACCGTCACATGGTGATGTTTGGCATCTACTTATTTGATGTACCTATGTTAATAATATTACATAATGTTTGCTAAAAGAAATCGTTGCATTTCGCAGGTTCCTTGACCTATTCAAATAATGAACTGTTAATTTGGATGTTGACTCAAGGAAAGTGCAAACAATATCATAATCGACCTTGCTAGACTGGTGGTCTTAAGGCATGTTGCGTTCTTTTTCATTGACTTATATTTCCATACTTTACTTCTAGTCAACCAGTCCCTTTTTCATATTTTATAACATTTGCGGGGAGCCAGCGTGTGCTATTTAAAACACTAAAAAACCGCCCGGTCTCAAATAAATTTTCTTTAAGAGACCCGCTTGGTGATTCCTAAAACATCTCCTCCAGATTCCTTGCACTCAACACTGGCACGAATCCCGTGTGGTCTCTACAGAGAGTCCCATGCAGTGCCACGCACCCACATCCACGGCTTAAATTCAAAAACGTTATAGCAGTTTCATTAATAATTTAAATAACGTTATTTTTAAAAGCTTGTAGCTTTTTTATTTCACAAACCTAAGTAAATGAAGATTATTCCGAAAATTTTGCATTGTAGCATTTTTACATTAGAAGTATCTCCATACCTATTACGTATTGTGAAATGAACTAAGTCCGCCGCTACACAAATGATGGGTAAGAACACGTAGAAAGCCGATTCCGACCCGCGCCGACCGGCTCATAGATTGTTGTCTATGGTTTCAATGCATTTAAATGGGAATGCCGGAAAGCGGGTTCCTGTTTTTGCTGTGCGTATGTGTAAGAACACGTAGAAAGCCGATTCCGACCCGCGCCGACCGGCTCATAGATTGTTGTCTACGGTTTCAATGCATTTAAATGGGGATGCCGGAAAGCGGGTTCCAGCTTTTGTTGTGCGCATTCCCATTCAAATACATTGTAACATTCTTTGCGCTGGTCGACGCGGGTCGGAATCGGCTTTCTACGTGTTCTTACCCTATCCCCATTCAAATGCATATAGAAACATTCTTCGCGCAGGTCGACGCGGGTCGGAATCCGCTTTCTATGTGTTCTTAGACAGGAGATTTGCATTAAGTCCACTAACGCGTTTCTCCTGCCGCTGATTATCCAATTTGGGACATAGTTAAAATTAAAAACCTTAATAACTCGTTAGCATATTGGTTTATAGGCTTGTGTGGTACATCAAACGATAGAGAATTTAAAATTCTAAAAATGGTATAAAAAAACTCAATTTTTGCCAAAAATGGACTTAGTTGATTTCCCTTGTATACCAACGATATGTTCAGCGGTAGTGGGTGGTTCAAAAGTTAATATTTTTTAAATGAAAGCTATCGGGTAGGTATTAAAAAATATGAATTTATATAAACAATTATATTTTTACCAATTTAATTTATATACCTACCTACTTATATATTCATATTTTTACTCCCTTTTTATCAAATCAAAATTAAATTCCAAGTGTTGTACTCTTCTCTTAACTAATAAATTGTTAAGGATCGAGAAAAAAATTGAGAGACGTCGTAGAAAAAAAATAGTCAAAAAGCAAGCAAAAATTCATTCCACATTCATTTTCGTGCAAGTACCTACCCTTTAATTTCAAATATTTGACTAGTCTAAACATAACCTTTTCATGTTGGAACAAATAATTATTATGCTCCTTATAAAAAGTTCCACTGTATATTGAATATAATATATTATTTTTAAATAGACAAGACACCGCCATCTATGGATTAATGTTTCAAATATTTTCTGCAGTGAAATTAAGAGTGTAATATACCTATTATTTTTAATATCTCTTCTCTTCTGAATGTGAATATTATAAACAATCTCACATAAATGTGGGACTTAAGAGTAGGTACCTCACTGGATGCCAAATCTACTCTCATATTGTTATTTATTTTATATTGTAAGCAGTGGTGTTCCGTGGGTTATTGGCGCCCCCTCTAAGTATATACATTGAAATAAAAAACAGGACTAGGTGGGGAGGTTTGGTATCTTGAAACATAACTTTTACTTCAAAGGCTACTTACTCATAAGAAGGTGACATTCTCGAAGCTCTCCTTCGACCATGACATTTCCATGTCTGTGACCACTCTCCTTCAGTTGGCTTTGCCTAATGTTTTCCCTCTTCCCACGTAGTACATCTACTTCAGAAAAAATAACAACTAATGACTAACAATTCATTACTAATGTTCGATTTTTAAATGGAACAAACCACTACGGGCTTACGACCGTCTTCTACTGTTATTTCGAAGGCTGGCTTAGTGTGATAACTTTACGTTAAAAACGTTCACCATTAGGCGGTGATGTTTGTCTCCGAAACTCAAATGCCCCTACCACATGCTGCGCAGGCAAGACGACAGGTAAGACGGAGCACGGACACTGCTACCACACGACACAGGTAAGATGGACGCAAGCCTCCTGTTCTCCTCGCAACCGTGCAGCGAGGACAACACATTCTTCCCCAAACCGTTGGCGTCGAAATAATGTTTCCAAACTAATATTTTTTTTTCGGCTGTGTTTTTATATCTATATATGTAGAACAAGGCGTAACGAACAATGTGGGGAAAAATGGTTGTTTTATAGTACATATTTCCAAATGATTGGCGGAATTATTTACGGATAAATGTAAATATCGATGTACATATATCTAAGTAAAAATATCAACATATTATTTTAAATAATTGATATAAATCATCGACATTTTTTATTATGGAAATATCGATATTCTATATTTATTTCTGAATATCTTAATAGGTAATTGCACTTTTGGGTATAAATATAATCAATATTTTTTAGTCTACACGCATCGATACATTTGTGAAAATATCGATATATTTTTTTCTATTGATCATCCCTAGGTTATTTTTATCTCTAATTCAATGATAAGATATGCGATTAAAATATATAAAACAAAAATAACTTCTTTCTCAATTCTTCATATGCAGTATTCAGTCAATAGTACATAGATTTGATTTTCTATAGATCAGGAAGATATCTTTTAAATTAAATACTTCGCTAGCATAATCGCGATTATAATAACGCAGGTCTGCCATTTCCGAATGTTCAACGTCGACTGATCTAGTGCGACTGGCGCGGCATGAACTGAAGACGGAACTCCCAACCACACGCTCCGTCTTACTTGACATGCCAGGCTTGCGCAGGTAAAATTTCAAACAAGACGAAAAGCCGTCAAGCCGCGCCACCGAGTTTGCACCACAGGTAAGACGGAGCGTGTGGTAGGGGCACTAATCATGAGAATTCTCAACATGTTCAACATGTCGAAAAATCTCATGTATGTGGGAGTGTGTGAGAATAAATAATAATACACGTCTTCTCTATAACACTTCTTTATTACGACTTATTAGTTATTACAAAACCACCCATCTTATAGCGTCCGCATCCCCGCGTAGTGCGTCATCAACTGCCGCCTGACCGCTGTGTCCCACATCTATGCAACATCTACTTCAACTCTTTCTATTCTGTTCAAGAGTTGTTTTTCTAAAGTATATTTTATATAATCTCATGTCTTAATTTTTTTTTCTATCACCTTAATTCTCTACGAGTTCCGTTAAAATTTAGCTGCCAATAAAAAAAAAGCCTATTCTGTAAGCATCAGTTCTGCTAAAATTGTCAGAAATTTATTTGCCTCTAAAATTATAGATTTTTATTAGCAAGTCCGCTGAAACTGATGTTACGAAATAAATTTTTAAAGTTTAACTAGAGCCAGCTAAATTACAAATTTAAGAAGCGGCGTCATTTTTAGTGGAATCGTGGTACAATTTTTATTTATTCTCTTATGTTAGCATTCATATCATAATTTATTATGTTCTAATTATTAATTGTTTACAGTACCCCTATTCTAAATTTTATCCGAAGGTAGTCACGGAAGTAAAGTGAGTATTACACGATACATATTGTATGGAAAATGTGTAAAGCGCCGCCGCAAGGATATTTCTAGAAACAAAAGTGATTCTCGCATTCGATACGTATACACGTTTCCCACACAAAATGTATCGTGTTACTCACTTTACTTCCGTGACTACCTTCCGATAAAATTTAGAATACGGGCACAGGTGTCCATAGCTAATTGCTAGACTCCAGAATATTGATTGCACACTAGATCTGAGGGCGTGAGTTTGATAACAGACCACAGCAGCAATAATTATTTGTTGTTAACCAAATTATTTTTTGGAAAAGGCTTTTTTTGTGATTTGAAACGAATAGGTTAGACCTCAACCTCAGTAACCTAGTGAAGTAGGAATTGACTTCTATCTTCGGGTTTCCTCTATTTTATGTAGAAAAGTAAAATAACAGTCTGCGGAACTTATTGCTTGAGGTAATTTTTTCTAGTACAACAGTGCCGTTCAATTTGAGTCATGCCAATCCCGGGTAGAAATTCCAAATGAAAAACACCGAAAAATTCTGTAAATATTTTTTAAACTAAATTGAATGTGTGCCCACTCAAAGTGAACACAAAAATACACAATTTGTATATTTCTTTCACAGTAAGCTACTTAAAGCTTGTGTCATGAAAGTGGAAGATGGTTGGCACCTGGGATCAAACCCGCAACCTCGAGTACGAAAGCCACTTTTTTCAATGAAGCCAAATCTTTTTGATAATATTATTGTCTATTGTGTTGTCCTATATTTTTAGACGTGACAGAACGTCCCTTCAACCTTCCAATATTCGAAATTCCGAAGAACCAAGCGTTGTATCTTATTCTGCATATTTGGCCAATAAAAGGAACAGTTTTAAGTAGGATAAAACAAAATAATAAAAGGTATAAAATAAATAAAAAATTAATGAATAAAAAAAAACAATATATTAAAGCATTGTAATCATTTCTAATAATTATACAATAATTATAATAATATTAATAAATATATATATATATATATATATATATATATATATTATATATAGTTATATTATTTAAATAGTTTTTGGATCACCTTTAAGAATTATTTTCATATCATTATTTCCCATAATAAACACATTGTAATGTTACACAGTACACTATAGAATATAAACTTTATTAAACATACACCCATATATTTTTTCAATGAAACCCAAGTCTTTGATATAATGTCCTATACGTCCTATCAAAACTCCTTTCCGAGTATATTTTTATACATCAAAATAACTCGCATTGAAAATATAATATAAAATTAGAATATGCTTATCAAATGGGAAAAAGTAATTTACGTCTTGCATTTACAGACAAAATAAAAACGATGGTAAAATATTTGATATGATATTATATTTAATTTTTGAATGATGGCCTGAAGTTTATTGGGAAAGATGAAAGTTGAATGATATATATGAACGGAACGGATTCATCAGTTTGTTATGATAAAATGTATAGATAGCAGATTGCGATTCAATAACTTTTGACAGAGTGACATTGCCGCAATAAAAAAATGCCTACAAAAATTTGCTCATTGATTTTTAAATGTCGTCTACTTGAAAGGATATTAAATGCAAGTTGTTAATAATTCATTGCCAATATTGCAGGAACATATAAGTTTAATTTTTGTTTTTTTTTTGCCATCGATCCAATGGTTGTCTCATTATTGCATTCACACTTATCTTCGTTTTTGACTCGGAACACACTTATTTATATTAGCAACACCAAGCAAGTTTCATTTATAAGGTAGGAACAGATAAATTGGTAGTTTATCGTTAAGAGAGAATTAAAAAAAAAAACAAGTTACGTGCAATATTGGCGACGAATTGTAAAAGAAAAATGTCCTCTGTCAATAGTTACATTAGCGTTATAGAGTAGTAGTTATACACACATGAAAATTCTTAATAAATAAATAATAAGTTTGATGAGACATACATAATGACTAGAGAATGAGCTCTTCATTATAATTACATAATAATCTAAAAAATGTTCTTCAACTTGCTGACTACACGCAATATAATTTTAAAATGTACATCTACGCTCGAAAAAACACCCTTCTCATCATTCATAAAACACGTACGTGCAAAATTGTTTCAACGTATAATAATCCAATACGGGGATTCTTCGTGTGATCTATTCACAATGACGTTTAAGTAGCAAATTTGTTTTGTCATAGTATATATTTTCGAAAAAAAAAATCAGTACGAAATATGGTTAAAGTGTTTTTAAAATTATTAATTTTATAATATAATAATATATGTAAGGTTTTAAGCAAAGCTGAAATCTGACCAACTGTTTTAACCAAAGTTTTTTTCATTAATATTTCAGTCTATGAAATAAATTAACCAACATTTTCCTACAGAAAGTATGCATTAGGTTGTAAAGATACATGATAACAATTTAGAGTAGGAAATCAAAGTGAAACACACGTTCTGACTGAACCTCGTCATATCGAACCAACTGTTTGATGGAATCATCAAATCAACAAGTTTTCGATTTTACTAATAAACGATTGCATCAAATATTCGGTTCTTTATGTTAAAACCAGTAGTCCTGAAAAACGGCACAAGAATAAATGAAATACAAACGGGTGAAAACAGTCGGTGCCTGGGTTTAAAACAGTCGGTCAATAAATAGATTTGAATCTAAATTAAACAATAAGAAGCGCTTCCTTCAAAATTGACTAGAGTTTAAATATATTATCACAATTTTTATTATTTAGAGAGTAGCTAAAACACTTTAAAAACACTTAAACCATTTGAAATAATTTCTCTCAAAAGACAATACGAAAATGGCTAAACTGAAACTGGTATTTTAAGATTGCGCAAATTATTCTCCACACAAATGTTCGAGTAGAATAACAATCTTAAATTTATAATAATAATAATAGAAAAAAAATTAATTAAAATTATCATATGGCATGCATAATTACAATAAATAACAGCCAAACATTGTTATATTAAAATATGGTACATGAGTGAATTTAATCAAATAACCGTTTTTCAAAAACAGCCTACTAATAAGTATTCCTTTTCAGATCAAATAAAATTACTTTTTACCGTAGACAATAATTATATTCAAATAAGAAAAAAGCGCTGTATCAAATACGTTCAGAAGTAAAATAATTATATAGAATATTATTGAAATATGATTTTTTTTTTCTGTCGTGCATAATCAAATTTTGAACTAGATAAATATAAATAATGTTCGTATGAATACAATGATATGGTTAAAATCTAAAAATAAATAATATAACCACCTGAAATTTGAATAAATTATTACATACATGAATCATATATCATTATAATATATATATACATAAATGTTTTTATATATTTTTCATATATTAACAGTTTGTGTCGAAATAAACTTCCACTGGTTTTGTCACAACACTTATCAATATTTGCTAAATTGTTTTTTTTATTTTTAAATGTCTCATCTTGCCAATTTTCATTTTTTTTTCAAGTCCATTCACTATTTTTATTAATGCGCACTTAATTTATTATTTTTAATACACATTCGTTAATACATATATTATATATGGCAATATATATATTTTATTTGTTTATATTTTTAAAAATAATGAACTGTTTTTTTATTAAAAAAAAAGCGCTTTTTTGTAATAATTATTTTTTTCTTTAGAATAGCAACATCGTGATGCACAACGAACGGTCACAATGACGTAATAACCTCGATTTTTTTCAATACGAATATTGTTAGATTGAAGATAAAATTGTCAAAATGTGATAATCAAAATGGGTTTTAAAACTTAAGATAAAAACGGTAAATAAAGAGAGGTAATGGTAATTTTTTCAAATAAAAAAAATTATTTCGTCATGATCGGAACGGCTTGAAAAGGAAACGAATCACTAGACAATTAAATAGTATACATCTATAGGTTGTGCACTACAGAGTTTAAAAATGGAGTACCCCCTTTCAATGATAATAAATAGACACAATATAATATAGTACGTTATGAATTATTACATTTTTGTAACCTATTGATATTACGACTATATATATATTTTTTTAAATTAGCAGTTTCAAAGCACCTTATTAATGATTAATATTTCTTATTTTCTCCTTTTAAACCCAAATCTCACTCAGATCGATAAATATTATGTTATATAATAAGTCGGTGTGCAAATTAGCCAAGCACCGTGATTTCACAATATCAAAGGGTGGGAGGGAGATCTTCATGGTGCACGCGACGCGACTAGATAGCTTCCGTGTTCAATTGAGGTCTGAATCTTCGAGTGCGTGCCGGATTGTTGGCCAGGAGCGGGTTCTGAGACGACTGGGGTGGCGGAGGAGGGGGCGGGGGACTACTCGAGGAACTGTCCGACTGATTGCTTAGCTGTGTGGAGGAGGACATCAACAAATGCGTTGGCACCCCTCGGCTTACTTGTCTGAAAAATATTACATTTAGTTTAGAAATGAGACATAAGTTTATAAACTATATCAATTTTTTTAAGAACCTGGGTTAACATAAATAGACTTTTGACATCTTTCACATAAAGCAAAGCTTGTGTTGTGAAAATGGAAATGGTTGGCAGCAAGATTCAAATCCGACATAGCTATTATTTGTCTTATGGGTTGTTTTCCTACGGATACGCCGCTACTTTAAACAGCGGTGAATATGTCATTGTCAATATTGTTTCTGTAGTAACGAAAAACATTTTCATATAATTTTGAAAGACGCCGTCTTGTCAGATGACGGACCGTTCCCTAGGAACCCACTGCATTAATGGATTCTGGTTTTACAAATTGATAAAGGCCGTTGCCATGTGATATTTGGAACATTAATTTCAAAATTTTATCTCACATTTTTTGCTTTGGGAGTGAAGGGACATAGAAGAGTGGTAGAAGTAGTGACTGTGTCAAAAAATAAAAACATAAGATAGTCTTAATTAATTGTAATAATTTCAATGCTTAGCAATGGCGCTTTTGTTGTGAATATATTTTTTATTCGAAGCGGAGTCATATGAACTATTTTTGGAAACCCTTTTCATGACGTTGTTTTAAATGATTGTTATAAGGGAGATAGCAATAATAAATGAACCAAGGATGAGATAATATGATAAATCTAGATTTTAAGTAAGAATAAAAACACATGCTCCACATGCTACAAATCTGAAAGTTCTAGTAAAAATATTTAGTAAGTCTTGGGAGCTTACGTTTCTGAAACATCTAGGAAACAGATTTCGTCAAACCTTTATTGACGGACAACTCTTTTAACTTAGGGAAATTGCTGTTTTGTTTTGAGTAAACTATAATGACGATTATTTGGAAGCTAATGTAATAATGAAAATGATATAAAAATAGTAATATTTTAATGCGATTGATGCATTAGAAAAAGTTAACAAAAAAAAAAAACTTAGTATACAAACCTATTGAGTATTTCAGACGATGGTCTCGGAGAAATTGGCGGGGGAGTGGAATTAACGAGAGATTGAGTGCTACCCGTGTTCCCGACACTACCACCAGGTACCCACTGAGGTCTACGAGGTCTAGAGAAACGCAGAGAGAGCTGAGATGGATCTGTCACATATTTTTCCGATGCATTCTGACGCCTCCTTCGCAGAGCTGGAAGATTAGTCAAGACACCGTCCTTGTTAGGTTGTAATAATTTATTAAATGATAAATTAATAAGCATCGTCAAAATATTATCTGAAGATAAATTAATATGAAGAGCAAAACATACCATTACCCCAATTCCCTATCTGATCTGCTAAAACTTAGCATCAACTAAAATTTTGAGTTTCATGGGCAATGCCATGTGATTTCAACCAATCTGAGCAATATTGCTTAAGAAATTGATGGAAAGTGAATATAGCTGCAAGTAATTTCAAACTAATGATTTCCCCATTTCATTGTCAAAATTATCATCACGGCTGCCAAATTTCCTTTCACTCAAACAAATTCATCTTGATCAACAAATATAACCACTATTAATGTATCTTTCATGATGAAAACAAGAGCAAAATGATATTTTTACTGAAAATAATAACTTATTTTTGTTTTGTTTGTTGTTTTTAAGAGAGATATCTGAGAAATAAATTGACACAAGTAGTTTTGACATAAAAGAGATTCCTCTAAAATTTTGGCGAGTGGTTCTTCAAAGGTGCCGCTTAAATTGATCTAATAGCGGGTCATTTCAGAGGAATTACGATAATTTAAGTGGAACAGTCGGTTAAAATTTACTTTTTTCATACATCTTTTGGCAGATTCCAAGCTTTAGCGGATCTGATAGGGAATCGGGGTATATGTGTGAACTTAAATGTTTTGGCTAAATTAATGATAAAAAAATATATAGCAACATTCAGTTTACTTCACATTTACATTCTCAGTTAAACAAAATAAAGCGTGACCAACTAACTATTATAGATAAATATTTAGGCAGAGTTGAGTATTAAGTATTCTGAGAGTTAATGCTGTATTTAATTACCTGGTGTGAGCTCATTCACATCCAGAGGCGTCTGAGGACTATCTGGCAAATTCGGTTGCTCCACTCCACTCCAAGATGCACATTTAGCAAGTCGAAGACTACCCAAAGGCGTTGGGCCAACTGCCACAGGGATCCTACTTCCATTTGATTTCTAAACCAGAGAGAAATGAATTAATAAAGATAATAGCTAGAATATAGATGAGTGTCGATAAAGATTAGCAAATATAAACTTACATCTCTGATAGGAACCTGATTCTCTCCACCCAACGATGGAGTTCTTTCCCTGGCTCGGCCTCTATCACAATTGTCTTCGTTAACTGTTTGAGAATAATAACAATTTATTTAGTTTCAGTTTCAATAACGTGACTGTAGTTATCATTTAAACGCTATCCAGCAATTAATTAATCACGGTTACTATTCGACCGTTACCTGCATTTCAATACAGATAGACAGGATTTCTCTATAGTAGCCCTCTGAATGGGCATAGGAATTGTTAATTTTGTATGAATTTATACATCAGTGATCTATGGTCAAAAATTTATATAATTTGTGAATATTCTATCTAGGACGGGGGTGTCAAACTCAATTTTACTTTTACACTAATCCGACTTTTCTTTTATATTATAGATAAGTAAATGTTACCTTTCCTCCCGTCTAGTATATCCCCCGTAGACTTGGTATGAATCAGTCTCTTTCCCCTCTCCTCTTCCCCCTCATCTTCCTCTTCTTCTTCCTCTTCCTCCTCCTCATCCTCGTCGTCTTCCTCATCCTCCTCCTCATCTTCGTTGCCAGGCTCCTTTTGTGTAGGAACTTTCTGTGGCTCTATACAGTTTGTTTTCACCGACATTTTCACATGTTCCTGTGGCACTAGAGGTACTTGGTTTGAAGGCATCGCACCCACAGACCTCACCGACCATAGTGGCTTCGGAGGCGTTGGTGGATTTCTGAAAGAAACAAGTATAAAATATTGATTTCGACTGCATTATCAGTTTGGCTGTGAGGCTGGTTCGCTAATCACCATGTTGTATTGAAAATGGGTTTTGTGGAGTGTTTGAAAAATATAATAAATACTAGCTGACACCTGTCTTGCTTTACATTTTCCAAAGATGGCTGTATTTTTTACTGAAATTTTTCTACGAAGATCCCATCTTTTCAGAAATTGTCAAAAAATCTTTAAATATAGGGAGAAATTTGTATCTAATGTTGCTACAATTAGTCCATTTATACCAATAGAGTACATCTTTTTAAAAAAAAATTGTCAAAAAAAACTTTAAATATACTTGAGGAAAGGGAGAAATTTGTATCTAACGTTGCTACAATTAGTCCATTTATACCAATAGAGTACATCTTTTTAAAAAAAAATTAAGAACTAAAAATTGAAAATTGAGAACTACAATTAGTCCATTTATACCAATAGAGTACTAGTAATTTATGCTAGAGTATTTAAAGACTATAATCGAATATATGCAAGAAACCTTAGCAGGAAAAAAAACTTTATGCACCATTATTAGCTCCCTAAAGGGAAATTATTTGCTGAATAAGCACATGTGCACCACAGAGATCCAAGATTCAAAGAGTCACTTGAGACCCCAATGCATTTCAGAAGAAATCAAAGAGTTATAAATGCCAATAAAATCTTTCCATTCATTCCAGGAAGCTGGACTGAGCGACAAACTCTAAATGTAAGGCTGGTCGCCATAGTTCTGCAATCAGACACAGAGTGGTGACCTCCTAGGAGAAAGCAGGCCTAGCAGTAGTTACAATAATACTACAATTATTATAGTTGCAAGGATCACCGATGATGAAAAATATGTTGCAATTAGAAAGAAAAGAAAGGTTTACCTATCAGTCTCAACAGCGCTGGCTGCTTTGGTAACAGCATATCTCCTGACTAGTAAGGATGAAGAGCCCTCGGCAGGAATGGCACTTCCGCTACGGCACGGTGTAATACTACGTCTAAGCAATAAACTATCTTCCATCACTTCCATATTTCCATTCTTGACAATGTCTTTTTTCGAACTTCCTTGACTCTATAAACCAAACACAAAATCAGTTTAAAGGAATCAATAATATTCTTTCAGTGGATGTCAAACAGTGATTTTAGGTCACTTCTGTAAATTGAAAATGGCGGCTTTTTTGACATAAACGATCAATTTTGTAAGGTTGGTATGTGTATGGTGTTGCTATTACTAAAAAAAAAATTAATAGATTTTTAGCGTTTATCTAAAGTTATGAAAATGTAATCATTTGATATCAAATAAGTAGGTAGTACTGAAATAACTTTCAAAATAATATAATCTTTTTTTCCAACCCTCGTTTTCTGCTAGACACTGTTAAGTGGCTCTTAAATAGTTAAAATTTCAATATACTATATCATTATTTAGTGTAAGTTGGATCAAGCTAGCTTAGGTAAAACACAATAAATACCCCACACATACCAAAATTATTTTAAATGGCAACACCGACTCACAACAAAATCAATCTCACCAACTTACAAATACAAAATTGAAATGTCATATTGTTTTCTCTACCTAGGTTTGTATGAACAAAGCTTGAAATTTTCAAAAAGAGATATGATAACAATTTTTAATCAGATACAAACTGAACAAAATATTAATCGAAGCGTTTTGCAAAAAACATTGGGTGTATAATATAGAATAACCTCAAAATCATTAGTATTTATGAAACTAGTAGTCCATTTTAAAACCTATTATCAAATCATTTTAAGAAGTAGAGTGCGAAACAAATTGGTTTATGAACGAATAACTTACTTTATTTTGACTAGGACTCGGAGATTTATCTCCTTCACCTCTCTGTTCCGTGGCATCGAAGTATATAGACGGATCATCTATATTAGGACTGTGTCCAGCCACAACGCCATTAACTTGCTGCTGGGAGACTCTCGGAGGAGTACGGGACAATTCGTTATTGCTATTGCGTTTCTCAACTACACTGGTTTGCACTTTAGCTGAAATAAGAAAATGACAATTATTTAGCCATAAATTACCTTTCAATAGCATATTCAAGATAAGAATACAAAGATATTAGATTAAGGCAACTCACGGATAGGAGATGAGGCAGGAGGCTGTATTCTAATTTCTAATCTACCACTAACAGTAGGTTGATCCATGGGCGGTGGAGAACCTTCGCCAACAGCATTTAACGCCATAGCCTGTGAAGATGTAACAAAGAATTTAAATATCTTAACCCTTTAAGTGGGACATTCATATTTTCTTTGAAATGACATAAGTTCAATGATTTTTCTTTTCATTTTAAAAATGAATCTGTGCACACTCAAAGTGAACACAAATACACTCCTTGACTCTTTCACAGTAAGCTACTTAAAGTTTGTGTCGTGAAAGAGGAAGATGGTCCGCACCTGGGATCGAACCCACGACCTGCAGTATGAAAGCTGGCAATGAAACTGCCAGGCTACCAACAACTTCTTATCATAGCAATATAAAAATGGGACAATTAATTAAAAAAAATAAGTACATAGATATAGGTAGGTACATTGTATTTATTTTTAAAATCTGGGGCATTATGCTATTCAAAAACAGTAAGTAACAAACATTAATCATTGGCAAAATTATTGCATTAACAAAATTTATTTAAAAATCAATGTTTCCAAAAAATAGTAAACATGAGAATGAATAAATAAATCTTGGAAATCACATCCAAATTTCAAATTTCACAAAAACTATTAAATAGTTTTTGTGAAATTTGACAAAATAAATTTTATTTTGAACATTTGCACCACGGTCTTTTTTTCAGTCAGATTTTTGTAAAAAAAATTTAAACAGACAAAATATTGTATGTGTGTTTGAAAGCATCATCTGGCAAATTTCAATTTTTTTAAAATAAAATTTAGTGGGACAATTCGGTATGTTGCAGTATTGCAACAAGGCTGATTGAAGGGTTAAAATAAATATAGTAGGGAAAGTGGTTTAGCACTTACTGGCAGACTATGTAGCCTCAGGCTGCCACCCCTCTGCGGGGTGGGATTGTTGGCATCAGACCTAACTCCCACATTCCTCATTACATCTACTTTGTACACAATATCATCAAAGGCAGCTTGCTGAAGCAGGGGTGGACTCAAACACTGCCTCATCACATTACCTGGAAACATTCTTTATTACTAACCAATTCAATTATCTACAGTCAGTCTATAAAGAGTAGAAATGAATTTTCCATGAACTAAAATGTCATCACTTTGGCAACACTAAAATTTTGATTTTTTTTGTTCTATACCAGATTGGATTGGGGCATAGTATGGCAACTGCCATTTTGTGGATTAATTTTTTTCTTAATTTATTTATGCACTCACCCACTTTGTGGATTACAGTGTCTAATATATATATGGAAGAAAAAATAACAACTAATGACTCTAATAATTCATTACTAATGTTCGATTTTTAAATGGAACAAACCACTACGGGCTTACGACCGTCTTCTACTGTTATTTCGAAGGCTGGCTTAATGTGATCACTTTACGTTAATATATATATATATATATATTTTTAACAGCGTTTTAAGACACAATTATTCCGTTTGGGGTGCCATTGTCAACGCAATTCATCATTAAACTCTAAGAAATAGGTGATAATGGATTAGGAGTTTCGGAGACAAACATTACCACCTAATGGCGAACGTTGTTAACATAAAATGATCACACTAAGGAAGACGGTCGTAAGCCCGTAGTGGTTTGTTCCATTTAAAAATCGAACATTAGTAATGAATTATTGGAGTCATTAGATGTTATTTTTTTTTCCTTTTAGATTGTAAAAGATTTCAATTAATGCAATAGTACTGTTGAATTCATACCTAAGTCTGGCAAACTCCAACACCTGGGTAATGTCAAATGCAGATCTGGATAATCCTCTATACCAGCTATATTCAAACATCTGAAATAAATGAGAAGTTTAGTTGATTGCTTAATGAGGCCATGATTTCGGTACAAATTCATACTAAGCCAGCCTTTGAAGGCAGTTTTAAGCCTGAAGTGGTATTTAAATTATTGTAATGTTGACATGTAAGACCCGCCATTCACGATCACTCCATCCGTCCAAACGGTACGATGTCACTCCAAAATATGACCTTGAGTGAGGAAAACCAAATGGATAATGTGGAGTGATAGGGTGAGATGGTCAAACCAAGAGCTCGTCAATAGGGAAACTTGAATGGACATGATCCAAGTTGTCACTTCACTTGAATGTCAGTATCAAAAACTTGGTCCAAATTCGTCATCATCATAGCAAAATGCTTGTATTAATGTAGTGAAATTTTGTCACAACGATAGAAAAAAAAAATCAAGTTTCGCCTCTGTCAAAATGAACACATCCATTCGAAGAAATTGTTAATGGCGGGCTAAACAATTTTATACATAGATGCCTATGTGTACAAAACTTGACAAAAACATGAATTTGTACTACATTAGTTATTCTGTGACTAAAATCGTCAAGCATCGACAATTGGTGTAGCCTTGTGTGGGTTAACTCAGGAAAGGAGTAAGCGGTCATTCGGTACGTCATGTAGAGTTCAAGTAAGGGCGGTTTGACGGGCCAGTCTTGCTGGAAGATAAAAAATGTTGCATAACACTGGCAACACTCCCAGAATTTGCTGATGGTTCAGTTACCTGATTTTCTTAGGACTCCATTTATGTCTAGAAGGCACCTGGTTCACGACTTGTTGGGTTTGCTGCTGTCCTCTCTGATCTCCCTCTTGGATTTTGTGCAACTGTCCATTGGATGGTTGTTTGTTACTACTTGGAATGTGTTTCTGGAAATACACCCATACAACATAATATTATACAGTGAAAGCCTGCAGCCACAGCCACTATAAAGGAGATGAAATAGTAGTAAAGGTAAAAAAGTAATTACAACTATGCCATTGGCTGTTGCGGAAGCGGGGGTCACGTGTACTTCGGTCAGTTGTTGCCGGCCATGTTCGTCCGACGACTGCGTAGTGTTGTGGGTAGGAGCATCTCTGAAACATATATTTATCGGGTTACGTCACATCATTCACAGACGACGCACGTTTTTTATTAAAATAAACATTCGACACCAGCTGACCTGCTTTGGGCGTGGTGGGGTGTTGAGTTGGACGTTGCCACAACAACGCTCTGGTGATGTTTAGTTTTGTCCCTCTCGCCAGCCAAAGACAATCTGTGATCAGGAGACTGTAAAAAAAAACCAAATCAGTTATACAAGTACCTAAAACTATTTTATTACTGTCGGTTCATTTTAAAATTGATCAAAATAAAATACCAATAGTTTTCTGCACAATTAAGGCGGATATTTAAAATGTTGACCAATGAAAAAAATTTTTCAGCCAAATTTAAAAAATGGCTGACAATCAGGCGGAGACTAAATATTAAAATACCGTCTCAAAAGGGGCATGAACATCGTGTGAAAAAGTCATTCTCTCGATTAATAGATTTTTTATGGTTTTTTAATCAAATCCTGAGTAGCTAACAATCGAAACTTTCAGAATACCTCAGAAATAGAAAAATGCACGAAATAGAAAATTTCTTAGTGCTTTTTACAATATGATATTTTTCAATCTTGAAATGAAATTGACGTTTGACAAAAACTGTGAGTTGATTGATAGAGATGCGATTGCCAGAATAGGACAACCTCTGTTGGGAAAGCTAGTTATTTGATATAATACAAACCTGCAATTGTTCCTGTTTCCATTCATTGTCAGTAGTCTCTTCAGAGTCGTCAAACTGTGATTTCCACTGTGACGCCAACGTGAGAGCTCCCCCTTTAGTTACCTGCAAATACCTCTCCCTTATAATACCCTCATTCTAAACTGACACTTATTTCATAGTTTGATCACAACCCTCTACCAAATATTCCTAGTTCTACATAATAAAAGGAAATAAAAGAAAAATATAAAATGAAATTAAAATATACCAAAATTGTTTTTAATCTAGGACAGGGATTGCATTCAAATCACCTGTTGTAATGCCGATACATTTTCGTCGTCGATAACGGCAAACTGGGTGAGACTTTGATCGGCACGGCAGACTTGCTTACTGCTTATACCACTGCCACTCGATCCCGGTCGTACCCCACGACGCCCTGAATCAAAGAAAACAAACCACAATAATTATTTATATAATGAAATTCAAATGTTTATGTGGGTGTGTATGTACTCGATAGATTCAAAGACTAGTGAACTTATTCAATGAAACATTGGTGATCTGTTCTACTAATGTCCAGGAAGGTTTAAGCGGAGTATGAGTTCAATACCACTCCTTGGAGGGTAGTTACAAGTAGAAAAGGTTAAAATGTAACAAACATTCCATTAACCAGGAGTAAATTATTTTTTTTATTCTAGGTTAGGTCGAAGTTCGGGTCAGCTAGTTATTAAATAAAACATATTGTTTTTTTTTTTCATTTGCATGATAAGTGCAATAGAACATCCATTTTACAGATTGCAAAATAAAAGAATTGAAGATTTAATATACATATTATGTGATGCGTAGAATCATTAATTTATGGAATTAAACAGTTTTCTTACTTTACCTGTTAATCATGTCCCGATAATCGAGGTTCTACTCTCTTATAATTCATTACGTTCACATTATTTGTGTATTAGACATTTTGTTGAATTACCAAATATAACGTGATTTAAAACATAATACAATACATACCTCTGCGTTGTATCTCAGCACCACTTTGTTGCCTCAATTCGTACGAATACAAACTGTCCACTTCTGTTACTATCCTAGGACTGGCAGATTCCCCTGTGAACAATAGCGTTTATATTATATTCACATCTTGTTATATGGTGAATTTCATTAATTTGATCTGTTATAAATAATTTACCTGGAGTAGCTCCACCTGCAAAGTCTTGAACGCACGTTGGGGGAGCTGTGACCACTCTTAGTCTGCCCAGCGTAGCTCCCGTGTGTTGACTAGAAGGAGTAGCACGATCACCAGAACCTAACAAAGAAACACCCAGTTAATATTATTCATTTATCCAATAAATATAGTTTCTGTAAATTCTGTTTCTTAGTCTCCTGAGACTATGTAGGGTGTATGCCTACAAACTACAGTTAAAATAGGATAATTGGGAGTTTGAAAGGCCAGTAGAGTCATAGTGAGCTATATCTTGCAGGAAGTTTGGGTCAGTAAAATTCTGCGAATTGTCAAGTTGCATAATGCCAGCATTACTACTGATTAATCCGACTTATTAGCATCCTTGTTGCCTACCCCGGGCACGATGTTAACATCATGTGAAACATAGCAGACAGCGAGAGGATGAAAGACAAATTTCTGGACTTAAAACCATGACCAACCAGCAAAGGGAAGGTAGCCCCTACAGAAAATCCACCAGTGAAGGTAAGGTAATGAGAAACCACTCTGGTTAACACATTCCTAGGAAATAACCATGGTGAGGATTCTGTTATTTGCTGTAGTGATTGCCAGGGTTAGTTAGGGATTAGTGTCAGGGTGAACCGATTTGGCATTCTTTGACAGCAGACGCCAACACAATTGCAGGTTGTGCATATGAACTTCCTGTCGATGATAGTAATGAATTATCAGAGTGTAATTTAGGTAAAATGTTCTCACCTCCCATGTTGGCTCTGGGTCTGCAGGGTGGTATTGACTGTCTTTCAGGTCGGCTACTGGGACCCTCGGTTCTACACTCGGACACCAGCTGCTGGCTGGTGACCATCACAGCACCCTACAAACAATTTTACATAATCTCTCGACTAATATTGCTTCTTCAAACCTTATTTAAATAACTAAACAGAATTCTTCAGTATTACAATCATTCACATTTTTCTGTACTAGGAAACGGATTTGTTTAATTCTAGTTATTCCTTATGGAGAGAATTGTTAACTTTTGAAAATACAAAAATTGATTGCACTTCCAGGAATGTATTAAAACAAATTAAGTGTAATAAAAGTTGTACTGGAAGACACCTTTGAGAAGAAATAATACTAGACCGCTGTTTAACTCATACAAACTGTGACGTTTGTCGGTAGCGGTTTGTGACATATGATTTTTTAATTTTAATATTTTAGCATTAACACAGAGGAAGTTTATGTTTTAATCATATAATTAGTTAAAGGAAGTGACTATGGATTTTGTTGTGTTGTCTTGTGCATCTATTTATCTTCAGTCACATGACTGTTGAATAAAGGAACCGATTTTCGGTTCTGCGCATCTAAAAAAGTTCTCTAATAATATTTGTACTCATTAACAAAATAGATTAAAAAATAAATACACATATAATCCTTCAAGAAAACACAGATAAAAGAAAACCTCTGAAGAGATGGTTCATGAACTGTCACTCTATTTCACCAGGGATGGAATAGACAAAGATACAAATCCTTGAATCTATACAAAGGATGAGGACAAGTGTTTAGAATAAAAGTATGAATACCTTAACATTTTCATCAGAGGATCTAGCAGATGGAACTACGGCATCCGTCTCGTCGGCAACCTTATCAGGGGTACTAACTTGCGTGGCCACGGGCGGTTTAGTCCTCTTGTTCGGACTACTGGGGACTCTGTGCCCCAGCGCTTCCGTCGACGGTGCTTCCCCACCACTTGGCACAATACTAGATACGTTGACTACGGCGGCAGTTGCCATCCTCACGTTGGTCGTGCTCGTCATGTTGGTAGCTGTTATGTTGTTTTTGTCTATTGAAACCTGTACAAGAAGTAAAAGCGTATGCAGAATGAAAATATTGCTTCATCTATCTATACATATAAAAAAATGGAGCCCTATTTCCTTTGGACACAGCATCATGTGTGAACAACTGGACCAATGTCCCTAAGTCTTTATTTGTTGTGTTTACTATTCTCAGGAGAAATTTTTTTTCTTTTTTTATGAAAACTTTACGTAGGTAACCTTCTTAGTGCTTTTTAAAATATAAATATTTTGAATTTTAACTGGTGTTTGACGTCTGTCAACGATGTTGATAGTTAGTGCAATGGACAGAACGTGAATTATAAACATTGTTTAAAACAGATGCATCAATGGGAAAATAAAAACTTTTTTTTTTACATAAATGAATCTGGGCTCACTCACAGTGAACACAAATACACTTTTGACATTGTTCACACTAAGCAAAGGTTTGTGTTGTGAAAGTGGAAATGGACGGCACCGGGATTCGAACCCACGACCTGCAATATTGTACGTACGAAAGCCCTCAACTGAACCGCTGGACTACCAACCACTTTGTTAAATTATACTGGTTTAATAATTAATTCATCATCAAACAAATTCATTATTCATAGTAAAGACTGGGCAAGGTGTCGGGAAAGCTAGTATATGAATAACATATTAACATAAGTTGCTACAAAAAAAATAATAAAAATTGTAATGGTAAGCGTAAGAAAAAAGATAGGATTAAGAGTTCAATTCATCGAGAGTTAGCCAAGGCGAGAGAAGTTATAGTACCTTTTCTTTATGGGCTAAATTGGGTGCCGTTTCCGTAGCCAAAGCTGTGGTGAATTCGGTGTCTATTCTCCTTCTTGCCTGTTGAAAAAATAACAACTAAACTAAGCTCTATTTAACACACTACAATTATTATTAGTGATGTGTCTCTTAACTATAAAACCCATTGTCTAACTGAACTCACAGTATGTTAATTATAAATAGGAGGGAAGGTCAACTAGTGATTTAAATAGAACTGCTTGCAATCCACTACTAAATTTACACCTGACATTTTTTTCACACTTTGAGAAAAATGTTAGAAAAATATACACGAAAATCTAGTATAGTGGCAACACTTCACTCAGAGAGATTTTTTTTTGTTAATATTTTTTTTTTTAATTTGAATTAAATACAAAAAATAAAAAACTACATTAATGAATATTTAAAAAAAAATAATAAAAAAAACTAACATGATCTCTGTTATCAGCTGGTTGAATATTCTCTTGGTTGTTATCCGGCTGTGCAGGCAATTTAGTTCTTGACAGTTCGGCTTCTCCGATAACCTGTGGAAAGAAAACGATATGTGAGCTTTAATGTAAATTCTATTCAAAGGATTAACATATAAACAAGAGTTGATTCTTGGATCTTTAAAATCTAAAATTGGGCAATGTAGCTGTCACATGGTGATAGGTCATATAAGTGTCCTTGAATAGCATTGAAACAAATTTAAAGGGTTCTCATTCATAAAGTACTAAAGTATGTGTGAAAACACGTAGAACGCCGATTCCGTCCAGCGCAAAGCATTTAAAGCATTTAAAGGGACATGCCGGAAGGCGGGTTCTTGCTTTTTCTGTGCGTATCCCCATTCAAATGCATAGAAACATTCTTTGCGCCGAATAGAATAGACCCAAAACTTTAAGTATAAAGTCAAACACTGCGAATGAAAGTGGTCAATAATTGACGGATGAATCAGGGAAACGTAACGTAAATTATAGAACAAAACTCAACAGTAAAATTGATTCACACATACATTACAATACATATTATAAGCAATAGACTCATTATATTTGCATGTTGTGGGATAATTATATTGTGTGAAGGTGTGTTCACATACAGACCAGAGGTCACACCTTTGCAGTGATACACCGTAATCACGAAGTATCGTACACAGCACGATGTTAAAGTAATTCATAGAATAAAAGAATATGGCTTCGTGCCAACTCAATTACCAATTTTACTACTCTAAATCACCTTCCTACGCTTTGAAACTACAAAATTTTAGTCCATAAAGCGGGTAAAAAAATAAACTGCAAGGGGAAAGTTTGGTGCACAGAAAATTAGACTTACATAAGTGCAAACTTTGATCATGCTAAAATCTTTATACATACAGAAAACCAGCTGTAATTGTTGTACAAATATTTTGCAAGGAGGTGACAGACTATAGAGTACTGCCTAATACCCCCGTATAGTACAAATATTTTCCTTGACAATGTGATAGTTAATGGGGTCAATGCATTTCAAGATTAACAAAGAGCAAAAACCAAGTTTCGACTAGGTAGTTTAAACATAATGAATATTTCACCTTGACGTTATTTTCAGGGACCTTCTCCCAGTCATAGGGATCCGATTCGGAAACTCCTCTCCTTTTCATAGATCTTTCAAACATTGCAGCCAGCATCTAAAAAAAATATTAAAATTTTATTAAGGTTTTATAAAAAAAAATCTACCTAAATAGATAATTACATTTATTAAAAAAAGAAATATTTAAGATACTCACAGCGTAATCGGGTTTGTCAAAATACTTGAGCACTTTGATGTGGTCCAAAAACTGTCTGAGATCAGACGGCAAATGTTTCAATAACAGCCTATGGTCATACTTCTCCTTCATTTGTCCAACCTGAAGATGACAAGCATTATATTATGTTTATTTATTTATTTTTTCAGACACATTTGCAAGTGATGATACAAAAACTTTTACCTAAAAGGTATGGACAAAAACACACCAGTAAATTATAAACATGAATAGCGAGTAGGTGAGAAGTAAAAGGCAAACAACAAAAAACATAGGTTCAGCTGGGGTAAAGGGATGTAGGCCAAGGACAGGAAAAAGAGAATAGAATAGCTCATGAAACTGCAGTATAAATCATTTGTTGCTTGTAGATGGATATTCTTGGACAATGAAATCTTATTTGACAGTGCTAAAGTAGAATAATGTCTTACTTGTTCCTTGTCTTTGATTTTTCTCCAGGGAAGCTGTCCGTTCACAAATTCAGCCAGCATATAAAACAAGGACCACAAGTCATCATGTCTTCCCATTTCCTTATTCCTATGGGCATTGATTGATGCATATCTAACAGTACCTGAAATAATTAATATTATATGAATCAAATTGCAAAATTTATAGTTTAGATGCGGTCGGCATATCGCTGTGTTAGAAGAAAACGTCCACACTGACTGGTGACTTGCTTTGGCCCCAAATGAAACAATTCAACTTCTTTTATGAATAAAAGATAATCATTGATCGTTGTGACTTTTATAATAATACTAGCTTTCCCGACAGACGTTGTCCCTGTGGTCCTAACTATGAATATTGAATTCCAATTAGCTTAGTGAGATTAAATAACCCCGACATCTGTTTTAAAACATATTTTTCATCCACATTTTTTCAGTCGCGCCAACTATCAAACTCATCTATCTATCAAACTGACAGCTTCCGTCAAACACCAATTTAATTTAAAAATTGGAAAAAAATATAGTGTTAAAAGCACCAATAAGATTACCTATTTTGAATTTCCTAATAATTGGTGCAACTTTCTTAATTTTTTCTTTCATAAGGACCTTCTCCTGGCAAAAGCAAATACGACAAAAAAAGAATCAGCAAAATCAGTCCAGCCGTTAAGGCTTGATGCGATGACTACGCAAAATCCGCCTCCATTTTTATAATATAGATAAGTATGGTCCACAGTCTCACAAATAATGAAGATAAAACTAACAGTCTTACTCATAAGCGAAAAGATGCAAAATGTCATATGTAACATGGAAAGCAATCAGAATACCACATAGGACATAAAATTTCAACTAATTAGTTTTATAAATCTTGCACTTGTGACAATCTTCTTTCAACATAGCAATATGTCATTCCCAGCTTAATACACACATATTATTTTCATTCCTACATAATTTTATTTCAATAGATGTAATTGCTATCGAAAACTTTTGGTAAACAATCTCGACAGGACAGACAATGAGTCCATCAGATCTCGGAAAAAATGGGCATGGGCTTACAATCTCTTTTGATCATTTTGAAAGATACCAGTACATCTTGGTAATATTTACTGTTTCCTTGCTGTCAGATGTATACAAGAAGAAGTAGCAATTTTACCTCTAAATCCTGCTGCAGCACGCGGTGGTCTGACCTGACCATTGCCGTCCCTATATTGTCTAGCCAAGCCGAAATCTAACATGTAGACTTTTCTCATTGTTGATGGTAATCTCCCTATACTAAAATTGCTCTGTGAAACAAATAAAAAGAATATTAAAATTCTATTACAAAATGAATACTATGTATTTCAATATAAAATGCACACACTTACAGGCTTGATATCCCTATGTAAAAATCCAGCTTCATGTATTGACTCAATAGCTTTCAATATCTGAAGTCCAAGCCTGAAACAAGTCAAAAGGATATGTAAACAAAGACATCCCACAGACAAGTCAAGAAATCTATTTTGAGATTTGGGACTCAATCCACTTTGCACTTTTCAAAAAAAAAAGAAAAAAAAGCAAAGTTTTTCTTCCACCCCATTCCATTCCATTTTTTTCGCAAAACGGACTATGAAAAATATCTATTGCAAAGAGAATCAACCGTTTTGTTCCACCATTGACACTCTTCATAAAAAAACTTTGCAAATCAATTGAAAAGTTGTTATAGAAAAAAAAATATTGTGGCGATTTTTACTACAAACAAATGTAGTAGACACTACTTATTAATCACACAATGGCAACGTAACATTTAATTCTTATTTAGGGGTGAAACAAAATAACACCCTAGATGTTGCTACCATCAATTGCAAAGTGGATGAATATGATAGAGATACTGCAAATAATATTTCGTAAAATAGGATTCTGCTTAAAGAAGTCTAAAATAATTTAAATAAAACAATTGATTTGTTATTCCACAATATTTATTTACCTGACTATGCAGGACCTGTTCCTGCGAAACTAATTTAAATAACTTTAAATAATTCCACCAAGAATGCACGTTCAATTCGATAATTTTATTAAAGAAGTCTGCTGAAGTACACAGTCCCAAGTCGACAAGTGCGATGGCGTTTCACATCACATATTTTTAATCAATTTCGTATATCTTCTTTATTTAGAAATTTAGAGTATTTTTTGCCTCCAACGATTTCTAGGTCTCACAGACTATCGCGGCGAGTAGATATTTGGGAAATTCACGATTGCTTGTAAAAAAAAACTATAGAAAATTGCAATTTCTGGACCATTAAAACATAAATGATCTCACCTGAGAGTGGTGCTCAGTGAAAAGGCACCCCTCGGCTGAGCTCTCCTCAGCTCGGCCAGATTCTTCCCTTGAAGCTGCATAACAACATAGTTGAATCTGTCATTACGACCACAGCCTATAAACCTACATGCATGCTCTTTTCCTGCAACCAGAAAACATTCAAGATCATTTCAACAAATATCCTTTAAGGCAACATATTGAATTTTAGGGAGTTTATGTTGGATTCGAAGACAAACCTTGTAGTTTCTTCAGCACAGCCACCTCCATTTTGAGCACCTGTTTGGGTTGTCGCGCAGACTCCACCTTGAGGGCGACCTGCTCCGATGTCAGGAGGTCTAAGCCCTCGTATATCTCCCCAAATCCACCACCTCCAATTTTTCGTACAACCTAAATAAACATTCATTTTTAGAGAAAACTCAATCATACTACGCTTCAAACAGTAGAGTAGGTATTGTGTGTAGTAGAGTTACCTTCCATCTTTCTTTAACAACGTGCCCAGGTTGCAGAAGGTCTTCTGAAGTCATGGTGATGTGGGCCTGGCGGGGAGAGTCCTCACTCTCTAACCGCCTTTGCCCTAGCGCCGGAGCTGTGCGGGACCTGCAAAAAGATCCAAATCGTTAATGTTCCCCATCTAACCAGATCAGTGCATATCAAGAAGAACAGTACAATCCTTTCTGCTCGGCCTGGGACTGGACTAGTCTGAAAATCTTTTATGTGAATTTATTATATAATGTGAAAAAAAAAAAAAATACCTCGATACGGGTGCAAACCCAGTGAGATATTTTTAGGTTTTTACAAAAGAACAAAAATAGTGTAATTATTATTATATGAAAGAAAATATTGTACACTGAAAGAAAATATTGTACAAAGTTCTGTTTTTTTTGTTTTACAGTTTTCATTTTTTTTCCTACGATCATCTATGAATCTTTTAATATTCACTCTTTGACAAAGATTAAAAATTTGGAATATTATAAGCTCAATATATTTTGATATTTTTTAACCATTTAGTTTCTCTTAAAATATTGACTCGCATTCAATTCGGGGTTTAGGGTAACAGACGTTAATATTGAAATGAATGTTACCTGTTTTTTTTTTTTACTTCTAATTACCTAAATGAAGGCTTATCGACTAAGTTTTACATTCTTTAATGAATACTTTATATTTATAAATTCGGGGTTGCGTTATATTCAGGATATATTACATTTTATAACTAATAGTGTTTTATTTCAATTTTAGAAGGGAAATGGATCACGGATGTTTCTTTTCCTATTTTCCAACATATCTATATTAAATTAAGATGGACTGGAAGCATAAACCAATACATTAGAAATGATATTATGTGGCATATAAAATGACAGTGGCACCAAGTGTTAAGTAAGTACCTTAGTAAAGGAAATCCAGGGTGTTGGTTATGTTGTGGTGGGGCTGGTTTGGCCTGGCCCCCACTGTGCCTGCTGCTGGGGCCCTGACTGCTTGTGCTGCTGCTACTGCCTCCCTCTCCACGCGGGCCCTGCCCACCATGGCTGCCGCTCACGCCACTGTCTTCTGAAAAGCAAATCAATCAGTATGCATAGACCC
Source organism: Mystacides longicornis (assembly GCA_963576905.1). Taxonomy (NCBI): domain Eukaryota; kingdom Metazoa; phylum Arthropoda; class Insecta; order Trichoptera; family Leptoceridae; genus Mystacides; species Mystacides longicornis. Next base: position 29,889,931 of record OY756425.1, read on the forward strand.
CATCAATTAGTATACACCAAACATGCCAAACTTTTATACACATACCTTTTGATGTTTTGTAATCTTCTATATATTTGGAATTATGTTTGTTGTTAGTGGCGAGGGTGAAATGTACCTCAGGCTGTTTGTCAGCCTCTCGTTTCTTATCCTTACTGCTATCCTTGTGATTACACACCGGGTTCTGTTTCCTGAAACAATAGCATGTTTCCATTATTATTCATTTCTGAGTTATGAGAGTTATTTTGTCTATGAACATTTTCATCTAATTGGGAACACAGACCTACTATATCTATGGACTGCTAACGTGAACTGTCAAAGGAACAACTTGTGTTATCAACATGGAAGGATTTTTCCATACTAACGAAGAGGCAAAGAGGCATTGGATATTTGTAAAAATGTACTCATTTGAAGCCTCTCAACCTAAAGTCTGTTGGATTTTGATAGGGAAAAATGTTTTAATGTTACATTATTGATGTAACTATCATTAAATTGACATAATTGTTGTTTTTCCTCTTCAACATGTTGATAACATGGGGAACTCAGGCTAGCAATCCATAGAATATAAGATCAATGATTGGGAAGCTTGCCATAGAGATGAAGTGAAAAATTAACAAGTTCATTTTTTAAAAATCAAATAATATTAAATCCAAGTCAAGTCAAGTCTTAAAAACCCAAAAGAGTGCTGGCCTTTTTTAAACACACTATCCAATATTGCTACATAAGATATTTTTATATAACTTCATAAAATAAATAAATAACAATAATATTATGATCATTCTTTAAAAGTATTTAGTATCCTAAGTAGGAATAATAAACAAGAATTTAAACAAATTACCAGTGAAAAAAAAAAACATGTCTTTGTATCGATCAGAGGTTGTATCAATATATTGTCTACATAATTGAGATAGGGATGTATTGTGAAAATTATTTCAAGTATTTCAATCACAGCATTTTCAATTTTATTCTTTCACTTTATTCTTAATTAAAGGTTATAAAGAAATATACATCAGTTTTATTGTTGTTTGATGAGGTTATGTAGTTGTCAAGTTCGTAACAAATGGATACAAAATTTAATGCAAATTTCTGTTGTAATGACAAAGAACTCAGATTTGATTTAAAATAATTCTTGATTGTAATAGCATATTAAAAACAAATATTATACTTTTAAACATTTCACATAATATAACGATTGTAAATAATTTTCGAATGAATATAGGTACTAGTTATAATGAATATTTACAGCACTTTTTTACAATCAATCATTCAACATTTGTATTGTATTATGGATATTCTGTATGTTTTACTTGTGTTTTTTTTGCAGATAATGTGCATGTATAATAAATGCTTAATCACTTGCCTACAAGCTAAATACCCACACAAACAGGTGCATACATTTTACACTGATGTAATTTTTATGCCATTACTTATTATTATGTACGCCTACAGAATGACAAATAATAAAATAATTGACACAATACAATGTTCCGCTATTAGAGTTGAGCGAATTACATTACAAGGTTGATTTACCATTCGATGTATTTTATATTAATTAATTTTAGCGATCATGTAATATTTGGTTCGTTTGTTATGTACTCATCTGTCAAACTAAACGCATTGACATCACATTATTGTATTGTAATAATTATTAGCATAAAGAAGTCGCCGATCTGATGACAATTTTTATTTCAATATTAAATCAACGGACGACAGAGAATCATACCATACTGTGTCTGATTTTGGAGCACAAAGATTATATGGATCAAAAATAAGCACGCAGGGGCACTTTTACAGTAGACAAAAAAATAAAACCGTGTTTAAGGATAGGAAAAAAATGTCCCGCCCACATATAATCGATTTTGAGCCAGACTTTTGGTTAATTCGGCAAAAAATATGAAAACATTAAATTTAGAATACCTGAATTAATATTCAAAGGAACCTCAGAGTCCAGCAGCCTATTAGATAATTGACAACCACACGGAATATATAATCCAAGAGCACTGACAAAAGAGCTTGACACTAACTACCAGTTCATTTTTATAACTTAAATATGTTCACACACGTGTAAAACTGTAGAAGGAATCCAAAGCGACAAAAAATCCACTTATAATGTAATGGTTATCACAAATAATTATCCGTAATAACGAAAAATTTCTGAAATAACAAAACACCTCTTATCACTTTTTGCCCTTCGGGATCGATCGGACCGCCATGTTGGATTCAATTTTCAATGCGTCGTGAAGTTGGCGCATCTCGTCACTTGTGATGGTACGATGAGATGAAAATATATCACAACTGTCGTTAGAAAGAGAGAAAAAATATCAGCTGTACAGTGTTGACTGAATATAGCTGGAAATTGAAGAAAAGCCGGGAAAGATATTTTCCGGTTCGATGTTAGCTGGTTTCCATTTCCTGAAATTATTTGTGGATTTTTCATAATTTTGCAAAAGATTTTTTAGAATATTTATTAAATGACTTAATCTTATTTCATTGAACGTAAGGTATTTATAATAATGGGTTATTTTCATATTTATATTTGTAGAGATAGTTTGTTATCCCGTGTTGCTAATAATAATATACCTTGTGCTATTTGACATTTGAGGAAATGTGAACCAGGGGATGGTACGGTCCACCGAGACATTGTCATAAATCGATATAGAACATTTTATTATACTGTATATTGTGTATAATACGATAATGATATTCTTAGGTTATCATTTTGTTTTGTACAAAATCACAAGTGCAAAAGTAGGTGGAATATTGAACAACTTCAACTCTCAAAATCAGCTGATTTCATGGTTCACGCGAGATAAGAGTATTAATTATTTACAGGTTATGACTACTTCTTATCGATTTACATACCTACATTCAAAGAGTTCCACATTACAAAATGTTTTCACACTCACTTTAACAAAATATATTATCTAATAGATGCGTTATACCGATGATGTGTGTTGGTGTTAAAATTATTTTAGAATGCATTGAAGGCGTTACCAACTAGTTCAGCCATAGGACACGCCACCTATTCTGAACATCTCCATACAGCCTGCTTTGAGAAAGGTGGGAGGAATTAGTGGATTGCGGTAACTTATGCTATTGTAGGTACACGTGCTTGGCATGTTATTCGATTTCTCTGCATTCCGTTTCTGGGGTAATGCATTTTCGCATATTATGTAGGTATGTATACAGTCGCGAGAAGAATATTTTAAAATACTGTGTTCCAACTTTCATTTCAATATTTTATTATGAAGATTATTAAATACAAGCAGTGAAATATGCAAAAACAAACTTGATTATTACACGAATTAGTATTTTAACTTATCATTTTATAAGCAATGAAAATGGTTATTTGATCCATAAAGTAATAGTAGTTTTATTATAATGTCGGAGGTAGGTACCGACTGATATTTATAATATTAAAATTTCAAATCTGATCCCTGTACAAGTGTGTACCGGGATGTACCTATCTGCTGCCAATCTCTATCAAATAAATATTCGCTTTCTATTATAGCCAGACTTCATGTAATCGTACTATACTTGCTGATTGGATTGGACTCGTAAAATATTGTATTTGAGTCATGTCAAAAATGTGACATAACAATATTTTTTTTTATCATAGTAATCGTTACAAATAGTTTGTAAAACTTTTTCGACAAAAGGTTAACAGTTAGCTTAGATAGATTAAATTGAATTTTAGTATTCGTGCATGTCACTTACAGACATGGCATAAATTTAAAAATCGAATAACGCTGATAGGTACAGAGAAAATAAAAAAGTTCATCAAGAACGGATGTTTGAATTTCAGAGGAAAGGTTCCATAACCAGAGAGTTTAAACAATATTGAGGAAGCGTAGACAAATTTAATAAACATAAAGGATGGTATATATTTTAACCGGCTTAATTAATACTCTAAAGAAACAGTATTGGCCGGTTTATTCCGACATTGTCTCCCACGCTAGATTTGTACCTACACTAATAATTTAACGTATTTTTCTAAATATAACACACACACGCGGACGGCACCAATGTCTAAAACACAACTGTCATGGATGCCAAATACAATCATAACATTTTATGCATATTATGATGATATTAAGTAGGTACTTGCTGGCCAAAACACCACTACATCATAGCTTAAATCCTATATGAGTGGGGGCAGCTGATATCGAGGAAAACGTTGCCTTTTTCTGCTAGCTTGGCACCAGTAGTAGGTACCTACCCATTAAAAACAGTTACCTACAGCAAATTCAAGGCAAACTTGGATTACAGCAACTGAAAGTTATGTAGGTAGTTTTATAAAAAAGCATAATTAACAAGAAAAACCAAGATTCTAATAAGTTAGTAGGTAAATAGTAATAAGTACCTACATAAAACTCTCATAAATCTTCTTACGTACGGAGCCGAATGTTTTTTTTAACCCATCACGCCGTTTCCCGAAGAAGGTAGGCAGAGAGTACGAACTTCCATTATTTCCTGTCCAAACACACCTCTTTTGCTTCCTCCAGTGCATAACATTACGCATACATGCTCTTCTATTCCTTTTGCTCTTGACTTGGCCTTCTGTAAGACCACACCGATATGGACGGACCATGTCATTCGAGTTCGGCCTCGTCTGCGTGCACCCATTCTTTCAGATTTGTATATCCTTTTAGTCATTCTCTCTTCGTTCATTATCTTTAATTCCTTTCTAATATTATCATTCCTCACCTTATCAATCAGTTTCTTTCCGCATATCCTACGCATCAGTGATCTCGTTTCCACAGCATTTATTCCAACTTCCAGATATTTCGTCCATGTCCAAGTTTCACTCCCATACATCATGGATGGAATCGGGATTGCATTGTGCATTGTGCAACTGTTTGGATTTAAGTGACACGTTCTTATTTCTCATTAGAGGTCTAAGTGCTCCGCCAACCCTTCTACCAGCCAGCCACCTTCCATCTCTGCTAAATAGACTTACTCAATACTCATCCATTTGGAGCAGAATGTTGAGTTTTAAAACATTTTTGCATGCGTAAGCACTTTATAAGATGGTCAAATTTGAAATCTCCTCTCCTTCTTGAACATGTTCATGTTCAAGAAGGAGTGGAGATTTCACCATCATGTCGAAAAATATCATTTCCCCCTAGGATGCGAACCCGCGCCATTACCTGTCTTACCGAGAAGCTAACCTTCTGATCAATAATTGATCAATACTTATGCACATACAGTTTTGAACTATACATACCTACGTATTAATTTCGTTTACACCAAATGCATACAACAGTTGCTACAGGACGAAACGTCAAATCATCCGTAGCCCCCAACGCGGTAAAGTAAAATTTGGGCCCTGTAACGGACGATAACATAATATAATCAAACATTAATGACCTTTTCTATGCCTGTCGTTCCACAAGGTTTGCTGCTAGTAAGAAATAACCAGTAAATCAGTCTATAATAATTGCCCTGGGACCAGCAGAATAATGTGAAAATGGATTAGTATCTACAACTACAACTGAGTGCTACAACGTCTTGTTTTGAAGTTGGTATGTGACACCTAAATAATACAGAATAAGAATGTGGAGCTTAGTTGAAAGTGACATATATGGTGGCCGAATGCCATCAGATAAGAAGAAATCCTTTAGCATATCGACGATGCAAGATTAGAAAAACTACTGACAAAGATCTAACACAACCTATGTAATCTCTATACATAAATTTCTTCTGTCCGTGTGTATGCATGTGTTTGACTGAACTCCTAAACGGCTGGACTGATTTTTATTGATTTTTTTGAGTGTGTAAAAGGGTTGGTTCGAGAATTCTAAATTAGATCAGTTATAGATACAGTTTTTTTGTTGAATTATTTAGTATGTTATTCTATTGCCATGAATCTGTTCTCGACTGTGAAATACGAGGGTTGCCTTTTATATTTCGGGATTTTTTACCATAAATTTGTAACAAACATAACTTTATTATCTCTTAAGTACTTATTTATTCAAAAGCTAAAAGTCTTTGCTTTAGAAGTCTCAGATATACCAATGCAAAAGCTTTTGACAGAAAGACGTCGGTCGTCGAGTAAGCTAGTGATTACCTTCTTATTTAAAAAGTTGTAAATTTATAAATGCACAGATAGACATTTAAATATTGAATAAAATTGCATAGTTCGAATTTCAGCTGAGAGAGATTAGTTCAGAACCGATAGGTCAAATCAATATGTTCCTATCCATCAACATTAGCGGTGTCTGGTCAGAACAAAATAACTATTGGACAGAAATCAACGATTTCGTATTTATATGTTGGTATATCTGCCTTCATAGATTCAGTGTGTACGAACGGTCATTGATCTGTTACAATAGACATTGGCATTACTTATCAATCAAATATTGGTCACATCACTCGTCGCGTATCCACCTACTTTTGGACGAGTATTATAATATACCTACGCCCCGTACTTTGCAATGCAATAGCTAAATCAGAGCCCCCTAAACTTAGTTGATTCAGATTTTTTTTAAATAATTATAATATCTGAAATATTTAAATTTTTAAGTACTTTTTTATTTTTGTCTGTTGAGGTGGGGTTCGTCTATTATGCGAAATAGACTCCCGACTGTATATCCCTCTCTTTGGTGATCTGCCTGGATGGCGTCCTCCATGCAATGCAATGTGAGGAAGCCAATAGATGAATCTTTTCTCCTCAAATGTGCATGACAGAATTTCCTTCTTTGCCACCCCCATCTCACTTCAATCTCACATACTTTCCGTACCCTCGTATTTCTCAATAATATATCTGAAGGTTTTCCTAGCAATGTTTTGACTAAATTCGCTTTTTGAGATTCTTAGTGCATTTTTTGTCGTGGTGGTATCTGTCGTAGATCGACTTTACGCCGTACGTCATAATGGGTCGTACATATTAATTGATATAAGCTTCACCCCTATTGTAAGACAGAAATCCTGTGACGGATGAGTGTTCAACTTGACAAAAATAAAACTATCAGCGAAGCAAAGAGAGAACGGAAGAAACAGTGCGAATCAATTAGCCGTCCACTCCATAAAAAGACAATACATACAATATGGAAATTCACCTATACAGAAATGACTAAGCGGTAATATAGCTGGACTGTTTTCACTAATTTTGGTTTCGAAATATTCGTATAAGCAGATAAAGTTGAGGGTATTTTTAAACAGTGAGAAAATATTGAAAAATTGCGATGAAAATAGATTTCCATACAAAGTCTTCTTGTCTGTCAGATGTGTCAAAAAGATCGCTTATTTATAGCTTATTTATAGGATAAGTGATTAGCGAGTCATCTAGTGCAAGATAAAATATTATAAAATGGGATAAATAACAAGTAGCAGCGTTATCGAAGCCATGAAATCCATCACAGGCTGTTGGGGGTTGATATAAACCACTTTGAGAATCACTGATCTAAATGGTTGTCTTATTAATCCGCGAATAGTTGACACAGTATTGGTGCACCTCCCGCCAGCGCGTCATGCTCGCGTGTCAAGGCTCGACAGACACATCATCAATTTTATTTATTTTTTACGGGTGATTGTGTGTATTGAATGTCCGCTCATTACATTGTAGGTTATTTTAAACGCCAAATATGATAAGTTACTATTTTTTTTTTTTTTTTTACTAAAACTTTATTTAATAAATAAATTCTTATCAATGAAAATTTGTTATTACAGCCGGTGGAACTTATTGTTAGGGGATTTTATCTAGTAAAACGATCTCGCCAGGTATGAAATTTCCGTGTAAAGCGTGACGTGGAAAAATTCTGGTACCACCTGGTTATTGGAAAATAGCCCGAGACGTTTTGTAAACGAATGAATCAGGCAACAACCAAGCTACCGGGGTTGATTAATAATTGTATTGAATTATTCAACACCAAGTAATAATTTTAAAACTTACCTACAGAAATAAACGAGAAATAACCTACCTACATTCCTTATCTGAGAGACCTTTGAACGTAATGCACCCCCATGGAGTTAATGCTTAAAGTAGCCAAAAAAACTATCCCAAAAAGTCCCTCACTCGAATGTACTCGTATGTAGGTAGGTACATAACTTAAGGGGCTGCTTTTTTAAATTCATGATCCATCACTAACCGAAAGTCTTTTTAAAATTGGGAGTTCCTCTTTACACCGAATGCTTTTTTTTAAAACCCATCACGCCGTATCTCGTAAGAGGTAGGCAGAGAGAACGGACCTCCAGTCTTTTCTACTCAAACATACTTCTTTCGCTCCTTCCAACGACATACCATTTCTCATCAAACCTCTCCTATTCCTCGTACTTTTTACCTGCCCTTCCTTGAGGACGGAATCAATGTGTTCGATCCACGTCATTCTCAGTCGGCCACGCTTTCTTACACCTTTCCTTTCAGCCTTATGAATTATTATCTTCGTCATTCTGTTTGCATCCATTCTTTCAACATGCGCAAACCATCTCAACTTATTAACTTTCATCTTTGTCAAAACACTTACTTCCATACCACATTCCTTCCTAATATTTTCGTTCCTTTCCATATCCCATAATGTTTTTCCACATATACTTCGTACAGATTTCATCTCTACTGCATTTATACTACATTCTTCTTTTTTCGTCCATGTCCATACTTCATCGATGGTAACAGAATTGCGTTATGCACTAGTTTCTTTGCTTGTATAGTGAGACGTTGTTGTTTCTCATTATAGGTCTTAGTGCACCGCCCACCCTGCAACCAGCAACTTTCCTACGTTCGATTTCTTTTTCACTTTCCATCCCGACTAAACATGCTTCCTAAATACACATACTCATACACTTCTTGCTCAGACATTCATTTTTTACGGTGATTTTACAATTCGTTCTTGCTTCATCCCTTTCAAAACCTTCGACCTTTACATCGAATGCACTAATATAATGCTTGCATATTGTTGGTAGGTATATTTATATGTATAGAGTTTACATTGATGGTGACGAATATTTTGCTGAAGTGGTAGACGAGGTAGAAAGTCGTGCGGTCTGATAAGAGAACACGTAGCGTAGAGTAAGGCAGGTGGGTTGAGTGGGCTATGTGTGGTGTGATGAAGACGTTAGTCATCAGATTCGGGGAAATGGGAAGCTTTGGTCCGTTGGACGTTAACACTATTAACAGCCACTGATTGTTTTTACAGCGGGCGTTTGAGAGCAAACATCAGACATCTAGCAAGATAGAGGCGTCACGATAATCCGAGTATCTATTAATTTCTGCTAAGTTATTTCAGCTATGTGCAACTTGAGGTGATTAGTAGCTTGACGGTTGCGACACCAGGACCCAGGACCCCTATTCTGTAGCAAGTGTATGGTAGTCGCTTGAAAAAAGTGACTATTAGGCGATACATTTTGTATGAAAAACGTCTATATGCGATTCTCGCTTTCGATACGTTTAGACGTTTTTCATACAAAACGTATCGCCTAAGGTAGTCACTTTTTTCAAGTGACTACCCTACACTTGCTACATAATAGGGGTACAGCATTCGTACTGTTTCGTGCGGAGGTCGTGAGTTCGTTCCTAGTTTCCGAACATCGCTTCCTTTTTCACGACACAAACTTTAAGCAGCTTACTGTGGAAGCGTCAAAGAGTGTATTTTTGTGTTCAGTTTGAGTGAGCACAGATTAATTATTTAAAAAAAAAATATCACAATCAGCGATGGTTTTATTTAATAATGACGAGGAGAAATTTCTATTGGTGAACGTACAAGTTGCTTTGACCAAACATTTGGATAGATGATCCATAGCAGTTTTGACTGACGAAATCTTTATAATCTTCAAAATTGTTTGTAAAAGAAACCGCTGGTTGCGTAGACAATAAATAAATAATTTTAAGGAAGAAGCTGAACTTTAGTATTTGAAGGTTAATGTTAGTAAGAAAAAAACTGAGCGTAATAAAAAGTTAAAAAGTTCTTATTATACTCTCACAGAGAACACACTGTTTTTTATTTCACAGTTTTTTCTCTATATTGGGGTTAGTTGTTAGAGACCGAAACTTCGTTGTGGTAAGCTCGCCCTCTGTATGTTGATTCTGTGATGTCTTTGTTATGTGAAATTTTATGTGTTACTCATACAATGCAATAAATAAACAAAAAAAAAATGTTGCATGTTGTTCGTTTATTAATTTACAAAAGCAGCAAAATCTGTCGGACGAATGACATAAAACAGTGTCATCAATTATTATTGTTTGATCTATCATCAGCTATCGAAAAATATATCCTGTAGCGGGTTTCTTTAGTCTTTTAAAATTGTTTTGTGGGGTTTGGAGCGTGTTTCATCGAAAATATCGAGTTACGGACAAACGACTTTTTACCAAAAATATTATATTTTGATGAATTGATTCTTGTTCTTAAGTAGTGTCTTGAAGCACTCAGAATCATCAAATTTAAACATGAATGGTATATTTAAAAAATACAAAAAGAAAACGCAAAGAATAGAAGAAAAAGTTATCGTTGAAAACATTTTTTTGTATCGAAATCGTGAAAATGGCTCACAATTTTCGGCTCATTGTAGATATTTCATCAACAAACTATTTTATCGTCCTTTTAAAGTGTGACTTAGGAACTACATATAGTTATACTCTTAGATATTTTTCATGAAATTTTCACTTTTTTTATGACCTTCACTGTGAAGTGTTATTGGTCAGAAACACTATGATTAGGCAAAGATTTTCACTTGAAGGGTTTTGAAAGATTTTCTGCTCCACCTCTGCTCTGATAAAGTATCCATTATTATACACATATATATATACGTAGGTATCCATTATTATTCGGTACCTAATATTACAGGTGTAGCAAAATGAATGATCTACCAGTCATATTATGCTTACTATGTACACATTTAGGAAATCTGCCATAAACAATATTATCATAACAAAATCTTCACATAGTAATATGACTATGAGTACAATGTTGTATTTTAGTGATGGGCAACTCTGTATGACTACTGTTAAATCGATAAAAAGTGATATATCGCATGGTTTTATTACGGACGTTAAACCTGCTATAAATTTGTAATTTTACATCTTACTAAACTTTTGTGTCAGTGTGTTCACACTATTTCTAATAAATTATTGTCAAATATTTATTTTTTATTTTTCGAGAATATAAATGGCGGAGAGCATTTTTACGTGTAAATTCAAAACGTTTGTACCTAACCACAATATTACTTCATTTCAAGCAGCACAATTGATATTTTTTTATGTAAAATATAACTGTTTTTTTTTTTCAGTTTAAGGAAGTAAAGTAGCCTAGATATCAAAGCGTCCTGTCTTCAATTCCAGGTGATGTTTCTCATTTTAAAATCCAGAAGAGTTTCTCATTTTAAAATTTATCCGGGTCCAACATCTTATCCCATATTAATTAATAAATTGGAGAAACTTTTCAATTATATCATTCCACAAGCTTTACTGACATCTTTTAATCGGGAAGTGTAAGTTGTACCTTTAATTTATTTTACTTAGTTAAGCTTTACTTTATTTTGAGTAAAAAAAAGCAACTCTTAAACCATAATTATCTTAAATTTGTATTTTTTATTTATAAAAATGAATCTTTGCTCGCTCAAAACGAACACATATTAATAAAGTGGATATACAAAGTTTATTGGTGTTATTTTAAGTATTATACAAATACATCCTTTGACTCTTTCGCAGTAAGCTACCTACATAAAGTTTGTGTCGTGAAAGAAGAAGATGATCGGCACCTGGAATCGAACCCACGACCTCCGAACGAAACCGTACGAAAACCGGCGTCGTAACCGCTGGGTCAATCGATAGAATTTCATTACGTGAATACTGGGTCAATCGATAGAATTTCATCACGTTATATGAAAAAAGTTTAAAATAATTCTAAATTTGAATTTTAAATCGGTAAGAAAGTACAAAAAATCTACATAAAACCGTTTGACTAACATTGGTAAAGTACTCACATCACTATAGTTCTGAACACCTTTCTAATATAAAAATACACATGTTTCGTTTTTTTCCCCGTGTATCGTTTATTGTTTTTATGATGTTTCGCGACTTTTCCGCGAAACGAGTGAGTAGGCATATCGGTTTTATTTTTGGCAGCCAACGTGAGTGTGTCTGTGATTTCTAGATTGGAGAGCCGTAATCAACATAGGAGAGTACAATAATAATATGTAGCTTCCATTACGTCTGCCATCTTTAGAAAATCGAATTCATTGATTCCATTTTTTTGGTTAATGTATATTTTGTATATTATTGTCGAAAAATAAACTATTATTATTATTATTATTATTTTTGAATTGAATAACTAAGAAAAATAATTTTAATTTACGAGAACGTGAAAGTGACTTTTTACCACGCATGACAAAAACCGCTGATTATAAGAGAAGAATTCTGGATCCAATCATTAAATCAATCAATATAGGTATTCGATTTTACAAGTTCGATGGTTTTATTATAAAACTATTTAATTTTTAAAATAAATAATATTATAATATATGTAAGATCTCAGTACTGGAAAACGGATCGAGAATTCATAAATAGGTACCTACTTATTAGGATGGTTGCGTGTATTCTGTTTCTATTCTATAGAGTCCATGTCCAGTTCACAAAAAACTTTGAAGAGAGATGAGATGTCAAACGATAAATGACAATTTTAATCTTGACAATCAATCAATCAATTCTCCCTTTTACACCCCACTCAGGGGCATAGGGAGGCAACAAGAGCTCTCCATTGCGCTCGATCTTGCGCAATGTGTATGACCTCCTCCCACACCATGTCCATGTCCCTCAGCTCTGCTTCGAAGGAGCGGAACACAGTGTGAGAGGGTCTTCCTCGTCTTCGGGACCCTGATGGGAGGAAGAACAGCGCTCTCCTCGGCCAACTGTCATTCGGCATCCTTAACACATGTCCCAGCCAAGTCCATCTCCTCCCCACAATGGTAGAGGTGATGGGCTCACGCTGCACAGTGGTCCCACAAAGAAATTTAGGGCGCCAAAATTAGAAAAATGAAATGTACCAGAGAGACAAACTAGCTATGATCTGATGTACTGTGACCTTGAAGGCTTCTAGAACCACATATGACAACTCGCTCGAGGTACGTCTCATTGCTATGGAGACGCTATAAGATGGTGGTTATCTACAGCAACTGGTATTGTCAATTTGTGTGTGTTTTTCAAGCGCGTTTTATAGTGCCTTGTTCCGGTATTTTAAAATTAATAAACATGGTGTTTTATTTAATTTTTCTCGCTGAATACGAATCTGTGCTCGTTCATTACTGTAATTTAATCAGTAGTCTGGAAATTTGCATTTGAAGTAAGTACTTTTTAGTCACTTTTAACTGGCTATATGTAGTGTTACAAAATTTTCCCATCCTTTCCCATAAAAACTTTTCAGATAAAAGTTTCTCCTTAAAGCCAGTACTATCACCTACATCACTTACATTTCCCCCGTTTTCCCCCCAAATCCTTAAAATTTGATTTATAGTACTAAATTAGTGATTACTATTGGGTAAATTTTAGTTCTTCAAGCAATCATGTTTTTTATTATTGAAATTTAATTTAAATGCTCAGGAGACATTGGTTGTACCTACCTAATTATGCACAATAGCCTTGCGGGAGATACCTGTTATTGGAGCACTGGAAATTATATGTTTTTGTTTCATGGTTTCTTTGTTTGTGTTGTTCAGTGCTCTGTTGGTGTCTCTTATATAAATCAATAAATACAGTTAAATAAAACTTGCTAAAAGAATAATTTGATTCTTCTTTGTATTTTGATTTACTTCTCAGGAAATGTTATTAACAGATAATGGAACTTATTTCCCACACCCAGAGATATGTTAGACTTGCAACGCCATACAAATTTTAGTAAAAAACTGTCCATCATAAATAGGGGTGCTATCCTTTCTAATTTGTCACCTGATAACAGAATACAATAGTTTACTCTCCATCTCTTTTACTTGCATGTTTCTTCTACTATCTGTATCTTCCACTTAGGAACAACATGTGAACAATAGAAAAGTCTAACTGTATCTTTCACCCCAAAAACAATAATGAAGAAGTGGAGCCAGAAGAAAGCTCAGACGAAAGTACAGACTCAGATGTATATCATCTAACCACATCCGAGGAATCTAACTCGGTTTAAAATGTTTCTATGCATGCATATATTATAATTTGTTTTATTTCACCCATTTTTTTCAATTTGTATAATTTAACAGAAAATTTCAAAATGAAAGATTTGCTCCCCTTCCTTGGTCACATTTTTTTCAAAAATATATCAAAAAATGGACTCAGCGCCTAAAAAAAATGATATCCCACACGAAAAATTATAAAATTTTTAAATTGCCCCCCTCCCCTTGGCACCCAATTTGTTTTTTTGCAAAAATAAGTCCAAAAATGGACTCAGCGATACAAAAAACATATATTTTGATACTCCACATGAAAAATTCCAAAACATTAAGATTTGCCCCCTTCCCCTTGGCACCCAATTTGTTTTTTTCGCAAAAAATAAGTCCAAAAACGGATTCAGCGATACAAAAAACATATATTTTGATACCCCACACGAAAAATTTCAATATACTAAGATTTGCCCTCCTCCCCCTGGCACCCCGTTTGGTTTTTTCGAAAAAATAAGTCCAAAAACGGATTCAGCGCCTCGAAAAACCCCCATACACCAAAAATCAGAATTTTGGCGCCCTAAATTTCTTTGTGGGACCACTGTGCGCTGGGTGCGCCGGCGTATAGCGTCGTTCGTGATGCGGTGGTACCATCTTACACCCAGAATTCTCCTTAGGCACTTCATTTCAAAAGCTGAGACTTTTTGTGCCTGGGCTTTGGTCAGGTGCCAGGACTCACACCCATAGAGGAGAATGGGCAACACACACGCATCAAACAGTTTACATTTCGTCTCGACACTAAACGCCGCCGCTTTCCAAATCTTGGTCATGTTGTTAAAGGCGCCACTTGCCATACCGATACGTATCGGGAGCTCAGCCCCGAGGTCACCAGAGGTGGTAATGGTTGCTCCCAGGTATTTAAATTTATCCACCCGGGAGACCTGGTGACCGTCTATGGTTATCGGTAGCTGTTTATCGGGGCAGGCATTACTCGCCATGAGCTCCGTCTTACTGGCATTGACTCGAAGGCCAAGGCGTGCTGTTTCGTCGCAGAGTCTTGAAACACTGCGCTGTAATTCCTCCACTGTCGTACTGAACAACGCTAGGTCGTCCGCGTACTCCAGATCGCACAGCAATCGCAATCTTGACAGCATAAGAATAAAAACATATTCAGCACTGGCAACATATTGTGACAGGAAGCTGTCGCGGAAACTACATAGGTATTATTCTAATTTCAAAATTTCTAAGGAGTTTCCGCGAACGCAATGTTATTGGTCGAATGCGATTTCATTCAAGCATTTAAAAAGAGAATCATGAGCAATAATTTAAATTTAAACTAGAAGGTTGACGCGCGAATTTATATTTCGCTTTAATTATTATTTTTGGTCGCCATGGACTATTTATTACTTATTATTATTTTGTGAAAAATCGGCGAGTAAACATTAAAAATATTAATTAAGGTCAAGATCACCGGGACTGTGGAGAGAGCGTCCATGTTAAAACATAGACACGTACCTACGTGATTTGCGAGGAAGGTGAAGAAAAATATAAATAATATGGCGGACGTTTATTATTTTTTTCTCTTAGACATGTCTCTCATCTATCTCCCGCCATTAGGTTAGTATACTCACCTACGATAAAACAAATTACATGCAAGTTTGCTGTGACATATTGTACATAACAATTTGAACCAACTCCTAAGATTAAGTTGGGATAATTTATATGCCATGCCATAGAGAATGATCGCTATTTGGACCATAGATTATGGATTATCCATGCTCAATTGTGAGTATAAAATTATTTGAACGTTCTTCCTTGACATTTTTTAAAATAAATCCTTTAATCTTTTTATGTTTCTACGTAATATTGATCGATAGTTCAGTTGTAATTAATTTTGCATTTATCTCGGAATATCTTTATATTTTTCATTGAGATAGACAAATACCGTACAAAAAATGATTTCAATAATAATAAAAATATAACATATTTTCTGGCTAGGTAGGTATATTTTTCATGAAATTTAAAATATGTAAGTAGGTAGGTAAATAACGTAATTATATTTTCGATTCCGAATAATGGTTTGATCATCTGATTGTGAATGGAATGGCAATGAGAATTAAAATATATAATGATTTGATGTAAAATATCTGCGATAAGCAGATAATCCCGCCATTGCACAGGACTTTCATAATCTAACTGTTACGTCTTATTGACATACTAGCGGATATTCGTCTTGCTGTATGTTGTTGAATCACATAGTCAAGCTTGATCAGCACATACATTATTGAACAGGTTCTAGGCAAGCTTTCGGTTGCTTAACAGACCAAAACAAAAATAAAGCTTGAACAGTAATCTAGTTTAGTTTAACTGACATACACACAAAAAATAAGTAGTTTGGTAGGTACGTCAATGTCACGAAGATCCTAAAATATTTAAAAGCTTTCCATAAGTTCGAGTAACTACAGTAATGATTTTTTAAGAACGCTTTCATATGTTTTGCACAACTCTACGCACAATAAAATCTAACGTCACAACTGTAGGTACTTATATTTGTTTGATGTGACAACATACAAAAATACGTATAGTAAGGTATCATGTTGTTCTTGTTAGGCTTGTATGTGCATTAAGAATGAAATAAAAATTTTATATCAGGTGTTTTGATGACTCTTAAGTATTTCGAAACTATAGAAAATCTAGTCGTAATTTTTTAAATATCTTGGTGAGATATAGAGTCAAGAGACGACATTTCGTCAGACTCCCATTCAACCTTTACCCCGCGCAACGCTCCAGTTACTGCTTCATGGGCCGTTGTCACCATGTCGGTCCAGAGTGTCGGTGAAAATGAGACGAATTCAAGGTAAGATGGTATCTTTAGGACAACTAACTGTAAGCCGGGCAGTGAACGACCATCACCTCCGTTCCACATTATAATGAATGTCTTAAGTCTTAAGAGTAGTTAAGGGTACCTATTTACGAAAAAGTTTAGATCGAACTAATCTTATTCTTTTACTTAAGGGTCATTATAACGCTAATAAGAAATATTATGAAAAATTTGACAAATTCCATTTATTATTAAGATTTATTTTCACATTTTTCCGCAAGTTACGTTTCTATGAATAAACTTTTTGAATAAAGGAACGAGAAAAAAATTGAGAGACGTTCATAAAAGAAATAGGTACTCAAAAAGTATCCTAAACCAGCTAAACTATTTAATTTGTAGGGAACTCTGCGAAATAAGTTTTTTATTCTGGGTTTTTTTTATGATGAGTACAAATTATTTCATTAAGTTCATTCTACAGTAAAACAGAAATTTCAATTTGGACCCGCGGAATCTTAAAATCTATAAAGTAAAAGTGCAAATAACGGGTATTTAGGTATCTACCCTCAAATACTTGACTAGTTCTAAAAACTAAAACTTTTTCGCGCACATTTTTAATAATTTCATGAAAAACCCTGCTGCACATTCAAATTTGTTTTCATGTAGTCCGTTTGAGAAAACTTAAGTTTTATTTACTTATAGCACTTTAAATTGACAGAAAAGACAAGGATAATAAAAACGTATAAAATCCATTGAATAATCTATATATTAATACGTGAAGGAAAAACTTTGTGACTATATTTACGAAAATTGCGCGGACGGAGGAGTATGAAATTTCGCACACTTGTAGTTTGTACAGTGAGGATGTGGCAAATGCTAATATTTTTTTTAATTATGCATAAAAAATGATTAAATCAATAAAAAAACATTACAAACACTATTTGATACTCACACACACTTCCACAGACTAGGTATACTTATACAGAGCATCAACTTCAAAGAAACAAATATTAAATGAAAAGCGCAGGGCGCAGAAAACTTTTGGAAGGCGGTATATTCAAATGGAAGGTGGAGCTGCAAAATGGCGGGATATAAATTGAGAATAGATTAATATTGTTTGTCATTAATAATTATTAATAGAAAATACTTTGTCCATAACAACATTTCAAAATCTATGTTTTTATCGCCTCCATTTTTCGTTCTTTTTAACTTTTAAATCATCGTTTTGATTATCTTTTTGTTATTTTGAGAATACACATGTTTAGGTATGCACATATATTTCCTTTCTTTAATTTTTTTTAACTTAATGCCTACGTAGTGAAAGGTTTTTTTATGAGTTTTATTTAAATGTTCAGACGTTGATTGTACCCACCTAACTATGTACAATAGCTATGCGGGAGATACCTGTTATTGGAGCGCTGGATATTCTATGTGTTTTTTTCATGTTTTTATTTTGTTTATGTTGTTCAGTGTTCTGTTGGTATCTCTTTTAAAAAATAAAAATTGACGTATTCATATCATTCAGAAAAATTTGAAATAGCGCTCACTCATTATTTGACAGTGGAACCTTATTAATGTTCAAACTTATAATTTAAATAAGTTATGGTCGAATTTTGAGCACTGGTCGACCACTAGCATAAGTAATAGCCTATGCCAAAAGGGAGCTGTTTTACTTTGCGTTTCGTATGCAACGGTCTGTTTCGATAAAAATGGTCGTATTTTCAAATGTATTGTTTTCCAGGATATTCATCTTTCCATCTTGTTAAAATTATTATGACAAGTTCGATAGGAAATAACAAAGATCGATCAGTTTTTTTTCTAGAGACTTCAACAAAAAATGCATCAACGAAAATATGTTTTACCAGTCATGCCATGTTCCACAGAGAAGAGAGAACAGACAGAGAGAACGGACCTCCACCCCTTTCTATCCAAGCACACTTGTTTCGCTTCTTCCACCGACACACCACTTCTCATACAACCTCTTCTATTTCTTTTACTTCTGACCTGGCCTTCCTTGAGGACGAAATCGACGTGTTATCTTCACTTTATCTTTCAGCCATATAAATTCTCTTTGTCATTCTGTTTGCATCCATTCTTTCCACATGCTCAAACCGTCTCAATTTATTGACTTTCATCTTTGTCACAAAACTCTTCCATACCATTTTCCTTCCTAATAATATTCTTATTCCTCTCAATTCACATCATTGATGGTAACAGAGGATTGCGTTTTGCACTAATTTTTAAGCTATGTAATCAGCTACCAGCCACTAGTGAATTTCTTCATCAATGAAATTCTGTCTGAAAATTTGAAATTATGTCAATGTCAAATTTTCCTTTGTGCTCTATGTTTTATTATGTTTTCTTTGTCTCTTCTTTGATTGTTGCTGTCAGACTCTGAATAAAAAGCTAATGTTATTGAAAGATGATTTTATTTAATTTTAATCCACTTTATCTAACACTCTATTCACATATTGTACGTACTTACAATAAAGTTATTAGGTAGGAAGGTAGGTAGGTACCTAATGTTTTGGCTCGGCAAATCCATATGTTTTTAATATGGTGTATAAACGATTTAGTTTACAATACAAACCTTTGAACAACATACTCGTATATTTAGTTTACTTTTTAACAAACAAATCATTAACGACTAACACGGGTTAGTCTATTAGTTCGAGGAAATGTTTGTGCGGACATCTCATTTTCATCGGAAAAATAAAATGGAATCACCTAACTAAAGATAAACAACATCATAACAGTAATATTATTAGTTAAGAAGAGTGTCTTTGTCTATTATCTCGTCTCGCGCATCTATGGTAGGTTAGGTTAGTATTATTATCTATATACCTACCTATACGCTGTGACGATCTTGTATCGTATAGACCAGACATTTCAAGGTGGCCGAATTTTATTTTTGAGATCTTTTGTTTATGATCCGGTGTGACATTGTCACATTTAACGTGATTTTTCAAGGGGATTCCTCTATGGAGTTTTCCGTTCTGCCGACCGCATCGAGATGATATCTGACGCTTGCATATATTCATTTCCGAATATGCCTTGTACATAAAGGTGCATGTAGAGAGAATGCATAGACCTCAATTCCATTCTATCCATACACACTTATAACGTCTTTTATACCTCTGACTTTCGGCTCCTTTGATGACAGACTTGGGAACCACAACGTTCTCGGTCGACCATAATAATAATATAACCTTAGGTACCTACCCGCATTTCAGAAAAAATATTATTTTAGTTACGAACTTCATAATAAGTTGATTTTTTCCGTAGTGGGTACCTACTTGTGTATAAAATAGAGGGGAAGGCTCCCCATGGCAACGGACTTACCTATCCCTAAAGGGATAATTCTCTATGTAGTAATTTGCAAAATAATTTTTATAAGATAGATATATAAAGATGGAGCATCGAGGGATCGGTGGAAGTTGCTTGGCACTTTTGGCTAATTACTTGAGCGACAGAACACAGAGAACCAGAGTCAATGGTCAGTATAGTTCTATAATGACAGTAGAGCATGGAGTGCCACAGGGAACCGTATTGGGACCAGTATTGTTCCTTCTATATATAAACGACCTTTGTGGCATGGACGTTCCAGGACAGATTATCACCTTTGCAGACGACACGTCCATTACTGTCTATGGCCAAAACTGGAATGCAGTTTATAGGAATGCTTCAGAATGCCTTAAACGTGTGAAGACCTGGTTAAGAAACAATTTATTATCACTTAATTATGAAAAGACAATTTATGTGCCATATTCTTTGAACAAACGTATATATAAACAGATTTTTATATAACTTTATAAAATTAATAAAATAAATAAATACATGTTAAAATTAAGTTTATTAGTAGAAAATACATAATCTCTAATGAATGGGTTAAAATATGGAAGAGTTCCACGCAATATCGACCGGAGCAGGGATGGCGAACATTTGACACAAGAAACGATATTTTTTCAAATATCAGAGTAGATAAACAGCTAAATAACAAATTCATACAAAATCCTTAATATCAAAACTAATAAGTACACGGTAATCGTCTTATTGCCTACAACTTAAGCGTATCAACTTCAATTTCCAGTTCCTCACAACCTAAATCATGACGATCCTTTGTTGGGACACCTCTGAAAAAAAACTAAATTATTATTGTTTTTTTTTTCACTTTCCTCGCAATTATTCTCTATTTTCTCAGCCTTTAAAACTTCCCTGGTCTTTCAAGAATATTTCGTCAAGTCTTTCAAGAAGTCAAAATTTGCCAAATCGGTCTAGCCGTTCTCTAGATTTAGAGAGACTAACGAATAGCGATCTTTTCTTATGCAATAATGGAATAATTGCCAGTGGATTTATAGACATCTACTCTTAGTATATAAACAAATTGTCATTTCGTTTATAGCTCTTCACAATAATATGAATGGTCAATTTGGTCAATCTATGTACGTAAAACAATCGTAACAAACTATTTATTATCATTCGTGGAAGAAAATTTCCTTGACATTTGATTGATACTAAAAATTTATAATTATTAATCGCGTTATACCTATCGCTACAAAAAAAATGGAGCACTATTTGGCTGAACCTATTTCGCTAAATCATTTTTGTTTATTTGCTATTGTTCGGAGAATATTCTAATGAAAGAAAAAAACTTTAGAAAATTAAAAAAAAGAAAATAAAACGCTTGCTTTTGAAAATATACCAAAATTTTTCAATTTTTAAATTGTAATTGGCATTAGCATCTGTAAGTAGTTTGACAAATTATGCAATTGTCAGAATGTGATCTGAAAACAACATTCAATGCATGCATCGGTCGGATTAATTAAAGAGGTAATTATTTTTATCATTATACAAAGTCGAAAAAAGTACTCAGGTTAAAAAGGTTCGCCAACCCTGGGCTAAAATCTACTACTTGTCGTCAAAACAAAAATAGGTATATTGAATCGGCTCCTAGCAAGGGGGCGCACAACAAGTAGGTACCTACGTAAGTGATGTTTATGTGCATAAGTCTGATGGGAAGCCAACATTTTAGTAGAGTATTTTTTATGATTAATTAATGGGGCGTTTGACATGATATTTACGTAACTAATTATTATATTCATAATATTATATCCTCGTATATTTTCACAAAATATGATAGATGTGAAAATATAAGTTCATACAATATTAGACTTAAGTGGAAATTTACACACAAAATAAGACTAGAAACACTCCTACATAATATGTGTTCTGTTTGTAGTTGCGCGCCGCTATAAGCATGGTTTAGGTGGGCTAAGACCAAAAAAGCGATGTTCAATCAACCGAATTCTTTTAGTGTAAACAGAGATAGATCATTTGTTTGTTGCTCTACCTTTTTTCGGCAAGATGCTATGGAACATTCTAAGATTTTTCGATCTTTTGTTACAAATGACGCAAAACTTGCATTTACAATTATTTCAGACTCAAATCAGACATTAAAAAACCAGCAATAAATAATTGGTACTTGTAATCAACATCGCTGAAGCATATTTACAGTTTGAACCAGAATTCTAGTCCTTGCTCATTGACCATTGCTATGCTCGTTTTCAATTTTTACACTAAAGATCAATAACAAATGCTCAACAAATAATATCGTGCAGAGTTAACCGAATAAGATGTGATGTAGGTTGCACCCAGTGGCGGATTTGCAGTCTCGGCCGCCCTAGGCCCCAGGCCATACGTAGCCGCCAATTTTTCAGCACTTTTTATTAGACTGCATAATGAAAAAAGCTGCTAACCTAGGGTAGCCCAGAACTCATAGTATATTATAACAGCCAGAAGACAATTATTATCTTCTCTAGAACAACATATTCAATATTAATCGGTACTTTACAGGGGACCCACTGAAGTTACGGACCTCAAATTTTACGTGCTTGTGTAGGAGCATAAGACCAACCTGTATACCAAATTTTATGAAAATCGAAGACTTTTTTTTTCTTTTTTAGCCCTTTTTCTAGAACCAGTGAAATTTTCTTTGGATACTTTAAGAGGGTTCCCCTGAAGGTACAGATCTCAACATTTTACGGACTCATCTACATCGAGGGGCTAACCGTTCTACCAAATTTCAATCAAATCGGATAATTACTATGAGTTATGGGTGCGCACTTATTTTTGGTGTACGCGTACGGGTACGCGGAAATTTTTGAAAAATAATTTCAGCGAAATCTATTTTTTTTTGAAATCCGATCACAAGACTCATGTATATTCCATATACTATGAGTAATTACACTTTTCTGCCAACCAACTGTTATCGAAATCAATTCATAAATTTAGTTTAGTAAACTATAAAAGCGGTTTCAGGGCTAATTGCACATAAGGTATGCAAGTAAGAGTTTTTGATTACGATTGGCCGCCCCTAAAATCTGGCCGCCCTAGGCCCGGGCCTACTGGGCCTTAGTGCAAATCCGCCACTGGTTGCACCGCTTTAAACCTACATTAAATGGGGATGGATGGACTCACCAGCATGGGGATGTGGGATGCCACAAACAATCGAATATCTGATTGTGCCCCATGTACGATTGTACGCATTCAAAGAGGGACTGCAAGACTTGCACACACTGACGGATGATGCGAATCAATAGCTTCGGTTAAACTGTGAGCGACCATAAGAAGAAGATATACAACTCTCCATCAATACGACGAGGCTACATAATTTTGTATGGGCGAATGATTGATTCGTACCAAGTGTTTGAGTGCATAGCATCACACAAGAGGAGATCTATGTAAGAATCTCATTGCCCCACATTGTGATCTGATCTATTGGAAGAGACCAACGGAAATAGATGCATCTCCAGTGGCATCGTCTGGTATCTTCGTGTGAGGGCTGCTATATTATATTCTAATGGGGAACATTAAAATAGTCAACGCTGAGACTGTCTTTGAAATAGATTTGTGGCATTTCATTAGTTGTTCACCTAGTGAGGAATATAAATAATGTCTTGATCAAAATATAATGTAGGCATCAAATCTATAACTAACGACATCAAACTTCAACCCTAAACCACTGTTGAATTTGTTGAAGCCGAATCGCAAAAATATATCAAAAAAGTAGGTACCTACAATAATAAAGCAGTCAGTGTTTCTGGACCAAAATCATAGAATATTCCAGACAATTTTACAAATTGTCAAATTCTAATCATTCCATGATTTGAAGTTCAAAGTACCTACCTATCAAATCATTTTCTTTAAACTAGCAAAAAAAGCTGTCGAATGAGATGCACTGGAAAGGGTCATTAATTGTTTGATAGTTCTATGAATCAGTTATGTCGTCCCAATTTTGCTTTACCACGTTGGGATCTACGGACAATTTGGCATTTCTTCTCCATAGCAACAGTTGTATGTACATAGGTACCTCTAAACAATTATCACGTTTCTTCGATATAATATTTCCGATATAGGTAAGTATTATATTCGATAATAAGTACTTACGTACTTATGAAAAAAAATTCAATAGTCGGATTGGCCTTTTCATTTGTATGAATGTAAAAAATTTTACATTCATACAAATGAGTTACGGACGAATTTTACTAATTATTATACGACTGAACCGTTAGACTGCCAATCATTTCATTAGCCTTTATATATTACTAGTTTTCCCGACAGACGCTGTCCTGTGGTTCTAACCCGAGGCGGCCCGTTTATAAGTACATAATTTGCACTGCGCCCCCCAAAAAAATACATAATTAATTCGATTGAGTTAAACTAATAAAATAATAACATTAAAATATTTCCAAAACATTCATATTTTTTTACCCATCATGCCGTTTCCCGAAAGGGGTAGGCAGTCGTATTCAAAGCTCAGGCGGCAACAACACGAGAATATATTATGCGCGCGCAGACATTAACATTGCCTATGAAGTGCCGTTGCTGCGTGTGCACATATTATGAAAGTGCCCGATAATTTTGTTGACTTTGTATGAAAATTAGAGTAAGTGGGATGGGCGGCAATTACGTTTGCGAGAATGAGAGGGAACTACCATCATGTGCAGTAAACAATAATTTTCTTGTTATGGCGTCGCAGGAAATCCGTTCCATACTAACTTTAATATTATATTATATATTATTTCTTATCCTTATATTATTTTTTTATTATATTATTATTATTATTTTTATTAGCCTTTCACTCATGATTGATGCCGAATTGTTCTCAAAGTGAGAAAGAAAAATAGTAACCTTGAAGGGACGATAATATAACCGAATCATAATATCACACAATTAATGACTTTTTTCTACGCCTGCAGTCCGACAGGTTTTGCTGCTAGTTTTAAATTAGCACTACATGCAAACGAGCATAACTCGCGAATATAATGATTTCAATCGTCTAAATATTCATGTTGCACAGTACTTTCGACTTAGCGTGTTAAATATGGAATAGCAATAATGTCAATAACCCATATTATTTAGTTAAACAATATGGGTTATATAAAAACAATAGGCAATTTATAAATGCCTACATATTACAGAAATATTTAAATTTAAAACGGATATATTAATTTATTCTAAATCATTCACTAAATAAATAAATCACAATAAATTATTAAGGTTTGACCCAAATAACAATTATTCCTGTTTGGTGCAAACAAATCAAATACATGTCAGTTCGTTTGAATGAATGATATAGTATTTTGAAAACAAACACGATAATAATTATTAGTTTGAGAAAATTTATTTCAACAAAATTCAGTTATGTATGGTAAAAAATAATGTCACTGAAAGATTTTGCCTCTTTGATTTTAAGTCTTTACTTTTATTTAACTGAACAAATTTTTTAACAAATTTGTTGAAAATCAAATATACTTAGACATCTATCTTGATGGTTGTTCGATTTACTTCGGTTGGAATAGGTCATTGACTTGGACCCTAAAGATTCCACAATTAATAATATATACTTGTGATCGACCAGTTTTCGAAATTCGACCATAACTAATTTAGATTATACCTAAGTTATAAAGGTTCCATTGTCAACGACTGAGCTAGCGCTATTTCAACATTTTCTTTCAAAAACAATGACATGGATTGTCTATAAGTTTTTTCGAAATTTTGATAAGTTTTTTTCTATAATTATTAAAGTCAAAGAATATTAATCTATTCTAAATTACAAAAGAATATATGCGTCTGTGTCAATGTCAAATAGGTAAATCGAAGTGTGTGAGTATCAAATACATAAGATTACAGTAGTGCATTTTACTCTCTATAGAAATTGGTCGTGCAGTTTACGTTACCTTTATCTATTCATAGAATTCCAGGCATCTCGCTATTTGTTCAATGATTTCTTTCGTATGGTTGATTGATGATTTCTTGACTTTCTGAGCTCGAGTGTCTTACTAGGGCATATTATGTCACCAAGAGCGGTTCTTTGCGTAGACTTTACACCACCATGGAATCCATTTTGAAAAGTCAATTTATTGAATTTAAAAGGTCAATGATTATAGTTTTAGCACGAAATTGCCTCTTATCAGGACAGGTTTATAAATTAATCGTACGTAATTGTTTTCGATCGCATTCAGCGAAAAGCCGAGCAATGCTGAATTCATTTTCTATGAATAAAACTTAAGTACCTACTTAGGTAATTAAAAATAGAAAATTAAAAAAAAAATATTCTTCATTTATCGATTATTGAAGTTAATTTAGCAAATCTTTTCGAAATTCCCGATTGCGAATTCTTTTGACGGTTGAAAACGTAAATAATTGTTTAAAAACATGAAAGAGAGGCCAAAACGAGAAAATTAAAAGGGATCGATGGCTGAATTCCAAACGTTGAATTGATAGCTGTGTAGTAGGTGTGTGTAGCCAAAAAAACAAAGTGATTATTTCAAATCATAGACAACTGAATTCACGTGACTACAGAAAAAACGATATACTTAGCGTAGAAAATTAAATCTATAAATTTATGTATTTAATAATTATCCGTGCCAAACCCTCCTAATCTGTGTTACGTTCCTTTGAAACAGAACTGTAATCAATGAAACAGGTGTGGGAGGGAGTCAATGAACGCAATTGAGATCTCTCTTTGCTCCCAAAAGAAGTAATAGGTGAGTTCTTTCCCTCCTCGTTAGAATCAAACGCCCTCGAACCTCCCTGTCCTCCGCAACTCCCATGCCCAATTATTACAGGTCTTTTATTTTACAACAGTTTTTAGAGTTCTCTCAATATCTTAGTAAATAAAAATAATCTATAAAATAACTTTGAAACATATATGTATACATATTCCTTGTCTGAGTTATTCTTCGTCTTATTTATTGAATTGTTAGTAATTTTGTTAATTTCCAAATACTAAATTATTCATCTGCCTTTTTATATCATACATTATATTATACACCTCTGATGACTGAATTAGAAATAGGGCTGTTTTTAAGACAATCAATAAATCTCCCACATAGGGGCATAAGGAGGCACCAGGAGCTATTGCTCTTGGAGGGATCCTATGGAGTTTTTAACGACAGAATTCGCATCTACACCTCTCCGGACGTGTCGCATTCTTGATAAACGATCTGAGATGTATCGTTTTAAACTTTATTTAAGTACCTACCTATATAGAACAACCGCATAACGAACGACGCTTTGCACTAGCGCGGGCCTATCAGTTCTATATATTATACAATGACGAACCTCTTTGGATGATTGAATATTTTTTACATCCGTTTTGTAGGAACCTTTTAGACATTAGAGGAAAGGCCAAAAATCCAAGTAAGGCATTAGGAAACTTACTGTTTAAAAACATATTTTGTATATTCGTATATAAAGAGAATAAATAAAAAAAAAATATGGACTTGGCTGGAACATGTGTTTAGGATGCTGAGTGACAGTTGGATGAGGAGAGTACCTACTGTTTTACTTCGCATCAGGTTCAAAAAGACAACATAGACGTTCTCTCACCGTGTTTTCCGTCCTTTCGAAGCAGAGCTGAGGGATTTAGTGGGGTATGTATGTATTTATAGGACAAAAATACAATAGTTTTGTTTTTACTCAAGTGATATAACATGTTTTTCTCGGGTTGATTAAACAATAAAGCCAAGACTTAAGTAGTGTGAATGGCCTTTTAAAATGGCCACGAAAATAAATGGAAATCAGCTGTGGACTATAATAACACAGCACATTATATACATATTCTAAGTAGTGTCAGTTGCACCAAAATAAACCTAATATGTTATTTTTAAAAGACTTCACACACTATTATACGAATTTATAAAGCAGTGGCACATACCTACCGTTCGGTCTGAAAGATATCACCGTGTGCACAATATTAAGGCCTATTCCATACAGACGCGGCTCGATTCGATTCAGTAGTTTTTCGATCATTGACGACTAATTAATGTGAAATCTATTAATATAAAGGAAAGTGCCTGACTGACTGATTGACATACTTACTCACTCATCAACGCAGTACAAACGGCTAATCGTAGAGAAGTGAAATTTGGAAAGATTTTAATACAAAACCTTCCACAAGAAAGGATTTTCGAAATTCCATCCCTAAAGGGGTAAAAAAAATAGGGTTGAATATTTTTAAAAGTATACGAATATCTCGAATTTGAGATTTGGCATATGAATTATACCATAGAAATGAGTAGTGGGGAGTCTGACCATTTTTCCAAATTTTTACTAAAAGGGATGAAAAAGGGACATAGAAAAAGGGATGATTTTTAAATGGCTCTAATAAGTTAAAATATATAAGGTACATATATAGGTAGGTACCTACAACAGCTAACTCATTTTAGATAATTTTGAGTTTATTATAAAAACGTCAAACAAGCATTGAGTTCTCATTAATTTACAGTTTATCAAAGGAATAAAAATGAAAAAAAAAAATGTTACGGTAAATCAAAAATTTTCCAACCCGTAAAGGTGACAATATTATTCAACTTATTTATTTATATACGATATAAAAAGTCGTCGAATGCTCAGAATTCCCAGGACAGATATGGTAACCAATACTGAAGGCCTGAGGCGAGCTAGTGTTGTCAGAGAGCTGTTGTCAATTATCGAGGTCCAGAAATATCATATCTGGGCCATGTACTTCGAGGAGAAAAGTACCACCTTCTTCACCGTATACTGAAGGGAAAAATAAAGGGACGTCGAGGGCCTGGCAGGACACAGATGTCCTGGCCGCGCAATGTAAGGGAGTGGACCGGCGTAGAAGCTCAAGACAGGGAAATTGCCGGCAGCGACAAAAACGAATGAAAACGGAGCAGTGTGAAAAAGCTCTTATAAATGATTTTGTTCGATCGTTCGAATTTCAAAGTTGATTGATTCACACTAGCATACATATACAATCTTTTAATATAAACTTCGGTAGAGTATGTACATAATTTATAAACATTTATTTTTTATTAACTAGGTAGGTACATAATTATTAAAAACATCTATAATATTAGTTTATCAAAGGAAACTTTGATATAAAACAGTATAGTATTAGGTAGGTATACAATATCGTAAGAAGTCATGTCAAAGGCATGTTATAATAATAATATTCAAAAGTCGTTCTTTTTTAAATACAAAACGGGTACAAAGAATAGTCACAATTTAAAAAAAGAACAATTACCTTGTAATTGAAAATTAATATGGCGTGTAATATAGATCGAGGAGAGTAATTCATGTATGAAATACGTGCGATTATTTTGGTTTTTTTTTCTTCTCAAAAATAAAATTTGTCTGTAAACACTGTTTGTCTTCAAAATCTTTGGTATTCAAACAACTTAGTAATTATTTTTCGATTTACCTACAAATGAAAAGATATATTAAAGTAGTAATGTCCGATTGTTGTCAATATAATCATTGCGATGTCATAAATTGGGCTTAAGAATCGTTTTTTTTTTCAGTTGGCAACACTTAAAAACTATAAATATCAATAAAAGTACGATTTTTTTCTCAAATTAAAGTTGTTTTCGTTCTAATCGAACGTCATTTTCCCTGATTTTTTCCCGTATAATTTAACTGTTCCTTGAAGTTTAACTAACGAGCTGACCTTGTCTTGATAAAATCTATTTCAATCTAAAACGTATACAAACAGTATTTTTTTAATTCGCGATTGTATCTATATTATTTTATGGATGAACCCATAAATAATTCCGATATTTTATTATCATCCGAATGTGATGTATTTGTCATGGATAGGTTCTATGGATAAGTTTTCTATGTTCTAAGCGTTTTCAATTTCCGTTTTGCATTCGAAATTTAAAAATTTGTGAAGAGGAGGTAGGTAATTTATAAGAATGTTGCAGAATATCGAGTATTGATTATTACTTATGATAAGTTACAAGATGTCACTTTATAGAACATTCTTAAGAATGCGCTAATTTTATTTTCAAAATTTTGAAATAACATATTATTGTTCCTTACTTAAATAATTTTGTGCAGTAGGTATTGAGTTCTGAATCAATTATTACTCCACTAATTTTGTTGCCATATCATAAAAGATAATATATATTTTGTGGATATGTAAGGGGCTAATAGAGTAAATTATATAGGTATTAAAAAAGGTAAACTAAAAAGAAACATTTTGTGTGTTTTGCTATTAAATAAAATTACTGGATTTTGTATAAAAATATAACTTGCACGTGGTTGGTTTATTTGGTGCTAGCAACATTGACCACCATACGTATTATAAATCGATCGACGCATCATAAAAATCTCATATTGTGCGAATATAATATCTTAACACGTTATCATATACCTACTCCAAGAAATATGTGAAAAATACAATAATAATAATTAATCAATTATTTTATTATAACAAGTCTTAATGCGCAAAGAGAACATAATATGTAGCTAGGTACTTATTCTTTTATACATCAGATTCTTGTTATTGCATACATAATATTGTTTTTTTTATTAGGGTGCATTTAAACCAAACGCACATAGTGCCAGAGCTGGAAGTAGAGTAGGTATCTATATATAAAGAAAGTATATATACTTTCTTTATTTATCGTTATAATGGACACCATGAAAAGAACAAATACTACTTAATTATTATAAATAGGCGATGGAAGTTCTTTCTCGTTGTTATTTCCTTGGTGACCATATCAACGATCAAGAAAATAGAGTATTACTCTATTTTACAGCTCTGACACTATGTTCGTTTGTATGAACGCACCTTTAGAATGATATTAAAATTTCTTTATATCAACGAGAACAACGTATTAGTACTATTAGAACAACGTAGTAGTAGAAACTTATTAGAACAACGTATTCTTTATAACAACGTATTAGAATACCTAACCGTCTGATTTATAAAAAAATCGTTAATCGTTAGATTACACATAATTCACTGATCAGTTTTTACTTTATTGTAAAAAAAAATATTGATCCGCGTTTGTTTAAAGATGACATTTCACGCGAAATTTTGTAAACAAACATAATATAGTAGCTGGGCAACGCAAGTGGTAACTGCCAATATTCGCTATGTCAGATTTTATCGATTTATTGACGCAGAATAGGTACCTTATTTTTTAATTATTTATTTTATATCTAAATATAGTTAAGTCCTTATTAAATCATACGAAACCTTTATGTTTCAGTCAAAATGAACAAATTCATGTTTGATCACTTCAATTTTAATATTTGTAGGTACCTACTTAAAAAGTATTCTTTGAGTATTTTCTTCAAAGCGTCATTATATATTTCTTATAAATTTAGTTGGTGCATCATGGTTATAAGAGCTCGATGATTACGGGAATGCAACATTTGCTTTATTTGTTTAAAATTTCTATTATCAAAATGATAAACCAAAACAAAATGGACCAAAATATGAAGGGAGCACCTAATTGGAGCGGAAAAAAACTTAAAAACAGTTTATTTATTACAGAAAGCGCTCTTGGACACTGGAAATATCTGTCAGTTGACGTAAAATCCTACATGGCGGGTCATAATATACAGAGATCGGCTCACAATCAAGCGATTTGCGTTAAGCTATCTCGATGACAGCTTGATCGTAATATTTTCTATGGCTGAACTCTTTTTTTTCACTGATCTTAGTTTTTAAATTAAGCAGTAGGAGTTTGTTATAAACACAATAATAATCAGGCAGGCTTATGTCATCTTTTTGACTTTCTGTAATGTTTACTTTAATTAACAGAACCGCACAAAATTTGATAATGGACTGGTTTGAGAACTGACGACTGATCAGGGCAAGACAAGAAAGCTTTCTCTTTTGGTTGCCGAAATCACAAAGCAATCGATTGTACAGCAAGAGAAAAGGAATATAAATTGTAAGCTATATACTGTTTGATTTATCCATATGGACATTAATAGTCGTGGAATATGTTCTTAATTCATTTCAAATCGGCTTAAAACGATGAAAATGGATTTTATTACAGGATAAACAAAAAAGAATACGGGTTAAAAAAGAATTACCTAGCAAGTTTTTAAAAATATAGAGGACTAAAAATAAATTGGCATTCAAAAGGCATCAATACCTTAGAGGTAAAAGCTTGACCATTTTAAGATGATACCTAGGATTATTTAAAAGAAAATCTTAACTGAAACCTGAATCATCGAGTGCACGAACTATTCAATTAAATGGAATAGAAGAAAACCCGAAGCAGCTCCCATGAAGTATCTAGGTACCTACCTATCTATAGGAAAAACGACAAAAATTTTAATGTATTAATTGAATATGTGAATAGGTATATATTTTATTGATACATTTTACATTACTACTTAATGTTATTGATTTCAAAGAAAGTTTTTCTCTGTTCATCTACATTTTATTTTATCATGAGATGACAAGTGTTTTAAAAGCCTTTATATTTGTATTTTATTATGAGAATATTGATGTTATTTTGTTGACTTAAATAAAAGAGGTAAAAGTTTTTCCGATTCAGTGTTACCATAATGAAAATATTATCTTGTCAGTGCGTCTGTCTGTGACGTAGGTAAGTGTCAGCATTGTCAGTTAAGTTTGTTGTTTTGTCATGTCGTGTCAGACAAGTACACACATACACATCTCTCTAATTGAATGTATGTTAGAGAAAAATAGTGTAGACATTATTCAGAATTAATATTTGAGTAATAGGTTTAAAAATGTCAACGTAATATGTAGGTACTTTCCGCCATTTTATAGTTCTATATTTAGACGCTAGTGCAAATTCTGCCAATTTGCATTATCAACATAATATTTTACTATTATTATAGTTTATACTACAATGTAGATAAAAATATGGAAGCAATTCAAAATATTACGTTATTTTACGAATTCAATAATTGAAAAATCATTGATTTCCGGTTTTTGGACAGAAAATGCTTGGTGGTATGAAGTCCTATTCAAATAAAATAAAAAACAGTATTAATATCTACTTTATAGTCATAAACATTGCGCAAGATCGAGTGCAATGGAAAGCTCTTATTATTGCCTCCCTGTGCTCCGAAGTGAAAATTTATGTATTCATATTATTACTGTAAATTTATTTCAAACAAAAAGCGATTTAAGCATTTCTTCTTCTTCTTTGCAATGTGGCAATCCACTTTCGAGAGAGTCAAATCCCTTAATCTATTTAACTCGAGCAATAAACGACAACGACCAGCAATATCTTCATTTTTCAAACAAAAACACCAACTTGAGAATCGAAAAATAAAATTACACTTTTTACACAGGAAAAGTTTATGTAAAAAAATAGGCAAAATACAAAAAATTATTTTATTTCATAATTAGTTGATAAAATGCTTCAAATGTTATTAAATCACTCCATTACATGCTTATTTACCAATCTGCAGTTAAAGTTGAAATGTGTTTTAAATAAAAATCGTGAAAAATCCAATCAAACCGCGAACTCAATAATTTTCATAGTTTCGCTATCACGATGTTTGTGAGACAGTGTTTGTAAGCATTAAAACATCTATAAATAACTGCACGAATAATGAAAAATTACTGCATCATGTGCAGGAGTGAAACATTATATCGACAATAAAACAAAAACATTCTGAGAATTCGGATTCACAAAAATAAACACGGCTGTGATGATAATAATAATATACTATATGCATAATATACACATGTAGGTATTTATATTTAAATACAGTGGAACCTCTGTTAACGAGCACCTTACATAGGGTTGCCAGACGTCCTTTATTTTAAAGGACTTCCTGTATTTCAGACCCGAAAATTAATCTTGTCCTCTAATTTGAAATCTTCAATAGATGACAATACTTTGTCCTTTAATTTGGAAAAAAAAATCAGCGTGGTTTCGCGCGATGAAATATTCGCTATTCAAAATATTGTTCGCTCAGCTAGTCGTACGCTAAGTTTTTCTTGGTGAATACCGGGATGTTGATGGATAGCGTTAAACTGATTACTGATTATGGATACGCTATTGAAACCGTTGTTACTTGGCTAACGACAAACACGTTACATCGCGTAATAGCATTGTTTTTTTTTAATAAATTTCGCTACTGATACCATAAGAGCATTTTATTAAAAAAATATTCATTTTCTTGTGAAAAAAATGTCCTTTATTTTCATCCTATGTCCTTTAATCGTATCAAATAATTCTCTAATATATAAAACGGGAGCTGGCAACCCTTACCACACATAAATATCAAAATAACATTTTTCACAGAAGGGAAAGTTCCGTATTCATATTTGCTTAAGAGCCGCGACATCCGCACAAGCGTGTTTAATGCTCTTTCCGCTCACTAATTTTTCCAAATTTGTATTAAATTAGCTATCTACTCCAATTGATATATGTTCAAAGTTACCCTTCCTACTCTTGAAAAAATGTCCTTAAAGAAGACAGCCATACTCAATGTATAAAAGGATATAAATGGATCGCCAATTTTGAAGAATCTGGAATGGTAATCCTTTAAAGAAATCAGTTTGTGCTACGAACCACTTTACACTTCAAACTCATTTGTCATAAATTCATAATTTTATTCCCCCTTTAACAAATCTTAATTGAATTCCAATCTGTGACAAGTTATACGCCTAAAATTTATAAGTAAATTTACCTTTTGGCTGTATTAGGGATTGCAATCCCGCACCATTTTCAATCTTAATACACAATTTAAAAAAAACTTTTTATATGGTTTTTAATAATCGAATATTTATTAAAAATTGCAAAAATTTAATAATTATAAAACATCTCACTGTATACAATTGAATAATTATTTGAAAACTTGACTTCTTGTTTACTTTTTTAATAATGAAAAGTCCAATTTTAATATTTGGTAGTAAGTTCTTTGATAAATATTTGATAGTGATTTCTTTGAAATAAATTATTGTATATACAAATGTGTCAGTATTATAGCCGGTGGAGTAGGTATATATATACCTGAGGCAATTTTTTTTAGTCAAGTCAAGTTCCGTCCAATTTGAAACAGGCCGACCCTGTTTTTTTTTTCATGTGAAAAACGATACACACAAAGATTTTGAAGATTTGATAGAACAAATACCAAGCCAGAAATTAAACCGGGGACCTCTTGGTTAGAAGTCAGCGCATATAACACCAATTTTTGTCACCTAGTAAATTAACTAAAAAAATAATTCTAATCTTTATTTAAGTTAGTTATTCTTAACCCAGATAAGTCTTCTTTATCATATTACATACCTACTGTGCTAATATTTTTTTTTCTTACTAATTAATCAATCAAGAATTACGTAACAAATAAAAAGTCACTTCTCTTACTGAAAATATGATATTTAAAAACAAATAGCATCATCGGTGTTATTAACCAACCTACACTTATGGAACTAATATGTAACCAGCGGTCGAAAAGGCACTTTCTGACTCCTCACTTGTTGATTTGATAGTTAATAAATTATTTTCTATCGTCTGAAACTACAAGTTGTACATTTTGAGAGTCTTCTTTATGACTCAATCTTAAATGTTTTTCATTTCTTTTAATGAATTTACGCAATTCGATGCTTGCGGATCCGCACTTGCGCTGTTGCGGGATCCCGCAGGCCCTAAAATTTATCGGATCCCGCGGGATTGCGGATCCCGCATTGCGGTATTGCAATCACTAGTCTGTATACTACGTGTGCTCCCGGAAGAGACATAAAGCTCCACCATAGATAACAAAAATATTATGCTCATTATAAGAGGTCCGACTGTAATATGTTTTGTGTTTTTGAAAGTAAAACAAAGATCATTACTACATTTTATGAATAATAAAATCTTACCTACCATTTCATTATGCCTTTGTTGTTCTTGTTCGATTGCAAGTCGAGCTGTTTGGCTGCTACCACTGACATTTGTGACAAGCCTCGTTTTGACGGCCTCCAGGTGAATCATCAAGTCTGAAATCTCAATCCTGAATTTTGAATCGACTCTTCCACGCTACTCCGATGAAAATATCTCAAAATAATGTTCACTTGATAACGTCACACATTTTTTTAACACCAATGAATTTATTTTAAAAAATCATTTCGCGCGAGTCATTAATTAGAAATATTTTTTTTCAACTTGCAACACTGTCGATTTTCAGCGTTCCTTTTTTTATTCAAATTAACTGTCTTGTTTCACGCAAACCTGAAATCAAAACAATGAAGAATAATTAGCTAAATGTTTTAAATTATAGCATTTTATGGAAATGTTTTATGACTTATAAAAACGAATTTACTATTTCGTCAGTTCATTTAGTTTGTATATTTTATACCTAATTTCATATCTCAATCAAATCAAATCAAATATACCTGCTCATAATTTCGCGAAAACATATACGAATAGTTATGTTATTCAAGAGTGATTTCCCAGAACTGTCTAGTATCCATATTAGCTATCGTTCATAATAAAATCAATTTATGATGTTTGGTTCAGACATAATAGATTCAGAGATAATTATTAATGTTGCTAGCTGGAAAAATGTATAAAAAATAAACGTATCACCGACAAAAATAGGAAATTTAATACATTTTTCTCAGAATATTGAGTTTAACAGTTTGGTATTCAATTATATTAACAT
This sequence comes from Mystacides longicornis, assembly GCA_963576905.1. NCBI lineage: Eukaryota > Metazoa > Arthropoda > Insecta > Trichoptera > Leptoceridae > Mystacides > Mystacides longicornis. The sequence goes on from OY756425.1 coordinate 29,926,727, forward strand.
TTACTATTGACTGTGCTCCGTCATGTCAGCATTTATATACTAGAATAGGCCGAGAATATTTCGAGAATAGGCCTCTACAGCCACACAAGGTGGCATAGAAGACAGAACTAGTCCTTTTTTGTGCTCCTTATGCTCGACTCACGGGCAATGGGCATTATTATTATTATTATTATTTCAAATCATTTATTCATTAAATCACAATATATCATATGAAGTATACATCATTGTAAAAAAAAATTAATAAAAATAAATTAAAATTAAATACAATGCTATATACTAAATATAAAAATATCGGTATTATCTCTCATGATACATCACGATGTAATGTAATCATGAGAGATCTTCGAACTACAAAGAAAGGAACCTTCTTAACATCCTACATGAGGACAACAGAACTGCCTTTTGGATGGCATATCTGAGACCACAACAGATGCCAAGTTTCCCTAGATTGTCTTTAAGAGACTTAGGAATAACTCCATTCGTCGATATCACTATAGGTATTATGTACGTGGTTGGTGTATGCCACATATCCTTGATTTCGTGAGCAAGATCAAGATATTTAATTATCTTATCTTGCTCGGCTTTTTTCAAATTTTCGTCATACGGAATAGTGATATCCACGAGATACGTTATCCCGTTCCTACGATCAACCAATACAATGTCCGGACGATTTGCGTTAATCGTTCGGTCAGTTTGTATTGGTATATCCCAATACAACTTTGTATTACTGTTTTGCATTACCGAAATTGGGGTGTACCTATAATAAGGTACTTCAAGATCGAGCAAACCATATTTCAAGGCAAGTTTTTGATGAACTATTTTAGCCACATCGTTATGTCTGTGCAGATACTCAGAACCACACAGGAGAGAACACCCAGACAAAATATGTCTGAGTGTTTCTCCTGTTTGGCCACATGCACGACATTTATCAATTATATCAGGTGCTTTAATAATATATTTTTTATAATTATTAGTGACGATGACCTGGTCTTGTATTGCACAGACAAAACCTTCTGTTTCGCTAAATAGTTCACCAAACCTCAACCATCCAGTCGAATCTTCAAGACTTACATGTGATGAATTTAAAGTTTCGAAGAATCGACCGTGGAGAGACTTACCTTTCCATATATCAACCCGATCTTGTACCCCAATTATCGGTGGTGAAACAGGATTTGATAAATTTAAGGGCGTGTACTTCAAATCACACGCAATGAGGTCTTCATAACCCAATTTATTCCTTGATGAGATAAAGTAAGATTGGAGGAGGTTTATCTCTTTGTTATTCATGTTTTTGATGTTTAACATGCCTCTACCACCAATCTTCCTTGGTAAATATAATCTCATCAAGGAACATCTTGGATGATGCATCCTATATTGTGTGAGCAAACCACGTACCCTTAAATCCATCTTGTCTAGTTCCGTTTGGTTCCACTTAATGATTCCAAAAGAATACAAAATTTTCGGTACAACCCATGAATTAATGGCCATAATTTTATTTCTCCCGGAGAGAAAACTTTTCAAAACTTTTTTTTTTTATTATTATTATTATTATTATTATTATTATTATTTATATACTGCCTAGTTAGGAGTATTTCTTGAATGTTTTAGATATGAGTAACTCAACTCTATTTTAATTTTTTAATCATTTCATTTTTCACTATTGAAAGTTATTTTAATTGTCATCCTTTATTTTTTTCATGTTTTTACTGTTTCCAATGGTATGATTCGTTGAGATCTGCATCAACAATAAATAATAATTGATATACTTTTCAGTCGTGTAATGATGTCGACAGATTGTATAACAACTATTCTAAGACTGTCTCTCTTTTTTATCTTTTAAAAAGTTCTTGACAATTATGTTACCATAAACTAGTTTTCGATGAGCGATTTCGGCTTTTTTTATGATGGATAAAGATTCGATATTTTGTAAAACAGATTCTTGTGCAAAATGGCACATTGTAGATACAAGTTTAAGAATCACTGGTCAAAGTGGACATTAGGTCACATGACCAAAAACAATTGTTGCAATCGGGAGATGAGATGCCCTGTTAGGAATTATCTTTAGCGGGCAGCAAACAGGGGACTTCTTGCGGAGAGCAGAGGCGAAATAAGGCACTTTTTGCAAAGGGCAGGGGCAAGAAGAGGCCCTTTTGCGCAGGGTGGGGGGCAGGAAGAGGTACAATTACTCTTCAAAAGGCCTCTGTAGATGAGGTAATTTATGGCAACGCTGCAATGAAAAAGTTGAAGGGTGTAAAAAAGGATGAAATAAATGTCACAATAGATTTACATTGAATATATACCAAAAAATAAACTCTAACAATTCATTACTGATGTTCGATTTTTAAATGGAACCAAACCACTACGGGCTTACGACAGTCTTCTACTGTTATTTCGAAGGCTGGCTTAGTGTGATCACTTTACGTTAGTATTAGGTGGTAATATTCAATTCTCCGAAACTCTTAGTCATATAAGAATTCTCGACATATTCAACATGTCAAAAAATCCCATGTATACAACAAGTAGATATTTAATCATTTTGGCGCCAGAATATGAATATATCCATTTTTGTTAATGTCTCATCTTTATTGCTTTGTTGGTGCACAATAACAGTTCGAAATAACAGTAGGAGACGGTCGTAAGCCCGTAGTGGTTTGACCCATTTAAAAATCGAACATCAGTAATGAATTGTTAGAGTGATTAGTTGTTACATATTCGTTAAGATCTAGTCCTGAAAAAATGGTCACAAGAATCTAGACATAATATAAGAACGTTATGCACCAATAAAGCCAATAGGCAATGAAGATGAGACATTAACAAAAATGGATATATTTAATAATAATTATTGAGATATAGAGAGAAAAGTTGGAAATTATTGAGAACAAGAGAGCAACTAAATTTAAAGACTGCGACTGCTGTCATATATTTGGCGCCAGGATATGAACAATGAACATATCTATTTTTGGAAGTGAAAACCCAAGATTTGTCACGAAATGCATGCGAACAACATGCACCTCGAAAGACAAAAGGGATAATCAGTTTTTCACAGGAAACAATATGAAGATGGAAGGTTTACTCCTTTACACTGTGATGAATTCGGCAGAGACTGTGCTACTGCACTTGCATATGGGACGAGACTGTGCCCATTTCACTTCCATTCATGTTATGCGGCACTCCCCGCTTTCATCGGATTCTACGTTGTGTAGGCCATTTTGAGAGATGGTCCTGATGAGACACATGCGCACAATGCCGAAACACTTCATCTTTTTGACGAATCCAATAGCATATTCGGGTGATGGGCACAGTCTCGTCCCATATGCAAGTGCAGTAGCATATAGTCTCTGCCAAATTCATCACAGTGTAAAGGAGTAAACCTTCCATCTTCATATCTATTTTTGTTAATAGATTTACATTGGCCGCAGTTACACAAGAAGCATAATAACGTCCCTTGACCTTCTGAATAAAAAAAAGTTTAAGAAACATAAGTTTGAGAAGCACTTTGTCAAGAAGATATGTAATACAGAAATAATATTGATTGTTTTCCCACTAAAATTATACTAAATGTGTGTGAGTTTTACTGGGAAACTGTTCAGGAAGCTGTCTCGGTGTGACCGCTGATTGTTTTCAGGGAAAATTATATGGCCGATCTTATGAGTCGCTAGGGCGATGAACCTTAACACGAAGTAGGTACCCATTAAATTCTTCACACTATTTCATTTCAGTCGTAAAAAGTAATTTTGTCGCAGCGTGAAGATTGCGACACAATCTTCGATCAACAGTACCTACCTACATACTTTTCATAATTGAAAGCTTATACTTGATTATTGATCGAGAGAGTTCAGGAAGATAGTTATACTTTTTTTTAATTGAAGGCCTTTTGCATTAAATGACAAGCCACATTTTTTTTTACAAAAATGACTACAAAGCAACCAATATGGTTACAATAATTTTGAAAACATTTTATTGCTCAGAGAGAATTTTTTTTTGTATTTTTTTTTTTGTGAAGAACGCGACATGTCATTTTTCATACTTCTTTTGTTTGAGAAAAAATCTTTTTATATCGTTTTTTAAATTAGAATATACCCATGCGTTACTACACTACATAAAATATAAATATAATTAAGTAATTGCTTGATAACAATAGTTGTTTGTTTTGTCAAAAAATATATCTTTTTTTTTATGCAACATACCAAGCCACAAAAACTGGTGGTGATATAAACATTCCTTATAATTTAGTGTATAAAATGTTATTTTTTTTCGTTTGTATATGTAAGCATAAGTAAAGATAAACAATATTTCGAACTTTTTTTAATCACTTTTAGAATGTTTTGAAATCTTTTTAATTTTATTTTCCTGTAAAAAAATGTAATGGTTAGTCATCATATTGCTCCAAGACCTTCAATTAATTTCTTTATATTTCGGTTTCTTGGAATACTTTCTTGAGGAATATTTATTAAGCTTTTTTTGACAAAACATGTAAATTTTTTTACGAAAAATTCCTATTTTTTATAGACATTCAAATTGTTTGAAATTAATTCATATTTTGTTTTTCTCTTCAAATAAGCGGCTTATTTTCACACACGAAAACATAGTAAAAAATAACAATTTTATTACATTTTTTTTTAGAAAGTAATAGGTATTCTTTTTTTTTTTTGTTTTACTTTTAAATAGATTCGTTGAGAAAGACTTTCTTGTAAGTAGGTATTTTTTATAAAATTTCACAATTAATTTACGAATTCTCCTAAATAATTCTAGGTCCCACCTTTTTTATGACATGATCCTCAGACTAAAAAAAATAAAAACCTTTTTTTTATTTAATACTAGATTTCTCGACAGACGTTGTCCTGTAGTCCTCACTACGAATATTGATTTCAAATTTGTAATTTTTTCAAAATTATGTTTAAAATATGTTTGAACGTTAAAAAAATATTTCTGAAAGCTGGAAAGAAATTCTATCAAAAATCTGCGTACCAATGTTTTGACCCTCAATGGTTGTCAAGTAAATAACAATTGTATTGTTAAGGATTTTTCACAGATTGCCTTGTTGTAAGGTTCCTAAATAATCCATTACATATCCCTTTTTCATTGTTTTATTAGTTATTCTGTTATCCGAAGCAGAGAAGAATCCAATAAATCAAACATCGAAAGAATCTGTTCAGCTGATCTCGATAAATATTCGCACTAACCCGACTTTCTTTTATATTATAGATTGTTGTAGGTACTACATAAAAAAAAAACGTAGTGAAATTTCGTTGGCTTTAAACACTGTAATTTTGGTCATATTCTAATTTGGCCTTTAGGATTAAGAAAAAATACGTCTTACTCTGTTCTGATTGTCTTGTGATTTACATAGACAAACCTTCCAGATTAAAAATGGTTCGGGATTTCAAATACAAATATGTAATTTTGATCTAGTGCAGGGGTTCCCAATCTTTTTCAGCGCGCGGCGCCCTTCTCTAGTAAGCTATTTGGAATAGAAGACATCATATTATAAAGATATAGGTAACTGAGTTTTATTAGGTATGTTTATAAGAATTCAGATTTGACTGCTAATCTCATTTATTGCTCCGTGCACATTGATCTTTGAGCGACATTTATTCTTAACAACAGCTTCAACTGAAAAAGACATCTTCGTACAAATATGATGTGGCAAACGAAATGAATTTTTTTTAATGCTTTTGAAGTTAACTTTGGGTATTCATTTTGAATCGATAACCAAAACTCCAAAAGATGCGAGCGCTCAAAATAGAAATTGTTGCTTTAGGGATCGCGTACATTGCAAATTAGTTGGAAGGAGATTTATCGGCGGCAGAATTAATTTGTCTGAAACTAACTTTTTAGTTGCATCGATTCGACTAACTAAAAATCTGGTTTCATACAAATTTAGTCGGCCGCCGATTGATCTGCTTCCAGTTAATTTGTAACGCGATTAATATTTGTGGTTTCCGATAAAGATCGGTTGTTTCGGATAATGACAGATAATCGACTCACGGCGCCCCTCTTCACTATCTACGGCGCACCAGGGCGCCGCGGCGCACACTTTGGGAACCCCTGATCTAGTGTATAAATGACGCGATAAGTGATGTGTTCTTTTTTGAAAAAGACAAGTTGTTAACAGAGTGAAATTGATTGAATTCATTATGGAACTGAACATTAGCAAAGAACTGACAACTGCTACCTATATATTCACATAGGAACGATATTTTTTTTTTCTAGATTACCGCGCGACTCCTTCTATTGGGAACGTATTGCGCCGGGGTCAGGAACAATATATGTATGTATAGACAGGTTTATAGGTATATGAATTCAAATTTAGAATATTAACAAAGTATCCATAGAAGAGACCTACTTTTGAAATTCAAATAATTGCCACATACATAGATAAAGAAAATTACACGAAAGATCTGAAGAAAACAATAATTTAAGAACGCAGTAATTTGATATTTTTGTGTGTGTAGATATCATGAGATTTCCCTGTGAGTGTCCACCTTGACGAAATCTTGAGAAAAATAAACCGACGTTGGAATCAAGCCATCGAGCTTAACGCATGTTAGCAACAATCTTCATACTCCGTTTTATAATCATTTTGTTTACTAGTTTCCTAACAGACGATGTACATTCACTATGAATACCAATATTCAAATTGGAATTTATATAATGGTATTAGGTACCTATCTAACCGATGCATCTGTTTTAAACGATGTTTACAGGGCACATTCTGAATATCGATAATTGTATTAACTATCGATAATTGGACAGTTCGTCAAACGGCAATTTAAATTCTAAAATAGAAAGTTTACAATGTCAGATCATTAGCAAGTTTACCTTGATAATTTTTCTTAAACTTTTTGATGTTCCGCACAACTTTCATATTCATTTCTTTCATAAGAATCTACTCCTTACAATAGCAAATGCAACTAAAAAAGAATCAGCGAATTTAGTCAGCCGTGATGCAGTGACCAAGGGAAACAGGGCTCCTTTTCTATATTTTATATAGAGAATTGAATTATTTCTAGTAGGTATGTTTTATTTTTTGCATACCAATGCCTAAGGCTGTATATAAATAATTAGTTTACCTACATAGAACCTGATCCTTATCATCTTTCTCAGTTTTTTTTTGTGGTTAAAAACAATATTTCAGAGAGTGTTGAAAAAATCAGCTACTTCAGAAGAGACAAATCTTAATCATTTTTTTATCACTCACAAGTTTGCCTATAACGGCCAGTTGTCTCTGTTGTCAGTAACGTTTGATTGCACTTTAGGTAGTTACTCGTCGTTCATAGATATCGAGTAGATAGGTACCATGTTCGTAATTATTATTATTAGGTATTTTCTGTTCGTAAAATACGTTAAAACGACCGCTTTTACAAAGCAGTAAGTAGTGTGAATTTATATAAACGAACTTTAGACCAATAATTATTTTTGGCACTTTTTTTTAATGAAATTAACACTTATAATACACATAGGTGTCAGTATTGTCGGCAGGACTTGTGGCATTTTATAAGTCGTGCCCAATCTGAGATAGACCTATTCCGGGTAGAAATTTCATCTTAAAACACTTCTGTTCCGACCCAACAATCGAAACCGGATCCTCTAAATTAGATATTAGTGCCTATATCATTAGACCACCGCGGTCGGTTGGAGCACGTAGAAAAAGGGTAAAACTTCCACCAGCTGAGAGGGTTCTGAAGAGAGGTGACCTATTCCAACATTCTATCCAAAAATCTACTATTTCTGTTTTCAATGTCCTATTTTGTTTACGTTTTCCGTTTGCAAGACCTTACTTCAATGTTTTGTGATACGGATGTACTGCACTTACTTGAAACTTGGCTGAAAGCTGAAATGCTGGATACGAACCCAAAAGAAAAGAGCACCAAACTCATCACTTCCAGGCATATGAAGCCTGTCTGGACGAAGGTAGAAACAAAGTAGGTACTTTATTGAAGCGCAATTTGCAGAATATATTCACGAAAAAGTTTATTTCGAACTAATCTTAATTATTTTCTTGAGGGGCATAACGCTCAAACGAAATCACGTTTAGGTAAATGAGGCATTTTCCAATTAGGTAGTGTCAAGATTCACATTTCCGCAACTTAAAATATCTATTAGTACTTATTGTATTTTTTTGAGTTATGAATCGAGAAAAAATTCAGAAAAAAGAAACTTACTCAAAAACTATGTAGGTACTTAATTAAAGTTCATTCTGCAACAAAATTTAAACGTCAGTTTCGTATATTAAAGATTCGCAGGATTAGTAAGTATAAAAGTGAAAAAAAAAAAAAAGTATTTTGATGCTAAGCCCCCTAAGTATAAAATATTAGACTAGTTCTGAACTTAAACCTTTTCAACTTAAACCCTCAGCAGTCTGCAGGGTCGATTTGAAAGGTTGTTATGTTTTAAAGTAGCTTTTCATTAGTCTATCTAGACTATCTAGACAAGTGATTGTACATTATAACAAAATTTGGAGACATTATTAAGTATGACATTTTTATTGAAGAAATAACAGTATTTCACGTTAAATTTCGAAGAAATATGTGGCCTGTATGTAATACCGCAGATTTATTATTCAGCATACCAAGAAACACATTAGTTAGAAAACATTATAAGGCACCTTCGTTCGAAGGTATAAACAATTCGTATTTACATTACTTTACTTTACAATAATACTAATAATAGGTACCTATATAAACAACAATGGCTGGCAAAATTTTCTTGTTTAGGCCATTTGAGATTTCCCAAATTCAAAGATAAAGTCAGTCAACTTAAAATGATAGACATAGACAATATGTTTGGATCTGTAATTGATTGCTGCGATATTCCGTAAAAGCCATAATTAGGTAGGTACCTATTAATATCTTTGAATTTTCGTGAAAGAAGATTGAAAATTTTCACATATTTTAACCATCATATGCTATCATTAAATTAATTATTCGTGTAATAAATAGAATAGTTCATAAAGGAAATGGCGAATGATGTTAACGTGACGTGATCACTCCTTGTGAATTTTCGACATCTCATATTATTCAACATGTCGAAAAATCCTATGTCCAATAGGATTCGAACCCGTATCCATAAATGCTCCTTTCAGGCGTCTTTATTTAGCTTTTAGGTAGATGTTTTATTATTTGTAATGAAAATATAAGACATCTGTTGAATGTAAGTACCTAGCTACCTACAGTTTAAGTTATTGCATTTGTTTTCATTTTCGGATGATTGTTTATACGAAGGTCGATCGTTACAATAATATAAATCCGACACAGAAACGTTAGATTCAATTAGTCTGCAATTATTACCTCCATTACCGACATAATATTACTGGCAAACGTCAAATTATGCATTTTGTATTTGTACAATGTATTTTGCCGCCAAAATAATCGCATAGGGAAATAAGGTCGATGGTTGATGTGTCTATGGAAGAGATTGTTCATTTTTATTCAACTACATTTTATCTATACATCCAATGTGAAACAGGATTCCAAATTTGAAAATAAATCATGGAAACAGAAGATACGAATATCTTTCTATATAAAATTCTTTGACTTTTGGTATTGAGGCAAGGAGTATAAATCCAACTATACTGTTTTGAAATCCAAAACCGCTGGTCGTTAATGAAGATTTCGCTTAAGTGAACAGGGAATTAACATTGAGAGGAGCTTTTAGTGAAGCCACGACCAAAGGAAGCGACTACAACGTGGAGCGACCTATAAGGTTAAAGTGTATAATACTTAAGAGACTACAATCGCCAACCTCAGTGATGGGGTTGCAAGACAAGACAGTGACAGAGGGCTCAAAGAGTATCAAAGTAGAGACCGTGGTAAAACCGAAGAAGTGTCGGCAGGCTTCAGAAGAGAAAAAGAAAAAGTCACGAGAAAAGAGAATAAGAAAATGACCATCAACAATGTTGGTATATGCATGTTATACCTACAGCTTTTTGTAATAAGGTCATTTAGTTTTTCTTCTACCAGGCGTCTCTCAATTTTCGTATTAAATTCAGGTGGAAAAAATTGTATTTCTTTGCAGCCAAAACATGGACCATGCAGATACATGATATCTCAATGATGGCTGACAGCAACTTTTAGTTAAGTCACTTCGGGGCTATGAAGTTTTATCATTCTAAGGATTCGACGGGGAAGAAATGCTAATCTAGTCTATTCATTGAACTGACTTTACGGTATTGAAATTTTAAAAGACAAATCAAGGGCTATGGCTAGTTATTCCCACCAAGCAGGATTTATTTTCCTACCTAGACGTGGGAATGATTCTAAAGGTTTTAACCACAGATAGCTTAAGATGATAAAGAAACCGCCAGAAAAATATAGAGAATTTCTTTTGGCTCGCTCTTGCTAAGTACTTAAACACCTGGGAGAAATGCGTTTCTTTGTAGAATGAAAATCTTATTCGAAATTTAAAATTTAAAGTAATTTGTGCAGTTTCCCTGATGTCTTGGCAGACACATTGCATTGCCAACATATTGTGTTTACCGCTTTATTATGATGGGCAAATTTATCATAAGTTGTACATAGACTTTAACCCACCTAAATGATTGTATAGATATTATATTGTACGATTGGGTTCATATAATCGAGTTGCTGGGTAATTTGCATATTTGTAGACGCGATTTAGAATTAAAAATAGTCATCCAGCGACTCTCAATGTTCAAAGAGAGCCGTTAATCGAAAACAATTTAAGTATTGAGGAAAATAATTCACCGCACATAAATTTAATTTTCCGTTTTTATCAATTGGCGCCCAAAAGTTAAAATGGATTTTACGAACTCACATGGAAAACAAACCAAAGTTGATTTTTGAAATTGGAATGTTCCACACAATGACATACTTTTTTTTTAAATGAGTGTTGGAAGTGTGAAAAATTTAAAACAATATTTTCCTCCTAATCGTGTTGGTACCTAATTACATTGGTGTTGATTGAAACTTTAATGATGTTGAAATCAGATAATAAATCATTCTTACTAAGCAGATACAGATAGAAAAATAACAATGGCTGTTGTTGTTATTATTATTGTATGAATTTCATTTTATTTGTTTCAACAATAATTTGAGAATCAACTAGCAGAGTTATTTAAGTACAATGTTTTGTGTTTGGTTGGACCGAAGCTACGTGGTACATCGAGCATAAAACGACAATGTCTTGTATTATTATAGGCGCTCTCTTTGTTGAGTGTTTACGTTGTATTTTTAAAACGACCTAGGTGGATCGGCCGACCAAGCCAACAGGTTAAAATATACAAAAATCGTACATAATTTATCAGTTTTTCAAATCGTGGAGTAGCCATGCAATTTTTGTTTGGTGTAAACCCCATAGCATTTTTTTTTACACATAGGCATCAAATTATTAAGGTGATCTCAAAAGTATTTCTTCATTTTTTCACAATACGAAGGATTCTGCAAATTACTTAAATAATATGCACGTAGTCTGGGATTGCATGATTTTTTGGCTTTGATTATTTACTTGACGGTAATGAAATCTAATGTAATTGATGTGTAATGTTCTGACTTATTTAATCTCCTTCTACAAGGACTGTGTCCTTTCAGTCCTTTCGATGGATATGCAACTACTTTCCTTCCTCTTTTAGTTGGTCAGCCTGTTGTTTTCAATCTTTATAATTTTTAGGATACCAATCCTTCAGCTAGATTTGTGTTGTTTTTTCCCCTTTCCAATTGTATAACCGTAGAATGTATGCGAGTCTTAAGGTTTCTTTTCCTTATTTTTATCACCAAAATCAATGCTTTTTTATTCCAATTCTATATATTCAGAATTGGAACATATACAATATACAGAAATATTCAGACATTTCTACTCTCTTAAGGCCTTTCTTACGCCAATGCTTTGTTCTGTTGGGTTCATTCTACTTTCCCTTTCCTTCTACTTTTGCATCCGGGCAAGCCTTTTACTTTTGCACCGGGCATATATTTATAACATATTTTTTTCTTGTAAATCAACACCAAATTAGATTTCTTGCTTGCTTATTAATTTTAAAATTATAATAAGATTTTTGTAGGTATATTCTGTAAGTAAAAACAATAAACAGACGTCTAAAAATAATCTTGGAAGGTGAAAAAAAAACATGGCATATCGAATAGATAATGTTGAATTTGTTGGTACTTTGGCTATCTTCCACATTGATAAGGACTTGAATTAGTTTCATCAAAACATCTCAAGTCGCAATTAGTTTCTATATTTTAAGCATACCCGAGAGTTTGTCTATTAATTTGCTTAATTTTCCTCTTCGTCATGGCCATTTTTATATTTTACTAGCTTTCCCGACAGACGTTGTCCTGCGTTCCTAAATATGAATATTGAATTCGAATCTGTATGGTGATGAATTAATTATCATTTTGACCAATGTGATTCCAAATGATTCGTCTGTTTTAAACCATGTTTATTCCATCCGCATTCTGTCAATCGCACCAATTGACAATTTCTGTCAAAATCTCAAAAAAAGGTCAAAAGTACTAATAAGGTTGTCTACGTAGAGTTTTGTTTAATTTTCTAATATTCCATACATTTTTCTTAATTTTTTTCTTCTAAAAGGACATTCTCTTGATAAAAGCCTACACGACAAAAAAAGAATTTGCGAAATCGGTCCAGCCGTTTAGGCGTGATGCGATTACATCGGGAAATAGCTCTCCATTTTTATATTCAACACTAGCTTTCCCGACAGACGTTCTCACCATGACATAATCATAATTTAATTACTTTTTCAAAAATGTAGATCGATCTGTCTGTTTTAAACTACATTATCACCAACTATCGAACAACTGACAGTTTCTTCTAACACCAATTTAATTTAAAAAATATAATTGAAATATATTGTAAAAAACATCAAGACGGTTACCTAATCTAAGTTTTATAAATCATCTAATGTTTTGCGCAGCTCTTAATTCATTATTTCATAAGAACCTTCTCCTGACAAAAGGAAACACGATAAAAAAAGAATCAACGAAATTGGTTCAGCCATCATGCGATGACTTTTATGATTTTTATATATAAAGTATTTTTGAATATACATATATAAGATGTTACTGAAAAATAGAAGCAAATTCAGTGATGAAGAAAGGTGGATTTGAGAAATCTTACAACTAGAAGGATTTTGATCTTATTAATTAAAAAGTTTTTCTCGTCTTCCATGATGGGAAAAAGACTTTCAGCGTTGCCATAACTACCAAAAGCCCGTAGTGGTTTGTTCCATTTAAAAATCGAACATCAGTAATGAATAATTCTTAGAGTTTTTAGTTGTAATAATATATGTGCCTGCGTTAAGGTCTCTACCGATTTTATCCCTAGTCTACCTTTCTACAAATTTAAGTCGTAAATCTGCCTATTTGGGAATTAAGCTATCTATATGAAAATGATCGGGTTTTTCAAAGCGATAACCAGGAAAACAATTCGTGAAGGAGCGGAGATGCCAATTCCGTTTGATTTCTCTAAAGCTTAGAATAAAAAATGTTTAGAATCCTCTAAAAAAAATAGAGGAAAGTATTTAAAAAAAGTGCTTTCCGCTAAAATTTAGACTTAATTTTAATAAATGAATTTTCTGATATCTTAAAATCAGCAGTATGTAGACAAGATCATTATAATATTTTCTCGGCTATTAGATAAGATATTATTGTAGCCCTTCAACTCATTTTATTTCCATTTAAATTATATAAACCGTAACGTTTTAATTGTTTAACTAGCTTTCTCGACAGACGTTGTCCCGTGTTCCTAACTATGAATATTGAATTCAAATATGTATAATGAAAAGCTTATTATCTTTTAACCATTGTAATTTAGATCGATGCATCTGTTTCAAACCATATATTTTCCATCAACATTCTGTCAATCCCACCAACAATCAAACAACTGACAGTTCCTGTTAAACTTTAATTTAATTTCAATATTTCAAATTTGGATTAAAAATTATATTGTTAAAAGTATTACTAAGAAGGAACCTACTTAGAGTTTTCTTTGATTTTCTAATCACGCACGCAACTTTCCAAACTTTCATAAGAACCTTCTCCTGTCAAAAGCAAACACGCCGAAAAAAGAATCAGCGAAATCGGTTCAGCCGTGATGCGATGACATCGGAAAATAGGTCTTAATTTTTATAATATAGATTTCTTGATCATCAGGATTAGTTTGTTTGCAAGAAGCAAGTTTGGCGCTTTGAAGGGAATTTTGAAATTCGAACAATAGAATATTCTCTACTGCTAATAATTATGTCACACCCACTTTATTTTAGTTGAAATCACTTGAAGCTATATTCACATCCATCATTACCCGCAAAATTGAAAATTTTAGCGGGACTGTTAAAGAATGGAGATATCCTTACTTTTTTCCTCCTTTTTCTTGAGAGTCGTGGTCAGTAATTATGATTGGTTGTATATAAAGCTGTTGGAGAGAAGAAATAGTAATCAAGTCAAAGAAATAAAAAAGAAACAGACACACCACAGAGAGTGTTCGAGACGAAATGAAACAAAATGTCACCGGGCCATTTATTCGTGGCGAGCGCGACATTTGGTTCCACACAACAAATAAAATAATGTCGCCACCACAAACCGTGTTAAATTCGTTGTTTTGCTGTGGAAATAAATTATCGCAATATTATTTAAGTTGGCTGCACTGGTCGCATAATAATATGTGACACCAATCATAGATGCAATATTATGTACCTACTGTCATTGCACACAGAATTTGATTCATGTGGTGTTTCAGCGCACGAAAATCAGACATTAGTGCACATTTTAACAATATTGAGTTTGCTACACAAAATTTTTCACTGTTATTTAGTTTAAGATTTCACTTTTGTATTATTTTGCGTCCACTTAAACTTACACAATTGTCAAATTTTTAATACATGCGTACCTACTGATAATCCTTGGCGGCAATCTTCATACAAACGTGGTAAAATATTTAGGTAGTTTTTCCCAGGTTTCTCCACAGATTATAATAACGAATTTAAGGAATTGTTAACGATGGCTATTCTGAACTAATCTGAAGAATAAGTTGATATGGTCGTTAAGCTACTTTCTTATGTTTCGCGCAATTTATATGAACCTTAAATAATAATTAGAAAGAAATATCGCGGTCCAGGCGTTCGTTAGTTTAGAAAGCTACTTGATTAATTTTCCATTTCACGTAACGTCTCTTAAATTTCTCTCGATTCATAACTCAAAAAACACAATACCTACATAGGTATATATAGATACGTCAGTTGCGGAAAAATTAGAAGATTAGGTACCTAAAAATGATTAATTTTTATTGTTATGATTACCCTTAAGAAAATAATTATGTTTATTTCGAACTAAATGTTTTTGTGAAAACTTAATTTCGAAGATCTGACAGATTCATAGCGTTTGCGCGATCAAACCAAAACTTAAATCAAATCTAAAGAATGGAAAAATTGCGTTTTTTTTTCCATTCTTTAGTTTGATCGAGTATCCGAAAAATATGTAAACTCTATAATCTATTATAAGCATCATCTTAATTTGAAGAACGTAGAAAGTATACTTGTGTTCACATTGAGTGAACCCAGATGGAATTTAAAATTTAAAAAAAAAATGTTGATAAATTGAATCCAAATATTTATTCAGTTATCGCTTGGCAAATTTTTCTTTCATAAATCTCAAATTCTTGTTTAAAGAGCGTAATTTACTCGAGACGTCATAATATGTATGTAGTTGTTCACACAAACCTATATACTGAACTGTATTACGAAATAGAGAGATATTAATAACTACCCGAATGTTTATATTATGGGCGTTTTCAAAAACAATCCGAACGTGGGGCCAACGATCTCCTTAATTTAAAACACATTTCACAGCACTCACTGTTTTATAAATATACCTATAGATTAAAATAATAATTAGGTACAAGAATCATTGAATGATCTTAACGAATAACAGGTAATGATTCTAACAAATTCATTAATAATGTTATTAATAATTTTTAAATAATATGAACTAATTTCGAAGGCTGAATTAGTGTGATCTTTACGTTTACAGCCCTAAGGTGGTTATGTTCAAATCTCCGAAACGCCAAATCATGAGAATTTTCAACATGCTCAACATGCCGAAAAATCTCCCTCGTTAGGATACGAACCAACCACAATGTACCAACTAAGCCATAGGCAATAAATGTGATACATTAACAAAAATGGATATATATTCATATCCTAGCGCCAAATGTCACCCTCTATAAAATTGATTGCTAGTTGTTCTAAAAAATTTCCAAAAATTGCTCTATGATTGAAAGAATGTGTTTTTATACCCCCGTTTTAAACTTTCTTAATTTATGCAACCGTTTTAACAATAGGTACAGTGTAGGTAGGTACCTTCGTATTTTGAATAACCAAGATATTATAATATCCTTGATTTGGTTAAATTTTTATTTAAATATTACTGAAGGTATTAAAATAATGCATTGTCGTCAGGTTCTGAACTATTATTTCAGTTTCAAATATCTATAGCTATTCGGGAAGTTATTAAGTACTGCTAAAACACAAAAACAATATTTTTGGGTGTGTCAGTGAAAAGCTTAGTAGTAAAGCGCTCCCAAGATCAAAATAAAGAGTCAAAATGAATCAAATTGTGTTTTCAAAAAAGTAAAATTAAATCTAAATTTAAAAATAATATTAAAAAAATCCAGTATCTAATCGATATTTATAAATTTTAAATTAATCCTCGATTATTTCTTTCGTAAATTGTGAGAAATCAAAATTAGAATCTCAAAGGTGAAAACAACATAAAACAAACAGAGCATAAAAAAACGTCACAATAAAAACTGAACAATGAACGAAAGAGCTTTGTTCAACAAGTGGCTAGAATTCGTGGCTATGACTATGAGAAAGCTTAAAGATATTTATTTTATAATCACAAAGTGGGAAAATGTCTTGTCAAAATGAAGATTCCTACTCCCTTTTTATAACCAAAAAATATGATAATGTTTGTATAACAAGGTGTTTTTTATGTAAGTACTTTTCGTAAAGCAATTCATTCATTAAAATCGTATTTAAAAAGCGAGGGCACACAAATTAAGCCATATTCAATGCGTTTGAAATAAAGTGTTGAGATAGTATCGAAAAATTACACTTCAAGATTTAACTAATAAATCTCACAAAAAAAAACTATAAATTCATATAGATACAAGTTAATAAAACTACTAAATTCATTTAAGAAAAGCTTTGTCAAAACAAATTTTATTTTAGTCCATAGGAAAAACTCAACATGTGCCTTTTCTCTATTTTTTTTTTAGTTTAATTTTTATTAGTTTTATTTCCATTTAAATAAAAAATTTAGGAGTGAGTCCAGATCTCAAATTATTATCATTATGCTGAAAAAAAAATGCAGGTCAAGTTCTATTAAGTACTTATATTAATTTCACAGAGGACGAAAAAAATTATGTTCCTTTCAAAATTCGTTGTAACAAATAAATGTGATAGGAAGTTGAAGATAATGCTTTCACAAAGTTCCAAAATATTGACATATTAATCTAAACAGAAGTAGGTATACCACCTCAATGGAGGACGTTGTTAACGTAAAGTGATCACAATAAACCAGCTTTCAAAAGAGTCGTAATTCCATATTTAAAAACGTTACATATACCATTTAAAAATCGACCATCCATTGATTTACCGATAGCGTCAAATGTTTTTGTCTCTATACTATTGCTTTTGTTTTTCAAACTGAATGTGGCCTTTCAAAAAAGTTGAGATCATATTATGTGTTGTGTGAACATTAAACAAAAGTTGGTGTACATTCTGTGTCAAATTGTTTGAAAATAAACTGAATGTTGTTCAGCATTGTGTCAAAATTATCGAATCGCTTGAAAAAGAATGTGCTTCGTTACAATCATACATTGATAAATTTTGTATGAAATATTTTCAGAGGCAATTAAAAGGATATTTATTTACACGTTAAATTGTAAAACTTCAATACTTCGGTGTTTTTGTTTTATGTTAGTAGCTCGATTAACAAAAAATATGTAAAAAAATGTACCTTGATGCAATAAAGTAATCACTTAACGAAGACAGTCAGATTTAAAACACATAAAAAAATCACTGTTCTTTAAATTGAAACAAAAAACACAAATAAAAGTAAGTATAATGTTTTGTCAAATCACTGCGATGCACTTGATTCGTATTATTCGTTTACTGCACTACGCACTGACGTCGAGTGTGATATTATTCTCTCGTGTCTTCCACTTGAGCGAAGAAAAAATAAGAAAAATATATTTTCATATTATTAGAAATATAGCGCGACCATCAAAGCGTCTGCATCCAACGATTGGAAAATTGTGACAGCCGGCCCGTTGTTTTGTATCGGTCTGTCCAATGGCTAACTGGCTAAAAGAATTTATTATTAACAAATCCACGGTATGACAATATATCTCAACCAGTGGTCCTCAAGCTGTGAGTTACTTTCAGCAGTTGTTCAAATGTAGGTATTTTGTTCATTTGTTTTTCAACCTATCACGTGAGAGAAGGGACTGCACTCTTCTATCCCGAGAAACTTTGTTTCTCCTTATACTTCTGCCCTTCTCTGCATTTACATCGCGATTCCGATCTTACTCCAATCTTTATAACGATATCATTGTGACATTCTGGTGACATTTAGATTTTCGTTGCTAAGCATAAAAATGGTTTCACTTTTGATCCGGTTTTGCTTTACAAAAAAATGTATAAATGAGGGTTTATGCAAGTAGGTACGTTTAATATAGACGGTCGACATTGAAATCGGGATCGAATTTCAAGAGTAACCTCCGTGACCATCATTCGGAATCTGTGTGCTTGATCCACGTTATATTCTTCATACTTTCCCAATCAGACTTTCCCCTTTGAATGATCGCCATAATAATGTCTTTTAACTCAATGATCACATGGCTAAACTAACGCAAAAGCGCGCGAGTAAGCGTGTCTGTCTATCTTATCAGTCCGATCTTCTGAGTGTCTTTGAGTTCTATGCTTTATGACACCGCCGGATTCTCAGTATCTATCGAGGTTGCCTCTGTTGTAGTTTTTCAAGGGATTTGGTATAGCGGCGATGGTTAAGCCAACTTTCGCAACCATACATAAGAGTGAGAGATGATCGCAGACTTTTACACTTGAAATTTAGTGGAAACCGAAAGATCGCGATTGTCGAAAACCTTCTGAATTTTCAAAATGCTCAAGAAGCTGACTTAACCTACTGATCTCATCATCCATATTGGCTTTGTCATTCATGATACCTACTAGCCAGATAGTTGAAATATTAGAATGCCCCGGCCGTTGGTAGTAAATTCGTGGGGTGTCAAATTCGGTGACATCTAAGAAATCTTCGTTTCATTATGCTTCATGCTTGAAACAGCTGTATGGTCTATGTGTTTCTATATTGCACTAAGTATTCTGCGTGATTACAGTAAATCTATGGACCAATAAATAAGGAAGGATTGTGGCGTTGGCGGTACAATCAAGAACTGTATGATCTCTACAGGGATAAAGTCATACAAGATTTCACAGGGCTGAGCACATAGTAAAAATGAATGAAGAAGCCCAGACCAGAAGCTTAGCCCTCACACATCCCGAAGGTCGTAGAAGAGCAGGAAGACTCAAGCTACGGTGGATGGACGGTGTCCATTGGATATTGAGGAGTTGGAGGACGATGGCGCTCAGGACGGAGTGGAGGAAATCTCTGACTCTGCCTAGATCTACCTAGGACTCTCATGCTACTGCTGAAGATGATGATTCTGCGCGAGTATGGATACCAGACCAAAACATACAAATTCCGGAATTACGAAGAAAGATCCAGTAGCTGGCTTTTGTAATAAAAAAATGTTTAATTTAGGCAAATATTTGATTTTTTTATTTTTCTGCCATCATTGTGAAATCTCTGGGACGCCTTATTCCCCCAAAGACATTTACATCTATTTTCGTAAAATGCCGAACCTATAACAATCCTGTACGCGAGCGACCGTTTCGCAATCACTGAACTTCATTCTGTATGTCAGGTATGTATCATCACTCAACTCTTGTGCATGAGTGGTTTTAAATTTGGGTTGGTTATTGGTATTTTTGGTAGAGAGAGAGAGAGGGAACTTGGTAGCGTGGTAACCAGCGAAACTTTTAAAAAAAGAGCAAGATTATTTTCCGGCCTTTTTCTCTATACCTTTATTTGAAAATAGCTAGAAGGTCACAAATATTTTTTTTTTGGCTCAAGATGGATTCACAAAGCCTTGGTTGTACTTAATCGTATTGAGGTAGGTATTAGAAAATATTATATTGTGGTTGTATACGAATAATGCTTTGAATTAATCCCCATTATTTTTATGTGGTTTGTAGAAAGATCTCTTGAATTTAGAATTATCTCGCTCTCTCTCTTGTCTGGTTTCTTCTCCATTCCTCCTTATCCAATCCACTATTTATGAGGAACAGCGTGTGTCTAAAAATGTCTCTTGTACGAATTCCTGACGTGGTCTTCCTAGGAAGTTTTTCACCTCGATCAATCCCTCTATGATACAATATGTAAAAGACCTTCATTGAGTATCAGAGTGTTTTATCCATCTTGCACGCCTCTCGGACAGGATTTCGACAGGATTTTTAGCTCCTTTGATTCTTTGGAGAACCTCTCCATTCCCTGTTTTTCTTCAAAATTCCATCAAAGATTTCTATCGCTTTCACATACATCAAGATGGATAAGTATAAGTACTTAAACAAATAAATGATTTTTTGAAGGGTTTGTGTATTTACGTAACCAAAGTTCATTATTATGAATTTAATAAAGCACAGTTGTTGTTGAACCTTCACAAAATTTGTATTGAATCTCGAGCGCATTCGTCTAACTCACGCAGACAATTGTCCAGCCAGAGAGTCAAGATTCTTATTAAATTCATAAAAAAATGATTTCTTGAATCATTAGAGTTTTCACGTGGTTGATTCCAATGAAAGAGTTTGGAAAAAAAAGGAAACGACAGTTGTTAAAATACTTTTAAATGATACAAAGCTGGATATTATTTTGCTTACCTAACAAAAATAAGTCCTTCTTCGATTCTTGCTGGAAGAAAAAACATAGATAGAAGTGTGCAAGGGGCGTAAAGAAGCAGAGGAAAAAATCTATAGATGGTTTAGTGAGTGAATATAAAATCCTCGATCAGTACGTGCCACTAGTATAAGTTTTCGATGATCGAATATCGAAACGATCTTCGAAAGAGTTTCGAAAATTTTCCATACAAAAATGATCGAATGATTCGATCGATTGATTTTCGAACACTATTTGCACGATAATAAGCGCTTACCTCAGCATTCTGATGGGACATTGCGTTTACATATATTTCGAATGTGACTCATATATATATTTGAACAGTTTTATTGAACTTTACGTAATGTATGATAATTTTTGTTTTTTTGTTTGAAAATAAATATTTACCCACATTAATATGTATTATTAATGTAGGTACCTACTGTTGCATACGTAGGTACTTGACAGTTGTTTTATGTTTCTGTTCTTTTTATATCCATTATTGTAATACCTATACATAAAATATAGGTACATGAAGTTATATATTTTTTTTTAAATTGTGCTCATTCAAAGTGAACCCAAATACACTGTTTGACTATTTCACAGTAGGTAAGCACAAAAACTTGTGTCGTAAAAGAGGAAGATGGTCGGCAACTGGCAATTTCCGACTATTCGGTCGGGAATAATGAATGAATTATTATTGCAATTTATAACTTTAGTTAAATGGGTTAATTCCTCACGCTTTCAAATTTTCTCATCGCACAAACCTTATTGATACAGATTGGAAGATTGATACCTACCTCAGATAACGCAAGATAGAATGTGGATGCTCACATTCAGGAGTTGAAGGTTCCTGGCTGAGAAGAAGAATTAGAAATTACTTTAACAGATTTATGTCTTTCAATCATTAAGTTTTGATCGTTTTTTTATGTGCTGGAGTGAATATATTTGGCTTTTTACGGATAAGTTTGCTGAATCGAATAGTATAGTTAAAAGGTACCTACTCCCCTACCATGCCCAATCATAAAAATCTCAACATAACATACCTATACTCCCTTTTTGACCCCAATTAGGGGCATAGGGAGGCAATAAGAGCTCTCCACTGTGCTCGATCTCGCTCAGCTTCCATGACCTCCTGCCACACCATATCAATATCTGTAAACATTTAGGTAATCAAAAATTGAATGTTTTATTGAGAATACTGAACAAGCTTGAAATCAAGGACTGTCTATTATTATGTCCTTGCAATCAGCTAGTGAGAAATTAATTAATTACCTATTAAGAAAGTCTTGAACAAATTATTTTGTTAAGTAAGTAGGTCAGTAAACAATTTTCTATGTCCTAATACAAACTACCACAAAAATAAATACCTAACAATTGATCATGTTGCTCTAAAATAAATATTTTTTTGAAAGACCCGCCGAGTGATGAAAAAACACACATGTTGAATGTGCATTGTGCATAAGTACGGCTTCCAATTGCCATTTTTAGTGTTATCTCTTTTTAACATGTTTTTAACACGTCTAGAAACCGTTAGGACTTATTTAGTTCAAAATTAAATAAAAATGTTTCATGTTCTCCAACATTAATAAAATTATAAATATTTCTAAAATTATAATTTGTAAAAATAACACGCGTCTTCGGTATTATAACGGTCTTTTTCAAACATAAAACTTGAGAAAATAATAAGTTTTTGTTTTGTACTTTGACTCTCGTTGTACCTACGGACCAATAGCGTGTTAATATTTTCGGAAATTCATATTCCAGGCTTCTGATTGGTTGAAAACTTTGCAGTAGTACCAGGTGTATATGGTGCGTCATCGATATAACGTAAAGTTACGAAAGTGTGCTTTGTTTTCGGCGTTCTCTAATTATTATTTCTCGTGCGTACATTGTGTGTAAAAATTAATGAATTTGTGTTTAAAGTTTAGTGTTTTTGTAGTAGAAGATGAGCTGTGCACAAAAGTTAAATTTTGATGTATGTGAACCCGATATTCCGTGGGGTTCGACAAATATCTCCATTGAAAGTTCGGGTTGTGACATGTCAGATTCTTTAAATAGTTCAAATGAGTGCTTGAGTCCGGTAAAAACTTCAGTACATCCAAGGAAACTGATATTTTCACAAGACGATGAAGACGAAATAAAATTAGGAGACTCTCCGATAAAACATTCGAGTATTAGTCCACCATATAAAAGAGTTAGAGCGTTAAAGTAAGTTTCTTAAAACTTTATATAAGCGTGCTTGTTGAGTGTTTGTTTTTGTTATGTAGTGTAGCTATTTCATTCTTTTAACTGTAGAAGGTTTTTAAAACTGTAAGAGTACGTTTCACTCGAAATGAATGCTCGAAACTTACTTTATAACTTTGTTTATTTACGTCACTTTCTCTTTTATAGTGTTCCATACAAACTCCATGTTTGATAACACAATAGAGCAAATAAATTAGGGGAATATTGTTTGAAAACCTGTATTTACATGTTTTGTGCCATTCATTCACGATATCCCCACGGATACTTAAAAAATATTTTGTTTTTATTTTAATATATCTGCAGTTTGCTATTTTTTTATTTGAGCACATGTCAAATGTATTCATAATTTCTTTATAAAAATCTTTTTATAGCTTCGTGTTATTCTACACATTGTATCTAAAATAATGTGTTGTTAAAACGTTAAAAATACTGCAGAGTTATAAAAATTCAGTTTTTCATTGGCTTAGGCCATTCTCCCACGAGGATACTCACGGGCTACGCGACTGAGACGCAATCCATTGGTCGTCGACGCGTATGCTACTCTATCAAGCTAGGTTCCGCACACGACGCTACCCAAACTATGACTACATTCATCATTAAATTTGTTGTAACTCTTGAGAATACACGCTCGTTCATAAAATGTCCAGTGATTTTAGCGATGAAGATAATGTTCTTCTCTTAATTTATAAAAGGAATAATCGAAAAAAATAGATTTTGTGTGCACCTATACATAACTACATGAGAATGATGATAATAAGTTTCTTCATTTTTATTGAATGTCAAACGAGTCTTTTTCTAATTTGATGCAGTTATTAGCTACACATATTCATAAAAAAATACAACAATGAGAGAGCGCGTGTGCGAGTTGAGTTTCTTTCCTATCTCAGCCCACGCCTTATCTCGTACGTATATTCCTTACATAATCCGGCAGTCCATAATTATATAAACATGGATAATTTTCAACCTCCTGAACAAATTTAATGTTTTCCGCTTGATCTGACGCCATTTTATTACGATTAAAGTAGCGTCGCAGTCGCGTTGCAGTCTCTCGCGACCAGCATGACCAGTCGCATGCAACTGGTATCAAACGCGTCGTAGACGCGTTTCGTCGTGTGCGAAACCGATCAAATATGTATGCAAGCGACTAACGAGCGACGCGTATCATACGGGTAGGATACTCAAGTCGCTTGTGAGTATCCTCGTGGGAGAATGGCCTTACACATTCCATGACTTAGTTATCCAGAATGTCATTTTACCAATATTTTATATAGCATGCATGTGTCTATAGAGTTTAAGATAATGAAATGACAATATAGAATTATAGGAAAGTCAAACTGGAGGCTTTGAACCCATTTGAAGCTGACCATTTCCTATTTCATGACATAAGTAATGCTGTGAGTGCTGCCTAAACTGTAATTGTGTTCACTAAAGCGCAGATTAATTTTGTTGAAAATATATCTCAGCCAATCTTGGTGATCTAGTGCATGGGTTGGCAACCTGCGTCCCGCGGGCCGCATGCGGCCCTTCAAACTTTTTCAATTCTGAATTATCGAAAAAACAAACACTGTTCTCGGTTATCGAATTCAATAATACGCGTCTCTACTTCAAAAATGCAAGCTGATTTAAAAAAAAAAACTTGCAAGTCAAATGCAATCACAAAAATCTCATTGATTTTATTAACTAAAAAAATATTTGTACATAAATATTGTAGTTATACCTACTGCAAGTGCGGCCCGCACTGATCCCCATGAAAAATATTTGGCCCTTTTACAACAAAAGGTTGCCGACCCATGATCTAGTGTGTCATGTTTCTGGTAGAATTTAGTTTGATCATTATCGTAATTTAAAAATCTTAGACGACAGTGTTGTTTGTGTGAATATTTTCAAGTCTAAACTGTTTCTAAGCTTGTCTGTTATTCCGAAAAGGAACACATTTGGAACTCCATATATACCAATGACAATACCATATATAACAATGAAACTTTGGAGATCCAAAAAAATATATATTATGCAATGCGTAAAAATAACAATATTTTCTCATTCCCCACACTAACGGCTGATGTAACCAAAACTCTAATAGACCATTGTACTCATAGTTTTAAAATTTCTTGTCTTTTGAAAATTTCCATGGGATATTGACGAATCATTCTCATTTAATTTATCGTGAAAGTGCAAATTGTTTTAGTCTGTAAAAATGAAGTATTTTTGTTTTTTAGTATAGTTTGAACCGTAATAGGTATAGTATAGTTGAACAGAAAAACTTTCACTACCTCAAAATTAAATACATTTAGGTATACACACACACTTCAAATATTGATTTAGTTTACCCACTGTGAAAAAATTTTACTTTTTTTTTTAGTAGGTTAACATATTTAATTTTATTTCCTTTTAACTTTTGTTTCATTATGAATACATCATTTCAGGTTGTTTGATACACCAGCCACTCCAAAAACAATTCTGCATAAATCTTCAACACCCACCCATCCCAATGGTAGAATAGCATGCAGGATCAACCCGTCCAGACTAAATGTGAGTGCTGCCAACAATCAGGCTTCATCCTCGCAGCCCAACAGGTTACAGGTTCCATCCAGGTTATCCGGACAAAATCAGCATGGATGTAATCAGGTATTTTACTAAGCTTCACTTTTACGTCGTGGTTCGATCCCAGGTGCCGACCATCTTCCTCTTTCACGACACAAGCTTTAAGTAGCTTACTGTGAAAGAGTCAAGGAGTGTATTTGTGTTCACTTTGAGTGAGCACAGATTCATTTTTTTTTTTTAAATAACTAGATTATCTACTAACTTTTCCACTAACAAATGAAACTTTCAAATAGCATGGTGACAAGCTATTTTTCAATGAATCTTAACAGTTCCGCTGATCATATAATAATTGTCAGACGATTGTGCCGATTGTAAGGCCCCAAAAATCTGTTCAATTTCAGAATGTTGCTTTCCATGTCAAAGAATAGATACGAAAAATAGAGGTAATCATTTCAAAGTTGGTTGCAATCACTTTCTAAGAAAATAATCTAAAAAAATGTTGCTTCTTGCATTTAAATCATTTTAAATAACTTAATTCATAGACAGAATTCTCATATTGGATGTTTCTAACTTTTCAAGTATTTATAACAGTTCAAAACATTTGATTTCAGCTGCGTATGGAGTGGACTGCTGGAACCGAGGGTGTGAAGAAGATTGCCGATAAAGAGAAGGACCATGATTCGTCGTTTGACGAAAACTGTAGTTTTAGATCGCACACATATCCCGAAGCCAACATTAACCCCTTTACTCCGGACGCCATGATGATGAATAAGAAGAAGCGAACGTTATCCAAGACGTCCGTGAATTCACCATCTCAGTCATTTAATTGCAGTGCTTTGGACATGTCCGGGGACTCGGACGTGCTAGAACAGCCTTGTAAGAAATTAAGAGTAAGTGGCATTTTTGTCTATTCATTTCAATATTATTTTATTGGGTAGTTTAGATCCTTATCATCATTGTCTAGTCTATTCTTGAAGGAATTGGTGGTACAGGAGCAAGCACCACCGATTCGGACAACTGATTCCCAGCACTGACAGCTCTAATGGCCAAGAAGTGTTTCTAGGGATTAGAACTTGTTGAAGTCACTTTCAGCTGGTGTCCTCTTAGGTGCACATTAGTACTCATTGTTAACATAACTGGAAAAATTTCACAGGAAATAGTGGTTATTTAACACCTTGTATATTTCAATAAGATCTCCCCATTCCCGTCTCTCTTTTAATGTTGGCAGTTTCCAGCTTCCTTAAATTGTCTTCATATCGCAAGTCGTTCAGTTGTCGAGGTATTTTGGTGGCTATACTCTCTGCACTTTCTCCAACAAATCAACGCCTTTCAGAAAATATGGGTTCGAAAAAAATGACAGTTCGCTGGTGTTGATGTTTAGGCAACAGATTGCTGGACAAAAGGTCCTGAGTGTGAAAGAATATTTTATAATTCTGTCTCAAATTAGACAAGGCCAATTAAGTTTTGCCAGGTATATTGTGATGATAAACAAACAAATTTATTTGATTGTTTTTTTATATTACAGGAGTCAAATATATCTCGCTACCATGCAGAATTTGTTGAATTAAGTTTACTGGGATGCGGGACGTTTGGTTCCGTGCATCGCTGCAGGAATAGATTAGACGGGTGCATATACGCGTTGAAGAGATCCCTGAAGCCTGTTGCGGGAAGCGTCTGTGAAAAGAATGCCCTGAATGAAGTGTATGCTCACGCCGTTCTGGGGAAGCATCAACACGTAGTGAGGTATTATTCTGCATGGGCGGAGGACGATCACATGATCATACAGAATGAGTACTGTGACGGAGGCTCCCTGGAGGACGTGCTAGAGACCAAGGGGGCCCTCAATGAGTCACAGCTGCTGGTTTTGCTAGCTCATGTTGCCGACGGATTGAAGTAAGTTTATTACTGTATTTTGTCTTAAAGTTTAGTTGTGAAACCTATCTATTTGTTGATTCTCAATCCATTTTTGGAGGTAGTTAACATAAATTGTTTTATGTCTTTGTTCTTCTTCCTATGCCATCTTGAATGTTGACAGTTCTTTTATTTCTTCGGAGGCATCTCTTTCTGTCTCTTGTGACCCGGAACAGTTTGTGCTCTCGTCCTGTTGGGGTCCGATAATATCCTAACCAAGAGCTCTGCCTTCCCAGACCCAGGAGGTATTTCAATGGGATGATTTCATTTTTTTACCCTGTGTACATTATGTCCCAGGTATAAAACCTTATGGGCCTCATTTCTTTAAATATCTGTTGCAGTCAGTTCTCTGAACTATACCAAATCTCTCCTACTATACAAAGCATTCTTCTCATTTCAATGCTTTCGCAGTAAATATTTTCAGGTTCCAGGTTTCCGAGCCATACATCAGAACAGACCTTACATACATTTCAACAGTCTTTGACATACTTATTTGTGATTTAACATGTCTGCCGCATTTTGTTGAATGTTTCATGGTCTGCTTCGATCCGGCATATTACTTCTATATTTGAGTCTGCCAACTTTCTGATAATGCTGCCCAGGTGTTTCAATGGGTCAACCCTTTCCAACTAGAAATTTTAACACCATATTCAGCATGTCGCTAACTGTAGTACTAGTATATATGTGTAACTTTGAAAACAATGACGAAAAAAGGTAGCAAAACATGACGAGAGTGTGGAAGTTGAAGAACTTAAAGGTTGCACTGTTTACATTTATTGTCAAATATGATTATTATTGGGCATGATTAACGTATTTCGAATGATATTTTAACAGTATCTATCATTCAACCAATTTATTATGCCAGATTAATTGTGTGAGATATTCGCTAGCGCTGCTATACAACATTTAAGCAGAGTTTGATAGTAAACCTCACTACATTTGTGACTACCGTTAAAATCTCGTTTAACGAATACCGTACTTACTAAGAAAGTTCTCGGAATATTATTAAAGTCCAATCTCATTATAAAGAGTCATTTTGACACAATGGTGATTTCATTCGATTAAATACTTTTCAATCCCGTACATTAAGTATACAGAAATATTTTTCTCCGTTCTATGTTGGTGTTTCGTTAAATTGAGATTTGTCCGGTACCATTTAAATACCTGGTGTAATATTCTAAGATTCCGGTTCTATTTAATGGTTCTGGTTTTTTTGGAATGACACTCAAAGGTGAAAATAACACAGTGTAAGTGTATGGAACAGCGTATATTGCCATTTCTAATTGGCAATAGATGCGGCACTGTATAACACTTTGTGTTCCATGACAGGTAAGTTTTATAGTCAAAGTAAAATCATTTGATAAACTCAGGCGACCTAGTGTAGCGACTGGTAGAAATTGCCTCAGGCAATAAGTTCCGCCGACTTCAATGACATCTTTGTATAGAAAAGTGTTAACTTATTTTTTATTTTACAATATAAAGATTAGGATGCAACTAAAATATCATTACAACAAGTTGGATTTGTTTTTCTTCTCACTTCTGTTAGACATTTTGAATGGAAAGATGAATAACAATTTTGTATGTGTACTTCAATATCATGCACATTTCAGAATGATAGGCGAACTTCATGAATAAATTTTCTTATAAAAATATCTCATTAGGTATAGCCTCCAAACTTGCCTCAGGCAGTTTTTAATCCAATATCATCCAATCTGGGAGATGGGTAGAGTCTTGAGTAAAAATTTCGAGTGAAAAATCACATACAATAATTCTGATCCAATCCATATTTAGACAACTATGTTCTGCTAATTCAGAATGCACAAATCTATCATTGAGTGGGAAAAATTCTTGTTCGAAGGGTATAGCGGGTCAATTTTTCATGCATTCAATCAGATAATTTTACTTTGACTATACTAAGGTAAGTGACTATGTAAGAAAGCCTACTTCTCGAATTGTAGTTTTAGAAAAACTATTAAATAAAATTTATAATCTGACTATGGTTTTTTTTTTCTATCGTTTCTTTAGGTATATTCATTCTATGCAGTTAGTACACATGGACATAAAACCGGGCAATATATTTTTGTCCCACGAACCGGGCGGGAGTGCCAAAGAATATGACGACGACTATTCTGGAAATAAAGATTCCGCTGACGACGGATTCGAAGACAACGAGGAATCCCCGCCTCATCCCGAAGTCGTCTATAAAATTGGTAAGAATCCGTTCTATACTATTACTGTCTCTTGATAGCTTGGTAGTTTTACACAATTGAGTGATATTTTTACTTTGAATCCAAGGTAATCTTATCTCACTCGTAGATCTGATTGTGCTAGATAAATTTGGTGAGATTTTCGCTAACACTGCCAGAGCTTTGTTGGGCAGGGTTTGATAGTAGACCTCACTACAAAATATGACGAACTTATTAACCCAAAAATTCTAAATTTTTTTTTACCCATCACACCATTTCCCAAGCGAGTATGGATTTCCATCCTTTCCTATCCAAACAAACCTCTTTCGCTTCTTCCAAACTCATAACATTCCGTATACATGCTCTTCTATTCCTTTTGCTCCTGACTTGGTCCTCCTTTAAGACGGCACGGATATGGTCGGACCATGTCATCCAAGGTCGGCCTCGTCTGCGTGCACCAATGTCACATAGTTTTCTGAAGTTATAATATTTTTTAAGATATTCTTATTATGACGGTATTTAAATTATTAAAGAAAAATGTATTTTTGTTGGGTAAAAATTAAAAGTCTGACAAATGTTATGATACATAATATGTGGAGTTTTTTTAGAAAAATAAAACACATATTTTGACTTTTTTCTGGACATTTGAACTGACGAGCCATGACATTCCCAAACTGTTTTGGTTTACGGACCTTTTTTCATAGTCAAAATTTGCTCACAAACCTTAGGGGATGTTACTAATCACTTGAGCTCCAAATGGACGGAGTTGTAGTAAATATATGTGTATTTTTTTCTATAACTTGAGATTTTTAAACCGAAAAGTGTAAAATAGTTAAACTGTACTGTAAATCATTGTCCCTGCTCTCCATAAATTGTCACATATTTTATGCTAAACTTTGCGCAGACCCCCTGAATGATCTTGAGGACCATGACTAGTAAGTGGTAACGGGTTATTTGAAGGTTAAAAGACTGAAATTAAACAATATTCTGCATTAAACAATCTTAAAATCAAAATTCTGTTTGAATAAAAGGCAATGGGCGCTGACATCAAGGATATTAATTACTTATATTGTTTGTTTTTTTGTTACAGGTGATTTGGGCCACGTGACGTGTATCTCTGGACCACAGAAGATAGAAGAAGGAGATTGCAGATATCTTTCCAACGAAGTGTTGCAAGAGGATTTCTCAAATCTAACAAAGGCCGATATATTCGCATTAGGTTAATATCACCATTCATTCTAATACTCTCTCAAGTTTTTGGTATTACTTTTCTTTTCTTCTTTATGTGCCATGTCAGGTCCCCCGACGTCGGCTACCACTATGGCGTAGGCTCCTCTGTCCTGGGCTAACCGGAACAGTTCCTCCACTCGCTGGATTCCGGTCCACTGTCTGATGTTCCTCAGCCAGGACATCTGCCATATATCCACACCTCGACTTCCATCTATTTTCCCTTTCATTATCAGGTGAAGCAGTTTGTATTTGGTGTTGCGAAGTATGTGTCCCAGGTAGGACATATTCGTTCTCTTGACGCTGGACAATTCCTTCTCAAGACCAGCTCTTCGCAACACCATGTTAGTCACCATATTAGTCCACGTAATATGGAGCATTCTGCGGTGGAGCCACATTTCAAATGCCTATACGGTTCATCATATTGACTTTAAGAGTCCAAGTTTCCACACCATATAGTAATGTGGACCAAACATAGCATTTGGCCATTCTTTGACTTAGTTTTAGATTAATATTATCGTCGCAGAAGAGTGATCTCATGTTATTAAATGCGGCTATCGCTATCTCTACTCTACACTTCGCCTTTATATCTAGTATGACTTTTATATGACATAGACATTTGAATAATAAAAAATTGTAATTGTGACAGGTTTAACAGTGTATGAGGCGGGTGGCGGAGGTCCTCTACCAAAGAACGGCACCGAGTGGCATGAGATCAGAGGAGGGAACATCAAACCATTACCAAATATTTCTAACGAATTGATGCTTTTAATTAAGGTATGTTTCCTATCATTCGTCCATTGTTTGATTGATGATGGATTGATAACCATTGTTACAAGGCCATTGATAACAACCAACTATATCTCTTAACCCTTTGAACTCCTGCGTACTTTGTAAATAATTTACACCAAATGGTTGATTTTAGAAAGAAAAAATTAATTGCATTCTTCATCCATCGAAACAATGGAAGAGCAACTGAATGAACACTATGAAGTCAGAATCGTTACTACAAGTTTGAAAAATCGCCTAAACTGTCACTATTTTTGTCTATATACTCGATCTGGTTGTTTTGTAACGTAAACAATATAACTATCACACATAGTGGCGACTATTTGTCGCTTTATAACTTTTGAGTTATTTTTATTTAACCATCACGCCGTGTCCCGTTAGGGGTAGGCAGAGAGAACGGACCTCCACTCTTTTCTATCCAAGCACAATTCTGACCTGGCCTTCCTTGAGAGGGGAATCCAATGTGATCGATCCACATCATTCTCAGTCGGCCACACCTTTCCTTTCAGCCTTATAAATTCTCTTTGTCATTCTGTTTGCATCCATTCTTTCCATGTGCCCAAACTATCTCCTTTGAGTTATTGACAAATTTATTGTGTTGAGTCGGCCACACCTTTCCTTTCAGCCTTATAAATTCTCTTTGTCATTCTGTTTGCATCCATTCTTTCCATGTGCCCAAACTATCTCCTTTGAGTTATTGACAAATTTATTGTGTTGAGTCGGCCACACCTTTCATTTCAGCCTTATAAATTCTCTTTGTCATTCTGTTTGCATCCATTCTTTCCATGTGCCCAAACTATCTCCTTTGAGTTATTGACAAATTTATTGTGTTGATATATAGGCGACATTGAAGTTCAAAGGGATTTATACGCTAGCATCTTCCAACCCCTCTTGTCAATGTGTGTAGTATCAATATTACTAAAATGCTTTAATTCCAATGTATTGTTTGTTGCAGAAAATGATTGATTCACAGCCAAATAATAGACCAAGCGCTGCACAAATATTGAAGAATTCATTATTGTGCAGTGAATCACAAAAAACATATGCACAACTTAGAAGGGAATTAGAAGCAACCAAATCAAAGAATAAATTACTGGAAGTAAAACTACAGGAAGCATCTAGGTGGGTCCTTTAACTCTCTTTCAGTTCTCAGTCTATTGATTGGTCTGTTATGGGCCATTTCCACTTTGGGACGTAGCAAGTGCAGGTGTGAAGTAATAGCAGTAAGGTGGCGTCCATTAATCACGTGAGCCTAAAAGGGGGAGGGGGGGTCTGGAAAAAAAATCATGAAATATCACGTAGGGGAGGGGGGGTCTAGTGAGAAAATCACATGCACTTATTTTTTCTGATGAATTTAAAGAAACACAGTAGAACTTTCAGAAATTTAAAAAATGGCGAAAATTAAAACCACAAGTTTCATAATTCTTTGTACTAAAAAAAATACACGTGATATTCGGGAGGGGGGGGTTTCTGAAACATCACGAGACCAAATCAACAATATTTGCACAGCTTTAAATATCTGATATTAATAAAATAATTATTCTATTTAATATTTGACAGATGTATCAAGTCCATTGCACCGACTGTGGCCGTGGCCCTGTGCGCTCCCGGATTAAATAACAACGATACTCACATAAATTTAACCAATTATTCGCGCGGCTTCAAGATGAAACCGAGAAGCGGATGCCAGAAATCACCCAAAAATAATTCCACCACATCGGATCAAACCAGCAAACCCGCATTCGCATACAGGAGGCAAACGAGATCGTACAAGTTTGGGAGGTCAACGAGCAACGTTCAATTCTAAAAGGACGCGGGAGGTCTGATTGGAGTCACAGAATCGCAGATTGCTTTCCGTCGGGAGACACAGGAAGAATACTGTCGCACAATAGTCTATATTATTATGAAGTGAAATATGTATACTGATGATGAATAAACGTGTATTGGGCTGTATGAATAGATGATTTATATATATCTTATATATTTATTATTTTTTTTCGAGTTATATATTTGAAATGTGCTTCCTCACTCATTATTGTTAGTTTTATACATGAATATACGTATATATTTTATATTATATTGCTTTATTTCATCTGGGACATTTTCTAACGGTAAACTAACTTCTTTTTCACTTGCTTTTCCTTTAGGTAAAATCGTGTCTTTATTTTTCTAAAACATCTTTACCAAATTGCAATTTTTTTTTACAATAGTACTTTTGTAATTCATTGATCACTCTCCCGAGAGTGGATTGCCGTGTTGAAAAGAAGAAGTTTGTAATTCCAAAGCTAAGATACACCTTGTTTTCTTTTGGTAGCTGTGAGATTTGACAGATGATTGTTGAAAGAATTGTATGAAAATGTTCCAGATGTAATTTTGTACAAATGCTTTAATTTTATAATCTATGCTTCCTATATCAGTTCCAAGTTGATTTCAAGCATTTTTTATGATTTTACATTTTTTATAGCTTGTCATTTATGTTTTCTTCATTCTTGCAACACCCAAGTCTCTTTTTACCTGGTAATGCTGCGGGGAACCAAAATGAATGACTTAATTTTTTATTTTAGTTGACTAATTTGAAATAACATGGATTGGATTGTTGGAAAAAATCATTTACTTTGATAGCCCGACTTAGCTCCACGTACAGACAGACTTGGTTGACCCGACAAACCTTGGATGTACTCACCCGGCATTTTTGTTCAAAGTTATGTTGCGTTAATAATAATTAATTTAAGTCATATTAAGTTTAATTTTGTAATTTAAGTCATACACCTTCTTATTTCAACTTTTTTGATTAGTTACGATATTTTGTATTTATTGCTACTAATAATGTATTATAATATGTTTAAATTTAAAATACTATTAATAATTATTATTATCTAACGCAGACTGATACTTTTGTAACCTGTTGTGACTTATTATGTAACCGCAAACCCTTTTGATGCCCGAACATTGTCGTCGAAAAAGCCAACAATATTCTTTGGTATTGTAAAGGTTGTATTATAAAAAATAATATTTCACTAACACGATTTATTTATTTTCCTCATGTTTTATTTTTCAGACTAGTTTCTTAAGCACACATGGTTTAAAGTCACCTGTGACATGTGCCTATGAAACTCGACAGAATAATGAAACGTGTAGAAAGAAAAATATATCATTTTATATATTTGAGAATGTTGAGCAAAACCCGATGTTATTTACGGGACAAATCTAGAATGAATCATGGCCTATTAAAAATGGATCATGTATGAAAAAAAAAACTAAACCCTGATTTTAATTTAAGAGCAAAAACTCTTTTATTTTGTGTTATAAGTTGCATTTTTTGTAATTTGTTATAAAAATCTATGTTACATTAGTTTCAATAAGATTATTTTGTGGGTAACGACGACTGTATTCTCGTTATAGGCTGACAAATGATATTATTTTTTACATGCATTTTATACACAATGTATTTTGTGTTATTTCTGAAAAACATCAAAACCATATATTTTTTCCTTCATTTTTAACCTTATAACGAAGAAACAACCACTAAATTTCATAACCCAGAGTAAGTTTTTGTAATATATCGCTGTTTTTTAACCCTCATCTTTATTATTGGTATAAAACTATGCCTATTAAGGTGACAAGTTTTTTTTATTTAGTTTCAAAATGAAATTCGTGACCTTTTTTGTGCCTTATTGTTGTCAATAACAGATTGTTCCTAATTTAATTAGTCTTTTTTTTTATACAGAAGTAAGTCTTATTTTTATATTATTGTGATATTTAAATTGGCACATTGGTTATTGGTAAACTAGTCTCTAATGAACATTGTCTAGGACTAACTTATTTATCATCATTAATATATAATAATAATTGAACCAATTGGATGTAAACATCATCCCGCGCATTATAATAAAGTTCGCTCAAATGAAATTTTATGAAATAAAACTCCCCTCAATTTAACTTTGAAAATTTCAAGATGTTTAGGTAAATACTGGCATCTCAAACAAAATTAACAACTTTTTATAAAAATTAACAATTATTACGTAGTTTGTTATTAAAAAAATGTTAGTAGATATTTGCCTAAATGTAGGTACATCTTTTTTTTATATGCTAGGACTTCTTTTAGATTAGTTTCTGAGTTTTATGGCGTTTTTTCCAACTTGTCGCTGTTACGCTTAATATGTTCAATGTATTTAGTATGGTGTCGGCTTCTAACTTTGCCCCAGCTTCAGCGTATCACTTTCGACACGGGCAATGTTGGAAAAACACGTTTCTAAATGTGTGTTTTTTTATTATAACTTGTAACCATATTGACTAATATGTTTTATTAAGTTTTATTTTAACACCCCATTATTATCGTATTAAAACTAAATTAAAATATTAACACAGTTATTGTATAAAGTTGATTGCCTAAATACGTAATAAATTGTGGTTGTCTTAAAATTTTAAACCTCACAAATTGAATAAACAAATAATTCAAGATTTTCTATCTTTGAACTATTTTATAGGAGCAAGAACAAATCATGTGCATGATGCATGTTTTTTTTAATAAGTTTTGATTGTCAAAACGATTCATTTTATCAAATTCAATTATATTTTTTTAATATGTAATGTTTGTTCAATCAAACAATGTTTGGACTGTAGTGTTACTAATTCACAATATATTGTAATAGATCATATTTTATTTTTATAAGATTTTTATATTCATACACAGAATTTGCTTCTGCACAATATAAACGACTGCTCTTGAAAGTATTTTTGCAGAAAAAGAGTAATATCCAGGATGAAATGAAACCAGATAAATAAAACATTTCATTTCGTGTTATTAATAATGTTACGATTGTAAGATTCTTTTCAAATCTCGCTTACGTACGGTGTGTCGGCCTCTCGATGGCAGCTAAGATGACTCCATCTTGTTTTTGAAAGATCTGATAAATATAATATTATGATTTGTGATATTCAGCGTCCCACCATAGGTAAGTGAGAAATTTAAACCATTCCATAAAAATGTTAAAATTATTTTGTTTTTTTTTCCAAGTTACGTATTGTATAAGTGAATACATGTTTTGTTCTATGATACAGTAGTGAGATATATGATGTGATAATAAACATAGATTATGAATCTCATTTTGTTTTCTTCAATTTGCCAATCTGTTGAACGGGATGTGCCAAAATATGCCGCCCATAGCATAGAGCTGTCTATGCCTACAACTTGATCCAGTCTACGAGCCGAATGGCCTCAAATATTAGTTCTAGGCACATGACGGGATCATTATGGGCACTAAACATGTGGTAAAGAGACTTGAATTTAAGTACATATAAAATTATGTGCTGGAGAAGCCTCCTCCGTGTAGCGCGGAAAGAACACAAGAAATTAATACGTCCTGACAGAACTACGGAGAACAATGCTGTCCACGGTGTGTGCGGGACGTGTCGTAGAGTTCTTGGGACACATTTTGCGATGTGGAGGTGATAGTTTCGAGAGACTTTCATAAATGGGGAGGCTCAAAAGCTCCGATGAAATGGAGTAACGGGGGACATTGTTGGAGGCGTTGGACTAGGAGCTTTGGGAACTTCCACAGACTCTCATGTATGAAACTTAGCCCCGCCTACAGCAGGTAAAACAAAATGTACTCACTTGATATTAGATTTAAAACATTGAAAAATACCGTGGGAATGTATGCCTCCAACTTGTTCCCTGAAAAATTGCGCATGGAGATGTAGAAAGAACTCATGGATGTAAGAAAGAACTACGGTTTTTTACGGAGCTGGTAACCTTAGGGGTGATTTTTTTATAAGGTAGCATTCAAAATTAATTAATTGTCAGTGTTGCCAACGTGGGCGATTTATCGCCATTTGGGCTACTCGGAATGAGAATTGGCGACGAAAAAATCTAAATGGCGACTGGTCGCCAATGGGAAGTTTTCTGGGGAGCTTCCGACAATACACACTAGGTGGCAGAACTTCTAATCAGGTCTATTGTCAAATTCAGTGCTGCCAACGTAGAGATGTTTTTTTCAGTGATGCCAACGTTGGGAAGTTTGTTTTCCATTGCGTTGCTAAGGGGGCGTTCAAGTATTACGTAACGCAATTTTTGAAGATTTTTGACCCCCCCTCCCCCCCATGTAACGCGCCGTAACGTTTTTCTGTACCCCCCCCCCCTCCCCCCCCTAAATGTTACGTAACACCCAAGAGACTATTTTTTTACTGAACTCTCGAAAAAAATAAAAGGGTTTCAAAGGGTTCCTTTGCTAACTTCGGAGAAAAAAAATACTATTTATATGTTCCATAAATTTATCTTTATTTTTTCTTTTGCTGTTTTCCAAATTTTGGCATAGCTGCGTTGGCAAGTCCAGTTGATGATGTAAATCCCCCCTTTTGACAACTGACGAATGCTGACAACCAAAATAGAATAAAAATGACGTAAGTATAATACAGTCGAGGGATTCCCCGTAAAAATAAAAGATTTGCTAACTTGGGAGGGCGAAATAAAAATTACATACAATGCAGTCGAGGGACTCCCCGTAAGACTTAAACGAAAAAGGTTCCTTTTTTCGCAGAGCGAAAAATTCCTACGCTTAGGGTGAAAACAGTAGAAAGCCGATTCCGACCGGCGCAAATAATGTTTTCTATGGTTTCAATGCATTTAAATGGGCATGCCGGAAAGCAGGTTTCTGCTTTTGCTGTGCGTATACCCATTCAACTGCATAGAAACATTCTTTGCGCCGGTCGGCGCGGGTCGGATTCGGCATTCTACGTGTTTCCACCAAAAGCTTTAACATCGGAGAATAAAATAAAAATGACGTACGGTACAATCGAGGGACTTCCCGTAAAACATTGTCGAAAAGGGTTCCTTTGTTAACTTCGGAGAAAAAGAATGATGTACATTACAGTCGAGGGACTTCCCGTAAAACATAAACGAAAAGGGTGCCCAACTTGGAATATTTATTTCCCAATTTTTTTTATTTAATAAAAAAAATACCGTTACGTAACGAGTTGTTCAAACCCCCCCTCCCGCCCTCGTAACGCACAGTAACGTTTTGCAAGACCCCCCCTCCCCCCCAAATTGCGTTACGTAATACTTGAACGCCCCCTAAGAAGTTGTTGATTGAGTTGCTAAGAAGTTGTTGATTTTGTTGCGCTTAAATTTGAGAATAAATCTCAGGGGTGCTGTTCTGTATTTTTTAATTTGTATTTAGGTAGGTATATAAAAAAAGATGAACAATTTTATTTGTAATAGTATGTAAAAAATGTACAATGATTACTCTAAACCTATTGTAAGTTATCATGTATAATAATATATAAGTTGTTTAATTTGAAATAAACTAGAATGATATTTTGGAGGTTAGATTGTGAGCGACAATAAGAAGAAGAAGAAGTAAATCGCCCCCGTTGGCAACACTGAATTTGACAATAGACCGGATTAGCAAGGGCGCCTCTAGCGGCACAAAAAGGAAAAAAACATCCCATTGGGCTACTTCACTTCCCTTTTAGCGATTTTTCAACTCTGCGGATACCAAAATTTTCGGAATGACCTTTTTTTTTTAGCAAAATTTCATGTTTCCGGATACCAGAATTTCAGTTGGGCGACTTTTGGGCTACCAAATTTTCAGTTCGGCGACTTTGGGCTACTTTTTTTTTGAAAATCGGCGACATCCGCCAAAATCCGTTGGCAACACTGTTAATTGTCAAAATAATGTTTTGACATTTTTGTTTTGTGTATCGCGGTGTGTGTGAAGTTAATCGCTTTTATTTGTTTAAAAAAATGAACGAAATATGTAAAATTCTTCTAAAAATTGGATGCTGCTCATCTTGTATACTGAGATATGCTTCTTGTAAATGTGCCAGCTTTTTTGAGGACCCATCAGCCTCTTTATTAAAAGTGAGGTTATTTTTATTCATGAACATTTTGTGGCTGTATTAACTGCTTTGATTATATATAATGTTATCTCAATTTATTTATTTTTAGTTAAATTTGATCAATGGTGATCATAATAACGAAACAACAAATATTGAAAATCAAGATTCGTCTGAGGAACCGGCGTCTAAAAAACCAAAAATCGCACCATGTATTTGTTGCCTCGGTTTATTGCAAAAAGACGTTTGGGAAGATATGTTAGCAAAAGTAAAAACCGCTGTACAGGAAAGCAGGTATAGTTCATGTATAATTAAGCAACTTCTATTGTTTATTAACAGTTTTTATTAAAGTTCTTGTTACAATGTTGTTTGTAGATATGGGAGTGATACATTCGCCTGTGCATTGACGTTTCCTATTTGTATATTGTTAAGGGAACATTCTATTAATTTATTTCTAATGAACGAACTGCCGAAATGGAAACCTGGTAAGTTTAAATTAAAAAAATATATATTTGCGGGAAGGCGGTAAAGCTGTACACCATGTAGAACTGG
Source organism: Mystacides longicornis (assembly GCA_963576905.1). Classification (NCBI taxonomy): domain Eukaryota; kingdom Metazoa; phylum Arthropoda; class Insecta; order Trichoptera; family Leptoceridae; genus Mystacides; species Mystacides longicornis. The sequence continues at coordinate 29,967,003 of OY756425.1, forward strand.
TGCCTCAAATCATTGGAATTTATTAGTTCTATGTTCTTCTAATGAATAAGTTAACCGCATTTTTACTTATCGTAGAAACACACTATTGTGATGTGGTGTGGTATCGCGCTAGAAGACTGTATTTTCATATAGAGCCAGAACACAACGCTCCATGATGTGTTTTAGAATACTTCAGAACATAGTGACATCAAATTTACATGAATCAACACAGTTTTAACTTATATTTATTCTCATACACTTGTTTTTGCTAGTGTTAATAAAAAAATACATTTTAGATAACATAACATCATTGAAGGAAGCTTGGAAATGGTCATTTGGTGTTGAATTAGCAAAAGCTTTAGACAAAAAGTTGGACTCTGGTGCAGTCTGTGACTTCCTTGTTAAAGTTAATGTGACCTATGCAGAAGAAACCCAGGTCAGTTGTACTTATTTATCTAAATTAAATAATTTTTAAACTATATTTTATGACATATGAAACGAGTCGGCATAATACTTTTTTTTTATTGAATTAATTCATGTTTATATTTTTACATATAGGAATTAGAAACTCTTCGTTCTATGTGTCCATCAGTGTTTGCTGAACGGGAAAAATCTTTCAGGAAATTTCACGGGGAAATGTTTACAAAGAAAGGAGTAGAAGGGATTTTATCTGATGTTGAACCGGATATTTTTAAAAAGCATTTCAAATGTCCTCCGGAAAATCCAATCTCTTGGCCAAGCTGCATATCTGTTGATTGTTTACACTCCCCTATTTATATAGCTGGAAGGTAGACAATTTTTCAATTATGATTACCTTATTTTTTGTTGAGTATTTATTTTATTTTAATACTTTATTGATTTCATTTTAGATACTGTAAATATTCGAGGGAACTTTGTCAAACTCCATGGATATTAAATGGCAAACGGATTATGGAATCATCCATTCAGGATATTATCTTTGGACCAATATGTACTCTTTATAAGTAAGATCCAATATACAACCACTAAAAGTAGAGCTTACGGTTTGAGAGTTGCACAATGACTTCATAGTTTTTGCCGTAACAACTATCTAGTGATAGCTACATTACTGTGATGTTGATTGATACTATTGTGAAACACAGTGGGTTCTAGACACAGAACCTAGAATCCCGACTTGTATTCAAAAGTGAAGCCCAAATATTTCAACATTTGACAGTTTGGTTGGTAAAAAAGTGGTTATGTACTCCAAAGATGTTCTTTTTATTTTTAAATAATTTTAACTATTATTATTTTATTGTTAGGCTCGCTGCCCCCTAGGGGGTTGCTGTCACTGCGTTCCATAGTGGAACTATTGTGACTAGCCTTACATTAGAGCTCATCGCTCAGCCCAGCCTCCTGGAAAAAGTGGAGGATTTTGTTGGCGTTGAGCTCTTTAATTTCTTCTGGGCACATTAGGAATTTGCTCAGGTTTTTTTTGCATAATTGGTAGGCATTCACAGAGGAGGTGCATGGGGGTCTCTAGTGACTCCCCACACATCCTGCAAATGTCAGAGTCCAGGATCCCGACGGTGCACATGTGCTTGTTACGCCTACAGTGCCCCCGTTAGGGATCTGGTGATCATGCATAGGTTTTTTCTGTTTAAAGACTAGGGTCCTTACAGATTATGCGTGGTTGGTAAAAAAGTGGTTATGTACTCCAAAGATGTTCTTTTTTATTTTTAAATAATTTTAACTAAATGTATCCCCTTTTTTCTATTAATAAAAATCAAAATTTACTAACAAATCTCTATACAACAATGTTCTTTTTGTCAACCAATCTGTCAAAAGTGCCAGCCAATTAGATATCACTTATTATTTTTTTTTTCATTTATTAGCCTTCCACTCATTATTGAGTGATTGAACCTTGGCTATTTGTATTTTGCAATCATTAATTGCTTATGAATTCCAGCTACAAATTAATTTTACGTTCTTCGTTTTAGTATAGAGGAAAAAGAATGTAACAAAAGATTAAAGTTCCTTTCGTCTGGTCGAGAAGATGTGGATGTCCGTTGCATTGAAGATGGAAGACCCTTTGTTGTGGAGATTTCCGAACCCAAAGGCGTCGTTTTGGACCGAGAAACTTTAAACAATTTAGCTGAAAAAATGAGTGAGGATAAAACCAAAATAGAAATTAGAGATCTTCAAATAGTTGTTAAGTAAGAAAACTTATTTAATCTATTTGATTACTGTCAACTTTGGATTAAAAAACTACATTTTTTACACGGAGAATAAATTAATTTATGAATAAATTAAATTTTCAAGATTAGATGCTTGTATTCTTGATATTAACAGATAAATTAATATACATAAATACTTTTTTTGTAGGGAAGAATTATCCATTTTGAAAAAGGGTGAAGAGACCAAAACTAAAACTTATGTAGCGCTATGTATCAAACTAAATAAAACAGAGAGTTTAGAGTGTAATGGAGATAGCTTAGATATGAGCAAGGGCAACATTGTTACAAGTGACGATATTGATATTTTAAACAAGTACTCAAATTCTGCCAACGGAGAAATATTGCTCAAGCAAAAGACGCCACTTAGGGTGCTGCATAGACGACCATTGTTAGTTAGGGATAGAACTATACTCAAAATGAAGGCATCGTTGGTTGAAGGTAGGTTCCTTTACTTCATTTAAATTTAAGTCTATCTTTTGTCTGTGTTTTAGCGAATTTCCTGAGAATCTTAATTGATCATTTACATATTTTTTTCTATGCAGGTCACCATAACCTTTTTTCTGTTGAAATGACGACACAAGCAGGAACGTACATAAAAGAATTTGTCCATGGAGATTTTGGGAGGACAAAACCTAACCTTTGTGAAATACTTGGCTGTAAAGTGGACATATTGGCGTTAGATGTGAAATCAATTAATCTTGACTGGCCACCAAAAATTATTAATTAATTTATAAGTTTATGTACTTAAATCTGGAATTCCATGTTAAGTTTAATAAAAAAAAATCTTTAATTTTTTTTGACATTCTCATTTGCGTTCCTCCCTTCACACAATTTCTTATGCATTTTTGAAAAGGGAATTAATACCTATCGCCTTTTTGTAAAAAAAATCTTATATCTCTAATTTTAACCTCGAAATTTAAGAAGATATTAATATGATGACAAGTAATACATTCATGAAAGATGACCATCTTTAATAAAGTCTGCGTGAAATTTTAAGCAAAATGCAAAAGTATTTCCTATGAGACAATGAGAAAATTTGATAAAAAAATTGTCCCTAAAATTGAGTAGATATTAAAAATCATAGGATGGTAATGAAGGGCATAATGAACAGTCAAGTGTAAAGTTTGGGATCGAGAAAAAAGTAAAGAACAAAACTCTACCAGAATTGTGTCGCTAGTGAAAAAAAGAAAATGTCGTATTGATTGAAGAAATGAGTTTAAGACAAGTAGGTATATTATAAATTTAAATGGGATACCTTAAATAATAATGAAAAACAACTTATACATTCTACTGAAGTAAACAGAAAACTTATTTTAAAACAACCGCCATTATAACCGTGTCATAAACAAAAATGATATGTCAATTGGAATTTTCATTGTCTGTGGTCGTATAAAATGTCATTGTCAAAATGTTTTTAGTTGTTTCGTTTCCGCGTTGGCTTTTACGTTTTTAGGAACGCAGTTATTGTGGGTTCGCTATTGTTTTTGCTCAATAAAATCACGTTAATAATTGTGTTTTAGTTGTATATTAAATGTCGTGCATTGCAAAAGTATGGTTACATAAGTGCGGGTGTAAAAGTTTCGCAACATGTTATTACAGAACTGAGTTGTCATAAATTTGTACTTTGATTTCTACATAGCTGCCCTTAGTGAGTTTACTGCAGGTGCTGTTCTCGGTGGTGTCTATAATATCTTTCAAACATGAGCAGTTTGGCTGGTGGATTATTGTCTCCCCGGGCAATGCTCGGGGCTGCGATTGTGGGGTTGATTGGTGCTGCAGGAATGGTCCTCATAGAGCAGATTTATAACGACAGGAGAAGAGTTGTACTAGGTAAAGACAAGATACATGATTTAGAATGGTATCATACCTGTTTAATGTCACATTTCATCTTGTAGTTTTTTCAGTAATAAAGTCATGGGTTTATTATTTGTTTGAGGATTTATTATGGAGATCTTTTAAGTTTTAGACTCTTAAATAACTCACACTCTCTGGTCTATTCGGACAAAACCTTTTACATCATATCAAAATTTGTTATCTCACTATGCAAATCTCTGTGGGGAGCATATTATTATTATAAAGAAATATTATTAAATATTTACTATTGTATTGACTGTGATAATAGATTTTACTTTAATTTCTGAGCGTCTCACATATTTAATACTTACTTACTTTCCGAGTCCAGATCGTCAGACCAAGAATCTCCCGTGGTTGGCCACATGTATGGACCTGTCATTGGCATCAGCAAGGTATATTTAATACTGAATGAGATTGAAACAGTGCCATAGAAATTGTCCATAGATGCTTCTATTTTTCCTCTAAATGTGGTATATATTAAGATATGTCCATATTTTATAAAGCATGGCATTAAATAATGATTGCTGAATTCACAAGCTAAGCAACTACATGAATATTAATGACGCATCATTTAAATTCAATATTTTCCTTTTACAATGTTTTTATAATAAATAATTTTTTACCAGGGAAATTTGGTGTATCAAGTTAAAAGTCAGTTCCAAAGTACAGCACCGTCTTCATCTTAAATTAAATATGAGTCACGTGACAAATTTTTTGTGAGGAACTTTTTTATTTAACACTAATTTTGGGTGCACTAAATCTTATGCCAACGGATAGCTTCTGATATTGACCAATGATTGGGATTGGATGTATTTTTTTACTGGATTACAGAAGTAGAAAAACACTGTTTGTTTGGCATCCTTAACTCTTCCATGCACCGGCTACCTACCCTGATGTATAGAATATACAGTGGCGCTAACATATTTCTATTTTTTATCCATAGACACCTAGCTCACACCAGATAGTGCCTGAATTCAACTGGCTAAAACCCTTCTGCACTATGGTTCCCTCAGCTATAGCATACTTAGAAATTTCACAATCAAAAAGTTACAATTTGTTTATAAACTCATATATTATTATTATGGTAGAGAGATTATATACCTACTGACTTATGTAACCAAGCGGAAGCGGTATTGTCAGCGTCGAAGTCAATTCCTTAAACAGCTACCAATTAATTTCATCAAAATAAAAACATATTTTCGGAAAGAATTTTTTTTTATGTTCCAGTGCTATTTTAATTTAATTGAATTCTTCATGTCAACTATTTTAATTAATTTTCACTAAATTTCAGTTGATTGTTGAGAAAATGATAAAAGAAATACTTCCTTATTGGAAACCTTGTGTTACCCGCTACCCATTTACCTTGTAGGTACTGAGAAAAATGATGATTTGGGGGTAAAAGTTTCTATTGAAAAATACACTTCTCAAAGTCTCGTTCATCAGACTGCTTCATGTATGATTAAATCTTGATGTCATAATAATTTTTGTCCTTGACATTTAACAACAGGTTCTCAACCCATTCTCAACTCGTATGTAGATAATAATTTGGCTCCTATAAATATTATTTATACATTATATTGTATTCAAATGAAAAATAATATTGTATGCAATCACAAGTGCTTTATTTCCACACGGTGTTCCATTTGGTTAAAAAAATTCTTTGTACGCAGACAACTATCATCCCATTCTATTTCTGAGATAATAAATAAATAAATAACACTCTTCTATACACCCACCTTGGTAGCCTAGTGGCAAAGGCTCCGACTTCAGTTCACGAGGTCCCGGGTTCGATTCCCGGTCGGGTCAGAAATTTTCAATGTGATTTTCACTTGAAATTTCTACTCGGGGTTGGAACCCTGTCTCAGATTGGACGGGACCGGTTGACTGGTAGATAATGTTTCAAGCATTAAGTTCCGTCGGCTATACTGACACCTATGTATAGAAGAGAGTTATTTATTTATTATTACATCTGTGTCAGAATAGCTTGAAACATTATCTACCAGTCAACCGGTCCCGTCTATATGAAAGAAGAAGAGATCATGATGTCAATCACACACAATGAATGAACAAGATGTTCTTTCATTGTGTGGAATTGAAATTTTTAAATGTGTCCCAGTGTTCCAATATCTTAGTTACTATGGCACTTTTTATCACATATGTATGGTTGGATTAGCCATGTACATTTAAATAAAAAAAAATATGACTAACTAAAAACTTACTTTTTGTTTTCCAGCGCAAGATCTGGCTAGATTAGATAAACAGGTTGCTTCAATGAAAGAAGAATTAGACAGTTTAAAGGAACTTCAAGCCAGATAGTAAGCGTCATATTTTTCAGTTGCCTTTCGTATATTTAAAGTTTCGGAGTTTTCAATATTTAAATTAAATAATATTCCAGCATCGCCAAAAAAAATGCCGCAGCTAAGAAACATCCTCCAAAACACACAAGAAAACCATCTGGTGCTAACGGAGTGGAGCCGAAGATCAATGCGAGTCAAGTTAAACCGATATCGGCACAATATACCAGCGATACTGATTTCGCAGACTACAACTCGGCGCTGGGAACAGATTATGACGTGTCCAGTGAAGAATTTTATGACGTATCCTCGGACTCTGAAGATGAAATCAAGGACAATAAGCTTGCTCAAAATGGATCTGTTGAATTGAGGCAAGAACTCAAGGTATTTATCAATTGTTTTATTTGTTTTGTAAACAGAGGGATGTGTAAAGAGATGTTTGAAACTGCTCTAGATCAAGAGTTTTGAGAGCTCTTTTTGCCTCTAAGTAGGCTCACAAAGAGAACATATCATGCATTAATGGCTGCACCAACTTTTTTTTTAAATAAATAAATGTAATCTTATTGAGTTTAACATAACTGTCAGCTTGATAAAAAAATGTACACTGCAAATATAGTTTAAGACAGGAAAACGTCTGTCGGTTCAGCTAGTATGTTATAAATGTTATCAATTAAACTTTGTTTTATTTTTAGGATCTTGTAATTGTTGACGATTTGTTAGCCAACGGCTCTGTGGATGAATTATATACAGCATTAAAGATGTTAAACGACATGAAAGAATCAATGAAGTCTGCAAAGAGTGGTGTGGATAAGCACATACTGTCCGACGTTCTGTGGAGGCTGGGAAAATGCCTCCACAGGCAATCCAATTTATTCGAGAGCAACAATGACAAAAAAGGAAAGAAACAAGTTGTTTTTGATGGTAAAATATACTAATTGTTTTTTCCTGTACTCATTCTTATTATTTTGTTGATATTGTACACGCCAATCTTTGATGTTTTCTATGGAACATGTAGTAGCTTCAATACCACGAGTCTTATATTCCAGTTTCACAACATAGGGTGAAAGATATTGAATGTGTAGTAGGCCAAACAGCGGCTCTGGTCTATCATGGGCATGTAGTATGGCTACTTCACTAATGATCTATATCGCCCAATATTTGACGTTGGCCATTACTTGTAAACTTGCCAAATAATATCGCCAACCTAGAAGACTTGGCAGCTGTCAATGATGGACCAGTAGTCTAGCCAGGTGTAGAAATATACATGACAAGTTGCTTCTTGCCCACAATTGACCAGAGCCCCTATTTGACCAGTATGTTCCATACTGTAGCCGTAGCTTTAGCTTGGAGTAATTTTACAAAAAGGCAACATTCATAAATTAGATTATTACAGTGCTTAAAAACTTTTATTTAATTAATGCATAATAAACACAAATTCAAATGCATTCTTCATTTTTTAATATAGATGAAATCGCAGTAAATGCAATTTGACTTGACAATGCTGGCACTGCAAATAATGTTAGATTCACAAACTTGCAATTGAAAATATGTCATAAAACCGTTTCCGAGAATTGTGTTTGATCAAATTGCTATTGTAAAATTATAGTGGATATTATCTTGGATATATAAAATCTCAAACAAAATGAAATATTCATTTCAGGTATTGATTATTGTCGAGAGGCGATAGAATTGGATCCAAACAACGGCGAAGCTCACAAATGGTACGCTATCATGGTGGGTTTAAGAAGCGAATATGTCAGTGAGTACTCCGACTTACATATTTTAGAAACATTGAGTATTAAATTGTTTCAAGAATTTTCTTTCTCAATTTCATCTATTGTTTAACAGGTACTAAAGAGAAAATTGAAGACGGCTCATTATTCAAGGATCATGTACAGATAGCTTTAGAATTGAATCCGAATGATGCTAGCTTGTATCATCTGATGGGTAGATTTAAATTAGAGGTAAGATAATCAAAGTTTTTGTCTCGTTAATTAAAATTTAGAGGTGAACAATTAGACTTAATTTGATGACACTTCAACAGACAACAAACAATAATAAATTATTCACCTCAATCTAGTACTTAGTAAATATAATTCAATAATTCTAAATTGTTTCAGATCGCCACATTATCATGGCTCGAAAAGAAAGTTGCTTCGACGTTGTTCGCAGAAGTGCCATCCTTCACGCATCAAGACGCCTTAGACGATTTCATAAAAGCCGAAGAATTTGTTGAGCGTGATTGGAAAGAGAACAGGTGTGTAGAAGGGTTTGGAGAATGTTGAGACAGTAGACTTTAAGTATGATTTATATTGTTTATTCAAATCTTAAATTAAATAGACTGGTGGTCGACCAGTGCTCGAAATTCGACTACAACTAATTAAGATTGTAAGTTTGAACATTATTAAGGTTACATTGTCAAAGAATGAGCAAGCACTATTTAACAATTTATGTTCAAAAACAATGACATGGATATATCAAATTTGAAATGTTGATATGTACAAAGTTTTTCTATTTTCTTTTCGAAGACAAACAATTTAATTAATCTATTCTCAATTTATATCCTGCCATTTCCATTTGAATATAGCTTTCTGTGCCCATTATGAGGCGCTTTTCATTTAATATTTGTTTCTTTGAAGTTGATGCTCTTTATAAGTAGTCTGTGGAAGTGTGTGTGAGTAGCAAATAGTGTTTTTAATGTTTTTTTTATTGATTTAATCTATTTTTATGCATAAATTAAAAAATATATTAGCATTCGCCACTCCTCTATATAAACAAAAAAAATGTGCAAAATTTCACAAACTCCTCCGTCCGAACAATTTTCGTAAAAATAGTCACAAAGTTTTTCCTTCACGTATTAATATATAGATAATTGAGTTTGAAAAATACATGTACATGGGAACGATGTTAGCCTGTAATGGTTAATCCCTCCTAATGTAATGCTTACAATATCATGGATGGATAGTGTTAGTTGTTAGTAAATTGATGTTTGTTTGATTGATTGCAGATTGTTTGCTGCCAAATGCTACATAGGTATGGGAGATTACGCTTCGGCTGTTGAATGGCTGGACAAGACTGTTTCTATTACGAGTATAACATCGGATGTAAGTTTATAATTTGATGAATAACACTTTGTTGTTCTCGTCTTAGCCATGTTTTTTTATAACCAAATTCTGGAAATAATTACTAACAAATAACATCCTTTCATCATCATTGGCAATCCAGCCCTGTAAGAGCTTCGGTTCTTCCAGAATTCTTTGCCATTCGATTTGGTCCATTCCCTCCGTTTTCCAGTTTTCAATTCAACAAATATTTTTTTTTGTTTGTCTTTCTACAACATCCATCTTTTATTGAAATAGGTCACAGTATTGGTATTTGTCAGATCTTGGACAGTAGGCTTCATTGCAAAAGTGACATTGTATTCATATTGGCTTTTCAGTACAACAAAAACCTTTTAAATATTTTTAGTGTGTTTTTACACCAAAAGAATATAGCCCCGGAGCTAGAAATTGAGTATACTTTCTTTTATCGTTGATATTGGATACCATAGAAACAACGACAAGCAAGAATGGGCGATGACAGTTCTTTCTCGTCGTTATTTCCGTGATAACCATATCAACGATAAAAGAAAGTATTCTCTATTATGGAGCTCTGGTTCTATATTCGTTTGGTGTAAACGCACCTTTAGATTACTTAGTTTTTTAACAACTTTTACCTTGGTAGCCTAGTTGTTTTGATTTCTGATCCAGATATCCTGGACTTGATTTCATGTTGGGTAAGCATTTAACTAGTTGTTAGATTGAAGTGGTTTAGTCGCCGATTCTCCTTCTGGAGGTCACAAGTTTTGATCTTAGGTGCCAGCCATCTTTCTCTTTCACAACACAAGCTTTGAAAGATATTAAGAGTGTATTTGTTTTCACTTTAGATGAGCCCATATTCATTTTTTATAAAAAAAAAATCTAATTTGAGAAAGTGGAACTTTTTCTTTTAATCAAACTTTGAGTTGAAAAATTGTATGAATGAAGAATCGTTGTATGGATTAGAATTAAATTTACTTTTCTCTTTTGATTCCAGGATGAACTGATTCATATTCAAGCGGAGAAATTGTTGAAAGATTACTGCAGTTACCGAAGTACGTAGTGGACATTTAGCGAGTGAAGATATTTTAGTCATTATATATTGTGGTTTAGCCAGGTCTTCTAGTTGTTATTGTAATGAAAACAGCGACAATATAAGTACAGTAAAACCTCTATGTGACAGACCAATTTGTGGGAAGGGGTGTCTGTTTAAGCTGACAGTCTGATATATCAAAATATGTACAAATATATGTACTATCGCTCTGTGCTATCTACGAGCAGAACAGCTTTATGTCTGCTTGCCTAAAACCAATAATAATAATGTATCAAATTCTAGTGCTAAACGTATGATGTAATTGTGGTGGCTGCTAGAAATTGTTCATATGTGGCGGCGATGTTTGATTTTAAACATTTATAATTCAAACAAAATGTTTCTTACATTTACCGAATTTTTAGTCTGTTGAATGCAAAGTCCGTTGAATAAAGATCTGGTATTCCGAGGTTTTACTGCAATCAGCCCCCTAATTCACGAAAAAGATTAGTTCGAACTAAACTTCATTGTTTGCTTAAGGTGTCGTGTCCGTAAAAAAAAAAACTTTTTTAGTGAATGAAACAAATTCGAATCAATTATTAAGATTTATTTTCACATTTTTCCGCAACTAAACTATTTAATACAAGTTCATTCTACAATAAAGCGTAATTTTCAGTTTCATAATTCAAGGAATCGTGAAGTATAATCGATTAAGAAAAAGTGCCAAACACGGCTATCTTGAGAGAATGAGCCCTTAATTGTAGAATATTTGATTATTTTTAAACTTAAACTTTTTCGTGAATTACCCTGCTGTTTCATTTACTTTTATTTGTTATCTATTGTTAAGATTCCAACAATTTATCAATAATATGTGTTACCATGGATTACGATATTTTTTTTTTCAAAATTTTTGTTAATCTATTAATTTTTACCATGATTGATTTTAACAATTTAGAATTCTTAACAGACTACTAAAACACAGTGCCTTATTCATGCAAGGCATTTTTCAAGCTTAAAATATTCAATGAAATGAATTGAATTCATAGTATGGAAATAACTGTAACCTAATATGTGAATTATGTATAAAAACTATGAAATCTGTAATAGTAACAGCGAAGAGTAATTTTTGTTGTATGCGTCGTATAATTTAAACAAAATCATTCCAATGCCAAGCTTTTAATTATTTTTATGATGCTACCGTGTCCGTTTAAAATTAAGTTTTTTCTGTTACATGTAGGTAATTCAAAATGGTCATTAATTTTTTGATAAATCATTTTTTGAAATTAAGCTGAAAATTTTATATTTTTTCCCATAGTTGTACATACCTCTGATCAAGTATCACATATTATTTCATGCGGACTCCTGCTATCTGTTTTTCATAGTTTACAGATGAACTTTCCAATTATGATAAAATATAGATCAACTATCGGTTGGATTTTTGTCCCAGATTAAGGTCTTGAATATTTAAACCTTTTTTAAACCTCAAGTTATAGTTTTAGTGATAAGAAATATTCCACAGTTGATAATGTATTCTCATGTCTTTTTTAAAGAAAGTCATGTAACTGGTTGTGAAAATAAGAATGAAGAAGGGGTTAAAAATACAATTATTAAAGAACCTTCAGTCGAATCTCCTCAATAAATAGGTCTCAAAGTGCAAACATAATTGAAACAACTCACTCAGCAAGTCTTTAAAGTTTTACAGTGGAACAATTATTGTGAAGTCAATTTCGTTATAATCAAAAATCTTATGCAAGTGTTAGTAGGTTATATGGTTTTTGTTAAAATTTATTGACTTTTGGTAACTATGAAATATTATGTGCGAGATTTTTTTTTTATATTTCTTTTTAGAATTATATTGTTATATTTTTGGTGCAAATTTAAGTGTATGTAATTTTAAGTTTGTATGTACTGTTTTCTTTGCTGTAAGTACACTGTTTTCTGCTAAATACAGTAGAACTTCTTTTAACAAACATATCTAAAAACAAATAATTCACGTAACAAGCGAAATAGTTGAGACAAATTTTGCCCATTCACAAATTACGTTTCGTAGACAAGGGAAAATCCTATCTACATGTTATTACTTGTTAGCGTGTTGTACGCCTTTGCAAGTGCATTAATGTCTCATTGGTTAATACACCTTACACAGTTTCCACATAACGAATTTATACTCTTTATATGAAGTTCTACTACATTTCTATGTTACACTGACTTCAGATGATTCCATTTGCACAAAATCTGTAATTTTTGTAATCTCAATGTCTTATAATTACTGTATAGGTTTTTCAGATTACATATTACCCTCAGCTGTTCTAAGCGTGTATGTATACCTATGTATGTTGATTTGGACTTTTGAAATTTATTTTAAGACTGTTGAAATTATGTTCACAAAATTTTTAATAAGGAGTAATTATTGCAGCAAAAATTTGACGCATTTAAATAAAATGATGTGACTATAGATATAGAATTGTACTACATATTACTGTTATTTTACTATTTTGATTGTTTGAAAAACTGTTATTAATATAAAATGAAATTAATTTCTTGTGTGAATGAAATGGTTATGTTATAAATATTATTTTTTATTTGATTAAGTTATTTTAAATGGTTGAAGTATTTAGTAATGAAATTTGTTATACTTACATAGATTGTTATTTTTTTATTATTTTTTGTATTTATATACAGTATTTCTACGATTTCTGATACTGATTAGCTGTATTTTAATGATTTTTCTCGCTTTACATTGTTTGCTGCAAATTTTCTTCCAATCAGAGTTGATACGTTTTTATAATTAAACAACGATACTATACAAAATAAAATTAACTGATTCAATAATGAATTCAGTTCTTTTTTAAAAATGGCGGATGTATTAAAAAAATGAATTGGCATTGTTTTCTGAGTTATTGTAATAGTTTCAAATGTTAGCTAGAAGATAGTAAGTTAATCAAAACGTAATAATAAATTACAGATAGTCAACAAGTGTGATAGTTAAACAAATATAATCCGATAGTTAAACAAAAAATTTTGTACGAAATTTGTGTTTTATAGCATTTAAAATTTCGGTAGTACTCCAGCTATCAAAGTAATGTATCATTTAATATTTACATGATACACTGGATGTTTGTTTTTATGATAAACTAGCTTCCCAACAGACATTCTATTTACTATGAATATTGTTTTGGAATTTGTATAATGATAAATGGATAACCTATGTAACCATCGGGCACATTCTGAAAAACGCACCATCGATCCTACAAAGGATACTTAAAGAATATTTTTTATATTCTTGAAAGCACCAAGCACCTGCATTTAGTCGATTTTCTTATTTTATTTTCTTTCATAAAAACCTTATCCTGACAATAGCAAACGCAACATAAAAAGAATTGGTGAAATTGGTTCAGCTGTTCACGCGTGATTCGATGATTGATGGAAAATAGCCCCATTTTTATATATAGAGATAATTTGTCAAGTGTTATGTCAGAATTGAATAAAATAGTTGATTGTTTTCATCCACAAATTTTTACAAAAATATGTATTTCTATAAACTGAACATGTATTTCTATAAACTGAACATGTCACCATTTTTAATCTAGTGGAGTGACGAACCTGGAGTTTTACATAATATTTATTTTTACAATATGGAATCAGTTAAAAATTTATATAGGTATCTATTGTTTGATTGTAAATCACTTGACTCGAGTTAAAAAAATTATATAGGTATCTATTGTTTGATTGTAAATCACTCGACTGGAGTTAAAAAATTTATATAGGTATCTATTGTTTGATTGTAAATCACTCGACATCGGGTAGATTTCCTTAATTATTAAAAAAATGTTCAATATTGTAATGTCATTCTGTTCTAAAAGATTTGAATAAAATGTCGTTATCGAGCACCATATTTGTTTTTTTTTTGCCCTGTGGTAAGAATTTGGCTGCTGGAATGTAGATACGAAATATAAAGGGCCGAATTTGATTCAATCCTTTGCTTTCTAATGTACCCTAAGTCCTGTATCGAAATTCAACAGTCATTCTTAAAGCTTTTTTAAGGACTAATCTTCAGTGACAAGAACTCACAATGCAAGTTACAGTTAAGTTTAGTCTGCTAAGAATAGTTCTGCTCTCCTGGATTTCATCATTCATGAAATCTGCTCTCAAAAAAGGATATGTAAATATCCTAGCGCCATCTAGTGTCAGTGGTGACTGAACAAAAGTTTGTTTGCTTTGGTTTGGTTCTCATAAAATTCAATAGATGCCTCATTATTTCTCTAATTAAATATAATCACTTGCCGGTTTCATACGCCCAGCTGATGGACTGGAGATAAGCGCCTCTGCCCATTGGGTAGGGTTGTAGGTTTGAATCATACCAAAGGCATAGGAGTTTTCAACTTTTTTAACATCTAGGCTAATCACATTAAGCCTGCATTTGAAACAACAGTAGCGTTACTATTCAAAATTCGAACATTATTAGTGTAATATTAGCATAAAAAAGTTGGTAACTCATTTGTTAAAATTATAATTTCCAACAATATTTAAGAGCTTTTTCGAGTCTCAATTTTTAATATGCCGAGAACAACATGCAGCCATATTATATCAAAATGAATGCTTCAATATTTTGGCTACATCTTTAAGACATGATCATAATTCTAGAAGAGATAGAACTCTTGATAGAAGTGCCGAGAGAATGAAATGGAGTAGAAGGACATGATGGGTTGATCAGGTCAAGGCGGAGATGGGAGTTACTCTTGTTCAGGCGATCCCAAGGAAACAGTATAGAAAAGGCTGGATACTGTAAAGAACAAGGAAGATGGTCGTGACCTTTAGATCACAAACAAAAAGGAATAATGTGTAAAAAAATTCAAGTTTAATAATGATTTGATCATTTTTTATTAATATATAATATGATGTATACTTACATGTAATATCAATGTAAAAATAAAAGACTATAAGTTTATCAATACTATGTGTATATATTATATATCATAAATTTTATATCATTTTAACCTACTAAAAATAGAATAACACAACAAAAAAACATTAGGTAGGTAGGTAGTTTGTTTTTAAATTTTAATTACATAACTAAAAAAATATATGCTTAAAATTAATATAAAAATATGGAGTGTAGCAAAGGGAAAATAAGAGCCAGATAATTCTACAAACTTTCAGTCTGAACAAATTTGTAAGGGGCCGTTCATGTATAACGTAACGCAGTTTTTTGAAATTTGTGACCCCCCATGATCTGTGCCCTAACGTTTTTTGGTCTCCCCCTTCCCTTTCCCTAAACGCTGCGTAACACCTATTACCTACCTAAAAATCACAATTACTATGTAATTTGCGCTAGGTACTGGAAAGTCACTTTAACACGTTTGTTTGAACCCCCTACCTACATAAATCAATACTCCCCCCCTCTATATTGCATCACGTAATACTTGATTGATCCCTAAGGCAAGAAATTGTTGAAAGAAACTATTCTACACTAAAAAATACAATTAAACCCTAAGAAAATGCTCTCTTATGTAATTTTCAATTCCATTTTTATAAAATATAATAAATAAATAAATAATGATTCCCACAAGCGTTTTGAAAACCCAGAATGAAATGGTTATGATAAAAATCAGTTCAGGGGTAAACTAAACGATGTTGATTTTTTTGACAAAACAGATTTCTAGATGTTAGATAGTAATAATTTTGGTTTTCAAAATATGCTGACTTGTATTTTCAGCAAAAAACAGATTTGGATCGTACACATTTTGAAATATTTTCAAACAAAAGATCAATATTTTGTTAAACTCCTACTGTCCTATGTGTTTCAAAACTGTTACGATTAAAGAAGTGTGTCATTAAAATAGAAATTTCTTGCACAATTCGATTGAATTTAATGGAGGAATTTGTGGAGGAAAGCTAACGACCTTTTAAATAATATATTAACACAGAACTAAAAATGAATCAGAAAAATAGGAATTCAGGAAAAAAACAAATAGAAAAAACCTTTGAGGTATATAATTATATTAAAAAAAAATTATAATTATCATTTTCAAACTCTAATATAGATATTTATGAAAAAGGCAATCAATTTGTGAAAGGAAAAGACCACTAAGTATTGAGAAAAAATATGGTCATAAAATTTTAAAATCACAATATATTTTATAATGAACTAGCTTTCCTAACAGATGCTATCCTTTCGTCCTAGTTATGAATATTGAATTCAAATTTGTATCATGATAAATTAATTACCTTTTAACCAATGTAATTCAGACCGATGCATCTGTTTTAAATCATACTAAATTTTCCATCTGAATTCAGTCAATCGCACCAACTATCAAACAACTGACAGTTTCTGTCAAACGCCAATTTTATTTTAAAATTAGAATTTATTTATATTGTAAAAAGCACTAAGAAGGTTACCTACTTTACATTTTCTAATGTTTCGCGAAACTTTCTTATTATTTTCTTTCATAATAACCTTCTGCTGACAATAAGGAACACAACAAAAAAGAATTTGCAAAATTGGTCAAGTGTTCACACATGATGCGATGACCACGGAATATACGGCTGCATTTTTATATTATATAGATATATAGTTGGTTTAATAAATTTGTGACAGTTCTCATAGAACAAGGAATGTTTTGAAGTTCTTAAATTGAATGATCTGTTTTAAAAAAAAAAGTATTAGTAGCAATGTTATATTCAAATGTCATTTAAAAACAAAGAGAGAGGATCCATACCGGCAACCTGAGTTGTTGTCTTTTGTACTTCGCTTGTACTTTGTTTTGTCTTTGAAACATTTTGCGTTTGTTCTATTTTCTGTGGTTTCTTTTTGCCTGAAATCAAATTAATAAAATGTTATTCCATATTCCAAATTATTCCTGTTTGATAGATTTTTTCTTAAATACTCACTACTTGAAGATTTAAAAATGTCGCCATCATCATCATCGTCGAGATCGTCTCCGAAAAGTGATTTGTGTTGCAATTGTTTACTAATATCTAGAGTTTTTTTTGGAATAGTCGTAAAGAGATCATCTTCCGTATCACTGTCACCAAAAAGGGACGACTTTTTGGACATTTTGTTACTTTTAATAGTCGTTGATTCTTTAGTGCTTTTTTTCTTAGGTTTGGATGAAAATAAATCGGAGTCACTATCCGAATTATCAAAGACACCTTTAGTTATAACTGGAATTTCTTTCTTTATGGCACCCTGTGTAGGTTTTAGGGGTTCCTCAATCACAGTTTTAGTTTTTGGAGCTGATTTTTGTTTGAGACCGGCAAACAAATCATCACTGTCATCTTCTTCAAATAATGACTTTTTAGTTACTACTTTAGAAGCGGAAAATATATCGTCATTAAGATCATCAAAAAGATGTTTCTGTTTTGCATTTTTTTGTATTTCATTAGTTGGAGCTACAATTTTCTGTTCCTTTATTTTGGATTCCACCTTGAGAATTTCGTGTTTTTCGTTGGACACCATTGATCTAATGTTCAAAACATTTTTGTTGGCGTATGCATTACCGATAGTTTGAACCGTGCTTGCCAAATATTCAGAAGCTGAACTTTCTAGAGAACTGGTGATATCGGAATTAAGACTAGAAAATGAATCACTTGGTTCTTCCTGTGTTGGTGAATTTGGCAAAGAATAGTTGGGATGTTTACTTGTTGAGTCAAAAGAGTACAACAAATCCGCAGCAGACCTTCTGGCAGCTTCGTGTCTAGCTTTTCTAGACTGCGGCCTCCGTTTAACTTGTATTTTAATTTTATCTTTAGAATAATTATTGGCTAAGACACTATCAGTCAAAGAATTTGGTTGGTCAAAACCAATCGGTTCATCAGGGGAGGTGGGATTTGTATCCACTGATGGAGGTACATCAGGATCAGCTTTCTTTCTCAATAAAGGTGCACTACCGGGTATTAAAGCCTTGACATTAATACTCATGTTTGATTTTAATTTATTGATATTTTTGAATGTTGGATGATTTTTTTCAGCTTTTTTTCCTTTATCAGGTGATAGAGAACTGCCGACGTTGCCATCTATTTCCTCCCTAACATCAGTCACACTTGGTTCCACAGTACTTCCTAATTTATTAATAATTTGTTGAACATTTGAATTTGGTAATACTTCATTCTGTGATGTAACTGATTTGCTAACATTTTGATTTTCGGATTGATTGTTATCTATACTTTTTGAATCTTCATTATAATCAATTTTAGGTTCATTGTTAATAGAAGATTCCGCCACTAGTTTTTCCAGACTACTTTCATCAGCATTAGACTTACTATCATTTTCATCTTTAACCGCATCTTTATCATCCTTGGTAATCTCATTTACTCCCAAACGTTCAGTTTCTGAGCTATCACTTAGTGGATTATTAGTTTCAAAGGATTTATCCTTACTTTTTGGCACTAAGTTAGTATTAGGTTTACTTTTAATTTCTGGTTTCGCAGGGACATCAAGTTTTGACTGTATCAATACAGGTTTAGGGTCATCCGCTGATTTTAATACATTTTCTTTGCTATCATTTCTGATGCCATCATTTAATTTGGGTGTTTTCTTTAGCAAAGATGAAAATAAATCTCCATCGTCATCCGATGAATCTTCAAAAATAGATTGGCTCTTTATTTTTTTGTCTTCTATTGGAGGTGGAACAGTGTCAGTATTTATTTCTGAGCTTTTAACATCTTGATCAACAATATCCTTTCCAGTATCACTAGTTTCGGTAGTCTCAAAATCAGATGGCAACACTTTATTATCATTAGAAGTAAAATTCAGATCTGGAGGTTCATCATTGAATAGGTTACTACTGGAGGTGTCTCTGTAATGTTCTGGCATATCGTCATCAAACAAGCTCGAACCTTGATATTTTATATAACTCTTTTCAGTATTTCTCCCTTTTAAACTAGAAAACAAGTCTTCTTCATCATCATCATCCTCGTAACCAAACAAAGAATTGGCATTTTGAGGGGCATTTATTGTTTCCTTGACAATTTCTAATGGGGGTGGAAGTTCCAAAGATTCTGAATCTTCGAAAAGTGTACTGGATTCACTGAATTCCTTTACTTCATCAACTGTTTTTACCCTACTAGATTCAGAATTATTTGATTTTTCAGTGTCGGTAGTCATTTTAGGAATGTTTTCCGCATTTTTTAATGATGTTATATTCTTGGAAATATCAAGTGTACTCTCATTTGCCGAGTTGTATTTAGTGGAAGGCCTAGTCTTTATTTCAGCCTGATTAGTGTCTGGTGTGTTTATGTTGGATTGAGGGGCGCTAGTTTTAACATCAGCATGTTCATCAATTTCTTCCGGCTGTTTCCTCTTTTCTATAATGGAAGCTATGCTGTTAGGTCCTTTAAGGATATTAGCATTATCACCGAATATAGAAACTCCACCAGCAGGTTTCTAAAACAAGTTAAAGAAATATAATTGGAATAGTAAAATTTTTGGAGAAACTAGAAGAGTCTTGGGAATAATGAAAAATCTCTGAAATGGTAATTAAGAACTGGGGAGGCGCATTGAAAATAAGATCCATAACTAAAAGAGTAATTTCACTTACTTTGAGCGCCGGAGAATTTTTTTCAGCAACTTTTGGTTCATCTTTTTCAATATTACTTTCAATTGGAACAACAGTTTTTTTTTCTGGTATTCTGATTGCTGCAAACAAATCTTCTTCGGAGGGTTTTTTAACTTCTTCAGTTTTGATTACTTTCGCCTCGACCTTTAAAATTTCTTGGGTGGAAATTGGTTTGGGTTTTTCTGGAGTCTGGAACGAATAAACATTGTTGAAAATAGAAAGATAAAGAAATTCACAAGATCAAAATGAATGTCAAAAAAGCTCACTGTCTTTACAGCAGGTTTCAATGATTTAAACAGATCTCCATCATCTTCGCTTGAATCCTCAAAAAGGTTGCTTATTGTTTTTTTAGCGGGCTTAACTACAGAATCCTGAGAAATTTTGGTTGATTTAGGAGGTTCCACTTTCTTCACGAAACTTAAATTACCTCCAAAAAGATCAGAACTGTCATCGTCGTCAGAATCATCAAACAAACCTCTAGCTATAGGTTTCACAGGTGCGTTAGATTGTTTGGATATTAAATTTTCTTTTTTGATTTCTACACTAGAATCCGAATCATCTTGGGAAACAATTTCTTTGGTTGAATTTTTCGCGTTTGTTGTTGGTCTGTTATCAACATTTTCTTTTTTCATAGTGGTAGTTTTAGAGACATTAGAAATAAAAAGTCCCTCATCGGAGTCATCATCAAATAAGCCCTTGTTTGTTTGTTTCTTGGGTATCGCTTGTTTGGCTGGAATATTATTGTCATCATTCGGTAAATCGCTAAACAGACTCCCATATTTAGATGTCGAGTTGTTACTAAAAAGTACAGTGCCTCTGTTAGATTGTTGGGGTTTATTTGAAAATAAGCCTCCATGCAATGAATCATTGTCTTCTTCATCTTCTATTGAACCAAACAGATCATCTTTATCATCGTGGCTGGAATCAGCATCCAACGGCGGTGGTTCATCCGAAAATATATTTCCTATAAAAAAATAATAAGTTAAATGTCATCAGAACGAAATTCTCAGTGAAACAAATCTTAAACCAAATATTGAGTATTTACCAGAGATTTCTCTTGTGGCAGAACCAAAAGGAACTTTTGCTGTTTTTGGTTTTGAAGAATCTGATTTAGCAGACATCCCTTCACTGCGATTGTTACCCTGCGACATGTTGGTATTGATTGGCTGATTTATCAGATTACCACCTGCTAATTTCTTAGCCAGCTCGGCGGCAAAATCCGAAGCTTTTAATCTCGGTGCAGGTATCTGAAACAAACATTTTTGGTTTCTTTTATGAACCCACTAGACTACAATTTAAAGTTTATGAATAATGACTTTATAACAACTATAGCATTGTAAAAAAAAAAGATTGTAGAAACACCACACTTTTTTAGCCCATCACATCGTGTTCCTAGAGGGGTAGGATGAGAGACAAACTTCCGTAATTTTCAGACACACAGCCATTCATATAGCTTCTCGAGTTGTTTTTTTTACCCATCACACCGTGTCCAGTAAAGGGTTGGCAGAGAAAGCTCAAGCACACTTCTTTCACCGACATACCATTTCTCATACAACCTCTCCTATTTCTCTTACTTCTGACCTAGCCTTCCTTGAGGACGGAATCGATATCGAATCGGCCACACTTTCTTACACCTTTCTTTTCGGCCTTGTAAATTCTCTTTAGTCATTCTGTTTGCATCCATTCTTTCCACATGTCCAAACTATCTCAACTCATTGGCTTTAATCTTTGTCACAACACTAACTTCCATAGTCTCAATGAGATTCATGCGGTCACTACTGACATTGCCAACTGGCTAAGAAACATGCAACTGAACTTGTAACCGCCAGGATAAACATGCCGTATGCATAAAAAAAATTGTCTCAACTTTCACTTTAGTTTCAATGGTAACTTCCACACCACAATCTCTCATAATATTTTCATTCCTTTTCAATCTCACAGTTCCTTTCCATTATCATATTGAAAAATTACAAACAAATAACATAACATCATACCTGTTCGTCCTGTTTATCTGATAAGTTGTCATTTTGTTTAACGTTAGCGTTTATTTTGGCCACTTCTAAATCTTCCGTGTCGGTACTGTAATTTGTATTAGACGAACCCTTAAATAAAATGAGAAAAACACAAGATGTAGACATTCAAAACAACACATAATATAACACATACTCAATAATAAGTAATATGGTTTACCGGAGATACTCCTGAGGGTTGATCTGTAGACAATTTTGGTATTGGAAGGGTCATTTGAGTTTTTCTTTCACGACTGACACTCTTGCGATCATTATCATCAAACAAATCATTATTTGAAGAGTATCTTTGGTCATCTTTTTTCTCCTCGAGATCATTGGTTTCTTCAGTTTCAGATTCTGAAGAGTCATCGTGAAGACCTACAACAATAATTACGGGATTTACTCTCATGAACATCGAAAAGAATTAACTTATTGAATTATCAAAGTGTGTGGCCACCATACAAAGAGACAACTATGAAATACTTTGTATGTGGCATCGTCGATATAAAACATACAATATTACTTAAGCACAGGATCCAGGGCAATATATTATGAGTGTCAACTAAGTAATATTGCGTACCTATATTCATTACTATTACCCTTAATACAGAAACCAATAATTAATTCCTTGTGTTTGCGAGAATTATTTGTAATTTCAAATTTTTTTAATTTAATAATTGATTTCGCATCTATTGTCCAAGAAAATTATTTTTTATACAATAAAAAACAGCCTCGGTAGCCTAGAGTTATAGGGTTGGACTTCAGATTGAGAGGTCCCGGGTTCCATTCCCAGTAAGGTCAGAGTTTTTCAAAGTTTATTTTCACTTGAAATTTCTACCCGAGGTTGGTCCATCTCAAATTGGACGGAATTGTTAACAGGAAAAAAAAAGCCTCCGGCAATAAGTTCCCCCACTGAAAATTTTAAATAGAGAAGTGTAAATTTATTTATTTCTAAAGTTACTATATTTTTAACAGGTAGGTGTTTTTTAATGATGGAGAAAGAGATACTCTCACTGTCCAGCGCAAAGGGTGTAATTCTGTTATGCTGGATGGTGCTATTTTTAACAAGCAAATAAATAAAATAAATAACTGTGTATTTATAAATTTTGATAATATGATATAATTTTATTACCTATGTGCCATTTTCTTTTCCATTCATTGGAGCCAATGATATGTGGTAGATGATAATCCGAGTACAAGTCTTTCAGTTTCAAAACACTTCTAAAACAAAACATTTATTATAAACTTGTTCACAGTATTTTAGTGCATTTTTAGAATATTAATAACACTATACAAGCCAGCCGATAACCATTGTTAAATATCTGGCAGTCCACATCAGAAGAAACCAATGGGACAACAAACCGATTTATAGAAAAGAAAAACCTTTGAATGTTGTCTCCAGTTTCACCATCGGAGTCAGTCTCACTGTCTGTTGATATTTCAATCCGTTCACATAATCCTTCCAAACGTTTGATGCTCTCACCGACCACCTTCAAAATCTTTTCCTTCTTTTCATTCTCAAAGCTTTCCTTTTGTACATCACCTTGAATCTGAAACATCCGTGGAAAAAGTTTAACCTTCATTCTCATGTTTATGGCAAGACTTTTTTTAAAGATGATGGAGAATTGTGTCACTGTGATCAAAATAGGTCTATTGTGACATCCTTCAATGTGTTAATGAATTACCGTCTCATCTCTAGAGGTCACTTGCAGAGTAATCATCTACAAGAAATCTCATATTTTTATTGCCAATCAATCAATGGCGAAAATCCTAACAGAATTTCCATCATTCTGTTAAATTTTTCTTTTTTTTTTAGTCACGGCGTTGCCGTGACAAATAGCTTGGTGTGTACCTTTATCCAACTCGGTTAAAGTGATACGGTGGTGTTTCCACCAGACCAAATTTATGGAATGACCTTTGTTATATTTGTCTCTGGGTCAAAAATTATGTGGTAAAAGGTGGCAACACTGGTACGAGGAGTAACCTCCCATATTCTCTACAGAGGTGCCAGGTGCATCCTCCATAATGTTTAATTTGTATTATAGCTTTACACCGCATATAGGGGAAAAACTATAAATTAGTTATGATAAGATGTTATATTATTAACCTCTAAATATTTACTTGCCTCGGTTATTATACAACTATCATTATGCCTATCAGTCTCTGTTTTAATAATCTCTGGTTCATCTTCTTGGATGGTGCGCTCTACAAACTGTGTATTATTCAATCCGATAAATCTACAATTAAAATAAATACAAAATAATTCATTTTCCTTTACACACTTGTTAAAATACTTGAGATTTTATTTGATAAAAAAGTACTGCATCACACCAACCTGTTATTCACATTTTTAAAGGATAATGAGGTATTTCCAAATTCCGAATTTAAACTGTCTAATCTATCTATTACATTATTTGTTTGCTGTTGAACATTCTGAAATGAAAATATAAGAAAGTATAGGGTAATTATTAGGTTCACGTGCTTCTTAGATTTTTGACAATACCCCCTTTATAACTAGGTTCCAACCTTAACCTATTCAAATCGTAGTGCTATCATTCGAGGATATTGTAAAATCAACTAATCTATCCAAATTGACCAAATAAATGACAATGACCAACAATATCTTCATTTTCAAAACGAAAAAAACCAATTTAAGAATAAAAAAAATAAAATGTCACTCCAAGGAAGGAAAAGTTTGAATAAGAAAATAGGCAACTTTTAAAATTGATTATTATTTAAAATTGGGTAAACTTGAGTTTTAGCGTCGTGAACATTTCTATTCGAATTATCCACAACTGTCATTTTTTATGACGTTTGGCGTTTCCATAGATTTTTTATTGTATTAGTGTTCAATTTTATGTTAGCGTTAGCAAGCTTTGTATTATTTTATATAATTGGGTTAGGTTAGGTTATAATTATAAGGGGGGTTTGGGGGGCGGAGCCCCCCATACTGCATCACGTTTTCCCCCGAATTTATTCAAAGTAATACAATATTATATTAAAAATGGCTTTATATAAAAATCCATGGAAACGCCAAACGTCATAAGAAATGACAGTTGTGGATAATTCGAATAGAAATGTTCACGACGCTAAAACTCATTTTTACCTAAAATTGGTTGATAAAATACTTCAAATGTTATCAAATCAATCCATAACATGCTTGTTCACTAATCTGCATATAAAGTTGATATGTGTTTCGTATAAAAAATCGTGAAAAAAGCCGGCGAACCTAATAATTATAGTAAGGTGTTTGGATATTAAAATAATAAATCAAAACTTTCAATTCAGTTAAATACCTGGTGAAAGTTTTTTAAAATTTCTAATAAGGCCCTGTCTCCAGTCAAATTCCAGTTTGAAGCCGCATTCCTCAAATCTGTCGTAGTCCATGAATTTATTTTATTCAAGGCACTTTCATTACTCTGTAACATGTTAAAAAATCAATTATTATTCAAAAGATCCACAGTCCAGTTACACAAAAGTTTGACAACTGTTTACTTATTCAATGAGTCATTTATTAATTGATTTTACATACCATTTTGTTATAAAACTCTGACAAACAGAGAATATAGATCGTTTTAACTCGAAACTTATAAACGTATTCCAATATAATGTTTCGATGTTGTGTCCCATTACAATACGTAATGCCTAATTACAGAGGGTAATCCGATCGTCAAAAACACGGAACAAATATACTCTCTAACGAGAGGTCAAAAATATCAAAACATGCCACATTTTGACATATTGATAATATCGTTGTCTATGGATTTTTCTGTACAAAAACATAGACAATACGTATAAAAATGTTACCATAATAATAATATTTTGAATTTAAAGTTTTTTTTAAACTATTATTTTTTTTATGAAAAAAAAAAAAAAGAACTAATATCTTACAGTAATTTAAAATAAAGGTACAACGATAGGATAGGCGGCAGAACTTGTCCGAGACAAATTTGGTTAGCCAGATCGGGTCAAATCTGAAAAGTTGGTAGATATGGCAACGCTGGTCCATGGGATATTTGGGATGTCCCAGGGTCATCATGGAACATTGGGATATGCGGGAAGTCCAAGGGATATTCGCGGATATATATCCCATGCTGCTTGCGCTAGTAATTAGGAATGTTTTACAGACAACGTATTTCGAAGATGGAATGGAAAATGAAGGAATATATAAAAAGGATTGACTAGCGAAAATGGTCAAAAACGAAATTGTTATATTTTCTTCATAACAACTTAAGTATTTTCTTCTGATAGTGCACTCGTTACTTGTTAGCTAAGCACTTAGGCTGACATAATATCAATATTATGTTCTATGCCGAATTTAAAATCGATATTATTAATATCCATTTATCATGCTCCTCAGATGTCACAAACTTTTTGTAGGTATACTAGGTATATCCGTTTTTCCTTACTCCCTGTTCATGGATAGCGACTTCCTTTTTCTATCTTTCCAATGCAGTTACTTGCATCTTATTATTATGTATGTATATGTGTATGTATTTTTTTTTGTATTTATATATGTATATATTCTATTCCTTTATGTATTTACATTTACACGTCTTTTTATTTTGTAGTTTTTGATCTTATGAGGTTGGCTGTAAGACATTGCTTTGCAGCAATAAGTCCGCCTTTTGGTAGTTTTTTAAAATTGTATTTACACTATTTTTTGCGTCCAATAAAGATTTATTTATTTATTTATATCTACTATTCAGCTACTATAGAAAAAAATATGCATGCATGTACTCAAAAATAGCTGGTGTCTCTGTAACCATTTATATTCCGCAAGTCAGGGTTTGACAAATAAAGTACTAAAATAACTATTAATTCAAAATCTATAAAAAATCGCTGAACATAATATATTAAGTTATTTAGATAGCCCTTAAGGTGTTCTATCTGTGGATTTTCGCTTAGTCGTACTTTCTGGGACACCCTGTTATATTTGTGGGAATCCGTTATTGAATGAGCAAGATCAAGCGTATTAGAGAGCGATCTACAATTTATAAGATTTAAAGATAGATACCTAACTTGTTTTTCAACTATTGTACTTTTCATTATTATCTGTTTTGGATTTTTTATTGCAAAAATATTTCGTCAAATAATATTTATCTACCACATTTAATTTATAAAAAAAAATCGAACCAACCTCGAAGTGACAATTGCTGAATCTTTCCCTATTTCTATTATGATTATGCTGTAGAAATGAGATCGTTACGTTACTATGCGTATATGCGTAAAAAAGACTATTGATAAGGCGAGGAATGATGACATAAGAAAGGAATATGTATCTAGTAAATGATAGCGTAGTGACTAGAATGAAAGTGAATTAATTGAGGTGGCCGGGTATGTCGAGAGAATGAAAGGACAAAAAGGATTTATAAATCTGAAATAATGGGTGCACGGAGCCGTGGCCTGGATTAGATTGACGTGAGCCGATCATAAAGCGGTGCCGTTTTAAGGGAGGACCAAGTCATGAGTAAAAGGAATAGAACACAATGTATGCGGAACGTAAGGTCGGAAACACGTAGAACGCCGATTCCGACCCGCGCCGACCGGTGCAAAGAATTTTGAAATGTATGGTTTCAATGCATTTAAACGGGTATGGGTAATATTGGGTAAGAACACGTAGAAAGCCGATTCCGACCCGCTTCGACCGGCGCAAAGAATGTTACTATGCATTTGAATGGGGATACCCACAGAAAAAGCAGGAACCCGCTTTCGGGCATGCCCATTTAATTGCATTGAAACCATTGACAACAATCTTTGAGCCGGTTGGCGCGGGTCGGAATCGGCTTTCTACGTGTTCTTACCCTATGGTGGAGCGGGTTCCTGCTTTTGCTGTGCGTATCCCCATTCAAATGCATAAAAACATTCTTTGCGCCGGTCGCCGCCGATCGGAATCGGTTTTTTACGTGTTTTCACAGTTATGGTCTTGAATGAAGCGAAAGAGGTTTGTCTGGATAGGAATGAATTGATGTCCGTACTCCGTACATACTCTCTATGATTTCATGCAAAATATTAGTTTGAATGTTTTTTAATTTTTAATGAATGTGAATACCTTACGAACTAATATTGGTATAATAATAATTATTATCTATTATCGACAGTGAACTGTTGATCTATGAACTTGTCAATATTCGGGTCCGAAATCAATATTCTCGAACCAAAGTTTTGCGATCACTGACTTGTTAGAATTTTCAATCTTGCTTGATTAGTAGTTAAAAGAATAATTGACGTGGTATAGACTTCTTCCTGCAGTAAGAGCCTTGGAAGATATGAAAACGATTTATTACTACTTAACACTACCTACATAAGAATAAATAAAAATAAATATTTATTTTATCGTTCAGTTTTAATTGTTAGAATCAAAGAAAATGATAAATAAATTATAATTCAGGTATACCAACTATTCAGTTATTCCAGAAAAAATATATTATGTAGGTATGTATCCCAAAAATTGGTTTCTCTGTAACTATTGACCTTGAAGTACTTCAGGGTTCGACAAAAAACGTACTAAAATAATTAGATATAGGTAACTCGAAAACTATAAAAAAACGCTTAACAAACGCTAGGTATTTGGCTAGCTCTAAATGTGTTTTATCTCTTGACTTCCGCTTAGTCGTACTTTCTTGGACACCTTGTAGATTAATATATCTATTTCTAAGGGTGTGTTAAACAGCGATATTAATTTCTGAGATCGTTGTTGTGTCATAAAAATGGGGCTAGGCGTTGTGCGCCTTAGAAAACAGACGACGCATTTCGTCATATTGACAGATTCCTTCTACAAGTAGTATTTATAATTTTAATCTCAGTTTTTAAAAAAAGAACTGTCAATGTTAATTTGACAGGAAACATTCTATTCGACACATTTCAAATACATGATGTCATTAAATTTGAATGGGTTGTGATTTTGATTGGAAACTCCTCTATCTTGCAAAGCTTACAATTACATAGATAGATCAACAGCAGACATTTCGTGACCGTAGCCCATAGAGGAAGTTACTTGTCCATTACATAAGGCCCATCCACATTACTTGTAGCATAGCAATCAAACAGCTTTGCTATATTCTCACCTGGGTGCGATAATCGTGTATCTTTAGATTAGGCCATATTGGTGCACATACCATATTGTGCTTAGAAGAAAGGTAGATATTATGGTAGTATAGAAAATGTGATAAATGTATACACGGTGTAACAGAGTTAGTAGATAACCCGAAGCAGGGAGGTAGAGGACCTCAATACCCATCGATTTCACCCCCATGTATGTTCAGCGATATTGGGAGGTTCAAAAGTTATTAACGTTTTAACCACCCAATTAAACTAAAAACTTCTGTTGATCAATTCCGGCCGCTTTCTCTCAGCTTTTTTTTGTACCCAGCTTTTTTCAAATGCGCCAAAACTGTTTTGTGATCAATTCCCAGTTCTTCAGCTACGTCGTAACTACTGATATGTCGATCTTGCTCCACTTTTTAAAAAATGGCATCCATTTTATCCGTAATAGGGCGACCAGAGCGAGGTGCATCTTTGACATCAAAATTTCCGGATTGAAAACGCTTAAACCAAATTTGTGGTACTCTCACAGACACTGCACTAGGTCCATAAACATCGCAAATTTTTTTCGCGGTTTGCGTTGCATTTTTACCTTTTTTGTAGTAAAATTTTAAAATGTATCGAATTTCTTCATTAGATTCACTCATCTTGACAGTACGAAAAACAAATGAAAATCACACATTTGCCTAATTTGAATTTGGAATTATGTTCTTTAAAATTTTAACTTTCAATGATACCAAAACCAGCCAGATACAAATACTACAGCCAAAGAGATTTTATTACAAGTTCATACATACTATAATGCGAAAAGACTTTTTCCCCAACCTATTATTATATACTCTTAAAACTATAATTAAAATTGTTGTATATTAGAATAAACATATGGTTACCTTATTTAGTCTGAAACAAATATTTCCCGCTGTTATTCAGTAATAGCAGTTATTTATTTTTATAAAATAGATCTTAACTTTAACTTCCAAAAGCAAAAAGTCCATCGGGTTTAAGCTGGGGACCTTAAGCGGCAGCTTTTGGACCTCCACGGCCACGCCATCGGCATGGGTAAACGCTGTCGAAAAATCTTTTCACTTAGTGGTTCCCATCAATGTGATCCCAGTCCTGAAATTTAAGAAAAGATTTTTTAAAACAAAAGCTATCGGGTGCTGGTTTATAATGATATTATAATAGGTACATAACATTAGTGCCACTATTGGACCATTCTCAGAAAAAATGAAGATCGTAAAATCAATGGTTTCGCCACAGTTCTGTATTTTAGTGTGAAATCCGGAATTGGTTAAAAATTCATAAAAACGTTAATAACTTTTGAACCACCTAATATCGCTGAACATACATGGGGGTGAAATCGATGGGTATTGGGGTCCTCTACCTCCCTGCTTCGGGTTATCCACTATCTCTGTTACACCGTGTATAATTGATTAAGTACTATCCTAAAATGTGGCAATTTAAAAGGGGATCATGAACCGGTCACCCTTGCAGCAGTCTTATTCAACAAAAGGCCGGGTTTTTCAATTTTCAAATCTCTTTGTGGTAAATATATTTTAGATCAATTCTTTGAAAGTATAAAACAATAAGGTATTAACGTTAATTACAACATTGCATACAAGCCAAAAAATCTATTTTCATGAATTAAGGCACAAAGATATATTTTTAGAATCTGTGGGGCTAGTACGAGTTTCATCGAAAGCTAATTGCACGCAAATAAGCCCTTATTAGCGTGCAAATAGTGTTCTTAAATCAAACGATCGAATCGTTCGATCATTTTTGTATGGAAATTTTTCGAAACTCTTTCGATGATCGTTTCGATATTCGATCATCGAAAACTTATACTAAGGCTACTGGGCTCACGTAAAGTGAACACAAATACACTTTTTACATCTTTCACACTAAGAAAAAGCTCGTGGAAGTGGAAACGGTCGGCACCAGGATTCGAACCCACGACTATCAGAACCGTTGGGCTACCAACCACTTCATTGATTTTGAGATCCAGCAGTGTTTCACTAGAACGGCAAACCGATCATGAAATAAATGGCATTAGAATTGTTCGAATATCATCGATATTGTTATGCCAGCATCACACTATCACAAAATAAATTAAATTTACAAATCGATAAAAAATAAAAAAAAAAAAATACACGAATCACATAAACTCATTATGAAATATACCTATGTGCGGAATTTTCTTCAAAAGCTCGGATCTTTTATTTCCTCCTAGCTTTCCCGACAGACGTTGTCCTGTAGTCCTTACTTTGGACATTGATTTCAAATTTGTAATTTATACAAAAATACGTTTAAAATATGTTTGAATGTTAATAAATTATTTCTCAGCTTGAAGGAAATTCTATAAAAAATCTGCGTAACCAAAATTTAAAAATACATAAAACTTAATGGTCTTCAAGCAAAAAAGATTTTTTACAGACGGCGTTATTGTAAGTAAATCCGTTCCATACTAACTTTAATAATATTATACTTTATATTATTATTTGCTATCCATTTTCGATGTTTTATTAGTTATTCTGTTATCCGGATCGGAGAATTATCCAATAAGCCAAAAATGATATATTAAGTATGTTCAGCCGATTTCGAGTTATTATGTACATGGGAATCCTCATGATCACGCCACTCGACTACTGGTACTGGTACCGACACACTTCTTCGGTTAGTTCCTGATCAGTTGTTTTTACTCCTCCATCTTCCTCCATCCTGCGGGATAAATGAAACTGTGCTCATTCAAAGTGAACACAAATATTTGATTAATATTTGACTTATTCACAGTAAGCCACTAAAAGCTTGTGTCGTGAAAGAGGAAGATGGTCGGTACCTGGGATTGAAAACACGAACTCCAGTACGAAAGTGGCGTCGGAACTAGTCCTGCTTGAGGTGAACTCTCGTTAAGTCCATGAACTTTTATTCAAATGTATCCAGGTGAATATGATTCTTATACAGATGCGAGACGTTAACACATATGAGAATCATATTCATACGAGGACTAGGTATTGTATTGTTTGTTAATTATTCAATTTTGTTAAATTTTTTATGATGATTTTGTTAATTGATTTGTGAGATATAACGATGAGATACGGCCGTAACATCCTTATGGATGAGCCGCCAAAAAAACCATTAGTCTACCAACCACTTCACATTACCAGCCCACCTCCATGGTAGACTCGCAACTTTATGACCCATGGGGCATGTTTTAAAATAATAAACTTATTCATCAACACCAACTTGATGTAACGTGATAATTCCACCGTGTGAGGCCGGCTTTATGTTGAAGATAAAGCAGATACACAGCCATGTATGGCAATTGGCAATAAACTGTATAGCTGGGTGGTACAATATGGTCTGGCACGGAGCGACATACAGTCTGAGAACATTCTAGTGAATGACTACATAAAAACAATAGTATTTATCTATTTTGTTTAGCCGATAGGAATATAATAATATTATTTAGTCATATAGAATGTATGTTCAGAAAAATAAAGGAGGAAATTAAGTTTTTTGTACTTGAATACGTTAATGTCTCTCTTTTCAACACTGCATACGATCGAGTTTGTCTCCCTCATGCTCGTTTTTCGTTACCTATATATATATATATATATATATTATGTTTCTCTAATGCTTGGTATTTTTCTATCTCAGAAAAACTACATAAGTTTTTCTCTCTATATCTTATTATGGACGAGGAAGACCCTCTCACACTGTGTTCCGCTCCTTCGAAGCAGAGCTGAGGGACATGGACATGGTGTGGGAGGAGGTCATAAACATTGCGCAAGATCGAGCGCAATGGAGAGCTCTTGTTGCCTCCCTATGCCCCTAAGTGGGGTCTTAAGGGAGTTTGGATTGGATTGGATCTTATTATATAATTTTGGTTATTTCTCTCTTTCGTAAGTCTATTGCTTGGTTATTTCTCTTTATCTTGTCTTATATATAAAAATGGAGAGCTATTTTCCGTGGTCATCGCATCACGCCTAAACGGCTGGACCGATTTTGCTAATTCTTTTTTTGCCGTGTTGTCTTTTATCAGGAGCAGGTTCTTATGAAAGAAAAAATTAAGAAAGTTGCGTGGAAAATTAGAAAATCAAAGAAAACTCTAAGTAAGTAATCTTCTTAGTATTTTAACAATACATATAATTTTTATTGCAAATTTAAAAAATTGAATTTAAATTAAAGTTTGTCAGGAACTGTCAGTTATTTGATAAATGGTGCGATTGACAGAATTTCGATGGAAAATAACTATATGGGTTTGAAACAGATGCATCGATCTAAATTACATTGGTTAAAAGGTAATAAGCTCATCATCATACAAATACGAATTCAATATACATAGTAAGGAACACAGGACAACGTCTGTCGGGAAAGCTAGTTTCTTATATTTTTCTAACGCTCGGTATTTTTCTATCCCATAATATGCTTCTCTCCTATACTATTTTTTATCTCTCTCCAGTTTTTTAAACTAGTTTTTCTGCTGCAAGTACAAAATGCAGCGGGTATAAAACTAGTATTATATAAATTCACACTATAGGTTATAATAGTTATTAGGTATGCAAATATAACACATTTGATACGACAGAAATTAAATATTGTTATAACGCACAGTGGGACTAAATCACTCATTACAGGAATATATTATTAATGATGTTTTATTAAGTTTATTTTATTACTATGGAAAACTATAACTTACTATAACTTAATCAAGTTCATTGATTCAGTATGATTTTGCTGAAAACTTCGAATGGTTGGTTTTTACATGTAAAAAGTAAGTAGGTTCTAACACTCTAACCTCACGCGAAATATTTTTCTTAAATATGTACATAAGTAAGTAGCGAACTGACAGGGAAAGGCATGGTTTTGTACAACGGCATACCTAAAGAAATGAAGGACTTTAAATGTAATAAAACATTCATTAAAAAATTAAAGGCGTTAGTATTGGAGAGACGCGATGTACCTGTGGTGTCATATCGGCTGGTGCCATTTACTGCAAGAATCAATCAATTCCCTTATACCAGCAATTTTTTTGCTGCCTGGGAATGACCTACCTATATGTTTACTGTACGATTACTGATATTATTGTAAAATACGTAGGTATTTAATTTGTAAAAAAAATGTAAGTAGGTATATTATTCGTCTCAACATTATTATTACCTATTAGAATACAAAAAAGAACACATTTTGGCAGTTTATCTACTTTTATTGGGTTGACAGCTCTGCTTTAACCATCAATGATGGTGAATTCGATGATAACAAAAAGTAGATACCAACTATTGAATTTTGTATGTTTGTGGTTCAAGATAGTCATAATAATTAAAAACAACCCGTGAACATAATATGGGATTTCTGACTGAATTGTATAAATTACTAGTTGACCCGCCCGTCGAACTTCGACCTAACCCAGAATAAAAAAATAATTTTGACTTATTACATGAATTAAATACAGTTTACGACATAATAAAACTAAATTAAATTGCATAAGGTAATATTTTTTTGCATTATTTAATAATTAGGTATTATTGATTCGGATGCGGGATGAATTTCTACGGGTCAGAAGTTTGTAATAAAAACAATTTCTTTGCATAACTTTTTGAAAAATCCAATAGATGGCGGTGTAGTAAAATAAGTCTCGCACAAGTGATACGTTATTGTACATATTGCTGAAAGAATTGACGTCCATTAAAACCAAATTTTACCGAATTATTATGGTAAGATGATGTCCTTAGTCTGCGACCCTAGATTTACAACAAATTTTATTGGGTAATGTCTGTCGTGAGGTTGCCGGCGAAGAATAGCACCTCTGCTCTTTTTGCTGATTTTTCGAGCATCCTGTAAGAGGCCGGAAATCGAAAAGTCAGATCGGGACCGTGAGGTTGACCACTTCACGTCCTTAAATCTCAACTGGTCAGAAAAGGCACAATGAGCCTCGGACGCCTTCAAGCGCAATGGAGAGATCTTGATGCCTCCCTTTGCCCCCGAGTGGGGCCTAGGCCCTCGCATTGCTGGTTGATTTGGGGGTAGTTCGCGGCGGGCTTGATTTGTCCGGGGCCGGCTTTCTGGTTTGATTGCTTCGATCGAGCTAGGAGGTCGGTTTTGTGCGGGTCGGGTTTGCTGCGGATTGGTCTCCACCGGGCTGGCTTGCGGTGTGCGAGGTGCCTTAAAGGGAGAATGTATGTATGTAATGTAGGCTTCGTAAATTGTGTTATGTCTCAATATGGTTGCAAAAAAGATGAGGAAAACCGTTGTGAAATGTCATAACTAAATAGCGCGATATATCCACTTGAAATGGCATATTTATGCTTGTAAAATACAATGCAAATAATGCACTCCTATGTTTTGACTACCGTCCCACTGTGCTGCCTTGCGGTCGTGAATCGTTCTCCACTTTCACCGCACCACCAAAGACATTCGAGACTGAACAGTGAACATTGTAGGTAGCTTGGATCTATAAGACATAAGCTTGCATGTAACTCGAACCATTCATTTTTGTTGTAATTTCAATAAAGATCAATGTGTCATATAAACACTTCTTGATATCGTTGGTTTTCGCGGAAATGCCCACGTGATTGCTGTTACATATTTTTACTGTAGGTTTCATTCATTCATTAATTATTTTCTTTTCACAAAGTGTACAGCCGTAGCTTTTTTTAAATATAATTAGTTAAAGAAGGAAACAAATCTATAAGGCTGAAAGGTGTAAGAGGGCATGGTCGACCGAGAATGACGTGGATCGAACACATCGATTCCGTTCTCAAGGAGGCCAGGTAAGAAGTAAAAGAAATAGGAAGTATCGAAAGAAGTGTGCATGGATAGAAAATAGTGGAAGTCTGTTTTCTCAGCCTATATATACCCCTTACGGGACACGGCGTGATGGGTACAAATAAGTTTACGCCACACAAAAATATGAAAGGCAACAACAATGTTCGGGTGTAGTTTTTTTAATGAATCTGTGCTCACTCAAATTGAACACAAATACAATCTCTGACTCTTCCACAGTAAGCTACTTAAAGCTTGTGAGGAAGAGGAAGATAGTCGGCACCTGGGATCAAACTCACGATCTCCAGTACGGTACCACTAAGCTACCAACCACTTCAATCTATGTAAAATTCCAGGTTTTCGAGCGTCCTCTGCTAACAGCTGTTTCGAAGGTTAATATTTGCTATTAGCTGGTCAATTGTCATACACCTAACACCCGTCAACATTCAGAATAACACTTTATATACTGAGGAGAGGAGGATGTATATCATTAATTGTGAAAACATGCATCAAATAATATTGATCGATGTCTAAAAGGGTTTACTCCATAGTGCGTCGTCGTGCTGATCAAATCCATACTTCCTACTAGGAACCATAGTAATAGAATGATATTTCTAAAGTTACGGAAATTAAGTCTGTTAGTTTATAAGATCGGCCCTTATAAAATAGTACTTAAGGAATTGGAATTCCCGATTCTTAAAATACTTTAGTGATTAATGAGATTCTTAAAATAATAATTAATATTAGAGATGCAACGGATATCCGACAACTATCCGGTATCCGGCCTATCCGGCGCTTAAATGCTATCCGGCCGAATACCGGATAACTAGCACCTATCCGGCCGGATACCGGATAGTAAAAAAAAAATATTTTTGGATAACAAATACACCTTGAAATCACAAGAAAAATGTCTCCAACTTAGAAAATTGATTAGCAAACATACTGCAATAAGGGTAATTATGGAGAATGAATATATAGAGGTAGCAAGCGGCTTTGCTTTTCTCCGTAAATAAGGAAAGTTTAATGAAATAACGTTTCGTCATATATAATTCTGCTGAAATATGCAGATCCGCGATTTTTGGAACAATAACGTTCCGGCAACGGAGTCAGTCCAATTATTTGGTATAGGTATGCCGCCTAAATAAGCGTAATTCATGCGTTGTACCCACTGTAATGCCCGGGCTCTACTAAAGACTTCTTCAGTATTCAGCGAATTTAATTAATTTTGAAAAAAAAAACACTCATATTTTAAGGGGAGCGCTGTTCTCCCTCCCATCAGGGTCCCGAAGACGAGAAAGACCCTCTCATACCGAGAGGGTCTTCCTCGTGTTCCGCTCCTTCGAAGCAGAGCTGATGAATCTGGCCATGGTGTGTGAGGAGGTCATAAACAATGCGCGAGATTTAGCGCAATGGAGAGGTCTTTTTGCCTCTCTGTGCTCCTAAGTAGAGCATAAAGGGAGTTTGGGTTGGATTGAATATTAAGGGAGCCGTAAACCTAAACAGATTGGGAACCTCTGCACTAATGCTATCCTGGCTACAACCTTGGTTCCGAGGGTAAATGTTAAAATTCTCATAGGAAAAAATATTATTACACCACACTAATCCAGACTAACTAATGCGGTTGATGGTTTTTTCGACAATGTTCCCAATAATCCCATATTGATGCACAAACTAACCAGAAACATACGCCGGATATCCGGTATTCGGCAGCTAGTTGGCCGAATATCCGGTATCCGGCTATCCGGCTAAACTGGTATCCGTTTCATCTCTAATTAATATTGTATTGTAATCTATTGTTTTCCAATCAAAACTTCAAAGTAGAAGTATCAAAGCTGTGATATCACCGACTACTTGTACAATGCCAAGGATTATAATTTATATGGACGCTAATGAAGTGTTTGAATGATTAAGAATGTAAATTATTACAATATTTAAAATATCACCGCATTATTAATAAGCCATTGTTTTAATTTTTTTAACCGTATCAATCTGCAGGAGTCGATGACAGATCCGGATGAATGATTGATCTATCGTGTCAAACCATCAGTCGATAAATTTCTGCCAGAACGGATATCATATTTAAAGTTAGTAGTTAAATAATGGCAAAAAATTTATCTCTGTCCAATGGCGCTACAGCCCATATCCAGCTTCAGTCTCCTTTAGCATTCACCTGCAACAAATTCTGTCCGCTCCTGCCATCCCGCAACTCGTCACCTGGATGATATGCGCTGCATCTTTTCTGAAGACGACTCCCAGGCAGACCACCAAAGAGATGGATAGACAGCCTGTTAATATAAGAGATCTTCAAGCATAGAATAAGAAGAAGAAAAGGATGATAACCATTGTACGGCATTCATTCGGAGTGACCGTGAACGGAAGATTTGATATTTTCTAAGAAAAGTACTGGCCAAAATATTGTTTGAGCATGAAGGGAACAAAAAATTATAGATTTAGTATGGAAAATACACCCGGAACATCAATTTATTGTTTTAATAAA
Organism: Mystacides longicornis; assembly: GCA_963576905.1. Lineage (NCBI taxonomy): Eukaryota > Metazoa > Arthropoda > Insecta > Trichoptera > Leptoceridae > Mystacides > Mystacides longicornis. The sequence goes on from OY756425.1 coordinate 30,005,301, forward strand.
CAATATATAAATTTAATAGACACATACAGTAGGAGGCTCAGGTATAATAATTGAATTCTCATGGTTAGATAATATTATTGTAATGGTAATATTTAGCAATGTAGGAAACCTTTTGTCTCATCCAAATGGTTAGGAAATCAGGAAACATTATTGGATTCCTGCCATCAGACACCAGTGGCGTAGGTAACTATATAGCGTCCGAGGTCCGTGGAAAATTCTTCAGATGATAATAATCCAGAAAAAAACATAATGTTGTGTTTGCAGAAAAAGTGTCGACCATCTCCCTCTTTCACGACACAATCTCTAAGTAGCTTACTGCGAAAGAATCAATGAGTGCATTTTTTGTGTTCACTTTGAGTGAGCACATTATTCATTTAATAAAAAAAAACCTTAGTTAACCAATACAAAAATTATAGTTGCGTACACTTTAGTTAATAATCTAATAAATATCCTATATTATATTGGTAAGTTCGCTCGTAACATGGTATTTTCGCTAAAAAAACTAAAACCACTTGAAATATTTTTCATATGAACTTTTATTATTCGTCTGTACTTATGTCGATTATTATTCTTAGGCAACCCATCCTGAAAGAATGATTTGTGGTAGGTACTTATGTCGATAGTTAATCGGCTAATAATATATGGCGTTCGTGGAAAATATTATACCTATATAGATGAAATGTATAATGTATGATACTTAATTTGACATTCCTACATACAATACTGCTTCTACGGGGAAAAAAACAAATTTTCCGCAGTTCCCAACGTGGTAAGTGACATACTTACTTACTTACTTTCCGAGTCCGAGTGACATTGACATAAGTGACATTTAAACCCTTTCTTAATGGACGATATACCTGATTTATAGTACTATAAAACAATAGATTATGTACCCTTCTCTACGCCTCTCGTTAGAATGTCTTAGCATATTAGTAAGATATTGTAGTGGTGTTTCACTGTAATAATTATTGATTATTTAGTTTCATAATTTTGTTAAAATTGTTGAAGGCCAGTTGCATTTTGTCAGCCCTGCCGTCCTGTAGTTACGCCTCTGGCAGACACTTTATATAGGTACTTACTTACCAATTTACATACATTTAAATATCTTACCGTTTTTATGATAAACTACCTATACGTCCGTATTAATTACTAATTATACCTTTAAGGATATGATTTGTTAATCTAATTTTAAAGCCTACCCATTTTTGTACAATTTAATTTAAATAAAAAATGTACCTAATATCTCTCGAAAATTTAAGGGCGCGATGTTAATATCATAATGTGTATTCATTAATTATTATACTAGTGGTCGACCAGTGCTCGAAATTCGAGTATAACTTATTTAAATTATAAGTTGGAACATTATTAAGGTTCCATTGTCAAAGACTGAGCGAGCGCTATTTTACAATTTTCTTTCAAAAACAATGATCAAATTTGATATGTACAAAGTTTTTTTCTATTATTATTAAAGACAAACAATATTAATCTATTCTCAATTTATATCCCGCCATTTCCAGCTCCACCTTCCATTTGAATATACCGCTTTCAAAAAGCTTATTGCGCCCATTTTGAGGCGCTTTCATTTTACATTTGTTTATATGAAGTTGATGATCTTTATTAGTCTGTAGAAGTGTGTGTGTGTGTGTGTGTGTGAGTATCAAATACATGACATTACAGTACCTAGTGTTTGTAATGTTTTTTTTTGTTGATTTAATCTATTATTTATGCATAATTAAAAAAAAATATTAGCATCCGCCGCTCCTTCTCTATATAAACTGTGTGTGGAATTTCATACTCCTCCGTCCGCGCAATTTTCGTAAAAATAGTCACAAAGTATTTCCTTCACGTATTAATTATAGTTCGATATGAAGTAATGTTATTTTTAAATACTCCTGCTGATCTGAATCAAATATAAATTTTATGACAGCTATGAACTGGTAATCTTTTTAAGGGTATTATAAAACCGAACAAAAAGTCTGACAATCGATAGGTAAATATTAGAAAAGATTATAAGAAATAATGTAATTCTTAGAAGCGTTATTGTTAACTTAATTTTCATTAATAATATGTGAGAAACCATCGATTTCTCTAGACATTGAAAACAAATAACATAGGCATTCAATATTAGAGATTAGATTAGACCTTCGTTCTGATGTATCTACTTATCTACGAGTGTGTGCGAATCTTGCTAGTATGTAGGTACCTATTAATTGTTAATACGCAGTGACGTGCATCACATTTCATAAAACCTTTTTCCGGGCGCTGCTGGAGTATGCCTTTCAATGGTCTCCTTATTTCGAGAAAGGTACTGATGTACCATAGGAAGGAGTGCAGCGGAAATTTGACAAACTGGGAGTGTGGCTTCCGAAATTCACCTGAATTCACATGAAAAGCGTACAGATGCTCTGGGGCTGAAGAATGAGGGGTGACCTCATTAGACATTAAGGGCTAAATATTTATATATATCGTATGGTTGTAGAGAAAGCCACAGTTAAACGTTAAGATCGTGAGAGCTCATGTATTGAATCGCTTCGGGTGACAAGCTGTGAATGTCCATATCATTTACTAAATATTTGAGATACACTTTCAATCGAAATGACCACTTTCTTAGCCATAGCCTGTTTTTTTAGCTCAATTATCATAAATAATATTTGTTTTAAAAACTTAAAGAAAGTAAGTGTAATGGTCTATTTTCCCAAGGATACGGCTCTACTATAAACAGCGGTTAGTATGTCAGTTTAGATAGAACATTGTCAATAATAATAATATTATTACCGTAGTAACAGAAAACATTGTCATACAAAATTTTGAAAAAACAGCCGTCTTGTCAGATGACAAGCCGCTCCCTATTAGGAACCCAGTGCATAAGGGACAAATACCTATGTGGTAGAAAAAGACGATGTAACATGACGTAAAATTTGGAACAGTTGTAATGTTTGCCAAATGTGTGTTCGTCAAAGTGTGTTTCGAACAGTTGATATTCGTACAATTGTTTTTCGAATAAATTTCATGTAATGCTGAACAACATAATATCTTACCGATTTCTAAGGTAACTGAGGGGCGTAAATGTATGTATTATCTCAAACAGTTCGTTAGTTTGCTACATCTGATAAACAAGCCAACAGGTGTGAAGGAAATAATGTCTGCCCATTCTATGGTAATTGTTCAGCGGGCATGACGTGTCTTTATGGGTAGATACCTACCCCAACTAACATTGTTAACACTCAGTCTGTTCCAACAGGGAACTAACGTAAAATGGCTACATTGTGTTCATCGTATTTTTGTTTTCACTTATTCCTTTTCCAAATTCAGTTCTACAGCAAACATCAACACTATTCCTCATCAAACTGCGCAGTTTTCTGAAACCGTTTTCAGCTTAATTTTCGTGATGGTCGCTGTCCTTTTTTGTCAAAAATTTTGAATCTCGTCATACATGGACCTCCACTATCTTTTTTCTTCGATTCAATTACATCCGTATCTTATTTCTTTTTTTTTTTAAATCATAATGTCTAGCATTCGTATATAGCTTGGTGTAAGATTTAGTATGAAAGGAGTGAACTTTTCTCGTTTCTCTAGGTATGTGCTGGCCAATTCGGACTAACTGCACTTTATTGAATTCTTATTAAGTCAAGGCACGTCACTGAATACGTACAATGAAGGTTCTATTTTTTACGTAGAATTTGTGACGAGTTTTACTATAGGTGCAAACGATAATTACGGATTTTGATCTCCCACCCAATCCATTCTGGATTGTTTCTTTATCCAGATATTTCTGATTTTGAAAAATATACGAAAGACTATTGGCATTACAGCATCATTCTCGCTAATCGGATTGGAACTAACGATTTTCCACAATTCCCCCTACTTTCTCATGGTGACTCCCAATTAGAACTTTACCACCAATCCCATATATATAAGGAAGTCCATTATTTCATAGACGGAATCTAAGAAGGAGAAATACTTAGCTTTTATCTGGTGCTTGCCCAATTTCCTTGTTCTCTCATAAACTACTGTATCGTACACAACATTCTGAAAGTCTATAGATTCTTGTTTCTTTTTCAAAACTAGATCTTAACAAATCACAAGTTACAAACTTATCTATCCTATAAACTTACACTAATAATATTGGAATTTTTAATCATAAATAACGACCACTTCGGGCTTACGACCGTCTGATACTATTTTGCCACACCTAGGGTGGTAGGTTATAATCCTACCGGGGCATGTGAGTTTTCAGCAAGTTTCACATTTTGAAAACATTAGTGATTAAATTTGCTCATTTAAGATAGCTTTCGGTATAACAGTAGAAGATGGTCGTAAGCCCGCAAGATCTTTGAAAAATTCGAACATAATTCGAAGTGGTTGGTTGCCTAGAGGTAATGGCGCTGGCTCTCGTCCTGTTTTCTACTGGAGGTCCTAGGTTCGATTCCAAATGCTGACCATCTTCCTCTTTCACGACACAAGCTTGAAGTAGCTCACTGTGAAAGGGTCAAAAAAGTATTTGTGTTCACTTTGAGCGAGCAGAGCACAGATTCATTTAAATAAAATAGTGCAAGGTTAACATCAATAAATTTGTAACTTGTCATTTGCTAGGTACTGTTTTGCATTCTGCTATATAACAAGGGCGGATCCAGGGGGGGTCAGGGGGGTCATGACCCCCTCCATTGGGCTGGGTCTAGGTCTTTAATTTGAAGTACAGTACTTCCATTTATTAATAAAATACCTACTTTTCTATCATAATTATAAGTTATTGTGGTTCATGACCCCCCCCTGGATCATGGAAATGACTTTTTTTAGGAAAAGTTTAGTTTCTAGATACCAAATTTTGGAAATGACCTTTTTTACTGTAGTGACCCCCCCCCCTGGCGCCATTGCTGGATCCGCCCTTGCTATATAACTTGTTACTTCTCTAAGATTCGAGCACCAACTTCCTCAGGTATGGTACCGACGCTGGTCACTGGATGTCTAATCGCATGGTTTCAGTCACATCCAAAAAAGGACCTACCATATCCCGTAGATATGATGCTTTATTCTTCCCTTCTCAGTCCGATCCAAAATTCCATGTTTTTGAGTGGGTATATTTTCTGCCAAGATGTACCGGTGCTCGAGGTATTGTGACGTAGGTTCTTCTTCGTAGATCGAAGCTGACCTTGATTTCGAAATGAAACCACAAACTGAGTTTTACTGCAACAGAATTTTAATGAAGCAGAACACGAAAAGTATAATAACATTATCTCATAGGTAAGACCGTCACACCAACAATACGCAATGTTAAGAGCGCTCTCATTAATATGGCAATTTCATTAAATGTTTTTTTTTTAAATTCTAAAAAACGTTTTATGAAATGGTGCTTACTTAGATTTCACATAAAAAACTCATATTTGATAAAAAAAATAGTTATATAGAAACTTTTCAAACAAAGGTTTTCAAATTTCTAAAGGCTGGGTGTTTTTTTTTGTTTATTGTGATCTATTTTCTTTTATTAATGGTCAACTATTTACTACCAATTTTTTTATACAAACGTCATACATATGTTTTATATGACTTATAATGTTGTGTCGTTTTATCCCATGATCGTTGTATTCTTTAACATTGTGTATTTGTAATATATTTTTGTGTGTTTTATTTTTACATTGCTTAATCTTGTGTCTTGTTGAAAAGTGATCGACTTTATCTAATTACCTAATTGTAATATATAAGATGCTTAGTGCAGCAAATTATTATAAAATAAAATATACTGCTAATTAATGACGTTAATGCTGTCAACGTTAAACTGATAGGACAAGCCAGCCTAGAAAATAGTACGTAAAATAGTAATATATTACGTTAGTCGTTTATATACGGAATTGGGGTACCAACCTACAGAACTCAGTCAGAAAAAAACAAGCATAAGTGTGAATTAATAATTAAGCTCTGCTTAAAGATGGCTTAAAATACGAATTGAAAGAAAGCTTTGTCGAAGTGCTTTGGGATGCTTAAGTGTCAAGTTTATTGGGGAGATTGTATTAAATTGATTGGAATATTTGAATTGAAAGTTGACACACACATTCATTTACATATTATTAGCCTATATTAGGTACATATTACCCCCTATTCGGATTTTGGAACGTTCTTATTAAGAACGTTCCAAATGATTTAGAATTAAGTTCACTCGAACTAAAATTCGTATTCGGAATTATGCCGTGTTCTAAAAACCAATATTAGTTCACTATAAATATTTTTTTGAATTATAATTGTCTATGGATCGAGCATGCGCCTTATTGGTTGATGCTGACAAGCGGACAGCCAATCGGAGAAGACAAATTCAAACGATCTCCATGTTCCAAGCAAGTTCCAAGTAACATGGTCGCCGGAAACTGCCGAACCAACCCGAAGTGTAACGAAGACGACTGTATGATTGCATTGGTGTTCAATAATAATAATTTTTGATGCTATTATTTGTATTAATTATAATAAATTCGGGGGAAATGCTTAATATTTTTAATAAAAATAAACTTGTTTTATAATTATTTGGTTAAGAAAAAACGTTTATCATAAAAATATCATCAGATATCTTTTTAGACGCATACAATTAGGTGTGAACTAAGATTAGGAACGTTTTGAACGAACATTGATATAATTTGCCTAAGTGAAACTTGGTTGAATGACAGTGATGTTTTGCAATACAGTGTTCCTAATTTTAGTTTACAAAGTTATTTTAATAGAATTAATACAATTAGAGGCGGTACATTAATTATGGTGAAGGATGGTATTAAAATGAAAAATAGACAAGACATAGTGAACGCTTCTGTGGAAGGCGTTTGTGAGTTCAGTTGTGTAGAATTAAAAAACTTAATAATTGTATGTATATATAGACCCCCATCTGGGAATTTTAAAGATTTTTTACTTATTCTAAATGAAATTTTGACAAAGATAAGCGACAAGAACAATAAATATGTAGCTTTATGTGGTGATTATAATGTTGATTTTGACAGTGCCTCAAATGAGAGCCGCCTACTAATAGATCTGTTAAATTGTTTTTTACTAAAACGTACCGTGTTTTTTGCCACAAGGGTCACTCATAATACGTCCACGTGTATTGATAATGTTTTTACTGATTTACCTATTCAAGAAGCCCAACAGATTAACCTTGTAAGATCTGATCATTATGGTCACTTAATTCGCGTACAGTACAACACGAAAAGTACAGTTACAAGGGATACAATAAAAAATAAATTCGTATATAGAAGATTGTATAATCGTGAAAATGTTGATAAATTCATTCAATCAATATCCTCTGTGCACCTTGAGGATAACTTTGTGGACATAAATAAAAAATTCGCCCACATTTTCAACCTCATTCTAGTTGAAATAGAACATTACTATTCTGTAAAGAAAATAAAAATAAAAAATAAACATACTTTCAAAACCTGGAGTACAAAAGGGATTCAAATATCTAGAGAAAAACTATTTCAATTATATGCCCTAAAAAAATCGGACAACTCGGTTACACTGAAAATGTATATAAGTAAATATAGTACAATATTCAAAAAAGTGTGTCAGGAAGCGAAAAGAATGTTTTTGGGTGAGCAAATTATAAGCTCAAAGAATCCTATTAGGACTACCTGGGAAATAATAAAAAATGAAACGGGACGTTCTATGAGTGATAGCATTTCTAATAATGAACAAATAACTCTTAAAGAAACTAAAAACCTGACTAATACAGACACAGCAAATTTTTTTAACAATTACTTCGCTAATGTAGCTTATTTATTAACCAATAACCCATCCCCCTGTGTGACAGATGCTATTAAATTTGTCAAAAGGCCTCAGAATTTATCACATGTCTTCAAATTTAGAAAGGTCACTAGCCTAGACATAATATCTGCATGTAACGAATTAAAATCAAAAGCGTCAGTGGACCTTTGGTATATATCTACAAAACTGCTAAAAACGGTAATTAACGGACTAGCGCCACTGCTTACTGACATTATAAATAATTGTTTTGACAAGGGTGTGTACCCAGATGCCCAAAAAATTTCACGGGTCTTGCCAATCTTCAAAAAAGGTAGTAAACTGGAAGCAAATAATTATAGACCCATTTCAATTCTCCCATCCATAAGCAAAATAATAGAAAAAATTGCTACTAATCAATTGACCAAATTTCTAACAACTAACCAAATAATTCACTGTAATCAGTTTGGGTTTCAAAAGGGGAAAAATACGTCTGATGCAATCGCTTCTCTTCTACGAATTGTATTGGAATCCCTGGATAAAAGAAATGATGCTTGTGGAATATTCTGTGATCTCTCAAAAGCATTCGATTGTGTTAACCATGATATCCTCATACGTAAATTGGATTGCTATGGTGTTAAGGGCGTAGAAAACAGTTTTTTTCAGTCCTATTTACAAAATCGACGTCAAATAGTCGAAGTAAATGATACTAGATCCAAAACTGTTGCAATGAGATGTGGAGTACCGCAGGGATCCATACTCGGGCCTCTGCTATTTCTTATCTATGTAAATGATTTGTCTCACTCTTTAAATAAAACTGCTGAAGTCGTCATGTTTGCCGATGATACTTCACTGATTTTGAGGGAAAAAAGAAATGAAGCAAGTACGGCGGAGGATAGATTGCATGAGATAGTCCAATTGGAGAGGTGGTTTCTCGATAATGCGCTAGCACTAAACATAACGAAAACAAATACTATGAGCTTCTCTCTGGGGGGACAAAGCTGTTCTGACACAATTACAAGCGCTCTATCTGATAGAGGCATGAAAGTTGTCAACCAATGTAAATTTTTGGGGATTACTGTAGACAGGGGATTACAATGGGGTGCACATATTGACCAACTATGTAAGAAATTGAATTCAGCCATCTACGCGATAAAAAAAGTAAAAGAAATATGTGGGATTAACACAGCCAAATCAATTTATTATGCTTATTTTCATTCTTTGTTATCATATGGTGTTATGTTTTGGGGAATGGGGTCAGAGTCATCCAGGGTGTTTGTGCTTCAAAAGAGGGCGCTCAGAACCCTTCTTGGCTTGAGCCCAAGACAATCTTGCAGATCATTTTTTAAAGAGCAAGGTATTCTTACCCAGCCCAGTATGTTTATTTTTGAATGCGTTGTTTATGCCCATAAAAACATAGAGAACACGCCTTTAAATTCCGACCACCACAGCCATGACACACGCAATAAGAATCTTGTCAGACCTATAGGACATCGTCTGGCCAAGATGTCCAAAAGCTTTGTGTGTATGAGTGTACGTCTATTTAATAGACTCCCAGAAAATATGAAATCCCTCACAACGATTGCCTTCCGGAGAGAGGTGAAAAAGTATCTTGTGGATAATACATTTTACTCTACTGACGAGATGCTTAGCGGTAATACTGTCTAGCATCAATTTTACTTACCATAGATATCTTTATACTAACAAACTTAACCTGTACGTACATATGTGTAGATGACCGTGTTGGACTTTGTTCTTGTCTCACTTTCTGCACTTACTGGTTCACTGTTTCCCTCATATATTCTATGTGCTGCTTCCGTTCTTGACTATGTATTTGACGTAATGCCAGAAGAACCCTTTACATTCTTCTGGTATTTAATACTTATTACCTCTTATCAGCTTCCTATTGACTTCTGATTATATAATTATGTTTTATTTTGAAGTTTGTCATCTCTAAATTTTCTTCTTTTTTTTTTCTGTGAATATTTTTGTTAATCTGTTGAAACTATTGAGATTGTACTTATTGTTTTTGTTATGAAAAAGACGAACCCAAGTGTCTCGCATGAGACCTAGGGGAGATAATAAAGAATAAAGAATAAAGAATTTGACAGATAAACGCACTAAAATTGACTTAAATACGAAATTCGAATACCAAAATGAACTAATTTCAAACTATAGTCTAATTAAGAACAAATTGGAACGTTCTAAAATTTCTCGAATACCAATCCGGCTAATTAAAATTGGAACGTTCTTATTTTAGTTTAGTGCGCACTTAATTTGAATTGGAATAGGGGATATTACCTAGTTATTTCCTCTTACGAACGGTATTAAATATCGGAAATTTACTAGTGCGACGAACTAATGATTTTGTTTTGAACTTTCTGTTACAATGGATGACTGGATTGATTAATTCATTATCTAACTTGAAACAAAAACATTAAATTATTATTTTAAAAGGTGGACCCTGGTAAAACTAGATTTTATTCTTGAATATTTATCATTATGTCATCATAATATCATCCAGAATTATCATTCATTAATCATATTGATTTATTTTAGAACAATGAAGAAATAACATTACTTTTTTGTTTTGACCATCACGCCGTGTTTCTAAGGGTTAGGTTAAACTGACAACATTGAAGGAGAGACAGGATTGGGAAGAACTTAAGTACTGAAATATACAAAGCGTTACATGACTACTATGTCTGTGAACACTTATGTGCACCTAAGAGGACACCAGCTGAAATAAACATCGACAAGATTCTCCTCAAGTCTCCGGAAACACTTCTTGGCCTTGAATCAGTTGCCGGGTCAGGGAATCTTGCTTCCACCATCAACTCTTTCAAAAATCAATTGGATAGAAACACAGCTGAATCTAAACAGTGAAAGCTGCCTACCCAATAATGATAATAATAACATTTCTTATAAAATGTCTCATATTTCTTAAACTTTTGACCTGATGATGGCCTTTCTTGAGAAACCCTCGATGTATACGGTCTACGTCTTTCGGTTGACACACATTTCCTTTCAGTTCCTTATATTCGATTTGTATCCACGTTTTCATCATTCCCAGACCATTTTTAGTTTTGGACTTTCATCTTTCTGTTAAAAGCTCCGCATCTTCGAAACCACGTTATTTTATAATATTTTGGTTATAAAAAATAAAAGTGATACTTACAAAGTTGCGTTTTTATTTTCATTACCATTCCTTTCTAAATCCCACTGAGACTTTATTTATTAAATCTACGGTCATAGCTTACTATATAAAAAAAATAAAAACATTTTAAACTTTAAATTTAAATGACAGCTCTAAATGGCAGCTAATGGTTACAGTTATCTTAATAACATTGGCATTGAAGCTTATTAAGTTATTAATGACAATTCTTCAAGCATTTTATTCTGTTTAGTAAATGCATGCTCTCGCTATAAAAGCCTTTTTCCGTTGGTAGCTACCGTTTGCTCTCATTGTCTAACCCACCTCAAGGTGATGAGTCACTTGATGGAAGTATTCTGGCCAAGTACCCATTGTTAAAGTGGATCCATAGATAATGTGATAATAATTGAACGACCTTCACCTAATCCAAACAAAACAGTACAATGGGTTAGGTGGAATATATTGAGGTTTCTCATACATTGGTAGTCCAGCGGTTTGTTTACTCCCGATGAAAGATTTCTAATCAAGGGTGTGATCTTTTGTTTCTTTAAGGTTGCATCGTTCTCTATTTAGTAGTAGGGGTCTTTAACAACATGATCAAGGTATGGAAAGCGTCGGCGTTTAGTGTTGAGACAAAATGTAAACTGTTTGATGCGTGTGTATTGCCCATTATTTTTACGGGAATGAGTCCTGACACCTTCCCAAAGCCCAGGCACAAAAAGTGTCCCCATTTGAAACGAAGTGTTTTTGAACATAAGATGGCACCACCGCATCTGTTGCTATATTATACTTCTGCAATTATGGAGAGGAGATGGACTTGGCTAGTACCTACATGTGTTAAGGATGTTTTCTAGATAGAGCCAATGTGAACCTATAACTAGTCTCTAAAAAGGTTTGAGTGGAACAAAACACCGTGTGCTCTGTACAAAATTATTTTGCTAGAGTGAGATTTTTCTACCTAGATCTTCGTCGGTTAGCTCACCAGCTAGATCATCTTTATCTAAAAAAATCTACATACAGTGTATTAGTTATTTTTGTATTAAATATAATATGTATTTTTAATGATTTTGGACACAAAGGGAATATATTAATGTACTTATGATATCGTTAACAGAAAGCAAGGCTTGCGTTAAGCAAGAGGAAGATGGTAGGCACCCGGGATCGAACTCATGACCTTCAGAATATTCTTCTTCTTTTAATGGTCGCTCACAGAGACCGAATTAAGCCATTAGATCGCATTATCCGTCAGTGTGTCAACCCCTCTTAGAATGCGTACATTGGGCACTCGTTTATCAGATGTTCGATTGCTTGTGGCATCCCACATGCGCATGCTGGTGAATCCATTCATCCCAATTTATGTACCTATGCAGCATACATCACATATTATTCGTTTGACTCTATCTAGACCTTAATTTTATAAATTATTGTGTTTAGTCAGTCATTTTTCGGGACAGCCACTAGGTTTTTGCTCCTTATACACTGTGTTCCTAGGGAACGGTCCGTTCGCGTCGTCTGAAATTACGGCATCATTCAAAATTATATGACAATGTTTTTTGTTACTACGGAAACAATTTTGACAATGTTCTTAAAACTGGCATATTCACCGCTGTTTATAGTAGCGGCGTATCCGTAGGAAAAAAGACCATTACTGATGATGCGGACCGTGTTTGTCTTCTCTTGACTATAGAGCAATATGCACTTGTAGCAGCAGCTAGCCAGTACGGCTTTCGGGACTTCAGACGGCTTGGGTTATCTTTTAGGGACTTCAGACGGCTTGGGTTATCTTTTAGGGACTTCAGACGGCTTGGGTTATCTTTTAGGGACTTCAGACGGCTTGGGTTATCTTTTAGGGACTTCAGACGGCTTAGGTTATCTAATGATAATGCGATTTTGCTCCCAATATGGAGCATGTGGGCGCCACCAAATTGAAAAAAAAATCATCCTTTTTTTACTTCAATTTTCCACTCACTGAGCTTCCACATTAAAAAATCAAAGAGAACACAAATACAATTTTGACATCTTCTTTCCACTAAGCAAAGGCTTGGTCGGCACCTGGATTCGAACCTACGTCCCGTAAACATAGCCGCTGGCGCTGGTCTACCAGCCACTTAAGATTTATCTGGAATCGTATTGGATTGGAAGAAAGCGTGTATCGTTGTGTTGTTTATTGACATAAGAAACATAATATTGATTCTCTCAATGACAATGAAACAAAGCCGACAACGTGTTTCCCTTTTGAACTGTGACGTTCTCACATAGCTGCTGCAGCGAGCCCGAAGTACCACACACTGTGACCCAGTTTTGTAATAAATTTATAGTTGAAAAGTGAAACATATCATTACTTGCTGTATATACATACGGTAACTAGCATAGAACAGAGTGTGCGCACAACAATGACAATATACGGCAATTAGCGCAGGTAGCTTGCTGTGGATACTTTGTGTGTAATCATTGTTCTGGGGTACTTGCTTTGACAGTACGATCAACATGGGCTCCTGCACATGCGCTCTGTAACCGCTGCATACTAAGAAACCGTTTTTCTCCCAGAATTCCGCTTAAGCTTCTATTCCTATAAAACTATATCGAAAGACTTATGTTTTAACCGACGTTTCCTTAAAATTATCATATGTTACCTATATTTCTTGATCAAGATGAATTTCCTTGCTAAAAAATAAAAGTAATGAATCCCATACTCTCTATGTGAGTGTGGAACACCTAATTTTAAAAAAATGTGTACAATATTACTTATAAAGGTATACTACCACAGACAACGCGGCGTCGGCAAGCTCTTGTGAAACGGAGTATACTTGTCTAAAACTACCAACTTCTTTGAATATTCTTGTCAAAAATATAACATTAATAGTTGTGCTTAAAGTGGAAATACATACTCAATCACCATTAAAACCAATCATATAAATTCTTCATTATGAGATTTTTGTTATTAAATAAAACATCCGTTATAAAGAGACGATAGTTATTAAAGTATGCGCTAAAATATGATATTTTGTACAACTTTATATTTTATCAAAAAAATGCAATTTAAAAAGGAGTTAAATAATATTATATGTAATTTGGTAATGTACCTAATTTGGTACTTACCTACTTATTTTAATTTTAATAAATAAATAAGATATTCTTTATTGCGCACAAAATATTAACAAATATAATATACTAGAAGTCTGTCCCAGCTTCGCACGGGTAGATACGTATTTAAAAAAAAATATTCAGTTTTCTTATGATCTATAGATCCCTAACTTTATCAAAATATTCTAAAGGCTATGTTAATCTGGAATAATATAGCATTCTAATGGTCCCCTCCCGTCCGGCTCGAGGTACTTAAAATGTAGCTTATATGACACGTTCGTAGATTTACCATAGCAGCGCCATCTATTGATTACTTACTCAACCCAGTCGAAAGGTATCGATATCTGTTAGAATCATTTGGAGTTAACAGATAATTGTGACTGTCAAATAATAACAGACAAATAATTAGCAATAAATTAAAATTGCGACTATAATTTGAGATTTAAACTATCCTATCTCTCAAGTTGGATCGAACTGCACATGGTGTGCGAATTTTATTATAATCGGTTAAGTGGTTTAGGAGTCCATTGAGGACAAACATTGTGACACGAGATTTATATATATTAAGATTATTGTGGAAAGGGCGGGCTTATTGCCGAACGGCAATTTCTTCCAACCAACCCTAGGTGAAGAAAAATAGTTGTTATCTTATTTTAAACATATCCCAAATTTTCAGTTCCTTATATCATTAATCCACGTCCCACCCCTCAATCTTCAACAGATCATCTCTCCATCGAAGTTGAGGTCATCCGGGGTTTAGGTACTCTGCGATGTTCTAGGGCCCAAGCACAACTGCGATCTAAGTCGAAATCCAATCCAATCCAAACTCTCTTTAGACCCCACTTAGGGGCATAGGGAGGCAACAAGAGCTCTCCATAGGCTTAATTTTGTTGCCTTTTCTGACCGCTGGATTTAAGGGTGTGAGGTGGTCAACCCCACGACCCCGATCTGATTTTTCGAAGTCGAAATAAATAACGTTAAACGTGAAAACTGTTAACCAAATTGAAAATGGTTTCCAAACCAAAAAAAATGTGTTTCGTCTTCGATATAACAGCAGCGTCATAATTTTTCCATAGATTTCGATATAACGTTAAACGTTAACTTTTAATAACTGTCAGAATTATTTTTTTGACTCGGAATTTGGAACAACATTGTTTAACGTACGTTGATCAACAGTTTTTACGTTATCTCTATGGAAATAACAACAAATTGTTAACGTTGGAGCTGTCGTTAATATTTCGACTTGGCCTCCTGGTGTTTCGTCCAATTAATGTCGTTTGAGCTGCAGGCAATATGACCTGCCCAGCGCCATTTTAGTGTGGCCACTCATTCGATAATGTCGAGTACATGGGACATGGATGCAGAAGGCGTAAGATAGACAGGAGTAGTCAAGGCTACTAAGAAGAAGAAGAAAAAAATATCATTAATAAACTTGACAGTTCTGTGTATTACCTAGTAAGCATCAATTACTGAATTTGTTCGAAATTTAAAGTTTTGTTTCAAATTCAGCGCAACTTTCATGCTCATAACTAACGTTCTATACTAAACTAAATTAACTGCAAATGAGCTCAATTCCGATTAAAGATATATTATTCTTTAACATTTAACGAATGTATTGTAACCACTAAGATAGTTGTAAATCAATTGCAAGTTTTGTACCGGACAACCATTAAGTCAATAAACAAATTATTAAGATTACGGGTTAATAAACAACGTATAAATATTTAAAAAAATATATATTTAGGTACCTACCTACGTACAGACAAAAATAATAAATTGTTATCTCAAATTTTAAGTGTAGGTGCCTACTTAAATATCTATGACTCGTGTTTTATGAGTGTTGGGTGTGCATTATGTGGCTATCTGAAAGCAATTATATTATAATTCGTCACACTTTTACCGTCACACTCAGAAAAGAACTAAGTGAACAAGTATATATTGAGATGAATTGAAAGAAAGTGTCATAAGTAATATCTATTGTAGGTACCTACGTGTAGATAAACGCCTGCTGACAAAATACTGTACTTTGAGTACAATAATATAATTAGAGAACTTTTTTGGATGCGCAGAATAGAAAATTGGTTCCTTTATTCAACAGTCACGTGACTGCAGATAAATTATCAATAACTAGCTGACCCGCCCGTCAAACTTCGACCTTACACAGAATAAAAAAATATTTTTTACTCATTACATGAATTAAAATTGGCTAATATTTTATTGCATTATGTACCTAATCATTATTGTTGATTCGGATGCGGGATGAAGTTCGACGGGTCATAAGTTTATAATAAAAACAACTCCTCTATAGTTGCGTAACTTTAAAAATAATCCAAGAGATGGCGGTGTAGTGGGAAATAAGTCACATGTGAAAATTAATTGTAAACACGCTAAACGAACAAACAAGACAAGTAAAAGAATCACACAGTTCTATTATATACTTTAAAATTGATTTAAATAAAACGTATACTAGCACCACTGCTTTTATATACCTACCTACTTAGTTATTATGTTTTAACTTTTGTATTTTTTCATAATAATTTGTAAATTAAGCAATAAATCCATCCATCCAAACTCCCTTTAAGCCCCACTTAGGGGCAAAGGTCTAACTGAAAGACTTGTATCAATTTTTCAGCATTACAATCTAAATCAGGTTTCCAGTTCTGGGTAGGAAATGCAAGTGGGAAATTCTAGTGCGACCTGGAATCCGAACCCGAGATTAATCGTTCAGAAATACAGCTACCATCGAACATCTTCATAATTTTTGTCTATAGCTTTGATTTCAACGCGGTTGTTTTAAAACCCAAACTTTTAGTCTTGTATTGTTTGTATGGAAGAAAGTTGGAACAACGTTTCATTCTACAGGGTAACAGTAAATTCGACCTTTTCCTTGAAATTGGTGAATCAATCAATCAATCAATTCTCCCTTTTACACCCCACTCAGGGGCATAGGGAGGCAACAAGAGCTCTCCATTGCGCTCGATCTTGCGCAATGTGTATGACCTCCTCCCACACCATGTCCATGTCCCTCAGCTCTGCTTCGAAGGAGCGGAACACAGTGTGAGAGGGTCTTCCTCGTCTTCGGGACCCTGATGGGAGGAAGAACAGCGCTCTCCTCGGCCAACTGTCATTCGGCATCCTTAACTTTGAAATTGGTGAAACTAGAGCTTATTTGCAATAATTTTGTTCCAATGAACCAGGGGTCTAATACCTGTGGTTTTCGAGTTATTTAACTTTTTATTGTTTTTTTTTTCAATTTTCCACCTCTTGACCTTAAACTGAAAATTGTGAACAAATTACTTATTTCATTTTGAAAACTAAAATTACATTTTTTCTAATAGCAGAATGGTTGGAGTAAGAAATCAAGAAGAAAATTTCAAATACCTCAGAAATAAAACGTTTTAAAATTACAAGTCAGTTTTTTTTTAATTTTTGCACTTGTTGTCTAGTGATTTCGGTTTGTACATACTTATTGGTTGCATTTTTTTTAAAGAAAACTGGATAGAAATATACTTTTATGCAATTAAAGTAATAATTAATTTGAGTTCTACTTCTTCTTTGCAACGCGGCAATCCACTCTCGGGAGAGTGATCCATTTTATTTGAGTTAACATATACAAAAAATACATAGGTACATCAGATATTCACATAAACCTTATTATGTAGCATTCATACTAACCCCGTGTTTTAGTATTTTCAGACCAAGCAAACCTTGAATTTTTCGCCTCGACAGGTAATGTCTGTGTAGAGGCCGAGGAGGATTGTAAAAACAAAACTAAAAATGAAACCTCCATATACTTAAAATACCTATAATACACCATTAAACTTAGTATTTGCTCAAAAAATAATTCCCAGGACAATGTGCAGTGTCCCCCCCCCTCGTTACAATTACGTACCCCTAGCAAAGACAAAAATTACAGACAAGAATGAAAGTGCAGAAAGAAAATAAGACTCAAACAAAACAGAACATCACATTAGATTACCCACCCAGGCCGGCTGAGAGATCATCTCCCAACAACAAACAACCCCACCCATGCAGAGACGTTCCTTTCATAAGTATCAAGATTTCTTCTCCAAATGCTAACCATTCATTCAAAAGGTAATCGGCGATTCTTTCTTCATATGATTCTTCTGCTCAAAACTCCACTTTTCTATTAAAAACTCTTTCACATTCATAATTTTTCTTCTCCCAATCGTAGACTGCTGAACTGTAAGTGCAATAAGGATTGTATTTATTTTTTTATATCAACCATAAGGGGTTTAAAAGGCTGGTTGTATACCTACTGTACATAGGTACCGACGTTTTAAACGTATTACAGTATTACAGTTTTAAGAGAAAGGACATGTAACCTTTATTAATCGGTGAAAGAAAGTCTGTAAGGATTACACGAATGGAGATTTCTCTACTGACTGTACAATGTACTATAACATTATATTTCAAGGTTCATTGTAGGTTCATATCTCTTTTTATTTATATTTATACTATATCCCCCCTTCAAATATCTACACGTATTTGTGCGAAGATGAAGATAAATTTGTGGGACAAATATTTGGCGTGATAACGACGGAAAAAGATGACGTCCTACAAGTTCAAATAATTGTAATTAATGTAGAATTTGGGATTTTTAATGTGTTTATTGCCTGAAAAATAATTATATGTATTAAAAAATACATATTATGTAATAATATTAATTATTATTGATTTCAAAAAAAAAACTAAAAGAAAATAAGTATAAAGGACAAAATAATATGTGGTGTGGAAATGACGGAGGAACATAACGTAAACATTCGAACAACTGTAATTTCTTGCAATTGTTTTTCGAAGAATTTTCATTCCAAAAATTGATTGTCGAATAAAATTGTCCGTTAGAACAATTGCCTTCCAGAAGGACAAAAATCCTTTAAGAATAAGGATAGGAAGGAGTCAACTTTTTCGAGCAACATTCGATCCAGCGAGTTTTGCATGAAACGATATTAGGTATGTGTAAATATTTGCCGGTTTGTGTTACCTTCTTTGGGAAAACCCCTAAAGAAGGAAAATCTATGTACAGAAACACAAACTATGGTAGTTAGGAATGAGGGTTAAAATTTGAACGTATATTTTTACACAAGTAGAAGGGAAAACAGGAAGACACCAGTCAATAGAACTCCGCCAATCTTCTTCCATTTCACTGCCATTCTTCTTATCACGTTTGCTGGATATAGTCTTTTTCTCCATAGAACTATAAATCAGCAGTGATTTAAGATTCAATATCGGAGCAATATTGGTTTACTGAACTGGTCTCTTGGAGGCGTGTTATTGTGTGGGGTTCATACATCGACACGAATCCTATACATCGTCACCAGACCCATACATCGGCACCAGACCCATACATCGGCACCAGACTCAAACATCGACGTGAGTTTGCCTCCCCACTTCTACCGGCGCACGACCAACCTGCCTCTCACCGACCTCTATATAAAATCATCCGCGTTGTTCACCCAACCAGTCGGATATAAACACTCAGAGTGATCTTTTTCGGGTTTCATCCCTGATACATATACATTTCAACCCTTTCAAACAACGCGACCAGTGAAAATTTTATACAAAATGAAATACGCCGTGGTTTTCTTGGTAGCCCTTGCTCTTTTCGGCCAAATCAGGAGCGAAGATGCCAAAGACTCAAAGGAGGAAGGTGATGTCTCCAAGACCTACAGAAGACTCATCCCTGCTGATGTCTTGAGAGGTGAGTTTTTAAACATCCCCTTATTTGAGTGTCTAAGTTTTGGTGAATAAAAAAGTGTCCTATGCATTCTTTTTTTAAAAAGTTAAACGTGTTTTAGAATCTTCAAGTTTTTTAACATTCTGTGATTATTTGATTAAATAATAATTCATTATCGTAATCGCAAATACACTTAGAAGAACTTGTGTCGTAATTTTAGCCATTAAATTTAAAATAAACCTTCGTATTTGCTTGTGATTTTGTTTAAACAAACATTCGTGTTAAATAAATTAA
Source organism: Mystacides longicornis (assembly GCA_963576905.1). Taxonomy (NCBI): domain Eukaryota; kingdom Metazoa; phylum Arthropoda; class Insecta; order Trichoptera; family Leptoceridae; genus Mystacides; species Mystacides longicornis. The sequence goes on from OY756425.1 coordinate 30,025,244, forward strand.
TATTAATTACAAGACAAGCATTTCGTCGTGTAAAACACAACCGATATTTTAAGAGTTACATAATTTTAAAACAAGATGCAGCATGATGTTATTTAACTGCAAGTATGTAATTAATTTAGACGTAAGCAACAGTGAAATTCTCATTGTGATATTTGAAATTTGTCTTTTACTTTCTTTTTTCTTTTAAGCACCATTAATTATTATTAATTTATTGGCGTGAAATTATTGATGTTCATTAGGTATATCAATAATTAATTATGAATTGATTAAGTAATAAGATTACGTTTGATTATAATTGAAGATAAGGTTTTGTTAAAAAGCATTATGAAAAGATATTTATAAAACTAAAGAAAATTTAATCCAGTAAATGATAGACTTACGTAAATACACTTTCAAATACAAGAAAAATAGTCCAAATTTTGAGAGGATATATTTTTTAAAAGTTTACATATTAGATCATACGCTCAAATTCTTGCAAAGAAACATAAAGACATGTTCCTCTTCTTTTGTGGCAATTCACTCTCTCGAGAGTGATCTATGTTTGTTATCTATTGTTTTTTTTTATGATTCCTGAAACAATACTTTTTTAAGCATTAAATCTTCTAATGGTTTTCATCAAGCCAAGATCGATTCCTTCACGTACTCATTTTTTGTAATCTTATATTGCAGATCAATTCTGTTATATTTTCATTTGCTCTACAAAGCTCTCATCTATTGTGATGACCAGATCTGATTTCCGGTTGTAATGGCCCAAAAAATTGAGCCCATCATTTTCAGGAATCGCCTCCATTCTCCTTTTAAAACAGTTCCTGTAATATAATAATCGTAGGTATATAACAAAAATAGCACAAACACAGATATCTAAATATTTTTTTGTACGTAAATGATTAACAAAAATATGTAATGAAATAGTACGTATTGTAACAAATTTAGTCATATAACAGTTCTATGTTTATATTAAGTGTTCGTTTACCTTCTAAACTTTATACCCGAATTTCAAATTAATCGTATTGTATTACATACTTATTATTTCTTTGTTTTTATTCTCTCTCAAATAAAATTAACGCTATGTAACCAGATAACCAAAAAGCATAATATATAAACCAACAATAAAACACCATAAATAAATAAGTTAACGGGACTTAACTACACGCAACATATATTACGTTATGGTCAAAGAACTACACCACAACCCCGCTTTAAGTCAATTAGAATATTATGCATTCTTCATTTATTAATATTGATGAAATAATCTCCTACCACACTAAGTTTTAATCCTTTTGATTTTTGTTTCGGACATATAACCAAAAACTTCTGGGATCAAAAACAATAGAGATCTGCCTCGTTTTCTGGAATCTGATAGTAGGAAAAAACATTTTTCTTATGACATTAATGATATCGGTTCGTATCATAATGTGACATTTTTTCCATACTAGCAATCAGGCTAAACGTGGTGGATTTCTCACGTATCTCATGTTGTTAAGTACATACCTATCTTTTCTCTACTTTTTTGTGTTTTTGTTGCAAATCTTACAAATGTTTGTGTATTGTTTTACATTGCAATTGAATCGCTTGTCTTATTTTGTGACAAATAGAAATTCTTTCCTATTCTGTTTTGTTAAATTCTTCAAGTACAACTCTGTCTTCGGCATCCTTTGAACTTATCTTGGGTTTGTCTATATTAACTCTATATTGGTAGAAGTGATTGGCTCTTAGCAATATTAAGAATTCAGTTTAAGCCCTGACTAACCGGTTTTGATGGTACTTATACGCACGGCTATAATACCACTTGGCTACCGAGATCGGTTCTATACCAATTATAATCCTGTCAAAAACAATTTTAAAAACAATAATCGAGGTCTGATTGTTTTTGGTTCACTCCAACTTATTTACAATATCACACACCAAATAATACATAAGATTTTTTTTATATAAAAAACAGGTTTTCACTTTACAAGTTAAATTTCGTTTGAGGCAGGAAGACAAAGAGGCCCAAAGAAAGTAGGAAAGTTGACTCACTCGACCAGGTTCGGTTCACACAGACAAACAACACCGGGTTCGTGTCCGTGAATAGCGTCCATACATAATAACATTAAGATAGTTTTTCTACACGACTTACATAAGATATCGTCGTTCGTATGTAGATGGGCGTAGTCCACGGATATTCTGCGATCTTAATTTACCTAATCGACTGCTTGTTTAATTTTGATAATTTCTTGATCCTGTCATAAGTTTATTTTTGATATTTTCTTGATCCCGTCATGAGTTTAATTTTGATAATTTATTGATCTTGTCATAAGTACTTTTTATAACACGTTAGGCTGCATGTAAAACTTTTTTTTTATTTAGACAGGTTTTCTATATTCAATTGAAAGCAATTTCGGATATAGCCTATTCTATTTCTTTTACTCCTGGCCTGAACGAAATCGGTGTTTTCGATCCACGTCATTTTCGGTAGACCACGTTTTCCCTCTCAGTCTCATCTTCTTCAGCCTGTTTCCGTCCATTGCTCAACATCCCCATTTCATTCCAATAATCTCTGCCTGCAATCTTGGCAATATACCTATCGTCTTTCCTGGCGACATTTCTCATCCATTGTTTGGGCTTCTATTCCACCCCTATTCTCGATTTCAGAGTGACAACCCTCTCTACTGTCGTACCCATATATTTTTTCTTCTGTTTCTTAAAAAAAATACCGAATATACCTAGTGTTACTGCCATTTGGTGTATATTTTTTTGTTACCACGCCTGTTTCCATACCATACGCGAGGACTGGAAGGACAAGCATTATGGATATGAGTATTTTAGAATCTGTAGAGTTAGAGATTACCAATCGCCGCCCAAGTAAAACAACATCTTCTTTCTATCTTTGTCTCCTGATTTTCCCTGCTGAACCTTTGACATTCTGAATAAGTTTAGTAATCAGGCTCATTGTACATTCTTTTTTTGTATTATTAACACTTATTCCTTCAACATTGATTCACATACTTAGCGATAGAATCACATCAGAAATACAAAAATCGTGGTCGCCTTAGAACCAACGTGTTTACTAGACAATCGTATACGCATATTATGCTCATTCCATTGTACTGTTTCGTTGTATACATTATGAACATTATTTGATCCACTATACTTGGCCGTAGTTCCAACAAAACTGTTTTCTATTTAACTTTGATGAAACGTATGAATAATTGGTTATTGTTCAACTGGGAAATGCAATATACATACGTGGATTTTTCAAGTATATCACTCTACTTTTTTATGTGTACATTTATTTTAAAAACCTATTGTTGTTTTCACGGTATAATGCCGATGACTGCCTCTGTATATATGATTTGTTAAGTATGAATGAACCTTTGTACAATGTTCAATATTCAGCGTATTGGTTCCACTCGACCCATCAGTTTGACTGACAATATGTCAACTGTGGGTCAGAACTGTGCCAATATATCGTGAAATCCTTGACTAATTTTGTAAATTTGCATACTATTTGGCAATCTGACACATAAAGTATTTTATTGTGTTTTTTTTTCTATGTAAGTTTGATTGTAAACCTATTTCACAGTAGAAACTAGCTGGCTTAACAGTCGAATGCTGCTTTTAGTAGATAATTTACTTACCAAAATAACTTAATATTACCTATTTATAAAATAAAAAATACATTAGTTGTAATTATAAATTGAAGGATTTGTTTTTCTTTGTATTTGATAAAAGTTTAGACATAATAATATGTCAAAAACTGTTAAATAATAATATAAATTAATGCAGCAACGTTTACAACCTTATAATAAACACGTTTCTTCAATTTGTGCTACTACGATAAAATGTACTACTACCAAGCGCCCTCGGCCGAAACTATCAACAGCTTAGAAAAGATGTTATCTATTTGATCAAAATTAATATATCAATGGGTTGGCTGGTAGAGATCCTTCGAGATAAGTCCGCGCCCATTGGTTCGGATTTGTGTGTTCAAATTGATATTATAATTCAATAAAGCGTTATTTATTTATTAATTTGATTCTCATCAAATCATTTGAGGCGTTTAAGGAGTTCAGTTAAATACACACCGACACTGAATTTTTATATAGAAAGATGATTGCTAGTCCGAAAAAAATGCTTAATGAAAATAAAATATTTTAAAAATTTCGACTCTTAAAAATTAACTGAAAAGATATTTGCACAATATAAATAAAAATACATACTTATTAAATTTCTCTTAAGTTCAGTGCATTATGTTCAACTTCAATGCGAAATGGACAATATGTTCTATTAAACAAAACATATTCACTTTTTCTCTTTGCTAAACCAATCATTGTGTATTCTATGACATTGGATCGTATAAGTAGGCACTCGGGAAATTACTGCGAGTACAATGTTTTGTAAAATGCACAGATAAAGAAAATCGCTTTATTCGTTTAACTTAATGTCAGAATGACACCATAGATAAACAATTATTATTCTCAGAGTAATCACAATCATGTTTTGCAATCTACATAATACAATCTATGTCCTTGAATTTCAATAGCCTTCACTTGTCAAATTAAGTCTCGTTTTCTTTATGTATTAATAATACTCGATGTATGCATGTTTCGAGGTTTTTTTCAATCCTAAATTCAATAACCTATCTAACTTCCTTAAAATTATTTTTAATCGAATTGGAATGTCAAAAGGGCTAATGGAAAAATTGGTTGCATTTGGTTTTGAAAAAATAAAATGGTAGATCATGAATATGGCTGGTACCTAGCATAGCGATTCAGTCTGCGAATTTCATTTGTGGGAGAAGTTCATTGCCATTACGCAAAACGATTGTCTATGCCTATGCCCATAAGTGATGTTGCAAAATGGGAATACCAATGATCAATAATTATTGGGTGTGTCATATTTTTCAATGTAAATAGCATTTTTTGGCATATTTCATTTTTTTTTTTTAACTTTAACAAATGACTCATAAGTTATGCATTAAAATTTGAATAAAATGTTCATAATAATATGTGCCTACTTGAATTTATTCAGTTAAAAAAAACCACTAAAGTTTACCACGAAATGCCGGAAAGTCACTGTACCATGAAAGTGATAAAAAATAATAATGGGACAAAAAAAGACAAAAGCCGACCCTGATTTTATCACATAATTACTATATACGTGTCATTATCATTTAGTTTTTGTTGCGAGTTTTTATATACTTTATACAGTTTTATATTAAACGTTTTATATTAAAAATATTAAACTGATTGAGTAGTTAGAAATGAGAAATAAAATAAAAAATAACCCACACTATGTGACAGTGTCTTGATACTCAATGTCAACTCTATGATTACTATAACGTTTGGTAATTTTATACAATTTGTATCTACATTTATGTTTATAAACAATATTGTGTTGTGTTCCTTCTAACCGCGGCTAAGCGATTTGGACTTCTTCATTGGCGCCTTGTTACTACTACTGTAACTATATTTTGAATGAAAATTTGAAAATGGAACGTTCTTGATGAAAAGTTTTGATATTTTCTCCCCGCGGAGTATGGATGCATAGACGTTAGAAAATATATCGGGTGTAATAAAAAATATAATAGTACTGCAAATTTTTCTACTACTGCAAACATTATATCGAAGTACTATAAGGTTGAGAACAGTGTATTTGCAAAATTGAAAATGGAACGTAATCTATAAACATTCAAACTGCAAAGTTACTATAATGGAATCTTAAATGATTAACTAGCTATACATCTTCGATTAGCGAAAAAGTCATTCAAACCATTCAGTGTTGCTATTATTACAAAGAAAAATGCAATTTTTATAATATTATTATTATTACAATAGAAGTCACGAGAAACGATTTTGAAAGTGAACTCATTGTTTTTATTTTCCTTGATGGTCGACTGACACGCCAATGCTGTTTTGTGACGTTTTTGTAGAACTTATTAAATTGCTTAGGAATTATTTTAATTCCGACATACCTACCTACCTACTAAATACTGACAACTTTGCTGTTTTTTTTAAACTTAGAACGTACTCCTATGGAATCTACATCTTTAAGACTAATTAGCTATAATGAACAAGTCATGGCATGGTCGAATGACAGTTTAAGAAACAGCTGTTTTATATTCAAATTATATACCTAGCTGAATCTTCTACGTGTTCCCTTTTTTATACAGAAACAAAGGTTAAAGCGTTAAAGATAATCTTTTTGCTTCTCTGAGGCGCTGCAAGGCAAGTGAGTTCACTTTGATATTCTGTGAAAATTTTCAACTTCGCGAATCACCCCGAATCCCTTCAGGTACTTACAGACATAAAGAACCTCCACCTATTTCTCGCTTCTTCGACTAACATCACACTACTCATACAGCCTCCTCTATTATTTCTTGTTAGCTGTTCGATCCACGTCATTTTCAGTCGTCAACGCCTACTCACACCAATCATTCATATCATCAAAAATGTCATTATATTTAACATCCACTCCATCCAATAAACATAATATAATGGGCCGTTCTCGCTCTCTTTTTGACACGACATGATGGGTGGCGAGCCTCAACGCTGACACATAAAGATGTGCCAAAACAATCAGCAAACATGTTTTCTATACCGGTGACTCACTATTAATGAAATAATAACGTTTACATAACACTTTTAACAGGATATGTCTAAATTTTAATATTTAATGATAACCTTAATTAATTTCAAATTAAATGCGTTATTAATAATTATTGGATTTTTTTTATTTTATTCATTGGCAACCTTGGTTAGCAGGATGAAGATGATCGCAATCAAATGGCCGCACGTTTCCTCTTTGTTACACAATCATCCTCCCTGCCTTGTCGTGTAGCGATGGACTGTCGTAATGTTCGTTCTAATCAAACGGATGTGATTTCAGTAAACGAGCTGTGATGTAACGACAATAGAAACTTGCAAGACATTTTAACAGACTGTACAATGAAGATTACATGCATTATTGCAACTGACATGCTATTAAATGCATTTTATTTTTACTAGTGGTCGACCAGTGCTCGAAATTCGACCATAACTAATTTAAATTATAAGTTTGAACATTATTGAGGCTACATTGTCAAAGTCTGAGCGAGGGCTATTTCAAAATTTTCTTTAAAAAACAATGACATGCATACGTCATATTTGAAATGTTGATATGTACAAAGTTTTTTTTCTAATATTATTAAAGACAAACAATATTCTCAATTTGACCACTGATAAGCAAAAGGGTGCATGCGTCTGTGTCAATGTCAAATACATCAAAGTGTGCGCGTAATACACAAAATATTACAGTACCTAGCGTTTGTAACGTTTTTTATTGATTTAATCTATTTTTTATGCATAATTAAAATAAATATATATATAATATATTCGCCACTCCATATAAACAATAAGTGTGCGAAATTACATACTACTCCGTCCGCGCGATTTTCGTAAAAATCGTCACAATGTTTTTCCTTCACGTATTAATATATAGATGACAGACACTATCGAAAGCCTACGTCTAGTTCATTTAAAAAAAATCTAAGATTTTTGTTATTTCAACGTCGTTTTGTTAATGAAATTTTGTACGCTAGATTTTAGCCAGCTTGATTTTATTTTTTTTAATAGCTATTTACTCCATTTTTGACGTCGATTTTGAATTTCGCGGGTAATGTCAAGTGATTTCAATCGATATTTCCAATCAAGTGATGTCAAAATTTCAATAGATAAGAGTCGAATATTCGCATTTCGCAAACAAAATCGTGATCATGAAATATGACAATATTAATATATATTAGAATAGCATATCTGCTCTTTTTGCTGATCTTTCGAGCATCTTGTAAGAGGCAGGAATTCCAAAAATCAGATCGGACCGTGAGGTTGACAACCCCACGTTTTTAAATCGCGCAAAGCCCGGTGGAGGGCTCTTGTTGCCTCCCTATGCCCCTAAATGGGGTCACAACAGGAAATAGGTATGTTATTTTTATGACGGAAATAAAGGAAGTTTAGAATGATTCTTACTGAAGATAATATACCTTTAATTATGAACCATAAAACGGATTTTTCATATAATGTCGTTTTTTCAAGCTTTCATACTGAATCGGTCTCATAGTGTGAAATCTTTTTCGTAAAACATTCGACATTGACATTTCTTTTTAGTAACTAGCGTGCAAAAGATACGTTTTTTTTTTTGTAAATGATAATGTTGCCATAAAACATAATAATATAGGTACTCAATCAGTTGTTGGCCTATGATGTAAGTATTAAGCAAACAATATTTTTTTATTAAATCTTAAAATAACGTCGAGAAAACTGCACGAATATTACATCTACTATGGCAAAAACGCGTTAGTGAGACGACGAGTTGTGAACTTACTCAAGTGGTATAAAATAAAGTAACATGTCAATAAAAATGATTTAAAGCGATTTTATCGATAAAGTAAAGTAAGTTGTGGTGATGTAACTGGACAGCTGACGCCTGCTGGCAGTTGCTCAACTTCTCGCAACAACTCGACATATGGATGGAAAGTTCAGATGTTGCTAATTTGCCAATCGACTGTTTTTGTAATTTATCGGCTGTTGGCCTTGTCTGGCGATGCAGTCTGCTGCGACTCTATAATAAGGGGCTATGCTATATGGCACGTCGCGTGTATCGGAGATGCGATAGTGAAAACTGCGGTTTTGAAAGTGTTCAACGTGCACAAAAAAGTTTTGATTTCGTACATTTTTTTTTATCATTCTCTCCAGATCCTACATATACTCTATGACAAATTATTAATTAATTAATTTATCGTTGTTGGTTCTATGAAACCTCTTGTGTGTTCAGACACAAATTTTACAGGAGGTGAAAAAAAACTGTTAAAAAAAACTGCCTTTAGGTTAGCCTCATATAAGAGATTTTTTTCATCATAGCATTTTTAGTATAACTATAACCATTGACCAGATGTAACCATTATAACCAGATATTTCGATGAGATGAAACGAATAATTTGACAACAAAATATCGTTTTGCAAAAATTGACACATAAGAGGTTTCATAGAACCATCAACGATACCCGACTCTATTGATTTATCCGACCTTGATAACCTATAGTTGTACTGGCGTGGACTCCAGATCACGAGGTCCCGGGTTCGATTCTCGGTCGGGTCAGAGTGTTTTTTCACTTGAAATTTCTTCATGGGGTTGGCCTGTCTCAGATTGGCCGGGACCTGTTGACTGGAAAAAATTGCCTCAGGAATAAGTACCGCCGGCTATACTGACCCCTTTGTATAGAAAAAGTGTTATATTTGTCATATTTATTTTATATATGTTGGTAGCATTAATAGAAATATACATTAGCACTTGAGCCTTCAGTTCATTTTTCTAAATTTAAATCACATAATACTCGTAGGTATCTATTGTATTATATTGTTCATTCAATAGATAATACCTCCACTACGTACCTATATTAAATTCATAAAAATACTAAGACAATTTTAATAAATTAAATCTAATTTTTTGGAAGCATTATTCGATTTTTGAGTTATAATGTGCTCTTAGCTCCGGTGCGTTAGTTTTATAATATAGGCACGCCTTTATAACATAGTCTCCTTGCCAGGGTATAGTTGCTGGCCATTAAATTGATAGCTTACTAAGGCGGTAAACGGGGTATGCGTATTTTTTCATTCCATTTCATGGAAGCATTTTTCAAATATTGAATCGAAATAATCTCTTATCCACGCAGATAATTTTGTTTGTAATCTAAAATAAAAAAAATAATCGAATTAAACAAGTTTATTGACCGACTGCATTCGTCCAACAATATATTATTCATATTATTATATTATATTATTATTATACAGAATAAGGAGTCAAGGATTATAAATGGATTCGGTACAATGTTTCTCAAGACGCAGGACAGAGATTAAAATTAATTTATATGAAATTTCATACTGATTTATGACGCCCGACGGGTTTTGAATTGAGGTTATAAAATAATATAACGAATAAAAATATTATATTTCACTGAGCAACCCAACAGAGCCAACAAACAACAATAATAATTTAAACACTGTAGGTAACATACGATGGTGTCCATTTATTTTATTATAAGTGCTTTCTTTTTAAACGTGAATTACTATGTTTGCCAAACCGTGAATGATTTTATAGGTTATGCCATGGCTAAGACAGGTTTAAAGTGTTGCCTGGTATTTAATTATTTTTGACGAATTGTGTGTTGCAATTAGAGAAAAATGACGCTTCACGGACTTTTTACATTGATATGAAATATATACAATTTATTTTATAACTGTATTCTTTCATTATCCAACAGTAGGGTTGAGGGCTAACAACTTCATTGGGTGAGGTTAAAAATCTTTTATAAATTACAATAAAGTATCCTTTATTTCTCCTTCTTCGGTTCTTGATGTGTGGCCGGCTCTAAGAACCAAACGCCTCCAATCCTCTCTGTCTTCTGCAACTCTTATGTTCGAGTATGGGTCTCGATCTTTAAAGCTTTAAACTTGTGTACGCACAAATTTGGCACTATTTCGATCAATAAAATCAATTAAAGGTACATAGTTTACTACCTGAAACCTCTAACTACACGAAATATATATTTGACGATGCTGAAAAAAATAATTGCTTTTCAAAGTCACAGCCAAAGACTCCAACCTCAAAAAATTGTAAATAGGTTTAATCACTTGAAAAAGCCTTTTTTTTTAAATAACAGTTTTTTGCCACTACTCATGAAGTGACACAAAACAGGTCATTGAGACGGTTTTGATATCACTTATTTCTATAAGAGTTCATAGCTCGCGATACTCCGAATGATAGAATCGAAATTCTATCTTATCTATGTTTGCTGAAACAACAAGAAGCTAGGTCTAACTCTTGTTTCAAAAATACTAGTTGTGTTGTGGGTATACAACCTCCGCATTTCCTAGAACACGCTGCAAAACAATTTGTTTTTAGAATTGAACCATTAACATTAAACAATGATGTGGTGTCTATTCATTGGATCGGTTTGCAGACAAACACCATTAAATATTATTATAATGCAACGAACAATGAAAACGCCTTCATACTTCCCTAAAAGCCTCAACCGACTCGTTTTCCTGTTGTAAAAGTGAACGTTAATTTGGTCGTAGCACTAATAAAATATATCACACTTGAATTATTGTAATTATGTATTATCAAAGCTGCATTCATGTTTGCATTGTGTGGGTAGAATTGGTGTATCGATACTAAAGAATACAATATCAAATGTCAGTCTTTGCAATGTGTGTTCTAGAAAATTGATCAAGCAAAATGTGCGAATAAAAGACGAAAATTTGTCAATGAATATGATTCTTTTTTTTTTTTGACTTATTGTCCTAAAATGAGAAAAATTGGCTGTTTACTTGTTCCAAGAGAAAACACAAAAAGTATACATTTTAGAAATTCATAAATAAATGCTACTCTAAAAGAAGAACTTTCAACTGTTTAAAATTGTTGGCTGCCCAGCAGATTAGTCGACGGCTTTCGTATGTACAACATACTGAAGTTCGTGGGTTCGATGCCGACTATTTTCATTTGCTTCCTGTGAAATATGCAGATTGTCGTGTGTATTTTTGTGTTCACTTCGGGTGAGCCCAGATTTATTTTAAAACCGTAAAAACGAATACATAACGAAGTCACATACCCCTAGTGAAAATAAAAGCAACCATAATATTATACACTGGAACGTTTTTCATTTGTTTTGAAGACTTTTAAACTTTGTCTCTTTGCCTTAAAATGTATATTCGTATGAATCGTTTTGGTGGGTGTTTAAAAGGAATTTGGGGAAAAAACGTTGGTCTTATCTACGTACATACAATTATGTTAATCCTTATGTCCTTTAAAATGTGTTAATCAATGATTACCATAGTAATTATGTGGATTGAAAAAACCCGTCACTTCACATCCGTTCGACATTAGACCAGTGCTGGCTTTACGACGCAGAAATCACCGGCATGGAAATTGATTTCTCTAATCATTAATATTATTTCAAAGTCCTTGATTAAACGGAAATGTGGTTTTCTAAATTTGAAATAATATATTTCCGCGGCTAAAAAAAAATTATATTTAAAATTAGTCATGCAATAGACAAAAGTAATTATTATTGTATGTTGCACACATGTTTAAAACTTAGGCATCCATAGATTAATAATTATTTTGTGAACCACGTATGTACTAAATGCGACGTTCGGAACAAAATCTTCAAAATATTGACAGTTTTTGTTTTATAAGGTTCGAAGATTAGTAATTATCGAGTGCAAGAGAAAAAATCATCGCAGATAGTTTTATTTAGAAATAATGACCATGCTAGGCAAACGCGCTTGAATACAATATGTAAGTACTCATATGATTTATTGGTGGCGGAGTCAAATTTATTTGAACGGTTTCTTTATTTTTCGTCTGTCTCATTCCATCTGCTATTTTTGAATGATTTGTCGAAGCGAAATAGCAATAAAACAATGTAATAAGTGTTGTTTACAATGAAACAAACTGTGATATTTTATTGAACGAATATCATAAGAAGGGTGACTGCCATTCAATTCTTTCTCAACGTCCCATTTTTTGAGAATAATGTGTCACTTTTAGTACATACATAATTGATGAAGGCAGCCGGAAAGTTTGTTAGAATAAGCGCCTCTGTTGAATGATAGCAAAAGTCATCTTCAGGCTGCCAGATATCACTATTAAACGATTATTTCCCTAAATAACTCGTAGCGACCCTGTTGAATAAATTTAACACCTGCTAAATAAATAAGTATGTTTAAGTACACCTTCGTTATTCTTCTTTAGTTGCCAAGAGCAACACAAATCCCTTTCACTCAGACGTTATAATAACACAATGACGTATTTAGTTGGCTGAATAGAACTAACTGATATCCTTGGGATTTCAATTCGCACGCGACATAAATCAGCCACTTGAACAATATTTTATAGAGTTGTATGTGTTAAATGCTTTTGTATGTTTTATCCAGAGCACTTTGTCTAAAATCCGATGACGCTTTTCCGACCAATTCTTGATCACCACTTGAGTAGTATTTTTCATAATCCGAATTAAGTTTAATAATTAATTGTAGCTTTGTTGCCAGTCCAACTGCACTTATTTATTTACTCACCTCTCGAAAAACATATAGAAACAACTCGTATCCAAGGTAGCTTAGCGACATAAGAACGCTGGAGTGGGTTTGCTGCGAGAAATGAATTTGAGAAAGTGTAAGGGGGATACATCTGGCGCAGGACGGGGAGCTGAGGGAGTCCCAGGGGGAGGCCTATGTCCAACAATGGACACGAGAAGGCTAATGAAAGAAGGAGGGACGTTATTTCCAACAATGGTGGCTCGATGGTATTGCTGCAGGCTAAAATTGGGCATAAATCCAATACGATTAGAAGTATCTAAATATAGGTATAAGGCTAGATTATTTTGGTAAATTATTATTTTTTTTGCTACCAATCAATCATGGCATAGCTCCCTGTTGTCGTCCCTACCTTCCTCAAATAATATGTCTGTCGTTTATCATCACGCGATTCACGTCTACTCATTTAGGTACCGTTGACAAGTTAGAAAAACGATGTGATCTTCTTCGCCGTTACTTCGGGTTATCTGGATCAGTTCCTATGGCAGGAACAAATTCATCAGATCATTCGATTTTGCTTCATTCTGTTGCAAATTTTGACAAAGTTATAAAAAAAAACTCCTGTTGACCAGGGGGATCGATAAAAAACGATGTGTGACAAAAAATCCATAATTGTTCCAACTCAACTATAATCAGTGCATGGTTGTTTGTCCATCTAGTGTTTAAGTGTTTCTTTGTAACTCTGTTAGCGAGGCGAGCTATTAAACATAATATTAAAAAGTAATGAGATAATACGTATAAATGTCACGCATAAATATTTCTTAAGCACTTGCTAATAATCTCGCAATTGATTCTCAATCAATTAATTCCTGTAGCATTCCGATTCAGAAGAAATTCAAACATGAAAGACTGTGTTTAACTCGCACCATTTTAACTCATTTATGCTTTTTTTATTTCCAGATTTCCCAGGAATGTGTTTCGCTTCCACACGTTGCGCCACAGTAGAGCCAGGTCGCTCCTGGGAGCTCACCCCATTCTGCGGACGCTCAACCTGCGTCGTCTCAGAAGACACTCCACCACGTCTATTGGAGCTTGTTGAAGATTGTGGACCTCTTCCATTGGCCAACCCCAAATGCAAGCTCGATACAGGTTTGTAATATCATCCTTATTATGTAAATACCTAGTAGTAAACTATCAAATGGAATATTTAATTATTGTGTTACCTAGTGAAATATTTTTTATACCCATCATGCCCTGACACTCAAGGGGTAGATTAAGAAAACAAAACACCACTCTTTTTTAACACACTTCTTCCACCGGGGTGAAAACCAGGGTTGCCAGGTTTTTTTCAAAAATATACCGAACCAAAACAAAAAAAGGTCATTTTTAAAATTTGGTATCCGAAATCTAAAAATTTACCCTAAAAAAAGGTCATTTTCAAAATTTGCTATCTGGAAAGTAAAAATTTCCCCTAAAAAAAAAGTCATTCTCGAAATTTGCTGTCCGGCAAGTTGCAAATTCACTAGGAAAAATGAAAATTATTCCCGAAAGTAAAAATACCGAACACTCCATAGTTCGGTATTTTTTTCATAACGAACACCGAACATGGGGCAAAAATACCGAACGATTCGGTAAAATACCGAACACCTGGCAACCCTGGTGAAAACACGTAGAACGCCGATTCCGACAGGCTCAAAGAATGTTTCTATGCATTTGAATGGGGATACGCATAGACAACATTCTTTGCGCCGGTCGAAAACGGCGTTCTACGTGTTTTCACACTAACGTTTGTCATTAAACCTTTCCTATTTCATTTGTTTCTAATCTGGCCCTCCGGAATACATGGTTCGATCACACACATTTCAGCCTTAGAAATCCTTATCGACTCCTATTTTCATCCATTCTTTCGACGTGCCCAAATCATTTCAACTTATGAACTTTCATCTTGGTAAAGGATTCTAGATATATAATTTTATCATAAATATATGTTATTCTGATACTAAAAGTCTTAAATTTAGCGAGAAATTAAAACATTAATTTGCGCAAATTTAAATTTTACCGCAGTTCTAGAGTCTTTGTCAGCGTAGGGGTAATATTAAATTTACTGAGAAAAAATACTCTTACATATATTGTACCATTCATAGTATTAGAGAGTTAATGAGGGTGGTTTAATTTCATTTTATATAGGTAATGCAAAATAACAACACTTTATTCTTATACCGTATTTATCTACCTCTTTCATTTTCAACAAGGGACGTTCTATTTTATGATTTAGATAAAAATACTAACTTGAAATATTTCTTTTCTTTTTTGCAGAAAAAACAAACAAAACAGCCCCGTTCCCCACCTGCTGCCCAATCTTCACCTGCGAGGAAGGAGTCAAGTTGAAATATCCAGAAATCCCAACACCTGAAGCCGAACAACCCGAAAAGGAAGAAAAACCCAAGGCCTAATAAAAAAAACACAACAGAATAAAAAATAAGCGTACTCAAAAACCAACACAAAAAGCATCATTTAAATTATTAATTAGACCGTAAAAATGCACTATAATTCATCCTCGTTACAAAACAAACAGAAAATTAGAGGTTATTTTAGTGACATAATAATGACAACATCTGTCAATTTAGGCGGTAAAATAATAATAGACAAGAAATGCAAATATTAGTCATAGACAAGAAAGAAAGTTTATGCAAATAATTTTATTATTATTATTTGGGTAATCAGTGTCGCCTACGTAATAAGGCGTCACAATGCCCGCTTTCAAAATGACATCACCGCGTAATTTTTTTTTTAAATAATGTGTTGGCTCAACAAAAAATTATTATTTTAATCAGCTTGTCTATCTGAACAATAGACAATAATATTTTGTAACAACAACAGATGAACGCGATAATAATTTTTAATTTATCTCGAACATTTGCGACGGTAATTTTTAATTTATTATTAACTGTATGTAATGCCAAGATGTTATATTAAAAAAAAAAAAGAAAGTGTATCCACTTTGTAACAGTTGGTTATGTGATATTAATTAATAATAGTATTTTATTATTTAACTACAAAAAAATAAACATGAAATCACCAAAACATTCACATGTTTTCTTTTCCACAAAAAATATTCATGGGTGTATTTTTTTTTCAACAAAAATAATGATATAATATTTTAAAGTCACACAAAATATTATAATCAGTATAATATTTTAACAATATCCGTCCAGTTTTTTTTTTCATTTTTTTGTAAAACCTTATTTTCGTATTCGTATTTTTTTATGTGAAAGAAATTTAAAATAAGTGAAATAAAGTTTTATAAAGAAAATGTTTATTTATTTACTTTTATATACTTATACTCTCTCTATTTAGCGCACCACTATCTTGGTTAACATCAATGTCCTCCTCACAACCATGATCATATGCCTCACCTCTCCTTCAAAGGAATGGAATAAAGTGTGACAACGCCATATTTCTATGCTATATAGATATTGCAATATGACCATTGAGAAGAAATAATAATAAAGAAATAATGTGCTACACCGCATGGTTTCAACAAGTACCACGTGACTTCTGTTAAACTCACACAAACTGCGACGTTTGTCGATAGCGGTTTGTGACATTCGATTTTTTATTTTTAATATTTTAACGTTAACACGGAGAAATTTTTATGTTTTAATCTTATAATTAGTTAAAGGATGTAGCTATAAGCTTTGTTGTGTTATCTTGTGCTTGTGGATTAAAGTAAAATGAAATATTATTGATAATGTATCTTCTGACGGTTTGGACATGTAAAGAGAATGAACGAGGAGAGAATGACAAAAAGAATATATAAGTCTGAAAGAATGGGTGCACGCAGACGAGGTCGACCCCGAATGATATGGTCCGATCATATCGGTTCAGTCTTAGAGGAGGGCCAAGTCAGGAGTAAAAGAAATAGGATAGCATGTATGCGGAATGTTATGCGTTTGGAAGAAGCGAAAGAGGTTTGTTTGGATAGGAAAGAATGGAAATCCGTACTCTCTACCTACCCCCTTCGGGAAACGGCGTGATGGGTAATAAAAATAATAATAAAAAAATATATATCTTCAGTCACGTGACGGTTGAATAAAGGAACCAATTTTCGGTTCTGCGCACCCAAAAAGTTCTCTACTAATTTGTACTCAGTGAATATGACAAGAGTACATTTATGCGCGAGCTGTGTAATCTCGGGACTTCTGAATCACATTATACGTAACCTGGATTCAAGGTTCGAGCAGTCCCTCCTTTATCCTTCCTCCCTCCTCTCCGTTTTTCCTTTCTCCCTGTTCATGGATAGCGACTTCCTTTTACTATCTTTCCAATGCAGTTACTTTTTATTTATTTTTTATTTAGTTTAATTTCCCATACCACTAACATAAGTACAATAATAAGTACAAGTACTTACAATCTATATATATTTATTTATTTTGGGATTTATTATCTCACTAGGCAGACGCCTGTGGCGAGATAATACTTTTTTTAGATATACTGGAATATTACCTACTAGAATTTTATATAGACATCTAATAAAATATAATATTGAAAATAACAAAAAAAAAAAAACATAAATAAACTATATTTTTGAGACTAGTTGCATATATGCAGGATAACAGTGTCATTCACTCCGATAACCTTTCATTCAAAAAAATATAAAAACTCATGAGTGCAACTCAGCATCGGAAATGCAGGGAAAAGGTCCACAAGAATCCACAACAATGGAAAAGGCAATCGATCATTACAGACAAGAAAACTTCATAATCACATTCATCAGTGACTCACTCGTCTACCTCAACACATACACTAGTATTCTTTCTGAATCCTTTACTCCTTTTTCCAATAACCAGGTGTTGGTTAGCTTTTTGAGGTTTAGACCTCAGTTTTTTTTAAATTTTATTAACACTGTATTTTTTTGTGTCCAATAAAGATTGATTTATTTATTTATTTATGTGGTGCTATCGATGACTGCCAGCGCAACATAGCCTAGTCACACGCTATGATCATAGAAAATTGACAAATATATAATATGGCGATATTGTCATAGCGTGAGAGTCTACCTTTATATCTGCCGCATCTTTGGGTAACTAAAACACAAACATTATGATTTTTATCGGAAATCACAAAATTGTAAATCCATTAAGAAGTATACAGGCACAGGCTTATAGAAAAAGTCGTACTGAATATTAAAGGAGGTTATTATTCAGGTCTTTTTTGATGGATTCGATCCCATAACCATGATATGGTGGCCGAAACTTTTAAAGATATAAAAAAAACTTTTTTTTTATTTGATTAGAGCTCCTAGGGTCCTTTTTTGACATATTATTTAGTTAGAAGACATGTCAATTAATAAATTGATTAACAAAAGCGGGAACTTCTACTAACAGCTTAAAATTATTGCACGATGTAAGTCTACGTAAAATTCATTTTTAATTTCCTTTGCAAATTGCGGTAGGTACCTAGGTACTTCTACTTGATTTGACTTTATCAACTTCTTCAGCCTCTAAAACGGTTCTCTCGATGAATTATTGCATCAAAATCAAATGGGGATCAAAAGAAAAAATAATTTATTTATATTAATAAAAATACATAAAATATATTATTTATTTATATTAATATAAATCCAATACAAACTCCCTTAAGACCCCACTCAGGGGCACAGGGAGGCTACTAGAGCTCTCCAAAGGCAACAAAATTAATATAAATACATTAAATATATTGTTTGTTAATTAATAAAAATACATGAAACATATTTATTATATTGAGTATATATCAGTAAAAATATTGCGATATTAAGTTAGTTTTTGAAAGTAAATAACCATCAATAACCTTATAGGTGATGAAAGCATCCTTATTTTGTATTAAAAATAGATAATTTTATGGTCTAGCAAGTATTCTCAAGGTTAAGTCTTCTAAAGCGTTAAATCCAAAATAAACAAAATAGATGAGTATGAAGAAAAGATGACTGAATTTATTATTTTTGGCTTTTGATACAGGATATCCCAGAAATAATAAAAAAACTAAGCGAAAGTCCAGAGATTTCTATCTCTTCATTCACCTTACCTCACCTTCATTTCACCTTAAGGACTATCCATGCAAATACCTCAAAATAATAATAATATGTTAAGCGATTTTTTATAGTACCTACTCTAGTTATAATTATTGTAATACTTTTTTGTCAAACCCTGACTTACAGGATATAAATGGTTACAGGGACACCAATTTTTGAGGTAGGTACACTAATAATATTTTTTTCTGGAATAGCTAAATAGTATACCTAGAAGCTGCAAATAGGTACATTCATGGTTCTATCTGATACCATCGTGCCAACAAAAAAATTGAATATCAAAATAAGGTAAATTTAAAATTTTACAAAAACTTTAAAAAGACGTTACTATATTCACTTTTTTAAGCCAACCAGTCCCGTCCAATCCGACACAAGCATACTTAGAAATATTCTGACCCTAACGACAATCAAACCCGGAATCTCCCAAATATGCGTTTAAGAAAATAAAAATAAATATTTGAACACCTACCTAGCTGGACGTAGGTAATGTATTTTTTTTTTTTTTTTTGTAAAGAAGGTCAAAGGACCATATGCCCTTTGAGTCACCGCGACCAATAAGATCTATTGTGACATCCTTCAATGAATTCGTGGAGCGCTGCCTCTTATTGTGCCACGTCTCCAGAGGCCTCTTGCAGAGTGACAGTGCCTCTTCCCGGCTCCTGCCCTCCGCAAAAGGTCTCCTTAATCTTCTTTTTGAAAGATAGGTCCCAACAGGATTCCCATCTCTCGGTTGCAACAAATTATTTTGATAATGTGAACTTATGTCCACTTTGACCACTGATGTGGAAGTACCTATTATATCCATCACACCAGGTCGGCTCTACGAAGGTGCCATGTACATCCTCCATAGCCAGAACTAGGGAAATAAAAGTCCGCCCCTACAGATCCCTGCATGTAGGGGTAAGGCAAAAAGTCACCCTGAGGTTGCCTGGTATCAGGGAGCTTCCGTTAGTTACTAACCTACCCGTTAGTCACGCATCCCTCGGCACGGGTCGAATGACACCTTGGATTGGGGATTTTTGGGCAGAAAGGTTTACTCCTTCCGGAATGATAGGACTAGGTGAATATGGATGGGAGGGCTCATAGAAGGCAGGAGGAAAGGAATCAGGTGTAGGAAATGCCCTGCATGTTGGACAGCCATGCAAGGCACCCCGTACTCTCTTCGGCTTGTTGACCCTAGCATCCACAGGGACCGAATGTAACCGCCGTTTCAGCCTGGGCCAACGTAACAGGGTCCTCCACTTGTAGGTGAGAGTCGAGTTGAAATGCAGTGGCTGAGAGGCATTAAATGCTCTTTTATTGCGCGTAACATTTCCTTGGACCCCTAGGTAATGTATGGGTGCCAAAGAATGGCAGCATTAAGTGATGTGTTTGATAAAGAATACCCAGTATTTTTATAGTACCTATATACATAGTTGATGCTTTTGGGAAACCAAGTGCTATCTTTAGGGAAACTCACATCACATGATATATGGTCCTAGAGGGTGCAAGCTAAAAAGAAAAAAATATATGAGGTACAAAGTATCAGTATTTCCCATAGCTTCAGATGTGGACTATTATACGGGGATGTTCTAGCTAGGGGAATAAAAACCTAAACCCCGGTCGACCCCAAAATCGATGGAGAAATGACCTGGTGAGGTTCGCGGGTGGGACATGGATGCAGAAGGCGCAGGATAGCCAGGAGTGGAAGAACATGGAGAAGGCCTATGTTCAGGATTGGACGGTTCACGGCTGAGATGAATGCCACATAACAGATTGTTGTCTTCCGAGATTAGATCAAACATGTCAAGATCAGAAAGCGTAAATTTGAACTACCATGGGCAGGCACTTACGAAAACATTTTAGAGAGTTAATAATGTTTAAGTATACTAATTTTTAATGGTTAACACATCCCATTACACCTAGTGTTTGATACACAATCATAATTTGTCAAATAAAAATTCTTAACTTGCTTTATCTTTTAAGACTTCCTTAAAAGCGTAGAATCCCTCAAAATAATGTAGCACTGACAAAGTAAATGTTTATAAATAAAACTAACTTTGCAGTATTACAATAGGTATTGTTTATGTATAAACATTTATAATGTATAAGTGTAACAAAGTTGAAAATTATGTGTTTGGAGAATTACTGAAGTATTTGTCAACCGACAAAGCCTTTTTAATTTTATTTCTTCTGAATTGAGTAGATCCAGCACAAGGTTGGCATGTGAGTTCAGGCTGCCTAAATGCAGGACCAGATTTTAGCACAAGATTCATTAAAAATAATGTAGTGTTGTCACTAACCAAATACTGCCGTACAACACTTTCTACCCGCAAATGCTTATTGTTGTTCGATACATCTGGCTATAACTGCTGCTTTGGTGCTCTATTCGCGGACTTCGTTGTAGAGATTAGTTTGGGAGGAGAGTTCTATTCTTAAATATTTAAATCTTTGCACCTGTTCAATGGGGTTGTTTTCAAGGATGAAGTTGCACATTAAACATGAAAATTAAATGCTAATATGCCTTGAAGATCAGTGTGTGATTCTAAACCTTCCTTGAATGACACTTACCTAATACGTCCAACTTTTTTATATAAAAATCTTTCCATTTTTAAAGGATAATTATTACGGTAATAACCGATCTGCATAAATATAATTAACGGTTTATTCATGAATATAATACAAAAATACACACAGGAATTAATGAAAAATATAACAAATAGGAACAATCCTCCAATAAAATTCAATGAGTAAGTCATGATATAAAATAAATTGAGTCAAGATACCCAAAGTCAAACATCAAGTTACACAAATCAAGCAGGCATGTCAAAAATGAAACATAAAGCCAACTGAACGAGCGAGAGTAAACAAAAATCTCTAATATAAATTAAAGTCCGTTAGTGCGAACACTTATAACTCGAGATTGGCTCAACAGATTCTTCCGATGTGTGATTTATTGGATTCTTCTCCACTCCAGATAACAGAATAACTAATAAAAAGTTGAAAAATGGATAACAAATAATATAAAATATGATATTAAAGTTTGTTTGGAACAAATATGATGCGACGCCATCTTTGAAATAATCTAACAACAAAATTATTGTCTTCTGCACCTGCACCCTCTCATTCTCGCATACGTAATTGTCCATTCTTACAGTAGCCCATTTTACTTACTCCACCGTTTCTGGCGTTTTAGAAATTTTTCGTACAATTTTTCATATAATTCTCGCGTTAATCCCGTCTGTGCTTTGAATACGAATGAAATATGGACGTTTTAGAATTAATATTATTTTAATGTTATTATTTAGTTAGTTTATTTTTGTTTCTGGAAGCGCAGTGCGCAATGAATCTGGCTAGGACCAAAGGGTCCACCGGACAACGTCTGTCGGGAAAGCTAGTACCTAACATAATAAAAGATAGCCCCTACAAATTTAAACAGTTACCAAATATTAAAACATTTAAAGCCATAAAAGAAAGATCAAACTCATAGATGTATTTTACAAGAGATGAAGCTTGTAGAAAGTACGTAGTGAATATAAGTTAATGTGCTAATGTTTTACATACCTACCTTTATTTTTTTTTAAGATTCTCTAAGTTTGTTTACGTCAATAAGACATTTACCTTGAGGATATTCTAGGAAAACAAGAGAACGTCGAAAATTGTGAATTCGCGAAATCCGTAAAATAAATATCAAGGTTTCATTCTGCACAATAGTCAGTCGACCTCATTCTTATAGTACAGGACGACAATCGTTCGACAGTTCTGTTTTTTTGTTATAGCATTCAGCACGTCGTGAATTGATTTGGGTATAAAATGTATGGGTATAAAAAGCAGTCGTGTGTTAATAAGACTTGTGCAAAACATTCGAAGAAACTTCGGGGAACTCCGATAATAACAAAAACGAATCTTATGATGACGATTATTAGGTAGGTACTTACATAATTCTTTTTTGAGGCCTTTTTCAATCCTCGAGAAAAATATACATAAAATAGATGAAGTCTCTCTCATACAGTTATCCGCTCTTTCGAAGCAGAGCTGAGGGATTTGGACATGGTGTGGCCGTGTGGGAGGAGGTCATACACATTGCGCAAGATCGAGCGCAATGGAGAGCTCTTTTTCGTTCCCTATGCCGCTAAATGAAGTGTAAAAGGAGTTTCGAGTCGATCGTGAAACATTATTACCTCTTAAAACAATTTGGTATACCACCCAATATGCATACATACATACCCTCTTTAAGACCCACCACACACTGCTAGCCAGCCCGGAGAAGACCAATCCGCAGCAAACCTGTCCCACACGAAACCGACATCGAGCTCAATAGAAACAATCAAACCAAACAGCCGGTCCCACACAAATCAAGCCCGCCGCGCATCCCCCCTTAAACTAAGGGAGACCTATGCCCCACTCAGGAGCATAGAGAGGCATAAAGAGCTCTCCATTGCGCTCGAAGGCGTCCGAGGCTTATTGTGCTTTTTCTGACCGGTTGAGGTTTAAGGTCCCAGTAGCCCTAGTATAAGTTTTCGATGATCGAATATCGAAACGATCATCGAAAGAGTTTCGAAAATTTTTCATACTAAAATGATCGAATGATTCGATCGTTTGATTTAAGAACACTATTTACACGCTAATAAGCGCTTATTTGCGTGCAATTAGCTTTCGATAAAACTCGTACTAGCCCCACAGATCTGATTTTACGTATTTCCTGCCTCTTACAGAATGCTCGAAAAAAACAGCAAAAAGAGCAGATGTGCTTTTCTTCGTCGGCAATACCTAATAACAGAAAAATATAAATCCCCCTTCCATACATACTTTCCATTTTTTTACCCCACTTAAGGGCCATAGGGAGGCAACAAGAGCTGTCCACTTCGTTCGATTCGGCAAAGGGACCGTCAACTACTCTCTGTCGGTCCATGTATATTTCAAAATACTAAACACAATATTATAATACCTAGTTCGTTTGTCTATGATAAACAACTTGAGCTGGTGTTCCCCGCACATTTCATAAGTTTTCTCCCACGATGGAGTAGCGCATTGTCTCGTTGAAAATATATTAAACAAGTCATTCATTCATCATTGTATTGTTTTTCTAATGGCACAATAGTGAACTAGAAACGCTTAATTCTTCGTTATTTTTATGGTGCGGTTACATCAGACAGGTCGACACATTATGTGACAATAGTGTGACACCCAATGAGTTAACCCAAAGGTGTTGGTTTAGCATTTGTTAAAGGCCGGAGGGAAAAGCGACATTTTTGTACAAAAATTCAACCAATGGTGCTGATCATTGGTTGAATTCTTTGTTCAAATTGGAAAGAAGATAAAGCTGCGTACACATCTGCGCCGCGCGCAGTGTAACCAATTTCCATAGTACCGCGGTTGTTCGCAGTAGTTCGAAGCGAACCACTGCGAACAACCGCGGTACTATCTTACACCCAAAATTCTCCTGAGGCACTTCATTACAAAAGCTGATACTTTTTGTGCCTGGGCAACACACACGCATCAAACAGTTTACATTTCGTCTCGACACTAAACGCCGACGCCTTCCATATCTTGGTCATGTTGTTGAAGGTGCCACTTGCCATACCGATACGTATCGGGAGCTCAGCCCCGAGGTCACCAGTGGTGGTAATGGTTGCTCCCAGGTACTTAAATTTATCCACCCGGGAGACCTGGTGACCATCGATGGTTATCGGTAGCTGTTTATCGGAGCAGGCATTATTCGCCATGAGATCCGTTTTACTGGCATTGACTCGAAGGCCTAGGCGTGCTGTTTCGTCGCAGAGTCTTGAAACACTGCGCTGTAATTCCTCCACTGTCGTACTGAACAACGCTAGGTCGTCCGCGTACTCCAGATCGCACAGTTCGCCCATTAGACCATCTCTCTGTGTAATCGGTGTACCTCTTGCTCCTAGCATGGACTTTCTCAACAGAAAGTCCATGACTATTAATAAATGTAAGTACTGTACTTAAAAATATAAGCCCTGACCCAGCCAAGGAGGGGTCAGGGCGGCATGACCCCCCCTCTGGATCCGTCCTTGAATTTAAGGTTAGAGGGAGTTTAGACAGAATACAAAATATCACATAGGTTTAAAGCTGAGGGGAGGGTCTTAAGTTTTGATCATGGGTACCACCGCCTCACGAATGACGCTAACTCGCGGACATATCATTTCTACTATCATGGAGAGGATATTAACATGGCTGGGACATTTGTTAAGGATGCCAAGGAGAGCGATGTACCTACTTACTTCTTCCCATCAGGGTCCCGAAGGCGAAGAAGACCCTCTCATAGTATGCTATGTTCGAAGCAGAGCTGGGGGTCTTAGATACGGTGTGGGAGGAGACCATTATCACCATTATTTCCGAATCGAAGCGGAAAATATAAGCAGAGGTACCTATTAACGAAATTGTTTAATTCAAACTGAGTTATCTTAAAGCGGTATTAGGTATATCACTGAAAAAAACGTCATGTTTCGGTAAATTAGACTAAACTCCAATTATTGCATTTTACGTTTCTACAAAATAAATATTGAATTTTTCAATAATAATTGATTAAGTTAACATGCAAAAACGGGTTTTTAGGCGCAAAGCACCCAGTCTCAAAATTTGAGGCTAAACTTAAGGTTTTTCGCGAATAACCCTGATGGAGGTTCCATCTCCTATTTAAAATTCTAAATGTTCGGTGGACATTAACGACGAAAAACAAAAAAATATTTTAATTCAAAAATTTTCAGGGCTTACGTCAAGTCAAGTTTTATGTACCTACCCATATTCATAAAAAAAGATAAAACATTAAAATAAAAATAAATGCAACTTTACGTGAACACGCCATCTCCCGTAAATTTGCGAAAGCTTAATGCATTTGAATGCATTATAATAGTTAGTTGTTGTTATGTAAGTAGGTAAATGCTTTTATGTAAGTTCAAATACATAGCTATTCACATTTTTCGGTAGATGCCTCTTATTCTAAACTTGTTTGCTAAATAATTATTTTTGGAGTCGTTGTTCACAATAATATCATGAGTAAAGAGTAAACTACAGCTTGAATAAAATCATCCTGTTAATATATTTATGTACTTACTTAGAAGATAATTATTATTAAAATATAGTGATTTCTTCAAGATGGTTTTGATTTTGAGAACATTAGATATTTAAAAAGGGGGCGTCCATTAATCACGTGAAACCAAAAGGGGGAGGGGGGGGGTCTGGAAAAAAAATCACCAAAGATCACGTAGGGGGGGGGGAGGTCAACAATGCTATTTTAGTGACTTCCCAGTAAAAATTATAATTTTTAGACGTACATAATTGTAATATGGGTGTTAGACCACGTTTAGGGAAAGGGAAGGGGGTACCAAAAAACTTAACGGTGCGTTTCGCGAGGGGGGGGGGGGTCAATAATGTCAAAAAATACGTTATGTAATACTTGAACGGCCCCCAGTTGTGTAACCAATTTTTTGAAGTTTTTATTAATTTACAGTTTAACTAGTTGATTCTCGTTATGCTTTATGTTATCTATTCTATTCTTCTATTTTACTTATCTACTAGAGAAAATGGTATTATTGTATTACTACAATTAGATTGCAAGGTTAACTGATAATCAAAATGTACCTTACATGCCGCGATGATTGTATTATGAGATTGAAGATGACTGTAATCCATCGGTTTGTTAAAAATGTTCCGCTGTAAAGTCTTTTGTTTTCGATGTTGCCATGTAAAATATTGTATGATAACAGGAGGCGAACGTTAGTTCTTATTAAAATCACCCCCTATTTCCAAACATCGCTTTGGTTGATATTTCTCTCTCCCTTTTTCATACCCAGGTAAAAAGGGATAAAACAACATTATCGTCTCAGCCCCTATTCCCGATATTTCTATCCCGAAATAAACTATTTTGCGTCTCTTTTTATCCATAACAAAACATGAGTAAAAGCATGTTAGATTCTGTCTCAGTGTTACTCGGACGTTTTTACTATTTCTGATATTTAATTGGTTAAATATGTTTAGCGTTATATTCTTCTTCTCCTCCTACATCGTACGAGTTAGAAAGAGTAAAGTATAGTGTGTTGTACAACTTGAACATAGATTGTACAGTCGCCATCTTCAGTTTACATTGATATGCGCTTTGCTAGTGTCATGAGAACATTCGTCGGGGGTATTCGTTTCGCTGTCGAATTCCTTAAATTTGTATAAGAATGTCGTGGATATTGCTTTATTTATATCAAAATGATGTAATTATTGATTTAAAATATTAAAACATCATAAGGTACGTTATAAATAATGAGTTAAATTATTTATATAAAAGTTCGTCGAAATAAAAATAATAAAAAAACATTTAACAACACTTCAAGTGCAGTTGTACTATTTATTTATTTATTATACGATCGTTGTTTTGTTGTTATTATTGGATTAACATCAATTTAAACTAATTTAATACATTCAAATATAATAAAACTTATTCGGATTATTGTGAAATCATTCTATAGTTTAAGTTAAGTTTATAAAAGTAATATTTTATAGTAATTATTGTGTTTTTATCACTGGAACCGCATCAAAACATTTGTAAAACCATTCCTACCTTATTTTGTTTACAATCATCTAATTCAGTTCTAAACTTAAATCAATAATTTCATAATCTTTATAATATATAATATTCTTAAATAAATACTTTTTGAGAGTTTCGAAAATATAAAGGGATTGTAATACGTTTGAGGACGCCGACCTCGTGGTTGTGATATTATCCATCTCACAAAATCGATATTAGTGGTTAAAAAATGCATTCTATTTCCCCGGCAAAATAATTCCGTTATCACGATAATTATAAAAATACAATCTAAATAAAATCACTGATTCTGTCTGCCTCTAATCCAGGTTCAAATAAGATTGTTTGGCTCTTAAAACTATGTGTCGGGTTGCGTATCACAAGATAATACACACTTGCTATTTTCTCGAAAATTAGGTACTAAACAGTGCCAAAAATCCTTAATTTACAATATAACATTTGCGTATGTTACCTTGCTTTTTCGGAATACTCGAATAATCGAAAAAATGCGCACACGTTGTTGAACAAGAAAAATCAATTTTATTCGTCTATCATATAACTAATTAATTTATTTATAAGTATATTATGATAGATAATAATACATTTATAATTAAATTATATTTTATATACTTAATTGAATTTAAAATACATAAATGATTGACGACAAACAATTTTATTGGATTATAATCACATATTGTACTAACCATGTCATTGCAGTTTTATTTTAACGATATACCTAATAAATAATGTATTAAATATTGTGATATAGTTTGGTTCATATTTTAATGTAGTGAATTAAACGAGTAATGTACCTACCTATTATCTGTTAGGTCAAAAGAACATATGTAAATACCTACCGTTAAAGTATTTAGGTACCTCCCAAGAATTTTCACTACCAAGAATATTAAGCACTAATGTTTGTCCCAAAAAATGGGCTTCCAGCAATCTAGTATAGCAAAATCATCTCTAACAAATTTTATTTTCGATTTATTTTTGTCATCCGTATCAATACAATCTAAGACAGTGAGTAGAAGTACCAATTTAAAAAAAACACCCAAAAAAATAAGATCGCGACGGGAATTGGATCCCGCACCTCCTGATAACGAGTCTGGCGCCTTAGACGACCAGGTCATTCCTTTTCGAAATCCCTCGATTCCATTTTATTGCCATCAGATCGTCACTATTTTACTCCCGATGAAGTAGCACAAGTTTTTTCACCGAAAAACAAGAGAGAATTTTCTATGCTCTTTATTATCATCCATGGTTCTGTAACGAATTTTGTAATTGACTTCTTCTGAGTTTGTACAAATTCACACTGCTCACTGTAGGTTCAAGCCCACCCTAATTTTCATTTTTAGGACTTTTTGCCTGACCTAACGTTGTCATCCAAAACTTTCTTGTGTGGCTCTTATGTATTGCCAAATGTTTGCTAATGTTTATATCAATTTTTTTTTTGAAAACCATTCTCCTCTCCAACTCCATCTCGGGTGGAGGTCTTTAAATTAAAAAAAAAAACCTCTATAGGTGCCGTCGGAGACTTGGTTGCCTTATGATTGATGATGACCGGGTGAACTTCTTGACACCTTCACACACATCTTAAGCCTATAAGAATATTTATAAGCCCTGCTTCCAAGGAGCGGAACACTGTATGAGAGGGTCTTCTACGTTTACTGGATCTTGATTGGAGGATGAACAGCGCTTACTTGGCCAACTATCATTCGGCATCATTAACACAGGATGTCCCAGACAAGTCCTTCTCCTCCCCATAATAGTGAAAGTGATTGGCATATTATGCTAGGCGATGCGATCGTACCAACTTATGCCCAATATTCATCTTATACATTTCGTTTCAAATGCGGAGACTTTTTTGTGCCTATTTTGGTCAAGTGCCAGGACTCATATCCTTACAGAAGAATGAGCAACACATACCTACGCATCAAACAGCTGTTAACATGGACACTAAACGCCGACGATTTGCATACTTTGGTCACGTTACCATAGCATTGTGCATAGCGGCCTAAAAATGTATCTAATCTAAAGGGGTTCATTTAAACCAAGCGAGAACTGAGCCAGAGTTGGAAAATAGAGTATATTTTCTTGATCGTTTATATGGACACCAAGGCAATAACAACAAGAAACAACTGTCATTGCCTAGAAATTAGTTATTGCTCTAATTAATATTATTATGTTTACCGTGTAGTAATTCATAATGCGAATGAAAAACACAAATTATTTTATTCCAAAGACGCGTTTCGATCGAAAATGATCTAACAGAACGAAACGCGTCTCTGAAGTAGCGTCTGTGTAGTATAAGACAAGTGTTTTTTCATTCTCAACTCAATAGTTATTGCTCGTTATTGTTTCCATGGTGTCCAGTATCAAATCAACCATTAAATAATAATATGCTCTGTTTCTAGATTCGGCTCTATGTCATTGTTCTTTTGGTGCAGGTAAGTACATATATCCATTTTAATGGAACCGCATATGTGTGAAACTGTGATATAAAGGGCTTTATAATAGTATGGCATCCAATAATAATTGCTTCCACAGTGTTAGGTGTATAAATTTTAGAGGTCTTATTACTATAGAATAATAATATGTAATATTTTATTGTAGGTATGTGCAGAGCTAACACCGCTGTAATAGCGTTGTCAAAACTTGAACAATATATTATGATTCCACAGTTCACTGGCGTAGGTAAATAAGTACTGTATCACCTATAAATTATGATAAGTTAATTATGCTAATGAATGTTATCCAGGTTATATGTGAGCTGATATTATATCATCCACGTAGTGAGGCAATATCCCCATATCATCGTCATTGTCTTCTGCTCACCCGTTCTTCTAAAGCAACCTGTATCTAAAACAAGTGGCGGAACGTGGCAATTGCCGCCTTTAACTACATTATTAAAATATGGAAAGCGTCGGCGTTTAGTGTCAGGTGAAATGTAAACTATTTGATGCGTGTGTGTTATGCCCATTTTACTGTATGGAGGTGAGTCCTGGCAACTGATCAAAGCCCAGGCACAAAGTTGCTGACTTCGAAAAGAAGTGCATCAGGAGAATTTTGGATTTATACAACGGTGCACCCAGCGTAGGCCAAAGACGAGGAAGACCCTCTCACACCTTTCCGTTCCATCGAAGCTTAGCTGAGGGATTTGGACGTGATTTGAGGGCTCTTTTTGCCTCCGCCTCTTAACTTGGGACTTTACCTACAATGGTTTGCCACAAGTGTATGTAGCCTTGTCAGTTGCATCAATAAGCTATAACAGCACGACTGTCATGTTTTTAACCTGTTTAAAGTTATTCAAGTGGAATATGGTAAGTTGCAGCAATCGGCCATCTCCTTTTTCTTCACCAACGTTCGCCATTTCAGTGGTCAAGTTTGCCCAAATCCCCTAAATGGAATCATGAGAATCTGCGATACGTCCAAGTGTAGGTAGTAATTATATTTATAACTAGCTGCTCTGTCGAACTTCGTTTCGTTTTTAGGTATTTAACACTAATGGCCATTTACTCGCATAACTCGATCCTAATTTACTCGATAAACGTTGTCCTGTGATCATTTTGACTTTGTTTAATGATGAATTCCGAATGACTGTAATTAATGATGACTGATGACTGTAATTCCGAACGATGCATCTATTTGAATCCAAATCAATTTTTTATTTTGAATCCGCATTTTGTCAGTCTCACCAAATGTCAAACTACTGACAATTCATGACAAAATTTCAAAAACGGAATAATAATTATATTGTAAAAAAGTAGCTTAAGGTTGTCTACGTAGAGTTTTCTTTTATTTTCTAATTTTCCGTGCACTTTTCTTAATTTTTTCTTCTAAAAGGACATTCTCCTGATAAAAGCCTACACGACGAAAAAAGAATAAGTGAAATCGGTCCAGCCGTTTAAGCGTGATGAGATGACATCGGGAAATAGCTCTCCATTTTTATATATAAGATACCTATGTCTAATGTATAGAGACATCTGATGGGAAGAGATGAGAACATTAAACTATCACATTGTATGAGGAATTTTAATATTTCTTTCATAATAAGAGTAGGTACAGTTAATTTATTTCGCTACTGATTCGCAATTGTTATGATTCGATGGTTTCATGAACGTATCTAAATCAAAATGTAACCATTTTAAAGGTCGAGTAAAAAACACGGTGGGATATTTCGGTAGGTCGAATGTAGGAGGGAACACAATATGCCGCGGCCATTCTGAACATCTCCAGCGGGCATAAACTTTTGGGAGCGTTCCCCAAACATTTCCCTCTGGAAGAAACTTTCTATAGTGTCAATTAAACATAGTCGTGTTCCCCGAAATAATCCAGGTGGGTCTAATGTAACATAAGGTGTGTCAGAACTATAGGAATTATTATTTCGAATAAATCAATCAATAGTTTTGAGAAGTGTTTAGATTGATTACATTAAATTTTGTTTTGAGTTTTATTGGAGTCTGATACTTTGCGTGAACAATACTCAAATTTTGTGTACATACGTACAACAATATTCTCTCATTATTTTTAACTGGAAGATCTCATGTTCCAATGATTGATATTTCTGTACAGTGTCGGTAGACTGTAAAATTATTATTTATTTATTTTCATATACGGCAATGACGCCTTTAACAACAGAGTGAGAGAGAAAATCAATTGATCAACCAGAAACATTTGATAGGAATTATACAAAACAAGATCACAATAAAAAAATATACCCGAAAATATACAATCATGCAAAATGTCAATATAAATTTATACCAATTTGAAATTATCAACAACATACTTGTAGTCAAAACAGAAAATGAGTCCGAGCCATCAAGTCAATAAAGCCATCAAGGTACAAGATAAAAAAAAATACCTCATCAAGTGAATCTTTTGAAACATGGATGGGAAAGACTTCACATTTTGGACTATAAGATAGGAAGATCTATGGGAAAGGATGTATTTAAGATAGGTCAATTAAAAATATGTGATAGTATTCAATTATACAGCTTAGAGTCCCGGTAACTCTAATGTCAAGAAATGTCATTGGCATGGATTGGCAATGCCTTGACGTAAAATAACGGCGTGTAAATAGTATGTACTTATAGCAAAATGACAGCTCTTAATTTTCATCGATTTCTCTTTTTGCAAAGCAAGGACATTCTTAGAACCTCCAAAGCAAATAATGCAGCATGTAAATAAAGACACCTTCTTCAATTCCGTTCCTTCTGGACGACTTCCAAAAGTTTACAATATTTTGTTTGTTTGCCTTGAAGCTGTTTCTGTTTTAAAAACCTTTCAAATGTTTATGTTTTCGTTACATAAATTAAACTGTTTTTAGAAGTTAACTCTACTCTCCATAATATCTGAATCTGATAAGCCGAACCTTATAGGGACTCTAAAATAAGTTGCAAAGCCTAAAAATGAGTTGCAAATTTAACAAACCCTTAAATCCGCCCTTGAGATAGGGGCAACTTCCGACCTTAGATAGGACAATGAAAGTATTGTTGGACTGTAGTGTTATGTTATGAATCATTCGCATTAAGCATCGTAATTTATTGCCTACTAGTTTATTATTTCACATCCGACATCTATATTTGGTTTATAGTACTTTTATACAAATACCAATACTATATTCACAAAACGTGAGGGCTTGTGCGGTATAATATTAGCGTAACCTGTGCGGTGTACTATTGCTACCTGTGCGGTATGTAATTTTAATGATATCTATATTAATATATAAATCTGAAAAGCTGTTTGTTTGTACGCGATAACCTCCGCTGCATATTATTTTCGCATTTCAGCAATTCTTTTGATATATATATATATTCGTATGGTATTTGGCGCAAAAAAATAAATAAAATAAAATCTATAAAACCATAAAAAAATATCAAAGATTATAATATATCACGTCAAAAAATAAAACTTTTATCCCTTAGCCAGATAAAATGAAAGAATGAACGAAATTTCATGCGACAGATATGGTCCAAAAAGTTGCATCACCGAAGTGGAGCTGGGCTTGGCACGTGGTCAGAATAACCGGTGGACTAAAAGAACCCTGGAGTGGAGACCGAGAACCCGTAACCCAGGGAGGGCGCAAATGCAATGGTCCGACAATATAAGGAAAGTGACCGGACACCAGAAGTGGCACAGGATTGCTGCCGACAGGGAGCGATGGAAGTCGGGAAGGGAGGCTTATATGTCCAATACTGGATTGATATTTTATAGAAATGTTTAAGCTATTTATTAATATTTTTTATTTAAAAATCAATGCTGGATAGTATTTTATGAGGATAAATTTTCGGGAATGCAGCAATCTCCTTACAGTAACTTTTATGTAAATAAATCAATTATTTACTTTGTTCTTTACAAAATGTGACAGTTGATATAGCCGACGGATCTTATTGCCTGAAACATTTTCATTTTAAAGGCCACCAGAGTCCCGTTCAATCGAAAATATGATAAAAGTCCCTGGCAGAAATTTAAAGGCACAACGATTTTTTTTTGACCAGTTCGCTAAACGTAATTAAGATCAAAGTTCGACGTTACATAAACAAATGTTTATAGATAGTTAACTGCCTACATATTATAATAATATTGTAGATTCTTGTTAAAATAAAACAATGTTTATTTGCGGTTAGACCGTTTATATTGTCCATTATTACGAGTGTAATGTAGGAAGCAACTTTCCTGGCTCCGAATAACACTTGAATGAACCACATTTGTTCAGGACATCTGGTGATAAGGAGCCTTTACCTCAACTGGTTCCTCCGATAGGTTAATAGAAGTATAGTAAGAAAATATGACCTGTAGACAATCGGCAAAAGACAAAGAAAAATGAAACATTTCATTCAAAGTTTATCGTACATGTTATTTTCTTTTATATAACTACCTATCACTCAATAGCAATGAATGTACTTCTTCTGCGACAGAAACACGCCGGACATCAGCTAGTACAGTATACATGTTGCAGGTACACAGTAGTGCCAATTAACGGTGAAGTTGCAATATAAGTTAAGGAAGTCGTACCCGCATTTTGCACCGGTCAGGTCGTTAGAGAAGTAATGAAATATTAATTATACGGCCGAGTTGAACTTCTGATATTATTATAGCGGTAATTTTGTACGGAGAGATGGGCCGTTTCAATAATTATTGTTGAGCCTTAGCTAAAAAGAGCCAGGATGATAGTTCCACCGACATAAAAGCCTCATGTTTTGTTTTCCCGAGAAAAAAGCTGCCGTAGCATTGCGAACGCAGTATTCTTTGAAACAAGAAAGAACAAAGTGTTCTATGTTTATCTCTTTAACTGCCGGCAGTAAAATAATGAATGCGCGAAAAAGTGTAGCTTGGATACCGCACTAAAAAAGACGCTAAAATAAAATGCATGAACAGTAAAAGGCTAAATACTAAAACTTTTATATAAAATGTAAAAAATGCAATATTATGAAATTGATCCTTTTCTGCTCTTTTATAGATTTACTAGCTTTCCCGACAGACTTTGTCCTGTTGTGGTCCCAACCTAACTATGAATATTGAATTCGAATTATTTGTATGGTGATGAATTTATTATCTTTTGACCAATGTAATTCCGAACTATGCGTCTGTTTTAAACCATGTATATTCCATCCGCATTATGTCAATCGCACCAATTGACAATTTCTGTCAATATTTCAAAATTGGAATAAAAATTATAAGGTAAAAAGTACTAATAAGGTTGTCTACGTAGAGTTTTCCTTAATTCTCTAATTTTCCATGCATTTTTCTTAATTTTTTTCTTCTAAAAGGACATTTTCCTGATAAAAGCCTACACGACAAAAAAAGAATTAGCGAAATCGGTCCAGCCGTTTAGGCGTGATGCGATGACATCGGGAAATAGCTCTCCATTTTTATATATAAGATTATTTATTCAGCTGTGTATCCTTACATTATTTTCTTGACCTTTGTTAAAATTGTTTTATTATGAATTAGATTATTTTCGTGACTTGTAGTGATGATTCATTTGAGTACATATTTTGCATGGCTCTTAGTTTCTGAAAATAAAGAATTGTTGTACATGTCAATGGACAAGTTCCAAAACAGGCTTTGCCTAGTGTGGTGTCTACTCTCACTGCCATAATGAAATTATTGTTCGTCTAGAGAGGCTAAATATGTTCGATATTGTTTTTTTATTTGTTTTTGACTGACTGTTGTATTTTGTGGAAAAAATATATTATAGATATTGTATTTATTTGCCTCAGAACAGACATTGTCTTGCGGGGCAGTAAATTCCAATATTGAAATGTGTTTACTCTTTGTTGTGCTTGTATTGATAATGACAAGTTTAGTAATATTGATTAAATTTTTCTATGTAGGTATACGGCCGTTTAATTGCGGATCCGCTTTCCTATGAAACCAATGCCGAGTAAAATTATCGCTCAAACTTTCCGACGCCATATTTAATGAGCAATGACGCTACGGTTGAGGTATCTCCCGCCCGTATTGGTTGAAAATCAAAATTTTCCATTATAAAATCGAAAAGCAAGTAGAGAAAGGAAGAAGCAAGAATAAACTCTCTTAAAACGGAAGGATTGCGTGTTTTTTTCTCTTCTTCATCTTTGTTTAACGAACGGATATGGCGTGAGAAAAATAAAAGAACATCATAGAGACTGTCGTTGGCTGCTATGAATGCATTTTCTTGCATACCTATGCCCATGTTGGCAATATAAAATGTGTTATCTCGACACTTGATCAAAACGAAATGTGCAAATAATAGAATTAATGATGAAAATTCTATATTTTTGGAATATAGTCTTGTTCTTCTATGATAAAAATGAAATATGAAAAATTCATACTCTATGCTTTTATTTATGTATTTTCTGTTCAAGTAGAAGTAAGCGGACTATTTTCCTCAAATTAATGTCATTTGAAAGCCGGAAAGTTTATCTATTTAAAAAAAATGACAATATAAAATGGAAATGTATTAAAATAATCATGGAACAAATAATAATATAACACTTTATTGGGTGAAAATATGCATAATTAACCAAAATTGGCGGGCAATTTCTGGTAATAAAATCAATGGCAACAAATAGGTATTAATATTATGTTTTTTGTTTCTAACTTTTCAATAAAGTCGTTGAAAAAGGTTTTTTTTTATGTTTTATTTATATTCATAATTTATTCTACAAATTTTCTCAACAAACTTTTATGATCTATCTTTTTTGTTATCGCGATATTCACCGCTAAAGTAGAGTGAATGAATTAAATACAATTTTGCGTTGTTCTTGTCTTGAAATTTTCAAGATAGGTATATCGAAGAAGAATACCAAATTTTCGCGTCAAAATCCGATAAATAATCTATATTATAAAAATTGAGAGCTATTTTCCGATGTCATCGGATCACGCCTAAACGGCTGGACCGATTTCGCTTATTCTTTTTTTGTCGTGTTGGCTTT
This sequence comes from Mystacides longicornis, assembly GCA_963576905.1. Lineage (NCBI taxonomy): Eukaryota > Metazoa > Arthropoda > Insecta > Trichoptera > Leptoceridae > Mystacides > Mystacides longicornis. The sequence continues at coordinate 30,062,303 of OY756425.1, forward strand.
TATCGGGAGAAGGTTCTTATGTAAGAAAAAAATTAGAAAGTTGCGCGGATAATTAGAAAATCAAAGAAAACTCTTAGTAGGTAACCTTCGTAGTACTTTTAACAATATGGATTTTATTCCAAATTTGAAAATTCAATATAAAATAAAAGTTTGACAGGAACCGTCAGTTGTTTGATAGTTGGTGCGATTGACGAAATTTCGATGGAAAATATATGGTTTGAAACAGATTCATCGATCTAAATAATTACCTACATTGGTTAAAAGGTAAAGTGCAAGTACTTACCTATACAAATTCGATATTCATACTTAAGAATACAGGGCAACGTCCGTCGGGAAAGCTAATTTTTAATAATCGTCTTTCATTCGCACAATTTTTGATCAAGTGTCGAGATGACACATTGTGTTGTCATTCATATTCAGGACGTAACTGACTTCTTTCTTTCGTCGAGGTCTTACTACATGTGGAACCTGTTTTCTTTGCTGCTGCCTGGGTTCATTCATTGCACGCCTTGATTTCTAGGAGCCGCGGACACCTGCGAAACTATTTCCCTTCGAGTTAGCCTTGAGGGCGGGTCTTGCATCCTTTGTTCTTCATTCACACCTGCATCCATACATGGTCTTATAACCTGACTGACTCATTCTGCGTAACGTTTGACCCAACATGAACGTATCAATTCATGACAATAAGTACGCACTATCTTATTTTTATCTTCGTTTACTTGTCTTCACTTCCTTGACACGTGTAGTTTTTGATAACAGTTGTATCTGAGGTGTTGTAATATAACTAAACAGGAACACACGTGTTTTTCTCGGCTGTGAATTCCATAATCTGTAGTTGCAAATTTATTTTCTTTTTGGGCTAATCGAATCATTGTCTTTACAGCTCATTCTTAGATCTGTTGTTATATGTAAAAAAGTCACGACGTATTCATTTTTCCAGTTCCTTACCTTTCAAAAGTTTCTTGTCACAAATAAATTCCGCGATTGGTTTTCCACGCTTAAGTAGTGTTTAACCTGTGACTAAGATTATTAGTTTCTTAAATATTTTAACCAAGAGTTTTTCTTATCCAAATGGCGATAAATCTCTATTTCACAATTACTACTGTAACTTTACAAAGCACCAGCAAACATTTGGGTTGCAAGAAAACAATATTTGGCTAGGACTCTTTTAGCTGGGTAATTAATTGAAGACATGCATGTAGGCATTATTTAGACGGGATAGTAATGGAGAATTCATGACAATTTCGCATCATCATCAACAAAATGGCAAAACTAAAATAAGCAAGGTCAATTAGACAAGGAATATTGTTTGTAAGCCATTTAAGTAGTTCGTGAAATAAGTTTCTATCGCACGATTTCATGAAACCTCTGGAAGAGTAATTAAAAAAAGATCTTTCTTTTATAAGTATATAATATTAAAGGCTTTACTAGTTTGTTACAATTATTAGTAGGTAGTATCCGTTTAAAAGCGAAATTTGTAAATCATGAGCTAAAATTTACCACGAATATTCTTAACTGCTTTGCTCTTGAGACTTGACCAGAAAGTCAAGTTTCTAACTGCTGTTTTAAATTAGAAACAATAAATATTTTAAATAGTTCCTAATTTGCCATACGATAAAAATAGTGCCTGTGTAGGATTAATTAATAATAGACTGCACAAAAGATTGAGATAAAATAATACATACAAAAATGAGCGCATTTGAGAATCTCTATTGAGACGTAGACGCGACAATACTCTCTTTTACTATACCGTTGATTTTACAACAAAGGGGGCGTTCAAGTATTACGTAACGCAATTTTTTAAGATTTTTTACCCCCCCCTCCCCCCCATGTAACGCGCCGTAACGTTTTTCTGTACCCCCCCCCCTCCCCCCCCCTAAATGTTACGTAACACTCTGGAAGTGACTATTTTTTACTGAACTCTCGTATAATACTATTTATTATGTTCCATAAATTTTTCTTTATTTTTTCTTTTGATGTTTTTCAAATTTCATTGGTATTTTTTGACATAGATGCGTTGGAAAGTCAGCATGAGAGCCTTTATAGGCCAAGAACAGTTGATTATGTAAATCCCCCGCTTTTGTGGACATTATAGTACCTATCTACAAACTCACTTTAACAACGCTCACTACAAGCAATTTGTGTTTATGCGTACTGCGTGTTTAAAGCACTAACGAATACTAACAACGAAAATAAAATAAAAATGACGTACCTAAGTATAATACAGTCGAGGGATTCCCCGTAAAAAATAAAAGAAAAGGTTTGCTAACTTAGGAGAGCGAAATGAAAATTTCGACATACAATGCAGTCGAGGGACTCCCCGTAAGACGTAATCGAAAAAGGTTGCTTTTTACGCAGAGCAATAAAATTACATACAGTAGAATTGAGGGACTCCCCGCATTACATAAACGAAAAATCGAGGGACTTCCCGTAAAACATTGTCCATAAGGGTTGCTAACTTCGGAGAACAAAAAATGATGTACATTACAATCGAGGGACTTCCCGTAAAACATAAACGAAAAGGGTGTCCAACTTGGAAGATTTATTTCACAATTTTTTTTCATTTAAGAAAAAAAAAACGTTACGTGACGCATTGTTCGAACCCCCCCTCCTCCCCTTGTAACACACAGTAACGTTTTGCAAGACCCCCCCTCCCCCCCAAATTGCGTTACGTAATACTTGAACGCCCCCAAACCTGTTAATGACCTTCTTCGACACCATGCACAAATCTCTCAGTTCTGCTTTAAAGAAGTGGAACACAATGTGTTGATTGTGCAATACATGTCATGTTTAATGTCTGCATTGACTTCGAAGATTAGGAAAAAAGCCATGCTTTCCCTTTCTTCTTACTGTATTTTTTTTAAACACATTGTTTAAGACGAAAATGAGATGTAGGTATAAGAGAAATTCGTGGGATTATCATGTGAACCTAGGTAGGACCTTAATAAGGCCTAGGACCGTAATAAGGCCTAGGTCGGTAAAAAGACTCACCACTCATTGTGGATCTTCATCATTGCTTTCATCTTTCAATATTCTACAAGAATATTAACCATTAGTAGGCGATGATGAAACGATGCACACCTGGAATGCTTTCAAAATTATGGCTTTGTCTCGATTGTTCCACTTTTATTCATTTTAATGAAACCATCAAATTTACAAATATTTATTTTGTACCTACTCTTTATATAATATAAATTTTGACTCCAATTTGAATCTTTTTTATGATTCTCATTATTATTTTGTCCACGGTTATCAAATGATTCATTTTGTTTTATTGTCTGCGCTGTTTATCTTGTCTATGCACAGCGATTTATTATTATCTCTGCTCCGAATTGTTATTATTACCATTAGGTTGGTACCTCCCCACAATAATAACATCATCCGTCTACGTACTCGTTCTTGTCTATGGTGCGCTTATGCTTCCCGCTGTTCTTCGTTTACCGATTACAACACTGGCTGCGTCCAACTGTGTTTCTCATTATGTTACACGCAGAGTAGGCAACAAGATGGTTCATACTTCGTATCCATGTACTGGACTTAACACTTTATGCATGTTTAGACCCGCAGGACATTAACGAAGACGTAATGTAAATTTGCAGCGGCCATTTGATGATAATCAGCGCCGCCATTTTGTCTGAAGAAGAAAATTCACATTTATCTTTACGTGGAATGCACATGGCGACAAAATCCTTCCGTAAAATGGAAAACCAAAACTTACGAAATGAACTAGGAAGACGGCGCAATCGCTGAACGTACACATTGATTCCAAATCTATAGAAAAAAGAGATGGGATCCTACATCGGATTCTGCAATGTCAAAGTTTCTAGAAAAGGTATTCTTAATTCCTGGAACTGGTGGATCCTAGTAAATGTAATCGATCGAAGGCGAACTATATGAACGCACTTGCTTGAGATCGAAAACCTAGCATATGACCGTGCAAAGAACTAATAGGTATGCTCAACCCAGTGTAAAAGCAACGGAATAAGGTTGACGTAGGGACAGGGTGCTATCACCAATGGGGTTGGATAGAATGTGGGATATCACAAATAGTACCACCTTAAATTAAATGCAAGTTCTTCATTCACTATCATAGGGAACACAGAACATGCACGTTCTGAAGGTACCTTGGTATCAAATGTCAAATTTTCTTAAAAAAGGAGCTAAGGAATAAGGCGTTCTTTTCGTCTATCTTAAATCTGTCATATTATATAAGTGATAGTCGCAGTGTCAAAGAGGTCCCGTGTAGCCTAACCCTAACGCATTACTGTTTACATAGAAGAAACAGTGTTTAGCGTGACCATCCGTTCTGATGACCTTTTAATATCACAATTGTGCCGACGTATAAATCAATAGTTGTTCCTCTACCACATAATGCGCTATGGTCACACTTGTAAAGGTACTCACACACCAAATCTTTTTATTCTTCATTCGAAATGATTCATAGTTTTTATTAGATTTAATCTTCGACTTCGTAATGGTAATAGGAAGAAATATTTTTCATACTGTCACAATGATACTTTGCTATTCCAGCAGGGAGTATAAGAACGATTTTTTTTCCGAGTTATTCCAAGAAAGTTGTAGCTTCTGATAACCTATTCAAATTTGAACAATGAACATCTTTCTTCTACTGCTGTTTCGATAGATGGCCCAGTGCGATCACTTCACGTGATCAACGTTCACCATTAGGTGGTCAAATCCGTCGAAATCCCAGAAACTCCAAACTATTCAACATTTTGAAAAATTTCATGCCTCCTGGAAGACTCGAACCTGCATCCATGGCTACCCCAACCACTGAGACAACCGACTCAACGCTAACACCTTCGTACGTACATAAGCACTGTAAGCAGAAAATATTTTCTTTATTGATTTAATGCAGATACCTACATCTGTTGGAAAGTAGGGAAAACATTTTAGCTAAATTGCATTAGTAACTAATTAATAGATGGCGCTAGGATAAAAACTATATCCATTTTCCATTTCTCTATTATATTGGCTATTCGATATACATTCACTGGTTCATAATAATTGTTCACTAATGAATAATAATAATAATAATAATAAACTTTATTACAAACAAATATGGCACATGAAAAACAATACAAACAAAATCAAAATCATTTAAGATAAATAAACACATTCAAGTGCAGTCTTGGACACCCTCACTAGGCATAGCCTGTGTCGAGTAGTGTCCATAGAAACAGCCTTCTTCTTGTAAACCACAAATGGAAAACGATACAATACACACTCAAGTAAAGGAACATCGTAACAGATTAAAAGGAAAGACAAATAAAAACATTTAACAGTGAAAAGAGTAAAATCATATTGTATCTATAATAGGTGCAAACATTTCTCCAATGTGTAAAACAAAGACGCAACACAAGCGAACATAAATAGGTGCCAGTGTTGCCAGTGAAAAATAACAGACATGACATGTAACAAGTTGTTCTGCTTTATGGCGACATTTATTATGGAACATGCCCCAATTAATAACAATAATATAGACATAACATTAGTCTCATTATTATTATTTTAACTTATTAGCGCATAGCGTCTATCCTCACAAAATGTGAGCCATGTTTAAGTTTTAGTGGACGCAAAGTTCGATTAATACAATTTGAAAAAAAGCTGCTTTAGGTTTCAGTTCCAGTATGTAGAGCGATACCTGTGTGACTAAAAATGCTCATAGTTTCAGAAATGATAACAAATAGGAGTGTAGCTGGAAAGATCCTCAGGGATATTGTAAGGAACATGAAGTTCAGGGACCTGTGCCAAGTCGAGGATATAGTATGATTGAGAAGGCAACTAAGGAGATTCTGGTATGTGCATTTGAGGAGAATTCTGGTATGTGAAAACTTTCTCGAGTGATATTGTACGGCCAACGAGCTAGGATCGTCTCCACTCTAAATAAATAAGAAAACTTTTGAATTTAAATTTCGAACGTATTTTTAAATCGAACAATTCTGTTGATATTTGAAAATTAAACACTTCAAGTCTTATCTCTCGTGCACTAAAATTTACACATGACTCATATTTTGTGTGCATCGACGATATAATATGTAATAATAAGAAGTGAATACGTACCTGTAGTTGGGATGACCCCGGTGGTATCTCTGTGTACCTCACAATATATCTACAATATAAAGAAGTATACAGTCAGGTAGGTATCAGCTGTACCATTGATTAGAATATTCTCCGATATCGGTTCGTTGTTCTACTATTCTTGGACCAGCACCTTACAACGTTACTTCGAACTGTATAAAATAAATAAACATTAATTGAATCAACTATTTGATGTAGCATTAAATCAAACAGGACCGTCTTTATATGCTGTTTTGAAGGCTGGCTCAGTGTGATCACAAATTCGTCGTAATTCCTGAAATTACAAATCATGGGAATTATTGTCACATACATACATACCCCCTTTTTGACTCCACTTAGGGGCATAGGGATGCAACAAGAGACCACCACAGCGCTCAATATCGCGCAGTTTGGATGACCTCCTCCCACACCATATCCAGATTCCTCAGCTCTGCCTCAAAAAAACGGAACACGGTATGAGAGGATCTGCCTCGTCTTCGAGACCATGATGGGAAGAAGAACAGCGCTCCCCTCGGCCAACTGTTATTATGCATCCTTAACGAACAAAATCATGGGTTCATGCTGTAAGCATGGGATTTTCGTACGGGCATGGGGTACTCGTTTATTAGAAAATCGATTGTTTGTGTCATCCCACATTTGCATGCTGGGTAGTCCATCTATCTCCATTTAGTAAGTTTGAAACGGTACCCCCCGACAACATCTCATTCTTTTTACTCATTAGACCCAATTTTTCTAGATTGTTTTGGGTAATGCAGTTATTTTGTTGGGTCAGCCGCTAGGTTTTGGTTCCTAACGATAATGCAATCCATAGTTATTTTCATTTCTCTTCAATCGATCAATCTGCACTAGAGCAGTAATCGTATATGACAATTGGCTCATAATATTTTGGTTCAAATTTATCTCTAAATCTTTATTAACCTAATTGAATGTAAATAATCTAATTTGTATTTGTTTTCTTTTGTTTCAGGTAAGCACATTTTTTTAAGAAGTTTTATAGAAAAAAAGTGGGATCAATTATATTATTGAAACCTTTTTTTTCTAGAAGACTTGACTCTGTAGAGTGAAAGCTAAACAATAACACGCCTTGTGTATACATTTTCTAATGCCTTATTAAGAAAAAGATAGAGGTACGTATGAGTAACTAATACTAAACTACAGGATATTCTAAAGTAGCGATACCTCTACTGAGCATCATCATCAGCCCTCTAGGTTTAATGTTTTTATTCCGTTTGGATAATAACCAAAAAAATTGTCCCATTCACAATCACTCAAAATTTATCCGTTTGAATTACTGAACAGAGTGTTCTCTGTGTGTGTGTTGGAGAGGTGGACGAATGGTTTGACGAACGCGATTGAATTTTGAACTCATTCTATCACTCCAAATCGTCCATTTAGTTTTCTTCCACTCACGTTAATATTTCGGAGTGACAACTCTCCATTTGGATGAATGGAGTGATCGTGAATGGCGGGTTTTTAAAGTCCTGTCTTTAATGCAAGGCCGTAGCCAGATAATAAATTCGGATGGAGCTTACCTTAGAAACTCACAAACGGGTCTCGAAACTTGCTCTTTAGCAATATCTGTTGGATTTTGTTCCGGCTCCGGCTCGAAGGACCATGTTGGATTTTGTTTGAAGATTAAAAACACAGCGATATTTCCATTCAATTACACGTTTTATTTGACACAGAAATTAATATACATATAAAAAATTGCAACATTAATTCGTAGGTTCCCCACCACACATGACGACAGGTGGGGTTGCCATGTGATAATATCTTTAAATTCAATCAAATCCCCTCCATCCTTTCCTGCCTACGGCCTTGCTCTAGTGTGTTTATTGTCTTATCTATTATCGATATATTGAGTATGGATTATCTTTATTCAAAACCCTTTTTATTAGTAGGTAATCATTCTTTTTTAAATCTTCTTACAGAGTTTGTCTATTATGTTCAGGGTCTGCAATAGTATCTCGAACACATTCGATTTTACATAATATCGAGAGCTGTGTTATACTAGACCAATAATAATTTGTACAGCCACAAGTTCAACACATAAACCAATTTGTTTTCGTGGTCATATTTCAGATACCTGCTATTACCGTTCGGTATCTCTCAAGTTCATCTGCATATCTGTGTAGGAGTATTGTCTATATACATCTCCGCATTATGTCTTATTAGAAGAGAAAAGCAATTTATTTTGGACATTAAAAACACCTCGCTGGCTACTTTAGAAATGCGTGTTCAATGATTAATAATAATTAAGATATAATCACGGTCTATGTATATTGATAGCTTCCGAAATAACGGGTTTAAAGTTCTTAAAATAGGCGTTATAGTGTGTGAGTTATTATGAATCCTCTTGTTAATTCTTTAATTAAAAATCCGACTCAATGAAAGACTAGCTTCTGATTCTACTTACGGCTGAGAGTACTTTGAAAGTGATTCACTAGCACAAAAAAATGTGAAAATCGTTCCTGAGAAAATTAAATGCGCTCCTGAAAATTTATATGATCATCTATAGTATCGACTAGGCCTTTTACATGTTAGCATTACATAAAACTGTACAAATTTGAAAAAAAGACATAACATTATATTAAAGACAACAACGGTTTAGTTACCTATATAATTAAAATTTTAGAGAGATAAATAAACAACAACAATTTTGGAAATAGTAAAGATATACAACAATACAAACATCCCCAAAGAATAATATTACCTATACACAAGAAATATCGAAATAAAACTGAACATATTTGAAACAATTCAATGGCAGAAAGACAGCAGGGTGGGTCAAAATTGGTCAATTCAAAAAATATTTAAGAAATTCGATTAAAGTATATTATAATGTTCTGTTTATTTAGGTATTTAAACTTGGAGTCAAACAAGTATATTACAGTCTATTGAACAATACGGGATCATTCCCCGGAGCTATCTTTTCGACAAACTTCTTAAAGTCTTATTCTTTTCACTTATCAAAGATGTTAACACCATCGAGTAGCCTAGCGGTTCATTATTGTTGATATTCGTTCTGAGGGTGTTGTGTTCGATCCCCGTTGCTGACCGTCTTCGTCTTTCACAAACTTTACTTTCTGTAAAATATGTCAAAAATGTATATTATTTATTGAGTGACCTCAGATTCATTTAACAAAATACATGTTAAGGAATTGATAAGCTCGTTCTATATCAATTTTGGTCAGTCACGTCTCATTAATGATTCAATACGTAATGTTTTCTGTTTGCATTTTTTCTTTGAGCATACCAATTTGTCTTTCCTGTTATCTATAGAGAGCTCTTGTTGCCTCCCAAGTGGAGTCTTACTTAAAGGAAGTATAGATATAAATATCCGTAGAAATAGAATTGTGAGAAACATCTCTTCAAAGAAACTTTTTTCTACCTATAGACTCAATGGACAAAAACGTAATTTCTCAGTAACTCTATGAATTCCTCAACTAAAGGTGTGAAATAATATTGAATTGAAGTAGGTTCTTATTTATAAAATCCCATTAGGCTACTGTCGATAAAAATTAAATATTTTTGTGTACAAATTATGTTTGAGTTTTGAAAATTAACATAAATTAACAATAAAATGATTAAACTTTAAGTTAATCCGAACTTTAAAGTCACCTGTCTCTCAATAATATATATTATATAGTAGGTAGATACCCATCTACTTTTCTCTACATAATAACAGTGTGTTTCGTTCACACGTTGTGTTCGTTCACCTGCAGCTAGATTAGCCATAAAACTAGTGTTTTATTGTTGGAGTGAACTTAGTAATTTGTCGGTCGTAAGGTGTGCATTGTGCTCAAGTCTTGCCCGTGTCGTCCATACCCCCTGCCCGTAACGAATTCAAATGTCTTCATAATAAAACTAGAAGTTAATAACAAATAAGGCGACTGCAATATACAGAGTCTTTTGTTCCCCGATACTGACCAATTCCCTCATACATGACACAAGCTTTGCTTTCTATGAAAGATCTGTCAAATAAGTATTTGTGTTCACACTGGGAGAGCATTTTATTAAAAATATATTTTTTTAGTTAAACAATATTAAAACTTAAACAAGGGCAAATCAACTGATATTTTTTTGTTGTTGTTAAAAATGTGTTATTTTGACTCTTTTCTTATTTACTTGTGTGTTACTATTCATTATTTTTATTTTGAAGTAGGTAATAATTATTAAAATAATCTGTGTAAAGTGTTTCAATAGTGTCTTCATTATAATGACGTATTCGTTGATTCGCCTTTAATAAAAAAAACCCTATTAACGGCATTGAAAATGTATCTAAATTTAAATACGATTTTCTAGAATACGCCCCGACCTTTGAAAGGTTGAATCCGCACTATTCTCAGGAGAGACATGTCCTAACGTAGCCGATTGGTCACGCGTATCGTGTATGGAATGTCGCCCGTCAAATACGCCTCTTGGGTCGCTTGTCCATGTATGAAAAGTGTCACTTGTATTCTTTTGACATGTATCCGACTTTCTACAAATTTAAGACCTATAACAATAACAAATTAATCGTTTCTTTGAGTATTTTCTTTATGCCGTATTTACAGTGCCCCTAGTATGAGTTTTCGATGATCGAATGGATCGAAGCGGTCATCGAAAGAGTTTCGAAAATATTTCCATACAAAATGATCGAACGATACGATTTTAGAACACTATTTGCCGACCTCGGTAGCCTAGTTGTACTAGCGTGGACTTCAGATCCGAGGTCCCGGGTTCGATTCCCGGTCGGGTCAGAGTTTAAATGTTGAGGAGATAACTTAAGTAGTTACCTTATTTATAAGGTACATTTTCTTAAATATATGTTTTAATCTATCTAAAATACGCCCAGATATAATAGATAAAATATCCTCGTAGAACGTGACACCCTGTATTTCGAAATTGCTTTGTTACAAGTATTTTTTTAGGAGTTTATCACATGTGGGAGTAAACCCATGTATGTACATTAATATCGCTTTCTTATTAAAATAACAAGAAAATAAAGTTGACATAACTATAGACATGTTCTGATTGTCGCATAAAATACGTTTAAAACTACAAAACTAGATAAATTTTTAAACCATTCTCGTATGTTATACTCTTACGTAACTGCATCGAGGATACATATTTTTTATAGATACCGATTAATTATTTTTGTTAACTCATACCATCAGGCCTTAAAATACAAACTTAACTTTAAACTTTTTTTTCTTGAAAAACTCTTCCTATTGGTGGATTTATAAGTACCTAGTTTATTGCGATTATATTTCATGATTTTAAGAAATTTAGATTTTTTTGTGATCTTCATAGTCATTTTTCAGTAAACACAGATAGCCCTATTTTGAAAGCAAAATAACTCGTGTAGGTAAATATGGAATCCTAGTACTAGGGCATGAAAATGTAATAAAAATATTGTAGATTGATTTTTTTAATTTTTTTTTATTATTATAGACCTCCACCCGGACTCGAGTGATTTTGGATTGTAGATTGATTTGAAATACAAATAAATGTAGGAACCTACTTAATTCCAATCTTATAATCCATATTTTATAAATATTAAGTAGTCCATTTTCGAAATTTGAAATATTATTCTTTACCTTTAGGTCAGTTGGTAAAACAGTACTTATTAATTGACTAGGTAGGTACTCCACCCACGTGTTAATGTAGCTAAGTTTTAAACCACTAGAGAGAAATAGTTAAAAGGCCAGCTTTAAATAAAATTAAATGGTGCACCAAAACTCTTTTTTTAACACACCAAAAAGTTTTTGCTATACATTACACATACATTCTCCCTTTAAGCTCCCCCCCCGCGCACACAGCAAGCCAGCCCGGAGGGGACCAATCCGCAGCGAACCCGACCCGCACGAAACCAGCCCCCAGGCTCGATCGAAGCGATCAAACCAAAAAGCCGGCCCCGGACAAATCAAGCCCGCCGCGAATCACCCCCAAACCAACCCGCAATGCGGGGGACCTAAGCCCCACTCAGGAGCATAGGGAGGCATCAAGAGCTCTCCATTGCGCTCGAAGGCGTCCGAAACTCATTGTGCCTTTTCTGACCAGTTGAGATTTAAGGACGTGAGGTGGTCAACCATCACGGTCCCGATCTGATTTGATCGATTTCCTGCCTCTTACAGGATGCTCGAAAAACCAGCAAAAAGAGCAGAGGTGTTATTCTTAGCCGGCAACCCCACGGCCAAAATTATTTTTATACGATTTTTACTTGAAATTTCTACCCCAGGTTGGTCCTTCTAAGATTGGTCTGGACCGATTGGCAAGGAACAATTGCCTCACCCAATGAGTTCCCTCGGCTATATATACTGTCTCCTTTTAATAGAAACTTTTTATTTAATTAGTCCATTAATTAAAGTTTTACTCTAAAGGAATTGACGCGTAGGTCTGGCTGAAAACATACCAAAGATATCGTCCGACTACTTAACACGTGGATAGAATAGCGGCAATCACAAAAGAAAATTGACAATAATGCCAGAGCAGCATTTTTCCACGAAATTGGTTGCAGCAGACAAATTTTACATCATCAAAAATACAATAAGCAAGTCAAGCAAATGTTAAGTTCGCGCGTCTGTGGCGTCTTTTTATATTTTGTAATTTGAATAAGCAACAGAAGTAAAACAATGTAAGTGTTGTTGCTCGTTCAGTTGAAGAACGAAAGAAAGAAAGCAAATCTTGAAATGGTATCATTTCTATTGTCTTTTACACAGACGTCTCAGAAATTAGACTGAAAGATTGTTGTTTGTAGTTCAGTGTGAAGTAACTGACATTATTTTTTGAGAACGAATTAAAATTCTATACCACTATTTGGCGCAAAGGCAAAATATAGTCGGGCTAGTTACACCATTTGTAACTCGAATTTCCTTTCTTTCTCTTCCCTCCTTTCCACTATTCCCTTAACTCTTGATTGGATTGTGTTATGTGTTGCTGTGTCTATAACACGCGTATTATATACCTAACATTCGAAAGTATACAAAAACAGTGTAAATTTCCTTCCTTTTTTTGGTCTAACATTTCAAAAAATGTTTGTTGACTTTTCGCGAGCCGAGAATATAATTAGCCCGTGCTCGTCCATACAACACTTTGAAACTAAATCCCGATCACTTTGTCGACCGTCACTATTTTAAATACTATAGGTAAATACTTAGATAAACCCTTATTTTTACCGTTTTTTTGGTAAAGCATTACCAGATTTCAATTAGAAGTACGTGCAACTATTTTCATGCTTAGCAACTGAAATTTTAATGTGATCTCGTTATTAAGACTGAAATTGGATCGGTATTGCGATTGAAATGCAGAATAACCCCCTCTCTGGTCATCCCCATCCTTTCTGCCCGAACGAAAGGTAAAAGCAATACTTAACGAATCCGATCACCCATCCACTAAACTCGACTAGACCACTCCACTCCAATACTCGGCAGCTGCAACAGCATTGTCGTTACTCATGATAAGGTCTTGCATATCACACCTTACAGGCATATCTCGACAAGTGAGGAGGTGTTCGTCACTTTGAGTCTCACCGCAGCTGCAGGAGACATCCTCTTCCACACTAAAACCCCACCTGTGCATGTTTTTCTGGCATCTGGTGACACCCAATGAAGTGATAGATCGATACTTGAAACACAATATAACGCCTTGCTCACATAATTTTAAGCGCCTTTCCATTAAATATTAAAACAAAAGAGAGTTAAAAACCAATACGAATGTGGATCAAAAATTAGAAAATTAAAAGTATGACGTCATTTTTTGTTTATAATAAGTTGATGCATTTTTGTTTGACTTTTTTTGGTTATTTCACCTTATTCGATATGCCTTTAGTTTGGATATCTGATTGAGTAGGTTATCATTTATTATCTACATAATAATTCAGAAATGTTTTTTTATTTGCTTTTTACCGTATGTCATAGCATCACGCTCAAAATACAAATGCTACGTCAGATATGAATCTGCACAGAGCCGTGCAAAATGCCGGAGAAGGTTCTTAATACAATTTGCTGCATTAACTTTATATATTTAGAGCTATTTAAAAAACTCTATTTTTTAGGATCTTCATACAAAATTTTAACAAACATTAAAAGTGTCATTCTTCTCTCTTTTTATGAATTGTGAAAGTTTCATTCTTCTTTTTCCGTGCTTATGTCAGTTATAGAGGTCTGCAAAGCAATGGGAAGCTAGACTAGAACCTGTTTAGTTACCCACCGATCAAGCCTGACATTCGGAATCAAAAACGTAAAGCAAGACGGGTATAAGCTAGTGATAAATAAAAAGGCATGCGGCGTTTACCCCAAAACGTCCGTCACAGGGTCGAAACATTTTCCTGATATATTAGTAAACCACGATATTACCATAAATGTGATTTATTTGGTTCGTTCTGTGTTTTATGTGTTTTTCAGGGGGTGGGTCGTTTAATTGTTAATAAAATTACTTTAAAAAAAATACGGAAAGGGGAAGGAATTCTGTTGAGCGAACGAACCGTAAAGAGCGATTAATTCCTACCACGTTCAATTTGTTCGTTCGTACATATATATTAGTCAAAATATGATACCGTTTTTTTTTTATATTGTCTATTTTTTCTAACCCTTATAATGTTTTACGACTATATAATGACCTGATATTATATTGTATGAATTATAATATTAATTTTATAGCAAGTACAAGTTGGTACGTACTATAATGCGTACATACGCCATATGGTACAAATTCAATTAAGTAGAATAATTTTAAATTGGAATTACCCAATTACCGTCACATCATGAAAGTAATTGTTTTTTTTTGTTTTATCTAGGTAGGTAGATGGGTACCCGTTGTTTAATTTAATAAATTTGTTAATGAAAATTTAATTAATTACTAGGAAAGGTACCGAGAAAACTAAAAAAAAACATTTGTTGTTTTTTAATACACTTATTATAGTTTTTTTTTAGATAATAACTAAAAGTGTAGTGCAGATACAGTGAAGTAGGGATTTTCACATAAAATATGTGTTAAAACTCTGTGGATGGTGGAATGAAACGGGAAATTTTGTATAAATTTTAGCGTTATAACGTAGATGAAGTAAACAAGGTCCGTCGATTTGGATAGATGGTGATATAATAACAAAAAAAAAATGGAAGTCGTAGGTTCGTCATGAAGAAAAATAGAAACAAAAATTAGATTTTCAGTTGATAAATTGTTTCCACCACATTCCAACAGATGGCACGCACATAGGCCTTATAGAATCAGTCCAAGCATTGTATCGATCCACCGGTAGATGTCACCAGCGTCGAAAATCGCTAGAAATTGAAATATTTCCCCACTCACTGTATATGTATATACAAGTTGACAATTATTGGCAACAGAGAACAGTGAATGTTTCCTAGGATAAGAAAACGATTTTAACCTGACATTTGTCGTTGTAAACCCACAGCTCTGTTGTCCAAGATCTAATAGACTCATTGTCTGTTGAGATTGTTTCCCGATACAATTTTTTTACATTGTAATTTCGCTTAGAGCGTTCGCAATATTAGGCCACCATGCGGTGTTACATCTTTAACGAGGAAGACCGTTTACGACCGCAAGGTTTGTTCGTCTCGACCGCATAAACGAAATGCTGCCGGGCCATGCTGTGCTCGTGGTGAGTGCTCAGCTACTCGGGGTCTGTCGTAAAAACCACGAGAGCCCTGGAGTTGCCACGATGGTTAAGCTTTCTTTTATGGGTGAGAACTGTTACTCTGTAATTGTTATTTCTAAATCACAATGAAAAAATCGCAGTGACAATAATTAATATGTCATTTGATGTTTTTTGATTTATCAATTTGTTAAGTTCGTCCGTAAGACTCTAACCCTAACAAAAAAATTTTTACATGACAAAATCAATCCAACAACTTGGGGAAATATTTTTTGCTCTTTTTGAGTTTCAATTATCGTCGGCAAGGCGATGGTTTCTATGACAAACAATCTACTGAAGTCCGTAGGAAATATTTTTCCTGCATACCTACCTATAACTCAATACGATTATTGCTACGGAAGTAATGTCAAATTGTCTGCCGTAATTCCAAATCCGGATAGAAATTCAAATAGGTGATAAACCTCTGTGAGCGTATTCTTTTTTATATGTATATATTTTTTTTACAAAGGGATAGGAAGAGAGAACGGACATACAATTTCTCATATAACCTTTCCTATTTCTTTTGCTTCTGATCTGGCCTTCCTTGAGGACGGAATCGATGTGTTCGATGTACGTCATTCTCGGTCGGCCACGCCTTCTCACACCTTTGATTTCAGCTTTATAAAAATTATCTTATGATTCTGTTTGCATACATTCTTTCTACATGTCCAAACGATCTCAACTTTTTTATTTTCTGTTGAATTATAACCTAGTTGTTTTAAATAGAGCGGTCTATTTTGAATTTGGAACGCTCTAACAGAAACCGCTCAAGATCTGTACAGAGAAATTATAGGTATGTACTCTTGGTGCTCTAGATAGAGAAAAACGCCTCTGTTATGTACAAAGTTCTAGTAAGACAGCTAGTGCTGACTGCTAACTCTAGCTAGAAAATTCTTTCAAATGTATTCCTTATTAATATTAATTTTCTAGTTATTTGTGTGTTGTTGACGTATAGGAAGGTATTATTTTTATTTAGCAGTGTTCACCTAGCTCGTGTCTTCTCTAAGGGCGGCGATTGAGAAGAGGCGTGATCCGCCCTGAAAGGATCCCTCATGCAGCGGACAACAGACACCAGACGCGCTTGTTAACTGGGAGCGGGTCGTAAAAATATTATGTGCGGGTACACACTGCGAATCGACATACACACACACCCGCTTAGTTTATACATGAAGAGGCATTCTTAATACAATATGATATGCGTATCTGGTTAATAACCTACCTTGTACCCGAGGATTGCATTACTTAAGAATATCACATGCTTCCCTTTGACTTAAAAGTCTTTCATACAGTCAGAATAGTTTCAGAAGTCTTTTAAAGTTGCTCTCTTGTTCTCAATAATATCCAACTTTTATCTCTATATTTCATTCATTATTGAATATCTACTTGTTATATACATGGGATTTTTCGACATGTTGAACATGTCGAGGATTCTCATGATTAGGAGTTTCAGAAACTAAAACATATCCACCTAATGGCGAACTTTGTTAACGTTAAGTGATCACACTAAGCCAGCCTTCGAAATAACAGTAGAAGACGGTCGTAAGCCCGTAGTGGTTTGTTCAATTTAAAGATCGAACATGATTGTTAGAATCATTATTTGTTACATATTCGTTCTTTCATACAATAGTTGATAAATTTCAAAACATAACAATCGGTTTATTTATTGCATATTGTGCTAGAATGAGTGTCCAGTTCATATTATGTTTCCTGGCTCGATAGACGATTTGAATTCAGTGACGACCGACGCCAAGAATTCGAAGGGTTAAAAAAATGGATATATTCATTTTCTGGCGCCAAATACATGACAGCAGTCGCAGTCTTTAAATTTGGTTGCTCTACTTTGTTCTCAATGATTTCCAACTGTTAGCTCTATATCTCATTAACTGTTATTTAATTAACTGTCTACTTGTTGTATATGGGATTTTTTGACATGTTAAAAATGTTGAGAATTCTCATGATTAGGAGTTTTGGAGTAATGGCGAATGTTGTTAACGTAAAGTGTTCATAATAAGCCAGCCTTCGAAATTACAGCAGAAGACGGTCGTCAACCAGTAGTAGTTTGTTCAATTTAAAAATCAAATACTATGATTTTTGTTTAATGAATCTGGGCTCACTCAAAGTGAATACAAATACACTTTCGACATCTTTTACATAAAGCAAAGCGTAGTGTTGTGAAAGAAAAAAAATGGTCAGCACCGGGATTTGAACCCACGAAATCTGTTAACAATAATATTCTTCCCGTTTTTCTATGTTTTCCGCCCTATTTTAGTCATTTTTGTCCACAGTGTCACCGCATACAAAATGTTTATCTTTGTGACAGAGAAAGCGCCACGAAATTTTCTATGAACTCCGGTGGAAAAATTTGAACTAACTAAAGTCGACTTTAACTAAAAATAATAATCAATAACGGAACTTTAGTTAAAAGTCGGTTTTAAATGTCGTTTTGTTGTTATGAAACTCGTTATTTTTTAAAAGGAGTTTAAAGTCTCCTTTGTTTTTTATGAAACCGGCCGTAACTAGCTTTCCCGACAGACGTTGTCCTGTAGTCCTTACTATGAATATTGATTTTGAATTTCTAATTCATACAAAAATACGTTTAAAATATGTTTGAATGTTAAAAAAATATTTCTGAAAGTTTGAAAGAAATTCTATAAAAATCTGCGTCCTATTTTTTTTGAACCTCAATGGTTGTCAAGTAAATAAAAATTGTGTTGTTATGAAATTTTTCACAAATTATGGCATAGTTGTCAGTAAATCCGTTCTATACCTACTAACTTTAATATATATTTTATATTATTTTCTATCCATTTTTCGATGTTTTATTAGTTATTCTGTTATCCGGAGTGGAGAAGAATCCAATAAATCACACATCGGAAGAAGCAGTTCTGTCGATCTCGAGTTATAAATGTTCGCACTAACGCGACTTTCTTTTCTATTATAGATGCGACTTTTAACCATAGGACTAAAGTTATGCTTTATTTGTTGTCGAATGTTTCGTTAGATATTGAACCATCCCATTAACTTAGAGTTTACGTGTTATGAAATATCGATACCGGACCGTCTAAAGCTCCCTCTTAACGCTTACAGCATTATAAGTTTAGAGAAATAGTCTTGTTGCAACCCATTTTTGTGTATGCTTGTAAAAAAAGATCATAAAAATATCGTTTGAAAGGAGCATGGGTGCGGGGTGTGGGTTTGTACAAAATTTCATTACATTATTTATTACGAAATTGTTTCCCAGTTTCCCAAAATTGTTTGCAAGATTTCTCCTTGTATATACCTACCACAGGCTGCGCAAACTTTTACAATTTATATCGTTATAGTGTTTTTTTTTCTCTCATAAAAACCTTATTACTCACACATTCCTAAGGATATTATAACATAACATTTTGAGACTGCTTTATAAAGATAAGTACTTAGGTACCTCAGTATAAAAATGACGATGGTTTGTTAAACGATTCCAGAATTTGAATATGCCTCTTTTGGCGGGTCAGCCATTAGGGTGTTATGCTGTATGTCATCGTAATCTGTACATACATAAATATGTGAAGGAAAAAAATGTGATGATTTTTACGAAAATCGCGCGGACGGAGAAGTATCAAATTTCGCACACCTGTAGTTTTTTTATATATATATAGAGAAGGAGTGGCGAATGCTTATACTTTTTTTTGAATCATGCATAAAAAAAGATTTAATCAATAAAAAAAAAACATTACAAACAATACTGTAATGTTATGTATTTGATACTCACACACACTTCCACAGACGACTAAAGATCATCAACTTCATGGAAACAAATGTTAAATGAAAATTTACTCATAATGGGCGTAGAAAGCTTTTTGAAGGCGGTATATTCAGATGGAAGGTGGAGCTGGAAATGGCGGGATATAGGTACATTGAGAATACATTAATATTGTTTGTCTTTGATAAAAATAGAAAAAACTTTGTACATATCAACATTTCAAATTTGACGTAGAACCCGCTCATTTTTTGACAATGGAACCTTAGTAAATAATGCTCAAACTTTAACAAATTTAAATAATTTATTGTCGAATTTCGAGCACTGGTCGACCACTAGTTCAATTTATCATATAGGTATTCATTTAATTGACAAACAATAAAAACTTATTAAATTTTATAATAATTAATTAAGTTGGCGTTTGACAGAAGCTGTCAGATGTTTGATAGTTGGCGCGATTGACATAGTACGGATGGGAAATGTGTGTTTTAAAATAAATCCATCGATCGGAATTACATTGGTTAAAAGGCAATTAATTAATACGAATAACAATTCAATATTCATAGTAATGGTTTGTTTTCCTACGGATACGCCGCTACTTTTAAAAGCGGTGAATATGTCAGTTGAGAACATTGTCAATATTGTTTCCGTAGTAACGAAAAACATTGTCATATAATTTTGAAAGACGCCGTCTTGTCAGATGACGGACCGTTCCCTAGGAACCCACTGCATTAGGACCACAGGACAACGTCTGTCAAGAAAGCTAATAAGTAAGTACTTAATATAAAACCAACATAAATTGTTAATTTTTTGACCAGAATTCGTTAAGAAATAAGTTATAGTCACGTAAGAGATGAAAAACTTCGGGTAGGTATAATCTGTCGTAAAAATACGACGAGTATTATTACACTTAATTTGTCCAGGTGGTCGCGTATCCCCGTTCCGTAATGGTAAATTCGATCATACACGCTCGAGTTTGTTTGCGACGCATTGACCCACTTGTGTAACGAGAGTGGATGCGATAAAACACACTATATAAAACCCGGTGCAAGACAAAAGGTCTCCGAGGTGAAACGTGAAAGTGCACTGCAACCCGATACGCCTCTTATTTCATAGCACGTCGAGTCAATTATTTCGTTAGGTTGACGACAACTAACAGCCGGCTTTATGACTGCAAACTCAAAAAAAAAATTTAAGGGTCTTTTATTACGAGTACATTTTTAAAGATTTTTGTTGAGGATAACAAGCGTTCCTACATCTAGTTGCGAAGTATATAAAACACCATAAGGCTTCACCGTTTACGCTGCGACTTCCAATACAAGCGGGGCCGTAGTAAAGCAGTCGTAATGTTACAGTTAATAGTTACGGTATCCTTTACCACTCACTTAAAAAGCGCACCATTTCGTTTACATTTACAGCGTTCAATGTGACATTACGCCATTTTGAATCGTCTGCTTTACTTAGGATAACAGAGCTTTAAAGAATAGAGGCTATTTCAAGCAAAACAAGTGCATATTTGATGCAATCATTTAATAAATAATCAGTATTTGATATGTAATAGGTATATAGAGGTATGTTAGAGGGTGTGAATGGAGAGAATGCATATTTTGCTGGAAAATATGCGCTGGAAAAGCCGAGTAACGCCATGTTGCAAAACATCAGCAACAACACCAACAAGTCCTACCGCTAGCGTCCACGAGTGGTCATTAGACCCCGCGAACCCCGGGCAATGTGAACACTGATTGACATCAGGTCACATCAGATAGTGTGAGGGCGATGGCGAGTCTCCAGCGCCATAAAACTGGAGCCCCCCAGCTAAGGGTAGGTAACCCCGACAGAAAGGTCCACCGAAGAAGGCAACGGGAAACCACTTCGGTTAAACTTTCCAGGAAATCACTATGTCGAGCACTCTTCTGCGATGATAATATTAATTTAAAACTAAGGCAAAGAATGGTCAAATGCTATGTTTGGTCCACACTACTATACGGTGTTGAAACTTGGACCCTTAAAGTCAATATGATGAACCGTATAGAGGCATTTGAAATGTGGCTCCACCGCAGAATGCTCCGTATTCCGTGGACCGATATGGTGACTAACACGGAGGTGTTGCGAAGAGCTGGTCTTGAGAGGGAATTGTTAACCAGCGTCAAGAAAAGAAAAATGTCCTACCTGGGACACATACTTCGCAACACCAAGTACAAGCTGCTTCACCTAATAATGAAGGGGAAAATAGATGGAAGTCGAGGTGTGGGTAGACGGCAGATGTCCTGGCTGAGGAATATCAGACAGTGGACCGGAATCCAGCGAGTAGAGGAACTGTTCCGGTTAGCCCAGGACAGAGAAGCCTACGCCATAGTGGTAGCCGACGTCGGGGGGACCTGACATGGCACTTGAAGAAGAAGAATGGAGAGAAAGAATGTTTGTATTGTTTTATATGTATTAATAAGTTGTAATGTCTGTTGGTTATGCTCCTCATTCGAACACGAGCTTTGCTCTATCGACGGAGTGTTATTGTATTTAAATGTTAAGTATGTAATGTTAATTTTATATACTTTGTATTTTTTTGATTTTAATAAAAAAAAATATATATACATATATATTTACAAATTCGAACCCCTTCGGGCTTACGACCGTTTCCTATTGCTGTTTCGAAGGTTCGGTGTTCCCTTAGGGTTAACAAAGTTTTCTATTATGAATTATAACTGTTTTTCAATCGTAATGGTTATACTTACAGAATGAATCGAAGTGAGTCAAATGACAAAGTCGATATTTCACAGACGTTAGTGTTTTTCCTAAATTTTCGCCTAAATACCGTAATCTTGAGTCAAGTATTTCTCAACTGCAATATTTTGCCATTTTTATGATGCTATGTGATATTTCTTTCTTATACGTTAACACTTTTCCTTTGAAAAGATGGCATTTATATATTGGCGAATTTCAAGAATGTCAATACCAATATTTTTTTACATTGCAACCATTTACAACAACTGTTGAAGTGTCAAATTGTAAATATCTTAATATATATAAATCTCGTTTCACAATGTTTGTCCTCAATGGACTCCTAAACCACTTAACCGATTATAATAAAATTGGCACACCATGTGCAGTTCGATCCAACTTGAGAGATAGGTTAGTTTAAATCTCAAATTATAGTTGCAATTTTAATTTATTGCTAATTATTTGTCTGTTATTATTTGACAGTCACAATTATCTGTTAACTCCAAATGATTCTAACAGATGTCGATACCTTTCGACTGGGTTGAGTAAGTAATCAATAGATGGCGCTGCTATGGTAAATCTACGAACGTGTCATATAAGCTACATTTTAACAGCATAATTACCACGTGTTGTTGACACTATAATATGCTATAAAATATTTTGAAAAAGTTAGGGAGGGATCTGTATGAAAACTAAATTATTTTTAAGTATCTATATACCCGTGCGAAGCTGGGGCGGACCTCTAGTTTTATTATATTATGCTTGTCGTCAGATAGTTTTTGCTGCTAGTTTAATGTAATATATTATGTTCCATTGGATCCGTTCGTGTTTAGAGATCATAATCCTTCCAATATACCACACAACACATATTATCTTGTAATCCAAACATTATAATTACCGAGTTAGCACAATATCATAATGGTTAGTTAATTAGTTAAATGAATTAGATACTAGTTATTTATCACTACCCCTATTCTACCGTACTCCTTCCTTGCTTATTATTACCTAATTACCTTTTATTTATAATTTAGTTATATTGTAATTAACCAAGAGATGTATGTAAACTTTCTCGTAGTATTTCTATAAACACTAGCTTTCCCGACAGACGTTGACCTGTTGTCCTTACTATAATTACGAATATATCAACAACAACTGATGACGACTAATAATGTTCGATTTTTAAACTGTATTAACAAACTAATACGGGTTTACGACAGTGTTTTACTATTATTTCGAAGGCTGGCTTTGTGCGATCACTTCACAAACTTCACCATTAAGGTGGTATTGCTCAAAATCCCCGATAATTATGTGATTAATGAATTTATCTTTTTCGTGTATTATATAACCCGTTGATATTGTTTATCTTTTTCGTGTATTATATAACCCGTTGATATTATTAATCTTTTTCGTGTATTATATATAAATTCTCATTATTATAAACCAATAATAATATATACTTTTTTGAGAGAACGTATTCAAAATTCTCCGATCTTTTTTGTACAATTTATTAATAAAGTCACCCATTTGATGAGTTCACTTATATACTACTTACCACAATTTGTTGAAAAATATTTTTTAGAGTATATCAAGCGAGGCGACGCCGACGGCCGTTCGCGCGAAACTTTACGATAAATTCGAAGTCAATATTCATAGTAAGGACTACAGGACAACGTCTAACGTGAAAAATAGTTCAAAATAATTTCTATCAGTCAATATGACTGATTCATTACATATTTTACACCCTTGTCGGAACTCGATCCCGTATCTCTAACTCTCTTTAGTAAAATTAATAAGTTCTTATTATAGAAAAAATAATAATTAAACCCAAACAAATAAAATATGCACAAATAATGATCCTTCTTCGTTTTCCGATTCTCATTTCCTTCCTTTCCAATTTAATTTTGTATTCTTTATACGTTTTTTTTTTGCCTTCTGTTTTTTTTTGTGTCTAGCATCTGACTTACCGATATTTTCCACATTTTTCTTTATTTCTCTTTTATTTTTTCGTTCGTTTCTTCCCTCCTTCCGTCCAATATTGACATTTCTTTTCTTATCTAACGTCAATATATTGTTTTGCGTAAAAAGGTCAATAATATCTTGTCTGTCAAATCTCTTTATTTTTCACGTATATATATATATTTTTATGTTCTAGTTTCCTTTATCACGTTATATTATATTCTCTTTGGTAAAGCACTCCTGAAGAACTTTGTCTGGGTACCAATATTTCTCTCCTAGTGTTTATTTTATCAATCTTGTTAGCAATATATCTCGAAATACCATCTGTAGGTAAATAAAAACCAAATCCCAATATGAGGGAGTTGATAGGTTCCACTTATATTCTTTAACGGTTAGCCATTTTCCTTATTTTTGTCTTCTCAGTTAAACCCAAATACTTATATAGTAAGTTGCATTCTAGGGCTAGGTTTCTGGGTATCGATATCTGTATCTAAAATCATTTTTTTGTGCAAACGTTACATTTATTCGATTCTTTTTTCTAATTTACATTACCGACATCAGTCGATTTTCAAATCCTCAATCCATTATGTGTTTTTTTTTTGCCCATCACGCCGTGTCCAGTATTACCCTGTTTTTTTTTATAGATAGACTGCTATTAAACAGGGGTGAACGTTTCAGTTAAGAACGTTGTCAATATTGTTACCAAGTCCATAGTAACAAAACATTGTCATAGATTTTAAAGACTGCCGTGTTGTCAGACGACGGACCGCTCCCCAGGAACCTAGTGCATAAGGGGTAGGCGGAGAGAACAGGACCTCCACTCTCTCCTATCTAAGCACACTCTTCTTTCGCATCTTCCAACGACATACCATTTCTAATACAACCTCTCCTCTTTCTCTTAATTCTGACATGTCCTTCCTTGGGGACAGAGAATCGATGTGCTCGATCCACGTCATTCTCGGTCGTCCACGCTTTCTTACACCTTTCCTTTTAGCCTTATAAACTTTATTTGCATCCATTTTTTCCACACGCCCAAACCATCTCATCGACTCAAAAATCCCATGACCTGACAGCATTCGGAACCTAATGGATGCTATATCCAAAACGTCTAATATTTGAAATACTATAGGTAAGTACAACTAACGTCTTATTACAAAAAATCTCAATCAGAGATAGGTATATTTTACACAAGTGTTGCGTTCAGAGCGTTCATTTTGTCTGTTCACAAAAGGTAAAAAGTCGTAGAGCCCTGTCATGTTGCCTACCCCAAAAAGAACGCGTTTGTTTTGTATGGTGCCCTTTTGAAAACCTTTGTCGAAAAATACATGCGTGAACGGAGTTCGTATTATTTCTATTCTTTTCTGTATAGAATTTCACAATACTCGGCAAACAATTAGATATTGAAGGCTATAAATAAATATACTTCCATAAGTAGCAACATTATTGCCCCGTTTTGTCCTCTGAAAAGAAAAGAGTCGATATGTTTCCGAAAATAGGAATTCAATTGTAACCTTTTCGATCGTCCCGTTTCCAAAATTGTTAATATTAATAAGGTATGTATGTGGGTACATGTGTATAAGTAGGTATTTATTAAAATCATTCCATCCAGAAATACAATCACTGAGCATACGTACCTAGTTACCACTTGAACTATCTAAAACATCGGTCTTGAATGCATTTTCCTTAAAGTGAATAAAAGGAATAAATGTACGAAATGAAAACTTTTGTTTGTCTTTTGTTTATAAGTTTCGACCTTTCTGCTGATCAATAGATCCCGGATATGTCTGCGTGAATTGGAATTATGATTAAAAAACTTAAATTGTTCAAGGGTTTTCGTGGGATATCAGGGCCTTCTATTGATCTATGGTGAGAGGCTATCACTGTTCATTCTTTCTATGTATCGATGTAACATGACTCTCGCATGATAGTGTTTCTTTTTCTAACCCTGAATAGCACGTAGAGTCTTGATTTCAGCGAATATATCAACAACTGATCACTCGATTTTTAAATGGTATGAACAAACCACTACGGGCTTACTTGGTTCATTGGTATAAATCAGTCATCAGTTGTTGACATATTCGATAAGATCTAGTCCTAAAAAATGGACACGAGAATCTAGACAAACTTAGAAAGTTGTGTTAATTTCTTAACACAACTTTCAAACTTTAAAACTGATCACTGGCTGTTCGAAGCAGTGCTTAAGTTTCCTTGTGTCGGCTCTGAATTCAACTCTGCAAGTCAAAAGTTTGTGTAGGTATATTGGCACTTTGCTTTTTTACCGTATGTATAAAATCTTTCAATCACCCGACTTTTGCTGAAAATTTGCGGATTTCTTTGTAGACATCAGTTTGGCAAGATTATTTTCTTAATTTCTTGTTTCAATAATTTGTTTTTCAAGTCATATTATATTCTTTGCTCTTTGGAGACTATCACTCCTTCTCGATTCTCCAATTTATAAAAAATATCGTATTCGAGACCTCAATTGGGTGATAATTCGACGGTCGTCAACTGTATGTTGTGGAGTTTGTTTAATTGTGGCGCAGTAGGGATACCTCCTCTTATACCGCTCACTATGCTTTGGATATAAAATCCATCGCTGAGGGAGGGGGTAGGATATTGAGGGTAGATATCGCCTCCAGGGTTGGAACATCCAGCTGAGCTTTCCTTTATTTTTATTCACTTTTTAGGAAAACTTATCAAATATCAACATATTTCGTACTTATAAAAACACCCATGTTTTTTTGTAAAACATGGGTGTTTTTATTTCGTGAAATCTATTCCAAACATCGGATTGGATTCTTGCGGCGAAATCTGAATATATTAGAACACGTACCTAAATCTTACTGCGATGTTTTATAGGATCTATTGAAGCAAAAGATTCTCGCTTCAATAGATCCTATAAAATCAAATCAAATTCTGAGAAGTTAAGTGAACAATTGAGTCTTTCAGCAATAATTATTGGAATCTATTGATAAAGAAAGTCATAGAGAGATAGCGCGCTGTAGAGACCTTTATTGTTACCTCCTCATGCCTCTAAATGGACTCATAAAGGCAGCGTTGATTAATTGATTGAAACATATGAATATTGTGGAGAAATTTTAATCTATTTATTAGGATCCTGCAGTGATGGTTGTTAGTTCTATTCAAACATTATATTCTTGCGTCAAATATTTTTTTTTGTAGTATCGGACGCTTTTGGTGATGATATCTGATATTATGATCTATTACCTTACAATCGAGTCTCAATCTGTATTGGCCTGTCGCACGCGTAGTTTCCCTCTTCATAGCTGCCTGCCGTTATCCAGCCACTTGTGTACTTCTCCATTACCTATACTAATCAACCGTTTTTGCACTAAATCTCGATATTTTGGTTAGCTAGAATATTCACTGCTTTGTTATTAGACAAAACCTAACCTTTAAATAAACAGCTTTCAACCATTATCTAATTGTTAAAGTCACGGCTACACTATGGGTCATGCTGGCCAAATAGAGGCTCTGGCCCAGCATGGGCAAGTAGTGTGGCCTCTTCACCAATGGCCAATATCGCCCAATATTTGATATTGGCCATTTATTTATTTATTTTATTTTATTTATTCAAAAATTGTACACATACAGGCGAGTATAGATACACTTAAAAAACAAAATTAACAAAAATAATGGATGGTACAAAAATCCCAATCAGGCTTTAGCCTGTGTTTGGTATACAAAAAATATTAATAACAAACAAGTTCATAACTCGCCCCACGGCGTCATACTTGTATACTTGTGGATCGAGTCGGCAAATATCACCCATACTGGTACAAAATTGACATCTGTCATGTCTTCCATGTTGTCATTTTCACTGTTTTGTGCATTTTTTTTTTAGTTGAGAAAAAATAAATACATTTATCTCGTTATGAATTCACAGCGGTGAAAAGCCATACGAATGCTAAATTTGCAATAAAAACTTTACCATATCAGGATATTTATTTAATTTATACAATAGTTCAAATCAAACTGTAAAGAGCTAGGTAAATAAATATTGGTAAACAAAGTTTGCTAAACATCAATAATTGACATATCTACAATAATCTATAATTAAGCGAGCCAACTACTGTCAACGTTGGTCCAGTAGTGTAGCCAGGTGTACAAATATACTTGCCAAATGTTGCTACTTACCAATGATGGACCAGCGTCCCCATTTGGCCAGCCTGGATCAGCATGGCCCATAGTACAGCAGTGGCTTTAGCAGGCTGGCTGTCATCTTTAGTTTTGTATCGACACTGATATCCATAATTCTCAACATTTTGTTGACATCTTGAGCCAACAACCATAGGTTTATCGAGGGATGACAATGGATCTTTTTGATTGTCTTAATAAAACGGCGGCAAATTTGTTGGAATATTTTTGATTATTAGTATTTTATTTGCGGAATGCCGAAATTTGTTGTAAAATGGAGGTTATTTTGATTGTAGCCAGCTTAAAAAAGAAGTCAGTTTATCTCACCACGAATGTGTGGAGATTTTTTGTTTGTTCACGGTGTCGACATATTATTGTGAAGCAAATATTCCACCACTACTTATGAACTCTCAAAAATCTCGTCACGTTTTGAGGCCCTGATTCGAACCATTTAATATTCTCGTTAGAGTTTACATTCGCTCCGCAATTGGGTTGATAAGGTGGGTATAGTATTGACCAAAAAAGCAAATTGGTATATGCCAAAAGTTTTTGTATTACGAAAGATCATTTCGGTATCCTTTTTGAAAGGGCTCTAGGTTTCATTATTTAGACCGTGAAAGGTTGTATGTATTTAAGTAGGTAGGTACCTACAATATCCGGAACAGGCCGTAGTTGTTCGAGGTCCTTACCAACCCGCAAATGTGAGATTATACGGTCTATGAAATGAATCTCGGTGTTTTGAAAAATTATTCTGAATTGTCCTTTTAACGACAAAGGGTCAGGCCACTTAGCTATAATTACGTATATTATCAAGAAACCTAATGCTGTGTTTAAAACGTACGTAATTATACCCCTGGTCTAATAGAATAGCTCTTCGTTTTGATGTCTTTTGCCCTTTTTTCAAACAAATATTGCACGCACACTATTAGAACTTTGATTGTCTTTGCTATGCATCACTGGCGAACGTATTCTATGTTGATCTAGATATTATTTTATAACAAAACTAGCTTTCCTGACAGACGTTGTCCTGTGTGCCTAAGTAGTATGAATATTGAATTCGAATTTGTATAAGGATAAGCTCTTTACCTTTTAACCAATGTAATTCAGATCGACGCAGCTGTTTCAAACCATATTTTCCATCAAAATTCTGACATACGCACTATAAAACAACGGACAGTTACTATAAAACTTTAATTTATTTTAAATTTTTCAAATTTGGAATAAAAATTATACTGTTAAAAGCATTGAGAAGGATACCTACCTACTTAGAATTTTCTTGAATATTCTAATTATTCACGCTACTTTCTTATTTTTTCCTTTCATAAGAACCTTCCCCTGATAAAACGGAAAAAAAGAATACGCGAAATCGGTCCAGCCGTTTAGGCGTAATGCGATGACATCGGAAAATAGCTCTCCATATTTATAATATAGAAGATAAGCAGCCGAAATGGCCATTGAATACGAATACAAACTTTGCACACAAAATTTTTAAACGATATCACGTTCAACGGTTCATTCTCGTATTTGTAAAATAGTATACTTCCTGTTAAGCTGCCTAGGACAGGGAGATTAAGAGCCTAAAGATTTGTTCACTAAACCATAAATCATTACTCTCATCAATGAGGAAAATATTGCAGAAGAAACGGCAGGGAATTATTTATGAAAAAGCTTAAGTTAAGAACTAGTAAAATATTTGATAACTTAAGGGTGATTTGCGCAATAATACCTCTTTTTTCACTTTGACTTAATCGATTTTACTTACAATCTCGCGAATCCTCAACATATGAAGCTGAAATTTAAGTTTTACTGTAAAATGAACTTTGATTCAATAGTTTTGCTACTTTACAATTATTTTGAAGTTATTGTCTTTTTTCTGAAACGACTTTTGCTTGTTTTTCTAGAGTATGATTCTTGATCGTTAATACGGTCACCTCGGAACTAAAAAACGAGAAAGAACTGTCATCGCCCACGTGTCCAATATCAACGATCATAATAATCATTATCATGATAATCTAAAAGAAAGACGGGTTAGTGCGAACATTTGGTAACTCGAGATCGGCTTAACAGGTTCCCCCGATGTTTGATTTATTGGATTCTTTTCCGCTCCGGATAACAGAATAATTATTAAAAAGTTGAAAAATGCATAAGAAATAATAATATAAAATATAATATGTATTAAAGTAAGTATGGAAGGGATTTCATACGACGTCAACGCCATCTATGAAAATTTCTATAACAACAAAATTATTGTTTACCTGACAACCATTGGCATGGAAAATATTGGTACGCAGATTTTTGATGGAATTTTTTCGAGCTTTTAAAAATAATTTTTAACATTCAAACATATTTTCGTATAAACTATAAATTTAAAACCAATATTCATAGTAAGTAGGACTACTGCAGGACAACGTTTGTCGGGAAAGCTAGTATACTATATTATTTTCCAGTTCTGGCTCTATATTTATTTGGTATAAGCGCACCCTCATAATGTAACGGTTCTATTATGCACAATGCAATCAAACGTTTGAAATGTAATATTTGTTGAAAAAGTTCGAATGAAAGGGTCCAAGATTCGAGTTGAAGCTGTCGTCTGTACGTTCGTAATAATATTAATACTATTAAATTTACAGCGACGAAATTCTCATAAACCAAAAGAGAACATTTCAGAATGTCTCCCAGTGCCCCAGTGCTAATGTAATAATATAAAGCGTTGCTGCATCTTCCGGAATTGAATTTCCCACTTCGCATGAATTGTAAAAATATATTCGGAAGCGGAAAACAAACACGAAGATTTGTACTGGAATTTTCAAATAAAATATTTCGTAGTCCTTCGTGCAAATTTTTCTGTCGGATCGCTACAAGTCCAGATGGGAGGGCACACTGGACCACATTTATTCGACCCTACTTTTAAACCGACAAATTCGACAAACTGCTGGTTTATTTGTCATATTTTTAAGTATTTGTATTATATATTTAAAATAAAAAACAGGTTAAGAAGCTCTGATATATAAACGACAGGCCAAAATATAATATCATTTTGCTTAAAAAAAAATATTTTAATGTTGGTTACTATGAATAAGGACAGAACGCCGCACTATGGAGTAAAAGCTCTAAAACACCGGTCAAAAATATTTCATGCATGCCGCAAAATAGCTGTAATGTGTGTGTGTTTTCATCAACACCACCTATATAAGAAGGCCTTAGTGCTGCGTCACATCTGGAGGCCCAACATTCACTCACCTATATCTGTATGTACTTACCTGTGCACTATGATATCTGTCTACACACAGGCAGTCGTGACGCGGGAGGCCAAAAATGGCCGCCTGCACTAAGGCCTTCTTATATAGGTGGTGTTGGTTTTCATAGAGAGCACTGGTGATTTTTCAGTGTAGAACATTGTCTAACTTGTTACCGAAGTGATAACCAACATTATTGCCAAAAATTTCAACGACAGCCGTCTTGTCAGACGACGAACCGCTGACATTCAGGCGGTCGGTAAGTTCCGTCAGTAAAATGTAACCGTCATTTTACTAACGAATGTTTATAAGATCGGGCCTTGATCTTATCGGAATTTTACTATGTAGCTCAAACGCTTTCGTCTATTTAGTAGACATTGATTTTCTCGCAAATGTTATCGCGTAGAAGAAAACTATGGCTTGAAAATTTGGTTTAGTTGGACCAATTTCGTTATGCTCGTAAAAGTTTTACTTTATAACAATTAATTATTGTCAATATTTCAACATTCTTAAGCAATTTAGACATTATGTACCTTAATTAAAATGGAGCAGTCACGTAAAGATAGATCATTTAATTGTTTTAAAAACCCCTCTTTATGCATTTTCCAATTAGAAACTGGATTTTTTTTACTAGTCAATCAAACTCAATATATTTCGGCAACTCAGATTAAAATATCGTTTTACATGTCAACAATATTCGCCGTTTCCCTACTGATACTGTAGGTGAAATAACTTTAGATAGGATCTTTCATCTTGGGAATAGGTTGGAAATGGTTACCTTGTTTTAAGCGTGCTTTAGGAAAAGTGTATTGAACAATGGCCATGAAATTGTTGCAAAGGATTTTTTGGCAAGCTTTCGGAATCTCGCCAGAATAAGCGCGTGCATTGTGTGAACTGACGGGACGCTTTAGCCGGACATCCTTCGTTGTGAAGAAGCAACCTTCTAAAAATTCGTTCCAAAATTACACTAACTATTCTCCTTATTATTATATTTTCACTCCCATTCTGTAAAGTACATAGGAGGCTGTGATTTATGGACCACCACTTCAGCGTCTTTCTTTTCTTGTTTCTCTCCTTTCTAACTTCTCTCGTGTCCTTCTTTTTCGGGCGCCTTTCTCTCTTTCTCACTCGTCTCCTCGGTTAAAAACTTTTATGTCGCAGCCCTATGTATTCTTATTATTTGTATAAATAATGAAAACTCGCAAAGTCGGTGTAGTTTTCAGTTTCGGCGTAGTTTTATTTATTTACACCGAAACAAATTGCCTTTCATGAAGCATTTTTAGGAATAACCTTGTTTTTAGTTCGTCCCACTACGTATAAATAATAAATATAAGCCATAAAACTTAACAATTTTTGGCCGTATAGATATGACACGTCTTGTCAGCAACTCTTTTATTTTCATATCGATCATAGTTCTGCTTTCTTCACCTACATACACAAACTCCCTGATATTTGCCAACCTTTTGATAGGTTTTTATGTAGCCTTTTGACATTCTGTCCAAAATCTTAACACATTTTTATTTTGGCTTTTCCAGAAACATACGCTATCTTCCTAAAGAATGCTTTGTTCAAATTCAGTTTCTCGGTTCTCCAAAATTCTTGACGTTCAAGATTTCTTGAATCGATATTTTCCATATTGATATTAAAACTGTAGTCACGAAAGAGGACGATAGTCGGCAGCGTGTTTTGAACCCTCGATCGTCCAGTACGCAGAACAAAAATCGGCCACCGAAATTCTAAAGTACGAAAGACTACAAGGTACAATTTGTCATGTTTTACTATATTAAAAATTGTATTAAAAATCACCAATAACATTAGTCAACCTTTCAAGGAGCATGTATCATGCTGAATTCTTGAAAACTCTTGATACCTAAATTTGGAGTTGGTGAAATAGGTAAGAGATTCAAACCTTGGTTATTTATTGGTTCATAAAGTCATTTTATTCTTCAACAAGGTGTATTCGTGGATTTGGGTGCAGACCTATCCAAAGTTGAATGTAATTACGAAAAAAAGTTTTGTAAGTAACAGGCACCGAAGATGGTCAATTGACCGAAAGAGCTCTGTCATATTTATATATATTTATTTATTTTTTTAAATAAAAATTCGTGAAGTAACAAAGTTTATGTGTTTTGTATTTTTACAATGGACCTTCACAACGTTACTGCTAAAAAAAAATACATAATTGAATGTAATGATTTTATTGTTTATACAGTACTTAAGTATTCTTGACTTTTCTATTGAAAGCAGATGCTGTAAATTACCATTTGTGGACCTTTTTAATTACGATGACGTATCTTATCCGAGTATTGTCCTTCTGCAACTTCCGGAGCCACTTTGTCCCGTCAATAAACCTCATATCGGATACTAGGAGAAGAAGTTACTGTAGATTTCCGGTTACGATTTTCCGTAATTCATTCCTTTTAAGTTTTAATCGATGCTTTGTAAATTAATGTTCGATTTATTACATTTTAAGAATTTACACATTCTATTTTTATTTTTCTACACTCAAATGCCGGTTTAGTCAAAAATTAAGAAAGAGGCTAAGTTTCCTTATGAATCAAACGAATAAATACGTGCTTCGAATTCTTTCTCGAAGGTTTTTCGAGTAATCTTTCTTAGTATATTCGTCTCACTGGTACGAAGAAGACGGCATCGGCTTTGGATTCTTTAGAATAAGTCATTATTGGACAAACGCATGTTTGTAGACTCCGATCTTATGGGGATATTCGAATATATAATATGTTCAAAGAACTAGTGAAGACCTATGTGTGGAGCATCTTGCTGTATGGGTGTGAGACATGGTGCCTAACCGAAAGAGAGAAAAAGAGACTAGAGGCTTTCGAGTTGTGGACGTATAGAAGAATTCTAGGAATTTCCTGGACGGACCACATCACGAATGAGGAGGTTCTAGACAGAATCGAAGAAGGGAGGCACCTTGTTAAAACATTATCAGAGAGGCGGACCAGATGGATAGGCCACATACTACGCCACGACATCGACAATCTCCTGCACACCATAATAAAGGGCATGACTGAGGGTACGAATGCTAAGGGGCGTCCGCGTCGAGAGTAGCTTCAACAATTATTTGAGGATATGAGGATTGAGACTGCAGAGAGAGAATATGTTCATGTTTCCATATCGCATCTCTAAGGCACCGTGA
The DNA here is from genome assembly GCA_963576905.1 of Mystacides longicornis. Taxonomy (NCBI): domain Eukaryota; kingdom Metazoa; phylum Arthropoda; class Insecta; order Trichoptera; family Leptoceridae; genus Mystacides; species Mystacides longicornis. Next base: position 30,097,006 of record OY756425.1, read on the forward strand.
TAAAATAATATATTTCTTATTAAAATTTTGGCATGATCAACTTTAAACCTTTCGTTGAAATGTTTGCGCGAATAAATAAAATATGAAGGCATATCAAAATATATCCGTGACGAAGATGGATATCGCTCCCAGAAATATATTGGAACATCTAAGTGTGAAGGTGGTGGCGGAAGGATGGATTTATCGTCCTCCGTGAGGATCAGCGTGTCGTTGTGATTTTTATGGCAGTTCCGTCACATCTACTCTGATACCATTTCATGGCTGGGAATTGCTTTCTGCGGATATACGATCAGTCTTTCGATTATATTTATGTTAGAGTTGTTATTTCTTATTGCCTATTTTTTCGCTTCTTTTGTTTCGATAAGTGTGTCGCTTCGAATTAGCGCGAGAACCCTGTAAGTCAAATATGAGAGTGTTTCAGTGATAGGGCACTTGTTAAGTCGAGTTTAGAGTATTTTTAATTTTTTGAAAAGAAGACAATATTGGACAACTAAGTATGGAATAAAATATTTGGCAAATCACCCCTTCGGCTCTGATAATAGACTCTTTTCATGAAAATTTCCATGACGTTTTTTATTTTAAAACTTGAAATTAATAAAATTTTATATCGAAGTTGTTCTGAACCGTTTTGAATTAATCTTTTCGGATTTTCAGCGACACTCTCGTTTACAGCGGCAATATCTTGAAAATACCGATGGATACAAGGAGTCTTAATCTATTTACATAGTCGATCTATTTTCTGCAAATGTTTGACCACCATTCGAATAGTTGACCCATTAAGCACACTATCTCATCGTTACTTTCCCCATGTTGTAACAAGTTTTCACAATTATTACTATTACGAGTTCTATTGTTCTTATATAGAGGATACCATTTTTAATAATTGGAATAAACATAGGTGACAGCTGTCAAATTTCAGTAGGATTTTTACAATATGTTTAATAATAATATAACACTTTTCTATACAAAGGTGTCAGTATAGCCGGCGGAACTTATTGCCTGAGGCAATTTTTTCCAGTCAACCGGTCCCGTCCAATCTGAGACAGGCCAACCCCGGGTAGAAATTTCAAGTGAAAAAACACATTGAAAAACTCTGACCCGACCGGGAATCGAACCCGGGACCTCGGATCTGAAGTCCACGCTAGTACAACAATATGTTTACTAAATTGATTTATAATAATGGCTGTATTCCCCGTTTCTTTGTGTGTTTTTTTTATTTTTCAAAATTTAAATTCAGAATGTCTTTTATATGACTAAAGTCTCATTTAAACATTTCAAAATATCTAATTTGATTTTTGTTGTTGTTGTTTCAGGTAAAGACGCTGTTTTAGAAGCTATGATCGTTTAGTTTGGAGATATACCTACTGTCACCTTATTGATTGAAGTTTGTATCTGGAATATTATTTTAAATCATATTTATGTTCAATTTAGCAATTATTAAAACCTTAAAAAAAAGTATAATTTTCCTACATTGAAGCATGAAAGTACGCACCTAGTAAAAAAATCAAAATGTTTTTGTGAATAAACATACGGGTCTCTGGTACGAGGACATCAAAGATATGTGAGTGAGTAAGGGAGATCATATAAAACAGTGTTTCATATCGTTCACATTATTTAACTTTCCATTGTTTTTATTTCATTTCCTCGATATATAATATTCTATTACTACCGTATACTATTCCCCCACATTACTTATATCCTCTTCTTTCTATACACACTTATCTCTACAGATTCTAAGCGGAATTAACAAAAAAAAAGGTTGTACTATTTTTGGAGTCCTCGATAGCATTTTGCTAATTGCAGTTTGAACGTGTAGGTATTGTTAACATTTTATTTTATCTCCTACGGGCTTACGAACATCTTATAATGCTGTTTCGAAGGTCGGCTAAAATGTCAGTCCTTCAACGTTGACAAAAATCAATAGAAGGTCGAATTTCAAATCTCCTACTATCGGTTTATTATTTTTAATCGAATGTAAATTAGGTCATGAACGTTGCGCAAGATCGAGCGCAATGGAGAGCTTTTGAAGCCTCTCTATGCCTCTGAGGGGATGTAATAGAGAGACTTAGTTAGTTATGTTAATTTGACAAATTTTAGATTTTTTTGTTCTATGCATTAAGTCATATAATATTATTAACATATTGAACACATCTAGGCCACTTTGCAAAGTCGGGCACAATAATTCTTAGTTAATTATTTGAAGAAATTCGAAGTTATGAATTTTTCTGCTTTCTCTTAGATGACAAAGTTGAATATTAAACAATAAATAATTATAACACGCAAAAATTCGATTTTTTACTTTCTTCCCGAAAAGCTACTCACATTCGATTTTTAACACGATTCGACCATCAATATTGATATTTTTCTATGACTTTGTGAGTGAATGTTTAGAAAAAGTTTGAGAAATATTTTTAACATTGTTTCTAAATTACCAACAATTTAAGGCAAATATATTTACTTTCTAAAGCTTCGATGCCGAAATTTATAAATATTTTTTTGTCTAGTGTACAAATAACGCTGCCTGGCACCCGCCGCCCTTAAAAACCATTACGCATGCAAACCACGTGAAGGCTCCACGTGTCGAATCTTTCTCATGATATGACACCACCCCTCCACCGATGGTATCAGCAAAACCTTCCCTCAGAACACACACCCCCGCGCAGTCATTATATCCAATACTACCTTTACACTGTATGATGTCATATAAAATAATTGCGTAATTAAATTTTGCAATGCAGACTCTAAAACCTGAACCCCTCTCTCCAACAACATGTATTTCATGAAAATATCAATATTCACGGTATCTTGGCTTACCCAAGATGAAAAGGAATTTACTCTCGACATCTTTCACTTCAAACGAAGCTTATGCTATGGAAAAGGAAGAAGTTTGACGTCGGGGATCTAACCGACGACCTTCAATACGAAAATCGGCGACTGATTCGCTAGCCTACGAACCACTTCATGTTTCATCGTATCGAAGGCTTTCGTTAAGTCATTATTACTTTTAGAACAATTTAAAACGTTCGTTACCAAGATTTACAGCATGGAAATCTTCTAGTCCTATCTTCGGCAGAATTAAGGACCCGCGTTTCTAGCACTCCCATGATGAAAATAAATGTTTGACATTGGGTCAAGGACCTTGTATTTAACTATTATTATCGGGATTGGAGTTTATACAAATAAGCATTTTAAAATAGTGCCGAAGTGTGAAAATACAAAGAACGCCGATCGCTGTTTTCTATGCATTTAAATGGGCATGCCGGAAAGCGGGTTCCTGCTTTTTGCTGTGCCTATCCCATTTGGGTTAGTTGGTAAGCTGTCCTCCCTCTGTATATTGGTTGCGTAATGTGTTTTTTATGTCAAATTTTGTGTGTCGTTTATTATACTTTCAATATACAGTAAAGAATAAAAAAATCAAATGCAAAGAAACATTTTAAGTGCCAGTCAGAATTAGCGTTCTACGTGTTTTCACCCGAATGCTAAATGGGACTTATTCGGCATTGAAAATACGTGAAGTTATTTTTGGTCCGCTTCACTAATAATTGTTCGATAATATAAAATGTAATTCTTTAATCTTTCAGAAGTAAATATTCTATTTTTTTATTATACGATAAAATGAAATGGAATTTTTGACAATAATTAAAAGTGCCAAGCCGATAGTTTAAGGGTAGGTAATTAAAAAGAATTAAAATTTCACCACGTCATCTTAACATTGTCAAGCGACTGCCTGAGCGATTTGTCAAAGTTCTCCTGTGTTTCTTTTCAACACTGTTAACTAGAATGATCTTAAAGAAAAAATAACAACTAATGACTTTAACAATTCATTACTAATGTTCGATTTTTAAAGGGAACAAACCACTACGGGCTTACGACCGTCTTCTACTGTAATTTCGAAGGCTGGCTTAGTGTGATCACTTTACGTCAACAACGTTCGCCATTAGGTGGTAATGTTTGTCTCCGAAACTCCTTTATGCGATACGTTAAAAGTTGTATTCTCAGCATTATAGTTTGAAGGTTGCCACGAGTACTACACTGTATATAACTGTCTGTTTTTAAGAATTCTGAAACATAAGGATTCTATGTCAGCTAGCTCTCCCTTCCTTAATGAAGCCTGACGTGATGGGGTACAGCTGATGTATTTACGAACATAAATTTTTATGTGGTGAACTTTGAAAAAAAATATAATACGCAGCCAGCCCCTTTCCTCGTTTGAGGGTGCCGATGTAATTTGTGCGAGTGATTCGAAATAATATTCGGGAGGGTTATTTTTGTATGTAAATTTTAATCAGCATAAAAAACAGACAAATGTGTTTCTAAATATCTTGATACGCTCAGACGACGACTGAAACAATACCGGGCAATTTGTCCCGCTCGTTGGGGTGGGCGATTTCACCGGCTCAATTATCAGATCGGTCGGTCTGATTTTTTCCGCCTATCTTCTCATTCACTCCCACTTTGAAAACAATGAAATCGGCGTAACTTTTACATATTTTGTTCGCTATCAAAAGGGTGTTTTGTACGGGTTTTTTTCTTAATCCATCAGCTCTCAGTAGGTAAGTTTCGACTTTTGAGAAGAAATAATACTAGAGAAATAATGTGCTACTGCGCATGGTTCCGACAAGTACCACGTGACTGCTGTCAAAACTTATACAAACTGTGACGTTTGTCGGTAGCGGTGTGTGCCATTCGATTTTTTATTTTTAATTAAGGAATTTTATGTTTTAATCATATGGCGATGCTGCATCACCCGAATACGGGTGCTAGCCTCAAAAAAAAAATCATATGGCGTTTTTTTAACAATAAATAAAATAAAAATAAATAAATAATTAGTTAAAGGAAGTACCTATGGGCTTTGTTATGTTATCTTGTGCTTGTGAGTGAAAGTAAAATGAATTATTATTGATAACTTATCTGCAGTCACGTGACTGTTGAATAAAGGAACCAATCCAAAAAAGTTCTTTAATGGTATTTGCACTCAGTGGTTTCGACACCGACTTCCTGAATCTACCTGGAAGACACTAAATAGGTGTACAAAATGCAAGAAAATGTGCACATGTCTCTTGCAGTTGTGGCGAGACTCAAAGTGGCAAACTTCTCTTCTGCCGAGTTTTGAAGGTCTTATTAAAGGAAGTTGTTGGTAGCATAGCGGTTATGACGTCGACTTTCGTACTCGATCCTAGTTGCCAACCAAGTTCCTTGCTGGTCAGCTTGTTAATCTTTCACATCTTCTGGTGATTATATGAACGAATTTACTGCTGACATCCTATTAAGTAAAAATATATGAGTAGGTATGTTAAAACAATGTTGTAATTATTGAACATTAAGAAATGAATCATCCATTCGCAGTGTAATAATTATAAAAGGCACTTTATTCAATTACTTGTCTAATAACTTCAAAAAGGGGTAGCACCCTTATTTCATTTCTACATTAAATATTAACCATAGAACATGTTCTAAATAGTTTTGTAAGTACCAACATGATCGATTTGAATACCATTGTTTATGTTATTTTTTATTCTTCTTCACTAATAAATTATCTATGGAAATATTTCTTCGTTTATTTTTGTTGTCTCTCACGTCAACTGTCAATCACGACATTATAACAAGTTTTTGTAAACAACAAAATGGTATACATACCTAAGGATGATTAGAGTAAAATTAGTGTGTTCACTCAACACAGCGATTTGGATGGCGCTCGCGATGTTCGAATAAATTGAAAACAATTTTATTAATTCTCCTCTAATTTACATTATTATTATCTATGGATACGGCTCCTCGTTTTTTCTTTCGTACGTCAATTGTCACTCATATAATTAGACATAAGAAGAACGATCGGTAGGAAGTTAGTTTGCTCACTCGACACAGCGTTTCGGGTGGCGCTAGTGATGTTGGCAGGATTTATTAGACGAGGCTTCAACACTAATTTGGATTAGTGTGTAATTCGATTTATAATCAATGCAGGGTATTTAGTAATCTCTGTATTTGGGCGTTTAGTACAGGGTGTTTTATCTATGTCGCCTCTTATTATTATTTTCTTGTAGAAAGGAAATTAATCGGCAAAATAATTTTGACTACCTATTTGCTTTCTCTAATGGGGTGTTATGTAAGTACTGCTTTCCTTATGTGGTTGGTCCTGATTCGGAGGTACTAGAACTAGGTACTTGCTTTTCATCCTCCTTATATGTTATGAATCCCAATCGCCCGGAAGAGCTAAGAGAACGAGTTGAACTAGCCAGTCGTTTTATGCACATGAAGTTTCGCACCAGCCTGTAGTAAGATGTTGTAACATTTTTTTAAAGGGGAAGATTTTATGCACACTGCAGTATTATCTACCATGAAATAACGTTCTTACTATTGAGAAACACCCTGTATTCCTAATTACCCACAATACTATTAAATTTATGTTGTGACGGAGTAAGAAGTTATTCGTGAATTATTATACGTACTAGCTGTGCCCCGATGTTTTACCCGCTTACATCTTTTCTCTGTTATGAATTGTCTAATGTTTCTTTTTTTATATTCAGTAATTGTGTTTATGCAAACAAGATTTTCACTTTATATAGGTTTTCTAACTAGCTTTACCGACAGACGTTGTCCTGAGTAGTCCTTACTACGAATATTGACTTCGAATTTGTAATTTATACAAAAATACGATTAGAGTTTGAATGTCTAAAATTTATTTCTGAAAACTTGAAAGAAATTCTATCAAAAATCTGCGTACCAATGTTGTGAAACTCAATGGTTGTCAAGTATTTTCACAAATGGCGTTGTTTTCAGTAATTTCGTTCCACACTAACTTTAATATTATATTTTATAGAATTTGTTATCCATTTTTCGAAATTAATAATAATTATCCGGAGCGGAGAAGAATCCAATAAACTAAGCATCATAAAAATTTGTTCAGCCGATCTCGAATTATAAGTGTTAGCACTAATCCGTCTTTCATTTCTATTATAGATAAGTATGTTTTCTTTATTCTGTGCACATATACGTCTTCTGTGAATATATTATGTATTTGTATGAATGTAGTGGTTAGGATCACAATAATCTAGTATGTATGTTTTATATTTTCGTGGGTAGGTAAGCACCTCCATTCCACCAGCCTATCCGTTCATATGTGAATGTATTACCTAAAGATTTAATTAAAATTATTAATTCATGGATTTAAAAGGGGGCGTTTTGGAATTAATTAGATTAATCAAATTGAATTTATATTTGGAATCAATGCTCCGCCGTTTCGGAATCAACTACGCATAATCGAATTTCGAGAACGCGTTGTAGCTTGTAGATTTTTCGGATTTCAATTTTAATCCTTTGTTGTTGAGTTCCGGATTATACAACTCGCTAGTGATATTATTAAAAAAACCATACTATTTTACATTTGATTTTATCTTTACATACAACTGACTAATTTCGTCTGTAAACCTATGTATTATTTTTCACACAAGCCAACCAACTATTTTTTTAAAGTGAATCTGTGTTCATCGAAAGTGAACACGGCAACACTCTTTTTTCATAAGTTTCCTTTAAAATAAATAACGCGTTTCATAACAACAAAATTACATTTAATTTATGTTAAAGTCCCGTTGTTGGCACAAAAATCGACTTTAGTGTAGTTCAATCTTGTCCCGGAGTTCATAGAAAAATTCGTGGCGCTGTAACTGTCTCAAAAATGATGAACGTGTACGGTGACACTGTGGACAAAAATGACCAAAAATGGTAAAACGAAAAAACATGGTAAAACGGGAAGAATATTGTTGTTTACAAATTTCATTTACTATTTCATAAACCATAATAATAAATTAAGAAAAATAACGACACATTGATGCTTTATTGAGAAACGAAATGGACAGATTAACAGAAATTCCGCGAAAATATTAGTAAACAACCTAATTTTCTTCATAGATTTCCATAGTAAAATTATCAACTGCTACCAACTTTCAAATATTTTTTTATGAAACGCGTCAACTTAAAGGAGACTTTAAATTTTAAAAGTTCCTTTAGTAAAAGAGTTCTTTAGTCGGTCAAACATATATTTTTAACGTATTTATTTTTATAGTAAGCACTTATCACATTATCGGCGTATTTTTTCATGATAGTATCCGATACCACCACCAAGGCGTCTATTCATTCAGTTCGCCCCTTCAGTGGTAGGCCGGGAGCGCTCCTACTGACACCCTTTTGATGTCATCACACCGATGACACTTGACACACTCTTTCTTTACCGGTACCCTCCCCTCTCCGCCATCGTTCATCCCTCTCTTTATCCTTCTTTCTCTCTCTGTAGCCACGGGACCCTCTTTCAGGATTTGGAACGCTTCCGAGTGCCTCCCGGCCGGTCCTCGTGTTCAAGTGGCCTCTGCCTACCTGTTCGTATGCCCCTCTCATTGCCGCTATAATTTTATTTTTATTTTATTTTATTCGATCAACGGCAATAGCCTTTTACATGTTAAAAAAAATAACAATCATAATATTTTTCACTCCAACAACACAGCAATATAAATAAGTAATATATAAGTAATACTATATAATATCAACAAATAATAAATATTGTAAATCACAAACGCAAATAAAAATGTCAACATTGAACAGTAATAAAAATATAATCGGCCATAACGAAGTAGGCAGTCAAATAATACAAATTTAATGTCAATAATAGCAGGATGTCAGGTAATACTAATGTCAAAAAAGGAAATTATCATATATAAAAATATCAATGTCATGCATATATGATTAAATTCTGGTCAGAAAGGTGAATAAATGTCGATGAAATTTGGGAAAAAAAAAATATTGTGGTCAAAATAATGAAAAAAAAATGCACATAGTCAAACAAAAATACATACATGTACACATAAATAAATACATCCTCATGCATATACAAACACAAACAACTTCGAAATGCCCAATGTCAATTTTAAACATTTAGAAAATTAATTACGTCAATTTTGAACTTAGGTAAACTGTCAACAAAAATATCGGTGATATTGCCTACCAGATTTCCCAGTCTGTGTATTCTGACCATGGGAGAATAGAACGTGTAATTATTTCTGGTAAGAGGCTCCCGAAACAACACTGCCTGTCTAGTACATCTCGTGGGGATACTGAATTTGATTAATTCTAGCAATTCAGGAGAATCAATTCCACCATTAACGAGTTTGTAAAGGAAGCAAAGGTCAAACAGTGTTCTTCGGTTTTCCAGGCTGGGGAGTCTAAGATCATTCATCAGAGCCGAGTAATCAATGTTTTCAATGGGTATACCGAGTTTAAAATTAATCACTCTCAAGAACTTTCTCTGGACTCTCTCTATGCTTTTGATATGGACAGCATAATTTGGGGACCATACTACAGTATTGTACTCCAATAATGGTCTCACGAGAGAGACAAAAAGCAATCTATAAGACCGAATCAACCGGAGATCGGAGACGAGTCTAAAAATGAATCCCAGAGTCCTCATAGCCCTGCTGACAATTTCCTCAATGTGTAAATTATAAGTCAGATCCTCGGAGAAGGTAATGCCTAGATCTCTCAAGTTTGAGACACACTCGAGTGAAATACCATCAATTGTGTAGTTGAAAGAAATTAGAGATCTAGTTTTGTGAAATCTGATGACTTGACATTTGGCTATATTAAGGTGAAGTTTATTTTTCTTGCACCAGTCATTCAAAGAGTGAAGATTGTTTTGCAGGACTATACAGTCCTCCGTACTCTTTATAGATTTATATAGCTTTAAGTCATCTGCAAATAATAATACCTCTATATCTCCGAAGATCTCGACTATGTCATTTATAAAAATATTAAATAACATTGGTCCCAAGTGCGATCCTTGCGGGACACCACTATATGCATATATTACAGTATCTGACACGCTATTACCTATCTTAACCTTCAGAGTCCTTTCACTGAGGTAACTTTTTAACCAGTGGTAGAATACGCCGTCGACCCCGTACCCACGTAACTTGTAAAGTAGCATATCATGAGACATTTTGTCAAAAGCCTTAGAAAAGTCCGTGTACACGGAGTCGACTTGCCCTCTCAGTGCAAGTGTTTTCACTATTTTCTCTTGGTAAATAATTAAGTTACTTTGTGTTGACTTATTCGGTATAAAACCATGTTGTAAGTCAGTTATTATATTATTAAAGGGTTTTTTGATCTTCTCTACTAAAATGGACTCAAAAAGTTTAGGAATTGCGGACAAAATGCATATAGGTCTATAGTTATTAACGAGACTATTATCACCCTTCTTTAGTATTGGATTTATAAATCCTACTTTCCAAATATCAGGAAATATGCCTGATTTTAAGGATGACGAAAACAAGGCATGCAGACACATGGCAAAAGTGTCGACACAATTCTTAATAAATACGTTGGGGATGCCATCAGGACCCGACGTTTTTGAAGCATCTAAGGCAAGGATCGCACTTTTTACCTCGTCTACTGTAATGTAAATTCTGGGCAGATCGATAATCCTATTGGAGAGAAGATCAGGATGATTGCATATATGTGAAGATGGTAAATCATAAACACTCTGAAAATAAGAAGCAAACAGATTAGTTGCATCTTGGGCAGATTCAGAATGCTGATTATTGTAAAATACTTTAGATGGTATTTCAACCCGATCTTCCCTCATTCCATTAACAAACTTCCACAAATTCTGAGATTTCCCCGGCAAATCATTTTCAATTTTATCAATGTGATTCGAATAACACTGCTTAGCTAACTTGGAACACTGTTTACGTAAACTAGAGAAATAAATATAATCATTCTCATCTCCAGTCTCCTTATATTTCTTATGCGCAAGCTTCTTACTTATTACCAGATGTTTCAGCTCTTTACTAAACCACTTGGGATAAAGCGAAGGCTTCACACATACTTCTGGAATATTAGCATCAATACAAGATTGTATGTTTTCATAGAAAAGACCAACAGCAGTGTTCAAATCAGGTTCATTGTATAAAAAGTCAAAGTTCATATTTCCTAAACAAGTATTTATATATGGGTAATCAGCTCCATGGAAATTTCTTTTAAGGATTTTTCTGTTGTCTGTATTTTGCAAACACGAAGTAATAGCAATATCGAGAGGAGGATGGTAAGCATCGGCAGGTAGGAGAACTGATGTAGACTCACTGACAGATGTTAAATTGGGATCCGATGTAAATACAAGATCTAAGGTCCTCCCGTGGCTATTTGCAACATCATTTACTTGCAACAGATTAAGAAAGTTAACTAGGTCAACAATCTCAGAAGCCCTTTCACTACCGTTACTGTTGGAGATCTGTAACTCGGCAGGACCGTGATCATTGTCAGTAACGTCTACAGTCCTCCAATCACATTCAGGAAGATTAAAATCGCCTGTTAAAATCAGTTTATGTTTTTTAAATTTGGATCTTAGGATTTCAACCTCCTCATGATAGTTTTTGTAAAGTGTTACATCAGCGCCTGGCGGAATGTATACACAGCCAAATATAATTGACTCCAAGGGGAGCTTAACCAAGACAAACACCTGTTCGAGGTTCATATGCTTTGTCGATAACCTTTTACTGGATAAGTTTTTGGATACTGCTATCAGCACACCCCCACCCCTCGACTTGCCACTAGTACACGAATTTCTATCACATCTAAACACATTGTAATTGCTGGAGAAACCAATTTCGGAGTTGCCAATGCCAGGACTTAGCCAAGTCTCTGTGAGTAGAATAATTTCATAAGAAAAGTGAGGAAGAGACTGGCGAAGTTCGTGCAGTTTTGTATTTATTCCGCGAACGTTTTGTAAGTAGCATAAGAGTTTTTTGAATTATTGCTGGTCACAATTTTGGGACAACCTTTTATAAATTTGATTAATAAATTTTTTTCCCCCTTCCTGGTCCTGGTATTTAGTTCTTCCTTCAATTGTATATATTGGTTTCTTTGGATAACGGTTTGGTCTCTGTAGATCCTATGATGACTTGACAAATTCATTTTATTCTTCATCACTTCGGCAACTTGAATTGGACTCCTTAGTACAACTTTGATAGGTCTTGGTTTGTTGTTTCTTTTTCCCAGTCTGAAACACCTTAGATCGGAAAGGGATATTGAGCTATCAGCACCTTTAAGAAAGTTGTATACCTTCATCCTATCTTCATTAATGATCTCAGACCGCTCCGCTAATGAACTCTCCTCCATATTACAAACTATTATATTGTTTTTTCTTAGGCTTCTTTCTTCAATTTCACTAGCTATTGAGTTCATTTCTGTGACGTCAAGTTTTTTAGTACTCTCCAAATTATCAATCTTCTTTTCTAAATTGTTTATTCTTTCTCTTAGAAGTAGATTTTCGGCAACTAATTCATCAATGATGGACAATTTAGATGTTAAATCATTCATTTTAGTGATAATATTTCTATTTTGAGACATCATTTCTTCTTTCACATCTTTAATGCTATGGTGTAGGCTGCTCAAATTTTGTTTTAATTTTTCATCTATGGTGATGACGTCGTTTATAGAGACATCTTTATCAACACTCTGTCTCTTCCTTCTGTCGCTAGATGGCGCTGATGATTTATTTTTGCCAGCGGAAGCCTCTCCCTTGTTCGTAGTGATCTTAGCGCCAGATGTCGTTGGTGAATTATTTTTTGTCATATTATTATTCGTCCTTGTTCTGGTTTGGATCTTGGATAAATTATTTACTTCCATTGTAGTGATTTTTTTAAATTAAATATGTTGAAAAAAAATCTAGCGTACGAAGCGACCACACCGGGGATCGAACTCAAGCCCACCGAACAGACAAACTACGTAGGGACGCCGCCTCAAGTATCTCAGCTACGACCGTGCGTGACGTCGTTGAGAAATATCCAGTACATATAATTTGGATGATGCAGTACAAAATATTCAGCTACCCACTGGATGTATTTTTGATGTTATTGGCGTTGGCACTTCAATAATATAATCAAGATAAGATTCAGTACCTTATATGAATGATATGAAGAAATGTGTATGTTCAGAAGATGCGCGGTGCTTTGATTGACTGCTGTGCAACTTTTAACAACTCAAAACACAGTAGAAAACACAATTATTATTTTAAATTGCAGGAGCGAAAATACTACGTCTGTCAAAAATAGTGTTGTTATCAAAAAAAAAAAGATAAAAATATAGATAATAGAAAAATAATAATTATTACATACACATTTTTTATTAACTTCAATCGAATTTTATTTTGATTTATTTGAGATATTATTTATCGAACAAAAGTGAGTTTTTTTTTATACCCATCGTCGTTTTGCTATTCAGACACTCAAAAAACAATTTTGCCAAATTGTTAACCTCTATTGAACTTCTTTGATCGTTTTTTTAACAAATTAATATGTCTCGTTTTGTGAATAACCCTCTTGAATCTACTATCATTAGGTAATGTTTCAAAATATTTAGAATGCGTAGTCAAAAATTTATGTTATTTTTTTTAATATAAATTCCTTTTAAATACGGTACTAAATAGCGAAATATACGTACCTACCTATCTTCCAAAAAAAAAAAATGAATCTGTGATGACTCAAAGTGAACACATTACACTCTCTGACTCTTTCACAGTAAGCTACAGTAAGCTTTTGTCGTGAAGAGGAAAATGGTCGGCATTTGAAATCGATATCACGCGCGAGCTTCAGGACGAAAGCCGGCGTCGTAACAGTCAGGCCAAAACCAACCAAAAGTTTTTTTTTTGACAATATGCAGTTGAGTATTTTTCGAAAATATCGAGTTTTTTCCTTAAAAATTAGTATTGAGAAGAAATGTGTGACGTTTAGCGGGTAGTATTGATTTAAACGCTAAAACAAACGCTCAACTATGGAACCTAGATAAAAGGTGAATTCTCATCGACCACGTGACCTCCGCCATTTTTAAGTTTGCTGTCCCTGCGGTGTGTTGTTGTTTGTGCTGAAATTCTTGTAGTGCTGTATTTGAATTGTGTTTTCTCAATTAAATACGATTAATATAATTAATAAGGCGGCCCCAAATTGTTCCAAAGGGATGTTCAGTACTATTTACGAGTACGAGTATTAAAAAATTGCGGACATCCCTTTGTTAAGCATTTGACAGCTTCGTTTGAGTCTGCCGCCATTTATATCCTAACCTCAACAGTTACGTCGTTCGACAAAATTTGATGTGTCTCAATTTCAAGAGCACCTTCCTAGCTGTTTATTTTATTTATCGTATGGTCATCACATCTTAGAGTTAAAAATTACAATCACTATCCATTTAACATACTTTGATAAAATTAGCACGAGCAAGCTCGATTGTCAGATGTTTAAGTCTAAGTTTAAAATGTATTCTGTTGCCAATTCGTCCTAGCTGTATTCCTAGCTGTAGCTGTATTTTCGTAGTCCTAGCTGTTCTGTATTCTGTTGCCAATTCGTCCTAGCTGTATTCCTAGCTGTAGCTGTATTTTCCTAGTCCTAGCTGTATTTCCTAGCTGTATTTAGTTCTTTTAACAATATGTACACTAACGTAACATGTATCACATGTGACTTATTTCCCCATCTCTTGGATTTTTAAAAAAACCAACGCAATTATAGAGGATTTGTTTTTATTACAAACTTATGATCCGTCGAACTTCATCCCGCATCCGAATCAACAATACCTAATTGTTACATTAATGCAAAAAAAATATTAACTTAATTTAATTTTTATGTGGTAAATTGTATTTAATTCATGTAATACCTAAGTCATAATTAAATTATTTTTTTTTAATCTGGATTTAGTCAAAGTTCGACGGGAGAGCCAGCTAGTAATACTGCTAATATTACACTTAAAAAATTCGCATTATCGAGTTGACGTTGTCGTATAAAAGCTAGTGGGGTAACCTACCCAAGCCGAGGGGTCCCGTGAAGTGCTCTCCAGTCCTACCCCGAGCACTCCTTTGTGTCGACATTGCGTGTGCTGGCAGCCCCTGCACATGACCTGACTTAACCCCGTCGCTGTTGAACTACTGACACAAAGAACTCAAAGTCCAAGAGATTCAGGTGGTTTTTTTTTATTCAGCGTCAAACGGTTTGTATCATAATAATTCTTCCCCATAATCCCTGTACTGTACGTATATATTCCTATCGAATGTGCTGCTTTATATGCCTATAATCTATTTCATACATATATTTTTACCTAACATTTTTATTGGACAATGCAACGGCACGTCTTAATTGCGCCAAAAGTTGTAATTTCGTTTTTTTTTTGTTGATCATTCCCTTCAGAAAAAGCGAATATCTGTTGGATCTAATCTGTCGACGTAATAGTGTGTTTTTTTTATATTTACAATCATTTAATCATACTTATCGATTTAGTAGTTTATTCATTTATTTATTTATAGGTATACAAAGAAACAAAATAAAACATACTTACAACTATGACGCAATAGATGTTCGTTTTTGCTACCTCTTTAGACAGAGTCTGTATCGAGTGTGATATTTAAACAAATTACCTACATACGAATGAATGAAACAATTCTCGAAAAAAGTGTTGACCCATTGGTTCAGTCACCGACTTTCGTTCTATATATTTCGTTCAGATATACATATACTGTTGGCCTTAGATACGAGCCTCGCCTTCTGATTTCTTTTCACTTCTTTTCTTATTTTAGAAGATAAGAATATTTGTGTGTACTTTCGGTGAGCCCAAATTCACAACAAAACACTATAATACGAGATCAACATGTAGTAAGGCTAGAATAGGCCATGATCTTCTAGTTTCTAGTATGTTACCTAGGATAGGATTGAAATGTAAACATTATTTTTCTCCCTTTGCCGACGAAGGCTGTCACCTCGTATCATTAGGCTCATTTTTTTTACTAGAATACCCAAGTTATATGGTGAAATTAATCTAATCTATTTAGTCCAAGATTTGAAATTTTACATAGAGTACTCATCATTTTCGCTGTGGTAAGACGATATTTATTTGAGAAAATATAATTTGATTTATTGAATTATTATTTTATACGAACAACAAGAAAGCTTAACGAGTGTAAATGACTCCATTGCACTATCATTGGAAGCCGGACAAGTAAGTGAATGGAGCCAGACGAGATTCCTAGAAACCGTTCTTCTGATCCCTTGCTCATAAAGAACGTGTCCTATGACATGAAACCATCAACCACACGTACAGCTACCTTTAACCGTTTTTTTTTGTATGTTTGTTCATATTACGAATAATAATGTTTTGCAAAATAATGATTCCTTATTTGATTCGAATCTGACTATATCCCCCTTTAAGGATGCAATGGCAATAAATATATGCAATGATGTACTATTGGTAGATGAAAATTACGGAATAAATTAGATCGTGGATGTGTCATAAAGACAAGATTATAAAGGAAATGTGGAGGAACACCTGCCAATATCATAGTGCCTTTAGTGCTATCCACAAATAATAGTGTCAAACCAAAGGCTATTAGGTAATGAAAATTTTGGAAATTTTGGCATCTCAAGAGGTCTTAGACACAGCGTTCAAAAAGCAGCCCTGCTGTTCTCTTACACAACATTAAGAAGGTTCCTCTCTTTGTAAATCGAAGGTCTCTCTTGATAGGTGATGTGTGAACACCGTGATGTATTATAGGTGAGGCCCTTGTAATTTGTTTACACCATGATACCTATTTCAGTTCATTTTTTTATTTATTTAGATATACG
This sequence comes from Mystacides longicornis, assembly GCA_963576905.1. Lineage (NCBI taxonomy): Eukaryota > Metazoa > Arthropoda > Insecta > Trichoptera > Leptoceridae > Mystacides > Mystacides longicornis. The sequence continues at coordinate 30,113,646 of OY756425.1, forward strand.
GCACTAAGTGCCTTTAACAACAGCATAAATATTACAAGAAATAGAAGAAGAATATAAAAAAGCAGAAACAATAATATAACATGCTGATGTATGATGAACATAGTACAAAAAATATAAACAAAGTCTAACTAGACTAAAAATTGTATTTATATTGTATATATCAAATTAATGTCTTACATACATAGAAATCATCACTTTTACGTATTCTGCAAGTTATGTGTGGCACATTTACCAGACCGAATATCCGCTTGGTGCAGTCAACAATGGAATATCGATCACCGCTTCGTTTTTTTCTTTTATTGCTTAGTGTTTAAAGTCAATGATCTGCCAATAACGTAACATAGTTGTTCTCTCTACATTGTAATTCAACGATTTTGTGAAATTCATAAATTTGAATAACTCAAAATAAACAATTGATTTGATTTCACAATATAAGTGGCGTTTACATCAAACGAACATAGATCCGAATGTAGAAACAGAGCATACTTTCTTTAATGGTTGATATTGGACACCATGGAAACAATAACAAGCAAGAACTAACTAAATGGGCGATGACAGATTACATAGTACCCGAATCGATGATCAAGAAAAAATATTCAACTTTGAGCTCTGGCTCTATGAAAAGAAGGAGAATTTGGTAATGATTTTAAAAAGACTAGTGGTCGACCAGTGCTCGAAATTCGACCATAATTAATTTAGATTATAAGTTTGAACATTATTAAGTTTCCATTGTCAAAGACTGAGCGAGCGCTATTTCAAATTTTTCTTTCAAAAACAATGACTTGGATATTGGATACGTCAAATTTGAAATATTGATAGGTAGGTACAACATTTTTTCTTTTATTATCAAAGACAAACAATATTAATCTATTCTCAATTTATATCTTGCCATTTCCAGCCCCACCTTCCATTTGAATATACCGCCTTCGAAAAGCTTTCTGCGCACATTATGAGGCGCTTTACATTTGTTTCTATGAAGTTGACCTTCCTTTAAGTAGTCTGTGGAAGTGTGTGTGATTATCAAATACATAATATTGCAGTAGTGTTTGTAATGTTTTTTTGTTGATTTAATCTTTTTTTATGCTTAATTTGAAAAAAAATATATATATTAGCATAAGCAGCCACTCTTTCTCAATATAAACTATATAATAAGTGTGTGAAATTTCATACGATTCCATCCGCGCAATTTTCGTAAAAATAGTCACAAAGTTTTTCTTTCACGTAAGTATTAAATAATTGTAGATAATTCGGTAGCGTTTTTATGTATTAAATTTAAGTAATCCAATAAATAACTAAATTGAATAGACTTGTTTATGGCGATGGGCAGAACCCGTCATGGCACAGCATTTTAATTTTATTATTACGGATCAACCTTTGACATTTTCAAAGGGCAAACTATTAATAAGATGAAAAATGTAGCGGCTTTCTAAAATTATTCGACGGGAATTTAAAGTCAGTTGTTTCAGAGACGAATTCGAACATTGATACATTTTTTCATCGAGTTAATCGCAAATTATATCAGGAATTCGTTAACATAAGTTTAACTAAATAAATATAAAACAGCGCATCCAGTGTTCTCCGAATGCTCTTTCATAAACGGATTTAGTTAGCTGTCTATTAAAACAGAATTAACTTCATGGTACATTAACTCTTGTATTTTTGTTTGAACAATTCCACCACGATTTACTCCTCAAAAAAAAACTCAAAATGTATTTTAATTCAGCTTTGTTCACTCCAACGAACAATAAAAAGCTTATAATCATTCTCTCCAAGTATGAGAATGGCTATGGCTTGCTAAAATACCCCTTATTTTGGTCAAGTCTTATTTCGCATGTTCCTGTATAACTTAAGCTCTCTAAATAGCGACTCTGCAAATCATTATTATTGATCACAATGTTTGGACAAGAATGTATAATCGGAAGTAAGAGTCTGATAGTTTCGCAGTGCTGATATGTCATCATGAGTGAAATAGTTTTACCGAAATAATTGAGGATAATGAGATTTATTTGGCATTCTATAAAAGAAAGGCCAAAATTCATCAACGTTTTAGGAAAGCAGGACCTGATTACCTACGGCTGAAAGCAACATTTAGGGTTCTTTTGAATGAAGCAGGCAGAATATAGAAGTGGTTGGTGACCCAGCGGTTACAACGCCGGCTTTCGCACTGCGGACGTCGTGGTTCGATCCCAGGTGCCGACCATCTTCCTCTTTCACGACACAAGCTTTCGGTAGCTTACTGTGAAAGAGTCAAGGAGTGTATTTGTGTTCACTTTGAGTGAGCACAGATTCATTAAAAAAAAAAAAAAAACTCCTGTTATTCACCGGTTAACCTCACCGATGTAGTTATCTATCCAATATTTACGGTTGACTTTAATTTGGTAGTAAAAAAATCCGACCCTCATGTTCGGGCTACGTTAACCAAGTATGGTCGTCGAATATTGTTGTATTTTGTATGAGTTTTGCAATTAAATTAATTTGATGTTATAAGTTAACATTGAAAATTTCGTGATTCCCAAACAGGTGACAATTAATTAGGACACACTAACTGACCGAATTAAAATGGTTTATTCGACTTGTTGTTATTTTTGGACGGATTTTAACTGTAATTCAATCAGGACGCAACAATCAACATTATTTAATTTGTTTTTTTTTTCCAACGGAAAAGTATTACATAACAGCACTAACTAAAATATTATTTTACCCAAATCTGTTTTGATTAAGCTGGAAATTCCAGCTAGTATGTTTGTTTACATTTCCAAACGAACGACCATTTTATTTACAATGAATCCAAACCAATCCCAATAACCGAGTTATTATAATCATCCGATTATCGCATCTCGGTTTAACGCTTCTTCGTTTTACAAAAATTCGTTTTTTGTTTTAATTTGGTGTACCTAAGGGACCTATATTGGGTCCATGATTTTCACATAATGTTGTGCTTCAAAAGCTCAGCTGCGTATTGTAAATATTTTTTCATAATGATTGTGATGTGCTTTTTTTGCCATTCTGCCTGCTTCATTCAAAAGAACCTAAAATCTTGCTTTCAGCCGTAGGTAGTCAGGTCCTGCTTTCCTAAAACGTTGATGAATTTTGGCCTTTCTTTTATAGAATGCCAAATAAATCTCATTATCCTCCATTATTTCAGTAAAACTATTTCACTCATGACATATCAGCACTGCGAAACTATCAGACTCTTACTTCCGATTATACATTCTTGTCCAAACATTGTGATCAACAATAATGATTTGCAGAGTCGCTAGAGAGCTTAAGTTATACAGGAACATGCAAAATAAGAATTGACCAAAATAAGGGGTATTTTAGCAAGCCATAGCCATTCTCATACTTGGGGAGAATGATTATAAGCTTTTTATTGTTCGTTGGAGTAAACAAAGCTGAAATAAAATATATTTTGAGTTATTTTTGAGTAGTAAATCGTGGTGGAATTGTTCAAACAAAAATACAAGAGTTAATGTACCATGAAGTTAATTCTGTTTTAATAGACAGCTAACTAAATCCGTTTATGAAAGAGCATTCGGAGAACACTGGATGCGCTGTTTTATATTTATTTAACAAAAGGTTTCACTGAAAAACCCAATCTAGCCGGGTTCAAAATCCATTCTTCTCGCTTCTAGAGCATTGTTGTTTGTTGTTTTTTTCTGTATAATTGAAAGATCATCTGCTTTATTCAACTTTTTTTTCTAAAGGTTTCAAATATCTAGAAGTTAGTTGAACTCATTTTTTCCAATTTCGTCGTTTACATCTGGAAACTTTAGTGCCCCAAATAAGCAAATTTTAAAAGAGCTTGTTTCATATTTTTAAAGAGTTATTTTTTGAACAATTTCGTTAAAATGTTTACATACCGAAAACTAATGTAGGCTTATTTTAGTAAAATATTTTGACCAAATACTTACGAAATAATGTATAAAAAACCAATAATTTTCGTAAATGAAGTGAACAGTGTCAATACAATGAAACTCTGCGATAATAAATGGACGTTATAAGACATATATTAAAAAGTAACTTAGGTTTGGTTTTCATAAAAAAACGGATCCACAATTCATCGGCCGCAATACAAAGCTAATTTTCAGTATTACTCACTTTACTAATATTGTTTTTTTTTTTAATTAACCTTTTTACTCAGTTCATTAGTGGGCGTCTTGTTTACTGCGGTAGCAAGGTACGCTAAATGACACTAAACGACACATTACACTATCTCTTTCCCCCTTTCTTATTTTACTACCGACAGTGAAAGAGATACAGTATAATATAGAATGCTTTGTACTTGTCTCTAAAGATCTTACAAGTATCACGGGAGAATTACGATACGACGGCGGTGGTTTTTCTCTTTTGTAAACAATTAAAAGGACCTGGAATTAATCTTGAGCTAACTACACCGAGTAATGACCGTCTAATACTGTTTCATAGTCAATCTAGTGTAGAGAGCATCGTGTACAACAGCCAACTCGTTTTTACCAATTATTAGACTGGAATAATTTGCGCGCATAAAGACAAGACTACAAAACACTCCACTGTATTATCCGCGCTGAATAATAGAACATACAATAGCCGGCTATTGATATGGCTCATGATTGCATCGGAGTAACTCATTCGTAAAATTGTTCCTCTCTTTAATAGTCGAATAGTTCAAGCAGCGAGGTTGGTTTTGAAGAATTACTGCTTTGCTCTCTGATTCGTTGAACCAATGCCCTTTCGATTCATTAGCGCAGCATCAAGCGCAATGGAGTGCTCTTGTTGACGCCGCAAATCTGACAGGTGCACGGAGACGTGGCCGAATCCGACTGACCTAGGCCGATAATATCACTGCCGCCTTAAAGTAGTAAAAGGAAAGTGATCACACTTACGCCTTGTTTTTCTAGATAATAAAAGCAGCTGATGAAGCACTAAGAACGCAGTGTATTAGGCCCAACGCATCAATCAGTGGATAGATAAATATAATATCTTATTTATTCCAGATTGTTTGTTTAAAAACCGGCGAATTGGTATCTTTTGTCGATCGAAATTGAAGAAAAATATGATTTGTTCAAAGCTTCAAAATGATAATTCATTATAATAATGTATATATTTCTCGATATTATGTTTAATGAAGATGTATACACCTAATAATTATAATTTTGGTTTATGGAAAAACAAGTCGAAAGTTCTTCACAATCACGGCGTTACGGGAGATTATAAACGTCAGTGAACGCTATTTTGACAGCCATCATAGAGATAAATCGTTATCCAACAGCAGGTACCTCTTGTTAAAAATGGCGTCGGATATCCTAAACATAAGCGATATCTACACATTGATGTGGGAATGTTTTTTTTATACTTCTGGACACGAGAAATAGCAAACTGCTGATTTTCTATTTAAAATTACTCTCTGCTGAAATTCAAATGCGCTCGAATACAATATTATATTCACATACATAATATAAATACTTCAACCAGTCTTCTTCTTTGGTCGCAATCTTATCCGTCTTTCCACTCCAACAGATTTTTTTCAGTTACTCACATGGGGAACAGCACACGTAGAACCAATTATAAAATAGGCACTTTGCATCAAATGCTGTGGTTAAAAAAAAAAACTCATGCGACATGAATTGGATGTTGGTTGGTTGGAGAACGACTGATCAATTAACACTATTACCACCACGGAGACTTATTGTGTCATTATTTTCAAAGAATTATTCTAAATAAATGTAAATTCCTGATATAGATTTTCAATTAAAGTGCTTCTAGACACAGACTAACTTTTGAAACAGAGGCGACTCTAATAACCATTAACGAACCCACCCCACAGTGTTGCCAGTCTAAAAAGTCTAACTCTGTGGTCGTGTGAATGAACCTTAATGTCGAAGAATAATAATTCCTTCATATTGTATTATTAGAGTCCGCTTAATTTTTTATTTTTAGAACGTTTTCAGTTTTGAAACGCTTGAGCTTTTTGACACTTATATTTAAACTAGCTTTTTTTACCCGTCCACCAAAAATTTGTAGAATAATGGGAGTTATAGAACCTGATCTATGGATGTTTACATACAGAGCTTTATAAAAGTATGGTGTACCTACATAATGTTAAATGTTCACTAAATTGTGTATTATTTTTAATGTATTATTTTTCATTGAATAAATTATTATTATTATTTAATTAGTTGTACTTATTTTTTTGTAACACCTCATCAGCAAGAAGAAAGCGCTGCAAGATATAATCATAGCCTGGCGACTTACTCTCTATGCTTACCCCATATTTAATAAGACAGTGCTCGAATGTGGTGAGCTATGGGCTCTCACCACAATGTTGATTCTATTATTCTGCAAAAAAGCTTTTTATGTTCCTTACTTAAAGTAAAGCTCTCACTATGGAATATATCTACAAATATAAGTAAACTTAGAAGTCGGCACCTAATCTTCAAAACTTAACGCAACAGTTGAAAAATTTAAGGCCCACACCAAGTTTCAAACCTGCGTTTAGCTTTTTCATCAACAGGTCTATTGCGTTTAAGTGCAGTAACTACACATTGAGGTGTGACTACTTTTACATTAAAAAAGTTCTCGGTAGGTGGTTCTTCTTATAAATCTGATATCCTTTACCCATCACAGCAAGCTTAACTGTGATGTAATCATGTTGAAAAGTGTATGATTCGAACCTACGTGTAGCTATCTCACAAACTGATATGCTCCTTTTGACGTCATAAGTCATTATTAGGTAAGTTATAGGAGGTAACTACAATGCTTTTATAATTGGCAAACTTCAAAAGTTAGAAATATGTACCATTTTATGAGAGTATTTGCTGCTATGTTTATGGGACACATTATTATAAGAAATGTAAATGAAATGACTTGCTGGTACGACCACCACTAATAATATAGTAAGTTGTTTTAAAATATCACATTATTTGATATTTTAACACAGAAACATCATTTGAAAATAATTACTTACCAAAATCCATGAATTCTCATCGTTTACATTAATATGTCGTGGAGGCATTATTTAACTAAGACTAAGAATCGCTATAAAACATCTATTGTTTGGAAATGGTTCAGGAGAATATATTATTAGATGTTTTATAGAAAATTAAAACAATATGTAATATTTTTCAGTTTATTTCTGGTTATAAATAAATGAAAACATTCTGTTTATTTAATTTCAATGAATATAACACACAACTACCATTTTGTAATATGATAATTATTATACTAATCATACTAAATGTATGAAACCGAGGTTGCTTCTAGCGTATCACAGCTCAACAAAACACTTTTTTTATACAAATGAATCTGAACTCACCCAAAGTTAACACATAATAATATACACTTTTGACATCTTCCACACAAAACAATGCTTGTGTTGTAAAAGTTGAAATGGTCGCAACAGAATTCAAAGCCACAATTGAGTACACAGTACGTAGCCGTCAACTGATACCAGTGGGCTACCAACCTCCTGTTTCTGGTACTGTTACCGATGGTTATTAATTGAGGCATTACAAAACAAAAATGGCAGTGTCAGTTTGGTTACATTTTGTGTAAATTGATTTTTTTATTTAAAAACATTATATTCACCGAGAATTTTATAGGATCTTATTGAAAAATAGGAGTAAATTCTTTTTTCCATGAAAATATAACAATACTGAATAGAAAATGCATACTTTTTTAGATATTCGTCATTAAATGAGGGACACTGCCACCTTTGCTTCGAATCAAATGACATTGCCACATTTGTTTGAAATTTGTGTGTATGGGGCGGCCATATTGGATTTCATATACAAGAAACCACTGCCGGTTTTGTTATGAACTGAGAAGGACACTGCCGTGTTTGTTTAAAACCTACATTCATTTTAAGATTTTCTATGATACACTTTAGATTTTGTTTCAACCAGTTCAACAGAGCACTGCAGTTTTTTGCCCTCTATCCAACGGCATTACAAACACATTTTTGACCAAAATGTGACACTGCCGTTTTTGTTTTGTAATGCCTCAATTTATCAAAATAATGTCGTCTAGTATTGTAACAGCGTATCCATATGGCACAATTTTTAAGAGCATTGGCTGCCAGTTCATTTTTACCGATTGTGATTGTGTTTTTTACATTCCAAACTACGAAAACATTGAATACTTTCCAGTATACATAATTTGACTCATTCATTAGAAATTTTGGGGGAACTATTTAACATTAATCTGTAAAAAAACATTATGTAATTTAAATATAGACAAAAATAAGAAAAGAGGTACCTGCAATTATCAAATAATAATACGGGACTTACCGATTTTGCATATTCCAACAATAAAATGCATACTTGTACATTTTAGAAATTCACTTCTGTTATTTTATCACTCTCTCGAGAGTGGATTGCCACAGTGGAAGTAAGAAGAAGATTGTTGAAAATATCTTGTAATATCTATCCTGTAAAAATATAGTTACATAAAATAAATTAATATAATAGGCTAGCTGCATTGTAATTATGCGATTATTTTGAAACAATATTTACTTAATTAACTTTGCTTACCTATTTTATTATTCCCAAAAAAAATGATTTTATAAGCCGTAAAAAAATTCAATGTTTACATTTTTATAGTTTTACAACAAAATAGACATATCCTTAGATTGACAATATGACAATACATTAACCATAGAAAACGCTAAAAAATATCTGGATAAATTATTTTCTGATTTACTTATTTATATAAAAAAACATTTTTCATACAAAAACCACTTTAAATGTGTAGAAGAATTATTAAAGTGGAAAAAGATCCTGAAAAAATCAATCTTATTTTGTTTTCATATTATGAAGCTCAGACAAAGAATTACATTTTAAAAAGTTCGTCTATGGTACTCACTCATTCTCCTACTGTCATGTTATTATCCTGACCACTGACAGCCGACAAAAACAAAAGGGATTCTATATTTGAAAATTTTGTAAGTTTTTTAATATTGAAATATTTTCTACGTAGGTACCTAAGCTATTTTAATTATTAAGATTAGGCTATTCATTTACCTACCTTTCATGATTTTTTTAGTTGTGAATTGTAAATATATAAGTATAAAATATGCTCATTTGAATTTGCTGTCCCTAGTATAACTAAACTATGACAGAATTTGAAGTTTATTTTGTATTTTATGTTCTAGTCATGGAGTTGCAGCTTTCTTCAAGTCTATCTGAAACAATAATACCTGGTGCATTATGCAGTCTAAATGGATTTTAAGAAGATCTTAAAAAGGTATAAAAGCTACACTTTGAAACAAATAATATTACTAAAAATTCTAAATTAATGTTTTAAGCAGCACATACATCAAAGATTGTTTTATTCTTATATGAAGTTCTTAAGTAGTTTGATATATTTCTAAATCCTTAATATCGATTCTAATCAAATTCTCATAATGTGTATTTTTAAAACAAATCCCTGTCAAAATGCGAAATTTTCTAATGTCGCCTTATATATTTACAACCATGGCCATGTTATCACTGTATTTTGCTTTCACATATTAATAGAATTATGTTTTTTCTAGATGAGAGCATTGCAAGGATTTTGGATATGTCAAGAAACGCTGCCGAACCGAATGCTTCCATCCACTCTGTGTTGTGTGTTGTGTTTATTAAAAATATTACCCACCTTGTTTTATGATGAATATAACATTAAATAAAATAAATAATAAGGAAGAAAACATAAGTTTGCATTTATCTACATAAGGATTTTGAATAGTGTCGTTAATACCTACATTTTTATGTGGATAAATCAAGTGAATTTTATTACCAAAATAATTACATATCTGATTCTTTTCCAAAATAAACAGGAAGTTTTGTTTACTATTGTTTGCTGCAACATAATATTTGAGCTGTCAAATTCACTTTGGTAATGTTTTGAGATTCAGATGTGGGTAAGTACCTGTTTTACCGTTCAATTCTTGCTATTTTATGTACCTATGTTCATACAAATTTCAAATTAAATTTTCATTCATAAATTTTATAACCTAAACTCTATTATCTTGAATCATTTTACATCAGTTCTATATAAAAATAATTATGTACATTACAATATGCAGGGAGGCATCTAATTTAACTTTGATTCCGATGGCTACAACTGTTCTAACAACGGTGGCCATATTCTTATAATATGTCAAAATTTCCTTCAAAATGGAGTAGCGTTTGATAAATTTTATGAAAATCATTATTTTATAAGGTTTATAACATTTGAATTACATTTGTATGTATTTCAAATCAATCTTCAATCTTTTAAATACATTTTCATACCGCATTACTCCGATTCCGTGTAATTTTTACATGAGTAATTTTGTTTTCAAAAGATGGCTTTCCGTGTTTGGTGAAATTTTACTTTGAAGATTTCATAATTTTAGAAATTTATTAATAACTTAAAATATATTTAATGAAATGTAAATATTTGTATCTCAGATTACCACAATTGTATTTGCGAAAAACTGCGAAGAAAAAAATTCAACGCAGAACCTACGCTTTTAGCGTGATGCTCCGACATACAGTTGGAGTGAAACAAATAAATATACATACATTACTGAATTATTATGTAGATTATTCTTCTTCTTTAAAATAATTAAATTTCATATTTTTCTGAATTATCAATATATTATCATTCTACCAAGTAGTTGCGGTATTTATGAATTTATTTAAAAAAAAATAATAGTCGTAAAAGAACTTTTGTAAGTTTGCAATTAATCTCTAATATAAATGAAAGTCGGGTTAGTGCGAACACCTAAGTATAACTCGAGATCGGCTGAACAGATTCTTTCAATGTTTGATTTATTGGATTCTTCTACGCTCAGGATAACAGAATAACTAATAAAAAGTTGAAAAAAAAAATGGGTAAGAAATGATATAAAATATAATATTTAATTTAGTATGGAATGGATCACATGTGACGCGCCAACGCCATCGCGGGTAGTTCCCTCTCATTCTCGTATACGTGATTACCGCTCTTACAGTAGCCCACCCCACTTACTCCACCACACCGTTTCTAGCGTTTTAGAAATCTTTCATACAAAGTCAACAAAATTATCGGGCACATTCGTACGGTATTTCAATGGTGAGGTAGACTGTGTGCGCGCGCATATACTCTCACGTTGTTCCCGCCTGAGCTTTGAATACGAATGAAATGTGGACGTTTTAGAAATATTTAACATTATTATTTTATTAGTTACATACTTAATCGGATTAATTATGTATTTTTGTTTCTGGGGGCGCTGTGCACATATAAACGGGCCGCCTCTGGTTAGGACTACAGGACAACGTCTGTCGGGAAAGCTAGTTAAGTATAAAAACATAATACGTAAACAGATTGTTGTGCCAAAAATTACTCCATTAGGGGAGGATTACCAATATTTAAATACATTTTTTTTATCTATGGTTAAACTTTTTTTAAACCCTTTTGGTCTCGTCGTCGAGTGATTTGGGTCATTGAAAAAAAAAATTGAGCTAATTTTTTTGTTTTTCTTATTTGTATCTTTCATTGAGCCAAAGAAAAACGAATGCTGCCATTTCAAAATGTCATGTCACAAAAGTATCGCGATTAAGGCGTATAGGTACATCGCGAACAATTTTGACAATCTAACCCGTTCGCTGTCGACGTATCACTAATGCGACTTGGATTTATTTGTATGGAAATTTCCATCAATTATTGACAAAACAAATTTCAAAACAGCCATCAATTTTCAATGACACCCTTCCACATTTATTTAATACAGGTAGGAATGGAATATATATTATTATTTTGAAGGCAGGTTGTGGAATTCATTACACATAGCCCCTGAATCGGGCATTATTGTATCTGGTCTCGGTGCGGTGTGGCAGCTCGGGTACGTTGAGGTACTTTTGGGGTAGCAGGCGTGGCATTCTGGGGCCCGTTTGGGGTGAGCGTGTCGGCGAAACACAAACATCGAGATCGGAAACAATACTGGTGGAAAACCCGGTACGTTTTGTCGTGTGCTAAGCATGGAATTTTGTCTTTGTAGTAAAAGTCTTCTTGATGTTATCGAAATATTCAGTTGAATGTCGAAGTGAGGTGGTTGGTAGTCCAGTGTTATTAAATCATAATAGCAAGTCGTTTTTTGATCACAGGTTTCTTACTATTTTTTTTTGTCTTGATTACTTTGTATGGAAATTTTAGCTGCGCACACCTCATTAATAGATGCAGTATCGCTAAAATATTGCGAAATTAAAATATAATTTCTTACAAACGGCTGAAACTATCAAAAACCTAAATAAAGTTCAAGAGTTAACATGACAAAACGCCGACTCTATAAAATGAAAAATTTAATCTTTTACAGTGTTATTAATAATCTTGGTATAACGTTATGGTTTACATACCATGGTCTAAGAAAAAGTTATTAATAATCCAGGTTTACCATAATAAACCATAGAATAAGCATATAACATCCTCGTTGTACCACGGTTTTAGAGATACAGTAATTCTATGGTTTATACCAAAGATAAGGTGTTTTTATTAATAACATGCACTACCTCTGTTTAAGAAGCCTATATCAAGAAGGTTAAAACGTATGAAAGTGATCACTATGTCCAAATCTTACAGGCACTCTCTTAATTATTATCCTTATACCGAACAGGCAATCCAGAAAACACACCCTCGTTTAACCTTTTTTTTTAACTTAAAGCTTTAAGTTATTAACTTTGAATGTGTTACATAATGTCAAAATGGGACTGTTATAACCCACTATAACAAATGTTAATTAAAAACTCTAAATTATATAATTGCACTGATAAGAGCTTTTCCTCAGGAGAACACAGCACACACATAAATTCTACGGGGATTCTACATTTTACCTATGTATACATTTTAACAATTGTATAATATTCAGGTCAATTAGGATATGCCCGACTTTGGTTAATATCTGCAACATTTCGTAAAACATAATAATAGTACAGATATTTGGGAATATACAAATTTATATTCAAATACGATTTATTTAATTTTGTTACTCCCCCCCTTCCCCCGTTACACTTCCCTCCCCTTTCCTCTTCCCGTCCTTCCATTCATCTCACTTTCCTACGGTGATCTCTTTGTTCTTAACAAAACACTCGGCAAAAGGATTTTGAGGTTCAGAATGTAAAATACTCGACATTGTTCTTCCTTTCTAGGTATGTGCCAGGCTCCGTTTCTGGAGGCGTATTTTTTTTTAACTAAAGCTTATACCCTCGCGCTGTAGGTTCTGAAAAAAAAACTCACTGGAAGGGGGTATAGAAAACGACTGCACCAATATGAATTTAGAATTACAAAAATTTTGGAGTATTATTATGAAAAATTTAGGAGTTAAACCCCTGTTCAATCTTCATACAGTATTGAGTTAATCCAGAGTTAAAAAAGGGCGATTTCCTGCAAACCTTTTAGAATTATAAAATTAACTTAGCCGGAAAATCAGCTACCAAAGAGTTAAGCCTCCGTTCAGGCTATTCACAGTCATGAGACAACCCATACTTAAACTTCTGTGTATATCAACACCATTTAGTCAACGACATCAGTTGAACAGTCTTGAGATAAACTTAAGCTTATAAAAAGGATGGAAAAACAATATGTTATATAGGATAACTGATATGAAAAAGGAGTTGAACCTCTGTTCAGTCTACTGATAGTCGTGCATTAAACTATCGTTAAATATGTGTACATAACATCGATATCAAGTTAGTCAACTTGACACCAGTTAAACCATCTTGAGTTAAAATTTAGTTTAAAAGGTTCCAATATGAAGTTATCAAAGAAGAAATCTTAACTAGAGGAAAAATATGTAAACCAGAATAACTTAGACAAGAAAATGTACCTAATAGTTGTGTGAGAGATTGAGATTGATGATTTTGTGTCATCATTTTGTTTTGTTTCTGTTGTTCAATGTCGTGTTGACGTCTTAAATAAATAAAATCAGCCATCAAAGAGTTAAACCTCTGTTCAGCTTACCGATACTCGTGAGTTAACCAGGATTCGATATTAGTGGATGATATCGATTACAATAATTATTGTCACCAGTTAAACAGTCTTGAGCCAAAAGCTAAAATTGTACGATATAGAGATGAATTCTCAATAAAAAATGTAAAATTAGAATATACTTTAGACAAAAAATAGCCATTAAAGAGTTTAACCAGTGTTTAACCTACTGACACTCTTGAATTAACTAGGATAAAATATGCGTGTATGATATCGATATCAACAACTAGTCAACATGACACCAGTTAAACATGCGATTAAATCCAAAAAAGGCGTTGTTATCCTTGAATTCTTAAAAAGTGTAAAAATGGGTAATGTATTATATAAGAAAATCAAGTCACCAATCTTGTGTCACCGAAAGACTCAAATAAAAATAGTCAAATATTTTTGTTATATCAACGTTACACTCAACCGTATATTTTAAATAGTGTTTTATCTTTAGTCCTGTATATTTATCCTTTTCAGGGCGCAAGCAAACCATTTACAATAGTTCCCGATCTTCAAAATGGACTTGACTAACTCTCGTCATCTCACTGAAGCTTTTATTGTCGTGACAATAAACGTCAAGAGGCCTATTATGTCATTATTACACTGTATTCAATTTTAGATGACACATTTTTACGCTTTGAAATAATGTTTCCAAGAATAACGTACAGAAGATGAACGCTTCATCATTACTTATAAACTTCATAGTCTTATGTTATTGTTCCTTACAAATAATGTAGTAAATTATGTTCCTTACAAATAATGTAGTAAATTAAAGAAAAATAAAAATCCTTTACGTGGTATTAAAATACAATTTAAGTTCACATCATATTATTGGGTTACACACAGTTTACACACTTAAAAAATAGTTTAAAGAAATATCAAAATAATTATATGCATTATACATGCATAGATATGTATAGTAAAATTAAAGTTCGAACTACTTTCGTGTCGAAAACTGCCTTAAGCTGCACACTGAGACGCGTTTTTCGGATCTAATTTTTATCGTATACGACAAAATCGAATTTATTAGAATACCGGCTATTTGTGGGATCTTAAAACCGAATGCACATGTGAACTCATACATATAAATTTTATTTTGAGCCAAATCGATCTTGATAAACTCAGATCTGTCTACTTTTCCGTCTGTCAATATATATTGCATCGAACTCCCATGACTCAAACCTCCAAAATTTTTAAATATACGACTTGATTTTAATTCAAGAGTGAATTCCTAAATATAACGTAACCACCAGAAAAGGCAACTCGGGAAAATCGCCAAGATGCAGCAGTTTGAAATTTTTTTTTTATTAAAATTTATAGCCTTCGCATCTAATAATTGTTATATCAGTAAAATTAGACAGTTCCAGCCAGTTGCAACTATGATTGAATAGAGTGTAGCCTTCATTTCTTCAGGACCGGATACTCCACTTTCCCTACATCCTAATCGCTCTGTTTAGGACACCGGGAAATGTAAACGGTGGTGCCTTATCATTGATATATCTCCATCATCAATAGGGAAGGACGTGGCGGCTGGTTATGTGTTTAGGGCTGCAAGGGTTGTGGGGCGATATGGAGCCTCTTTTTGTTACCGTATCACCCCATGTGATCCCGGATTGTGTGCTGAGGGATGTGCACGCCGAAATATTCATTCCAAATCCTTTTTATTTCTCTCCTCCTTACCCACGAATATCAGAATGTTTGCGAAATCAATGATAAAAAAGTCCATTTTTACCACATATTTATTAGGTAGTATTCTTGTTTGTTTGTTGGGCTGGAAATCTTGTAATGGATTTTTAACTCTACTTCCCGAATAGATAGAAACTTGAAACATTCAGTGCACTATGACAATGCATGTCGTATCTTAATCATTTTTGAAAACTCTTTACATGTAGGCATTACTAAAATATAAACAGAGACATTCATAAGTGAAAAAAGCCATACAAGTGTAAGATTTGCAATATAAAGTTCACCGTGTTTGGCAATTTATTTGCGAATGCATAACAAGAAAACCCACCTAAGTGTAACATATGCAACATAATGTTGTTGTCTTTTTAATATTATGTTGTCTTTTTTCTAATTTTTTACAATATTATGTAATGTTTACCTTGTATGGCCCTAGGACCTAGGCCGTAGATATCATAAATAAAAATAAATAAATAAAATAATCACTGAATCAAGTGGTCTTATACTTATAGGGAAGTAATAATTATTATCTATTGTTTAAATCCTTATTGTTTCAGTTTATTTCGCAATGTAATATCGAGTTCAAAAAATATTTATAGTGCAACTCTTTTCATGCTTAACAACCAAAATCTAAATGTCATAATGATATCATTGTTGCAATTGAATCAGAATCCCAATGTAAATGCAGCGTAACTTACTTGAACAGTAGTCCTGGTATAAGTTTTCGATGATCGAATATCGAAACGATCATCGAAAGAGTTTCGAAAAATGTTCATACTAAAATGATCGGATGATTCGATCGTTTGATTTAAGAACACTATTTGCATGCTAAGAAGCGCTTATTTGCGTGCAACTAGCTTTCGATAAAACTCGTACTAGCCCCACAGGACAAAAATAATAATATCTTTAACTATTCGACTGTTTTCTGCATAACAAAATCCTGAATCTAGTTTGATTACATTTGAGTTATTTTCCTGAAAATAAAATATTTCAAACAAATTAATTGATCAAAATTTCGAGAACCTGAAATTCAGTTGGGAGTACCAAGTAACCCAGATTTGCGTCTCTTCTCTGGTGATTTATTCGTCTTAGGCTTGTTGATAAATTATCTACCACTCTTTTTCTCCGTGAGATTACCGAAATTCAGGTCACCGAAGGCACATCACATCACGAAATTCAAACCTCTACTCACAGCTGGAGGCTCTAAATTTTCGAGATAAATGATTGTTGACCTTAGTACAACATTCAACTTTTTTTTTTAATACCTGTGCCGAAGCATTGGACTAGATCTAAACAATAGAATATAATATCCACGCCTTTCACCAATTTTCTTTGATTTTAATCCTAAATTTTTCGATTTGACTACTA
Source organism: Mystacides longicornis (assembly GCA_963576905.1). Classification (NCBI taxonomy): domain Eukaryota; kingdom Metazoa; phylum Arthropoda; class Insecta; order Trichoptera; family Leptoceridae; genus Mystacides; species Mystacides longicornis. The sequence continues at coordinate 30,130,647 of OY756425.1, forward strand.
TGGGCATATCCCAAGCATAGATAGTTTTCACTACCTTCGTTATTTAAGCAACTAAACATGATTCATTTTTAAAGGCATTGTTACTAGACTAAGCTGAAAAATAGCTGAATTTCATTACAGGATTCATTGCTGGAGCCCTGCAAATATCTATTATTGCAATTTTGAATACTAGCTCAGTGTGTTGACTAAATTTTTTACATTAACTAATCTCTATATGTAAAAATGGAGCCCCTTTTTCATAATTTTTTTTGTTGTGTTTGCCATTGTCAGGAGGTTCTAATCAAAGATAAATTTAAGAAAGTACGCGGAACATCAGACACCATCGAATATCTTATTAGTGCTTTTAGATTTTTCAGTCTCATTTTGAAATTAAATTGGCATTTGACTGAAGCTGTTATTTGTTTGATAGTTGGTGCGATTGACATAATTCGGATGGAAAATATATGGTTTAAAACAGATGCATCAGGTCAGAATTACATTGATTAAAAGGTAATAAATGTATCATTATAGAAATTCAATATTCATAGAAAGGTGAACCGCAGGTCATCGTCTGTTGGGAAAGCTAGTTATTTGTAAATATCAGATTAACACTGTTACTGGTAAGGTATTACAATTATCTTGGCTCATTAAATTCTTTGATATAGGTATTACTTATTTTTGTTTACTGTGATGCATAACTATTGTATTTTTTTCTTCTGATTTGTAAATTGTATGTAAAAGCAACCATTGGTTGCGTAGAATTCAAATAAATAAATAAATTTCGCTCGATTGATCACGTTTTGCTTTTTACTTACTATAGTTTTTTATTTTATGTTCTGTTTTTCAAGCAAAATTTTCTTAACTAAAAAATTTAAACGTTGTATTTTACTTTTTTGGATCGTATGACAATGTAAAGACGTGCATATTTTGGGAAATTTGATGGTTTCGTGATGTGAAAAAAAAGTTTCTAACGAACGAATCCACGTATGGCGGTAAATAGGAACGAGAGAAGCAAGTTAAAAAAAAAAATAAAAACTCATTTTAAACAAAGAACTCACACGTAAGTAATGCAATGATAAGTACACTCTACTATGTCTAAATGGTGCTGTCAAAAAGTTCTTGAAATTATTTAAAAAAAAAAACCTTTCCAAAGTACAATTTTACAATTATTATTTTAACACTTTTTTAGTCAGTCTTTCAGAATTTTCTTTTTAAACATAGCCGCGCCAGAAGTGTCTTCTTGTTCTACCCCATCGACGTTCTTGACTCTCCCTTTTTTTGGAAGTTACTGACGCATTTTTCTTTCACTAAGACTCAGACTTCTACTTCAGTTCCTCCTTTCGTCTACTATCAATCAGTTAAGAGTCGATAGTATCAGGTAAAGCGAAAAGAAAACGCCTCTTTTCAGTTCAAAAAAAAAAATTTTTAATGAAAAATTACAAATATTTTAATTTAATAAATATTGTCCATCATTTTCAACAATGTCATTCCAGAGTTTGGGCAACTTTTCAATGCCTCTTTTATAAAATTCAGGCTCCTTGGATTCAAAAAAGGCGTCTATATGATTTTTGACCTGAAAATTGATCGCAACTGCATCTCTTCGATATTCGGCCGTGACATTTTTTCATGGGTGTAAATACAATTAAATTTGTTGAAATAGAAACGGGACAACAGAAGCTTCAAAATAATACTAAATTGACGTGCGCACTCAACGAGAACTGAACACAAACTGATTTCAACGCGCGCCGTAAAATAACGGCGATTTCTTTTCGCTTTACCTAATATAAACATCCGTAAACATCAAATTTCAACCCAAGGAAAACTAAGTGTAGGATTCTTTGGTGCATGCAAATTTCTAGTGGGTCCACAATATTAACTTTAAGGGTCCATATGTTTCCAGAACTCATAAGAGCAATGATGAAAAATAGCACCAAGCCATCCTTTGTCGATTTTTTGAATCGACGTTGTCATTCAGCGTGAGTTTCTTCTATTCGGCTTTTGACTTCAACTTCTGGGTCAAGGTTTTCTATTGGGATACTCCCGAAATACTTTTCTACTCTCTCCATAGCACATATTGACCTAAAAAGTCTCACAATCCAATAAAATTCTACTTTAGGTACATACATACTTTTCACTTACGAAGGCAAAAACGGCTCTCCATTGCGCTCGATCTTGCGTAATATTTATGATATTCTCCCAAACCATATCCAAATCCCTCTTCTTTGCTTCGAAAAGGCGAAACATAGTATGAGAGGGTCTTCCTCGTCTTTGGGACTCTGATGGGAGGAAGAACAGCGCTCTTCTCGTTCAACTGTCATTCGCCATCTCTGACACATGCCCCAGCAATTTACATCTCCTCCCTACAATGACAAAGGTGATAGACCTGTGTATCCAACATCTATATGAAATATTGAGAACAACTCTTATGTTAAAAAAAAATACAGAACTTTCGGATCGCACCTCTTATGTGATATTACGAAACAAAACAATGTTTACCCATCTTTGTTTTAACAAAAGCGTTTGGCAAATGTTTTGGTCTGTTTTTTTTTTATTATTAAAATACAAACTTTTACCTTGTGTAACTCAAAAAAAAGTTCCCAATATTTCCCCAAGTAATAAAGGTGTGGGGAACTTTTACTTTTATAAAAAAAAATATGTATAAGAAACTTTATTTTCGAGGGAAATTAATCTGCGATGTGAATTTGGAATTTTCGTTTGAGTCTTTCAGGACATTTTCAAAGGAAGGTAGATAACTATTTTTTTCTTAGGCTGTACCTACCTATAGTGACACAACACACAACGATTTATTATGTAAAAAAATAAAATACCGTTTATTTTTATGAAAATTTAATCAGAAAGAAATATGGTCTCAGAGATGGTTAAGAAGTAAATACCATTCTTTATCAGACCTTTCATCATTTTATGTCCCTAAAAAATGCGCATTGGAGGGCTTTTAAAATGAGAAAGTATTTATTTTAGTAAAAAAATATATTGTTTAGGAGCATTTCACTTCGTAAATATTGAAATTAAGATGTTTCATAATGCCTGTTATATTCAATTAATATTTTCATTTTTTACCATACTATTTTGTTGGTTTCTTTTGTTTTTTTTATTGCAATTTTAACTTTCTCTCTTGCTATGATATATTAAATACTAACACGGGAATTATTTTATCGGAAAGGTTTTTGAGTCATATACTTAAAAACCGCAAAATACCCATGAACCATAAGCACATGGTATGAGACGTGCATAGCATGGTTGCAATTTGTGCCCTGAAATCAGTGACACTCATCAAACTGAATATTGAAAAGATAAGGGCTACCCAAAGATCTATGGAAAGAGCCATGTTGGTTGTCACCCTGAAAGATAGAGTGAGGAACGAAGCGATATGGCATACAGAGAACAAAGGTGGCAGATATTGTCCAACGTCTCGCTTCCCTTAAATGGCGGTGGGCATGTCATATGGCAAGAGACCAGGCAGATAAGTGGTCGAAAAGGGTCGAAACCTGGAAACTCAGAATGACCAGGAGCGTGTGGAGACCACGACTTGGTCAAACACGTTGGGGTCAACTAGGTGCAGAGAGCCGGAGTAGAATGGTATGGAGGAGTCCGTTGTCCAGGAGTGGACGGGTATAAGAAAACACTGTTCTATCTGTAGGTACATAAATGGGTTACTTTTTTTTAATTTACCCATTTACTAACTTTTATTATCTACATTGATGTCAATTATTGAAAAATTTTATGTCTACGATGTGAAAATTTTGGCTTTGTTTTTTTTAAGCATAGACCCTTTACTTGCGTAGGTATATTTCACGTAACATCGGTGAGGCTATTGTGGCATAATTGAAGGACACGTGTTGGCGGGGATTAGATAAAATGTCACACTCTTACGCAAAGAAAGGACGGAGGATAAAAGAAAAGAGGTGTACGCTGTAAAACGATGCGAAAAAAATATACAATAAGAATAAAAAATATATATACAAAGGATCTCGCATCAATTTCACTTAGTGTTGGGTAAATTTTAAGCGGTGATTTACATAAAACAATAACAAACCTTTTCTCGGATTAAACATTTGTCAGATCCTTCTTTTTCTTTTGTTTGCATATTATAAAAAAAATATATAAACATAAAGAAACAAAAGAGTAACGCTTCGTAACAAAAAAAAAAAATAATAAAATTGTGTAAGAATCTTTCAACCGAAATAACAGTACTCGCAGTGTGAGCATTTAAGTGCTATTACCTAAATCAATACGATGGAGTTGTATGAAAACTTGAATAAATAAAAATATCAACAACTAATGAGTCACTAATAATATTCGATTTTTAATTGGTATTCAAACCACTACGGGCTTAGTGTAATCACTTTACGTTGACAACGTGATCTAGTGTGTATCCAGCCTTCCAATTAATCAATCCTTAAAAATCGAACAGTATTAGTGAGTCATTAGTTCTTGATATATTCGATAACATCTAGTCCTTAAAAAAATAGATACAAGAATCTAGATATAATTAGAACGTTGTGTAAAAATAGAACAGCCAAGACATCTGTTCTGTGTCCTATCTTGAAAAAGGGTGATCCACTTGATTTAGCAAACTATCGCCCAATTTCAGTGTTGCCAAGTCTATCTAAGATATTGGAAAAATTGATGAAAACACGACTTGTAAGTTTCATGGACAAAAACGGAATACTATCGGAGAATCAGTTCGGATTTAGGAGTGGGCATAGCACTGAGGATGCGATGGCTTGTGTTACAGACTTCATAAGTAACAATTTGAACCTGGGCACAAAATGTATTGGCGTCTTTATGGATCTTGCTAAGGCCTTTGACACGGTCTCACACCGTATATTGATTAAAAAACTGCATCGCATTGGGATAAGAGGTATAGCAAGGGACTGGTTTGAAAGCTACCTGAAAGAGCGTACTCAGATTATTAAGTACGGTGATGTCTGCAGTGACCCAATCGAGATTTCATATGGGGTACCGCAGGGCAGCATTTTGGGTCCTATATTGTTTCTCATCTATACGAATGATTTGTGCTGCATGAAGTTAACGAAATCAAGGATTGTCTCATATGCGGATGACACTGTTTTATTATTTAGTGGCTCCACTTGGAACGAGGCTGCACATGTCAGCCAAGTGGGTTTTAATGTGGTTTCAGACTGGCTTGATGGAAATTTACTAACATTGAACTCTGAAAAGACTAATTATCTTTGCTTTTCAATCAACAAAAGATGTAGTGCAAGAGATGCCGTGTCTTTGGTCTATCATAGTTTGAGGTGTCGGGCTGGTTTGGAGTCCTGCAGATGTGAGTGCATCGGAGTGGAATCATCGGTTACATATCTCGGTGTCTGTGTTGATGAAAATCTTAACTGGCGATGTCACATTGGACAACTATCAAAAAAACTAAGAAAAATGACCCATATATTTGTTCAACTGCGTGATATCCTCAAGTATCAAAAGATGAAAGCTATGTACTTCGCTCTAGTACAATCGGTGATGTCCTATGGGATACTTGCTTGGGGGGGTGCCGCGGTGACAATTATCCGCTGTTTAAGACTCAGAAAATGCTCATAAAGGTAGTGTTTAAACTCGGTTATTTGTACCCTTCTTTGGATCTATTTAGAAATACTGAGATTTTCTCTGTGCGCCAGGTTTACTTGCTTAGACTACTCTCTTTCATGTCGAGCAAGCTCAAGATCGTTCCATCTGTATCACGGGCGAGGAACACTCGTAACATGAATAACATACCTGTGCCCTTACCCTGCTTAGCTTTCTTCAAGCGTTCTCATTTGGTTAGGGGTCCTAGATTGTGGAACGAGTTGTTTGGCGCGGGGAAGACATTTGGGGGTACTAATTTTGACAGGAGAGTATTGTCGATGTACATGGTCCGCATCGGAATTTACGACTGTGAGAAAATGATTGAATTCTGAATACCTATTTGTGCTGGGGTGGGTAGCGGAGTATTGGAGTTGGATATGTGTGGCAAATATAGTGGTTGGTATATTACCTTATAACTGGTACATATCACATAATAATTTGTTGAAGCATCTCATCACAGGCGAAAGCCCAGCGAGATGCTGAACTATGTTTTGTTCTAATTTGTTTATTTTATAACTGTACAATCATTGTTAATGCACTTATTAATTTTGAATAAATTTATTATTATTATTATTTCAAATCATTTATTCAGTAAATCACAATATATCATATGAAGTATACATCATTGTAAAAAAAAATTAAAATTAAATACAATGCTATATACTAAATATAAAAATATCGGTATTATCTCTCATGATACATCACGATGTAATGTAATCATGAGAGATCTTCGAACTACAGAGAAAGGAACCTTCTTAACATCCTTCATGAGGACAACAGAACTGCCTTTTGGATGGCATATCTGAGACCACAACAGATGCCAAGTTTCCCTAGATTGTCTTTAAGAGACTTATAGGAATAACTCCATTCGTCGATATCACTATAGGTATTATGTGGGTGGTTGGTGTATGCCACATATCCTTGATTTCGTGAGCAAGATCAAGATATTTAATTATCTTATCCTGCTCGGCTTTTTTCAAATTTTCGTCATACGGTATAGTGATATCCACGAGATACGTTATCCCGTTCCTACGATCAACCAATACAATGTCCGGACGATTTGCGTTAATCGTTCGGTCAGTTTGTATTGGTATATCCCAATACAACTTTGTATTACTGTTTTGCATTACCGAAATTGGGGTATACCTATAATAAGGTACCTACTTCAAGATCGAGCAAACCATATTTCAAGGCAAGTTTTTGATGAACTATTTTAGCCACATCGTTATGTCTGTGCAGATACTCAGAACCACACAGGAGAGAACACCCAGACAAAATATGTCTGAGTGTTTCTCCTGTTTGGCCACATGCACGACATTTATCAATTATATCAGGTGTTTGTTATTAGTTTTTTTAATGTTATAATTATGGAAAATTTCTTAAAATAAATCTAAACGTCAAAGAATCTGTCATTTTGCAGATTTTGATAAATGTTTAGCAACGTACGACTGATACTAGGGGTACTTCAGGTTGTGCTTCATAGATTTCTTGAAGCTGTTGTTAGCCAGGAGCGATAAAGCGACATAATTAATTATGATTGCCAAGTAATACATTTCATACCATGTTTTGTATTTAATATCAGAATGTACCTAATAATCTGATACATGTATAAAGCGCGTATCTTCGTATTCATATTTGAATTTAGAACATGTTTCGACGGAAAAACATATTACATGTGATATATAGGAGCTCAATGATGCTGTATCCATGTCGTATGTACAAAGATTCGTGGATTGTCGATAGTTGTTTAAATCTTACGACAAGATCACTCGAAATGGTCGTCATCCATTTTTGACAAATGTGCTAGGTAGGTACTTTAGTTTTTTTTCATACTTTTGACCAAATTTTACTAAATTCTATTTAAAACAGCAACATGTGTACTCTGGTCGAAGGATTATGACAAAATGAGACAAGTTTGGACCAATTTTTAACACTGACATTCTGACAATCAGGTGACGACTTGGACTATGTCCACTCGAGTTTCCCTGTAGACGAACCGTTTGTAAAATTCATTTATACCTACCTCTAAAATTTAAAGTACTTCGTTCAAACATCAGTCCTAAGAAATATAGTGATGTAGTCAAGTGTAGGAAAAAATATTTACACTTAAAAGAAAGGATTGATTGACAGATCATTGTGGATTGGGAATATCTCTGTCGTTAAAAGGGACACTGAGAAAGTAGAAACAAAACACAGTGGGTCCGTTTGAAAATAACAATTGACAATCGTTTTGATTAAAACACCAGCTTTTTCCCAACAGTCGTTTACGGTTTGTGTGAAAACATCGAACATATGATTATCGTAGCACACAAAATTTCAGTTACGTAAAAGTTTTTGTGTTCGCAAAATGTACATTTAAGTCTACTATTGCGTAAACGTATATTTGAACAGGACTCGTATTCGGGTTGGTGTCTTCTGTTTACCGGCACCCCTTTACCCGATATTGTTTCATAATGTGATATCGGGTTTCCGATCAGGTTTGGTCACTCTAAACGCCCTCGCCGAAGGGACCCTCCCATCCATTTATCAACACGTAAATCTTTACGGTGTTTACACATCGACGTCGATGGAATTCGATGGCTATCTCCCGTTCAAAAGTGATCAAGAATTATTGTAAGAGAGCTGCAGCATACCTCTGTTTTTAAGGCTGAACAATAAGATTCAAATGTTACATTCGCCAAGGGCCGGTTTTATTAACTCTTTCACTGCTGGCAGTAAAATAATGAAAGTGCGAAAGAGAGAGTATACGTTTGACGTTTAGTGTCATTTAGAGAAGCTTGGATATCGTAGTAAACAAGACGCCCACCGAAATGAAATGTATGAACTAAGTCAAAAGGTTAAATAATAAATAATAATAATGAGAAATGCCAAAATTACATGGTGTTCCTATGAAAGGTATGTCCATTTTCACCGCAACCGAAAAAATATGTGTCTGGGTAGTGACTGCTAGCGCTAGTGAATCGTCGGAGATTTCCGATGCTCCAGTCATAACTTCGCAGAGATAGCAATCAGATTTTAGCTGGTCTGGTCCTGGTATTGATTTCAGGAAGGGTTTGCATGAACTAAACCGTTTACGGCCACATACACTACTAGCATAGTGTACCCACTGAACATGCACGAGTAGATAGATTTTGACAATCGTTTTGATTACATATTCGTTAGATAGATATTAACTACAAAGTACAGAAAGAAATGAAATATCACAATGACTAGCATTACACCCGTTAAAAATATTTCCATCCGCCTACTGGTGAAGCATTCACTGGCAATAATAGCCCCTTATTATTTAAGAAATGAAAGCAAATAACCGCGCAATAGGGAGGGTATCAATCGGCGATTTTCATACGTACAGCGTATTGGAGGTCGTAGGTTCGAATCCCGGCCTTGCCGAACATTTCCGTTTTCACAACACAAGCATTTGCTTAGTGTGAAAGATGTCAAGAGTGTATTTGTGTTCACTTCGAGTGAGCACAGATTCATTTAAAAAAAATATTTAGACAGCCTCAACACAGGTTTACACTTGGTGAAGTGGCATTTTTCCTGGTTATATTTTACACTTTTGTTCTAGAAAATTTGTAAATCGTGGTTCTCTTCATGATGTAGCAGTGCTGTTTGCAATTTAAAAAAAAATATATATAAGTATCCGATACGATTTTTTTCTCATTTTTAACATTATTATAAACCATCATCATTATTCAAGGGGTACAAGGTGAGGTTAACGGATAGGTTGGCTAGGTGTTCTTCTCAGCCTTGAACCGTCCACTCCTGAAGAACGTAGGCCTCCACCATGTTCTTCCACTCCTGGCTATCCTGCGCCTTCTGCATCCATGTGCCACCCGCAAACCTCATCAGGGCATCTCTCCATCGAAGGTGTCATTTGCCATCAACCCTTTTATTCTTTTACAAATCAAAATATGTCAAAATGTTGTAATTTTTGTTCCGAATGCCGCTTCGAGTATAGGTACATAATTCAATGACTAAACCAGAAACAATAATCCGACACTTGGTTCCCTGCGCGCGACCGTGACGCTCGATGGAACGATTTGACGGTTCACTGGCTACGGCTCCTCGCAGTTGACACGGATAAGTTGGAAGCGCTCCACCAAGAAACCACCGTACCGCGATACACCATTATCTCTCCCCTGTTATACATGGCTGACCGGAAATTGAATACCAACCAGTATGCAACCTCCAACTTATGGAGGATCGATGAATAGTTTTTTGCCACCTTAACCCCATCAAAAAATACACTCATAGGAAAATAAGAATTCAAACCAAGTTATGAAAAAAAATATTGATTATTATTGGTGCATACAGAAAATGAGTCAAGTATAAATAAGAGTTAAATGTAAATTTCCCGAGCGCTTAAATGTGGACACATTTGTGTGTGCAAGACGTTGTGTTTTATGACTGATTTTTTTTTATTGTCATCATAATTTCTAAAGTAGCATTTTTGTCAATTCGACCTTCATCATACTTAACTTTACATAGGTCATATCTTACATCGATCCGTTATTCAAAATGCGGTAACATTTAACTGATGGAACTTATGTACGGACCGTCTGAATGTAAGTTATGGTCTGTTTTCCTAGGACTACGGTACTGCAATAGCGGTAGCGGTGAATGACAACATAGACCATTGTGAATATTGTTACCATAAGAACAAAAAACATTTTGACTGCCGTCTTGTCGGATGACGGATAGCTCCCGACTGTACAAGTTTTTCATACGCTTTTAATATTCCATTAAAAAAACTTTCTAATACCAGCAAAATATGTATGAAATGAATGTATTTCCATGTAGGATTTTTTTTTTAAATGAATCTGTGCTCACTCAAAGTGAACACAAATACACTCCTTGACTCTTTCACAGTAAGCTACTGAAAGCTTGTGTCGTGAAAGAGGAAGATGGTCGGCACCTGGGATCGAACCACGACGTCCGCAGTACGAAAGCCGGCGTTGTAACCGCTGGGTCACATAATTATCGCGTCATATAATTACTCAACACATATATTTTTTTCGCGACTTTCTATTGGGAGCTCTGAACTAAATTATTTGTCTCTTTACAAAATGTAAAGTAAATTTGTTTGTGATAATGTTGAGAATTCTCATGATTAGGAGTTTCGGAGACAAACATTACCACCTAATGGCGAACGTTGTAATGTAAAGTGATCACACTAAGCCAGCCTTCGAAATAACAGTAGAAGACGGTCGTAAGCCCGAAGTGGTTTGTTCCATTTAAAAATCGAACATTAGTACTGAATTGTTAGTCATTAGTTGTTACATATTCTTTGTACTTGTCTCAAAGAATGCTACGTTTGTTATGTAAAAATATAAACAGATATTTGTAATTAAAATGTAATTTTTTTTTTAAATATAATTTTTTTATTGTTTCAGCTGGATTCTCATGAAATGCGCAACAGCACAATAAAAAAGAGAAAAGGACGACCGTCAAAATATGCGTTTTTCTCACATTTTTTAAATAATTACTAAGTGTCACTTAAAGTGTTTTTATTCGAATATTTTTAACGTAAATGTTTTATCATAGTTTAATTGTGTTTTTATCTATAGTTCCTAGTGATAATAATAATAATAAAAAGTACGATGGTCGGCCATTTTGATTTAAGTGCATCAAACAAGATGGCGGCGTTTTTAAATCGGCTATCGGCTTCAGGATGGGAGCGTTTGTCCTTGAAGAGGAGAATATGCTGTCCAATGCTGTTTTACATCTTTACCTTCTTGGCCATCGCTGTATCATCAACACATGGTGAGTATTTATATATTAGATTCTTGTTTTATTGTTAAGAGATATCGTTCAGAGCCGCTGCATTATTACATTCAGAGTTTATCTCCGAACATTTTTACAGCCCTCAACCCTTTGGGGGACGCAACGGAGCGGCAGTGAACGCGCCACCACATCGTAAAATACCGGTTTAATCAACGGTTGCATTCTACTAGTATTGGAGGATGGCTTTCCTATAATTTTGCCATCTAGTTATTCGAAACTTCTCAGTTTCATCCGTAGAACAATGTCGTATCTGCGAAATAACCAAAATTTTACTTTAATTCTTTCGAAAATCGAAGTAAGAACACGTCGGATTTATGCACATCTAATGAACGCAAAAATACGGTAGTGTACGGCGCACATTACGCCGATGTACCGATTTGATATTTATGTTTGCGTCTATCTTACCATGCACAAGCATCATCATCATCATCGTCGTTAGTCCTCATTACTGAGGGTCGTGACCTGGTACTCTGTCTGCCGCAACAACATCGTGTATAATTGTTTTCCATCTCTCCCGGTCCCGACACATCGCCCTCCGCACTGCTCCAACAACTGTTAAGCCTGTAGCTGCCCTAATTTGGTATGTCCATCTCGTGGGTGCTCTTCCTCTGCCTCTGGAACCTTCGACACCACCAAGGACCACCAACAATTTTTCCAGACTCTCTTCACCTCTTCGCAATGTGACCGAAGAACCGGAGAATCTGCTTCAAGCACAAGGAGGAAAGTCGCTCTGTTATGTTCAATTCTTTTAAAATTGACGTATTGGTTCTTCTGGCCGTCCAGGGGATACGAAGTAAACGTCTCCAGCACCACATCTCGAAGGCATCGATTCTCTGTCTTTCTCGGGCTTTTATTGTCCATGTCAACCCCCACAATAATTTAGTAAAATTTGGTTTAAATAGGTTCTATTCTTTCAACAATCTATACAATAAGTTAACAGGTTTCACATGTGATTAACTTTCTACTACACCGCCATCTCTTGGATCTTTTAAAAAGTAAAACAATTATAGAGGAATTGTTTTGAGTTCAAACTTATGACCTTAACTTATGAATTGCATCCCGCATCCGAATCAACGATAACTATTACATAGTGCAATAAATTATTAGCTAAATTTAATGAAGTTTTATTGTCGTAAATCACATTTTATTCATGTAATAACTCAAAATTATTTTTTTTATTCTGGGTTTGGTCGAAGGTTGACGGACGGGTCAACTAGTTTAAAATAGTTCTCAAATCGAAAACTACAAAAACTTAGTTCTTCCTATTTCTGACGCATTCCCAGCTTATATAGTCTAGATTGGCCCGTCAAGCTTCTTATATCGAAGGTATCGCCTCTATCCTACACACCTGCCTTTCGAATTGAAATCGAATCGAAAAATGACTCCATCGATATGCAGATCCGGCTTTGTTCCACAGTTTGGTTGGTTGATGAATTAAGTTAACCGTTTCTTTTTGGTTTTTATGGAAAACAGCAGTATGTACTTTTACGTGTTTTTGTTTTGTCTCTGCTAATTAACATATCAATGGTTTTAGAGCCTTAATTTCTGCATAATTTAAATAGATACCTAATTCGTTTGAATTATCTATTCTTAAAATGAGCTTAGTTTTTCGAACAGCAATCAAATAATGACTGGTATTCTCAAATTCACGTTCCAACTCGACGCAAGAAGCTCTTGCTTAGAACTTAATCGGTTGCCAGTAGTTACGTAACTAATGTATTGGATGAAATATTTTCAGAATACAGAAATGTCAAAAGTCTCAATAAAAATTGGATAGGACGCAACTCAATCGTCTGTTTTTCATTTCAGAATAATAGTAAATATCTTGTATAGGTATAACATGCGAATATCTTATATAGGTATAACATGCGAATATCTTATATAGGTATAACATGCGAATCAAATTGTGTATATAGTTTTCAATTTTGGTGTTAGGATTAAATTAGACTATCTTCAAACTCAAGCGGCCATTCTTTCCCTTTGGGTCAGGGACAATGATGATTGAAGGTCTTTGGGTGAAGAGGTTTGCCTTTCTGATGCTCGTCACCACAACCGCGTTTCCTCTGCGTCAATCGAAGAATCGTTAGGCGTTTCCTTATTCTGGTATTGTCCCTTCCGTTCCGGCCTTTTTCCTATATTTACACCTCACACAATTTAAAGGGTTGTAGGATGTGCTGTAGTAGCCCCCGGCTCTCAAAAGGGTCGAATCCAATATCGATATACGTTGTAGATACATATATCTATATTGAGATTTCTTTCACTAACATTTATGACGTACTGATAAAAGTTCGTCGAAAATATCTAGAACGTGGTGAAGGTTGAAATCAATTTGGATTTGAAAAACTTTAGAACACTATTTTTTTTTGTTTATAAAAATTAATCTGTGCTCACTCGCAGTGATCACAAGTACACTTTTAACATATTTCACACTAACCAAAGGTTGTGTCGTGAAAGCGGAAATGATCGGCACAGCCGGGATTCGAACATACGACCTCCAATACGCTGCAAGTACGAAAGTCGCCGAATGATACCGCTGGACTACCACATTTAATGTGTCAAAGTTGGTCTTGCCAGTTGATTTAAAATAAAAAAAAAAACATGAAAAGCTTAGTGGATCTGTCGCACCGTGTACGTGAAGGTTGTGGGTTATATCTCAGAGATAGGATAGAGATACTTTGTTTTTTTTTTTGTTTTTGATGAAATATATACGGCTAAGTCAACCTAGATTCGTTTAAAAATGATGTGAAATAATATACTCGTACAATAATTATTTACACATAGACATAGCGTACGAGTCTTGAGGAAATTATCAAGTCAACCAGTCCAACATAATTGAGATAATATGACCTCAGCCCCGGGTAGAATCTTTCTAGTGACAGTTCATCCGCCTAGAATGTTTTTTGGTAATATTTCAGCTAAAATAATTTCAACGTTTTTAATATAACATCTCAAATCCTAACATCAGGTTCGTTATGAAACCTAAAAAATGTTCAGTTTCCATTTTTACCCACGGGTCGATATAGTTTCGTCGCGTAGTCCGCAGCCGCATGAACGCTTTTGATGACCGCGTGTGATGTTTGGTGGTGTTTTTATGTTTATAGGAGGCGCTGCTGGGGCGGAGGGGTTTAATGGAATGTTACAATGTTATTTAATGGCGAGTTCTTCTTTCTAATGTTGCGGCATCTCTCGCAAATGTGTTCGGCGACAGTGTAGACAAAACCGACACTTATTAGCATCGTACAACTTTGAGGCGGTTAAAAGGTTTCCCGTTCACAAACATTCGGAGTAGAATCGCATAATCGTAAATTTCAACCTTTGTTCACTATCAAATCTGAGTTATCGCGATATTTTTAAACACATTCCTACATTTTACTTTCTCCTAGCTGAAGCGTTCTATCTCAACTCTTTCTGATTTTCTTTGGCGACTTTTCGAATTGTAGACCTGTTATCTTCTCTTAGTACTATTTAGTTGCGATTAGGAGTATGTTTACATCTTATTGTTTATTCGAGGCGGAGGTCAAATTTATTGGAATGGTTTCTTTATCATTCGTCCGTCTCTTTCTGTCTTGTTTTTTGAACGATTGTTCGAAACGAGATAGCAATGAATTTCTACTACGACTTTTTATCGAACGAAGATCATTGCAAGGGTGACATCCAGTCAACTATTTATTTCTTGCCCACGTAGTGTCATCAAACCCGCTAAAACAGTTAGTGTTCGAGTAAGATTAAATCATAAGTTGACGGCCGCGGAGTGTACACCTGTCAAACAGAACCAGCATGGCTATTCACTGAAAAATTGAGTTCGAACTAAACTGACACCTTTGTATAGAAAAGTGTTATATTATTATTATATATTTTTTTATTCAAGGGCAATAATCACTTTTCTGCTTTTCGCATTGAATGCACGCTCGCATCTCTCCATCTCTCACTTTAAGGCCTCACGCAAACCGCAAGCCAGCGCGGAGGAGACCAATCCGCAGCTGACCCGACGAAACGGACCAAAAAGCCGGCCACACACAAATCAAGCCCACCGCGGATCCTCCCCAAACCAAGCCGCAATGCGTAGGCCTAAGCCCCACTCAGGAGCAAAGAGAGGCATCAAGAGCTCATCATTGCGCACGAAGGCATCCGATGCTCATTGTTCTTTTTCTGACCAGTTGAGGGTTAAGGACGTGAAGTGGTCAACCTCACGGTCCCGATCTGATTTTTCGATTTCCTGCCTCTATACAGGATGCTCGAAAAAAAAACAAAAAGAGCTGAGGTGCTATTCTTAGCCGGCAACCCCACGGCAAACATGTCATAGCATGACATCCAGTCAACTGTTTATTTATTGCCCTCGTGGTTTCGCCAAACTAGCTAAAAATGTTAGTGTTCGAGTAAGGGGTAAAGCATAAGTTGACGGCCGCGGAGTGTACACCTCTCAAACAGAACCAGCATGGGTATTCACGGAAAAGTATAGTTCGAAAACCGAACTTATTTTTTTACTTAAGGCAATAATCACTTCTCTGCTTTTCGTATTGAATACACGCTCCCATATAAAATAAATAGACAATAAAATAAAGACGCGGGACATTAACCGGTTGATATTTCCTTTTACGAGAATCCTCTTAGGCCTTTATTTAATTCGCGGAATCGTCCAAACATTTCGGGGATTCCATAAACATTTTAATCGCGGATCATTTCGACGTAACTGATATGTTTTTGTTGTTGCTCATAAAATTAACTTTCTGTTCTGATCTCCTTTTGTCCTTTCCTTTTTTAACGCTGTATAAAACTTTTAATATGTTGTTCTTTGCCTTTATTTATTTAATTTGAATCATATTCTTTATGAAGACAATGGTAATAAATATTCTGTTCTGAGTGCCAATTGTCTTAACTCAAAAAAACATTTTTTTAGTTTCTTATTTACCCGTATAGAATCTAAGGTGTTTATTTCGAATATGTATGTATTTAGGTCATTTCACTCAAAAAATAGAGTAGGGACAAGTTGGCTCTCAGGTAACGCGTTGTCTTCTTCTAATACGCTTTTTTCATTAAGCTAAAATTATTATAAGGCATATTTACCTAGGCCATTTTACTTTTCTATTGCCGTCGATTATTTCGATTCATTTTCGGTAACGTCAGATATTCTTTGTTTTTTCGTTGTGTAGAATAGTCATTGCATACATACTCACTTAAAACCCCACATAAGGGCACAGGGACTATAGGGAGGCAACAAGATGTTTCCACCATGCTCAATGTTGCGCGATGTTAATGACCTCCTCTCATACCATGTCCAAATCCCTTAACTCTGAGAAAAAGATTGAATTACTTTGCAGATTGTGAGTGATTTTTGGATAGATATTAGTAGTAATAATAAGACTTGTCAAAAATAGTTTTTAAAAGAGTTACTAGAAAGAGTCACTAGAAATCATTGCAGAATTTATCTTTATAATAATATAGCGGAATTTAGACATACAGATGAAGCCTTGTCATTGTTTTATAATAAAACGGAAAAAATCTTAGGTTTGTCTTTCAAGAATTCTAAGCCTGCGTAATTATTCTTTGAAATTAAAACCGACGTTGGAAGACAAGTCGAAAATTCCTCCGATTTATAACCTAACCGAGCCGGCAGGTATTTGAAATTTTCACCGAAAATATGCGGTCAAGTCCTGGACTTTTTGCTGCCTGAATATTGTCTGCGACCGCTTTTCGTCCTCTGCAGAGGATCCAGTTAAGTAATAGCGATCCGTTCTGAAATTCCAGAAATGCCGCATTCTTCTCTAATGGCGTCGGTCGGTAAAGGTTTAAAGAGGAGCGATGTAGGTACACTGTGTGAACAGCATTGAAGTATCACTCAACAAACTTTATTTAGCAATAAACCTGAAAAGCCCAAAAGTAGAAAGGTTAGTTCAAAAACCATGCATAAATAAAATTGGAAAAATCCCATTTCAGCAGCAAGTCTCCTGATTTTGCGTTTAATGATTGTTAGTTAATAGTATCGATGTCGTTCAAGTTTATGAAATACGGTGAGAAAATACTGTATTTTCATTCTAAGTATTCTGTAAAAAACTTAGAATACCTGAGAAATGTCATTCAAAGCAAGTTGTGGAGGTTAATTATATCAATGTCTATTATTTGAAAATGCGACCTTTTTATTAGATAATGCTCTCCCATACCACTTTTTACACACAGTAACCATAATTTTTGTACACTTCAAAGTAATAACTACAATTTAAAGAAGCTTTTTTTGACTGAGGCAACCCACCTTTAGCATTGGAAGGTACCGCTAAAAGTGTTCTCATGCCTACCCAATTGTTTCATTGACTCACCCAAAATTCAATCCAATTATTTTGAATAACCTGTGTATAAAGCACGTCGATCACAATTAATTATGCTACCTATTGCAATTATTTTCTTGTAGATAATGAAGTTCCTCCATTCATCTCAATCACTAGATAAATTTATTGCTATCAAAGAGACAAATTATTTAGGGACCGCAGTGTTGTTTGCTATCGGTAGAGCAAGGATAGTTTGTTGTACGGAGATAGGGCAGATTTACAGTATAGAAAAGATATAACAAGCAAAGAAAATGCCATCAACCCCGGGCTATCATTCCGATTAATGTTTAAAGGTCTTGTCTGTTGGATATTGTTGCTTGCGAGGTTAGGGGTGGCAAGTATGGCAAATTATTTCATCAAAAATTGTTGTTACGCGTATATTTCAAAAGCATCTCGTTATTTATCTTTAATTTTTTTCATTTTTGTTTCTGTTATGAAAGGTACGTTCATTCTTTGTATTCAACCATTTTACTCCCTCAATGGTCTTTGATCTTGTGTCTTACTTTTATTTCTTTATTTTTATTGCGTTTTTAATAATAATCTAATGAATACGCCAAAGCTTCAGATTGAATAGATAAATACTTTGTTTACCTGGAGTACTTACTTCGCAACACGAAATACAGTTTTCTTCACGAGAAAAAGAAGGGGAAAAATAGATGGAAATCGAGTAGTGGGTAGACGGCAGAAGTGGACCTCAATCCGGCTGTGGCATAGATCTTTCGGATAGCCCAGAGTTCGGGGGGACCTGACATGGTACAAGAAAAAGAGGAATACTTTGTTTTAGTTCATAAAAAAGCCGTAGTAAATGAGAGTGATCAAAATACATTTCCACCATAATTGAGTGATATCACTGAAGGAGTAAAATTCTATTTGGCTAGCATTTTGAGTTGTGTTGATTTGAAGTATTGGATAGTCGATGAGATGGAGCGATGACATGGTGCGTGCCGTTGGGACAGAGCGAATGGGGATGACCAGAGAAGGAGAGGAGTGGCGTGAGCATGAGGAGGCCTATGTCCTGCATTGGATGATCACGGGCTAATATGAAGTATTGAAATGGGACATTCTGTACAAACTATAGGTTTGTTGTTCATGGTCAATGTTGTTCTTGGTTATTCTTGTCTTTCCCTTCCTAGACTTACTAAGAGCATTAACTAAGTTAGAAATAGCAAAGGAACGTTTTTGTGACTTAATTAAGAATTAGTATTATGATGATTTCAAAATAAATTCGATGTTTCTATGACGTGTATAGAAAACCCTCAGAATCACACATAGTTCAACTTAGAGTTAAGAGCACAAATCTACACTCTCTGTAGCGAGTCTTCCACTGCACCAGGCTGCCTGTTGTCTTTAGTTACCTTCTTCTCTTGTAAGTTCCATAGACGACAGCACTCTGCCCCGCCCGCTTTACCCTTACCTCTGCATAGATAAACAAGGAGTACGTCATTACAGAGTACGGAGGTAACACAATTTCTTACATTATTATTATTGAATCAACAACTATACGCTACGGCTGTGTTCCTTGCGTTTGTCTTGTTTTTGTTCTAAAACATTCCTTCACTGTAACATTGTTTCAACAGAAACGACCATCTTCATTGACTCTATTACGAAACCGTATATTACCGTAAGTTAAAAAAACTAGCAGCAAAACCTGTCGGACGACAGGCACATAAAAATTGAAAAATATTTGCTGTCGAAGTCGAATCGATTTTGTCGTTTGTATGAATAAAATCTAGAATTTATGTTTGACTTGTATGAAAAAAAAATGTACGGTTAGAGTTTTTCAATGAATATACCTATAGTTACGGACGAACTTATATTTGATTTTCTCATTGACATGTAAATGTAAGTAGGTTTATGTTTTTCCGACTTTGTATACGTTAGGCGTTACTATTATGCGTCACGCGTCAGTCATACACGTGCGATATTTCAGACTCAAACTAGTGATTATAGGTAGGCACATGTCCATTGTAAACTTCAGGTTGATATAACGCTAGTTTTTGTCTATTATTTGCTGGTGTGTTATGAAATATGAATGGTAAGATTATATTACTTCTGACCTACCTTACCAATGCATGGATAATAAAAGCCAGAGATAAGCAGCGCCTGAACGCTGTCAAGGTCAGTGTATAGCTCCAATGCGATAACTGGATTAGTTTATTTATATCTACATTTTCAGGAACGTAGTGGCCAGTTTGGCATAAGACCACGAGTAAATTGACAAGGAAGTAACGAAACCTTTGAAACTACATATGTACCTAACGAAATGGTTAAGATAGAGACCACCATTTTCCGTTTTTTTCTACAAAGGGATCGACCAATCAATTCTGTTTCTTTTACACAACAAGGAGCTCTCCATTGCGCTCGCAATGACCAACACGTACATCATATTCAAATCCTCAATAACTATAATATGTACTTCCATTTCTTTTTGTATAGCCTTTCATGCAGATATTTGACCCATTCCAAATAATTATATATCGGTAGATTTAAACGACGTTGCTGTACTTTCACGAAAAATCATTTGTAGTTTGAGCGCTTTCGTCAATTGAATTTTCAATTAGAGTCCCTTGATCTCAGGCTTTCAGTTCAACGCGAGATTGACGAAAGCGACGGTGCTATGCGTTGCAACTGCATTTTATTTCGCATAAATACTATATAAAATACTTCAACATGCAATATTTCGTTTAGGTACGAATTTGATTTATACATGTCTTATCAATCAATCAAATCAATACTCCCTTTGAACTCCACTCAGGAGCATAGGAACGCAACAAGAGCTCTTCACTGCGCTCGATCTTGCACAATGGACCACCTTCCACACTATATCCAACTCTCTCAGCTCTGCCTCGAAGGAACGAGACACGGTATGAGAGGGTCTTCTACGTTTTCGAGACCCTGATGGGAGGAAAAACAGTCTTATACAATGTCCTAACCTGAGTAATAATATCTGTATTAAAACACACACACACACACACACACACACACACACACACACTAAAATGTCAAATAACGTTGCCATTATTATATGAAAGGAAAATATATATTATTTTTCGGTGGCAATATAACTGTGCATATTCCACTTTTTGGCTGCCGTCACTTACATATTACCGCCTGGAGGTATTCCTGGTGCCATTACTGCAACCCCAAGAATTGCCCTTTCGAATTCACCCCGTCTTCCTGAACAAATATTATATTCTCCTCTCCTCGAGAGCAATAAGATTCGTTCATACATAATTTATTTTATTTGAAAGACCTCTCACATCTTCCCGACCCCAACCAAATCTTGTAATGAACGAAAATAAAAACATTTTATGTCAACCAATTATAACGGAATATTATGGGATATCTAATTCAATAATAAAGAATCTTTGATCTATTTTATTCATCTGCTGAATAAGAGTCATCATTTGGGTTTCTCCACCCCAATCTTCTACTAAAGCTGCTTTTTCAAAATTGCTACTTGCAACAGTAGTTTGTACTCTCTTCAAGCCCTTGTCTAAAGACAAATACAAGGGCCCCAAAACGCATCCTTGGAGATACCCTTAAATTGTCATAATTATCTCTTAGTCTCTATATCGTGATTTTTTTTTATTTTGACGACCACCGTTTGTAGTTATTTTGTTTTTGTCGAAGATATTGAATTCTAGGTAACCCTATTTTTTAGGAGTACTTCGCGTTTCAGTTTACATTGACTGTTATTCTGAAATGAAAAACAGACGATTGAGTTGCGTCGTATCCAATTTTTAATGAGTCTTTTGGCATTTCTCTATTCTGAAAATGTTTTATCCAATACATTAGATGCGTAACTACTGGCAACCGATTAAGTTCTAAGCAAGAGCTTCTTGCGTTGAGTTGAAACGTGAATTTGAGAATACCAGTCATTGTACCTATTCTTGTTAACTGTGACGTATTTCAAAGTGATTGCAATACACCTGTCTTGGAATAACCTTTCTCACTGATTCTTGAACATCAATATTCGGAAGCTTTATACCATGAGTAACATACCATTCTTAATAAAATTTGACTTTTTGAAGCAAAAGCTCATTAGGCTCTTACGATTGATGTATGAAATTTAAATTTGTTGTTTCCATATTGAGAGGAAACTGTATTGCGGTTAATACCACTTACAACTCTTTTAAAAATCATAAAAATTTAAATCACCTTCTCGTATTATTGTAAATAATTGATCTATTTACTATTTCTGGAGAGATTGATAAAAAAATATACGAACTGGAAACTTTTTTACGCGATCTAAGGTTAGCCGTTGCACTTTCGTCGAATAAAAATGCTTTTCAGTCAGATGCCAATGATGGGTGTGTGATAGGCGGGTGTGATCCACCTTTGTTTGCTCAAAATGTTTCAAATTCGTTTGATCTTCTGGTCGTCCTTTCAGAAATAGTACAGATATTTTGTTATAAAGAACTATAAAGTCAAGCTTTCTTAACGGCGACTTCTAATCAAGAATTTATAGTAGGTAAGTATACAATTCTCGATCAGGGAAAATTTTTGGAGATATTTTTTTTTCAAATCAAATGTCTACCCTCTGCAGAACTCAAACTCATACCCTTTTTCTGCTTTTTGTTTCAACTTGTGATTTGTGTGTTCACGTATTTTTTTATTGTAGGTTTAATTCTTAGTTATAAACATAATAAAGTCAAATTGTACGATGCAAGTGCACATATAGACATTAAGATACACACGGAAATTCATTGTAATGCTTCTTTTTATGTTGTATACATAACATACGCACCAAATAAATAAATAACAACATGAGCATAGAAGCACATCATACACGCATTATCTATGTACATACTGCCATTGCAGTCATGTATATTATAATGTAGTGTTGAATGTAAAAAAAAAAG
Source organism: Mystacides longicornis (assembly GCA_963576905.1). Lineage (NCBI taxonomy): Eukaryota > Metazoa > Arthropoda > Insecta > Trichoptera > Leptoceridae > Mystacides > Mystacides longicornis. The sequence goes on from OY756425.1 coordinate 30,153,199, forward strand.
TAAATATTAGATTAAATTTTTATGGCGTGCGTTTTCTTTTTATACCAGAGGGTCGGTCCGTATTGTGCCTACTATGCAGGAGTTTCTCTTGTGTGTTTGTTTTTAATAATGCGAGCAGGCAACACTACGTACAGCACAGCCCGGGTACCTACTCACTTTCACCCCGATTTTACTACTACTACTTAAGGAATTTTTGAGTATGTAAATATTTTTCAATCGTGATTCACCCTTTGTACTTTCTCATATTATCTGGAGGTTGTTTCCCCCTTACGTTCACGTCACTGTATTTTTTTTTACTTCAAGTTAATAAGGTTCCTATTTCTTAAGCAGATAATGGTAAAATGAAACGTATGATTGGTACCGCTGTACGGCTCAAAATCTGCCCCCGTAGAAAAATTCAAATTGACGTTCGACTACAAACGAAGATATATATCTAGTGCGAAAAAATTAACTGTCCACTGGAACGTATAAACAATTATTTAAACCAAACAAAGACACTTGTATAAAAATGTAAAAAGTGGACAGTTAATTTTCTTCCTACTCTATATTGTCGAAGAATTCGTTTGTAGTCGATCGCCAAATGCAATTTGTCTAGGCCTAATGCACTTTCAATGAATCGGCTGGAGGCAATGAATTTGTTTTTAACCTAACAGAGTGTAGTGTTATCACTCGGGAAGGTGTCCAAAAAGGTCCAAACCCCCCCGTTAAAACTGCGTTCCAACCTTAACCTAACCTATTAAAATCGTAGTGTTATCAAACCCCCAAATCTATCCAAATTGACTAACTAAATGACAATAACCAGTAATATCTTCATTTTTCAAACAAAACAATAATTTGAAAATAAAAATATAAAATGTCAATCCATGCAAGGAAAAGCTTGTACATATGAGAAAATAGACAACTTTTAAAATTGGTTGATAAAATACTTCAAATGTTATCAAATCAATCCATAACATGCTTCTCTACTAATCCGCATATAAAGTTGATATGCGATTCGTATAAAAAATCGTGAAAAATCGAAGAAGCCCGTGAACTAATATGTAATTACCGATGCTTCAAATACTATTCACACCAACACTGAAGTCCTGAAAAGAGTTACAATACAAACCGTGAAGATCCGAAAAATATCCTATCTGGGATACTTTGCGTGGGGATAAATTTGAAATCCTTCAACACTTGCTGATGGGAAAGGTGAATGGTCATAGGCAAATAGGTATATTGATTGAGCAAAATGTTAGCATGTACAAAAAAAAAATAGGAACGGTGGAGTATTTCCGAGTGGTGCGTGACCGAGAGACTTTCGCCAAAGAGGTAACCAAAGTCGGATAGTCCTGATACAGTACAAGCAGAAGAAGCTATTTGTCTCGAATCTCAAATGAGGAGATGAAGAAATTTTATTTTAATAGAACTCGGTTTCCGAGAGAATGACTAGAAATTGCTCAAAACATAATATTCTTGATGTTTACTATTGCAGTGAGATCTTCACGGGCATCGAACACCAAACTATCTTGTCACTTTTTTGGCTGCCTCTTAATCTTATCGTTTACGATTGTTGCTGAAACGTAAATAATTTTGCTACCGTGCAATCTCCTCTATCCAAATATGATTATGCAATCTACGAATACCCATGATGTCTCTGAAATTACTTTCGAAAGAATTTCTTGATCTCTCTCCTGGTGTTTTGCTAAGAATAGTGCTAGATTTTTTATTTCGGTGGTTACTTATTTAGAATTTGTGTGGGAGGAAGTCATCGAAGCTGCGCAAGATCTAGCGCAGTAAAGAGCTCTTGTGGAATCAAAAAGAGAGGGTAAAGGTATTTACATATAATTTAAAAAATCTCAATATAGTAACAATAAATTTATGTACGTTACGAAACTAGATATAAAGGATACAAAACCAAACAGACAAAAAACTATTAATACACATTTTTGTGTTGTTTTTGTTTCTAGATTCATTGTTCTGTTTTTTGGTATTTTCTGAAAAGATAAGATATATATGAGTCTATTTGGTAAGATAACTTTTTGCGGTGCACTTAGGGCTTTAATGATAAATAAGAACACATCTCTACAATCCAAAGAATTGATGCACAATGCAATCCTGATACTATCCATGATGTATAGGAGTGAAACATGGACGTGAACGAAAAACCTGGAAGTTGGTATAAATGCTGTAGAAATGATATCTTTACGCAGGATATAAGGAAAAAACTGATTGATAAGGTGAGAAATTATGATATTAGAAAGGAATGTGGAGTACATGTAAGCGTAGTGACTAGAATGAAAGTGAATAAATTCAGGTAGTTAGGGCATGTTGGGAGAATGAATAAAGAAAGAACGACAAAAAGGATCAACAAATCTGAAAGAACGGGTGCAAGGAGACGTGGCAGATCTAGATTGTCATGGACTGATCATATCGGTGCCGTCTTAAACGAGGGAAAATCTATGCTGTTGAATGAAGTATGAAGAGGTTTGACAAGATATGAATGACTTTAAGTCTCTAGTGTCTATCTATCCCCTTCGGGATACGGCGTGTTGGGAAAAAACATATATTTATAAAGATTAATCATGTATGTGTGGGTAATTGGAATGGGTGTTATGATAGGGGAAAAAGAGTGTTTATTAGGTGAAAATTTCGATATCACTTACCTCTGTTAATTGCGTCACTCAGGTTACCTTTTTCACTTTGTAGTAGTCCCTTTTAATTTGGTTTATTGTGCTGAAAAATTAACAAGAATGCTTGGTAAAAAAGTAGTGCCTTTTAAAAAATATACAGCGCGTGTAATTTTTATGAGATACATAGTAACGAAATGATTCTTGTATAATATTCTTAGATGGTTCGGAGTTGGTAAGTGATACTCTATGAAAGAAAAATAGTTTAATAACCCCAAGAGATTTGTGTTTAGATTTAATCATCTTTTGAAACGTACCTCTTAAATATTTCAATTTAATCATACTATCAAACTGTTGATTCTGTAATTTGTAAAGATCTAGTCCTGAAAAAAGAATTCACAAAATATTTGGAACGTTGTGTTAAATCAATTACTTACTTTTCAAATGTATTGTCGTTGAGCAAAGCCTGAAGATCCTTGCTGACATACGTCACAAAGCATCCCGTCATTTGGGAAAGATTTTCAACCACTTTTTTCTCTGGATTCGTTGCCGGATTTGGTTTCACAGTATTTTGATATTTAGGCTGAGGTTTCTTCTTAGGAGGCATTTTATGGTTGTTCAAGCAAATAATTACACAATAAATTTCGACGAAAAAACCAATTTAATTTTGACGACAACAATTTTGCTCGACACTCGGTAGAAAATGTTTTCACTTTTGGCGACTTTAAGGAAATGTCAAAATTTCAAATTTGTTCTATCATATTGGAAAAAATATCAAAATATAATTCCTACCTATATTTTCTGAGATTTACAATGCTACCAACAATTTATTCAATAGGTTTTTTTTATCTCAATTCTTGAATAACGTCAATTATCCCTTTTTTGGTGCTTTTGCTATTGTCAGGAGAAGGTTCTTATGAAAGAAAAAATGAAGAAGGCTGCGCGCGATATTAGAATATTATTTAACCCATATCTTCCCAGTGTTCCATTATTGGAACGCTTTAGTTAGTATTTTTTTTTTTGGAAATGCGCAACTTGTTTATTTTTTTTACGCTTGAAATATTCTATCATTATCATATTAGAGATATTATTGCATGGTATTCAAATTGTTGATGTTAAGTAAATAACGTTCTACGTAACATTATAAGTAGGGATGTAGTTTTGACAAAATACCAGGTCTTCTACATACAAGATACTGTATAGATTGACAGATGGATATCATTCACAAGTTGTTCTCCTTTGAAAAATTTTATAAGCTGAAACGCGCTCTTCTTCGCAGTTCTTTGTTGTCTCTCCGCGATCTCTCCACCTTTCTAATACAACCTTCTCATATTCCCAACTAAACTACTCCTTCAGCTCGAGTACCGCACTAATAACCTTATTATTACAATGAATCCCCCCCCTCCATATACCTGGTGCAGTGAGAGCCCCCATTTTCTCCCCCTCCGTCTCATTCTCCATCAGGTTATGCTGTTATATTGTTATGATTCTCTCACATGCGATACCCTCATTTTGGGTTTCTTCCTGGAGTTTCGCAGACAATAATACTCTAACCGTACTGCAGCAGAAGATAAATATAAAAATATAGCCAATGTACGTACCAATTGTTATTCATACGTGTGTTCCGCCAATAGGAATAGGATTCATATCTCATTTTCCAGTCTTTCTCAAACTTCAAACTGTTCTGAATAATAAAAGTTCTCAAAAGTTAAAAATTTAAGAGTTTTCTCCTTAACATCGCCAAAAGCATATTGGATCACTTTTGGCGCTCACCACGGTGAAAGCGGTTTTTACTGAAAAAAAAACTTATCCAGAGTGGTTCCCCGTTGCAGTCTGTCGTGAATTTTCTTGCTGCCTTACCATAGTAAATTGATTTCGTTATTGAGGCGCTAGAGACTCATCTTCAGAAATGAGCTCCAGAAAAATAGAAAGGAATGTTGTATGGAAGTTATTGTACTTATTTATAGAAAGATGAAAATTAATGCCGGGTACTTACTTCTGAGCCGAGAGTGTGAGCAGTTGCATCAGTACTATCAAAAGGACACACGCGTTCGATTTTCAAATCACGTGCTCGCATGGACGTTTTGATAATATTGATGTAACGGCTCAAATGAGTACACGGCCGATTTGGGTTTGTTATAAGAATGGATGCAAGCAGGATTACGAAAAGTATTTATGAAGCTGAAAGAAAATGTGCAAGAAGGCGTGATCATATCGAAGGTCAGAAGTGGGAGAAGTTGTGTGAGAAATGGTTTGTCGATGGAAGAAGCGAGGAAGTGTGCTTGAATAGAAAAAAGTAGAGATCCTTTCTTTCTGTACGGCGTGATGGGTAAAAAACCATATCTACATTTTTTTATTGTAATATTTGGAGGGTTTGTGTATTTACGTAGTGAAAGTTCATTATTATGAATTAAATAACACACAGTTGCACTTTCACAAAATTTATATTGAATCTCGAGCGCTTTCGTCCAACTCACGCAGACATTGTCAAGAGACTAAATTACAATAACAAAAAATCAAAGAGAAGACAATCATGGTACCACGGTTGTGGGAGAGGATATTTACAGATGACAAACATTATTATTATTATTATATATATAGGTACATATTATTGTTGGGTGGGATCATTAGAAAGTAAACATTGGAAATGTGTGACCGAAATATTATGAATTTTGAAGTTGATTAATTATATAGGATTAACATAAATTGATTAAACTTAACTATATATATAATAATAATAATAATGTTTGTCATCTGTAAATATCCTCTCCCACAACCGTGGTACCATGATTGTCTTCTCTTTGATTTTTTGTTATTGTAATTTAGTCTCTTGACAATGTCTGCGTGAGTTGGACGAAAGCGCTCGAGATTCAATATAAATTTTGTGAAAGTGCAACTGTGTGTTATTTAATTCATTTTTTTATTGATTTAAATCCACTCTCCTCAACTAGTCTGTTATATCGATTCTATAATATTTTTCGTTGATAAGAACGCGGACAATAATAAAAAGCATTAAATAAAAACTAACGAAGTTTGAGGGGATTCAAAATGGAAACCAGATACGGCACTTGTGCAGAGTTCTTCGTGTAAGACAACAATGAGTTCACTTGTCATTAACTAACCGGCATTCGGAGTAAGCGCATCCCGTAAGAGCCAGGGAAGAGTACCTACTGCTAGAAGAACCGGCCACAGTCTCACATGGATACTCAGTTAATTGTGTTGCATCCAATTATTGTTAATATCAGTTCAGAATGAAAGCCAAAAGTGCTAACTTGAATCATGTTCAGTTAGTCTGTACTTCTGTACTGCTAGGATGTTTTCCGTTGTTTACTGGAAAATTTTGGAAAAGAATCGACCTAGATAGAGGCGACCATAATATAACCCATCTTAATTAAAAGACTGGATGGTATTCTGACTTTTATGCATCTTTCCTCTTTATAAAGATCTGAGATAGGTTAATTTGGGAACCTCCATCTCATTCTTGGTATTTAGATATCTATGTCAATGGCGTCTCGCGCATCACTATATTCGACAGTTTTTCAGTACCCATTCTGCCGCTCTGCTGGATTCTGATCACTCCAGAATCATCTAAATTTCCTCATTTTAACCGATGGAGCGACAGCATTTATTGATACCTTAGACATAAGCATCTGACAAGCAGGAAAATCGACCGCGTGCTTTCCTGTAATTTTTTTTAACGTGACTGGCAAAATTTAAATAAATAATAACCAAAAGACCTTCAAAAATCGTAGTGGTGCCAATTTCACTGCTTTCGCAAGCAGCACACAAGGCTAGAAAAGGTATGAAAGAACTTTTGTAGCCTTCTACTGCTTTTTCACAACCTTTTTAGAGCATATTGTGTTGCTCGAGTTGCCTCTTTATTCAAATTTCTAAACAAAGGCCTTCTTCAATTCCTACAACATCTCTTCGTAGATTCCTACATCTAGACGTATCGAGGATTATTTTATTTCATTTTTTGAACGCTTCTAATGAAAACGATCAGGTAAGCAAATTGTGTACTTTCTCGGTTAATACGTTGTTTATTCGGAGTTCCTTTGTCTTTTGTTATTTAGGCGAAAAAAGCGAGTTTTTATTTAAATTTGTTTATTTTGTAACAAAGGAAAACCTCTACTTTTGAAAATGCATTTAATTAAGCAAAAATCCTAACAAGAGGCTGTGCAATGCTCTTAACCAAACAGGGTGTCTCGATTGCTCCCGTCCCGTCTTTTAAAACTGGAATTATTCTATCTCGACCAATAAATGTTATTACGTTCATTATTTTGATTGACTGATTGAGATTTGTAAATAATTTGATTTCTTTTTCGACGAATGCGGGTGATTTCTTATAAATCACCAAAATATGCTTCAAGTCTATAGATATTTTTCTTGAATGTGATATTTTTAAAGGAGGTCCAGGTATCATACAGGATCTGTAGATTATTCCTATTGTGAAAATATTACAAAAGATTAAAATTCAAATGGTTTAAACAGCAATTTAAATATTATTTTTAGATAATCGTCACATTTAGATTCATTAAATTGAAGTACATTTTTCGCGAATCAGCTTATCATGTAGGTACTCGATATACCTAGGTATATAACTTAGATTTAATGGTGCTTTTTAAATCTGCGCCTAACCTATGATACGCCACTACATGATACCTACATATAAACACGCACATTTTTCGCACTAAGCAACTAAGCAGAAATTGTGGCGTGAAACATAAAATAATCGGTGGGAATTCGAACCCATTGGCTCCAAGTCAGCGAGTGAACCGCTAGCCTACCTTTTACAAGCTTTTACAATTCGAATTCAAGCATTCATGTTTACAGAAGAAGTAGTGCAGTGATTAAAACATACTTGAAGGCATGTAGGTAAGTAATAACGAAAAATCTGACTTTACGATCTTGGTATAAATTACTTTTAAACCTCAACACTGCGAGCGGATGACAAATTTTTAGCTACCTATAACAACAAAATATAGAATTAATAATTTCATGAATAAATTTTTTATTCTAACGATGTCCCAACGAAGCAATATAATTAAAACAGCAATTAAAATAATAATCAAATCCGTCAGTCTTTCACGTGTGAATGGGTCCACGCGATGGGAGACCCTTCACCAACGGCAAATGACAAATAATAAAATGAGACAAAGTGGGTTTCATGCCGTTTAACCACTGTGTCCCGCCCCCCAAACCATTCCGTCTGGGTTCAGCTCCTCGGGGCTTCGAACGAGCCACCATCGCGTAAGAGCTGTAATTGCTAACTAGAGCCATCTGTACAATGGCGCTTCTACCTACTCTATCCAGTGCAATTGTAGGAATGGTGAAGATGATGTTTTTATATATTGTTTTGTTATGAATACATCATGCAACTTTATGGGAGATTTGTGTCGTCTTAATCGTTTTTGCAAAACCACAGTACAGCCACCAGCAACTTTCATATCCATTTCCAAGTTTTCAAATCCAAACTGTCGACACTGGCAACATGCAATTGCAACTGTATCTATTGCCAACAAATGTGGACAAATCTTAGAATTATGCGTATACGGGTGTAAAGTTAATGTTTAGAGACCTCCAGTGCTGCGGTACACGAAGCTATCTGACATTTAAAATCCCATACCAATTTACTATTAATTGAAATTGAATGGTTTGTTTAATTTTTTTTAAACCACAAACGAAGTTTCTTAGATGTGTTTTGCCTTGAATTGATTTGCGTAAGTTCTATTTTTTTAGTTTCTCTAAGAATGTTTTTTTTTTGTGAAACTGATTCCATACAAATGCATGTAAGATTGGACCGCGATTGTGTCAAATGACGTCACCCTTTACTCTCGTTTTGTCCACGAATGCATTCAGTCTCTGTAGTGTAGATCATCAAAATGGTAGCCACGAAGAAAATTCGTGATCTTTGGCTACTTAAATTAATTTATTTTCAGATTCTAATTGAACAAGGGGATTCATTTTTTATACAATATTTTAAACCGACGATATTTGCCGTGTTCATTTATTTTCAACCCTTCGTGTACGAGTATTTCTAATAGTACCTATAGTCGCAGAGTTGAGACCGCGCATTCTGTTTGCAATTTTCCTGGGGCCCATTACTTAGACTCTTCGTTGAAGCGGGGTATAGTCCGCGTCCGTATAATACGGTTTACTTTTTTTTTTCACGTTGGAAACCTCTCGAATATCGGAAGGGCCAAGCGCGTACCTACCCCTAAAATAATATATCTAGACTGCACCAAAAATGCAGGCCTGAACTTGACGCTTTTTGATAGATTATAACAACGAAGTTGCACTTTCACCACTAACGGCCGGTTTAAAAAAAAGCCGCTAAAGAACACTTAAGCGAAAGGACCATTTAAAATTCTCCTTAAAAACGTCCCAAGTTGACGCGTTTCATAAAAAAAATACTTGAAAGTTGGTAGCAGCTGATAGTGTTACCATGGAAATTTATGGAAAACATAGGTTGTTTACTAATATTTTTGCGGAATTTATGTTAATCTGTCAATTTCGTTTCTCAGTAAAGCATGAATGTGTAGTTATTGTAGTTAATTTATTATTATGTTTTATGAATTAGTAATTATTGTTTACAGTATCGCCGTATAAAATGTTTATCTTGTGACAGTTAAAACGCCACGAAATTTTCTATGAACTCCGGTGTTAAAAGATTGAACTACACTAAAGTCGACTTTAGTGCCAATAACGTCATTTTGTTGTTATGAAACGCGTTATTTTTTAAAGGAAACTTAAAGTATCCTTTGTTTTTTTTTATGAAACCGGCTGTAAATGCATTTTTTACTACTGATTTATTCAAAAGAAATATAGTTACATTTGCACAAAATTTTATAAACGTTGTGCATTAACACGGCCGATCTTGCCATGAATCTCTTGAAAATGTCCGCGTTTGTTAGACGAACGAAAAAGTTCAAGGTTCAATATAATTTGTTAGGGTGTAACCGTGTTTCTGTCAAACATATCATATCGAACTTCTTGCATGCTATTTGATGCATGTGCTTTCTTTAGATACTTTTAGACATGTTTAATCAGAATCGAATTTATTTTCTTTGTTTTTTTTTTATACGTTAATTGGCGATCGGATTGATTGCTTGCACATGATTTTAATAGTTTAATTATCCTCTTTTGTTGGACCGTACGTTGAATTTATTTAGCGATGGGATTAATAATGTCCGCTGCATTATAGAACCATCAAACTACACGACATGTTAAAACATTATCAAACAAATCCACTTCGTCCCTGTCGGCGGTACAGTGAAGCTCAATTAAATGATGCACATGTTTTCCTCTCACCCCTCGACGATTTGCAAACCGGACAGTTGTTTTACCTCTGCATGTCTAGAGCGGACAGTCCCCCACCCCCCATTTCTCCCCCGACTATAATATTATGGTCTCTGAAAATAACTCCAGTCTGTTCATATTCCAAATCGCTAGAGACACACACATCACAACATTTTGTATCTTATAGTCTTTACTGTGAGACGAGACTAATTTGAAACTTATATTATATATTTGAAAAATATATATATATATATATGAATGTAAGTGAAAACCCAAGATTTGTCACGAAATGCATGTGAACAACATGCACCTCGAAAGACAAAAAGGGATAATCAGCTTTTCACAGGAAACAATATGAAGATGGAAGGTTTACTCCTTTACGCTGTGATGAATTCGAGACTGTGCTACTGCACTTGCATATGGGACGAGACTGTGCCCATCACCAGAATATGCGATTAGATTCGTCAAAAAGATAGTGTGTTTCGACATTGTGCAGTAGCACAGTCTCTGCCGAATTCATCACAGCGTAAAGGAGTAAACCTTCCATCTTCATATATATATTACTAGCTTTCCCGACAGATGTAACTCGAGGCGGCCCGTTCATATGTACATAATGTGCACTGCGCCCACAAGAAAAAAAAATACATTCGATTCGATTGAGTTAAACTAATAAAATAATAACATTAAAATATTTACAAAACATCCATATTTAATTCGTATTCATAGCGCGTTAACAACGCGAGAATATTATGCGCGCGCAAACATATGAAGTGCCGATGCTGCGTGTGCACATATTATGAAAGTGCCCGATAAATTTGTTGACTTTATATGAAAATTGGAGAAGTGGGATGGTCTACTGTAAGAGCGGCAATTACGTTTGCGAGAATGAGAGGGAACTACCACCATGTGCAGTAAACAAAATTTTTGTTGTAATGGCTTTGCAGGAAATCCGTTCCATACTAACTTTAATATTATATTTTATACTATTTCTTATGCATTTTTCAACTTTTTATTAGTTATTCTGTTATCCGGAGGGGAGAAGAATCCAATTAATCAATCATCGAAATAATCTGTTGATCTGAAATCAGTTATATTATTCCTTAAAGAAAGGGTCCCAATTTACTTTACCACAATGAGAACTGCGGAAAATTTGATGATTCTTCCCGTAGCAACATTATGTTGGAGCCTCATATGAAGCCACTGATTTCTCACACATCTGTTATATTTAATAATAATTGTTATAGCAACTATAGACTTACACACGAATCATATGATAAATATTTCATGGATTGGTTTGACTTGAGACCCTCCACGCCACTCCATCGTGGGCTCTCTGGGCGTAGTTAACACAGACTCTATCACAGAGATGGTCACACTACACTCCTAATAATTGTCATTCTAGGTTTCCAGGATTCGACCACTTTTCTTCTTTTATCCCTTGCCATATGATCTGCCCACCACCATATTAGAGATGCTTCTATTGCCCTAACTGTCAATAAGTTCACCACGAAACCAATCAGCAAAACTCTATAGAAATCAATAAAAAATTGCGAAAATATCAAACTAAATGAAATGTCAGTAACCTTCAACGTACTTACACAATTTAAAACGCTTGTATGTTTTATTTCGCTGTTCTCGGTTGTAAAACAGTTTTTTTTTCTAAAGTAGATTCGTTACACAGTAGATGTTGAACGATAGACCAGAATCGCCACCCGACGCCTACTCAGGACAGCTCCCTGACGTGTCTAGTCTGCTCACCAATCATAATTTTAATTATTATTGATACGTTTTTATGATTTTACTAGCTGACCCGACGTTGTGCTGTCTAAACTGTGAATATTGAACTCGAATTGGTATATAGATAAATTAATTATTTCCTTAATATAAATCTGAGGGATGCTTCTGTTTTAAACGATATTTGCGTCGTGCATTCTGTCAATGGCGCAAACTATCAAACAACTATCTGTTATGACAAACTTCATAAGCTTATACCAATGTCTATATTATTCACAACGTTCTAAGTTTGTCTAGATTATTGTAAGTCCATTTTTCAGAACTAGATCTTATCGATATAATATCAACAACTACTGATGACCGAATAATACTGCACGATTTTTAAATGGTTGAAGAAACCACTACGGGGTACGAGGGACGCAGTTTCGAATCCTGCCCAGGATATGGGATTTTTCCACATGTTGAAATTTCTCATAATATACGGGAATTTGAACATTACCACCTAATGGCGAACGTTGTTAAAGTAAAGTGATCACACTAAGCCAGCCTTCGTAAGCCCGTAGTGGTTTGTTAAACCATTTAAAAATTATTACAAGTTATTGATATGTTGTCTATATTTTCGCCCTTTTAAACCCTACCCAGGGGCAATGGGAAATAAGAGCGCTACTTTGCTCAAAGCAACGACAGGGAGGACATCAGCCCCCCCCACCACAGGATAGGGTCCAGGCGTCTGAGGCTTATTTCTTGCGCCTTTTCTAGCTTGAGATGGTCAACCTCTAGATCCCGGTCTGATTTTTCGATTCAACGAGCATTATAAAAATAAAATTGGCTAAATAGGTCTAGCCGTTATACGTGATGCCATGACCAAGTGAAATAGGCATTCATTTTTATATAATAGATATTTCTACTTACCCATGTTTGAATCCTTCACACATTATCATGTGCTTCATTATCGATTTGGTATTCGCGTATACCATATTGTTTCTGAAACAATTATTTTCGTTTAACAATCGTATCTAATAGAATGGACCGATTATAAATTATTTCATTGCGTCTTCCTGATGTTACTTGAAATAAACTAAAGAGTATCAAATTAAAAATATTAACACTAGCTTTTTATCGCCAACATGGTGTTTAAAATGTTAGGATTTTTTTATGTAACCGTCCAATTAAGATTTATTGAGAAAGAATGGTATAATAATAATAATAATACTAATTTATTTTCGATTTAAAAAACATATATAAAATATACATAATATCAATTATACACATAGATATTCACATAGGTACATTCCTTTGATTTGATTCCAATTTCGATCGAAAATCCCACTAGGCAAATGCCCGTTAGTGGGGGTATCTAATAAGAATTAACAATAGTCAAAGTGAAAGTGAACACTTTATGCTAAAAAAAAACATAAATGCTAAATAAATTAGTCAATCATAGCTTAAGAGAGATTAAAAAACAATACATCTCAAAAATTAAATAGATTAAAATATATAGGTACAGTACACTAAGTTAGGAATAAAAAAAACAATAAATGATAAATAAAACAGTCAATCATCAATCATAGTTTATGTATGAGATTCTTCTTCTTCTCCTAAATAAGAGGAAGAATCTAAGAATTTAAGATTAAATTAAATAGATTAAAATATATACAGTACAATAAGTTAGAAATAAAAATAAAAAACAATAAATGATAAATAAATTAGTCAATCATAGTTTAAGAGAGATTAAAAAACAATACATCTCAAAAATTAAATAGATTAAAATATATAGGTACAGTACACTAAGTTAGGAATAAAAAAACAATAAATGATTAATAGAACAGTCAATCATCAATCATAGTTTATGTAAGAGATTCTTCTTCTTCTCCTAAATAAGAAGAAGAATCTAAGAATTTAAGATTAAATTAGTTAGATTAAAATATATACAGTACAATAAGTTAGAAATAAAAATAAAAAACAATAATGATAAATAAATTAGTTAATCATAAATGATAAATAAATTAGACAATCATCAATCATAGTTTATGTAAGAGATTACAAAACAAGATATTTCAAAAAATTAAAAAGATGAAAATATATACATTAGGTACAATAAGTTAGACAAAAAAGATGATAAATAAATTAGTCAATCATAAATCATATTTCAATAAATAAAATAAAATATAAAAAATAAGTAAACATTAGAACACAAGCGATTTGCACAGTGTTTATAGAACTTTACACCTCCATAATATTATGGTGATCCATTCAATGTTCTTGTAACACATATTAAAATTTTAAATCCTAAAAAACACCCAACAGGCCGTCAATGTATAAAAAAATAAAATATATAAAACACAAATAAAATAAATAAATAATAATCATTCATTTATCCAGACACCTCAAGGACAAATCAGAACTATCTGTAATGAAACAGAAGTTCATCTTATGCCAAAACAATAACAATAACAATACCTGTGTAAATCCCAAACACACTCCATACATCCTCAATCAATGCCATTTCCAATCAATTAACCGAGAGATTAATCAAATATAAAAAAAAAAACAATAATAATCAAAATGTACTCAACGACACAAAAAGACAAAGGGGGGCGTTCAAGTATTACGTAACGCAATTTGGGGGGGAGGGGGGGTCTTGCAAAACGTTACTGTGCGTTACGAGGGCGGGAGGGGGGGTTCGAACAACTCGTTACGTAACGGTATTTTTTTTCTTAAATAAAAAAAATTGGGAAATAAATCTTCCAAGTTGGGCAATCCTTTTCGTTTATGTTTTACGGGTAATCTACGATTGTACTGTACGTCATTTTTGTTTTTTTTTCTCCTAAGTTGGGCACCCTTTTCGTTTATGTTTTACGGGAAGTCCCTCGATTGTACTGTACATCATTTTTTTTCTCCGAAGTTAGCAAAGGAACCCTTTTCGACAATGTTTTACGGGAAGTCCCTCGATTGTACCGTACATCATTTTTATTTTGTTATCCGATGTTAAAGCTTTTGGTGGAAACACATAAATACATACAGGAACATATAAATAGTATTTTTTTTCTCCGAAGTTAGCAAAGGAAACCTTTGAAACCCTTTTATTTTTTTACGAGAGTTCAGTAAAAAAATAGTCTCTTGGGTGTTACGTAACATTTAGGGGGGGGAGGGGGGGGATACAGAAAAACGTTACGGCGCGTTACATGGGGGGGAGGGGGGGTCAAAAATCTTCAAAAATTGCGTTACGTAATACTTGAACGCCCCCAAAGGGTGTTTTGAATCGAAGGTATTTTTTAAATGAATCTGTGCTCACTCAAAGTGAACACAAAATACACTCTTTGACTATTTCACAGTAACCTACTTAAAGCTTGTGTCGTGAAAGAGGAAGATGGTTGGCACCTGGGATCAAACCCACGACCTCCGCACAAAACAATGCGAAAGCCGGCGTCGTAAACACTAGAATACCAACCACTTCAACAGTAAAGTACGGAATATTGTATATATTCCGTACTTTACTAAAAGCAGCAGGGTTTTTCAAGAAAAAGTTTAAGTAGCTAAAGAACAATTCAAATATTTCATACTTAAGGGGGCTTTGCACGAAGACACCCTTTTTGATGATTAGGTACTCCATGAGTTTTTATTATACGAAACTAAAATTCAGAATAAAGAGATAGGAAATGCTACATGAGGTCTTATATGACAACGAAGTAAGTTTTTTCTCTCTGTCTACTCCTTAGAAGTTATTGCGTTAGTGCATGGCTAGTTAGTAATTAAAGTACAAATAGGCACAACAAGCAACTTATAATATTCTCTTTGTAAATTTTATGTAAAGTTCAGTTTTCTTTTTTTTCGTACACGTTTTTCGAATCCGGAAGTTTTTTTTCATTCAAAACCATACGGTTTAATGGACTTACGCGGATATTTTTTTATAAAATAAGACAATACAATTTCACGTGAATATAATTCATTCAGTATATTATCTATGTACCTATCGTCAAAAAATATTTTCATTTAGCCCACACAATAATTGTTAGGGCTTATTTATTTTTTCTTTTAGTAAGTAAGTAATAATATTGTAGGATACAAAGAAAAAATATGCGGGAAACCTGTTGTAATGATTAAAACATATATTCATCATAATGTCAAAATGTTGATATCATTTGTACGGTTGTATAATATTACTCATACATTCTCCGTATAACTTTGTGATAACAGGTAATCTGTGATTTATTATCTCTGATTTTCTTTGATTTAGAGATGTCAGCCACCATTCGATTGTTTGAACATCGAATCACCGCTGAATTGAGTCATTTCATAGACAGTTTGTACGTACGTTTTATACATTACTAGCTTTCCCGACAGACGTTGTCTTGTGGTTCTAGCCCGAAGTGGCCCGTTAATATGTACATAATGTGCACTGCGCCCCCGTAAAACAATAAAAAATTAATTCGATTGAGTTACACTAATTAAATAATAACATTAAACTATTTCTGAAACATCCATATTTCATTCATATTCAAAGCTCTGGCGGGAAGAACTTGAGAATAATGCGCTCGCGCACACACCCTACCTTGCCTATTGCCAACACGAATGTACCCGACTTTGTGTGAAAATTTTCTAACGCTCGAATCGGTGCGTTGGTGGAGTAAGTGGGATGGGTTACTGTAGGAGCGTATGCGAGAATGAGAGGGAACTACCCGCGATGGCGTGGGCGCGTCATAGGTAACCGTTCCATACAAACTTAAATATTGTATTTTACATCATTTCTTATCCATTCAGTAGTTAGTTCCATTTAAAAATCGAACATTAGTAATGAATTGTTAGAGTCATTAGTTGTTATTTTTTCTTTAATTTCTTATCAAGTTTTTAAACATTTTATTAGTTATTCTGTAATCCGGAGCGGAGAAGAATCCAATAAATCAAACATCAGAAGATTCTGTTGAGCCGATCTCGAGTTATAAGTGTTCGCACTAACCCGACTTTAATTTATATAGTAGATTTCTCCTCCTTATCAACTACACTTGATGGTTGCGGTTATTCCGTATTATAGATTCTGGTGTGGACACCTGTTCTTCGGAGTTTCCTGTCCGCAACTGCCGGAAGAAGAACGAGGCTTTTTGGTTTCAAATTTTATGCTTAGCTAAAGAAAGTGGAATCCGTTTTAGTAAATATTTCATGTTTTCATCTGCCCAATTCATTTTCTTTATATACGTGTACTTTTGTTTAGTTACAAAATATTACTTTACCTTCCTTAATAAAAGAAGTTAACCTCTTAAATATAAAATATTTTCGCCTTTTGTGTTCAGATCTTTCCCTTTTACGAAACCATTAAAATCTTCTCGCAGACTTAAAAAAAACCTTATTGTTGTAGCAGGAAACCATTGTTTTTGCGCTTGATTGAGCCAAATGGGCTCTTTTTGCCTGTGTAAGGCTTTAAAGGGAGTTGAATATAAATTGTATACATACATCTTGAAGAACTGGGGAGTCAACAATGACATTTCTTATCTCCTTTATGGATCTTCTCGTGTGCGATACATTTCATGATCTTTCTTTGGTTGTTTGCCGTATGATGTCATATCTTATCGTATTGTTTTAACTAGCACCTGACACAGATATCGCCATGGATCACTCCCGTGCAAAAACATCACTATAATAAATAAATGATTCATTAGTTGATGCTTATGACAGGGTCCAACATGAAAGGCTACATATATTATATTGTTAAAGTATACTCTACTTAAGCTACAGGTTAAGAACACGTTGAAAGCGGATTCCGACCCGCGCCGACCGGCTCATAGATTGTTGTCTATGGTTTCAACGCATTTAAATGGGCATGCCGGAAAGCGGGTTCCTGCTTTCGCTGTGGGTATCCCCATTCAAATGCATAGTAACATTCTTTGAGCCGGTCGGCACGGGTCGGAATCGGCTTTCTACGTGTTCTTACCCATAGAGTGAAAGTATACTCTTATTTGGATATAAAATTATTTCATCGATGATGCATAATCCGGGTAAATTAATTTATCTTGAAGATGCTTCGATGTTTTTGTGTCTCACTCCTTAAACAGAATCGGTCGGTGATATATCATATTGATTAATTATCAAACACGTATTATTTGTGTATTTTATAAGCGTGTACCTGCGTTAGGCAGCAACTATCTGTGTACTAACGCTGTATGGGTCTGGGTTCCATTGTGTTGTGACTACCAGTAGTTGAGACATTGTTCCCAGAACATATCATAACACTATCGCTTCGTTACTTGGCAAGACCTCGCCCATTATTATGTATCTCTCGTCTTGTTTTATCTCTGATAGTTTGTAAGTAATTGATTGTCACTGCTCATTACTTTATCTACCATCTCGATACGTATACGTATGTATGGGTATTTATTGAAACTCACACACCATATTAAATACATACTACACCATATTATATAACATACTTATCTTATACCTGTAATTCAAATATTAGAACTGGTTGGTGGTAGGTTTTTCGTTTCGTACTTTCTGGGTTCTCCAGAAAAGATTCCTTATTGTTTTTTTTCTTACTACGGTCCTTCGTAAGCTACAGTTCTTTGTGAGCTATAGAGTTCTCTGTGATTTACAGTTCTCTGTGAGCTACGAATCTTTGTTTGGACCACAGTTCTCTGTGAGCTTTGGCATCCTACAAAATTAATCGCCTTCGCAACACTCGCTTTTTCTATTTTGTTACTGCCACAACTCCAGGGTCCTTAACGCACCTCGCTTAACAAAGTTGATGATGTGTTAAGATTTTTTAGTCATCCTTCATTCGCTAGACGTGTTCCAACTATCAAAGGCTATAAAATTTGAAATATGTATTAATAAACCAATAAAAAGTATTTGCCTAAAGAGGTTTTTGCTGAAGTAGTCCAATATCGGGGAGGATCCTGTCTTAAGTTTTCGAAAAAATGCAAAACTTTTACAATATCCCAACAAATTTGATCATATATTTTTCGCCAGTACTTCTTTGGGTGTTTTAAAATCATCTGCCTTAATAGTTACTTTTTTCTCCCTGCCGTCCATCCATCAGTATTCTTGGTGATGTTGGAAGGCTTATTTATATCAAAACGGATCTGACCAGCAATATATGAGCGTAATACATGACCCATAAGAAAGCACTATCTGAGTTTTGTTATCTAAGGAATATCAATAACTTGACTGACCACTGGACTGACTACTTGTGAACAAAATGAAGAAATTTTTGTATTTGGAAGGTTTTTTGAAATAGCCCGCAAGTGTTTTTTAGCGTCGTTTTTTTATGTATTTATTTTAATAAATCTTATAGGAACATACAGTCATTCTACAAATAGTAAAGTTATAAATAATTTAAAACCTTTAATAACTCATCAAATACAGTAGAAATATAAAATTCAGTTTATTCAAATGCAGACATTTTTTTCCCATGACACCGTGTTCTAGTCTACATTCATCGATCATCAAAACCATCGAATTTGTGTCCCTCAAATCGTTTTTTCTGTGCATCGATGTCGTGACACCTCCCTTGTTCCTATCGCCCTGTCTGCTATTTAGTATTCCGTCAAATTTACATCGCGTTTACTTATCAGTGGAGAGATGTCGCTAAGCGTTTCCTGTATTTAAACACGACTACGCTATATTATATCTTCTCTACATTATACCTTTCTGTTCAAAGGTAGAAGTCAGGTAGTTTGCAGGGTGTTAATTACCCTCAAATCTGGAAGCGTTTTCCCCGCACTTACCTTAATTCGTGTTCCAGTTTACAATAATTAATCTCAAATCAATGCCTATCACGGTTTGTTTATCTCCGAATGTAGTGATATTAAATTGTCATTCGATTTTTGTTATTCTTTCTGATTTCGACTATAGAATTATTATTCCAAGCATAATATTGTAAACTCTGTTCAAAACCTTTTCCAGCCCTTTCAGTTCTTCGATCACCTAGTCAATATAATTGTTATCTATGATGTGGCCACTGTGGGTTTTCCCTTAATCGTTTCGTTAACAAGCCTATCCATTAAGCATGTTGTTGGAAACTCTTTTTTTTTAGGAGTTGCCTTGTTTGCCTTTAATTTTATTAGGACATTGTAAAGACAAGAAATTTATTTTCCTAACTTATTGACTATATTTCTCTTTTCTTCTACTTTCGGTCGGCTAGGTCTCTTTTTGAACGTTGGCAATCCCTCGTAGGTTTTCTTCCCTATCCCCCGGTACTGAACATTTCTTTAAGGATTATTTCCCTTTTGTATCGCGTAAGTTGCGAAGCCAGAATGCTATATTTTGCCAACATCTTTCTTTCGTTTCTGGAATCGAATCGAAAATTATGGTGTGCTCGCCGAAGGTCATCACCGGAGACCTTAAGCCTTTCAAAAAAAATAATAAGGATCCTTACATGGAACTTGATAGGACACTGCGAAATGTGGAAACGTATTTAAAAGTTGTACTATTAGATACCCAGTCTGTAGATTTTGCTCAGATGATAACGAAACGCTTATTCATATCCTCTGTAAGTGTGATGCACTTCACAAAATAAGTCATGTTCTCGGATGGCCACTAATGAACTCTAAGAAAGCAAGTCTACTTGGCCTAAGGATGATTGGAAGTATTTAACGATTTTGATCAGAGGAACAAGTGGTTCTTTGATCTCCTCTCGCTTACATAAAGATATTGTTCCGATCATCTTACAAACAGCGGGCCACGCTCCGCATACTCCAACTGTTATCATCTTTTCTTTGTGTTGTTATTGATTCACCGCGGTAAGGTTTGTTTGATAAATAATGCAATTATCAATGTGATACGGTGTGGTGTTTATGTGTTAATCCTTGTCCAAATGCTTCTTGTATCCGTATTGAAGGGGAAAATCTTCAAAAACCGGACATCTGCCTGAAAATCGACCTTCAGACTTTTTCGTTTTATGGCTAAGAATATGCTTCAATTTTTCGGCACTTTTACATCCCTTTTCACAAAAATAAAAGTTTCCAACGGAAAAGACTGGAGACTTTCGAAGAGTGGACGTATCACGAACGAAGATATTTATGCGAGAGTTTGCGAGGAAAGTCAAATATTGAACAGAGGTACGAACAAGATGATTGGGCATGTAATGAGACGTGAAAATTTACTGGGTACAATATTGGAGAGAATGGTTGAGGCTTCGATTGGTAGAGGTAGAGAGATATTTGCAACATCTATGCCAGGACTTGGAGAGCAGTATATACATCGAACTGAAGAAAATAGCGGAGAACCGAAAAGAGTGGATGACATGTTTGCACTTGATGCTTATTAATCCACAGGATAGAAACAGCAGAAGAACAGTTTAAGCGATCTCAACTTTATGAAAACCAAACCTACTTATCTTTTAACTTTGAACAAAGTTACCTATATGCAATCAAAATGGTAGCGGGACTTTTGCCCCTCCTGATACGTACACGGATTTTATATATTGGGTCTACTTTTATTTAACAATATTGGATATGTTTATATTATTTCACAATGTTTATATTTTGACTGGCGTTGAATTAAGAATGCTTTATAGTCCGTTGCAATTAGACTTCTCCCTATCGTTAAAGGTAAACAGATAGTTCTTCACCTGCTTACACGTGAACAAATAAAATATTAATCATACAACAACATTTTTATCTTTTGTTAGTTATTTAATAGCAAGAAGATAATACGGCCTTGCTTTGAGTCATTGTTTGAACAAAGTTCATCTCACAAAAACTCCAATCATCTTCTCATTTTTTTTTTGCTTCTATTGCTGTCTGGTGAATACCACACTCCACATGATCATCACAATTGCTTGCTCTTTAAAATCCTACAATTGAACTAACTAAAATTACTATCTATATTTTATCAAGTATGAAGATTTTTTCTCAAGTTATTACCGTCCCGGGTGGCCTTAAGCTTTCTCAATTTTGTCACTCCTCTAGGTCGCTGGCAATCTCCGTCACAAACTACGTCTTAGCAATACCTCATCGATTTCGTTACCCCACTTCTCATTTTGCAAGGATTATGTTTCTAACATTTAAAAATTTTGTTTTGTTTTTTGGCATTTCATCCGCAAGGGGGATGTTTTGGCCAATTTCAACATTGTAGCGTGAAAAATACACGTTAAAATATTATTATATTTTAAATCCCATTTTAATTTCATTGATCCCTATTTTTTTTATCTCATTGATCCCTTACAGCTCCTCGTAGACCTCTGGGGGGTCGATAAAGACCTCTTTGGGTATCACTGCTCGAAACTTTAGAATCTTGTCGTGCATTTAATGCTCACTTTACGAGATGGTTGGTAGACTGGTGGTATCAGTCGACGGCTTTCGTACGCACAGCGTACTTACTAAAAGTCGTGGGCTCGAACCCCGTTACCGACCATTTCCACATTCACAATACAAGATATCAAAAGTGTTGTGTTCACTAAGGGTAAGCCCAAATTCATTTTTGTTAAAAAAATACCATTAAAATAAAAAAAATCAATTAATGTTTACACACACACACTCCCTTTTTTTTACACCCCACTCAGGGGCATAGGGAGACAACAAGAGCTCTCCATTGTGCTCGATCTTGCGCAATGTTTATGACCTCCTCCCACACCACGTCCATGTCCCTCAGCTCTGCTTTGAAGGAGCGGAACACAGTGTGAGAGGGTCTTACTCGTCTACATTCAAATATATTTATTAGATACACCAACAGAACACTGAACAATGCGTACTCGTACAAAACAAAATAAAAATGAAAGATTCTTGTATAACTACAAACTTATTTCTATTACAAAATTGTGTGATAAATAAACTATAAAGCCCGAAACATTGAAGAACATAGAAAACAAATCATGAAACAAAAAGCATAGAATCTCCATTGCTCCAGTAACTGGTATCTTCTATAATAAAATATGCATTGAAATAAAATAATATCACTGAAGAAACATTTTGATTTGAAAATTTTTCCAACTTTTTTTCGTACCTATATGTTTACAAATATATGGCTGATTTTGATAAAATAATATCTATATGAAAAACGTAGATATAGAGAATATATGTTTCTAAATAAAATCTCCTATATCCAAAGCCCCTCCGGGTATAAATAAGCGTAACCCGATATCTGGTAATTATAATGAATTAATAAGTTTATTGTTGTCAAAGTTGATATAATTACGGTATCGGGTTTCAGTTCCGAGCCGTCCTCTTTGCGCGGCGGTCCACCCTCGTTCGTGGGAGATTTCGGCGGTGAATACGAGAGCCCGATGTTCAATGGCTCTATTATGTATTGAATAAGCCATTCTCCATCTTCACAATGTGATATTATTTTCATATTATAACGTAGAGGAAAAATATTGCCTTTATGTTCGCCAAAAATCAACATTGTAAACCTACCAACCATATAATGTATCAGAAAATCTAATTCTATACTAAGTGTCTTCCCGACTTTTGATGAAACGAAATGTGCTCATATACAAATTTTATCGAAGAATATGATTTTTTTGAAAAATTCTTTTTCTTTTATACCTTACCGTAACAAGCCACGTTCGCTCCCAAGGTGGAGCATGTGGTCGCCACTAGGTCCCTCCGTGCACTGTCTTGTGCCAACCGCTCCGCTTCCTCCCAGGTCAGTCCGATGCTCTGCAGGTCCTCCAGGTATAGGCTCGTACAATGGTAAGGCACGGTCTTGCTCTCCGTCTTGTCCTGCCCGGGTTGTAAAATAAGCTGGCCTACGCTTTCAGGAGACATCGTAGGATGTGCCCGAGCCAACCCAGTTTGCGATTAAGGATGACTGAGGTAACGAAGGGCTGTAGTTGGGGGCTCAATATTTTTTTGTAATTGATAAATTCGTACGTTTTAATTCTTTTCGTCCACTCCTGAACTTAGACCTCCTCCATGTTCTTCCATTCCCCTCTATCCTGCGCCTTCTGCACTCATGTCCCACCCGCAAACTTCACCAGGTAATCTCTCCATCGAAGTTGGGATCGTACTGGGTTTCTTTGGGATGTTCTAGGGCGCCAGCACAAGAGACATTTCATCCATTTGTCGTTTGGGCCGCGGGCAATATGACCAGCCCAGCGTCATTTTAACTCTTTCGACAATGTCTTGCACTCCTGTTCTAGCCCTAATAGTCTCATTATTTAGAATTCTATCCCTGAGACTGAAATCAGAACTATGATTAAAAATTTTAACTTCTTTTACGTATTTTTTTGAAATTTCCTTTTTACTCATCACGCCGTATCACTGACCTCCACTTACACTTCTATCCAAGTACATTTATTTCGCTTCTTCCACCGACATTACATTTCTCATGCAACCTCTCAAATTTTTTAACTTCTGACCTGGCTTTCATTGAGGACGGAATCGATGTGTTCGATCCATGTCATTATCGTTCGGCGACGACTTCTTACACCTTTCATTTAAGCCTTATAAATTATCTTTGTGATTATGTTTGCATAATATATGTTTGCATACGAAAATAATATGTAAAAAAAATGCACTAAAAATACTAATAGCCTTTTCGTACTCCTTCGGACTATGTTTACTTTTAATTTTTTTTAAGTAGAATAGGGATAAGAATTGCATTTTGTGCCATACATTAAATTTAATTATTTTTTCTTCTTGTTTCAGGTATGTATAATTATTATGAAATAATACTCCCCGGAATCTAAATCTACAGAATTGGACAGGTTCAAGATGTAATTAGGTAAGAGCAGTCCTACTCATTTTAATAATAATTTAAGTCGACCGCCATCTGGTCTATTGAAGAATTACAAATGGGAGAATCCAAGAGCCGGACAGAACAAGAAAAACACTGGGTTTTGTAATAAGCGAAATGATTATTTTTGTAATAACAAGAGGACGGACGGGACGAACGTCAGATGAACTAATAAATTAGGCGGGACCCAGTGTCATTTTTAATTTATCCAAAATGTCCTGAGTGAAATATATAAAGAAAATACTTTCTCTTGATGAAACCACCTGGTAATTCTCGCTGCCACAGCATTCAAAAGGAGCAGTCACTTTTTTTTATTTTCGTTTTGGTTTTTTTTTTTAATCTTTTGATGCGTTTTACGCACATCTCCCCCAATTTGAGACGAACTACGAAAGTTGAGCTGCAGTAAATAATAATTAACAATGATATTGAAGTGAACAATTTCTTGGTTGGGTAATGTTTCACACGAAAAGAATTGTTAGTATTTTGTATGGTTTGGAGCGTAGAGTACCTACTTATACTTTTTTGTCACGTTTTACGTTTTCAAGAAAATATTTTAACTTATTATGATTAAAATTTTAAAATGGTTTGATGGTTTATTTTTTGAAATTTCATTCACCTTCCCATATCCCAATCATTTTTTCATTTTCATCATTCAAATTTGAAAAATGTTCGTTCACTCCTTCGTATAATTGAAAAATAGTTCTATCATTCCTTTTTTGAAATTTCTTTCACCTCCCATATTCAATTAATTTAATTTGTTAATATGATTCATATTATTTGAAAAATGTTCTTTCATTCCTTCACATGATTTAAATGGTTCTAAGAGTAGTCCTACTCATTTAAGTTCTATCATTTTTTTATTTGAAATTTCTTCTATCTTCCCATATTCAATTTTTTTTATGTACCTAAATCAAAATTGAATAATTTTATTTCATTCCTTCGTTGGAATTCAAAAATTGTTCTATCGTTCTTTTTTTTAAATTTCTTTTACTTTCCGAGGTTCTATCATTCTAAACTTTTATTAAATAAACAAAAACATAGCTTTGAAATATGTTATTGAGATGAGGAACAAGCGTCTTAAAACAACTTTTTTCATAGATGGAAGTGCTTTTGGAGTGACTATGGGTAAAATAGCTGCTCCCTGCGCCCCGACGCCTTCCGCAGCCAGTGTCAACATGAAATTAAATAACATTTGTCGGGCACGGTCGACCGCCGAAACGACGCCGCCTCGACCAATTACCAACACCACCGCTAACATCCCTCTCTCGCTCTCTCCCCCGCGTCCTTGTATGCTTTTTCTCTTTTTTATTACTCCTCATTAAAATGCTGCTCGTCGCGTGTCAAATTAACCCTGCCGGAGAAGTAAACACGAATGTTAGAGCCGGGCGAGCTTAAGCTTGTGTTTTTTCTTCTTACTTCTTCTTCTAACTGTTTCTTTGCTCTCTCTCATCAAGCAGTGCTCCGTGTGTACATACTCTTTCTTCTCTTCCTCGGTGTTTACATTGCTGTGTAAAGATCTCCTTGGTTGCATCAGAAGTTTGCCAACATCCGGCCACCGAAGCGATGAAGGTAATAAGACTTTAACGTTTGTTCTTTGTCTGTGTGTGTGATGTTTGAGAATTTAAACGGGGTTTACACTATATTCGTGCAACTTAATTGTCTAACAAGATTGAAATACTTTCGCCTATCTATTCTGTATAGTTTAATTCAAATTTCGTTTAAAAAAAAGACATTGAAATCGTTTACAAATTAACCGGTATTTTTGAAATCTTCGAACTCAAGTGTAGTTACACTTGTCAACTCACCATACAGGAGTTTGTTTACTTGAATGACCTTATCTGGAGATTACTTTTACTGCCTCAAAGACCTCGGTTCCTAGCAAAAATTTTCTTAATTTTAACAAATGTCCGACATATCTACCGTTGGCCCACCCCACGTTTACCCTCTATTTTCCCTTTGATTATCATTTGAAGTGAACACTAGCTTTCCCGACAGGCGTTGTCCTGTAGTCCTGAACATTGATTTCGAATTTGTAATAAAATAATACGTTGAAATATGTAAGAATATTAAAAACATATTTATGAAGGCTCTAAAAAATTCCATCAAAAATCTGCGTACCAATATTTTGTTTGTCAGGTAAACAATAATTTGTTGTTATAGATGTCGTTGGCGTCACAGGAAGTCCGTTCCGTACTTTTACAATCCATGTCTAACCATTGAATTGAAGCATTTTCCGATATACTAAAGTATGAAGCAACACAAATTGCGAATATTTATGATTTAATTGGGCCTTTGATTTAAACAAAAATACATACCAAAATTTATACTTTCGTTAAATTTAAACCGACTTCGAATACTCGTTGACAAACTCCTTATCCCGAGTATTCGGGAGGGATGTTTTGCAACATGGCCGCATCTGGGTGGTGCATGGGAGGCTTTAACCCCGGTGACGATGTGTAACAGCGTGACGTCCTGTCCTCCAGTCTGGCGGGGGATGTGAAAGTTTAAATAGTCTCCTCTCCCGTTGGCAGATTGTTAAAGAATCTCCATGCATCTTGCCCAACTTTTGATTCTTGACTTTTGTCTTGTTACTCTCATTCGTAAACGCTCCACTTTTTGCGCTTAATTTAAGTAATTACGTACCTACCGGGTGGCGTGTTAATTCATTTTATTATACGTGCATTTTTATTAAGAACAATCGTAAGGGGTTGAATTTATGTATAGAACATTCGTTTGGTAGTAATTAGATTTTTTTTTACCACTTTTGTACCGGGCTGATCTAGAGATATTTAACTATTTTTAAAGAATTCCATTTCATGACAGTCCTATTTATAATTTTAAGAAGTATTTGACGTGTCCGCTAAAACTAGTTTTTCTCATCCACTATACAGCAGCGGCTTTTGGATTGTCTGGATTGTCACTTGCCACAAAGACATCATTCTAGTAACACGTTATGAATGAATGGATTTACATTTTATGTTTTTTTTTTTTTAGAATCATTAACATACACGGCGTAATACTATTAATTATACGATCATGACGTGTTGTATGGGTTGTGGTTTTGTACGAAAGTCGAGAGGCTACCAAACACTTCTCGTCGCACAGCCATTAAAACCAAACAATTGTTATTTTTAATTCACATCATTACGATCAATAAGATAAAGTTTTATCAATCTTATGCACACTCACATATAGACAATTATTCAATACACTTGATCACAGTTTATTTCTATATCTGACATTATTGAGGATAATGTTATCTCACCATAATAATTCGGTGAAATTTGGGCGATCCGACAATATATACCTACAATAATAAAACACGCTTCACATGTGACTTATTTCCTACTACACCGCCATATCTTGGATTTTTTTAAAGTTATGCAAATATCGAGGAATTATTTTTTACAACAAACTTATGACCCGTCGAACTTCATCCCTCATCCGAACCATCAATAACATAATGCAATAAATAATAAGTTAAATTTAATTCAGTTTTTTTTGTCATATAGTATTTAATTCATGTAATATAACTCAATTTTTTTTTAATACTCTGGGTCAGGTCGATGTTCGACGGGCGGGTCAGCTAGTTATGAAATAAATTAACGTATTACGACATAATGCATTTGGATAGTTTCTATCAGTCAATCGTCTCCGCCCAACCTTCGTTAGGTACATAGAATGCCAACCAAAATGAAGGAATATCAATCAAATTACTCGAAAACATTTAGATCAGTCTCGACACTTAACCTGCTGGGAAAGTACCTACATTTTGTATGCCATTGAATTAAGCAATGTGTTTTCGTATGATTTGGCAAATGCCGACAGTGAGACTGGCTATCAGCCCGCCCAAGTGGACCGAGTTAAAGCCGCAACTTCTCGTATTCCCTCACCTTCGGCAGACAGATTGTGCACGTCGTCCCGCAGGACAGATGGTCTGTGTCAGCGCCAGACACCAATACCGCCAGATCTAGTGTCACTCTCACGTAAGCCTCGTTGACACACGATCCCCACGGCAGATTGCAGCTTTATAATATGGAAGAGAGATTAGTGTCTGCCGATGGTTCAGTTCATCCTCGTGTCATCGAACTGATAGTACTTTCCTTCAAACCTTTCATTGCTAATCTTTTTTTTACCCATAATATATTTATTCCGATGACTTGGGATATCTTGATATTCTATTGTTTTTTTTTTTACCTATCACGCTGTGTCCCGTAGGGCAGAGGTCGCAAAGTGCGGCTCTTTGAACTCTTGAGTGTGGCTCTGGCACAAATATCCTACAAACAAACTTTCAAAGGAGATGCAAGCAAATTATTTTTTATCAATGAATAAATTCCTTATTTTTATCAATGAATAAATCTTCCTATTAATAAATATGAAATCAAATTTTATTAAATACAAGCGTAAATACATAACTGAATTATTATGTAGATACCCATAATTTAATGAATCTCCAAAATTATGATAAATGTTAGCTAAAAATTTACAAATAGATTTGGCTCTCAATTTTTTTTTAATCATGGTAATTTGCATATTTGGCTCGTTGGCTAATACGTTTGCCGACCACTGCCGTAGGGGGTAGGCAGAGAGAACGGACCTCCACTCCTTTCTATCCAAGCACATTTCTTTCACCCATACCATTTCTCTTACAACCTCTCCTATTTCTCTTCCTTCTGACCTGGCCTTCCTAGAGAACGGAATCGACTTTTTCGATCCACGTCATTCTCGGTCGGCCACGACTTCTTAGTCTTCTTACACATTTCCTTTCAGCCTTATAAATTCTGTTTGTCATTCTGTTTGTATCCATTCTTTTCACATGCCCAAACAAACCATCACAACTTATTTACTTTCATCTTTGTCACTACCTACACCAAATTCCATACACTTAAAAAACGTAGTTTCTCTCTTTTTTGTTAGAAAAGTAGACGATGATAATTATTATAACTCAAAATATATTCGAAACAAGTTAAAAGTTAATAAAATGATAAAACAAATTCAAGTTGTTCATGTATTTTCATTAGACCTAAGGAATGAGGAATGAAAAAATATACCATATTGTATGATATTCACTTAGGTCATTGTGGCCTCTTTGGAGAGGTATCATAAACAAAAGACTTGGGTTGGCTGGAGGAAATCCTTTGGGATAAGTCCGCTCTTTCAGTCTTTTAAAGGTCTTTTGTTTCATGATGTTCCTTTCACAATTAATTTTTATTCATTAATAAGAAAAATTAATAAATTTAAAAAGTTTTAACGTAGGAACATCATATTTTCCAAAAAGTGTTTCAAACAATAAAATACTTGCTGTATTCAATCCTCATAAACATACCTATATTATAAGTTAGTTACATTTCTGTGTTCATACATTATTATATTAATAGTAAGTAAATATAAACTTTTTTAATTTCCTCTCAAGACGCAAAGGTGAAAAAACTTTTTAAAATACATTTTATTGACATTTCAGAAAGCTCTCACTCGCGAGATTCGACAAGAAATTTTCTAAAAATTCATCAAAAACATTATTATTATTTGTTTAAAAAACAATACAAAAATACTTAACTCTTTTATTGATTTTGTTATGAAACTGACTTTTGGTATTCTCATATTGGCTGACTGGTTTTACAAGCTTTTGACTCTCTTTGTCAACGTTTGTGATGATGAATGCATGTCATCGTCAATACTGGACCAGTGCCACGACGTTATTCCAATTCAAGCCAGTATTCTGAAGGTTGATGATGAGTCTTGGTCCTCCACGTACATATTTTATACCTTTGCTGCTTTAGCCCGTTGCTTAATATCATCATGTTTGTATAGAAAACATCGAGTATTTAATCTAAAACGGTTTAAACATTTTTGGGTAAAACTCGATAAACTTATGACAACTATTTTTATTTATTTTTACCAAATTATCGTCATTTCAGTTGTTATTTATTGAATTACTTAATGATTCCGTATTATTATTATTATTTTTTTTATTATTTTTACATCCATTTAGCCCTTAAGCACATTCTGTAAAAAACTCTTAGAGTTACATATTATCTATCGCCCATATTTTTCTAAGATCAAACCTTGGTCACATGCCAAGACTAATGCTCCTGAAGAAGAAGAGGTATATCACTCGAGCACGCGCTCATTGAATGATATTATATAAGAACAATTTAAATACATTTTCTTTGTCCATTAGTTTTACTCTATCCAACATCCTTTTTCGTTCTCTTTTCAAAAGTCTTAGAAACGATATATTGATACTAGGGGTTGTCCGTCAACATGTGGCGCAAGTACCTATAGTGTCGAATACAATGAGTCTTTGCTGTGTTAGGTCACTTTTGTACCACTGAAGAAGCCTTTGATACCACCATCAGGGTGTTAGTTTTTTGTAAATTGTTTTGTTTTGTATTAAAATTCTCTCGTTGCCAGGGTGGTTGCCACATTTTAATGACTCTAGGTACCTACTTAGTTTTTTGTAAATTGTTTTGTTTTGTATTAAAATTCTCTCGTTGCCAGGGTGGTTGCCACATTTTAATGACTCTAGGTACCTACTTAGTTTTTTGTAAATTGTTTTGTTTTGTATTAAAATTCTCTCGTTGCCAGGGTGGTTGCCACATTTTAATGACTCTAGGTACCTACTTAGTTTTTTGTAAATTGTTTTGTTTTGTATTAAAATTCTCTCGTTGCCAGGGTGGTTGCCACATTTTAATGACTCTAGGTACCTACTTAAAATTCTTGTCTTCACAAATATGGTGAGAATGAATGGTAAATAATTGCCGATTCAAATTTGCTGTTTGTGTTGTTCACCTTTTTATTACCATCAGGCAGGACGTTAGTTTTTTGTAGTATGTTTTGTTTTGTTTTAAAATTATCTCATTGCCAGGGTGGTTGCCACCTTTTAATAGCTGTAGGTACCTACCTAATGATCTTTTCTATAAAAAAATGACAAATAACTTAGGCCCTGTCCAAATTGAATGATGATCGCGCGTCCGAGCGTCGAGCGATGATGCGATGTTCTCAGTTTGATCAATCCGTCCGCGTTTGAACATTTGACGCTAGATGCGTGGACGCGCGAACGCTTTCCAATTAGGACACAGACTTACGCGGTTCCTGTATGGGGTGTGTATGTGTTGGTGTATTTTGAAACAACAGAACTCACGCACCAACACATGGATGTGTGTATATGTGGCTCACGAGGAATCGTCAGGTCTGCGGCGTTAGTCAATAATTCAATCAATCAGAGTTCTGGGCTACTCTAATGTGGATTTCTAACGAAGTTCGTTTTCTAGGATGATACATCACCAGAAATTCTGTAAATAAACGGAAAAGCATAGAAGAGAAAGGACTCTACCAGAACTTGTGTTATCGTGGATTATTTTGTCAGTCAATGATTGACATGTCTTTAAACCTAATCCTTTAGGACTTTTAGTTGTGAGCCCGTTATCCCTATTGTGTTCTTATGTCAACTGTGTAAGTAATTGGATATGATTGTTGACAAATATAATATTTTCTCGTATTGTTTTTGAATATTCCGCAAAATTTATATCTTTACTAGAGGTCCGCCCCAGCTTCGCACGGGTAGATAGATACTTAAAAATAATTTAGTTTTCGTACAGATCCCTAACTTTTTCAAAATATTTTATAGCATATGTTGATCTGGAATAATTGCATTGCAATGTGTCGTGTCACGTCACTTTACCACCGTGACAGCAGCGCCATCTATTGATTACTTACTCAACCCTGTCGAAAGGTATCGACATCTGTTAGAATCATTTTGGAGTTAACAGATAATTGTGACTGTCAAATAATAACAGACAAATAATTAGCAATAAATTAAAATTGCGACTATAATTTGAGATTTAAACTATCCTATCTCTCAAGTTGGATCGAACTGCACATGGTGTGCGAATTTTATTATAATCGGTTAAGTGGTTTAGGAGTCCATTGAGGACAAACATCGTGACACGAGATTTATATATATTAAGATAAACAAAATCGAAAAAAAGAATCAAAATGTGACAAGTCAAGTATTCCTCGCTTGATTGTTAAGCGGTTTATTTTTATATAAAGGATTATCGAGGTGAACTGAACGTTTTTCTCGCCCAAGCCGTGGCGGTTAACTGATTTCAATATGTAGGTATACTTATTGGTGGTTTGTCCAAAATAACGCCCCTTTTAACTACCCGCTTTTCCTCCTACCTTTTAAAAATTGCTGAATCTCATCTCCAGTTGTCGACCTACAATTAAAGTTTTTAAACTCTGTCATAATGACGTAAAATTTTTTCGTTCTTTTTGTTCACAAACTCTTATTTATTGAGGGCAAAAAAAACCCCAATGCGTAGTAGGGTCACCCCGTGAACCAAGAACAAAAAAAAATGAGGAACATTAGCGGTGAAAAGTGGGTGAAAGATGGAACAATGGGAGGAGTCCGTGTTGAAAATGTAAACGCAAAGAGACAATAACGAGCATAAAAGGTGTGATATTTCACTGTCGGCGTGGAAATATGGTTTCCTATTCGGATCGGGGAGTTATCGTCTGTGTGTGGTGGATAGGAAATCAAATATCTTAGACACAAATCTTTTTTTTACAATAATAAGTCCTGTTTGATTTATCATCGGAGACCCTCGGATAGTTGTTGTTTAAGCCCTCATTCCTCCGCACATTGAGAGCCGTCCATGTGAAAACCTTTCATCCAAGATAAAAACATTTTTTTATTGAATACTAGCTTGTCTGACAGGCGTTGGTCTGTCTTTACTACGAATATTGAATTCGATTTTAATGATGACAAAATAATTATTAAATTTTTGCTATGCAAAAAATGGAAAACTTTGTTCTATTTTATTAAATTTTTATTGGACCCGAAATATTTTCTGATGTGTCCATCCTCAGCGGCGAGTATATCCAAGTTTTCATTTTTTAGCAAATATAATGTCGAAGTACTATAAGGTTGAAAACAGTGTTTTTTTTTTTTCCTTTTTGGCATATCATCCACAAGGGAGATGTTTTGGTCATGAATAAACAGAAAATTAGAAATTATTAAATTTAATCGGTATAATTCATGCGGTTATGATGCCGGCTATCGATTACATACTGAAAGTCTTGGGTTCGATGCCAGGTGCCGATCATCTTCCTCTTTCACGACATAAGCTTCAAGTAGCCCTCAAGTACTGTTAAAGAGTCAAAATAGTGTATTTGTGTTCACTTTGAGTGAGTAGAAATTCATTCAAAAAAATTTCGACCGATAAATGGATAACCGATAAAAAAATAGGCACTAGAATCAAGATAAAACGTTCTGTTTTAAATAATGTTAACAGTGCACATTCTGTTGATCGCACCAACTATTAAGCAAATACTGACATATATGTCAAACGCTGATCAAATCTCAAAAAAAAAAGAAAAGTTTACATTTACAAGTGCACTAAGAAGTCTACATAAGTTTAGCTCTCTTGAATTATCTTATGTTCCGCGCAAATTTCTTCCTATTTTGTTTCTAAGGAACCTTCCTCTGACAATCCAAATAGTCTACACATCCAAAAATTGAAGAAATTTGTCCAGCCATTCTGGCATGATGCCGTGATCAATGCGAATAGGGATGTTTTTTTTTATATATTAAGATTATTATTGTCAAAGCATTATGTGCGTACTTCGTAACAATGTCCCAGGTTTTCGGCAGAAGCAAAAGATTTCAATACCAAATAATTGAGATCTTTCAAAAATAGCTTGTTTTTTTCTCTTCTCTCCTCTTCTCCGTCCTTCTTCGTTTTCATTCAAAGATTAGACCAACCTCATGATTTGTGAGGCAATTGATTCAGTTTTTTTTAGTTATGTCATTGTCTTTTTATTATTATTTTTTTATTCAAGATTCTTTTTTTTGTAAGTACTAAATAATTGTTGGGGTGATTTTTTAAAGTTTCTTTAATAGCTTTTTTTAATAATCATTCAGAAAACATTTAATTGTTTGGTATTTTATGCGTATTATTTTTCCATATTTTTTCACTAGTTTCGTACACATCCCGTATATCCATCCATGGCGCTACAACCCATTGTGAGTCTTGGCCTCCTCAAGTAGTCGTCGTCAATCCTCCCTGTCTAGATAACGAATAAAAATCGTTTTTGCCCATTAGGAGTTACTTAATCAGCTATATAAGTCATATATTTTCTTGTTATGTTGGTTTTGTTGATCCTTCTACCTTTTTATGTTATTAAGCCTGTTGATTCCTGTTGTGGTGACCTATTGTATTGTGAAGTTCTCTAACAGTTTTCCCTTCAGCGTTTACGTCGTGCTAGATCTAGATGCGTTTTCCTCTTGTAGTTGGTTTATTTCATTCCTGGTCTTCCGTTTGATAGACATTGTCCTTCCAGAACCTTCATTTCTGTCTTCACCATCTTAAAACGTTCTTCTTCGAATTTAAGATTCGACCTCATAATTTTTTTAACGGAGATTTTTCTCACTATCTTTATCTCCATTGTTCGAAAGAGATTTTTGGTTCGGACACAGTTGGCTCTGGATTCTATACTGTAGGTAATCATAAAGTATGGTTGCATGTGTCGTATAATATGCGGACCTTGCTGTGGATGTTCAATTTTCATGTATTAATTCTATGTAGTTTAGGGTTAGTTAAATTTAGTTCACAATTAATAACACTACGTACTTTCATGTTCATAAATTAATAAAACTAATAGTTTATTTTTACATCGCTTTCCCCCCAGTGTTCCGGGTCTCTGGTCGTTATTTGAAATGGCGACGAATCGTCACGTTTTCTAATTGTGTTTAAATATTTACACGAAGTTCTCTCCTTCAATTATACCCCAGTCGGGGGATATTGAAACATTTGCCAAACGTCTTGCTCTCCACCGTTTCGGGGTGTTATTAAAAATGGTAATTCTCTGGCCTCCGACGACAGCTTTGGCAATTCCGTAGGGAGCGGGCGGCTCAGAGTGGGCGGCCATTTCGAGAGACGGAGAAGGTCATTGACAAAATGTCGGATGACGAGAAAATATTCCCACTAGACGTGACACTCTCCAGCTGAAGCGAATATCGCTTAAAAGACGATTGTCATGAACGTCGGGACGCTGAACGCGAAACCAATATAGATGGGGCCAATTTTCGGAGGCGTCTCTTCAATATTACAAGATACTCTTTTCACCCGAAACAATTCTAATTTTAATTGAAAATGTCTTTCCGATAGGTAATTTTTTAACGTTCTCAAATGGTTATTTTTAAACGGTTACGATTTGACATTTTAAAAGTACCAATAATTATTAAAAATATTTTCAAATTTATAAAAAGTATGTTTTTGAGCTTAAGGTGCCAATCTCGATATTCGGGAGAACTATTCTAATTAGATAAAACGTCCTAATTAAGAAAAAGGTGTAAAAAGTTAGAGCTTTTATTTTTCCCAATGAGTTCATACCTTTTTTCAACGCCTTTAAAAACAACTATTTTAGTGCATATTGTGTTGTTTCAGTATATTATTAAGTTCCTTTGACTATCTATGGTCTATATTTCAAAATGTCACGTCTATAGTAGGTACCTATAGCGTTATTGCTTTATATAATAGTAAGCACCTGAGCGCTGTTATAA
The DNA here is from genome assembly GCA_963576905.1 of Mystacides longicornis. Classification (NCBI taxonomy): domain Eukaryota; kingdom Metazoa; phylum Arthropoda; class Insecta; order Trichoptera; family Leptoceridae; genus Mystacides; species Mystacides longicornis. The sequence continues at coordinate 30,189,079 of OY756425.1, forward strand.
TATGTATATTTTCTGCTAAAATTTAAATTATAAAATCAAATAACTTACGCACAATTTATAATCGGCAACTCTTTTTTTTATAATAGTTGGCAACATTATCCCGAGCGACGTTTAAGCTGAATTGCTCATTCCGAATATTAAATATGTCGTGAGTGCCTTCTGACATTCTCAATGTTTTCATTCTTCATTTCATATTCCTCCTATCCACTCATATATTCGTATTATCGTCGTGTTGACTAAGAAACAGTAAGGTACTCCGAATAGAGACTGGATGAATGCTTCTGTATGATTTGCTAACTTTAACTCGTTGAGACGGTCAAAATTTAGTTGAGAATGAAGTTTTTTTTTCATATGAATCTGTACTCACGCAAAGTGAACACTCTGACTTTTTCACAGCAAGTTCCTAGCTTTTGTTGTGAAACAGGAAGACGGTCGGCACCTTGGATCGAACCCACGACCTCCGATACGAATCGGTACGAAAGCCGTCGTTGTAACCGATAGTCTACCAACCATTTTAAAAGTCAAGATTCAAGCTATTTTTATAGAATGTATTGTTTTAAACTACAGATTTCAATTAACGTTAGATTTACACAAATTTTCTCAATAAGATCACACATAGAACAATATGCATTTTTTACATTTTAAAAATAACAAAATAAACAAAAGTGATTGAAACCGAGCAGGATCGAGCGCGGTGGAGGGATTTTTTCCCTCATTATGCCCCTATGTGGTGTCCATACGAAGCCTCGTCTCTCTCAAAGCTCTTGCTTTTGTAAGCATCCACATGGTAAGGAGTCTATCCGGTCTTGTGGGTCTTGCTTTCTCCATGCATCCTTACCGTGTATTCCTATGACATTCTCATAAAGGTACATTCACACCATAGAGCTGAATCTAGATAGAGAGCATAATTTATTTTTTTGTTTATAATAGACACCATGGAAACATGGTGTTCTTCGCTCTAACCCGACTTTCTTTTATATTTTACATAGATGGCAACTGTTTTAAGTCGGCATGTTTCAATGAGATAAAGGAAATGACGAAGTGAGTAGGTACTCGACACATTATCCGATTCGCGCGGTGTAAGATGATCGCTTCTTCTCGTCTGTCGGCGATGTGTATTAAATTTCACTGCCCTCCCATTAGATAATAATTTCAAGCGGCCATTTACAGCTTTTTATGCGTACAGTAAGTTGGTTGAGACTTTTTTATTTATAACAATGGATAAGTAGAAACCCCGCAACTTCTATTTCCTATTAATTATAGAAAAAAAACGATTTTTCATAGGGGACGCACTAATTAAACTCATTTTAAGTTAGTTGTGTACTTGTTTTCTTATGTCATCGCATCACCTAATATACACTGCAGACTTTATCTTCGAATTTAATCATCGATGAACCTTTCAGTTATATGCGTTAAGTTAGATTCAAATTATTAATTAATGCTTACAAAAAAATAATGATGGTTAATTTTTGGTAAAAAAGCTATGTTTTGATTATTAATCATATTTTGAAACATGTATGACTTTTATCAGATTTTAATCAATAACTACTTCCTGATAATTTAACTTAAAGATTTATTACACATTTCGAATTTGTACAAATACGTTTAAAATGTTAAAAAACCTTTTTAAAAAAATCTAAAAGCTTGATAGAAAATTTATAAAAAGTGTTTTGAAACTCAATGGGAAATAGAGATTGTGTTGTTATGGATTTTTTCACAGATGATGTTGTTGTCAGTAAATCGTTCCCATACTATCTTTAATATAATATTTTATACATTTTTTTTTATCCTTTTTTCGATGTTTTATTACTTATTTACTTAACTACTTATTCCACGTTCGCTCCCAGTGTGGAGAAAGTGACGCCACGAAGTTCCTCCAAGCCTCTCTATCTTGCGCCAGTTGCACAGCTTCATCCTAGCTTAGTCCATGTTGTAATATAATAGATGTTTTATTAGTTATTGATAAAAAATGATAAAAATCTGTTTAGCCGATCTCGAGTTATAAGTGTTCGCACTAACTCGACATTATTTTATATTTTAGATTTTTTAACCTAGTTTTGCGTCAATATCTTTCAGTAATATAATGAAAACTAAATTTCTACTTGAGTAGGTTTCTATCAAGAGCTGAAAACATGAGTGGTACCTATAGTTAGAAGGATATTTTCAAAACTCTTTGAAGTGTATCAACAAGGCAGTAAATTCCAAGAATTATATATGTAAACTGTTTGTTAAGTGTAATTTATAATGGAAATAAATAAATAAATAAATAAAAATAAATAAGATAATAGGTATATGCATGAAATCAATCACAGACTTTTAGCTAGTTGTTTTCTGATTGTTTTGTAATAGGTAGGTACGAAATATTTGAACAAAAATATTCGATAAGGTATATAAATATATGTTGCGAATTTTTTAAGTTGTTTTGCATTACCAAGTTTCTTGACAACACCATTGACAAGGGGTCCAAAATGACTCTGTTGTGATGAATGTTGACACAAAATAATAGTGTTGAGTAAAAACTTACGAATTTACATTATAGACTTTTCATAAGCTATTTTAAAACCCTTCAACGCCTAGTGTTACTTATAAGTAACGCAAAACAGTATATGGAATATTTAGTATTGCTACCAAATAGTTTATCGTATGAATTTGAATATAATTTTTTTCCATAAACAAAAGGTTGTTCTTCAATACTAACTAAAATTTCAGCCATTGCGGTTGTGCGTTTATGAATTATTGTGTCTCGAAAATTGTGAATTTTCAATTATGAGCAAAATTGGGGGGTTAGTACATATTTTCAATTTTTAATATATATTATTTTTTAATTATTTAAAAAATATATTTATAATTCCCATGTCAATTGTTGTATTTTTCATATTTAGTTCAAGAAATTTTTATATTTTAGTATTTAGGTACCTTATTTTGTACCTAAACATGAGTGTTACGTATAAGTAACGCCAGGCGCTCCCACTACCAAAAAGTTCCTAACATTTGAAATTTACGACTACATTATTTTAGTCATTTTTTAAGTATATTTTAAGTTTTTTATATGATATGTTAAATATTATAGCTTATATTTTCAGACATACTCCAGTTTTGGAACCAGGCTTGACTCTTGAAGATATGTTACATATAATCGAGGAAGAAAATGAGGTGGAGGGAGATAATAATATTGGACTAATTGACGTTTTTATTACGCCGCCAAACAGCAGAACATACCGATGAAGATTCAGCTGATGAATATGAGGCTGGTAATGCAGATAATTTACCTGGAAGAATACTGTCATCATCTGCGGAAGTCAGATTTCCAACAAATCGAGCATTCGGAATGGATGAATCGGAGGAAGCTTATCATAAAGCGGTTTACCGAAAATGGGGCGTTGGAGATTTACAACAGCCTCAACAGCAAAAACGGAATGATGAGTTTGATATTTCAGTTTTGTCTGAAAAATATTCTTCCATGAATATTTTAGATGTTTTCGAAAAATTTGTTGATGCTGAGGTAATAATTTCATTATTGAGAAATCCAACAAATATACAACTTTCATAAATGCTCCGATCCCAATATTACCGCAGAAGAAATAAAATTATTCATTGCAAGTTTATACCTCTCAGGTTATAATGGCTTCCTGGGAAAATGATGTATTGGGAGACCTAGGAAGACGTTAAAAATATTCCGGTTTCTAACTCGAAAATTATGCGATTTTTACATTTAGCTGATAACTCAACGATAGACAAAGGTGATAAATTTTACAATTTTAAAAACAAAGGGATATAATTCCACAGAAACTATCCGAGAAAACAGGATACCTAAGAATTGTCCCTATGATTTATTTTTTAAATATCTGTTAAATATCGCATTTGCCACCAAATTTGTAACTCCATCCCTTATGCATGGTTAAATTACAAATTGACAAAAACCTGATTTTGTGAGTTGATTAATAGGGTTTTTGAAAAAAATCTTACAAATATCAGTCTAGTCTCTCATGATACATAACGTTATGATGAGAGACCTTCGAACTATAATAGATAAAGAATCTTTCTTAAAATCCTATACACAAGGACAACAGAACTGCTTTTTGAATGGGTTAAAAACTTACCATAAGGTGTGAATGATCGATTCATTTGATTTTTTAATTTACTCATACGAAATTGAAAGTGTTCTCGGTCTTAACGATGAAATGATATCAAAATTATAAAATACAAAATCGTTTCATCCAAATACATAACTACATTGTTTTAACTTTCAACAAATTGCATACACTCTCGCAGCATGAAAACTCTCGACATACTACGCTTTAATCATCAAACTAATAACAAAAGTCTACATAAGTATTCCGGTCTATTAATACGAAAAGTCTTTGTGTTTATTTCGTTATTAAGTATTTGCCTAACAAATATTTTACTTGATACGATAGCGAGCTGTACCACGGAACTTTTTAATTAAGTTTGACTTGTCTCGCTTTTCCAAAAGCCGTATTCTTCTTCTCATCTCTGTGTGTGTTTAACTCTTTGCTCTAAGAAGTGCGAGTTCCCACTGCCGAATAAAGACATCAATGTTTAACATAATATAACTTTTTCAAAGTATAGGATTCATATCCGTCTTTAGCAGTCTTATGTATCTTTTTATATTCTTGTTTACTTGGATAACTGCTGTAATTTATTTGGAAAATTTAAACCTACGTATCTTTTTTGTCCCTTTGACAAGAAATCACTGTAAAATATGCGAACATTTATACGAAAAACAATTAGATTTATAATGACTAGAAATCAAAATAAATGTTAATAATTATTTGACTTTAATACAAAACATTTTTGATGTTGGTAGTATATTATTATATGCTTGGTGGTAATGGTGGTAGTCCATTCAAATTAATGAGATATCTATGTATTAATATATTCATTCAGTTACAACTTTTTTAATAATAAATATCCCCTCCTTTATACATACATACGCCTTTCAGCGTGAAATTTATTTTTAAGTCCTATTTTGTATTAATATAACTGCGTTTAAAAAATATTTCTCTACTATTATTGATTTATCTGACGTTATTAAAGATATCTTTTCTTCGCCTGATGTTTTCTTGGCACTGATTATTAGCTATCCTTCCAGCGTTTTAGTTGTCGTGTACTGGAAGTCTGTAACATACTGTCTTTGTATTACATGTGTGTTGCGTTTCTGAAACACTGAAACATTGCATTTCCAGTATTTCTTCTATATCTTACACCAAGATCCTATAAATCTTCATGTTTGATTATTATGTAATCTTTCTATTATCGATTACCTATTGATAAGTTTAGACGTCGAGTTTTGGAGATATATATACTTGGATGGTTTTAACGACGCCTTTAGAACCATATTGAGTAGGCCAGCACCCAAGAACATTTCTTCTTTCACATTCTTAAATCTCGAAATTCTTAACAAAAAAATAGTACTATATTAGTGTTTTTTTGTTATGCTTCAATGCTTCCTGTTTCGAACGTGTTGAGGTTGAAGTAATGTAAAATGACTCGACGAAGAATATATAAAATTTAAAATTAGCTACCTACCTACTTTCAAATGTTTCCTATGGTACTTAAAAAGTAATAAGATATTGACGTTTATAGACGCCCCCTAGGGATTTTTGTTTTTTAATAATTAATTCCAAACTTAAATGGTCCACGATTCTTTAAGTTCAGGGGTCGATAACGTTCGATTGTAAAGCCCAATATTTTTTCATCTATTTGCATTAATCGGCACGGCACGTGAGAATTATTAAAAACCCTCTTAATGTCAGATAGCAAAATTGGATTTTTTTTTCGAACAAACGAACAATCATCTCATTGTGGAGCCCTTCTGAAGGTTTGTGGAACAGTGAACTTAAGTTGGTTATTGTAAAGATTTGAGTGAAGGATAAAAGCTCACATTATTTGTAATAATTAATGCATAAAAAAACACTGAATTCATATTTTATTACGGTTATAATGTTCATATTAGGCTCATAGCAAAAAAAAGTTGCCGACCACTCGTTTCAGTCTAATGTGTATTTTATTATTGATAACTGGGTCCCCGTCTTCAGTTCCATTCGTTTAATTATTCACGCGGTATCCCTGACAGTTATTGAAAAGTCTCAACTTCGGGGAAAACCTTTTCGACCCCTTGCCTACTTTTTAGGTAGGGTCTTCCGACAACGAGTGGTATAAATGCACCCATATTATTTATGAAATTTGACCATCAGTGATAACTATTTCACTGATATTTTACTATGAAGATGCTGTCAACGGTCGGTTGTCATATCGTCTGTTTCCAATGTGTGACAAAATATATAATTTTCAGCCACCAAAGCACAAGACATTTGGTCGGATCTGTCACACGACAAGTGGGAACGGTCGAATAGGCTAAAATGTGAGAATGTGTGGTGGTTCGGGAATGGCGTGTCGTATCGATTCCGTCCTCAAAGAAGGATAAGTCAGCAATAAATTAAATAGGAAAGATTGCATGAGAACTATCATAACGCTTAAAAAAAAGAAGGTAACAATCAACCCATTTAAATCCTGCATGGGATTTTTCGACGTGTTGAACTTGTTGAAAATGATTGTCTTGTCCGCACTGCGATTTTTCACCGCACGAATTTTAATTCTTGTGGATTATAGGATATTATATTCCGTGATTGAATTTCACCTAGTACACACTGCGAATAAAATTTCGCACGGTTTTTGTCAGTTCGCAGCATTTCCCGGCAGAGACAGACGTCTAACATGGACAAGACAAAATTTTTAATTTATCTTCAACCTCGGCAGCGGCATATCAGACGTATCAAAATATGTCGTGAACATTGGATTCATCCATTTACGGTCATGAGACCTATGAAAGGATTTTTCTACATAAAACATCAAGAGCTGACTGAGAGAAATTCGCGAATTTTATTTCGCAGTGTGGACATAGCCATACCTACTGCATCCAATCCAAATCCAAACTCCCTTAAGGCCCCACTTAGGGGCATAGGGAGGCAAGAAGAGCTCTCCATTGCGCTCGATCTTGCGCAATGTTTATGACATCCTCCCACACCATGTCCAGATTACTCAGCTCTGCTTCGAAGGAGCGGAACACAATATAAGAGGGTCTTCCTCGTCTTCGGGACCCTGATGGGAGGAAGAACAGCGCTACCTACTGCATACCGTACAAAATATTCGCACGGAAATAATCCGCACCGCATTGTATTAAATTTGCAACAATTCTCAAATAATTTTTCCGCACGATTTTTTTTACTGCAAGTGCGAACACTCCCATAAGATTCAATGTGTTACAGAATTGCGAAAAAAACCGTGCGGTGAAATATCGAAGTGCGGACGGGGCCTAAGAGTTTAGGGGATTTGAACATTACCCCTTAATGGCAACGTTCTCAAAGTAAAGTGATCACACTAAGCCAGATTTCCAAATAATAGTAGAAGACAATCTTATGCCCGTAGTGGTTTTTTCATACAATCTAAAATCGAACATCATTAGTTGATTTACCTACATTAGCAAAAAAGCGTTTTGGGATAGAAAAGAGTAGAGTTCTGTTCTCTCTGTCTACCCCTCTAGGGGCACGGTGTGATACGTTTAGAAAAAATAGACGATTTGCTAACAAACTCCCTAATACTTCCAGCACGTGGTCCCATTATTTTTATTGGAGTCATCCTCGTTAGTCGTTAGTAGCCAGAATCATTATCTGCCTCTATCTCCGTGTGGGAGGATAATGTTTATCTTTGATTTAATTACCTCCTTGTTGTCACTGCCTCAGGCACTCCATCATGATCCCCACCCCATTCGTACACATGAAAAAACTCCCCCCCCCCCCCTAAGTACTACTTAGTTACGAATTTAATTGTGGTGAGTATCTCACATATTTCGCTATAATTAAAATAAAATAAGGTACAAGAACTACTATCCGCTCAATATGAACAAATCCCATCAAATCCCCATAATTGTTTTTATACTTTATTTATGTAGAGAATGGCCTAAAAAAAATATACGAATTTGAAACTATTTTAGCATATAGAGGTGGGCGACACACGCTTATCACGCATCCATCAATGACATCTGACTGATAAGCATTTTTATTGGACGATAGTGCAATTACAAGTTTTTAATTGCGTAAAAAATGTTTCAACTTCGTATATTTTTTGGTCATTCTCTTCAATGGTTATGTTGTATTAAAGAAAAATTTTGTAGCGTATTATTTATACTACGCAATATTTACTCTGAAATTTCTCAAGCTTTGTGTTTTTGGGTGTTGAAGTAAGAACTGTAACAATAATTAAAGTGATTGGTAAATGTAGCCATAAAAAAAGATACCTTCGGTTATTTTTTGCGCAAAATGAAAGCGCCGTTCATCATGATTTTCTATTGTCTTCGTGCCTGTGCAATATAAAATTCGTTTATTTATAAATTAAATACATACTCCCTTTTTGACACCACGTAGAGGGTAGCGATAGGGAAGCATCAATAGTTCGCCACTGCGCTGAATCTCGCACAGCTTCGATGACCTTTTCACACCTCCTTCCATTCCTCAGCTCTGCCTCAAAGTACTGCAACACCGTAATAGTATCAAAATCTTTTCACAAACTTACATTACTCTGACGACGAGATTAGCAAAAGCAGCTTAATATAAATACATGACCGTTAGGATATGACCGATTATCTATAAACTGGAGAGGATGAATACTCCGAAGTACGCGTAACTTCTCACTAATTCGACACAAACACGAAATTATTGTTTCAATTAGTCCTATTAACGTTGTGATTATGATCCAGAAGGAAGTACATTATCAGCTAATTGATCATTATGGATCACGAAAGGATTCGGCCGTTTCCGTGTGTCGTCAATATGTCTCTGTCTTATTAATGAGTACGTTGTTAAGTACTTTAAAGCCTTATTAGTGTTAAGTGACTCGCTGATGTGTATACTTGGATTTAGCTTCTATATTTTTATGTATGATGTGACTTCTAGTTTATTTTAAAAAATCGCTGTGATTATTTTAAATGATGTTTTATGCAATAAAGAAGTAAATCGTGATTTTTTTTTAAATGTTTGATGGATTTTTTATTTGTTTGATTGAAACAGAGCTCTTCCCAGTCATGGACAGTTCAGAAAATGGCTAGCATCCACCAGAATCCATAGTCGTTTATGGCATCTCCTGGAGGCAAGGCCTTCCAACTTAAAGTTCTACATACGTATTTAGAAACCAATTCTCTGTGGGTATCGGAGATGTTCACAACTATTGAAAATATCGATTACTCTTTGTGCCTCCGACCTTCCAATTATCAATAAACTGTCCTGTCATACTTATCGTATCTCTGAGGTCTACTTCAAATAGTGGAATATAGTTATTGTGCATTCGACGTTATACACATCACCCTAAGCATGTGTAAGCGACGTTACAGACATCAACCTAAGCATGTGTAAGCGACGCGTCGACGTTGTATACATCAACCTAAGCATGTGTAAGCGACGTAAGACGCATCAGCGTAAATATGTCTAAGCGACGTTATACATATCAGCCTAAGATATCTAAGTGACGTTATACAGATCAACCTAACAATTTCTAAGCGACTTTATACACATCAGCCTAATGATGTCTAAGCGACGCTATACACACCAGCCTTAGGTTGAATATCGCAGCCATACGCTTGAATAACTCCATACGAAGGTCAAGCGTCATATCACAAATAATCTGTGACAGATAACTTACTCCGAAATAAATTTCCAAGCGACCGAAACAGTCCAAAAAATTTAAATTGGCAGTTTGACTGCCGGCATAATAGAAAAAATAGTAGTCGTGATCGAATGGACTTTTTAACCGGCGGGTTAGTTTGAAAAAAATATAAAATCCTCCAAAATCGCCTACAGACTCATGATTTTGGGAGCTAAATTTATTGCTCTTTGATATTTTTACCCTCGTGATTTATGAAATGGTGGTTATTTACTGCAATCGCCAGTTCTGTTTACGACGAGCCGTGGTCACGTCTCGACGCCGGCCAACGCTTCTGCATGGCTTTTGCGTCGGTCGGGGGCTGCGCAAAAAACTACTTGATACATTTTGTTATTTTTTTAACCATCAATAATTCTTCGCCACGAGGAAAATGAGATGAGCAATTTTATTACGTTCCTGACAGCTGGGCGTGTTGTAAGGGATAAATGGCTTTAGGGGGGATAAGCACGGGGCCGCTTTAAGGGTAAATTTTTACCTTTGGAATTACAATTTTGTGATATTTTCTTGTGTAATATGAAATTCACAACATTCGAACATCATCACAGTGTTTTTATTAATTGTTTGTCTTGCTGTAAGCGGTTCTTGGAATATCTTGATTCTTATTATAATACTTATAGATAAAAAATAAGATAATACTTAACGAAAAAAAATCTATACAAATCGGTTAGTAAAGGAGACGGACCTAGAAATGTCCAAAACTAGACATAAAGCGGAAAATACTTTCAAAAGAACCAGAGTTCTCCTTTCAGAAATAGGTGTCTCGATAACGGGGGTACGGAATTAATTTTCTCCCATGTGCCACCAATTCATTTTCCTCTATTCTTGATGATTTCAACATTATTAAGGGCAATCAAGAGTCATATTATCCTCTGTGACTGATAGTTCACAATGGCATTCTACAAAGAAACATGACATAGTATAGAAGGGTCATACTCGTCTTCGCCTTCGGTAGGAACACAAGTTTCAGCACACTGCCGATCGCCACCTTCATCACAATATATCCCATCAACCAATTCCATGTGCTAAATGCTATCTGCTTTTTCACTGGCAATGTGTTATAATAATTTCCTCACTTTCATTCAATTATTATTTTGATGTTTTCCGAGTTGATTTTTATTTCCTTTGGATTCAACCTTCCACCACCCGAATATTACTGTAATTGGTAGGTAATTATTCATTTAAATATACAAGCTTTTAATAGGACTCCATTTTCGCTGTAAGGGTCCATTTACAATAGCTTTGCCTTGTTAAGCTCTGCATACCGAGCATGTGCCTTATTTCCCTTGTCCTTGATCAGCCCCTGCGCGTATTAACTATTTATAGATATAATAATGTGTGATATTAAGGGTGTATCTGAGAATGTGGGTGTCTGCACTAACTTGTAAAGTGGGTGGACGTGTGGAATGCGAGCCGGCGGGGGTGTGGCGGCCTAGGAAGTTCCAGATGAAGAAGTGAGCGAGGGATGAGAGTAAATAAGACCAAGAACTAATTAACACCTCGCTGCCGGGACGTGTAGGTGAGGACAGGACACGGATAAAAGAATATAAGGGAAAAAATTAAGAAACTAAAAATAGAGATAGTAGCTGAGATTTTTAAATTACCTTACCCTACTGAAAACACACGTAGGTATATCGAGGGATTTTTTTTTAACATGTAACAGTTACATCCTTAATTATTAGTTTTAGTGTGTTTGAATGTATTATTGTTCAGATGTCAGTATTTCTTAGCGATTCAATGAGCTCGTTTTATTTTTTTTGTTTGAATGATTGTCTATATATTAATACGCGAAGGAAAATTTTTGTGATCGTTTTACGAAAATTGCGCGGACGGAGCCGCCGGAGGAGTGTGAAATTCCTCACAAGAGGAGTGGTAAATGAAATGCTCATATTTTTTTAAAGTATATAATATAAAAAATACATTGAATCTTTTGAAAAAATTACAAACACTGCTGTGATGTTATGTATTGGATACTCACACATATTTAGATCTATTTGACATTGACAGAGACGTAAGTATGTATAGTATTTTGTTTTATGTTGTCGAATTGAAAATAGATTAAATTGTTTGTCTTTTAATAAAAAAAAAAACTTTGTTGTAGAAAAAACTTATTCAACATTTCAAATTTGTTAGAGTCATTAGTTATTATTTTTTCTTTCATTTCAAATTTGACTTATCGTCGACTGGTCGACCACTTGTTATTTTAAAGACATCACTATTTTACTATTTTTATAATTTACTCGTATTCATGTTTGTTTGCCCGGTGCAAATCTCGCAAATGATTATTATAGATATTTATCATCTTTACTAGCAGAAAATGTCAAACATAGCTTAGAACTAGGTAATAGTACATTTTTTTATACTTTTATATTATTTTAAAGCAGATTTTTTTTTAAATTTTACCTTCGTATCCTCAACTCAACGACTCTCAATGCTCAAATCATTCTAGTATTTCGTTGAAATACCTACCTTTTTCACTGATTTCTTAAAAATTATACAAGATACTAACTATGATTGAGTATTGTTTTTATTAAGGCAAGGAATCAATTTCAACTAATACGAAAACAATGTGATGCGTACAATCTTATTGTAATCCGTTAAAAAAGATGTCTCAATTAACCAGTTTTAGTGGCACCCTTTTAACGGAAGCATAATCTTTCGCTTTCACACTAATTCTTTCTATTATTTATTTTTGGTCCACCATTTATCCGGATCAAATCGCTTTCTATCAGAATCAATTACGTTCTTCTGATTTGTCAGAAGGGGGAAGGTGGCTGATGCGGGGAAGGGTCAGAATCCGAAACTCACAACTCACACATCTACGATTCACACACACACATACAAGATCGTGTCAGTTTTAATTAATAAATAATCAATAATTATTATCGTTTTATTTATTATACCCTACTTGGAAGTTATATTTTCTAATCCAATCATAAATCACTTATTGCAGATCCTTCAATATCTCGGATTAATATATTATGAAACATTCTACAACAGGGGTCTCCGACGTTGGGCCGCGTGGGAGACAAAATAAGTTTAAACAAAAGAAATTTGATTTTGGTGACAGGAAATTAACGAAACGACGCAGTCTGATGTGGTTGAGTCGATATTTTGGCAGAAGTGGAGTTGGGATACACATTGCAAGAATGGATGACAACAGAAGAACATGGACAGCTGCTGGAGTGTAGACCAAGGAATTACAAAAGACTCGAGGGTCGATCAACTTCCAGATGGATGGACGACAAAGATGTTCGCTGGACCCCAGTGGATAGGACTCCCACTGCGACTCTTTGGACGATATAAACTTTTCTATTTTTGAAATTCAATTGGCGTTTGACGTCTGTCAGTTGTGTGATATGAGAATGTGACCTGGAAACATCGTTTGAATCAGATGCATCGGTCGCAACTAAGTTGGTTAAATAGGAGATTAATTTATCATTTTATACCAATTCGAATTCAATAATCATAGTAAAGACATGACAACTTCTGTCAGGAAAGCTAGTACTTTATAGAATTGGGTTGGAAACTCCTGTCCTACATGTGTTAATTATTAAGAAGAAAGATCTGGAAAGTGTGTGTGTAATATTTTTAGCCCTACGCGAATCCATTTGATTTCTAGAGGTTATCTAATTGCCAAATCTGATTTGTCACTCGTGGCGTTGCATCTCAACTGAAGCGATTCAGCACCTCATGAATTCTCGTGATGATCATGGATTTCTCTAATATAGAAAAAGGGAAATATTTTTCATATTTCATACAGAATTCGTCGATATATTCGAACAATAACAAGAACCTATCCGAGGAAATTTCATATAGAAAAAATTATGTATTATTCTTGATCTAAAAAAATCTTACATACAGCGAGAAGAAATTTCAAATTATCCGCAGTTTTCAACGTGGTGGAGTAAAATTTGGTTCCTTTAAACGTCATAGCTGGTTTATACCACAATCAAACAATAATTAATGAATATTATGTAACAGCTAATGACTCTAACAATTCATTAATGATGTTCGATTTTTAAATGGAACAAATCACTACGGGCTTACGACCGTCTTCTACTGTTATTTCGAAGGCTGGCTTAGTGTGATCACTTTACGTTAACATCATTCGCCATTAGGTGGTAATGTTTAAGTCACCGAAACTCCTAATCATGAGAATTCTCGACATGTTCAACATGTCGAAAAATATCATGTATAAAACAAGTATATATTCAATAATTAATGAAATATAGAGATAAAATGTTGAAAATTATTGAGAACAAGAGAGCAACCAAATTTAAAGACTGTGACTGCTGTCATGTATTTGGCGCCAGGATATGAATATATCCATTTTTGTTAATGTCTCATCTTTTTATAATAATTTATGTCCCTTTTCTATGCTATTATCTGACAGGTTTTGCTGCCAGTATTCAATATTCGTAGAGTCTTAACAAGTTTTTATATTACCTACTCATGAGTAATTCAGTTATCAATAAAATTGGTCCCTTTGACAAACATAAAACCAATATTGTCTGTTCACTAATATTGTTGGGAGGGTGTGTGTGTTTAAGTCGGATGGCCGTCGAGGAGCATGATCGAGCACTGTCTGAGAGGAGGGAGGCTTGTGTAGAATAATTTTCTTCTCTTTGACAGTTGTCAGATAGTTATATGATGGATGTGTCCAATAACATGGTTTATGTAGGTAAGTACTCATAGTTCCTAGAAGGACACACAAGGAAGGATTCACCGCTCCTAAATATCTTCGCATCATAATCTGAATCATCGAATATGAAAACCGAAATTTTGATGCAAGCTTCCACCATCGCCTTTAATTCATCATACTTGACCAAAGTGTCCGGATGACCACATGGTTCATTTTTCAAGTCAAAATTTCCAGAACGGAATCGCGCAAACCAATAACGGGTTGTGCGTTCGTTTGTAATGTTCTCTCCGAAAGCGTTGTTTATCTTACGTGCCGTTTGTGCCACGATGGAACTCATATTCCATCTTTTTCTTTGTTCAGATCTACGATCTGTTAAGGAAGTGCTCTAATCGGGCTCCTGTGATGATGAAGTCCAACTTTCTCTCCATCTCTTTGGGGGACGTCCTGGTGGCCGGCGTCCATCTGCGATCCCTTGCATCATGACCTTGGCAATTCTGTTGTCTTCCATCCTTTCGACACGGTCCATCCGGAACCTTCTTCTCTGTCTACTCCATCTTACGATGTCGTCGACATTGCAGGTTCTTCGTATCTCATCATTGAGGACTCTCTCTTAGGGATCTCCCTGCTATGGGTCGCAACGTTTTCATTTTGGACTTTCTAAGAAGCTGTTTTGTTCGTACGTTGTCAGCTCTAGCTTCGATCCCTTAGGTCACACGTATGTCTTATATACTCTGACTTTGCTCTCCACTAGCATGTGTTTGTTTGCCTAAACGGAGTCCCTAAGGCAGCCAGCGATAACCGCTGCTTTGTTAGTCTGCTCTTTGACTTCATTGTACAGATCGCTGCAGTTGGCTATCTCCATAATTACACAAATTTTATTTATTTATTTCTATATAATATTAATTACAAAAATATGGACATAATTCCTATCCTATAAATGAAGTTCATACAATCGTTTCCTCTCTCGAAAGGTCTAGCCTTGTTTTGAGAGGTAAAGACCTAAAATTGCCATACCACTAATCAGCTTCACAAAAAAACCTATATACCTTCTTACTTTAGGCACTTAATGAACACCGTATTAAGAGTTTAATGTTTTGCTATATGTAAACTAACGTTCTAGTATGTAAGAACGTATCTAGGTATCTATATTTATATGTATGTAAGCATACAAACATTATAATATATATTATATTACGTATTTCGTGTTGGGTTTTTTTTCCATAGAGGGCCAATCCATCACTTTGATGGGACCGCACCGAAGCTATCCGAACGCAGATTCCTGTTTTATTAGCCGAGTCCGGTAGCTGGATGAGGACAAACGCCCTGGCTGGAATCCCTATACACACAACAAGTGTCTGAAAATCTGTGATCTGAGGAAGATGTATCGCCTCCTGGCTGGGAACGTTGTGATTTCCTTAAAAAAATGTGTACAAAATAATATTGATGATTTTACGCTAAAAGCCATTCGTATAGTGTTTTTCACTTGAAACTATTTTGTCTAATGTTTGTATCTTACCACGTTTTGCTTTGGTTACTCGTAGATTTTCTTTATTGACTTTCTAAAAGCCTTTGACTCAGTGAGACATGGTTGATGTAGATTGTAATTAGTTATTAGGGGTTACCCAATGATAGTAAATAGTAGGCTTATTTGATTAGTGATTTGGGGTGTTAATGATGGCTGTTGGTGCCTTTGTAAAGGACTGTTTATTCTTATTTTGAGCGTTAGTTACTTTTTGCCACCTGGATAGATATTATGTGTATCCGCCCGCTTCAAACAACTAAAATAACGCACCGCCACACTTACAGGTCGTGTTTGTGTACCTTGCTAATATGGCGCTATAGTGTAAATAGGTCAGTTTTCTAATATAATGTAAGATTATAGATTGTAACAGAAGTCAGGGCGTTACAGGCAAACTGAGGCTTAAAAATGGTAAGAAGAAAGCTTTAAAACTAAAATAAAAAGAACCAGAAATAATAATAAACAGGAAACAAAATAATGTAAAATCAATTAAATACGAGTGCCTATCTCGTTTATAAGAAACTAACTGATAACTTAACTTGAAGGCGTCGATGAACTTTGAAGTAACCTGTCGCTTCAAAAGTTCAAAAACCTGATGGTAGGTATCTACCTTCCTAGTATGTAACTTCATAATTACACCACATCATCGGTCGTTAACGGGTGGTCTTGGACTTCAACTATACGCATTGGGATAATAGTGTCGCGTCACGAAAAAACAATTGCGTTATCAGTAATGTCTTTCATTTGTTTTAGTGTTGTTTTTTTTCAAGCCTCTCTAATGGCTATTATAATCGATTATCGAAAGTGCCATATTCGATCATTCGGACACGTGTTGTTTTGAAAGGCTTCCCCTGTTCTGGCATTGGGTCACATGAAGATGCAGAAGTATTCTTTTTTAATCTTTTGCATGTAGATTTTGGCCTTCCTCAGCTTTCTATCAACCTGGTCCATCAATTCACCAACGTGCAAAAGCTTGTGACAGTCTTATAACAGTTTTTTTTTCACCACTGCTTCCAAATGATCGAGGGTTAGATTTTGTAGAGGACGCCCGCCCGCCCCAGGAATATCTACAACAGATATGCCAGGACATAGAATACTTACTTACTTACGTCTTCGTCCACCTGCCGATAGACATACACGCCGCGTGACCTGCTTAGTTCTATTGTTCGCATATAATAGAATACATATTGAGCTAAAGAAAAGAGCAGAGTTGAGAGGAGTAGAAAAAATTATATTCGTACTTGCTGCCGGCCAATTGGATTGATCGCAGAATAAAGTAAGGTTTCATGGCTTTTGTTTTTTTTTTACTATAGGTATGCAATAGTATACATGTTAGTTAAAATATTAAAGTAAAATGAATACAATGTCTCGCTTTAAATTAAAACCAGCAACACTCAAAACGAAGTAGGTACCGTGACTACACCTGGGCACCACCACCAGTGTTTAGTCGTTCTTCAAGTTCTTTGTCCCGTGTGATGTGTGTCGAGTGGTTGCTAGCTGAAGTGGAACTTCCTCTCGACCTCTCAGCCATGCAACAGTGGATCACTTTCTCAATTCTTTTTCACATTCAAGTTATTTTTCTTCAACGTTCTCCGATATCCGTGAACCAACAGACCTGTACTAAACTTAATATGCAATGAATGGTAATTTTTAGTCAATCTGATGGAATGTTTTTGTTAAAGATTAAGGAATAGTTTGGAATCAAGAAGTCTCATTTAGGTCATCATGACCTAATCAAACATTAAAAAGAATTTGAGCTCGCCCAAATTGTTCACTTTCAACACATTACAAATAAAGGCAATCGCATGCTCAACGCAAGAATTTCAATGGTTGTAGGAAAGCCCATGGTAATGGATGTTTTGTTTCCTTTTGCAATCATGAAGTTGAAATGCATTATGTAGTTTATCTTGTTATGATAGAATTTACAGCAATATGGGCTAGTTTTGACGTATGAGATTTTTAATCTGAAGTCGGCGATTCAAGAGAAAAACTGACCTAACAGGTTATCACTTTTGGAAAAAGATGAACATCTATTAATTATTACCAATTTATAAAGAAAACAAACTTTGCAGTATTACTATAGATTATATTATTTCCGAAATATATTTTGGACTCTCAAAACCAAAAAACTCTCAGCTGTAGATGGTCGCATAGTCGGCCGAAAATATATTTCGGAAATAATATAATCTATAGTAATTGTGCAAGGCACAATGAGCCTCAGACGCCTTCGTGTCCAATGGAGAGCTCTTGATGCCTCCCTATGCTCCTGAGTGAGGCTTAGGCCTTCCGCATTGTGGGTTGTTTGGGGGATCCGCATCGGGCTTGATTTGTGTGTGGCCGGTTTTTTTATTTGATTGCTTCGATCGAGCTAGGGGATCGGTTTCATGCGTGTCGTGTTAGCTGCGGATTGGTCTCCTCCGGGCTGACTTGCGGTGTCAAAACTGAAAGGTAAGGGGAAGGGGTCAAAGCTGGAGTGCGGCAATTATCGAGCCATTAGCTTGCTGAGCGCTGTAGACAAAATATATGGCAGGATCTTAATAGATAGAGGGAGGCATCTGACTAAATGTAAGGTCTGGGATGCGCAAGGTGTTTTTATGAACGGAAGAGGATGTGCAGACCAAATTTTCTCCCTGCGAATGGTAACGGAGAAGTTATTGAACAAACATCAAAAGCTTTTCTGTGCTTTCGTAGACTAGGAGAAAGCGTATGATAGAGTCGACCGAAAGAAATTGTGGGAGGTTTTGTCATTTTATGGAGTGGATAGACAACTGATACGCGCGGTTGCTTCCCTTTACTCTGATAGTTCTGCTTGTGTCAAGGTGAATACTTATCTGTCACGTGATATAAAAAATAGTACAGTGTAGATCTGGATGGGATGAATGTAAGCGCTCTGATTCATGTAGACGACCTAGTGTTGATGGCTGAAAGCGAACGTGATTTGCAAGAACTTGTGACGCGTGTGTATCAAAATTGTGAAATGAATGGTCTTAAGATGAATATCAATAAGACAAAGGTGCTTGTTTTTGAAAGAGAAGATGTAAGAACGCAATGTTGTGTGACTGTGAAGGATGAGAACTTGGAAAAAGTGGATGAGTATGTTTATTTAGGTAGTCTATTTAGCAGAGATGGAAGGTGTGAAAAGGAGATAGAAAGAAGGAAACTGGCTGGTAGAAGGGTTGGCGGTGCACTAAGACCTCTAATGAAAAATAAGAACGTATCTCTTAAATCCAAACAGCTGATGCACAATCCTGATACCATCCATGTATGGGAGTGAAACATGGACATGGACGAAAAATCTGGAAGTTGAAATAAATGCTGTGGAAATGAGATCACAGCGTAGGATATGCGGAAAAAGACTGATTGATAAGGTGAGGAATGAGAATATTAGAAAGGAAAGTGGAGTGGATGTTAGCATAGTGACAAGAATGAAAGTTAATAAATTAAGGTGGTTTGGACATGTAGAGAGAATGAACGAGGAGAGGATGACAAAAAGGATATATAAATCTGAAAGAATGGGTGCACGCAGACGAGGCCGACCTCGGATGACATATTCCGATCATATCGGTTCAGTCTTAGAGGAGGGCCAAGTCAGGAGCAAAAGGAATAGAAGAGCATGTATGCGGAATGTTATGCGTTTGAAAGAAGCGAATGAGGTTTGTTTGGATAGGACAGAATGGAAATCGGTACTCTCTGCCTACCCCCTTCGGGAAACGGCGTGATGGGTAAAAAAAATGTTAAATATTTATTCAAAAGAAAGTATTGCATTAAGTTTCGATCGTGTTTCAATAACTCCCTTTTATGTAGAAGTTCTTCAAAAGATCGTTAGTTTTAATGGTAATTTTTTAAAAATGTAAACAAAGGCGCTTTTTAGCAAGTAGTTAATGATTAATAAAGAGAGAGCACTTCATTCGGTGTTGAATGGAAAGAAGCGTCCTGCTTAATGAGCTACATGACACATATTAAACCCCACTTGTTTCCCGTCTACATCGGAAGCAGAAATGCCGTTGCCGTGTACCGCTTTAAAAGCTTGAAGCGCGCGTCACACGGCGCACAATACAGCGCCTCTGTACGCTCGGTGTCGAGTTGGATATTTATCCTTTTGAAAGCGATTTTTAACGCGAACACCATTTGATACTTGTCTCTGTGCGAGGAATAAAGCTCTTGGCAAAAAAGTACTTCCGACGGAGTATTAGCGTCGAATGAAGTGGCATCTCCTTTGAAGGAAGTACCCCTTCTGTGTGAACTGTCTCCTCGCGCCTTGCATAATGTGTATTCGTCATTATTACATTGACATCCAGTAGGGTGTCCTCAACATTTTATCGGATAATTATTCAGTTTTTTTTTATTGACATAGAACTAAGCGAAAAATATTCTCTATTCAGATAGTTGTTTATTTCCTTAATCGTTTTAACTCAAGTTCCTCTCATCTCTGTGTTTTAGCTTTGTTCGTGCTCAGAGAAGTAAAATTCTTTTTGGTCTCTCTGGTCCATTTTCTTTCTTTATTTTTTTTATTGTTTAAGGCTGATCAGCCAAACGTTGTTCTGCCTTATAAATTAATTTTATTGCACTCGCATAACTATTCTCTGGCAAAATTTTGCCAAAGTTTGTAAAGATCACCTGATTAAATCAACTTTTAATCCCCAAAATTAAGTATTCATGTGAGCTTGAACCATTGGAACATTTAAAGCCGCCTTCTGACCTGAGTTGTATCAAAAGGATGCACTTGTACCGCTCGCGTTCAATTTGTGAACCATTTACTCACATCATAGCCTTTTGATAATAGTTATCCAAAGGGTCGTCTGTACGCAGTATAAGACGCGCATGTCTCGACACTCTACGGCCATAAACGTTTGTGAAAAATATGACATTGCGCGTTGTTTAGATTTTCAAATAAAGTACGTGATCTTGTAAACCCTTAAGCTCTCTCCAAGAAATATGATATCATATCGTATACCCAGATCAAGGGTGCCACATCTCCAAATGTGTCAAACAGAGAAAACCATGATTGAAGTTTTTGATTTGAGAACAATCTGGACAAACCTAGAGTGCCATATATCCTTACAATTTTGTATGTGTTAGTTTTAGACTAGTGGCACTTTACCATAATGTTCGGCACATAATATACTATCAATTGGCATTCTTAACTAAATATCCATACTTTTTGACTTGTGGCACCCTTGATCTGGGAATACGATATGCAAAAAAAAAAATTAAATCCGATTGACAGTTTCTGGGATTAGAGCGTTCAAACATGAAACGATTTCAGGTTTACACATATATTTGTTCAGATAAATAAATCTTGAAATACTGCTTCTAAGTGATCCAGTGTACTGCAGAAAATGTTTCTATCGCATAAAACATAATCATGTTCAATATACTTAAGCTAGTGACCGACAAAACTGCATTCGAAGAGTGCATCTCTCTCATAGTTCACAATATTCTCCTTAGCCACTCGCAGTAAATTGTAAGCGGGAATTCTTTCTTCCCTGGAAGCTTTTAACTCGTAAACAAAATTACTGCCCTAGGGAGGGAAACGAATACAATTAATTTATGGCGCTGGCGCTTTGAACAATGTCTTAAGATTATTTTTTGCCAAAAAGGTTTTTTTTTTTTTATTTTGTTTGGATCATCTTCATCAACCGTATACATTTTATGAACCGCTCTTCACCATTGCCGTCGTCTTCGGCTAATATATTTGATCTCCTTCCACTGTTTTCTGAAAAGAAAGTAACAAATTGAAGACTAGTTGGCATTACAAAGTCAGGATTGCGAAGTGTGTTAGAGGATATTCAATATTCATCCACTTTGCGTGAAAGAGTCAAACTATCCACCGATTTTGATAAATTGCTTTGAGATATAATTTATCGCGCTGTTTTTGTGTATATGTATACCTGTATTTAAATGTCTGTATTGTATTTTTTGTTTGCTTATGTATATTTGTTTATTTCAAAAAAAAAATATATTAAAAAAAACTGACTAGAGAATAGAAGGTCAAAGATGCGTGAATACATAAAATAACTGCAGATCACATTAATATAAATAGCTCTTGGTGTGGTATCAGAATCTTTTAATAGTGTTTATCAGCTATAATAACACTTTATTAGATAACAAAATATTACCCAATGGTCGGACTTATTGCCTTAGGAAATTTCTTCCAACCAATCAATGCTACGAACTTGACTGACATACTTCTTCTTCTGCAGTTTCAATCCTGGGATTGGTTTGCAGCAATAGCATTGGATCTCATACTGACATACTAAGCAGAGTTAATAAGATTCCTCTTTTCTCCCGCTCTCTTGATAATGCCATGAAATAATTTTATATCAAAATTTACTTTGCTGTTCCACCGTCAATGGTTGGTGATGTATGCATCCATTACTCAAGTACGCTAATTTGTTGACGACTGTCCCCATTACGGAGCACTTGGCAAAGACATTATTAAATTCCGGTAACAAAAACATTGGAACTTGTATTGAACTTGCTTCGATGTGTTTTTCAACTCTTTCAAAGTTGATGATTTTCTTTAATAATTTGATAATCACGTCGCTGTTTGTTACATATCAGTATTTGTTCTTTAAGAAATCGTCCTGAAATAGCGTATACGTTGTTTTATAACTGTATACGTTTTTGGTCCCTTGTTTCAAATCAATCAGTTCAGCATCAAATATCTGGATGACAGATGAGTGACAATTTGTTGATTTTTTTTATTTCTTTTTGGTCATTGTGCACTTATAACCGCCTTCAACTGCTGTTGCATTTATGCCAAACGATCAAAGCGCATTCCCTCCTGTTTGCTGACATTCACACTAACCAAACAACATTGACCCAGAATTAACGCCAATAACTGATTAATGGGCGATGACAGATTACACGCTCCAGATTTTTAGTTCTTGCTCTTTGTTTTTGAGATCAAGATGAGAATAACTATGGCCAACAAATGTTTGTTCGGCATCCACAAGCACCCCAAATCCCGATTGCTGACAAGAAGCAAAAAACTAATGCTCTACAAAACATTGCTGCGACCAGTACTAACTGGTTTACGGTGCTGAATGTTGGGTGTTGAGTAGAAGGGATGAGAACGCTCTCATGGTCATTGAAAGGAAGGTATTGAGAAAAATCTTTGGACCTATTTGTGAACATGGAGTGTGGAGAATAAGGTATAAAAATGAGCTGGAGGCACTGTACAAGGAGCCCAATATAGTGAAATTTGTTAAGGTGTACCTGAGATGGTTGGGACATGTCCAGCGCATGGAGGAGGACCGAATACCAAAGAAAATTCTTAATACACGACCAGATGGGAGACGCGGGGTGGGAAGACCCAAACTTCGATGGATGGACGGTGTGGAAAGGGACATTGAGGCTGTTGGTGTGACAAACTGGAGAGTGCGGGTGATGGACAGGAGGGAATGGCTCTTTGTTTTTTGCTTGGTGTCAATGTCAATCTAATACTCTATTTCTAACTCTGGCTCTGTGTTAGTTTGTTGTAAGTGCACACATCAAAGAGCCCAGAGTTCTATATTTTGCTCTGTATTGTATGTCCGGTGTCAATATCCACGATATAGAAAGAATGCTCCATCACCAGCTCTGGTTTCTATACTCGTTTGGTGTACAGCATTCGCGTTCGGATCAAAATCAAATTTCCTGTTAAGGGATTCTTTCGAACGAAAGAAAGTACAACGAAAAACCTTTAATTGTGCAAAAAAGTTGCAAAATAGTTTATTTTTTGGTCATTCTCTACAGAAATTAAGGAAAGTCAGATCTTTATCACCTACTGGTTTTCCCGACATACGTTTTTCTGTTGTTTTTTCTATAAATATTGATATGCATGAATGTAAAAAATAAAATCTCTAAGCTCGAAAAACTTTCATAAAAATACTGCGTACCAATATTTTTAATGTTCTCAGGTAAACGATACTTTTGTTGCTATAGAATTTTTCATAGATGGCGTTGGCGTCACGGGAAATCCGTTTCATATTAACTTTAATATTATATTTTATATTACTTCTTATGCGTTTTTTTTTTCAACTTTTTAATAGTTAATCTACTATCCAGAGCTCAGAAGAATCCAATAAATCAATTACAGTACATAGTTATAGTGTAGATATACATTAAAAAAAAAATGTTATCTTTTTTACAAGAAATTATAGATCGTTTGTATTAAGAAACGTACATTCCTCTCATTCGAATTGCCTTGTAAAATTTTCCATGTTCTCATTTTAAAAGATAAATAAATACTCGAAATACCTTTTAGTTGACGAGTTCCTTTCTTAACCACGAGTCTTCTGAGAACGGGTCGGCTTCTATTATTCCATGTTTTCTGGCTTAAATTTTGCGGTTAGATGGTTTGACCTCGTTTTAAAGAAAAGCCATAAATGAAAATACTCTGGAAAGATTTGTAGACGCACCTGTAATAGATTCCTCTAATTCCTGCGGGAGACCCAATGATGGATCAACAAAAACCACGTTGAGACGTATTTTGTGTATGTACGTATCTATAGATATATACTAGCAGCCACTCCTCACTAACCTACGAACATCTTCGCAAGTTTTTAGAGTTGTTACAAGTCGCCTTTTGCCTCAATTTCTTTATTCATAATCTTAGACACAATTAAATTGTTTTAAAACTGAAAATAATTTAAAATATTCAATAGAAAAGTAAGTAGGTATCTATTGCACCTTGGGTGTCCGATTTGAGAGATGCCAATCACGTGCTACAATTTTTTATGTGAAATAAACCACCTTGGAAACTTCTGTCCCGACTGGGAATCGAGTCGATTTCGGGGTACTAATGTTAAAGTCCAAAGGTTTTATCAAGTATGTACTTAAATGGGAAGAGTTACTGATTATTGTAAAGCCATAGAATAATGTATTTTTGCACATATTATATGATATTTGACGTTATTATTGTCGTAAGAAGAGCGTATTCAAGCAACGTCGATCGGTATTAAAATGATAGCATTCTGCATTAAACATGGAATCATTATATAAAAATGATAATACGTAATCAACAATCGAATTGAAGCTCCCTTTACACCCCATTTAGGGGAGATCAACAATAGCTCTCCATTCGGCTTGATATCGCACAATGTGTATGACCTCAATCCTCCCACATCATGTGTATATCCCTCAGCTATGTTTCGAAGGAGCGAATCACGGTATTAGTAGGTCTTTCTCGTCTTCGGGACCCTAGCAGTGGACAGCTCTTTTTCCAAACCATTTTCGAATTAATTTTATCATATACAAAATTAAATTAAATCAATTCAGCCGTTAGGGTGGATTTCTGTGACCACAAACACGAACCGCAGAAATTTATATATAAAGATGAAAAGAAAACTAAATTATGGTAAAGGTAAAGTAGGAGAGCGAGAGGAAGGGAAAGATAGAGGAAGCGGAGAGGAGAAAGAATAGGGTCGTGAGTGGAGAATATTATACAACACGGTGTTTCTGTGTAAACAATGTTAGAAGGTATTACTGGATTAGGATGGGTGACAAAGCAGAAATAGGAAAATTGCCAGACGTCAATGTTTAAAACTTATAGAACAAAGGTTGAAGTTGGCGTATTGGGAGGTATACTCCAAACTACAAATAATAATCTCTCCACTGCTTTCTTTCTCTTTTACTTTCTTAGATTAGGTATGAAATACGTTTTTAGGCCCAAATGTTCTTCCCTGTAAATTCAAATTCGCTTTCCTTTAACTTATTACCAATCAGTTTTTATCCCTCGGAAACATTTTTTTTAAATTAATCCTCCCTAGCAAAAAAAAAAAATATTTTATGGGATTTCAAAATGAAAATTCAACAGAAAAACACTGATCTGTACTTTATTATAAGTCCACGTTATTCGTGGATTGGCTGGCAGAGATCCTTCCGGATAAATCCGCCCTTTCGACTGTCTTGTTTACTGCCGCCACACTTTACTTTGGAATAATAAAGTTTTAATTATTTATGTTAACACCATGTCAAATAACTGTAAAACAACACACGCTGGATAGTTTATTAGCATATTCTTAAAAAAAAAAAAGTTTTTGTTTTTATCAGCAGAGACATAACCAATAACCATTCAAAATAAAACTTTTAAAATTTAAGCTGTAATCTAATAAAATAGTATTTTTACCTACCTATTTATCTTACCATAAAAATTATGTTGAATTTGGTTTAAAGGAATCTATTCTTTCAGCAATATTACAGCTTATAGGTTTCACATGTGACTTATTTCCTACTACACCGCTTTTTCTTGTTTTTTTTTTTTTAAGTAAAGCCATTATAGAGGAATTGTTTGGATTATAATATGTAAACTTTACTTATGACCCGTCGAACTTCATCCTGCATCCAAATCAATGATAATAATTACATAAAACAATAAATTAATTATTAGCTAAAATTAATTAAGTATTTATTCTCGTAAACTGTATTTTTTATTCATGTAGATAATAAGTCAAAATTATTTTTTTATCCGAAGGTTGACGGACGGGTCAGCTATTTGTTAAAATGTGAAATAAAATATTGTTCACGTCTTTTTTTTTATTTAGTGACTAAAGTTTGGCCCAAACGAGAATCGAACCAAAACCTTTTATTAAAACTTTTTTTTTTTTTTAAATGAATCTGTGCTCACTCAAAGTGAACACAAATACACTCCTTGACTCTTTCACAGTAAGCTACTCAAAGCTTGTGTCGTGAAAGAGGAAGATGGTCGGCACCTATTGTATGTACATTACGTAACAAGCCTACGTTTTCTGTCAAATAATATGTACCTTGTTTATTTGCCTAGACTAGACCCTCGTTCGACGAAAAACTATTTAAATAACATATTTTTCAGTAAATAATAAAAGGAAATTTTTATCCTATCAGATTTATATACTTGATATTTTTTCATCCTTATTTAAACAATAGTTTATTCTTTAACTCTTACACAAAGTAAATAAAAAACAGACTATTTTGTTTCCAATAGATCTATTTATTGCTTGAGAATAAAAAAAATGGATTATTTTATTTTTTTGCCTTCGTCTTTCAGTATTTACTCGGGAGCTCGGGTCTACTTAGAGTACAAAAGAAAATTATTTTTATTTCTATTGTACGTTAAGAAAATACCTTACATATCCCACTATATCAAAGCACCTAGTTGTTTCTTTGTTGTACTCAAATATTTAAAATACCCAATCGCCTGGGTTTTTCCTAAGCTCTTTTATATTTACTAGTGGTCGACCAGTGCTCGAAATTCGACCATAACTCATTTAAAATTACAAGTTTAAACATTATTAAGGTTCCATTGTCAAAGACCGAGTGAACACTATTTCAAAATTTTCTTTCAAAAACAATGACATGGACACGTCAAATTTGAAATGTTGTACAAAGTTTTTTCTATTATTATTAAAGATAAACAATATTAATCTATTCTCACTTTGACCACAGATGAACAAAATAATATGTGCGTCTGTCTCCATTTGAATATACACATACACACATTCTCCCTTTAAGGCCCCCCGCATACCGCAAGCGAGCCCGGAGGAGACCAATCCGCAGCAAACCCGACCCGCACGAAACCGACCTCCTAGCTCGATCGAAGCAATCAAACCAAAAAGCCGTCCCCGGACAAATCAAGCCAGCCGCGAATCAGCCCCAAACCAACCAGCAATGTGGGGGCCTAAGCCCCACTCGGGAGTATAGGCAGGCATCAAGAGCTTTCCGTAGCGCTTTACGGCGTCCGAGGCTCATTGTGCCTTTCCTGACCAGTTGAGATTTAAGGACGTGAAGTGGTCAACCTCACGGTCCCGATCTGATTTTTCGATTTCCTGCCTCTTACAGGATACTCGAAAAATCAGCAAAAAGAGCAGAGCCGCTATTCTTCGCCGGCAACCCCACGGCCATTTGAATATACCGTCTTTAAAAAGCTTTCTGCGCCCATTATGAGGCGCTTTTCATTTTACATTTTTGTTTCTATGAAGTTGATGATCTTTATAAGTAGTCTGTGGAAGTGTGTGTGACTGTGAGTATCAAATACATAACATTATAGTAGTGTTTGTTATGATTTTTTCTTGATTTAATCTATTTTTAACGTAATTGAAAAAAAAAACATTAGCATTCCACTCATTTTCTATGTAAACTAAAGTGTGTGCAATTTCATACTCCTCCGTCCGCCCAATTCTCGTAAAAATAGTCACAAAGTTTTTCATTCACGTATTAATATATAGATGAAATATTTGAAAATAAGAGATCGTGGAAATTTCAAGTAACAACGATTTTGTGTGTGTGGAAAGTATTTTGTGTTATTCCGATTCGTTTATTTACACGTAGCTGTAAGAGATTATTTTAATAGTCTCAAAGAAAAACAAGAAGAAATTCCTAGAATAGCCCATCTCCCGAATATGTAGTGTTTGTGTTGACCTGTCATGAGAATCAAAATATATGATGATTATTTGGAAGATTCTCACACATCAACAAGACATTATTACGAACTACAAAAGAAACAATTAATCTTTAAAAATGTCAACGGATTTATTTGGAATGGTCGCAGTGAACGCTGCCGGAATCTTGTATATACATTATACACGTCTTTATTAAATTTTGTTAGCTTCTTCTACACACGCAGTAAATTGTATCCAAAATAATTATGACTAAAACAAATTATAAAAAATATAATAACCTAAGCCATTACTTCAAAATTTACAAGATAAAGGCAGGTAGAGAATGCTTCAAGCATTAAAATTGTGAGAAATATATATTTTTTTCTATTTCAAAGTTCCGCCGGCTCTACTGACACCTTTGTATAGAAGAGTGTCATTTATTTATTTTTGTTTACTAGCTGATACCCGTCTTGCTTTACGTTGTTGATTTGGCTAGTCAGACTTGAGCCGTAGGTTATTGAACAGGTTTTGTATGCAGCTTTCCCCTTCTCAGGACCAGTAGGCCTAGACAAAATGCATTTGTCAATCGACTACAAATGACTTCGACAATGTAGAGTAGGAAGAAAATTAACTGTCCACTTTTTATATTTTATATTATAAGGATCATTGTTTGATAAAATTAACCAACTCGTGAACATGCATTTCTTGATGGATATATTTGAAAATAATGTTCAAATAAAACAATGTTTAATTTATCCACAAATTTTTATTTTCCCGACTAGTTTCGTAGGTACACGTCCTACATGGTCACGGGAGACTAAGAAACTTTTTGTTTTCTTAAGTTTCTTAGTCTCCCGTGACCATGTAGGACGTGTACCTACGAAACTAGTCGGGAAAATAAAAATTTGTGGATAAGTTAAACATTGTTTTATTTGAACATTATGATCATTGTTTGGTTTGAAAAAATGTTTATATGTTCCAGTGGACAGTTAATTTTTTCGCACTATACATTAGCGATATCTTTGTTTGTAGTCGAACGCCAATTTGAATTTGTCTACAGCGGCAGGAGTATATATTATCTTAATAACTGGGTACACACGTAACGATTTATCTTTAAGATTTGACCGATTATCGCTCATTTTAAAAAAAAAAAATTCGCTAAGATTTAAAAAATGAGCGATTATCGGTCAAATGTTATAGATAATCTATCATTTTCAAAATTTTTCACGCTAAGATTTAGAATGTGTACCCAGCTAATAATTCAAAAAAGGAAAAAATAAGAGTCACTGCTAAATATGCGAAAAATTTGAAAACTTGTCACTTTCAATATTTATAAAAAAAATAGAAGATGAGGAAAAATTAATACTCACTGTTGAATACGCGAAAAAATTAAAATAAGAATATAGTTATACATAGGTACCTAACTATTTTATTTTTTTTTTGTTGTTCCTAATGAAAACCTCCATAGTGTGTGTAGATATAGGTACCTACCTACGGTTAGTTTGACCTACTTATGACTGTAGTGATAAATTTAATGAGGTACCTTAGGAGAGAGAGGGTGCCAGCGAACTCTGCTTTACCGGCTTTAGTCATCTGTCATGGCGTACATATTTTATAAGAAGTTTCGGTGAAAATCTTTATAAAATAAGAATTAAAAGACTTCTACTTATATTTTTTGTATTTCAAAGCAAACTTCGATCGATTTTGTACATTTTCATACCGTAATGCTACAGTTCTACACAAAATTTAGACGTATAATTTTACTTTTAAAGCATGACTTTCTCATTTTTGTATGAAGATTAAATTTTTTTAGAAATTTGTAAATAATTTAAAATATATTTAATGAAATGTAAATATTTGTATCTCAGATTACCACAATTGTATTAACGAAAAACTGCGAAGAAAAATATTCAACGCAGAACCTACGGTTTTAGCGTGATGCTCTGACATACAGTTGGAGTGAAACAAATAAATAAATATACATACATTACTGAATTATTATGTAGATTTATATTATACTAGCTTTCCCGACAGACGTTGTTCTGTAGTCCTAACCAGAGGCAGCCGTTTATTTATGTGCACTGCGCCCTCAGAAACAAAAAACATAATAAGTGCCAAATGGGACTAACGGCATAAATTCAAAAACGTTATAGCAATTTCGTTCATTGAAAATAACGTTAATATTAAAAGCTTTAAGCTATTTTATTTTACAAGCCTAAATGAAAATTTGTTATCTGGAAAGTTAACTATTTCTTAAAAAAAAGGTCATTTCCTAAATTTGGTATCTGGAGAGTTTCTTAGATAAAGGTCGTTTTAATAATTTCATTCGTCTAATATTTTCATTAAACTATTATTGCCTGTCATCTAAATAATAATTTATCTGACTATTATTTATTAATGACGTTAGATGCGTTATTTTTATTTATCCAATATTTTTATCAGCTATCGTTATAATGCCCATCTCTAATAGTAACGCAGACGAACCTTTATGCCAAAAGTATTAACGAATTATGTTGTTAACTTATATTGGGTATCGCATACATGATCACAAACTTTCGTCATCTCAATTCAGGATTAAGTCGCTGTCAATCATCAACTTGTCGTCGACTTGTTTTATTTTCTCTCACATTTCATCTCAATAATAATATCCGTGTTCTCCCTTTACATTTAATACCTACTGCCGCCGATTTGTGTGTGTATTTTCAACCTTTTAATTACCCGTCGACATGTCTTCGTCAAACCCCTCTGATGTTCGGCAGTCGCCTCGTTTATTGCCCACTCAACACCGTGTCAACATCTGTAATCTGCATCTTTAAATGTTTCTTCATAAATTATACGTTTCTCAGAAACATAACATTTTACTGAATTTTCTGTCTTCAGGAATAACTTCCGTTCTTAAACGTACCTATTATTAACACATCAAAGCTGCTATATAACGAACCAATCTATAAATAGCTCTCTCCATTATTATTATTATTATATCCTTCGTTTCAACTTTTTTTTGACAAATTATGAAGAGGCAGTAATAAGGATGATAATTGAAAAAAAAAATACTTAGAATCAACGATTATAATTTTATATTTTTTTCCCAGTTGATAACGTACCTGTCACCAACTTATTGATGCTTACATGATCGAATTTTTAATGCAAATTTGGACCACACCGTCCAATAATGACCAACTTCAACTTAGTGTGATCACACAACCTTAATGAAGTCTGCCGTTTGGTGCTCAAATTTCAAATCCTATTACCCATCTTGAGCGTTTTCAAAATGTCAAACAAGTTGAAAAATCCCATAAATATTCGTTTACAAATTTTGAAATCATCCATTTGCTGTGCCCCAAATCGGTTTCATGAGAAAGGTGAAAAGTGATGATTATTTTGAAATAAGAAAAAAAGGAAATTGTATTTCTTGTTTCACTGGGTATCGATTGTTAACAATCTCATCAATGGTTGGTATCACTCGCGTAAAATTTATAGGCATTGTTCCATTAACTTGCACATCACGTTTCGTTTAGTTTATCTGTTTTATTTAAACTTTGTGTTAATCTATCTGCAGCCATTTTTTCGCATGCCCAAACGATCTCAGTTTATTAAATTTCATCTTTCATATCGCATCCTTTCCTTAAAGTTAAATATCTTATATCCATGTCCCGCAGAATCTTACTACATATTATTCCTAGAGCTCTCATCTCTCTGCATTTTAACAACATTCTTTTTTTTTGTCCATGCCCATGTTTCACATCCATTCGTTATTTGCTCTAGTTTTTGAAGCTTGGTAGAGAAACGTTGTTTTTTTCTCATATAGGTCTTCTTAGTGCACAGCCCACCTTACTGTCAGCCACTTTTTTACGTTCGATTTATTTTTCACACTTTTTATCCCTACATACGTATTTACTAAATAAACATATTCTTTCACTTTCTCATGAAACTCTTTTTATACGGTGAGTTTATGATTCTTTCTTGCTTTATCCCTTTCAATGACCATGATTTAAAATATAGGAAAAGCAAAACCTAATCTTAGTGTGCATTTATACGAATACAGAGCCATTTTATCAAACGAATATAGAGCCAAATCTGGAAATAGAGTTCCTGTAAATATAGAAAATTCTTGATCGTTGATATTATAAACACCCAACGAGAAAGAAACATAACTCTGGCGCGCGTAATCAGTCATTGCCCATTAATTATTAGTTCTTACTCGTTGTTGTTTCTATGGTGTCCAATATCAACTATAAAAAAGAAAGTATACTTTACTTCTATTTCCAGCTTTGACTCTATGTTTGTTTGGTGTAAGCGCACACTAACAAAATTACTTTCAAATTTCAAACTATAAAACGGGCCTCCAGCGTATTGTCCGTTAGAGGAAATACCACACGCGAATTCATCACTGTAAATTTATTTGATGTACTCCATATTTAGTCTAAAATAAATATTTATTCGACAATAATTTCGGTTTGATGATCTCATAGTCAACTGGTCACCACACTCCAGTCACTAAATACACACGCCATGGCATCGTTTTAAACACACATCTGTCATTTAGGTGTTTTTTGGTGAGTAATTTCATATAGTATAAAGTTGTCTGTAGAGACGGATCATAAACAATTTCAATGAATAAAAAACCCCAAAATATATTTTAATCTAGCTGCAAAATCAGTCGGATGACAGGCATAGAAATATGTCATTAATAATTTGTAAACTAATACATAAAAAATATGAAATGATTCGCTTTGAAAAGGAACTCACCTAGCATAGTAATTATTACTTATTAAGACTACAAAATCTGTAAGGATTTTTTGATGCCGTTCCTATTTCTCCTTCCTCTTGACGTCTCTCCGGAAACAAAAAAAAATATGATCCATAAAACTTAGATATGTTGTTTCGAATGCGAATAAATAAATAAATAATTATATAATACGCAATATATGTTTTGTAAAAGCAACATTGTTGTTGCGTGGAATCAATTAAATAAATTAAATAAAAAATAAATTAAGCAAAAAGACGCATTAAAAATATGAACATTTCGTTCGCTTTTGATGACCATAATGGTTTTGTATGCTTTCTTGTCTTTTACCGTCTTTATTGTTCCTTCTCATTGACAATGCTGCGTTTTAGGACATTTCTTTCAGTATCTGTTAAAGCTCTTTAAAATTTTCTCCTTCTCTGTACCACCATATCCGGGGCTTAAAGGATACGTGATTTTGTTTTCAAACAATATTTCATCTCCTTTCTAGTATTCCATTCGCTCAAACCTTTCAAGGATATTTTTCAGTATGTCTGTTATGAATGATTCATAGGAGTTGCTTTACTTAGCCAACGTTTTTAGACTTCTCTCAAACAGGACTGAATGTTGGTCTTCTTTCTTAACATAATCGATTCTCGTTCTCATCCATGGTTCTTCTTTCGTTTCATCTGATCGACATTCTTCTAGTCTACATCTTAGATCATCCAATTTTCTCATGATACTTCAATCAAACTTGTCATGAGTGCTCTGGTGTGGATAAAACGGCATATTAGACCTGAAAGTTACAAATTCAAATACCAATTTCGGAGTCAATCGGCAATGTCATTCGTGACTCCGTGGATTTCGATCAAAACACGCTGAAAACCAAGTATTAATCATCCACACTCTCCATCCCCATCGATGCATAAAGTTTGGACCTCTTCCGTGGCTTGTCCTGATACTATTAAGCGTGCTCCACTGTTTTGGGGTTCATCAAATGCTCATGAGAATTTACGTATATAAACATTGGGCATGATTTCAAGGCCATGAAGAAATCTGGTCTTGAAATTAAGGAGCATTTTGGAAACGATCCGTATTAGGTAATTTTTATTATCGTTTTGAGCATTTTGCTAGAGTGATGAGTAATGTTTCGGATGACCAAGCCTATAGATTTTTCTATAATATCAGCTTCTCCGTGTAGTAAAAAATAATCAAGTCAACCCATCGCTTCGAATTACTTCTTGATGTGTTCATTCTACGCAGATTAATCACAATTTTAAATTATCTCATAAATGTTTCCCCGACCGGTCAGTTGATTGGCGTTGAGACAAGGAGGAACCGGTTTACAAAAAAAACAACAACGAAACCTCCAGACTCCTGTGAATTAACCCAAACCTCTCATTATGTGAAATTCTTGTGACTCACTGTTAGATTTCTGCAGTTTTATCCTTATATGCTATCCGCTTACTAGGTATATATAATATTTAACATTTTTGATATGTAGCAGCGGTTTTCGACCAATAGCAAAGCCTGTCGGAAACTTTGCTTACAAAAAACACAGTTATTAGGTATAAAATAACATTATTTTATCACGAAATAAACAGTAAATCGTGATAACTTACTTTGAAAATGTTCTAACTAGTATTTTAAGCAATGATTAATTTTTGATGTGGTATGGTTATAATGTAAGTTACAATGATTTCACATCACAAACTCGTCTTTATTAAGAATGTTGGTACTTTTAAAATGTAAGTTGACGATATCTTTTTGAATTTTTATTTTATTGACCAATCGAACGATTAACCCTGTCATTAATTCGTTCATTTGTACATTTTTTAAATTCATTAGTGTTAGGGATGTGTATACTGATGTTTATTTCACAGCAACAGCCGTATCCAAGCATCAATGATTATCAAGTCACAGGAGAAATTAACCATTTATGTACAATATTGTATATAGAGATACCTTAGATTTTAGAATTGGCAGAACTGTTAGATATCAAAATGGTTGGTTAACATTTGAGCTGTGATACTATATAAGCAGCATATGTAGGTACATGAAAAAGCAAATGGGCCCAACCATTAAGACCCCTAAAACTATTGGAATTCGGTGTTTCAAAAGCAAAAAAACTAGTATCCAGAATCTATAAAAAGAGACAAAGGTAAAGAACAATATATAACGCACATACTCTTAATATCCAACACAGCTCAAACACTTAGAGAAAAATAAATACCTACATACATAGGATCAGAATCAGAATAAAGTAGGTACCTACTAATATAAACATGCATAGAATAATGTTCTTAAGGAGTAGTAGGTATGTTTGTATGTAGATAGCGAGTGGTAGGTACTGCAGCGTACCATTTCTTCGCCATACGCAAAGAAGTGCGCCACCCCTTCTACACCCCCTCGGTTTCTTCAAACGTTTTGACATCTTTTTTGTTTTTGACATTTTTACAATTGCTCGAGACGCGACGTGTTAAATTCTTTGAACCTCTGCACGAATCAACGGGTCTGAAAATTACCCCGGGTAATTTCACACTTTTCTCGCCTAACCGAATTTCCTTCCTTATTTTCTTTTCTTTTCTAAAATCGAATAAAAAATAATAATAATACAATAATTCCACCATCTTTTGAACGAGTAAATCTTTTTTTTATGGAAGTAGGTACTTATTTTATATTTGTTCTTTTCTCCGTTTAAAAAAGAGGCTATTTTACGATAAATATAATAAAAATACGGATAAAATTGGATTAAAAAAACAGTTTTACCTGTGAATTTCCTTCATAAATTAAAGTAAACGTGAAACAATGTTATTGAAATACGTTTTAAATCTCTATACTTTTATATAGATACGCACAATATTTATGCGAGAGATACCTGTTGTTGGAGCACTCGACATTTTGTGTTGTTCAGTGTTCTGTTGTTGTCTCTAACAAATCTAGAGCCCTATATTTCCCTTGGTCATTGCATCACGTATAAACGACTGGATCATTTTCGCTAATTCTAACTGGCGTTTGACAAATCGTCAGTTGATTGATATAGTTTGTGACATTGTCAGATCTGTAAACATTGTTTAAAACAGATGCATCGATCGGATTTATAGTTTTTAAATTATTGGTGATTAATTTATCATCATACAAATTCGAATTCAATATTCATAGTTGGACACATTCATTAGGACAACGTCTGTTAGGAAAGGTAGCAAATTATATTATTTTGCAAAATGGTGTCTTAATATCGACCAGACATTTCCAAACTTTCAACCTCACTCATAGACTACCTGCTGCGTTTTTTGACTTACTCCTGGGGTCGCCGTAGACCACTTTGAAAATCACTACTCATGCTTGTTTTTATTAATAAAAAGGCTCATTCTATACATGTATTTTTTATTAAATTTCATTTTCAAATAGGTTATGCTATCGTTTTAGTTTCAAAAATGCTAATTGATCCTTTTTTTATTCTTTTCAGGTAAGAAAACAACAACACTCATTTGAATTAGCTGCAAACTTCACTCTGGTTGGTATGTATGTATTGCTTGCTTTTTCTACAAATTAATTCAATTAGGTATGTACCTACTTCTTTTCGTATGTCTTCGCAGATGCATAAACCGCAGACTGTGATCGATTTTAATCGTCGCTGAACCTTGCAATTATAATTGTAGAAATTTTATATACAAATAAATTATTTTATTTTTAGCATATATTTATTATAATAAATTTCTAAAACTTAACTTCTAAATCTTTATAATAAAATTACAGTAGGTAAAAGATATACATCAGAGATGTGATAAAACAAATTAAGAAGGGTATCAGCTTGTTTCCAATGTTTTTATTTTATTATGGTGTCATAAAATTAATTTTTAACCTACCTGAAACAACCCTATTTCTTTAACCGTTTTATAACTAGGTTCTGGAACAACCTAAAGGAATATTGTACTAGTAAAACAAGGCAGCATGCATGTATGGCGCACCCTTTTCAACCCTTTAGTTTATTTTTGTTTTTCAATTTGATTAAACATTTTACAAGGCAATATATCGGGCTTTGTGATGTTTGAAATTCGAATAGGTATATATGTAACTGTTATCGCATTTTTCAATTAGTTTCCACAATAATTTCTTTAAAATATTAAATTCGCTTACGAAATTTGTAAGACTTTATTAGCAGTGATTTAGTTTAAAATGTTTCTACTACATAACTTAGTTTGTTTTTTTTTTTTTAATTCTGATTATTGTTTTTATTGAAAATTGGCATGAGTTTTTGGTAGCTTAGTGGTTCTTATTTTGAACCGATGTTTGTGGGTTCAAATCAATCGTTCAATCTCAATGTTTTTTCTATGGTTATTTTATACAAAAAATATTAATCTATTCTCAATCTTTTCTTAGCCACAGATAAACAAAAAAGCTGAAAAAATAATGTGAAATACATCAGTAGTGTGCGTACATAGTGTTTTTTTTATTGATTTACTTTTCTTCTTTTATGCATAATTTTAAGAAAGTATTAGCATTCGCCACCCCTCCTCTATATAAACTACAAGTGTGGGAAATTTCATGCACCTCCGTCCGCGCCATTTTCCAAAAAATAGCCACGTTTTTCACGAAGTTTTTCTTTCACGTATTAATATAGATTTTTTAAAATGTCATCAATGCTGCAATAAACACGCAAAACAGTCACATGTCCCAAGCCTGCGCACGTTTTTTTTTTAATTTCATGTGCCTACAGACAAACGCTTTTCAACTTTATAAAGTAAGATATTACCCGCTACCCCTTTGTATATGGTCAAACAGATCTCTTATATTTCCTTCTTCGGAACACTTCCCGGGTAGAAGTTATCAAATAATTGTAGGTTGGAAGTCGTGGGCAGATGTCAACGACCACTCTTTGAAGACGGCATCATCAGAGAGGACTAGGACGTTCTAATTTATTTATTTATTTATAGACCTCCACCCGGACTCGAGTGGGAAGTTCTTGTGTAATCACCCCCTTAGGATATCAACTTAGCCTACTTTCAAATTAATTAAAATTTTGTCGTTTCCAATGAAACTTTTAAAGAAAGTTCTAAAAATAAACTATTCTTACCCTTAAGTTATAGTAATAGGCTGTCTTCATACTTGTTTTTTGATTCACATTTATTTTCCGCACCATTACAGTGTAAAAAAATAAATATTTTTTTTCACCAAAATTTGTATGGGTAGAACTACCCAACTCTCAATGAAATAATGTGTCAATTGGAACAAACAAAAATCATCACGTTTTCCTACTTCCATGCTCATGAAATTTCTCATACTATTTATTTTACTTTTGGCCTGCATGGCCTTTCTTGAGACGTAATCGATGTGATAAATCCACTTCATTATAGATCCACCCCACTTTTTCACTTTTTTCCTTTAAGCAGCATATTCTTTTTTAATCCTATCCGTACCTATCCATGGATTTAACGATGTTATAACTGTCATTTTTGTTTCAACGTTAACTTCCATCTACATTCCTTTCCATACCCCCTCAAGTCTTTTCACTTACGTATATATTCCACATTTCATATCTGTACATCATTGATTATTATAGTTAGACGTTATTATTTCTCACAATAGCCTTTTACTGTTGTTCTAAAATTAACAGAACTTTTAAGTGTGCAATTGATATGATCAGGAGATGTGGGCGTTTTGAATGTTAGAAATTTCAAAATACCAACAATCCTATGTTTGTTCTCAGAATTCCGATATCTCACAATAATAATATTATGTTTACGATTGAACTAACGGATTTCAACTTGGACGTAATACCTTCAGATGCAGCATGCGCTGTAGAATATCGGTACCTACGTGATTTAAATAAAACAGTTTTCCTCTTGTCTGAATGGGTAGGAAATTGATTAACTATGTATTGCTTACTCCTATATCACTATTCACTCTTTCTTGTTCTATTTGTACTGTGTCCTGTCTAAGTTAGGATCGTCCTGTTTTTTGTATGCTGATTTCCACCGTCTCTCCATTTCATATGATAGTCTACATTCTAGTTTCTAATCTGCTGCTTAACTTTATCAGTGTTTTCTGACCTGTTCTTTCTCTTTATTTTGTTCTCTAAAATCAGACATCATCTTTGAAATCAGTCCTCGAAGAGACACCTTTCGGGGTACTGAATATTTCAGAGATTTGCTTACTCTTTTGTGCTGATTTTGTGGTTTGTCATGTTTTCGATGTGATATCAATCGTATAATTTTTCCCATTTTATTGGGGTGTTTTTCTCGTATATTGCTGGATAATGTTTATAATTTTACTAATTTAGAAGCCCTTGGCAATAAAAATACTGACAAAAAAGACTTGGCTTTCTTCCACAGGCCATCATTTTTGTTTAGGCTTTTTCTTAGCTTCAACGAACGAGACAGCGTAATGGTCTGTTTTCCTACGGATACGGCGCTACTATAAACAACGGTGAGTATGTCAGCTTAGAACATTGTCAATATTGTTACCGTAGGTAGTAACAAAAAATATTGTCATATATTTTGAAAGATTGCCCTCTTGTTAGATGACCAACCCGTAGCCCCAACTACCGTATTGTGTTCATTCCAGATCTATGTTGTCTCAATATATTTAATTCATTCATACTTAAATATATTTTGAAAGATAATTTAATAGAGGAATAATTAATGAACACGTGAGAACAATATGTATTCTGAGTTATAGAAATAACTCTACAAACATTTTGGCTTGGTTCGTGAGCCGATGAATGGCCGTACTGTGGGACACGTGTGCTCAACACGTGGATCGGAAACTTCGTTATTATGGTCCAACAATGCCCATTCTAAATGCCCATAATACAGCTAATGATATCAAATTCAAATCTTTACTACAAACATAATATGAGGCACGGTGTCATTCGTCAGTATCTATCTGCTATCATAATTTCAATTCGATTCCTAAATTTCTTGTCTGTATAAATTTTTTGAGAGTTAGTTGTAAAGGACCCTTGTAGTTTGATATAGAATACTTGTTATAACAATGTCTCGTTGCCAGGGTGGTCGAAGTTTATAGGAAAACAGAGTAGAAGAGTTACATGAATTTCAGTGCATGTTTTGAGATAATAAAAAATTGGCACTTTTGTAAATTTGGCAATTTTATCCACTGACTCTTGATTGTTTAACTATCCAAAATCACTAGAACTCGAGTGGAGGTTTTTAAATAATCAAAAAAATAGTTAGTACCTATACTTATATTGTGAACGGTTGTTTTGTGCATTTTTTGGCTTTACATAATTGGGTTAGTTTTTGTGTAAGTAACTTAGCTTTCACAGTAAGCTACTAAAAAACTTGTGTGGTGAAAGGTGAAGTTGAAATTTCGATTCGTATCTATCTAGTCGACTTAGATTATCTAGTCGATTGGTATTCGGTCCGTACATCAACAGTCGCAGTGTCGCACTGTTATCAGAGTCAATAAGTATTTTATATTGTTCCTTGTTCTGAAATATCTAAAAATATAATTTTGAAACTATTCTAATAGATAATCAACTTGAATGAGAGAGATTTGTTCAAATATTAAATCTGCGGTGTCCTTTTTTTTATTAATATCGAACATTCGACCAAAGAGTACTTTTTGTTGTGTTCCACGTGCAATAAATTCCGAGTAGGACAAACAGGATGTCGTTTATTATTAGTTAGGGAGACCGCGGCGTCTTCCAGGGCAGGAGGAGAGGCCGTAGTGAAAGATAAACAAAACATTATTGTTTGCGGACAAAAGAGATAATGTAAATGTTGGCCCTGGACCGCCTTAGGATATCTCTTCTCGGAGAGTGACTGAATGGGTACCTACCCGAAATTAATGGAAGGATAATCAAGAAGCTAAAATTAAATGGCTTATTTTATTATTTTACTATAGACTTTTATAAAAGAGATTCTTTGAAGTTTGTAGATTAGAAAATGTTTTATTGAATACACCTACCCATTAAAACACAAACAATTGACTTATTTCATCGCATCACGCATAAACTGCGTACTTTACGTCTTTTGATGCTCCCGAAAGATAGATTCTAACAGGATTCCTATTCCTGTTGCCACAATTGTTTTTGGCCATGTGACCTAATGTCCCAATTGACCACTGATGTGGAGGTATTGAGTATATCCTTCAAATCAGGTCGTTTCTGTGGAGGTGCTTGGTGTACCTATCATATCCATATACTTTACGGAGTTGCCAGGTGCATCCTCATTGGTCAAAAATAGAGAAATAAGTTTCCGCCCCTACAGAGAACCGGATGTAAGGTTAAGGCTGTATGTCACCCCGAGGTTGCCTGGTATCAGGGAGCCTCTGTTAGTTACTAACCTAACCTGATGTTACATTCTTCGGAACGGGTCTATGACACCTTCAATTGAGGATTTTAAGCAGAGAAGTTTACTGAGGAATGATGGGACTAGATGAGTATAGAATAAGGAAAAAATGCAGGATATACATTGCATGTTGAACAGCCATGCAAGCCACCATGGTCGGCTAGTCGGCACATCCACAGGGACCGTTTGTACTACGACTTCAGCCTGGACCGACAAAACAGGGTTCATCACGAATTGGTAAGAGTTGATCTGAAATGCAGTGGCTAACGAGGCACTAAATGTTCTTATAAATATCCATCGCTGAACCTTGGAATTATAATAGTAGTAATATTAGATTTTTTTAATTTTTTTTTCCAATAAACTTTAAGTAGTTGAGATATTTTTGAAACGAAAGATTGTAGAACAATTGCCTTTTTGAAATTGAACCATCTTTTAAAGATTTTAAGCAAACCTAGTTTATCTGTCTTGCTTAAAATCTTATTATGAGTGTGGACTTGGATGTTATTGCTGTTATAGGAACGATGTATACATGACACACGAAATATTTAAACAAAGTGAATAAACATTATTTATGAAAATATACAGCGTACGCATATTTTGTTCATAAATAATTAAAAAGACCATTCATTCTTTATGCACCGTGTTTTTTGTTCTCATAAAAATGCATTTCGTTGTCAAATTCGCGACGGATGTGGTGAAGTCATGCTTTTATTGGAACCACAATGAAATGCATTCCTCAATGGTTGGCGCTCATTCAAACATTATCATTATCATTGACACCATGAAAAATTTAACGAATTAAAAGGTGAGTTTGTAAATCCGGAGTAGAATACTTACTTTCTGTATCTTGTATTACTTTCTGTATCTTGTATTACTTTCTGTATCTTGTATCACTTTCTGTACTATAATCAGCCACCTGAATTCGTACCTATATTAATTAACTTATCGTTCGTATATTCCAACAAAACGATTTCAAATATGTTTTTGAATAAAAATATATTAAACTAGCTGTCCCGCCCGTCGACCTTCGACCTGACCCAGAATAAAAAATAATTTTGACTCATTACATGAATAAAATGTGATTTACGACAATAAAACCTAATTAAATTTAGCTTATAATTTATTGCATTTCGTAATAGTTATCGTTTATTCGGATGCGGGATGAAGTTCGATGGGTCATAAGTTTGAAATCAAAACTAATTCCTCTATAATTGCTTTACTTTTTAAAAAAAATCCAAGAAATGGCGGTGTAGCAGAAAATTAATCAAATGTTAAATCTGTTAACTTATTTTATTAATTGTTGAAAAAATAGACCCATTTAAATCAAATTTTACTGAATTATTGTGGTAAGATTAACAATTTTCTATACAAAGGTGTCAGTCAGTAATTGTCTGAGCAATTCTGACCCGACCGGGAATGTTGGGAACCGAACCCGGGAACTCCTGTTGCATCATTTTATTTGTAAACCGTCAGAACTCCAAATCAAAAATTTCACAGTTTTCGTATTTGTTTCATGTTTTTCACAGCCCTGGAGACTGCATCTAGAGGTCGCCGAATACAGCGACACCGTCCAAATGACACCTTACTCATTGCAGAATATAATAGTTTAATTTATGAATATGTTCGTTTTACTTAAACACCGTTTTGAATGTCATTTAAATGTCTACACAAATATATTATTACGACCTGGTTAGCCGTGTTAAAAACACAAGATATTATGTATGTTTGTAAGGTATTTAAATGTTCATTTTGTGCCAAATTTTCTTCGACCTGAAAAGATTTTTAATTAATTGTTTATTGCAACACGTTATAAAATTTACTAATTTGAAATCGAAAAATTCCAACATTGTGTTTTTATTTGTTTCTTCTTCAAGTAAAGGGCCTTTTCTCAAATAAAACTCATTTGAAAGAAAGGAAGTTTACTATCTCAGAAAATAAAAAAAAGCGCTGTCATTAAAAATATACATATTTTAGTAAAAATTGATAAAACATTTTAGATACATACCTATAAGTCGTTGA
The DNA here is from genome assembly GCA_963576905.1 of Mystacides longicornis. Classification (NCBI taxonomy): domain Eukaryota; kingdom Metazoa; phylum Arthropoda; class Insecta; order Trichoptera; family Leptoceridae; genus Mystacides; species Mystacides longicornis. The sequence goes on from OY756425.1 coordinate 30,232,376, forward strand.
TCTAGAATTTTTTATACCTATATTTTATTAATTTTAAATGATAATCAATTCTCAAAATAACTATATCTATTATACAAATGTCAGAATTTGTCCAATATAGTCGAGTTGATATCAGTAAAACCTGTCGGCAATAGCCAATGAAAAGGCTTATTAATTGTTTGATTGTTGATACTTTCTTATAGAAGTATAAGTCAATTTTATCGTCCCTTAAGAGGTCCAAATTTTACATTAAAACGTTGAGAACTTCGGAAAGTTTGACATTATTTCTGTCGTTGCTATCTACCAAAAGATTCGGGTGTTTTTTTTTTGTTCCAAATTTTTTGATTTTTCAATCTACTTATTTGTATTTATGGCCCTTATAAGTCCCTATTCCTGTCTATAATTTCTACAACTACTCAATAACACGTTTGTATAATTTAAATAAGCAACACGTTTCGCTGATTTGAATATTACCTATCATCTTGATTGCCGACTTGTCTGTTTATTTCAATAAATCTTTGAAGATGTCTGGCAATTGTAAAAAAAAATGTTTGAAATTTGTAAATAAATCTTTACTCTATAATTCGATAAGATAACCGTTTCTACATCATCGCTCTTGTCATTTTTATGAGTGTTAATATAGCAGTTTTTCTTAAAAACTCTACACAGTTTTGGACCATTTTTATAGGAGACTACATTTGGTATTCTAAAGCATTTTCTTCTTAGACTTTTTGGCTGTATTGCAAAAATACTATTTCAAAAGTTCTACCTGTATACAAAATACTATAAAAAACAATACCTACTTATTTCAAATTCCTGCTCGTAACTTAAATGTAAATTCTTCATCTTATGTATGTAATCTTTACTAATCAATGTAAATTCTTACAAACGCACTTTCAAGGTTCTAAAATATTTTAAAACTAGAGCATTTACGTTGGGGCGAAAAATAATTCATAAATTGAACTTTTAAAACAAACTTACAATTTTTTCTGTCTTATTGTATTTTCCACAAAAAGATCGTATCACGTTAATGTGAATTTTTGCCGTAGCGTCCGGACGCCGACGTTGACAATCTCCATAACCGTAACCAAACCAGTAGATAGATGCACTCACTGGAGAGTTTTCACCGCGTGTGTAAAATGGTGATTTATTGGAATATTTGCGGAGTGTTTTCGCTGAAAGCTACACAAAATCCACTGCTCTTTGGCTTATTTTTATCCATTTTTTGCGGCCCGCCAACTCCCATTCACAAACCACGCTCCATTAAATCATGCATTTTGTGCTGCTGGACATCACATGTCATACTCTCTCTCTATACATAATATACAGAATGCTTTCGTATAAACGACTTTGTATTTTATCCAACACTACATGTAGCCCCAAACGCTGTTTCACACGAAGAATTGATTATTTAGCCATGTTGTTTGCCTGTTGCCATGATACTTAATATTGTATCTCCAACCCCTTTTAATAGAGCATTGGTTTGAAAGTGAAAATGGCCCTCTATTTTGCCGATTATCAACTACGTCTCCTTCTTCTTCATCAACTTGCTTCCATCCATAGCTGAATAAAGACCATCTCCTTCCAATCATCCTTGTTCTGAGCCTCCTTCATCCATGCGCGACCTGCAATTCTGGCAATGTTGTCCGTCCATCTGGCCGGCGGTCTGCCGACATTTCTTCTCCCTTGTCTAGGCCGCCATTCCACCACTCTTTTGGTTCCTCTGCGGTCTGAGCACCTGCTCACATAGCCAGCCTATCCCAATTTCAGGATGGCAACCGTCTCCATCACACAGAAAACCCTGGTTTTTCTCTCGTATCGATATGTTTTTTATCTTGTCTCTTAAAGAAATACATATTCGTCCCCATGGTTCTTTATGTTACTGGCATTTTTTATATGATCCTTTTGGTCAGTAAAGCTGTTTCCATGCCATATATGTGAACTGGGAGGACACGAGCATTTTCAGACGAAAATAAAACTTTTGTAAAAGTCCGTTTAACCAACTTATTGTTGAGATTGAGCAAAAAGGATGAGAGAAAAAACTTCCATTTGACATTGAACCAAACTTAGGCTGACTGTCCACGGCAGCATAGCGTACGCGTCGCGGCAAAGTACGCCTTGCAGCATTTGCAGCGTGACGTACTGAAGTATGTCCACGACGCATACTGCACCCATACATTTTCCATAAAAAAAAATCAATTTTAAGTAATTCGTATATTTTTCATTTATTTAAAATGATTAATAGCATTCTTGTACAAACAAAGTTAATATTCTACTATCTGACCAAAAATAAAAACGTGAATTCACTCGCTGTACGCCCAGACGTATAACATTAAATACGACAGCATGCAAAACGGACGCATGCAACCTACACGACGCGGCGATAGCGCGTCGCTACTGCACCGTGTCATTGTGTTGTATGTGCAGCTGCAAGAAATCATCGTATTCCATGCGGCAAAATACGAGTACGCGCTGCATACGCTACGCCGCTGCCGTGGACAGTCATCTTTAGGCTCGTTATTACAATCATTTCAGTACCGGAAGGTTTGAGGAAAATCGCGAGGTTGACGAACATCGCGAGGTAGACGAACGGTAAAATGACATTGAGTCACAGCTCTCAAATTTGTAAGAAAGGAACAGGAAAAAGAAAAACCCCTTTTAACTATTCTTCCTAGCAGTCAAGTTAATAATATTCAAAAACAGATTGTCCTAGGAGTATTGGAAATAATAATCTGAGTATATTATTGTGACACACTGATATCCAACCCCCTATTTTTCCACCCCAGCGCGACGACTTGTTGTTATGGAAAAAAGAGAAGTGAGAAGGGTAATTTTAAATTCTCCTCGCTGAAGATTTCGCAGTGTTTTTCTTTTTGTTCAGTCTGTTATTTAATCAAAGGGAAAAACTCCTAATAAAAAAAAATAAAATAAAATGTTAGAGATGATGATAATAATGTCTTAGAATGGCGAATGATACAGATAAAAAGACGATGAAGAACGGAAGCGAAAGGGGAAGATGCTAGATGAAGGGAAAGTGAAAGGGGGGATGGGGATAGAAATGAACATTTTCATTATTAAAAACTTGTTTTTTCCTTATATTTAATATTATCATTATTTTGATCATTCGCTTTATTGGGCAACAGTCTAATATCTTCCATAATCACGAAATGTAATCCGGTTAACCGCTGATTCTTTTGTCGAACGCCGGGTATTTTTAACCGGGCCAAAAACTTGGGCCGGGTAACCATTTGAGACCTTGCTTGATAAATTTTATAGGACATATTTTTACTCTGCCTAGGTTGTTTAGTAGACTTTAGTAGAGAGGTTTTGAATTCTATTCTCGCTTCGAGTCAACCATTTCTTGGTGTTTTCATATTCAACCCCAGATTTGAGAATCTAATAATATAATAAGTGTACATAAAATGTTTACTTACTCTATCCACTTTCGCTCCCAGTGTATCCTAGAATGTGGACGCCACGAAGTTTCACCAAGCCTCTCTATCTTGCGCCAGTTGTACACTTGTACAGCTTCATTCTAGTTTAGTCCAGCCTTTTGTAAAACCGTAGTGAATGCCCGCTTGAGTGTTACTTTGGCCTGGCTCCCGTTCGGATTGTAGAAAATACTTGCGTATTTTTTTTACCAGTATATTCAAATGATTTAACCTCTTTTTGTCAATAAAAGGACAATGATTTGAATACCATAAGTCTTCTGAATATGAATACAGTTAATTTACATCACCATAACGATTAATTGACCACAGTTATTGTATAATGTATAAACCGGCTAATCGGATCGACGTCGGTTAAGCCGCAAACCGTAAGCTAATTCCACGATATTATTTCTTGGCACGATTCCACCATATATAAGAGAATTATTATTGTTATACACGAGGTCTTTATGTTTTCCATTGAGCTTTTGATCGACTGACCATTAAACGGCCATAAAACATACCGACTCACTAAAGTCTCGTAAAACGGTTTTTTTTTCTTTCATCTCTTCAGCTCGTCGGGCACGCGTGTGTTTTTGATTGCCCGCGGGAAATGCTCGCCTATCAGACCGCGTCAACGCGTCGACAACTCCCTCACCACTTTAAACATTGCCAATAATTAATACGTACTGTGTTTTGTTAGCGTTGTCAAAGGGTTTAACGACTTTTTGTACGAGCAGATAATATATTTACTGAGAAATCTTCATAAGTGTTTAAGCAATTTTTGAAATTTTTTTTTTTATATTTTTTTCTAGTAGTATGACTCCTTTACGTAGAATAACACTCCTGAAAAAGCTTGCGTTACTTTGGCAGATCGTAGCGGTTCCTGAATGTACTTGTTGTTGCGTAATTTGCGGAGTTAGGAAAGTGTTTTCTTTTATCAACTCTTCTACAACCATTTATTTCTTATTATAAATGATCAGATTTCTTTTTTTTCATCTGAACTCTCTCTTTTCGTCCTATTCATCCCCGAAGGCCGTGCCTTAATACGCTGTCGTAGTCTCTCGAGCCAACTCTTTCCAAGCGCCCTTGTCCTTATCAGCTCGCTTCATTACTGTGCTCAAAGGGAGGTCTTTACTTTTGTGTCTTCCGATGAGATACTATTTGTCATGCTACATTTATTTCCGTTGAGAACCTCATCCCTGATGTTCATACTTTTCGGTGCAGGGTATTTATCTCACGCCCTTCTTTATCAAAGTCAAGTGATTAGATGTTCTAGGTACTTCCTATGGTCGCTCATAATTTGATCTTCAGCCATTGGATCGCATCATCCGTCAGTGCCTGCAAGTCCTGCAGTCCCTCTTTGAATGCGCACATGGGGCACTCGTTAATCAGATGTTCGATTGTTTGTGTCATACCACATGCACATGCTGGTGAGTCCATCCATTCCCATTCATATAAATAGGTTTGAAGCGGTGCAGCCTACATCACATCTTATTCGTTTGTCATCTACACCAATTTTTCTGGTTTGTGCTGAGTCAGGCAGTTCTTTTGTCAGATCGGCTATGCTTACTGACGATTTGGTTTGTACTTGTCTCCATTTGTCTTCCATCTAGCAATCTGCACTTGTAGCAGCTATCCAGTACGGATTTCGAGATTTTAGACGGCATGGAGGCGGATTATCTACATCAAGATGGTTTGGTAGATTATGGTTGGACTCCACTTTTCTTACTCAAGTGATTAGACAAGAGTCAACAACGCGTTTTTGTATAATCTGACACCCTTAATCTTTTCGTCTTAACGTAAATCACCTGCGTGACACTTGAACTCCTGTACTTACTGATTTCTAACATTAGCCAGATTGACGTCTGGAGCAGGAAATAAACATAGTTTCGAATTACAACTTCAGCCCTATTATAATATTGTGATAACAGTTTGGGGTTCGTAACCCTCAGACGTTATTTTGATTTATATCTGTCAGGACTTGAAATAAACCACCACGATTAACAAACATTAAACGTGGCGATTCTCATATTTCAACCACTTATCAAGCATTCAGTTTAAAATAGCTCAACTGGTGATTTGTATTCATATTGAATTTTTCCGGTATTAGATTTATGTACATCTACATATAACTCCTTATTTTGTTAGCTATATCTTCCTTTTTCTATTTGTGCATACCTTGACATACGTCTTCTTCAAGGCTGGAAGGATTTCAATAAAAAATTGGATGTGTTAAAGGTTACTCAATCAAAATTTGATCTTTTATACCAGCCCTTTCCAAAGATGACCCCAGCGGTGTATGACATCCAAAACAATAATTAGGGGACTATGAAATGAAAATGGTTGTCTATGATATGCGATCTTATACAAGCAAGTCATAAGTTTACCTTTGATAACTGTGAATTTTGTTCCGTCTTTCCAAAATCGAAAAACAGGAAAAGGGTTTACGCGAGAGAAAAGTTTGGGAACCCCAGTTTAACCCCCAAAACCCGAGATTCTATAAAGGGTGTTTGGTAGAATGTTAAACCAACTGATAAGGTATATATAGCGATCATTTGGAACATTCTGTGTATAATAAGTGCATAGATTTGCAACATCTTTTTCAAAATTGTAGGCAATTATGAACAGATGTGTAACTTCATGAGAGATTTTTTTGATGCATATGACATATTGTATAGATACGTTTAAAACTTGGTAATTAAATTTGATTTAAGTTCGTACTCATTTTCTTTTCCTTGATAGTATGGGCATTATGAAGCGTATTTCATATATCAGTGGATTAACTCATACACGGGTGTAATATAATATTACAAATAGGTATAACACTCATGATTTGTGGTATAACGAGAGAGATGGGTGGATGGGTTAAAGCTCTTCTTAATGGGACTTCCTGTTGCAAAGTTTAAATTCGGATCGGCTGAAATGCACTAGTTTACTGACCCATCTCGCTGTTTATGTTTAAGCGTCAAACAAATTTTACTGCATGCGAAATTTAAGTACTTAAATAGGAATAATTGTTTAAACGGAATTAGGCTAATTTGTAACTACTATTATCGGATTTTTTTTTAGTCTGAGGTCATTATTCGGGTAAACGCATGGTAGGAACTGTTTTTTTTTTTAAACTTTACATCGATGACTGGAAATTCATTTATTTTAAGTTTAAGTAAACTAGATACATTTTCTATACTAATATATAAAGAGGAGAGATTTGTTTTCTTTTTGTTTGTTTGTTTGTTTGCATTGAATAGGCTCCGAAACTACTGAAATGATTTGAATAATTCAATGGGAATTTTCCTAAATATTTGGGATCCTTACTAAAATTCCAATAATGTAACCCAAGGTGTAAAAAAATTACTTAAAATATTCTTTACATCGCGTACGCTGTGAAAACTATTGATGGTTGAATAAAATAATGTAGAAGACATCAATATTTAGAAAAAATGTCGGGACAGCATATGTCTGACTTTTATAGTTATGCCACAATAAGAAGTGTTCTATTATTAAAAAAAAAAAATTGAAATGCGGCAGAGATATAGGCGTCACTGGGGTACGAGCCGGACGGGAGGGGAGCATTAGAACGCTACATTACTCCAGATTAACATAGCCTATAGAATATTTTGATAAAGTCAGGGATCTATAAAGATCATAAGAAATCTGAATTATTTTTTTTAAATACCTATCTACCCGTGCGAAGTTGGGACAGACCGCTAGTATTTTATAAAATAAAGACATCTTAAAAGATGTATTAAATGTATTAAAATACTATATTATTAACTACATATAGGTACATATTTTTCTTCTAATTACTATCTTCATGTTGTAAGGCTAATTTTATGCGCCATGATGGTCATAAGATGACTGATAATATTGTCTGTTGATCGGTAGAATCCTTGTATTTTGTAGCAACTGTCAATTTTGTCGGTGATAATCGCGATGAAACTCGTATTAAAATTCTCAGTAAACAGTTTCCACTAAGAATGTATGATTAAACAACAGAATAATGAGAAAAAGTTGACCCATTTCTCGTTAAATACGCAGCAAAGGTCATACAGTTACCCCCTGTCACTTTCAAACTAGCTTTATCTCGACACGTACCTATTATTTCCTCTTGAAATGAGACCAGCTTCTAATAAAAAAAGAAAGCGTAAACAATGCGCTCTTTCATTCGCCTTTCCCTTTCGTCAGGAGTGCAATCAGCAGGAAGAGGAGTGTTCCAGATACGTAGATTCTGGGTAAAGCGCCTACAACGTCCTTGACAGCAGTATGTGGAGCAGTATGCATGGTCTTTTGTCTCGCCGACTGATGCTTTCATGCCAGCTCTTTGTTCCACGCATCAAAAGATAGAAGGGTGGCATGGGGATGTTGTGTCATGTGTCCTCTCCTACTGTCACTTGTATTACCTCCTGGAGATCAACCTGAAGTTGTATCTGTTTGTGCAACTCACCCTTTATCTGAGAAACAATATTATCATCGTAAGTGCATTTTATAAAATCGTATTGTGTTAGGATGAATTTTACATTTTCTTCATTAGAGTATGAAATAATGGTTTTTGGACTTTGTCTTGATGATTTGGCTTGTCTTGAATGCTAAACTTTTAATGCAGAATACGGTAACAAAAACTAAAGTCAAAAATGGTGGGCAATTAATTTGTTTTGTTCTCTTACATTGACTTATAAAATAGATATAAAAATAGAAAGAGTAGTGATAAGTATAGTTTAATAACGTGAATATTGTAGAAAGGTGATATAAAAATCTTTATAGTATAAGTAGATCGACCTCGGTAGCCTAGTTGCATAGGCGCCGAGTTCAGGTCAAGAGGTTACGGGTTCAAATTCCGGTAGAGTCAAAAATTTTCTATGAGGTATTTCACATTAAAATTAAATATCTATTCGGGGTTTGAATCCTGTCTCAGATTCGACAGAACCGGTTGATTGGTAGAGAATGCTTCAAGCATTAAGTTCTGCCGGCTACATATACTAACACCTATGTATAGAAGAGTGTTATTTATTTATTCTGTTAACGACAAGATATTGCAAAAATGCGCATTAAGTATGTGTATAGTTTGGTTATAAAACACCCAAGTTTGCTATTTGTCAATAGCTGAAAGGGTTAAATATAGTGTTAAACATGGTATTAACGGTAGATACATAAAATAAACAAATAGTATTCGTAGGGTTTGCGTATTCACTTCATTACAAACTATTCAAGACTTTTAGTTCAGATTAAATAATTATTATTCTTTTATAATTCAAATGGTAAAGCATTTATTCCACAAAACCAGACCCAGCCTTTCAGGAGAAACTCTCTAAACGTAGGTTCTGAATGCAGACGTTATTTTACTCTCAATGATTGAATTTAATTATAAAATGTGTGTTCTGCGGACAGGGTGACCTCCAGTCTGTCGCCAGCCAGATGTGATGTGCGGGGTGTCAGCTCCATTGTTTATTCGATCCAGTCGTCGAGACAAGAACGCCCATAAAACCCATTACTATGCTAGAAGGTAAACTGTGGATCACGAAGGAAGCTAAAGCTGATAGGGTGGCCTTGAGGTTTGCCTGATATAATATTTATATAATATTTGTAATCGGAGGTGGTAAGTGTCCAAAAGGCAATAATTTTACAGGAGAGCATTTTTTAAGTTTTTTCATTAGAAAAGCCTAACAGGGTATTGCTTACATCTAATTACCATGGCACTTTCCTTGTGTGCACTAACAAATTCATAATTTCGGCACATTCCACAATAATTATTGTAAATTCGTAGACTGTTTGCGCCGTTTTCCATGTTCCTACTTATAGTAATATTTTTGGCAATACACACTTACTCAAATTATATTGCAAACAATTGCTTTTGTTTCCTGCTTCACCTCTTTTGTGTCAAACTCACCGCGTCAACACGTCGTAAAACGCATCTTCGCCAATATTAGCATTTTTTCATTCTTTGGATAATAATCAGCAGTAAAACCACGCCAGTGAAAGAAGAAGGAAGGAAGGAGAGAGGTATCCACAAAGTGAGGTAGGATTCATAATTTTCCCAACCAAAATTATTTTTCTTTTATCTCACTTCCGCAAATCCAGCTCAAGCGCAAACATAGACTCATAATTGTTTCTTGTTCACTTACCATATTTATTTTATACAAGAAACTAGAGCTTAATTACAAGAATTAAGCTCAAATTTATCTCATTATGCTCAAAAAATTGCACTGCGCATCGATTTAATTACTCATTAGTGTTCTATGTAAAAAAATGGTGACATCTAGTGTAATCGTCGGCCGCGCATTAACCATAGTAACCAACCCATATACACTTTACAATAGTATAAGTTAATGTGTTGAAAAGATTCATAGTTTTTACCTAATAAATGTTTAAATATTATTTCACACTCGTTCATTATAACGGCCCGTCGCATTTTACATGGATTACGTGTGCTGTGCTGCGCTGTGCTGTACTGTTGTAATGTGCTTGCTGTTTGTCTATGACTGCCATAAATAATTGTTATTATCTTTGCATTCTCTCTGCACTGTGGTAAGTGTTGAACTATTACCGTTTGTATCACAACGCGCGTACCATAGATAAAACGCTTTATTATTTGTCAATATCATTTCCATGCATTTGAACAAACTCTCTTTTGAAGAATCTTCCTGAAAACGTACAGGAGTCGTACAATCCGTCGAATTTACTATAGTCTACCTCCAAACTGAATCGCATAAAAGTGGGTTTTTTGTAAATCCTAAACCAAAATGATATTATAAGAATAGCGTTCCATAGACAAACTGTTTAAGGTACCTAATCTTTGTCTTGTTAATACTGACCGTAGGAGATTCGGAGACTTAAAAATTACCACCTAATGGCGAACGTTGCTAACGTAAACTGATCACACTAATCCAGCGTTCGAAATAACAGTAGAAGACGGTAGTAAGCCTGTAGTGATTTAGTTTGTAAATTGAACATCTGTAATGAATTGTTAGAGTAATTTATTATTTATTTTGAGTCACAATCCTAGGATTGGTCTGCACCAAGCATGCTGACTCTTCTTCTCCACTCCTCCCTGTCACTGGCCAACCTTTTCATTTCCTGGAAGGTGCTGCAGCGCATGTCTCCGATCACCTGGTCTATGTAGTTATCCCTGGGGCGTCCTCTGTGGTTTCTGCCTTCAATCATTCCTTCGACGATAGTAAAGAGCAGACCCGGGTGCCTGATGTTATGGCCTATCCATTTGGCACGTTGTTGGGCAACTCTTTTTAGGAGCTGCCGTTTTTCCCCGGCTCTACTCAGTACCTCGTCGTTTGTGATGTGTTCCGACCAATGGATCCCCAGCATGCGCCTGTAGCACCACATTTCGAAGGCTGCTAATCGCCCGGACTCGCTCTGGTTAATGGTCCACGTGTCGCTTCCATATAGCAGTACACTCCAGACAAGAGTCTTGATCAAATTCTTCCTCACCTTGATGTCAATATTGGGGGATTCTAATATTTTAGATCTTTTGTTAAATGCGACTCTTGCCTGGTGGACTCTACTCTTTATTTCTGCCTTTGAGCGACCATCCTGCGAAATTCTACTGCCCAAGTATATGAATTCCTTTATCTGCCCAATAGGAACGCCATCCAGGAATACACTCGCAGATACCTCGTCTCTTCCAGCAACCATACACTTTGTTTTAGCTTTATTAATTTTCATATTATAGTGAGCCTTCAAGATATTTTCCATCCTATTTAGGGCCTCATTCAGTTCTTGTTCTGTCTCTGCGATCAATGCAATGTCGTCTGCGTATCGAACCATGTCAATCTTTTGCCCCTGTACTTTTACACTTTTTATTAATTAGAGTAATTAGTGGTTACATATTCGTTCATTTTTCTTATATGTACTTTAATATACATAATACACATGACTCAGAGTTGCTGTGTATCTGTGATTATTTTGTATGTTTCTTTGTAGGTATATTGGGAAAATAATCCTCGCGTATCAGTAGCAATAACCGTGCGCTGTCCTAATGGAGAGTTCGTTTAAAATATTGTGATACTTATTGTATAAATCATTGTTAGTTCGGACATATGTGCCAACACCACTGCTGCACATGTTTCTATTTTGTGGTACTTTACTCACTGGTTTTCCGTCTACCTGCTTATTTCTTCATTGGATATTGAAATTAACAATAAATCACAGTAACAATGTTAAATTTCTTCTCTTGTTCACTAAAGAGCAGATTTGTGCAAAGCTCAAATGATATCATTTGTAATCATTGCAGTGTTATATTTTCCACAAAATCATAATATTCTTAAACATTACGCAATTATAACAGCAAAAAATCCTCCCACATTTATTTATTTATTTAAATGCGTACCTTTAACAAGTTATATAATATCGAATATCAATCACAATAACTGTCAAGTAAGATAAATTATAAAGTAAAACAAATAATAAAGTTCTCAACAAATACGCATATTAGGATGTCAATTTAAGAGAAATTATACACAACAAAACAATAAGAAATCAAATAATTATTATTGCTTATTGGATTATCAACCTTTTAACTCTAGGTATAACACAATTATTAATTATGAACCAAACGACTGAACATAACTAAAAAACTGTTGTTTTTGCATGGGAAAAATGTTGTTTTTTTTTACATATTTCTGCTACTTATTGTAAAATTCTTTCAATATACCTGACGATCTATGGGGCTAGTATGAAGGTAAACAATAGTATTCTAACATAAAATGATCGAACAACTCGAAATTCTTTCGATGATCGTTTCAATATTCGGTCATATAAATAGTACTGTTGCCTCTCAACTCACTTAGTTTCCGATGATGCGGTCTTTCCATCTCTTAAAAGATCTACCAGGTCTTCTACCCGTTGCTTTGAACAGTTGCCTATCGTCGATTATCCTTTTAAGAACATTCTGCTATTTCATTCTAATATCTACGCCTCAAAAATATAACTGTTCCTGATAGTTCAGTCAAACTGTAGAAACAATTTATTAATAGTCGTTCGTTTTATATTTATTATTTTTTCTTAATCAACTGTGCATTATAAATTCTTCCAACTCCACCCTTTGACTGTCCTTGTCGGTTCTGGGAATCTGGAAGATTGATGTCTATTCGTACTCTTTTTTTTGTAGCTGTCATTGCTACCGGAGCCGCGATGTCTGCGGTACGTATCCCGGGAATGTCATTCCAGAGTGTTAATGGTTGTGTTGACGCGTTCATGATGGCGGAACACATGTACAGGAATAACATAGGCGGAGTTAGAATACTTAATTCATTCAACATTTTTGTTTTTACTTGAGTTAGTTTATGTTTTTAATAGACAAACAATTCTTACTACTGGTAGACCAGTGTTCGAAATTCGACCATAACTAATTTAGATTATAAAGGTTCCATTGTCCGAGACTGAGCAAGCGCTATTTCAAAGTTTTCTTTCAAAAACAAAGACGTGGATACGTCAAATTTGAAATGTCGATATGTAATTTTTTTTCTATTATTATTATATTATTAAAGACAAACAGTATTAATCTGTCTTCAATATCCCGCCATTTTCAGTTCCACCTTTCCTTTGAATTTACCGCCTTCAAAAAGCTTTTTTCGCCCATTATGAGGCAGTTTTTATTTTACATTTGTTTCTATGAAGTTGATGATCTTGTGAGTGAGTATCAAATGCATAACATTACAGTAGTGTTTGTAACGTTTTCATTATTTCAAGCATAAATAAAAAAAAATATTACCATTCGTCACTTCTTCCCCTATATAAACTATAAGTGAGCGTAATTTAATGTTCCTCCGTCCGCGCTATTTCGTAAAAATGGTCACTAAGTTTTTCCGTCATGTATTAATATATAGATTTATCATTGTAATTTCTTAGAATCGTCTGAAATGAATGGTTTTCAAACATGATTGTTCTTACTTTATTATTTAAACGTTCAATTTATAGACAAAAAGTTTACTTCTGCTTGTTTTTTCAAAATACTTGTCCATATGCTTCGCTGACGACACAGTGGTTTTGTTTGAGGGTGAAAATTCGCAGATTGCTTTTGATAAGTGCCAAAGAGGTGTAAATCTCATAAAAGACTGGCTGGATAGATCTTTATTATCATTGAACATTGACAAGACGAGTTATATATGTTTTAGCTTGACTAATCGTAAAGTGACTAGCTATACCGGTAAATTAAGAATCCATTCATGTGGTAATCAGACTGTTTGTAATTGTCAATATATAAAGAGAGTAGACTCAATAAAGTATTTGGGCATTATAATTGACGAAAACCTATCGTGGAAAAAACATATCTTTGACCTGAATAACAAGCTAAGAAAGGTTGCTTATATGACTAAATGTGTTAAGGGATTCCTTGATAAAACAACATTGAAAATGGTATATTTTGCTCTTGTACAGTCTTTACTAGCTTATGGCGTTATTGGATGGGGATCGTGCTATGAAAGTAATATGAAACTACTTCAGGTGACTCAAAAGAGTATAATTAAGACTATGTTTGGTTATCACAGGCGTTTCCCTTCCTTGCAACTCTATGATGAGCTTAAGATCCCAACAATTGAGCATCTGTTTGTGAGGAAGGCTCTCATATATTTCATCAAGTCTCGTGTCGGACCCGAGAGATCCCAACAGAGAAGAGTCACCAGAAGAATGTTATCTTTTTATTGTGAGGTACCTTTTAAGAATACAGCGTTTGGACAGCGACAATTCTCATACGTTGCGCCTAGAACATTCAACTGCCTGCCTGAGAGCATACGGGAGATAACTGACCCTTGTATTCTCGGGCGGAGAGTTTCTGGCTATGTTCTTGGTTTGTCGGTCATGTCCTTGCATGACATGCTTGGAGGAGTGTCTAGTATCGAAGTTTAGAGTATGGTTGTATGATTTATTGAGTGTCTGCCTTATTTGTATGTGGAGTGGTTGTTTTCTATAAAGTAGTTTTGCCTATGTGTGAATGTGAGTGAATGAGGTTGTGAAGTGGTTGTGTATGATTGTGAGAGAGAGAGAGAGATAGTATGTTGTGTCTTTTTTTTTATATGCATTTTGTAATAAGAATATATTTTTATAAGCTTTTTCAAGTTTGCCCTAGCACAGGCTTGGCCTATTTGGGCAACATTTTTGTAGCTGATTAAAAATGTTTGTACTTATAAAATAATTGTTAAATTAATAAATAAATAAATTTGTCGTTATTTCGTTGAAAGAAAATAATAAGTACAAAGTTGATGTAAATGGTGTATAGATATTTAGATAATGCAGAAACTAAAAGCTCTTCATGTAAAAATGTTATTACCAACTCTACTATCATTAAATAGAAAGTTTTTATAGATTATTACTCTTTTTACTTTCCAACTATTATCGCAACTTCTCTTTCATACAGGGTGTTACTGAGCGTACGGAAAAATCAATAAAAAAATCACCATTTTAAGTTGATCATCATTCTTCCAGGAATCGTAGCCTCGAAAGAACTCACCCATAAAAAAAAATCAATATCTAAATGATAATGCAGAAACTAAAAGCTCTTCATGTAAAAATGTTATTACCAACTCTACTATCATTAAATAGAAAGTTTTTATAGATTATTACTCTTTTTACTTTCCAACTATTATCGCAACTTCTCTTTCATACAGGGTGTTACTGAGCGTACGGAAAAATCAATAAAAAAATCACCATTTTAAGTTGATCATCATTCTTCCAGGAATCGTAGCCTCGAAAGAACTCACCCATAAAAAAAAATCAATATCAAAAAATCAGCCTCAACACGTTTTTTACCATGGGGGAAATTCTTCATGGAAACATGGATGGTAAAGCCGAACTCTATCTTATCTACCCGAACCTATGTATAAATAGTAATTTTAGTTATCGATTATCTTCATTCCCACGCTGCATAATATATTTCTTCAAATCCTCAACTGCTTTTCAGATTTCTGGTGATTTGAAAACGCTACCTATTCCACCGATAGTTACGTATCGAAAAATCAGACCTGAGATGACCAACGGTAACAGAATATAATATCTATATAAAAAACAAATAAATAAATATATTGTAATTTTTTTTTCATCTGCCCTCTCGTGTCCATTGTTGGACATGGCCTCCCCCTGTGACTTCCACCGCCCTCTGTCCTGCTCCAGCCGCATTCACCCACTCCCGGCAAACCGTCTTAATGTTGTCAGACCAAGTCGCCTGAAAATTAAAGTTAAACATATCTCAGTAAAATGAGTGAAATCTATAATGTTTGCGAAAACAAAGAAATAAAAGTCGTTAAATTAGTAAGTCATTCAATGAAATAGTAAATTTTGAATAAGAAATATACAAAATATATCAATTATAAAAGCATTAAACACGAAACAGTGTATAATATGTGTTATACGAATAATACAATTAAAATCTAAAAAAAGGCGTTTGGATACGTCCGGTACACCCTGTATCAAAATACGAGGTCTTGAGTGTGTATATTAATTAATCAAGAGACCATTGAAAGTTGTGCCCTTATATTAAAATCTTTTTGCGTTTTTTTCTTCTCCTTTTCTCTGTACCATCAGGAGGAAATTCTTAGAATACCTGTCTCGTAGAGTTCCCCGCAGGCGGCAAAAACGCTTTACATAAGGTTGAAATAAAGTTTGATTTTTGAAACACTAGCGATTGTTTCAACTTTAAATTGATAACAAAAGGAAAAAAAAAATATTTCTAACAAATCTAAAAAGCAAAACAATGTTACTTAACGCACTTCGTTTATCCGAAAAAGTTTGACAAGATCTTGGTTTTTTAAAGATTTTAGTTTTATATAAACAATTTTTTAAATCATCAGTTAAATTAAAAAAAAAAATACTGCATACAGTCATCTCCTAGCCACTCTATATAAAACATTAATTAGACAAGTCCTAACATATGCCTCAGACGCATGGTCACTGAGTAAGCACGACGAAAACAGGCTGGACGCGTTTGAAAGGAAAATCGTACGCAGAATATACGGCCCTATAAATGATGGTTAAATATGGCGCAGAAGATACAGCACGGAGCTCTAAGATCTCTACCAGGATATCAGCGTAGTCAGGTTCATTAAGATTAACAGACTGCGCTGGCTGGGTCATTTGCACCGTATGGAGGATCTGGAGCTCTCAAAAAGGGTGTTGTTTAAAAACCCAATCGGTAGAAGTAGCGTCGGAAGACCAAAACTAAGATGGCTGGATGGCGTTGTCGCAGACTGTCGGGCTCTGGGGAAGCAAAACTGGAGTGTGGCAGCCAGTGACAGATCGGGATTGAGAAGCTTTTTGGAGGCAGCTAAGACCCACCACGGGTTGTAACACTGAAGATGATGATGATGACAGTCATCTCCTAAATCTTCACCTGAGTTTTCCAACCATGAATAAATTCGACATAGAATATATAAATAACATACGTATTTTTTGGTTTACTGAAAAGCAATATAAAATACTTCAAATTAAAATGAATCGATTTTTTTTTAAATAAGTAAATCAACATTTTTTTGTACAAAGCTGTCAGTATAGGTAGCGGAACTTTAAACCTGAGGCAATTTTTCCTGTCAACCTTTCACGTCCAATCTGAGACAGGCCAACTCCTGGTAGAATTTCAAGTGAAAAAAATCTTTGAAAAACTCCGTCCAGGTATAGAACCCGGGACCTCATGATCTGTAGTCCTCTCCTATACCACTTAGCTACTGAGATCGGCCTTTTCTCATTTTCGAAAACATTATTTTAGAATCCTCAAAAAAACTATCGGTGTATTGTTTTTTTTACTCACGACATGTTTATCTCAGTCATTCGTTTCTACGTCGAGGTTATCCGGCGTCGCAGCGCTCCCCTACATATTCACATAATAACAATTAATTAATGTTCTTCATATTTCCTTTTTTATTTCTATACATTATGACCGAAAGATTTCGTAGTTATTTTTTAGTGCCCCCTTTTTCCTATTTCATTTCTTCTACTATTGACTTCTTATACTTGGACTACTAGGTACAATTTCATCCTCGTTTACGCAACTTCTCATTGCGCAATCTGGTTTGATTGATATAGATATCCGCATTCATTTGTGAATTGACGGCTTGGCCGCTATATTGGATCCACCATTTCTATTATTGTCGGGAGGAGGTGAGGTATATAAGTTATTTCTTCCATCAGGGTCTCGAAGATGAGGAAGACCCTCTTACAGGTGACATGTGCAATGTTGTTTCAAATGCATCGTTTTATACTTGACAGTTGGTCGTGTTGAAGATGACGTATAGTTTCATCTTACTATCCCTGGTTGTATACTCGAATTTGTAAAGAAATCTAACCACGAATAGCCGTTGGTTCATACTAGTCTTTTCGTAGATTAAAAAATCGTCAGTCATTTAAAGATTTTCTGTTAAAACGAAAATCCGTAAAGCGAGAAACGAGTGTAGGGGGGAACTCAACGAAATATTACTATGAGTTTTTGTATTTTTTTTTATCAAGTTGTTTGTCAGATAATGTGTCTTCCCATCTATTAGGATATCATCATTTTTCTCAGAGACACAATACTAGCATCTAATGCGTTGACATTCCCAGAGTGATAAATTACTCTATTTAAATTGTAGAGTGGATTTTTTTATGTTTGAAACTAATGATTTAATATCATAATTTTTATTGTATGTTAATGATAATAACGTAAGTATAAAATTTTATATGACATTCGGGTGTTGTAGAATTACATCACATGTTGTAATATTATAGAGAATAAACATTTGCAGGTGCTTTATGTTATTTCAACAAAATTGCTGTTCGTTTTTTTTTTTATAATAAATGTATTTGTGTTAACCCAAGTGACATCTTTCACCTTTTTTATCTTGTGTTATGAATTGGATAATCGGCTCCGGGGATCGAACTTAAGATTACTATGAAAATCGGCGACTTTATCGCTAGCTTACCAACCACTTCATCTATCTCTAATATAAATGAAAGTCGGGTTAGTGCGAACACTTATAACTCGAGATCGGCTGAACAGATTCTTTCGGTGTTTGATGATATAAAATATAATATTTAAGTTAGTATGGAACGGATCACCTGTGACGCGCCAACGCCATCGCGGGTAGTTCCCTCTCATTCTTGCAAACGTAATTGCCGCTCTTACAGTAGCCCATCCCACTTACTCCAATTTTCAAAGTCATCGGGCACATAGAGGTAGAATGTCTGCGCGCGCATTTTATATTCTCGCGTTGTTTCCGCCTGAGTTTTGAATACGAATGAAATATGGATGTTTTGGAAATATTTTAATCGCCGACGCCTTCCATATCTTGGTCATGTTGTTGAAGGCGCCACTTGCCATACCGATACGTATCGGGAGCTCAGCCTCGAGGTCACCAGTGGTGGTAATGGTTGCTCCCAGGTACTTAAATTTTTCCACCCGGGAGACCTGGTGACCATCGATGGTTATCGGTAGCTGTTTATCGGGGCAGGCATTATTCGCCATGAGCTCCGTCTTACTGGCATTGACTCGAAGGCCGAGGCGTGCTGTTTCGTCGCAGAGTCTTGAAACACTGCGCTGTAATTTCTCCACTGTCGTACTGAACAACGCTAGGTATATTATAATGCTTGAATATAGGTTCATAATACTCTCTTACGTCCCTGTAGGGTTATTCTCGTAGCGGTCTTAATACGCTCCTATTTTGATTGACAATATTAAAATGGCGGATTGGTATTCACAAGATATCTAGAAGATATCTTAAAAATTCGTTTTGTTTGAAATATTAGTAGATATGAAATTCTATGTAATCGGCATTACTGTAACTATCTTACAAACGTCAAATTCAAGGGCGACCTGATTGCGATCATGTCTTAATCTTATCGTTAAATGATTTTTAAATGCGATTGATTACGGGAATAAGGCTCGAACCTGGACTTCATGATCAAAAGTTGCCTCCCAAGTAACAAAGTTACCGATATTGGGACTTAGTCACATACCCACTGTTAATTTAGGTTAAATACTACCTACCTAATAGTAAACTGAATTTAAATACTTAACTTTATACATAACTAGCTTATACCCGTCTTGCTTTACGTTTTTGATTCCGATTATCAGGCTTGATCGGTAGGTAATTAAACAGGTTCTAGTCTAGCTTCCCATTGCTTTGTAGACCTCTATAACTGACATAAGCACAGAAAAAGAAGAATGACACTTTTAATGTTTATTAAAATTTTGTATGAAGATCCAAAAAAATAGGGTTTTTTAATTAGCTCTAAATATATTAAAGTTAATGCAGCAAATTGTATTAAAGAACCTTCTCCGGCATTTTGCACGGCTCTGTGCAGATTCATATCTGACGTAGCATTTGTATTTTGAGCGTGATGCTATGACATACGGTAAAAAGCAAAATAAAAAAAACATTTCTGAATTATTATTTAGATAGATAAGGAGGGGCTAATGCGAGTTTTATTTAATTTCCCAATTTACCACGCAACTTTCTTAATTTTTTATTTCATAAGAACCTTCTACTGATAAAAGCCAACACGACAAAAAAAGAATTAGTGAAATCGGTTCAGCCGTTTAGGCGTGATGCGATGACATTAAGTAAAAAGCTAATAAAAAAACATTTCCAAATTATTATGTAGATTTACCACGCAACTTTCTTAATTTTTTCTTTCATAAGAACCTTCTACTAATAAAAGCCAACACGACAAAAAAAGAATTAGTGAAATCGGTTCAGCCGTTTAGGCGTGATGTTCACATATACGATAGAAAGCAGACAAACATTTCTCAATTATTATATTGAATTATTATATGTAGATAAAATGCAATTAACGATGTAAAAACTTAATTAATTTTAGCTTATAAGTTATTGAATTATGTTAAGTTATCGTTGATTCGGGTGAAGGATGATGTACGATGGGACATAAGCTTGAAATCAAAACATTTCCTCTTTAATTGCTTTACTTTTTAAAAAATCCAATAGATGGCGGTGTAGTAGGAAGTACATAACATGTGATGTATGTTTGCGTATTGTATAGATAAGTCGAAAGAATTGACCCATTTAAACCAATTTTTCAGAATTATTATGTTAAGATTTAAAAACCGATCAGTCTGAGTACCTATCTAAATGGTAGTGATGAAGAAAAATCAACCCTAAAGTCGTATTGCCATATTATAAATGTCTGTGAGTGAATTATCAATTTGTATTTCATTAATCACATCTCATTTCTCCTCCATTTTACTGCCGCCTCCATTCAGAATAATAAAACAATAATCATATAATTTTTATTGTCAACCCCCTTTTAATCCTCCGCACCCCCCGCCAATCAACCCCCCTAATATTAGGACTCATCATAAAATATATACTGCACCATCATGTTCATCATAAAATGTTATCTGTGATTTTGTTACAAGGGAGGGCTATTAAAATATTGTGTATTTTTATTGAAAAAAAAGCACCATCAGAATTTCTACCAAATAACCATTTGGCAAAAAGTGTGAACGAGGAATGTTTATCGACATATTGGTATGTTGACCCCCAATGATGTCCGACAGGTTTTGCTGCTAGTGGTAAAATAAAATTATAAAAATAGGGTAACTTTTCTCTTATATGGTGCTTTTAATAGGTCACCACAAGGGCGCTTAGTTTTGCTGACATTTTTATAACATTTAAGTAAGCATCTCTTTAAAAGTTTCGCCGTTATATTGTTTACGATAAACACAAAAAAACAAGAAGACAAGATTAAGTTGGCATGTTTTCGGCTATAATTTAGGCCGAAAATAAAAAAAAATATGGTGCGATAAAAATGATTGTTTCTGTAGTGGGTTATTAAAGAATATCGAATGATACGAGTCGAAGAATAATAATAAGATATAAAATATGATCGCAATAATTCAGACATAATAATGTTATTTATTCGAGTTTTCATTGAAGTTTTAACGTCTTTATTGTCTGCTGTTAGATTTTTGGAATATGTCCAATAATGGTAGCTGAGCGTCACCGACATCCATAACTGTAATATGTTTCCCTCCTCCGTGTGGTGACCATTAATCTGCCAAGTTACATGGGTCGTGTGTTACATCATTTCTCTATTTAACTATTTAAGTAAGTAAACGGACAATAAATAAATATATTGCGAGAAATTTTTATTTTTATTATTTTTAAATGAATCTGTACTCAATCGTGAACTTATACACTCTTTGATCTTCACAGAAAGCTACTGGCTTGGTTGGTACCTGGGATCGAACCCACAACCTCCAGTGCGAAAGTTGGCGGCGGAGCAGCTATACCGCCAACCACTTAGATGACCAACCACAGACAAAACATGGATATGTTGAAAATCTTCCAATTGGGAATCCAGCAAGAGCAGTGGCGGTGCGGTGAAGTGACGAATGTAATAATTGAGCGAAATGGGATGGATGAGAGAATTGAGAATAAGTTACAATATACATAAAAAAGGTTTAGAAAGGCTGAAACAAGTGAAGGTATCATCATAATGAACTTTTATTGAGTTTATTGACATCTTACTGTGGTGTCACACCGTTCAAGTTCCTTGGTCAACCGAGATCCAGCAGTCAAATCATCTTTCTGGTAGTCTTTTAAGTTGGCGAATGCCTGATAAAATATTCTTCGCTCACATAATAAATACGTTTGTGATTCAGCTGATCTTCATCGGCTATCCTTTAACCACGAGTTCTCGCCTGAAACACCGCTTCGTCCTGCACTAATACTATTCTATCCTTAAGATGTTATTGTTTCAGAATCTTTATTTTATTATTTTTTATCAGTTTAATCGTGGTCACCCTATAAATTCCTCCGCGTTTTTCTTCTCAGTAGTTTATCGGGTGAAAGTTGTAAGCGAAGACCTGCTAGACAGTATTCGCGACAGTTTGTCATGAAAAAATCAGTTTCCTGCTAAGGGGTTTCATTTATTTTGGGGACTAGATTAACCGCTTTTAGAATTTTGCGGACTTTTTTGTTTTATTGTTTAACTTCCAACTATCTGCTGATTCGAAATTTTGTTCCAAATGATAGATAGTCCATGATTCTTCCTTTCCATATATGAATGCTGCAACTTAACCTCAGTCGTCTACTTTCGTAACTCCTTGATTTTTAGTGGCTTTCTCTGCACAACTATATTTTGCACACTCATGCGAATCCATATTCTTACAGGCGACTGTCAAGAGGGATCCTCTGGCATAGATTTTGTGCTGCGTCCTCTGGTAGCCTATCCTTTGCATATTATTTCTACCATTAAGTTGACGTCCTACTTTTTTGTGACGTCGATGACCACGTAATTCTGCAATAGGGTTTCTTGTTGTTGCCTTTCAAATAACATTTCGTTGAAAGTTTTGAGTGGGCTTAACACCAATCTGCTTTTCCTGTCTTTTCACTCACTTCTGTTCCTCACTTTTCATTTCCAATCTTTTCTTTATTTTTTACTCTTTTGTTCACCTATTATCATTTTTTTCCTTCGTTTAACTTGCATTTGCTTTTAAATACTGTTTGTGTCAGTATACATTTCTGTTTTATTCCTGGATCATATTATCTATCATCCACTTTAGGAATACGATCCAGCACGTTCAAAATAAATCAATAGATCCCCTGTTTGTTTTTAAAGTGGCTCCCGTCACTGAGCCGATCCCATTGATGATTTATATCCGCTAATTGCATTCCCGCTCCCGCGCACTCTGGCGTTTGTTTGACACGCGCCATTTATCATAAACATTTGTGGATCATTAACGCCTGTGCAGGGAATGCTCACTACGCCCGATGGTTATCGCGGCATTTCTGGGCGTTTGGAATCCCGCATCCAGACATTTGGGCGTCTTCTGAATGAGCCATATTTTCATTCTGATGACTCAATTGCTGGCAGCACTTAGTGGCGTTCAATGAATTCATACCTTGTTATGGTATTGAGGACCGATCCGTTGGATATTTATTATATTTGGAGAAAGAATCTGGATAGGATAAAAAAAAATCCCTCTCATTTTAACGTTAATTTGATTCCTGAAATCATTTTGATAGATTTTGCAGACTTCTTCTAAATTAACAAATCAAAAACCTTTCTACTTTTGTAGCCTTTATTTCAGAAATGCATTTATTATACTTTCCTTTTGTGTAGGCTTATGCCTAAGCTTAAGCCTTATGTAAGGCTAATCATAATCACGTTTCGACTCTATGACAAATAAAGTAGTATTTTGGTCTGTCGAACATATTATTATTTAAGTTCCTACTTATAAAAATGAAAAGATTTTTTTTTTTATATTTTAAAAAGAGAATACCTTTTCCCTCAAAATATTTCCTAATTTTAGCTCGCATAAATTGTTATTCAACATCATCTTAGTATTGAATAGTATTGAATTACCGCAAAGTCTCTATTGTCCTTTAAACGCTTTAGGCGTTTACCTACGGACTACTTCAGAAAAATAAACACCTGTTTAAGTTTTTTTTTGTGTAGTGTAAATTTTTCATTAATTGGATTCTAACCGTTGTACATATTATGTAACGAATCTTTTTGATGTTTGCTATTTTAATTTTCGTGTATGTTTTAGTAGACATACGGTTAATAACGTAGTGTATTGAAGCACAAATGTAGGTAAGTATTTTTCTTTTTAGGTTAGGTTGTTATAGATAAATTTTGAAAAACATGGAAAGAACACTTTTACTTCTTAATAATTTTACCATAGATAATTATGTTCCAAATAAATACGTAGGTCTCACAAGGAAAGAGGTAGGAACTGGGAACACAGGAAGGGCTCTGCGTCTACAGAAGGTTTCCTAATTCAAGTTTTCTTATAATTAAGAACCTTCTATGACCTAAGGAAATAGGGGTCCTTTTTTATATGTAGAGATAGAGATTGTTGGCAAAATTCACTTTTCGATGTTTTTTTCAGTAGTAAGATAATTAGATGTCGTGGTTTCCTTCGTAGATTCATCTGACCGTCTGTCTGTCTGTCGGATTCCAGCGCGCAGACAGTCAACCTAATGGAACGTAATGCTGTATCAATTAAATATTCCGCGCTCGTCCCTCGATTGCCCTGCCCGCCTTTCCTACTTTCTATCTCTTAATTTCCGGACTGAAGGACGCCGGACCGTCCGGAGAGGCTCTCAAACATTGATTAAACCTTATAAAAGCAATTATAACGAATTCCTCAAAAAAAAATCTTGACTTGATGGTTTCTTCGGTGAAATCTTTGCTGCATTTTACAGTGTTCAATTCCTCAAAAAAAATGGAAATAACTTTTTTAGACCAAAGCCTCTCATACTGTGTTCCGCTCCTTCGAAGCAGAGCTGAGGAATCTGGACATGGTGTGGGAGGAGGTCGTAAAAGTTGCGCAAGATCGAGCGCAATGGAGAGCTCTTGTTGCCTCCCTATGCCCCTAAGTGGGGTCTTAAGGGAGTTTGGATTGGATTTGGAGATAAAGCTTGGGTTCTTATTTCAAAGAAAATTAGTGCTTACGTATAGCGGCCGTAATACTGCGGGTAATAATGTCACAGGCACAAGGAATCAAATGACACCCGGTTTTTTAGAGAGCGGTAATGAACACCGACTTATGCATTGGGTTCCTAGGAAGCGATCCGTCATCTGACAGTACGGCAGTCTTTCAAAATATATTATGACGGTGTTTTTTGTAACTATGGTAACAATATTGATGATGTTCTCAACTGCCATATTCACCGCTGTTTATAGTAGCGCCGTATTCGTAGGCCATTACAACCGAAAAATTTTAACGGTCGTTAAGATTGCACTATTATTCTAGGACATAAGAGCTTTACCTTCGTCTTGAATGAATCTGTGGTTACGAAGTAATCATTTAATTATATTATAGTAAAATTGGAAATTTATGGTAGTACAGAGATTAAGTAACAGACTTTCGTAGTGAACCACATGGGTTCGACCTTCCACCATCTTCCTCTTTCACAACGCAAGCGTTGCTTTCAGTGAAGGAAGTAATCGTGGATTTATAGAAAATTAAAAATATACAAAGCCTTAAAAGAATGCCACGGCCAAAGGCCGCAGTATTTTGTAGAATCAAGTGTTTGAATACATCGATTTCAGCAAAAAAAAAAAACAATTATGAAATTAAACTGTTTGTAATTTTTTTTGAAAAAGCAAAGAAAACGAATTTGGATAGAACATTGTAATAATCCATTCTCTCTGCCTACTTTTTAAGGAAAGGGCGTGCAAGGTAAAAAAAAGCTATGTAACTCAAACTAGGTAATTACAAATTTCTTAACATTTTGCGACAAAATGCAGATAGGATGCTTTCAATTAAGTACCAGTTCCACAAAAGTAGGTATTTCTTAAGCGGCCTCTGGTAATGGTTCCATTGACCAATTATGACCAACTTCTCAAGGTGGTGCCTGAAGGACTTTTTAGTTGTAAGTACTCGTTTTGTGGTGATTTTAGTTGTAGGGACTTTTTAGTTGTACTCGTTTTGTGGTGATTTTGAAAAGTGTTGTTGTTTACATATTATGAACTAAAGTGCTAAGTGGATTTTTTATTAGACCATTTCAGTGCCAAGATGTTTTATTGTAAAATTTTGAACCTTGGCAAGTGTTAACAATCCATATAAGGTTTCCTTTTCAGACAATTAACATAATAACATTCTTGCGTGTTATTTTTTCAATTGTTCTCATTTAATTTCACATTCCTATGTTATATTACGAACATAACTCACGGTATTAACATCAGAACGAAACACGAAACTGGGAATCTTTTTATTTTTTTGCTTTTGTGTATTATTGTCGCCATAAAATATAAAAAAAATCACAGTCATAATAAATACAGAAGTTAACACATTTCTATATAAAAAAATTTGTATAGCTGGCGAAACTTACTGCCTGGCGCAATTTTACCTAGCCAACCGGTGTCGTCTAATCTGAGACGGCCCACTACAGGTAGTAAAAACTCTGAACCGACTGGGAAACGAACACTAGATCTCTTAATTAGAAGTAAGCATTTTGTGACAATCTTTTAAAAGTATGAACTTCGTTTGAACTTTCGCTCCTTAGATGGAGCATGTGGTGGTCACAAAGCCTCGCCAAGCTTCTCTTTCCTGGGCTAGATCCTTTGCGTCATACTAATTTAAGCTGTTAAGTTCTTCAACATACGATCTCTTGATGCTGAGCCATGGTTTTCCGCGTCTTCCTTTACCTCCATTGGTCACGATTGAAAGTTGACTTTCTTTTTCTAAGTGGGCCTAGATTAGGACAAAACGATATCCCAAATCATACCCTATAATTTAATACACAACTAGAATACCTATCCCATACTTAAGAGATAAAAAAAAACCAAAGGAATGGATAAATTATAACGCGAAATAAGCAATCGAGCATTTGAGAATCTGTGCCCCGTAATAAATTGTAACACATCTTGTAAATGTTGGCACGGACGAATACAACTTGAAGATTTTCACGTTTTCATTCTGTAGCGTTCTCTTGTTTTGATCCTACCATTCACGTAGTTTAATACAGACTATATTTCGACTCCGTGAGACGGGGCGCTGCGGACGCCGTTGTTCGATCGTTTAGAACGTTTTTCAAAATTTGACACATTATTTGATTTAAGGTATAATAACTAACTTACATAGGTTGTTATTAAGGAACTTTAACATTTAAATGATTTTTGTGACGTCTGTTTTTCTTGCATGACGTCTGTTGAAATTTTAAACAAAGAATAATTCAATATTTTTTTGACGCTGCGAATGTCATCGTTCGACTCCTTATTTATTTTTATTTTATTTATTTATTAAATCATATACGGCCATAGTCCATTAACATTATTACATATACAATATAAGAAGCAAAAAGAAAACACATACAAAAAGGCTAAATCAACATAATATACACAACAAAAAACCAAAGAAAAGAAAAGTCAGCCAGTGAGAATCATACAATCAGTCGGTACAAAACAGGAGACTTTTTCAAAATTATCATAGATTGTTTGCTTTTAGAAATATTAAGCGTTATCAATTGCGAAAATTATTATCGATTGGCGTTGGAAATAATGCTCATTGATACTCTGATTGTTGTTTGCATAGAATTGAATCCATGTTGGAAATTAGAAAAATATATCTTTAATTGGGTAATGTTTTCAGCCATTTTTTTTCTCTCTCAACGTCTCAAGTATTAAACGAAAGTTGTAGGGATTTCTCTCGAAACGGTGATCTACAGTGTACACCGGTTTGCCTATTTTTTTTTATTATTAATTAGGCATTCCACCCCGGTTTGCCTATATTATGATGAATTTATTAATCTAGCATCACCGCTTTTAGTTATGTAAGGATGTCATTCGTCCTTTTGCCGGCGGTCGCGATAAGATTCGCCGACTTCAACGCTGTTCTGCAATTTCCTATTACATGTTTTATTCAGTGCAACCTTTTTTATTCGATTACATGCCTTATGTATATATGTATTTAGGAGCGTTTTTATTTGGTGAGAATACACAGCGCAACCACTATTTTCCAATCCTCAAAGCCCCCTCTACAGATTATATAGCTAAAATGCTAAAATTGAAGAGATTTTTATGTTTCACTTGTGGCAGGTGCGTACTTATGGTACTCGTAATTTTTTATTTGTGTTTATACCTACGTCTTAACCTTGTGGGTATTTTGACATACAATATCAGAGGTCGATTGAAAAGTTCTTAACTTACTTAACTTTCCTGATTATTGCAATTGCCTTGTTATTCCCCGCATCCAAGTTCATATTATTGTCTTTCTTAAATTCTTCTTAAGACCAAAAAGTGCTGATTGTATTCTTATACACTGCCAACTGAATAAATAACTAAACATTGAACTTATTATGTTCGAATTTCTACTAGCTACGGGCTTTCGGTAGTCTTAAATAGAGATGGGATTCCCTAACTATTAATTTTATTCAACTATTATTTATAAATATCATTAAATATAAATAACGTTAGATGCGTAATTTATATTTATCTATTATTTTTATCAGCTGTCATTATAATGCCCATCTCTAGTCTTAAACTATTGTTTCGAAAGATGGCTTTTTATGCTTATAAACTTAATATCACTTAAGAACACTTTTCTTGAAAACGGTCAACTTCCCTCATATCGTGTCATGAAAATCGAAAGTTGTACAAAATTGAATGCTTCATACAAAATATATGCTTCATAATTTACAACACTAAGATCCAAATTGATTTGTCAAACAACAATAAAAGAATATGTTCAAATGTAGAATGTTTCGCATTGAATCTGTACCTACCGAGTTGATTTTAATTCTCTTCATCAGTTATGAAATCTGTACCCCTATTCTCTGCTTTATCGGAAGGTAGTCACGGTATTAAAATGAGTATTACAAGATACATTTTGTATGAAAAACGTATATACGTATCGAATGCGAGAATCGCTTTTGTTTCTAGAAATATCTCTGTGGCGGCGCTATACACGTTTCCCATGCAAAATGTATCGTGTAATAATCACTTTACTAGGTACCGTGACTACCTTCCGAAAAAACAGAGAGAATAGAGGTACAGGCAAGATATATTTTTATTTATTTCTAAATTTGCTATTATCTATATATTCGCTCAGTCATAATTTACTTAATGGAATAGCGTCATTGACTTCATTCTTCTTGGATGTAATGCCATTAAAAAATTACTTGACTCCATGGGTACTACTTTAGTACCTTTTCAGTAAAACAGAGAGAACGAACGAATTGTCATAGAGCTTTCATCACCTCGATCAATTTACCTAGGTTTCGTATGACGTATGTATGACGCATTATCTTAAAAAAAATAACTTACCACAGAAAGTTGTTTTCAAAAAAATGTTTCTTAAAGTTAAAAAAACACATCTAGTAGAACTTATATATTATTATGTTGTATATTTTTTTTATAAGTCCGAGACAAATACAATGTGTATTGTGAATTACTGGGAAATTTATGTAAAAAGTGTAACGGTCTTGTACGGACGTATGGAAATCACTGATATAAATTTATGATAATTTTTACAAAACGCCATCCCGATCCGTTGAAATAAATATGTCAACACATGCCCTTTGAAAAAATACAACGCATACACAAAAGTGTCGAAAGACGACCCGTTTTTTTAGGTAGCTACGGTGAATATGATTTATGATCACAGAAAAACTATGGAATTAGTTGCCAGAAATACAGTGAAAGGATTGTCACCCATATTTTTCAATTTGCCAAGAGATTTATTAACCGATCTTTGAAAAACATCTTTGCTAAGCTGAAGAATATACGAATAAAAAAACATGCCTTTAACACTAGCCTTGAATAGAGTTGTAACATTTTATGTGAGTATGTAATAGTGATATTTTTTTTTTCAAATAAATACTACAACGTTTGTAATTTGAAAATTTGGTTGTTCGATTTCAATTTTTTTTTAGATTCTAATTTTAAATTGGAGTGGCAGTGAAACGTATCTTAGTGTCAATAGGTACTGTTTTTGGATAAATTTATGTGGCTAATTAACGCATAGTGGAGGTTTGATTTTACTTCTTTCGTAATGGAAACTTCGACTTTAGAACGAACTAGGTCTGCAATGCCTAATACTTGGTCCTTTCTCGGCAGATCATGCGCTTAACTTCTTCATTATCTGTTTCATATTTTGGCAGACAACTAAATCTTTGAGATTACTTCATATTTTCCCTTTTATTCAGGGGAGTGTTTCAGTTCTATTGAGCTATCTAACAATTATGGTAAAAAATACCGTATCCCATTCTAAAAAAATAGAATCGTTAGATGTTAAAAAAGTACGAATACCTACCTCAACCATAGATATTTTGTTTTGTTATAAGGTTCTAATGGAAACATAGATAATAATATTATTGTGGGGGTTGGTAGGTATATAAACAACAGGGAAGTAGTCACGTGACCCTAAAAATATTGCCATAATAATAAAAATAATTTCTAACGCATTGCCAGAACATTCACCGTCCCATACAACAAAATAATAATATTTAGGAAAGTTTTTTTTCTTTTCATACTATAATATATATTAGCCGTTTTTTTTGTCCTGGTAACATCTTTTCTCATATTAAGGCTCGTGGGTTATTATTGTTATATTTCGGGATTTTTTGCCTCATCTTTTATTTCCGTCGCATCAAATAGTTATTAAGGACCAGATCACAATAACATCTATTTATAGGTCAGTCATAGAAAGTGTTTTAGATGTTGTAAAGTGGCAACCCTCAACTTATTTTGTTTATGTAGAAACATTCATGTAAAATTCTTTAAGCACATTTTAAGCGCCATTGTACAAATTGTGATTAAACAAATGAGTAGGTACCTACTCTGGTATTTTGATAATAGGTACTTAAAATTTTACGATTGATTTTCGTAAAAATATCAGAATACTGCAGGGGTATTCACTAAAAAGTTGAGTTGGAACTGAAATCAATTATTTTCTTAAGATAACAGTTCATTCATTCTCCCTTAAAGACCCCCCGCACACCGCAAGCCAGCCCGGAGGAGACCAATCCGCAGCAAACCCGACGCGCACGAGACCAACCCCCCACAAATCAAGCTCGCCGGGACTATATTTTCATAAGCTTTTTCAAGTTTGCCCTAGCACAGGCTTAGCCTATTTGGGTAACATTTTTGTAGCTGATTAAAAATGTTTGTACTTATAAAGTAGTTATTAAATAAATAAATAAATAAATTGAAAAAAACACTACGTATGATCAAATGTGCGTTTTGTTAAAACTTATGCTTTGGTTTGCTTGAAAAGCGGCGGCACTGGAGTAATATTATAGACGCAAAGTTAACATTTAACAATTACGGTGTCATAATTACGTATTAATAGATAGAAACAGTTGCACTTTCACGATTTTTTTTTATTGAATCTTGAATGCTCTCGTCTAACACAATTATATCAAGAGTCTCTCTTGCATTGTCTTTTGACTACTTGAGGTAGATTAAAGCGCTCAAGATTTAATAAAAAAATAGTGCAATATGTTTCTATATCATATTGTTTTCCGACAACAAACCTTTATTTCTTTCACCTCAACAATAGACTATTCTTATACAAAAAAAAAGTTTTCCTGGAAAATCCCGTCCTCTGGGTCTTTTTAAAGTTTAAAAATTTTTCGAACGTGGAATTTAAAAAAAAAAAAGGAGAAACATTTTATTTACACTTTTTGATTGTAATTCAAAAAGCTTTAAGGACGATTAAAAACATTATGTTGAAAACTTTCACAAAGCTCTCCGTTTTAAAATTTTCTTCATCCGGCGCTGCTGGGTGCCGTCGCACGGGAGGCGAAGAGGAGCCCGGGTGTGGGGACGGACAGCCGGAATGTTCCCTCAACTACCTAATGAAGTTTTTGATGAGTTTTACATCTGAATAATTCCGGAATTAAGGAAAGCTGATTAAAGATTTACAACTGTAACTTAATACCTCAAGATTGGGAATGTAATGCCGCCAGTTTACGTCTCCCGCATCTTTGGCCGATTTGTTCAATTTCTGGATGATATACTCTCGTGGAAAATTATGACCCCGATAAAATGGGTTTAAATGGCTTAATGGGGCCCATTTCACTTGCTGCAATTGTTGTTCTCTATGTATAGTTGTATATTTCTTTATTTTGTGTGTATTATGTATCTTATTGTTTATTATGTTTTATTATTATAGATACTTATAATGAATTTATTACCTATATGTTCTTCTACAGGATTGAATCTTTGACTCCATTAACTGGTTAGAAGTATTTGAGATGTGGATTCCCCGGAACAACACAAGAGTCTTGCACGGAGTTGCCAATAATATCAAGCTCTAAAAAGTGCCCAATTTAGGTGGTGTACTTTAGGGGCATCAATATCAGCTATTTGCCGCGTTTGATTATCAATGGGAATCTAGATGACCTACGTAGAGTGGGCCTATATCGTCACGTAATTAGAGGCGATAAATGTTCTGCAATCGAAAATCCAGGGCAAGATAGAGGATCTAGGTTATCTATATAATAATACGTGAAGCAAAATTTTTGCGATAATTTTTACGAAAATTGTGCATACGGAGGAGTATGATATTTCGCACACTTATAGTTAATATAGAGAAGGGGTGGCGAGTGGTTATATTTTTTTTTAATTATGCATGAAAAATACATTAAAAAAATATAAAAAATAACATTACAAACACTGTGTAATGTTATGTATTTGATACTCAAGCACACTTCGAGGTATTTGACATTATTTGACACAGATCTGTTGTTTATCTGTGGCAAATTGAGAGTAGATTTTTTTGGGTATTTAATAACCATAGAAAAATCTTTGAACATATCAACATTTCAGATTTGACGTATCCATGTCATTGATTTTGAAAGAAAATTGTGAAATAGCGCTCGCTCAATCATTGACAATGGAACCCTAAAAATGTTCAAACTTATAATATATATTTGTTATGGTCGAATTTCGAGCACTAGCCGACCACTCGAACCTATAAAAACTTTGAAAAAATGTTTATGTAAATTCTTGTGTTACGATTTTAATATTGTTTTGTTGTAGTTTTGTTTGGGTTCTGTTTTATTACTGCACCACTTAAAATCGCGTGGTGCCAGCGACACACTAGTTGAACACACTCTTGGTGGCGCATAATTTTTTAACTAAAATAAAACATTAATACATAAACACGCTTTCAGTTAAATCGTATCAACTTAAATTCAAATCTTCAAAGTTTCGGATGTGGCTTGTCACCTTCGTGAGGCGTCTTTTAGGGGGGCGGGGGAGGGGCATATCATTCCCCCTTGCCCACCGGGCGAAGTGTGTCGCCATTTAAAAGATTTGTGGTAATCCCGCCCGCTGCAAAACTTTTCATCCGATGCTAATTATTAGGTACACGGGTTATATAGGGCAGCCACTGAATAACAATGATTGATGGGGGGTTCCCGTCTTGCCGTGGCTCCAGTGTTCGTCCACTCATTATTTATTTGCACAGTCTCGGGGGATTACCGCTAATTACTCCCCCCACCCCCTCCCCTTTCCCGCATTTTTCAGTTAAGTGTCGTCCTTCAAAATATGACGTTGTCTCATTTCTTCAATCATTTTACAACGAAACTATTCAGAATGCTACGTCCATTTTACAACTGTTAAATAAGAGCAACTAACTGCTTCAAAACTCCATCAAAATATAGAAAATGTCGGAGTAAGTGGGATAGGCTACTGTAAGAGCGGCAATTACGTTTGCAAGAATGAGAGGGAACTACCCGCGTTAGTGTGTCACAGGTCACAGGTGATCCGTTCCATACTAACTTAAATATTTTATATCATTTCTTGTGCATTTTTTTTTCAACTTTTTATTAGTTATTCTGTTATCCGAAGCGAAGAAGAATCCAATAAATCAAACATTGAAAGATACTGTTAAGCCGATCTCGAGTTATAAGTGTTCGCACTAACCCGACTTTAATTTATATTAGAGATTTTGTAATGAAACTATTCAAATTCAAAGTCATAGATTTAAAAACAATGGTTAAAAGTACCTACATTTCGTTCAAACATTTTTTTTTTGAAAATGCTACAAGCTACAATTCTATTCTATAATACTGTAAAATTAATTGCTATAATAATTATATCTGCAAGAATCAACGACGATTAAAATCGAACGAATACCTAGTTGGTATACTTTGTGCTTACCGACTTGGTCTTGTACTACTATTTCGAAGGCTGATTAAAATGTCATCAGTTTATAAAATGAGATATTTTAGATCTTATGGGACTTTGCAGGGGCAAATGACGTAGAAATTTTCTTAATGAGTAAGAAATTTGACCTAGTAATGGAAAAGGAATAAAACAACATTTGAGAAAACTCTTATTATTTTGTACTAATTTATTTCGTTCTTTTGTTGCAGGTAAGAAAAATTCCATACAAAAAGACTTCTCATTCTACTTATACGTATCTAGATATATTATTTCGAAGCATTTGGAACCTAGGTATGTTTTTTTTTTTGTATTTTTTTTTCAAACCCTCCCATTTTCTAATATAATTTGTATTCAAAAAGAATATATCGAGTGTGTATGCAAATAGAAAAATGGAATTTAAGAAATGGAACATGTCCTTTTTCCTGTTTTTCCGTATTTCAAACGCCTGTTCCAGGATATTATGATCTTTTCTGTATGACAATTTTTTGTGTTATTTTTTTATCGCGTTTTTTCATTTTCCCTGACAGCTCCTTCGCAGAGATCCAAAGGGGCACAGTGATACAACTGAAAAAAAACATTAACTTTTTTCTACAAAATTACTAGTAAAAATCACTTCTTGTGGAAATTGACTACCTACTTTACGCGAACCCTTTAAACCATATTAATATAAAAAAAAAACAGTTTTTTTTTATTCTTTTGAGCAATCTTGGTTACGTCAAATAAGTAGTGATCTAATGTTTTGGACATTTGTCATATTTTCGTCTTCTTGTGCCGTATCAGGCCCCGTAGACAAATTCGAATTGGCTTTCGACTACAAACGAAGATTTCGCCAATGTATAGTGCGAAAAAATTAACTGTCCTCTGGAACATAATATAAACAATTATTTAAACCAAACAAAGACACTTATAAAAATATATAAAAAGTGGACAGTTAATTTTCTTCCTACTCTACATTGTCGAAGAATTCGTTTGTAGTCGATCGCCAAATGCATTTTGTCTAGGCCTACAGGTCTCCCCGACGTTGGCAACCACTTTTGCGTATTCTTCTCGGTCTCACGCCAGTCGTAACAACTTCTCCACCGTTCCTATTCCGATCCATTCCCCAGTTAGGACATTGTGCGGATCTTAATTTGTCATATAATTAATGTCATTTAGAATTTATTGAGGTAGTTACCTATAACATACTTTTGAGAAAATTGCAGACATTTTCAAACATATTAAAATTTATAATATGGTTTAGAAAGTATTCCCTTTTTTATTACTTTATTGAATTCCTGATATTATATTTTTAGCTTACGTCTATAAAGAGTGAGATTTATATTCTAATCTTCTATTGCCCTTTTCTGAAAAACAGTAAAATATTCTGTAAGTCGGATATATGTGATTTTGATTATACGATAAAAATTAAAACTTACAATTTTCTTATTAACAATATTAATCGTTCGTAAATTCTTAAGTGAATAAGGATCATAATTTCGCCCACTCTGGTACCTGTTATTTGAGAATAAATGACTTGATCTTAAAATAATGTGTCTGAATTTAAAAAAAAAAAAAAGAATATGTAATCGAACAATTTCAACAAAAATGGCTACCGTCTTTCATCTAACAACTGATGGTTTACACTCGTTCACTATTAAAAAAAAAATGCTAAAGAAAATTTTCTCTAAATCTGAGATGTGTCCTTGTTGATCTGTGGTATGAATTTTCGTTGCTGTTACATCGGCCATTAGCAGGCACCGAATATGTGTATTGTGTAGCTACCGAGCAAGGCCTTCGCTACATATGGCCCAGCATTTCCTCCGCGCTCGCAAAGTGTCTCCCATTGTCTCTCTTCCGATACGCCGGGACCTTCCCAAGTACAGTATATCGTAGAAATTTACAAAGAAATGATCTGCTCGCAAAATTATGACACTATAAATTCTCTCCGTCCCAAATATGCGTACTCCATTTATTTTTCTATTGTTACCGAATGTCTCTCTGGTTGGATGTAACTTATTATGGCAACTCATCATAATTTATGCTCTGCTATTTCGGTCCATTTTCTTACTACTTTGTCTATGCTTGTTACATAAAATTTCTATGCAGATTTCTACACCGGAAGCGATTTCGTAAATGTTCTTCCCGTGTAGAAACGTGCTAGATATTCCGAGATTTTTTATTTCATTTTAGTTTTTACCTCAACTTTTTTTTTGTTTGTTTTTTTTTTTACTTTTTACAACAGTCATGCAACAATCTATGTTTTTACTTCTCTCGCAATCAAAATTTTATTTTTGTTTTTTCGATACATTGTTATAGTTTAAATGTATTTTATCCTGATTTTGTGTTTACAGCTCTAAAAACTTGAACTAGCTTAAAACTTTAGGAAAATATATTTTTTATACGTTGAACTTTTGCCTGTTTCGATATTATTTTGATACTAAAAAAACAATTTCACCCTTTTTCTGGAGAAAATGTCAAAAAAGTAAGTACGATTTTGAAACATTTGATCAAATAAGGGTGGGTCACATCTGCTTATTACACGGCTATCATTGACATCCAACTGGCAGGCAACTTTATTGGACAAAATTATTAGCTTTTAATTGCGCAAAAATAGTTTCAGCTTCATATATTTTTAGTCATTCAGCATAATATCACGGATTTTTGTCAATCATTCTTTTTTTATTTTTTTTTATAATTAATTACTTATAGGCATTCCCCCATAGAGGGTGATTTGTGCGTTTTTGTGATTCTTTTTTTTATATATTTGTCAATATAAATTTCGGTAAACTTTATTTTTTTTTTTTTTTAAAATGAATCTGTGGTCACTCAAAGTGAACACGAATACACTCTTTGATTCTTTCACAATAACTTAAAGCTGTCGTGAAAGAGGAAGATGGTCGGCATCTGGCACTTTCATTTTAATATAATATGATTTTAATATACAATAGATTAATAAACTCTTTGCTAGGTTAATGCTATTCATAACACCTTAAAGAGAGACTTAAGAAATCCGTGTAAATTTCAAATCATAAATAGCTCACGCATTATGCGAGCAACTGGATTATGCAAGTTATGCCAAAAGGCTCGGTAAGCGCAAATGGGTGTTTTATGAAGACGGTCGCATTTAACCTAGAGGGTTCTATTTTAAAGGAACTACTTACCAAGAATTCTCCGTCTAACTGTGACACATGGCTGGATTATACGAGATAATCATTTTACCTTACTTTATCCCTTATACTTCCCCATGCATAAGGTGACCCCTGGAAATCAGCGTGCTATGTTCCTTTAAAATTTCAGTAACTCAAAACCATTAATATTTTAATGAAAAAATGATTCTTTTTTGTGGTGCTTGCCAGATAGCCCCAGCGTCGATGATCACTGAAGCATATTTTTTTCTGTCCTGAAGTCAAGAGTAATAAAATGGCCGCCAATGAAATCTATCAGTCGGCCTTCTCAGGTTGACAAAGTACAGACGACTGCTTATTACATTGTTACCGTGTGAACACTGATCGACCGATACCGTTGGCGGCCATTTTATTGATTTCGCCCCCTGGGCCACTCGAAACAATTGTTCCACAGTACGGAAACCCGTTCATTCTTTGTTCTGCGGTCAGTATATCTTTTTTTTTCAGCGCCTCTGAAATCCACGATATTTCTCTTCCAAATGTGATGGGTGAGCCGATCTTCCCATTTGTTACGGATAATGATGTGAAATTTCTTGTAATTGTACCTACGACAAGAGTTTTCACATTGCAAGGATTTCTGAATTTTTAACCAGCTAAGTCGAGCATTCTGCAACGTAACCACATCTCAAAACCCTCGAGTTTGTTCATTTTGCAAACATTCAGAATTCAAGTTACATTTTAATATTTACTTACAGCAAGTGTTTTCTTTGTGTGGCATGCAAGAGGTTTCCTCAGCATCGACGAATACTTGAGCCAATGCCAGCTTGCCTCTTGGCTCTTCTATAAAGAAAATTCTCCCACTCCTGTTTTGGTCTTTTACTTTGATATTTATTTTGACTAGTGGTATTTTATAATTTTTACTTCTGTTCAAGCGAATCTATGCCAAAATGAAATTCCAATGTTTGGGGGTGTAAAGCTGCTCGCCTCCACGTGGTGCACCCTGGGTAACGCAAAATGAGTATGCAACTATAGGCCGCCAGACAATCATTGATCTCCTGGCAGATATATTCATCACAACATCTAAGTACAAAGCGATACAAGTCAAGATAATGGAATTTTCGAATTGACTATTTAACAAGAAAAACAAAAATATACTTATTAATTGAATTATATATAAATTGTGATGAAATGGCCATACGCTAAATAAATAAATGTTTGAAAAACTCCTTTCTTTCCTTTTGTTGTGTTGTTCCATCACACGACGTCATCTCTCCCACGAACACATATTCCGTTATTTTTTCCGTTAGTGTCGTTAGTTTTTCTAGGTTGTCCCATCCCTCCCACGTTAGCGGGACTATTTCCACCGTTAAATGTCGCCCGAGTCCATTTTGTTTCTGGCGCGTCCATTTTTCTTAATAGGCTCAGGTCCGGCGCGGGTGTGCGGTGGCGCCCGTTACAAATAGCCGCTATACATCTGCCATCACAGACCACCCCCGGAGTACAAACACCGCTCACTCTCTCCTAGAGACGACCCTTCTGATAGTTTCATTTTCATCGATTTCGATACTTTGATGTTTCGCCAAAACATAACAATGTGAATTTAAAGAAAACCCACTAATTTTACTAATTATTTATAATGTCTAAATCAAATTTATGCTAATTCCGGTAATGAATCACGGCCCAGAATAAAGACCCAGAGCTGAAAAATAAAGTATATTTTCTTGATCGTTGATATGGTCACCAAGGAAATAACAACGAGAAAGACCAATCATCGCCCATTAATTAGTTGTTGTTTCCATTGTGTCCAGTATCAACGATTTAGAAAATATTATATTCTCTATTTTCGAGCTCTGGGTCTTTCTTCGTTTGGTATAAATGCACCTTTAGAGATAAAAGAGATCAAAAGCCGAAAAATAGTAATTTTCTAAGCTGTCTTAATGTTATACTTTCTATAAACACCATAGCGTGGACTTATGAGCTACTATTTATGGTGTTATTTCGGTAAACTTATTAATAAGCCTTGAGATCCAACTCTGCAAAAAGATCCTGTATTTGTCAATAAATTATTGAATGTCTTAAAACGTAACATTTTTAAAGCTCAGCGTTAAGACACTTTGTTCGTATTATATCGAGGCAAGAAACAAATGCATAGCTGATTCTTCCGTGTGAAAACTTCATCGAAGTCCATCGGATCGATGTAAGCTTACACCCCTAAGAGGGTCACTCTTGGTACGGCGGAATAAACTAAGAGACGGCCAGGAAATGGACTCAGTACGTCGGGACAAATTTCACGATATAACACCGGAAACATTTTTCTCCGGCACTCGCTCGTATAGATTGCTCGAGGGTACATGGTCGGCCACTGCCAATACGCGACGGACCCGACCCGAGGCTTTTTTATTTCTCTCTCTGGCTTCGGAGGTTCGCAATATCGGCCCCACGCTGTATAAGTGATGAGATGCATTCGGTTGTTTTTCTTCGTCGGGTATGCACATCCGGCCTCTTTCCTTCACCAGCACAAAGGAAACTCTGTCTGAACGTGAAATATGGCTTTGTTCTTATTCATTTCCTGAACGTATATTTTTCTTCTTCTTGTTCTTGCGTATTTACATATTATTTCGAATAAACTGAGATTTTCTTCAACGTTAGGCATTCAAGTCGAATCAAGGACTTCAGACTTTTCAAACTAAGACTCAAAACCATCTTCCTATGCTATATTACTCAGTTCTTACGATACACCAGAACGTTTTCCAGATCGCAGTTATAAGCCGTCTCATGCAGTGGGTTCCTAAAGAACGGTCCGTCATCTGACAAGACGGCGTCTTTCAAAATTATATGACAATGTTTTTTGTTACTACGGAAACAATATTGATATTTATCTCTATTTTTCATTTTATTATTAAATTTCTACTTGTTGCATACATGAGATTTTTCGACATGTTGAACATGTTGAGAATTCTCATGATTAGGAGTTTCGGAGACAAATCACCTAATGGCGAACGTTGTTAACGTAAAGTGATCACACTAAGCCACTCTTTGAAATAACAGTAGAAGACGGTCGTAAGCCCGTAGTGGTTTGTTCCATTTAAAAATCGAACATTAGTAATGAATTGTTAGAGTCATTAGTTGTTATTTTTTCTTTAATATTAGTAATGTTTTCAACTGACATATTCACCGCTGTTTATAGTAGCGGCGTATCCGTAGGAACTCAAACCATTAGTGGGCATTTAAAATTCTGGTTCTTTCTCGTGTTGTTTCCTCGTTGACCGTATCAACGATCAACGAAAGATACTCTACTAGCTTCCACAACAGACGTTGTCCTGTAGTCCTTACTATGAATAATGATTTCGAAATTGTAATTTATACAACAATACGTTTAAAATAATTATGTTTGAATGTTATAGAAATATTTTTGAAAGCTTGAAAGAAATTCTATCAAAAATATCCGTACCGATGTTTTGAAACTCAATGGTTGTCAAGTAAATAAAATTGTGTTATGGAATTTTTCACAGATGACGTTGTTGTCGGTAAATCCGTTCCATACTCACTTTAATATTACAAATGTTTATAAATAAAAATAACTTTGCAGTATTACAATAGGTTATATATAACTATAAGTATTACAAAGTTGAAAATAATGTGTTTGAAGAATTAGGAATATTACATTTTATATTATTTTTTCATGCATTTTTTGCTACTTTTAAAGTTATTCTGTTATCGGGAGTGGATAAGGATCCAATAAACCAAGCACCATGAAAATCTATTCAGCCGATCTCGAGTTATAAGTGTTCGCGCTAACCCGACTTTCTTTTATGTTATAGATTTTCAGCTCCGGCAATATATTCGTTTATTGTAAACGCGCCTTTGTAATACT
The DNA here is from genome assembly GCA_963576905.1 of Mystacides longicornis. Classification (NCBI taxonomy): domain Eukaryota; kingdom Metazoa; phylum Arthropoda; class Insecta; order Trichoptera; family Leptoceridae; genus Mystacides; species Mystacides longicornis. Next base: position 30,273,322 of record OY756425.1, read on the forward strand.
GATTTTGAACTGCTAGAACCATTTTGAATAATCGTCTAGCACACTTGCACCATCATTTTAGACTGTGGTAGAATATTGACACGGTATTTGACTTTCTTATAGCATACTCATCGTCAACGCCATCCAGCCATCTTAGCTTTGACGACGCTTCTTCTACCGATTAGGTTATTATTTAACACCCTATATCCCATTTCGGTTGGCCAAATTCTGTTCTTAAAACTGTTGATAACCGGTGAAGCTGAATTTTTTTAAAGACTATTAATGAATGTATATTAAAAAAAACTGATTAGGGATATTCTTGGCAGCACTTTAAACTGGAGCATTCACGTACAGGTGGTCACCAATTAAAGAAATTTAGAAACTCAGACCTTATGGTAAAAAATTATTCTTATAGAGCAGAAAATATACTGATGGTAAAAGAGAATTGATTAGATTTTACTAAACCCACAATCAACCCACATCAGCCAACAATACTTACCTTATTTTACATAGGGTTAAAGATTTATAACGAATCGCATTTACTGACACATAGGCATTGACAGCAGATACCCATTAAGTCATTATCCATTAACAATATTTTATGCGTGCACTTTGTCGAAAGATATTCGTCAGAAAAACAAAATGTTCTCCTCTTTATATAGGTATAATAAAAAAACACGTAAGACACAGCAGACATCCGGCGCATGGAGGGAAATAATTATATCATTTACATAAATACTTAATAACACTCATTGTATCTACAAATACATTGTTTCCAGGGTGTGATATTAACGGGGAAACTCCGTACGCTACACGAAGAAAGTTCTCTCTTATAACTAATGGGCCGACCTACATCTTACCCTGTTTCCACTATTATCATGTAGATGGCGGTGCTGCAGTGCCGCCATTATCTTATTGGACCAGGCGGACGAGTCCCGAACTAACGTCATACATATATCATCAATTTTTCTGGGTTAATGAATATTATTATTATTATTATGAATGCCCAACGGAACGTAAAGTCTCCCTGTACTACATAAATAATAACGGTGTTCGCGTTTAAAAATTGAACAACGTGGAATATTTCGCTTGCTTCCGTTCAAGTTATTATCCGTTGAGTTGAGCAAGTCCAGCGGATCCTTCCTTGCTTGCTTGCTCGCTCCCATTTCGTGTGATGTGGAGTTATCCAGCTCTACTGATCTCATGCGTTGCGAATAAATTTACTTTTGAATTAATTTTGGGAACTGTACCCCCACTTTGAATTTCATTTAAACGTGTGTAGTGCCCCTAAAGAATACTTTGTAAACCTCTGCGGTCCATACAAAGCTCCCGTTAGTTTCTCACAAACGTTCGGAATAGGGATATGCGAGGAAAATGTATTGATTTTTACGAAACTCTATGAAAAAAAGAGTGACGTGTAGAGTCGTTCTTTGGATCATAGTTTTATAGAAAGGGAAAATGAGTATCGAATAATGAAGTGACGGCTAAGGACACAATAACTCGCCTTGACAATTAAATTATTATAGAATGAACCAATGGCCATGTTCTACTTGAGTTTCTATTTGTTTCTATTCCCTGTAAAAGATAACGTACAAGAGAAATGTTGGTAAAAAAAATTAGATAAAAAATCAATTGGTAGAAGCGTTGATTTTTATTGTTGTTGTTTTTTTTTCACAATATAATGCACTTTTACACTACCGACATCTAACGAATGATAGGTGTATTTAAAGATGTTTCTTTCTTAATTTGAACACGTAAATAACCACCCCTGTCAAGAGAGGTAAGGCAACATATTCCGTGGTGAAAAATATTCCCTCCTCAACTGATGATCCTGGGAAAATTGGAGATGATGGCGGAAGAGAGTCCCTTGGCTCAAAAATCTAATGCAGTGGTTTTGGTATACCGGATGCGACGTCATTAAATAAGGCTGGCTCAAGATCGTGAGGAATTCAGAGTGATGGTCGTCAACCTCCTTTAGATGAGGCACATGAAGAAGAAATTGAAATACGCATTGAAAGAGTTAAGTATTTTCTTCTTCTTCATCAGCCATCTCTCTACTGCTGGATAAAGCCCGCTTCCACTCCACTCTATCTTGGATTTTTTTGCCACTTTCTACCCGCATCGGCCCACTCCTTTTATTTTATCCCACGGTGTCCAGTTCAGTGTTTTGTAAGTCCATTGCTCTTTTCCTTTTCTGGTGGCATGATCCGCCCACTGCCATTTCTGCTTATAGCGACCCGGTCCATTATGTCTACGAATTTTGCCTTCGTCTGATTTCTTCGTTTCTTATCTTGTTTTTTAGACCCTTGCTCACATTTTATTCCATGTAAAGTCTTGGCAATGAGCGTAATGGTGATCACGGGAAGGATACATAATTCATATACTCGTCTCTTCAGATTTTTTGATATTTCCTTATTTCTACTACAAAGGTTTCGTTATTGCAAAATTATTCTATAGTATCCGGATTTTCGTTAATATTTGTGACACTTGAAAAAAAATTGCCGCTGTCGACATGGCATTTAACGCCCTCCACCCTCAATAGTTTGTCGGTTGAGCTCTACACACGAAGTACCTACGTATAGGCATGGAGCGCAGCGCTAACCCTTCCCACAGCATAGCTACACGTAGGGGTTGATCTAGGTAATAGTTTAGTGTGATCCTGACACCTTGAATCGCCGCACGTTCCAACTTTAAAAATAATTGGATCTTCATTCTTGTGTGCTGACCTAACAGCTATATTACTCAACTGAAAATTTCCTGCATGTATGACCTTGAGTATTTATTTTGTAACTTGTGATGACCCATAAGTTTCGTTTTTAATATTATTCGCCTTCTTTTAATAATATAGGATCACATCCACGTAAATATTTTTTTTTATGTATATGACATTTGCTTTATACAATTTGTAGATTTTATAAAACTTTTTAGAAAGGTCTGCGAACAAATTAACGGTATGAAGCAGTATTTTTATTGCTTTTTTAATGATAACATGTGACATCGTCTCCCGTTTTATAGTTGCGTAATAAGAATACGAGCTGTAGGTACGCATTTAGATTTTATAATCGAGACGCAAATGTTGCTTGTAGAAACCTGAAATTCTTTATACTTCGCCACCGGGTTATCTATTATGTAAGTATCCGCCCGCTTTAAACAACAGAAATAACGCACCACTACATACATTTGTGTATGTGTGGCTCGCGTATACAACTTCATGGCGTCAGTCGTTCTGTGGTCTAGCTAGACTACTAAAGTATTAGATTAATCGCACTTTCAACTGCGGACATAGAGTTGTCTAAGTATTCTTACACCTCTCCTTAAGATTTGTTTTTTAAACTGTTGATAGTTTCGGCCCAGAAGCCCAGGGTGCTTGGTAGTAGTGGATTTTTCCAGTTGATTGCCAATTTTACATTTAAGCTATTCCTTCTAAATTTTGCCTTCAGTCTTGTCTGATTTTATTTATACATATGAGGATATAAATCTGATTTTTTTATCAATTTCCTGCAGTATTTTAACCATTGGTAGCAACTGTTTGGCACTGAAATGTTGCTTAACTTAGGGATACGTTTTTCAGTAAAAGGTGGTCCTCTGTTGTTAAGATTGGCATTAAATTTAAGAAAGTCCTAGTAAACAAAGATGGGGAGGTGGGTACGGTTTGATAACGTGTTACGATGAGGGGGTCGCGACAAAAACTTTTTTTTCGGTTCTTTATATTTTTAATTGATTGTATTTGCGTGGAATCTCTCCCTGTGAAATGGATCACGTTAAACTGAGCGTGTTCACTAATTCATTTATTGGGAGGCAGTTGACGTAAGAAAACTTTATAATGAGAATTTCCTACGACTTCTTTTCCTTTCCTCTGCTTCCGACCCACACCTTTTTTTTGTTCACATTTCCCGTTTTTTATTTGTCATACATTTTTCATTACCTCCAATCCCGAAGAAAGTTATACTTTTTTACTAGACAGAGATCCTCAAACTGTATAAAATGACGAAGAACAAAATGTTTTTGTGGTTGTTTTTCTAGCTTTAAAATATAACTTTTAAAGACATGGATTTGGATAACTAGACAGAATGACTGTTTCCGTTAAGTAAGGATTTTGAGACAGTTTTAAACATACAATTGATAGCTTCATGGATAACTAGACAGAATGGAAGATTCCATTGAGTACTGTATAAATCACGGGACAGCTTAAAACTGACAATCTATTGATAACTTTATGGATAACCAGACAAAATGAATCTTACAATCTATAACTTCATGGATAACCAGACATAATGATATTTTCAATGGATTACCTCATGGATAACCAGACAGAATGATACTTACAATTGACAACTGCATGAATAAGCAGACAGAAGGAATGTACTATTAGTAAATTCATGAAATGTCAGGGTGAATAAAAGCTTCCATGAAAACAATATACGTACATCGATTGAAGTTTAACGTCACAAAAAATAAAAACCATAGTGAAAGTTGTCATACATGGAGAACCAGACATAATGGATGATACCATTCTCTATAACTAAAAATACACATGCATTCGATTGGACTTTTAAAATTCCAAATTATTTTAGGCGGCCTATGGGGTATTTTTTTAAAAGGCTGTTTTTGTAATTCTTATTATTTTCGTACAACCTGCTTTACTTCTGCTGCTGAAATGACCCATCGTTTTACTACTTCGCAACATTTCCTCCTAATTTTCATATGAATTCACTCAATCTCTAACCAACCTTTACGTTAATATATTTGATAGTGTGCTCACTCAAAATCTTAAGCATCCTATTTTTGCTGATCATTAAACTGGCTGACCTGCCCGTCGACCTTCGACCTAACCCAGAATAAAAAAATAATTTTGACTTTTTACATGAATAAAATTTGATTTACGACATAAAAACTTAATTAAATTTAGCTAATAATAGTAATCGTTGATTCGGATGTGGGATGAAGTTCGATGGGTCATAAGTTTGGAATCAAACCAATTCCTTTATAATTTATTTATATATACGCAATTTGCTTTACTTTAAAAAAAATCCAAGAGATGGAGGTGTGGTAGAAAGTTAATCACGTGTGAAACCTGTTAACTTATTCTATAATATTGTTGAAAGAATAGACCCCATTTAAACCAAATTTTACTGAATTATTATGGTAAGATTATGAACGACGAAATACGGACAGTTTGAGAAAATGCGGGATACGGGGTTGTTGTGAATTTTTAAAGATATTTGAGAAGTCCTTACTTTTGTATTTACATTTGTTAGCAATTATTACCAATTGATTGATTCCGAGCTCCGCGTCGATTGGTCGGGATAACTTTCTTTATACATATTTTCTTTTCTTCTTTTTTTTCTACTTACCTACTCCCACAAGTGGGCGGATTATTTTAACTAATAAGAAACGTTCCGCGTTAAAGAATTCACGGCGAAAGTAAAATACTTTCGTTGCTTTTGACAAAGCAAACAGTCGGAGATATTAATTAGTTTTTCGTTTTGTTAATAATTTATTTATTTCTCTCCCGCTACTCTCTTAAGAACATGGAATTGGACGGGATAAAATAAATATCGACTCTTGTAAAGATCAGAGCTTTTAATCAATTACCTATCTACTTTTTTTTTTAAATTCTGACAAGGGTGATCTAGAACAGATTTTCGAATAATAGAAAAAAATGGACAAAAAGTGATTTGATGAAATTTCTAAGTATCTAATAAGTATCTCCATTCAACATTTTCTAGTGGTCGACCAGTGCTCGAAATTCGACCATAACTAATTTAAATTATATGTAGGTTTGAACATTATTGAGGTTCCTTTGTCAAAGCCTGAGCGAGCGCTATTTCACAATTTTCTTTCCAATACAATGACATGGATACGTGAAATTCGAAATGTTGATAATATGTTCAACGTTTTTTATATGGTTATTTAATACAAAAAAAATAATCTATTCTCAATTTGACCACAGATAAACAAAAGATCTGTGTCAAAAATAATGTCAAATACATCGAAGTGTGTGTGAGTATGAAATACATAGCATTACAGTAGTGTGCGTTATGATTTTTTATTGGTTTAACCTATTTTTATGCATAATTTAAAAAAATATATTAGCATTCGCGCCACTCTCTGTGTAACCTGTAAGTGTGCAAAATGTCATACTCCTCCGACCGCGCATTTTTTGTAAAAATAGTCACAAAGTTTTTCCTTCACGTATTAATGTATAGATTTTACTGATTTTTTTATACAACCTGGAGCAACATTCTCGAAACGGTCTCTCGTGGAACATCCTCTCGCACTAACACAAAATTATCAACAGGCATTTTCAAATCACTCAAAACGTAGCAGAAAACAGTAAATAAGGTCTTCCAACGACAACTAACTAAACCCCGTAAATGCAATGTCATTATATGCGTTTCTGACAGCGTTACACTGGCAGTGTAACGTTTCTTTATCACGATCTTGACAAAACTTAATTTCTTAGTTCGTTCACTGATCTGCAAGATGAATTATTGTGCATCTATCATAGTTTAGCTTGGCAATATTGCCAAACTCGATCAAGATATATGTTTCAATTATAGAAGGGGTGAACACCATCAATCTTTTTTGCTTAATCGATTACTGTGTGTATTATTTCTCGTATTATGGATTCCATTACCGATTTCATACAGTGTGTTACGGGACAAGTCCACCGAGATATTTTTTTTGTGTAATTCTTCAACCTCTATACTGAACTAGCTTTCTCGACAGACGTTGTCCTGTGGACCCTGTGTTCCTAACCAGAGGCGTCCCGTTCATTGTGCACTGCGCCTCCAAAAACAAAAATAAACTAATAAAATATTGATTCTAAAACGTCCATATTTCATTCTTATCAAAGCTCAGACGGGATCAACGCGAGGATATACCTAATAAGTAATTATTATGCGCGCAATTAGGTTGCCTTTGTATGAAAAATTTCTAACGCCCGAAACGGTGGCGTAAGTGAGATAGGTTGCTGTGAGAGCGACAATTACGCATGCGAGAATGAGAGGGTGCTGGTGCAGGAGAAATAATTTTGTTGTTAGATTTTTTCAAAGATGGCGTCGCATGAAATTCGTTTCATACTAACTTTAATATTATATTTAATATTATTTATTATCCATTTTTCAACATTTTATTAATTATCCATTATCCGGAACGGAGATGAATCTAATAAATCAAACATCGGAAGAATCAGTTGAGCAGAACTCGAGTTACAAGTGTTCACACTAACCCGACTTTTATGTAGGTATATTAGAGATTTAAAAAACTCAATCCCAAATCTCAATCCCGAGTCAATGATTTGCTAAATGATGTGTGAATGAAAATAATTAAACAGAACCAGCACTTTTTAAAGGCTTTTCTAATTAACCATATTTTTCTGCAAAAAGCGTATAAAACGACACGGGAGCTTTTTGTTGTTTTTGAAACCTTTTTGTGAGAATCACAATGGGAAAGCATGTGTTTACCTGTTTATTTGTAAAGTTATATTAAAAATGTTTCTCTATTCTTGGTTGTTTGTAGATTTCACTTATGAATGAATATTGTCAAAAAATAGTCAACATGTTCTTGTCAACTTCTCATTCGAATGTCACTAGGCTTTGAATGTGTTGATACTCCAAAAATAAAAATAATCGATACATTTACCAATAAAAGTTGGTGAAGTGAATGAAGAAATGATGACTGAACCGTCAGGCTCACAATAACCACTTTAATGGGATGATGTTTGACATTGTTTAAAACCCGTATGTATATTTTAACTTATGGCGGGTGTGGTGAAATCAGGCTGCATGTCCATACAAATACAATAATACCAAGATAACGTAATAATATGGAGGAAGCAATAGAACACCACCCATTGGCAAGCAAGCCGAGGGTCAGGATTTGAGGGAAAATTGAAAAAATCAATTATTTACTTCTCCTCTTCTTGTCGTCTCGTCCACTACTCGTCCTCCATACAAACAGTGGATTATCACAACGGGGAACCCCGCTAGCCGGTTAGTTGACCCTTCCATCTTCTCGTTCACCCTTCTCTTAAAATGCCTCCTCTTAAATAATACTTTCGTATCTTGCAAGTATCGGGCTCCCCCAAGGCGCTGTCTTTGGACCTCATGCGATTTGTGGCGATAATATCAATTACTGTATTGATCAATGCATTTGCTTGTGGTTTTTTCATCAAATTGGAATATATGAAAAGGGGTGACTTGGTAACGTTTTTGTAAAAACCTCCTGCGGCAACGGAAGTCTCTGAAAGGGTGGTTGAGTCGTACTCATCCGTAAACCTCAAAACGTTTTTCACGCATGTCCCTGTTGAAAAATTGCATTTCGTTTCTTTTTTATCTCTTAAAGCCATAAAATTGATCCTTACACAAACATTTTCTTAAATTCGTGATGTATATTTTCCTTAAATTTTGATGAAGAGATCATGTAATGGATATTTGTATTAAGTAGGTACTATTATATTTACTGTAAATTATTCTTTCCGATGGCTCTACAAGCCATATTGAGTCTTGGCCTCCAGTAAACTTTGCTTCCAACCTCTTCTATCTTCTGCTGCATTCTTCCAACTGGGGATATTCAATATGTGTGCAGCATCTCATATTGTAAATTATTACGTATTGTTAAAGGCAATATGCCGTATATTAGGAATGAATAAATAAATAAACTTTATCATAAACCATATATTTTGTAATTAAGTATGCTTACAAATTCGTTTTCAATATTGTTCAATATTCATATTTTAGACCAACATCAATCGAGTTAGCTAGTCGATCAATAAATTTGGGATTACTGTACATAATTGTGGATTCCTCATTTTTTTTGCATAGTTTGTTGTTTCAGAGAAGTAAGTAAAAATAACTCTATTTTTTACCATGATAAAATCGTTTTACGACGAGGTGAATTAAAAACATAAATGGTGTTTTTAAGAACATAATTTTTTTACATCAAACATACTCGAATTTCCGTATTCTTATGACTTAATAAAAAGTTGCACTTTCTTTAAAGCTTTTTTACGGTCAATTCAAAGGTGGTAAATGTTTAGAAATCACACCCCTTGTTTCGCCCCCGCCGGTCTTCAAATCCATCAGAATGTACCGATAAACACGTCAAAGAGATTTACCACCTCTTGGTACTCGAATTTTCGCTCTCGTTCTTGTACATTCTTCTTCCAATAATTCCACTTTATTTCCTTTATTTCACTCTATATATACACACAAGCTATCCTCTCAATCTATCGTCCATTCTTCTCTCTAAACACTTTATCAATGTCACGTGTATGGTCAATACCATTAGCGTTTGTATTGTGGGGCGCTGTAGTACCTCCCCAGACTGCCTTGGAGTGTGTTTCTAGCTGCTGTAAATTTAATCTTATTACATACCGGATTATTTGATACATTTTAAATGATAGGATATGCAACACCAATGCTGAAAAATGCAACAAAAACTACCTAGATTCCCTCTTAATCCATGCGCAAATAGTAAGAAGTTTAGGTGCTGTATTTTGTTCTAAATTTGAAATCTACATTAACAGTTAGTTGATCCAAAGAGATAATGGTTCTATTAAAAATATGCCCAATGACCTAGTTGATTTTAGTCTACAATATGCATTTTGATGTTCTAATGCATGTATTACCTATATTGAAGTGGTTTGTTTGTAGCCGTGCTGGCTTTCGTCCTTTGTTTCGTGCGGAGGTCGTGAGTTCGATCCCAGGTGTCGACCATCTTTCCCTTTCACGACAGAAGCTTTAAGTAGCTTACTGTAAAATATTCACAGTGTATTTGTGTTTGGTGGGGCTTAGGCCTCCCGCATTGGGGGTTGGTTTGGGGGGGATCCGCGGCGGGCTTGATTTGTGTGGGACCGGCTTTTCGGTTTGATTGCTTTGATCGAGCTGGGGGGTCGTTTTCGTGCGGGTCGGGTTTGCTGCGGATTGGTCTCCTCCGGGCTGGCTTGCGTAGAGTGGGGGACCTTAACGGGAGTATGTATGTATGTATGTATTTGTGTTCACTTTGAATGATCAGAGGTTCACTTTTGTAAAAATATATTTTTGGAACCATAAATGTATAATAAGATACATCTTCTTAATTTTATTATGTTGCCTTTTAAAACTGAACCATTCCTATTTCCACTGACTAAATAATAAAATATCAGCTAGACGGTGGTATTTAACAATCTATTAACCCATATGAAAAAAATAACGAAGAGATAACGTTAAGCTTTAATGTTTTACAATAAAATAATATATTTTGGTTTAATTTTTTTTTTGTTTTCGAAGCAGTTTTTAGCATAAACTTATTTTTTTATATGTTGGGTTACCTCGTAGCACAATCCAGATAACTTGCAAAAATTGGCAAATAAATTCTTTAACAATAAGCACCGTTGGAAACCTTTTCTCTGTTTGCATAACTTTGAATTTGGTGATTTGTTCAATTTGACTCAAAATATTTGAAAGTTCTTGTATAGAACTATGCCGTTCTTTTCTAGTATACGGTTTGCACAGTAAACAAGCTATAAACGCCTGTTCCCTTCCTCAGCCGGACAGAGACTGCTCAGTATCTAATACAAATCAAAGACTCATGTTAGTTGATAGAATTAAAACATATGTAAAGAATAACAAGATGGTTAAGTTCAGGCGCTTGTTGCTTTGTGCCGTATCCCCTTTCAGCGGTGGTGCTGTGCAGGCTGCTAGACTCTCACCAAGCGAATAATAAACAAACAGTCGTTTCTCCTGTTAAAGTTTGTTACTTCCCTACTTCAGGTTTTGCCAGACTCGGGACTCCCAACGCCGGAAACTTTAGCATATTGAGATGTGTAATTACTTGCTCGCTTTCATTACCACCACTAGAACACTATTAACAACTCCATCCGCAAGATCCGATCCTATCACCTATCCAGAGTGTTCCTTCCACTCCTTCAGGATCTAACTTGCGTTAAATAAAATATTTGACTTAAAATACTGTGATAAGCAATACAATTCACATGTTACATTGTTGTTTAAGAACTGTCTTCTGAACAAGAATCTTTATAAGGTGTTTTTTTTTCACTTATAATTTCTTCTGGAAATGGACTTCGCTGGGACGTGTGTTAAGGATGCCGAATGACTACAGTTGAACTAGGAGAGCCCTGTTCTTCCTCCAATCAGGGTCCCGAAGATGAGCAAGACCTCTCACAGCGTTCCTTCGAAGTAGAGGTTAGGGATTTGGACATGGTTTGACAGGAGGTCGTTAAAACCGCGGAAGATCGAGCGCGGTGGAGGGCTCTTGTTGCCTCCCTTAGCCCTTCAGAGGGGTCAAAAAGGGTGTTTTAATTGATGGATAGATTGAAAAAATAAATATGACGCTTCAAAACTCCATACATCCTTAAACAGAAACCGATGATTTTATTTAAACATACATAGGTACCTACTTTATTTCTACCTAATCAGACAATCCCACATTCTATTTCCGTATGAGATCATTTTCACACATTATTTTTTCGTAATTACTTCGGAAATCAAATTAAACTATGTGTTTAGAAGTCTTCTTTCGATGAAGTCGGCCGTCCAAAGCCAAAGCAATGAAAAAAAAAGTCTTTTTGGAAGCAGTCTTCCGACGTGTGCCTAAAAATCCATCAGCGTATTTCTCGTACTCTAACTTCTGAAATGTATATTGAATCATATGCTAACAATGCTAATCAGAATTAATAGGTATTTTTTCATGGCGGTATTTGCCCTAGACCAAATCCACTGTATCATCCCTTTTTGCTTTAGTTTTAAACGTCGATAGTACAAAGTCAAAGAAAGCAAACATATTATCTATGACATTAGTTTATTCGTATCTAAAATGCTCGAAAAAGCTGTCATACCAGCACGTCTTGTTGCACTCTGTATGGCTTAACTTCCCCGCAGTTTACTTTGATACCGTCGCCTCTAACTAATGTAACCTTTATCTCGGCTGGTGTGTATTACTGAAGACTAAACACTATCATCTCTCACAGTTCGGCATCCCAACAGAAACTTCTTACCTGTTATGCGTTTCAAATAAGTGTATAAAAATTACCGCATCTCTACCCAAAACCTTCATGTCTGTTCTCTTTTCAGTCTCAATGCCTTTGTTAGGCTACGCGTTTTCTTCAGCATAAATCATTCTAGGTATTTTACACAACTTCTTCTTCATCGTGTGCCGTATCAGGTCACCCCGACGTTGGCGATCACTTCGGCGAAAGTTTCTGTCTTGCGCTATCCGGATATTTTGATTTGCTTCCTGCGATGCGCAGACCTTACTTTTCTAAAGGTTGTTCGATTTGTGTTGTGACTGTCAACGATAGTGTGTTTTTTTGAGAAAACTAGTAATACCACAATTTTATATACTCTACTGTCTTATTAATAACTCAAGATTAAAATTTAAGTAAAGCTTAAGTCAGAAATTTTATCAATAAAAGATGCTTAGCCAGTGATGCATCTTAATCTAGACAAAAAGTTAAGCAATACCTTAAGCGACTGCAGGGGGTAGTTTAAAGTCTAGGCAGTGTGGATAACTCATGCGCATTGTGCCGCTTTCGCCAATTATTGACATACTACACTAGGTATATTTATATTATTATCTTTGATTTGACATATCTTAAATTTTAATCTTGTGTTATAAGACGGTTAATGTATTTCTAAAATAAAGAAACTAATTCGAATGAAAATACCACCACGATGCATTTGGGAAAACATGTTATACTACTCACATTATCTTGTAGCAGTTTAGGATAATTTCAATCTTTTGTAAATGCTAAAGGTTAACTACTTTATAAAATAAACATTTCAGACTGCAGTTATTTGCGATTGCTAGATAAAACACAACAAAAAAAAAACAACACTATAAAACTCCTGAAGCAATCCTAAATAATTACATATTGGATTTGCTTAGTTCGTTCCCTTAGTACGGTTTACTTTCTGTTGAAAATAAAAGTAGAATCTGATGACGAATTTTTCAAACTCCGATCTGTGGATATTTTTTTTCAGACAGTTTCATGTTTATTATAGGCAAATAGAGTTTCGATTCGAAACGTTAACGAAACAAACAACACGCTGACGAAATTCTAATTAAAATAAACTAAAACTAGTTGCATGTAAACATGAGATCCAACTGTCGATGGCCTGAGTCGGTATGCTCACTGTGTGAAACGATGTCGTCAATAAATTAAATTTTTACAAAAAATGTTAAGAAAAGTTTGAGATGTACTGCTATAATGTATGTACTTTTTATAAAAAAATTAATTATCTAGTTGATGTGTTTCGGCGTTTTTCGATATTTTTTTTAAAATTCTGAAATATAGGCATTGAAACTCGCAAATTTGTCATAAAAAAAAATATTTTTCTCTATAAAAAAGTTTGAGAAACCCTGGAACTTTTTCATTTAATTTGATTTGAGATATTGTGTTTTTCTATATACGTACACATTTTCAGGGTTCTAGCTTTTATAGTTTTCGGGATATATGAAAAAATTAAGTAAAAATTCAAAGGTTGATTACCCCTGACTGAAAGAATATTTCAAAATTCTGAGTATGCAAGTTTTGAAGGCTTAATGTATTCAATATTTTGTGAAATTTTAGGATCTGTGCATCAAGCGAATCATAAGTTATAAGGGGGGGGGGGGCGGACACACACACACAGACACACTAAATGTTCTCCTCCGAATCCTGAGTAAATCCATATATTATGGAACATATATGTTGCGAAGCCTCTAAGTTGGTGTTTTTTGTCGTCAAAGTTTGAAAAACCGTTTAAAATGTAGACCTGGCCATACAAATCTCACGTATCTTGGCTTGATACTGCCGATCTGTCTCGAGAAATAGTTTCTCTTGAACAAATCGACAGTTGGACAAGCGATCGTCCTTCTGGTGTTGGTTTTTCTTTTCCGAAACCGGTTTACCAAGATGAGTTTGTCTGTTTTTACTGGTTACCTATATGATATTTATATCTTTCTATAATATAAAAGAAAGTTGGGTTAGTGCGAACACTTATAACTCGAGATCGGCTGAACGGATTCTTCCGATGTTTTATTTATTGGTTTCTTCTCCGCTCCGGATTATAGAATAACTATGTATTTAAAAGTTGAAAATGCCTAAGAAATAATATAAAATAATATATTAAATTTAGTATGGAATGGATTTTCTGCGACGGCAACTCCGTCTAATTTTTGAATTTTTGTTCGAGCTTTCAGAAATAATTTTTAACATTCAAACACAACAGGTGTCCGCGGAAAATATTATATCGACGAATTTTGTCGTGACCAATCAGAGAGAAAGAGGGAGTGTCTACAAAACGATGTAGCCAATCGTGGAACGATCATGACACTCCTCCTTTCTCTCTGATTGGTCCAATCCTTATCCGAGCCGCCTTTTAAGATATCTTTTCAATAAGATTGCAATAAGACCGCTACGAGAATACGGCCGCTGGTTTGTGCTTATAAACAACCAGACAATATTTTGAAGTGGTTGGAAGAATTGTGGTATCAGTGCCTAGGTTTTCGTACGTAAAGCGTATCCATAACGTAGAAGTCGTGGACTCGAATCCCGGTGCTGACCATTTCTACGTTAATCACACAACCCTTTGGTTAGTGCGAAACATCTCAAAAGTGTATTTGTGTTCACATTGAGTGAACCCAGACTGTTTTTTTTAAATTACATTGCTTGTCGTCCTATAGATTTTGTTGCCAGTAGAAGCTTTTTTTTTGTAACGGAAAAGGATGTAAATAATCGTATTAAATTGTTATCCCAATATTTTATACGAAAATATTTATACGAGTAGTTCCGTTGTTGATATTGTCAAACAAAACAATTCATTATTAGTATTAATAATTATGAAGAATAAAACACAACTAGAGAATATGTAGTTAAACAGATTCAGTCTTCTATAATAACACGTAGAATGCGGGAGGTTCACGGGGGGTTCCCGATGGTCGTCCACTACCTCCCCGCTCTCACCCCCCAATCCACCGACCAACATTAAATTATTGTGTTTTGTATAAAGCGTTGTTGGAGATTCTCACCATGCTCAATTTATTTCAACGTTGCTTATTGTGTGTGTTTGTCCCGAGGCCATCGGACACTCTATACGTGCTCTCCGCTTTCCTAAATCAAACATTTTTATTTACACGATTGTCCCCTACGTGAATAGTGGAGGGGGTTTCGTTGTCGTCTCCGTGCGGTGTGGGAGAGTGGGACAGAGATACGTTCCTGAAGGTTTCAGCGCAAATCTGTTTAAATAAAATCCAAACTCCCTACGAAGATTTATCTTGGCGCTCTACTCTAGAGTTACGGTGTCCGGTCTCTCTTTAATTATGATGGGTTGTCGAAAAATTCCTGGCCAGAGTTCATGGACGTACATAAAAACACACTAGTTTTATCTTCGTTTATTCCACTTTTCTTCAATCTTTGTTTGAATTATTCTCATCTTATACTTTTCTTGAAACTATTATTCTGTTCTAGCTTTCCCTAAAGATGTGCCCTGTTTTAACCATGAATTTATGTTTATCAGATCGACGGCAATAGCCTTTTACATGTTACAAAAATAAAAATAACAATATTTTTTCAATCTAACAACACAGTAAATATGTATATATCAACAATTATTATATTTAATTGGAATTCGTATAAATACAAATTACCGATTTAACCAATATAATTCCAATCGATGCATCTGTTTTAAACAATGTTTACAGGTCACATTCTGACAACCGACACATTGACAGATGTCAAACGCTAATAACTTGCCGTTTCATAGAAACTGACAGTTGTTTTAATAGTTGTTACGATTAATAAAATGCGGAGGGATAATGTAATATGGTTAAAAACAGATGTATCGATTGAAATTACATTGGTTTTAAAGGTCCCTATAGAAATTCAAATGCAATGCTCATAGTTTTTCTGAACATTGCATTTGAATTCGTCTGTCGGGGAAGCTAGTTCTTGATACACAAAGCAGTGATTATTATTTTGCATTTCCTGTTTTACTTATATACGTACTTACAAAAATGGCTCTCTGAGAGTATTTTAACGAGCCGTGCTTTTAATCCAATGGCTGGGCCCGGTGGTCGTTTTGTAGTAAGAACATCCGCTCTTAAGCTCCCGTCTGATTTCCTCTCTTCCTTCACTATGCACAACATCATTTTAATCCTCTATCAATTATTCCCATTGATGTATGTAGCATGGTGGGGAAGGGTTGGGGATATTGGGGTAGGGGGTTTGGACCGTTTCAGGCACGATTACATGTCTCACCGGAATAATTTGTTACCTTCGTTATGTTGTTTGCACAAAGACGATAACACACAGTTGTACCGCTCGGGATTCTAAGCTTTAAGTTCTTCTCGGGCGTTTGTAAACAGCGGCGCGTGGGTAGGGGCGCCGAGACGGAGCCCGACGCCCTGCCTCGTGCCGGCGAAACACTTCCGTGGCTTAAGGTGTTACTGAGGAGGGATTCGCGAGTCTGTTTTTGCACCGTCGTTGCCTGTACGCGTATTTGTTACTGAATTTCAATTCTATTTCAGAATCATTATTATTGATTCCAGACAAAGTCATTTAAAGCCCCGATCTATATCCCGTTGTTTATTTTCCATAAAAAAATATTTGATCATAAGTAGGTGATGACGTAGGATGGAAATACAGAACCGTTATTTATAGTTTGCTATTTTCTACAAGAGAAGGTGTTTTCATGCACAATTTTCTGGAATATAATATTAGGTAATTGACTTAATGTACCTACTTGACATCGCTTCAAGTGTTCACTTCTCCGATTTGGGACGGGGTGTCCATTGGTTTTAGAAGCTGTATCTCGATAGGGAATTGAATCTCTTGTTCCAAATTTGCCACTTAAGCTAGGATGCTGAAATCAATGAATCTATCAAAACTCCCTTTGAACCCTACTTAGGGGCATAGGGAGGCAACAATCCCACACAAATTCCAACTCCCTCAGCTCTGCCTCGAAGGACCGAAACACGGTGTGAGAGGTTCGAGGTTCCACGTCTTCGAGACCCTGATTGGAGGAAAAACAGCACTTTTTCCTCGGCCAACTGTCCTTCGGCATCCTTAACACATGACTCAGCCATGTCTATCTTCTCTCCATAAAGGTGGAAATGATGGGCCTGCGCTGAGTGCGCTGGCGTATAGTGTCGTGCGTGATGCGGTGGTACCATCTTATACCCAAGATTCTCCTGATGCACTTCGTTTCAAATGCATACACTTTTTGTTCCTAGGCTTTTTCAGGTGCCACAGAAATCAGTATAGTAAAATATTTTTTAAGTACCAGTTCATGAAGAAAGTAATGGTAGGTACTTCTTAACTTCATTGTCCAAGGTGATGATGGTCAACCTCCGCTGTAAAAAACACACGATGTTATCTTGCATTCGTGAGGTTTCATTCTAACCAAAACCTTCATTGAAAATTTTGTAAACTTAAACGCTTTGTAAGAAAGTAAAACTGTCGTTATGTGACCTTTAGCGATTTGTGAATGTGAAAGGTCACGATACTTAACTCCTACCTCATTTTAAAACAATCATGTTGATTGGTTAAGTTTCCAAACTCACTTTCAATTTTATTGAAATGTTTCATAAACTTTTTACTCCAATAGTAATATGATTTAACTTGTTTTTCTCTTTGTTTTCAGGTAAGCAGCACAATTGATACATACAAAATGTTTAAATTGCTTTCGGTAAGTTTATTTTAAGAATTCTAGAAAAAAATATATCAGGTTATGCTTTAGTTTATATTTTAATTTCATCATACACTAATATTTTATACTTACGTAGTTTGTTGTTCTTTGACTATACTTTTTAGCAGTTGAGGTTTAACAAAAACAACCATTTTTATTCTATTTAAAAAAAAAACTCGCAGTATGACAGTGTTCCATATATTTTTTTTCTCGGACGATTAACTTTTTGACAGCGCTATAATACAACGCGATCATATTTGAAGACTGAAAATTTTCGAAGTTTTTTTACTAAGAATTAAATTTCTTGCACCCGTACTATCGAGTCATTCAAATTTCTTTTATTTTAATACAAAAATAAATTAAAATTTTATTTTTTTTTGTCGAAAGTTATAATGCCCCCCCCCCCTTCCCCCCAAATGTATCAGGGAGAGATTGTTATGACGATATTGTCTGTCTGAAAGGGACTTGGAAGGCTTAAACAATATTTCATGTACGCACTCTAGTCAAATACCTATTTGAGCACAGCGTTCCTGCGACTAAACCCTATTTGTTTTGGAAACAGTCTCCACCTCGATAGACGATAATATTTAGCAAAACTACGTGAGTTAACAGAGCTGAGAATATTATATTCGAGCGCGTACAGCTTAATGCGAGCTGTATATTTTAGTTTAGTCTTGTTCCTAAACTATACTCGTATGAAATACACAATCATAATATTTTATCATATCGATCGGAACTTAATGAAATATTTAGTGAAGAAGCCAATCGATTACTTGGTACATGCAAGTAACCGGCGTTAAAATCACAATATTACGTATTTTATTTAATACTTCGTATACTGTGGACAGATAAATAGTAATTCAGGGGTACTGGGGAGAGCTGACTGCAACAGAGAGTTGCTGAAAAATATTAAAGTCTGCAAGGTTTCATATCTTGGGCATATTATGCGGGGGTAAATGTATGTAATCCTCCACCTTATTTTGATGGGCAAGTTAAGCCACGGCTAGACTATGGGCCATGCTGGCCAAATAGAGGCTCTGGCCCATCATGGGCAAATAGTGTGGCCGCTCCACCAATGACCAATATCGCCAAATATTTGACATTGGCCGTTACTTGTTTACTTGTCGATCGAGTTCGCAAGTATTCACCAATATTGGAACAATGTTGACAGCTGTCATGTCTCTATGTTGTTATTTTCGTAATGTTTTGTACATTTATTTTATAATCCTGATAAAATAATGGAGGTTGACAATGATAATATCATATTATGGCATTAATTGCAGCATCCTATACAGTGATACATGCGGCATCTGCTTTTCTGTTATTAAAAATAACGAAAAACGTAAACGGCAAAGACGGTGGTTGATGATTTCTATAAACCACACGAGTAGGTATGTATGTAATGTACCCATGATTCTTGTTTTTTTTTATGAATATATTTTATTTTCATTTATGTAATAGTCCAAATCAACCTGTAAGAGCTAGGTAAACATATACCTATTGCAAAACAATAAACATCAATAAAAATTGAAGGTTAGGTTTAATAAAATTATGAATGTTTTTATTGTGTATATTTGTGAATTGGAAATTATATTAAAATATCCTTTTTGCCCAGGGAGATAAACTCTCTTGAAATTCCCCACTCAGATAGGAGTATACAGTAAATAATTGGAGATTATAATGTAAAATGATGAATAAAAGCAAGACTTAATCAATAAATCAGTGAAAGAAACATTGTGTAGCAGTCTAGCCTCGTGCCAGCTGTCAGAGTTGGGCCAATAGTGTAGCCAGGTGTACAAGTATATTTGACAAATGTTGCTACTTGCCAATGCTTGGCCAGAGCCACTATTTGGCCATCCTGGACCAGCATTGGCCATAGTGTAGCCGTAGCTTTAGATGGACACCGTGGACCAAGTAGAAGGAAGATCTCTTAGTTGCGCAATGTGCGTGATTGGACCGGAATAGGGCGAGTTCAGGAGCTGTTTCCTCCCCGTGAGTTACCAAATAGATTTTCTAGATATGACTTATTTCCTTAATTCTCTGGGGCGGGACAAGGTTTGACTGTCAGCTAGTAATTATTTTAGTTTTTCATAAAGGTAAAACTGGTTACTCACATTTTGAAAGCAAGTTTCTCATTATAAAAATGAAAAATAATAAACCATAAATTAAAGATTGTAGCGTAATTTTTTTTTAAAAGTAAGACACGTAGATTGAGAGAGAGAGAGAGGTTGAAAAAAATATTTATCTATGGCGCGAAGGCACGATAAAAATGTAAGTGGCCATAACTTATTTTGAATTTCGGCTATAAATTTGAATAAAATAACAGATGTGCCTACCGCGAAACACATCTCCGTACTACCAGCACCGTAACAAGAAGCTGCGTGAATGACAGCGTTTAAAAGTTAAGGGTTGCCAACCCTGTAGTTGACCGGGACTGTCCCGGAATCGAAAGAGCTGTCCCGAAACCCGGATGAATAGCTGCGTTTTCTCTCTGGAGGCTAAAACGTGATAAAATCTTACCATAATAATTCGGTTAAGTTTGGGATTAATGGAGTCTATTCATCCAACAACATATACAATAACGTAACACGCTTCATATGTGACGTATTTCCTATTACACCGCCATCTCTTGGATTTTTTAAAAAGTTACACAACTACAGAGGAGTTGTTTTTATTACAAACTAGCTGACCTGTCGAACGTCATCCTGCATCCGAATCGACAATAATTATTATTTTTACATAGTGCAATAAATTATTAGCTAAATTGAATTCAATTTTTATGTCTCAAACTGTATTTAATTCATGTAATACCTAAGTCAAAATATATATTTTTTATTCTGAGTTAGTCGAAATCGGGTGGTTCAGCTAGTAAATAATATTGATATTATACTTACTTACTTAAGTAATGTTCAGTTTTGCCTATGCATTGTACTTTGTCTCAAAGAATACTGTGTTCGTACTGCATACTGGAATGGCAAAGTCTGAAGTCCGGACACGAAAAGTAAAGTCAGTA
This sequence comes from Mystacides longicornis, assembly GCA_963576905.1. Taxonomy (NCBI): domain Eukaryota; kingdom Metazoa; phylum Arthropoda; class Insecta; order Trichoptera; family Leptoceridae; genus Mystacides; species Mystacides longicornis. Next base: position 30,293,986 of record OY756425.1, read on the forward strand.
AGTTGTGCTACGGCCGTTCTTCTCTTCGAGGAAAACAAAGCATTCACCTTAGGTCCCCAACTACGCAGTATTGGTCTTTCTAGGCTCCTCTTCCCGTTTGTTTCAGAAGATCTTGTTAAATTTTTGAGTGATCAATGATGATTCTGATAGATATTTAAATTCACATTTTTTTAGTCCCGGTAAAGTGCCACAACTATTTGACAACCCTTAAATTAGTGTATGAAAAATACAAAAACAATTATTTTTTAAAAAAAATATTTTTGAGGCAATTACATACGTGGTCCATAATATAGTTTTCTTCTTGTAACATATTCTATTATTCTTCGTACTTTTTTTATCTATCGAAAAGAAATAGATGAAATATCTTGGCTCTAAGAAAAGGTTGGAATGAAGGATGCGGATTAATTAAAACTGCTAGTTAAGTAATGATCGTTCGCCATTGTCCATTAGGACAGGCGCTCGAAGAAGAAGATTGAAAAGTTCGCCGGTTACCTCTTTTTTGGTGCGGGTTAGGGATGAGATGTATCCAGTAAGTTTAAACCTAGAGGAGACTTATAATAATTGTACCTGAGTCACGTCTCACAACCAACTAAAACATGTTTAAAAACATTTCGCCGTCGTAACTTTCACATTAAAATAAGGGTGTATAAATAGTGAGGGTATATAATATATGGGTGGACTCATACGCGCTCATAACGTCGCGAGAGCCGAATGTTATTGGATGTTAAATTATGCGGAGAGCTGCGGGAGAACTCGACAGGAATATCGATTACTCCAAGCAAGCAAACAAACAAACACAGACACACGGTTTACTCACTTCCTCCTCTCTGTTTGTTTTCATAAATTGTTTTTATTCTTATATTGTTGTTGGATCTCCCTAACATTTAGCAACCGAGACTAATTGTAAATTAAAAACAACACCTCTTCCTTGTATGGTGGCGTGTTTGGGAACAGTTCTGAAAATCTTCTCATCCATTCCATTTGCTACACCACGATTTTGTTCCCTGCAAACATCGTTTTTTTTTTGCTTTTTATTATCTCCTCTGATCTTCTTGCTTTGGTCTGGCCATGTGACCCGTATGAGCGATAATAGACTTACAAAAAATCTGCTTTATGGCGAACAAGAGGTTTAAGGATAATTTGCATACGGCGGTGAAGAGTGTTGATCTGCAGTCTGACTGTGAGAATGTCGCTGCGAATAGGGAAGAATGGAGAAGAGTCTTGGCGGAATCTCGAGGCACTGAGGCAATTAGCAGGCGCGAACTGAGCGGAGTTTCCCTGTCCGGAATGCGGAAGGATATGTCTGTCGCGGATTGGTCTTCATATATAACCACACCAGGTAGCACCAAAGATACAATATAGTATAACGATCTCTCTTTTTGTGTACCTACCTTATGCCCGTTTAACGGGCTATGGGCTTGATTGACATCTTCAGATTTTCATTGCGATGGGACTACAACCCATGTCAAATCTTGGCTTACAAATTATTCCCTCCAATTACTTCTGTCCCCTGCTGCAGCCTTCCAGCTGGAAATGTTCAATAACGTTTCCCAAATATGACAATTATGTACAGGTTTTGACACCAATCAACCATTCTCTGCCAAGTCTGGCTCTTTGAAGAACCCTAGTTCTACTAGACATGTCGGTACATGCTTCAAAGTGCATTAGTAACATTCATGATGAAACATTTCGAATTCTTCGAATCGGTTCGAATTGATTCTACTGGTTCTTTGTCAATATATCAGTGAAGTTTCATGTTGATTATTTTTGTTTACGTCTATGATAAAACAGACTTCAGTCCATTCTTTGATTCTCTTGTCATTACTAGTCATTACTTTTCTACTCTTTACTGTCTACCATAATCTTTTTTCTACCTTCTGAAATTCTCTTACTATGAATAACGTTCTTCATTCGTTCATTTTCCAATTGCAAACCGCTTTTATTTTTATTTAAAAGATAACATTCCAACCGGGGAAATTTTCGAAATCAGAACGCAATTATTAATTTTTCATATATTTCAAAAAATGGTGGGATTGCTACCGTCCGACTAATAAAGAATTCTTTTTGTGTAGTTTTTTTTTGTTCGTTATTATATGATTCTGTGCAAAGAGCTGTTGCTGTACAAACATGCACGGTTCGGCCATTTCACGCAGCCCAGCTTGTGATACATTGTGGGTACACCCCGCCGGTGGATACAAGGTATTTTAAATAAATTTTTCATCTGAAAAAATTACCACCCGAATGTGGAAGTGAGTTCACAGTCACTGTTATTTTACACTCTTCCTTTATAACGATCACAGTTTCTGTATTTTTATTTTACAAATTGATTTGATCCTCTTTTTTCTTGAACCGATGGTAATTTTAACTACTTAATTGTCTTTCATTTTGGTTCTCGTTATTCTAAATAGTGCTCTTGTGAAAGGTCTTTGATGTTAAAAAGACATACAAAAGATGTCTAAAGTTTTTAATTTTTAGGTTAGAGAAGCGGCTTAAAATCTGTTGACTTTATTTCAAATTTTTCGTTTTTAAAACCGTTTCCGTACTTGTTTAATCTTTATTGCTAAGAATCTTGGACCTTTAAAGAATAAGATACCCTTTATCTTCATCATTCATTATCGTCACCAAAAAGTTACATCATTCTAGGAAACCCGTTTCATTCCAACTTATGGTCCTAAAATGTCGGTAGATACAAAATTAAAAGTAGATTTTCCTTTCATCCTGCGATAAAAAGCCATTTCTCAAAATCCTACTGTGTTGTTTCATATCTTTGTTGACGGTAGTTAACTCTAGCATCCACAGGGACCGTTTGTAACCGCGGTTTCAGCCTGGGCCAACGTGACAGGATTCACCGCTTCTTCTTCTTATGGTCGCTCACAATCATCCGTTAGTGCGTGCAAGTCCTGTAGTCCTTCTTTAAATGCTTGCATGGGGCTCTCGTTTATCAGATGGTCGATTGTTTGTGTCATCCCACATGCGCATGCATAAATGATTCACCACTTGTAGATAGAGGGCCATGTTGAAATGCAGGTGGCCAAGAGGCATTAAATTTTCTTATGTTACGTGTATAATTTCCTTAGACCCCAGAAGTGTGTGTATTTGAATATATTTCCAGTTTGCCACTGCTCCCATCCACCGCTCCTCATGCAACTTACTCTACGTAGATTCTTTTGTCTAGAAGTTTTATTTTGGTCGCTTTTTTTTTGTTTTCCTTCGGGCTCCACGGTCCACACCTCCTCCTATTTCCCAGACCTGACGTCCCGCTACATTTGTGTGTATTATTTTAATGAATAAAGGAACATTTTGTTTCGTACTTAACACATACATTCACTCATATTTTATTCCAATAATTTTACCTGGGCACCGTTCTCTTCTGAACACTTTTTTTTATCATACATTGTTTAAAAACTTCGTATATGTTTACTTACGATGTTTTTCTATGCATACTTTTTCCTTTATTTTTTTTTTGCATCCATGCAAGCGTGCTAAATCTAAACTATATTCTAGTATTTTCCCTTTTAAACTCTTATAACGGAATTTTGGAAGCAAATCATTGCAATTTAATTGCGTTTTGTTGTATTCCTAGATTGCTGAGTGACATTTTTTCCTCTATTCTTTTTATTATTTGTAATCTTTTCTCCATCTATGCATCTGCCACTCCGTTTTGAAAATAAGGCAGTATTCCATACATTGGAAATTTTTTTGAAATTTTGTTTAGAATAACTTCCAAAAAGCACGTCGCATGTGCAAAAAGTAAAAAAAAATAAGATAATGAAAATGTAGACATCGCTCATCTAAAAAAAATAAAACACAATAACTCTTTACTACTAACTAATTTCTCCATTTTCGACCCGACTTAGGGGCATACGGAGGCAACCAGAGGCCTGCAACGCGCTCGTTAATGACCCATTCCCATACCATGTCCAAATCCCTCAACTCTGCTTTGCACAGAGTCTTTTTTGTATTCTGGACTGTGATAGAAGGAAGAACATCGCTCGTCTCGGTCAACTGTCATTCTGAATCCTAAATCCTAATTACATATCTAAAATAAAAAAAAAACTTTACTTAAGACTATTAGGTACATTAAATAATTGCGAATCCTAAATCCTAATTACATATCTAAAATAAAAAAAAAACTTTACTTAAGACTATTAGGTACATTTAATAATCGCGAATCCTAAATCCTAATTACATATCTAAAATAAAAAAAAAACTTTACTTAAGACTATTAGGTACATTTAATAATCGCGAATCCTAAATCCTAATTACATATCTAAAATAAAAAAAAAACTTTACTTAAGACTATTAGGTACATTTAATAATCGCCGTTAACTAGTTTTTAAGACTTAATTTCCCTCTCACAGATGGTTAAATAGTAGTTAATATTGAAAACATTCCATTCATAATTTTAGTCAATCAATTTGCAGCTAAAACTTATTTCTAAGGAAAGGATGATCACAAAAAAACTAAAAAAAAAACAGGTTTCATCGACTGCGGTCACTAATTAACCGATATTATTATATTATTATCACTTGCGTCGATTTCGGAAAATCCATTGGCTTTCGGATTCTATTTCCGCTGTGCATATTTTATAATGTTTTATTCATTCCAATACGGTTTCTATTTATTATGGTATCCCAATGCGAATTTTAAATCATTTTAAATGTTTTATTTATGCCTTTTAAAAAAGACTGATAGATTTGTTCGCAATAATTGATTGTTTATTTTTTTTCCATTTAAAAATCGTCCAACGTCAACTTTGATTTTAAATGAGTAAACAGCAATTTTTTACACAGTTAATTTTATATAAGTATTATTTTGTTACTAGCTTTTCCGACATACGTTGTCCTGTGGTTCTAGCCGAAGTGGCCCGTTAGTTATGTACAAAATGTGCACTGCACCCCCATAAAAAAATACATAATTAATTCGATTGAGTTAAGCTAATAAAATATCAACATTAAAATATTTCCAAAACATCTATATTTCATTCGTATTCAAAATCAGGCGGGAACAACGCGAGAATTATAATATGCGCGCGCAGACATTCTACTTCTATGTGCCCAATGTTGACTTTGTATGAAAATAATTTGAGTAAGTGGGATGGGCCACTGTAAGAGCGGCAATTACGTTTGCAAGAATGAGAGTGAACTACAATTATAATTTTGTTATGGCGTCGCGTCGCAGGAAAACGGTCCCATACAAACTTTAATATTATATTTTATACTATCCATTATGCATTTTTTTTTCAACTTTTTATTAGTTATTCTGTTATCCGGAGCGGAGATGAATCCAATAAATCAAACTTCAGAAGAATTAGAGATAAACATAATATGTAAAATCCACAAAATTCTTCACATGTCTTCTTCTTCGTGTGCCGTATCAGGCCACCCCGACGTTGGCGGTCACTTCGGCGAAAGCTCAACAACTCCGGAACAACTTGCCACGCTTCTTGTTCCCGTCCAGTCTCTAACATTTCGCAGCCAAGACAACTCTATGCCTTCTCCTAACCTTCTCCACATATAACAATATTTAAATCATCTATTTGTTGACGAAATCAGGTAGGGAAATCGCTTTTTTATAACGTCGGGTTAGAATTTGTTCAATTGTTTTGCAATAGATATGAAATTTTTGCTGTCTCATATTGAATAGGGCTGTTTGAATGTTATAGATTGTCTAAAATAAGGCATTTGAATTCTTTGACTACATATACTCTTTTATTTTGTTTTTTTTTAATTTATTTATTAATACTTTACTGTACATTGGTAGTATGAACACATAACAAAGACATCAAAGAATCAACATAAAGAGGGCGAGCTTACCACAACGAAGTTGCGGTATCTAACAACTAACCCAATTTATTTATTCTTTCTTTGTTTTTTTCGGACATAATACTATTCCTGGATCGTTCAACTGTCTTTTTATATTTTTATATTTTATTTGATTAATTTTATTTAATTCATTATCTAAGTTTTATGAGTCGTTAAGAAGGTATGCAACAGTATCAAATCTATCGGTCTTCCTAGCCTTGTAAATTGTGTTCAAACTGATTATATTTGTTACAAAGCGTTGCAATAATGTTTAAAATAAAGGGGACGACCTCCCAATAAATGTAGGAATAATCTATGAGACTTTCATGGCCGGCGTTATGACAAGTTGACCCTTTGTCACGCCCAGCTCTAGCTCCGGATCTAGAAGAGAGCTCAGGACCAGGAAGGACTCCCTCATCCCACCAGTCGCGAAGGAGTGACCATGATTCCCACAGGCCCACTAGGAATCTAAACGTTGGGCAGAATATCGACTACAAGACCACGGCCAAACAGCCCGGAAAACAAAGTGTCAACTTGTCAAATGTAGGGATAGTTAAGAGTCCACGTCACGGGAAAATAAGTAGCAGGAACTGAACAACAAAGAAGAAGAAATCATAAAAAGCAACTCAATTAAGAACTATTGCAAAATAATTACTGAAAGATTTTTATAGTATGCATATTATCGCTCTAATTAACCTAAGTATTCGTTTCATTTGCAATTTCATTTCATTTTGGAAAGAGGCTTTATTTTGACGGGTAGTTATTTGACTTTCCGAACGGAAGAATCGGCGGGTACAATGCTTGGTGCGGGCTCCCGATCTCTCCGGAAATTCGCCCCCGTTTTGCAAATTTGTTGCGTTGAATAAATAAGTCTGGCGACGATTAACCGATTATGGAGGAAGTCGATTCAATAGGATTCGGATTGGAACACGGACCGTTGCTTGTTTACCCACTAACCGATTCCAATTTTCCTCTTTTTCAGCTTTACACAAGCGTTGACTCGTTGTGTGTAAACATTAAACACACTGCAAAGATTTTTATCCGTTCCGGGCCTGTCTGGTTTGTTCTGATGACTTAATTTCAACAAATTAAACAATGATGGCTTTTTGCGCAAAATGAAATTTGATGATAACGGCTTAAATTGCTGCTATTTCTACTTCTAATGCTATTTCTTATTCGTCACTTAAGCTTTGATTCTTCTTCTCTATTCTCCGTTGTTTTATATTACGGACGCAAAGTAATCAGTTAACAATTGCGGTGTCAATTACAACTCGTTAGAGAACCACGCCATTTGGGTTATATAATTCGGCATCGTCCACTGTTACATGTGCTAAAATGAATAGTTTCATTCTTCTTCTTCTTCTTTGGGTGCCCTGTCAGGTCCCCACGACGTTGGCAACCACCTCTGCAAAAACTGCGCTGATCTAAAAAGTTCATCAACCTTTGATATTCCCGGTCCATTTCTGGATATTCCGCAGCCAGGACATCTGTTTTCTGCCCACTCCTCGCCTTCTCTCAATTTTTCCTTCTAATTCTAATAGCAATGTTTTTCCCCTCGCAGCACACGACCCATTGAAGAATGGCAGAGAGACTGGGACTCATGTGAAAACGGCAGATGGACACATCGCCTCATTGGGGACATTAAGCCCTGGTTGAACAGACAACATGGAATGGTGACGTTCAGAATGACGCAATGCCTGACAGGTCACGGTGTTTTTTCTGGCTACCTGAAACGAATAGGGAAGCTGACCACAGGACAATGCGTTTACTGTGGCGAGGAGGAAGACGACGCGGAACACACTCTATTTCGGTGCAAGAAATGGAATGCGGAAAGGTTGACTCTTGTGACAGAGATGGGGGGAGCCTTAGAGCCAGAAACCCTCGTGCAAAAGATGTGCCAGTCACTGGATCTCTGGAGGGCGGCAGAGGCCTTCATGGAGAAGGTTATGAAGGCAAAGGAAGATGACGAGCGAAGTGCTCAGCAGTAAAAAGTAGACAGCTTCGCATCTCTGGGTAGGCCTAATGGCAGGAACCGAGGTGTGAATGAAGATGGGGGGTTTTAGCCGGTAGGAGTCCGGCACTACCGGGTCCTTTGGGCCAGGTGTCCTACGACCCAAATATGATAGGTACCTTTTTCACTTTGATTTGCGGCAGCAATTCTGTCCTGGAGTTGGCTCTTTCTAAGACTTCTGTGTTACTAATCATGTCGGTCCACGGTATTCGAAGCTTTCTTCTGTTAAGCCACATTTCAATACCTCTAACCATTTAATGATTTTCACCTTGAGAATCCATGTTTCACATCCACAAAGAAGAGTTAACCAAACATAACATTTGAAGAGACGTTGTTGTAGTTTTAAATTTAAGTTATATCAACAAAAGAAGATTGGCATTTTAGAAGTTTCATTTGATGAAAAAATCGGCACACCGGATTCAATTTGTCCGATTAAATAGATCTCCAATGTAAACGGATCCCATTAATACCATCAGCTCGTTGGTCTCATATGGGCATTCGTTTTAAGTGCGGATTTTTACGATGTTCGCAACGCGCTATCATAAAAATTACAATTTCCAGCACTGCCGACACTTCGTTATTATACAATATTCTTGGTATTGTCATTCAGAATGGGAAGTTCGGTACCTTTTATTTATATTTTGATACACCCAATGTTTGATTCATCTAAGAAATGTAGTTCTGAGACTGTGGTATTTTCATTCAAATTTTTCTTCCAATTGCTCCATCAAGCTTTTCTAGCATATTTCGTGTGGACAAGATATTCACATTTGACAAAGAATGAGGACACAGATTTTTTTTTTTTTTTATTTATTTATTTTTAACAAACTTTGGTACAACTAATAGCATAATATAAACAACATATTTTATGATTAAACCAAAGATCCCACCAGGCTAAGCCTGTGTGTGGGTATACTAAACATAATTGGGATAAACACTTAATTTTGAATCGGGAAGAATAGGCAGAAAATAAATCATTTTTTAAGATAATATGGAGTCCAAAAATACGAATCGGATCTTCATATAGCCTTATGGGAAGGAAAACAGCATACTTCTGCCAAATGGTATTAAGCATCTTCTGATGAAAGTAAATCTTTATTAGACACCAAAGCACTTGCTTTGGCAGTACCATCTTATTCTATTTACATCGTTGCATTACAAGTGGATATATCATTCAAGGCCAGCATCTTGTCGATGTTGATGAAAATGAAACCTTAGCCTGTGTTTCTTGATATTTCAGAATTTTTAAGGAAGTAAATGGTGCAAATTCTAAAAATAAAACTAATCTGTATATTTGATATTTTCGAAATATTGCGATGCCAAAATTTTCGAAGCTTCAATTCCCGAAGCGGCTTTCCGATTTAATTTCCGACTAATCCCTCTTCTTTCTCCCCTCCGCCGCTGCGATGAGTAATTTTTTTTTTCGAATAATCGATAACATTATTTCTAAAGTTTTCCAATACTCCTTTTCTAATATCAGTATATACTGATTTTTTTTAAATGATTCTGTGCTCACTCAAAGTGAACACAAATACACTCTGACTCTTTCACAGTAAGCTACTTTAAGTTTGTGTCGCTTTTCTTTGGGGTTTCAAATGCAATCAATACGCTCTTTTCTGATTTATATTTCTTTATATTTTTCTAAATATTTGCTAGTTTCAATTTCAATATTGTATAATTTTGCTGAATTTACTGTGACTGTGCTGTGAATCAATTTATGTAATAAATACTATAAAAGTTTTCTCCTCTAGAATTCAATTCTATTCCTGCACGTGTTGATGTTATTTTTTATGAAGAACCTTTCTGAGAATCTAAGCATTGTGGTTTGTTGTTTAGACTTGACAGGCTTCTCTGTCGATTAGCTTGGATTTGGGTCGCTTGCCTAAATTGCTTAACGTGTTTTGTGAAGTCCGGAATCACAGGAAGATAAAATAAAAATAATAAGATTCATTTTGGTAAAAATTGTGTAATGTTATTGTTTAGATCCTTTTCAGATTTTTTGTACGCAATCTCAAGACCTCTGAATACATATGATTGTTTAAAAATTAAAGTTTGCTTTAATCTAAGCATTTTTCAAAAAATTTACGAAGCAGATTTTTTGAACAAACATTTCCGGGCGGAATTAGGATATACCTAAGTGAAACAACGTTCAACATGTAATTTAGTTGTAAGATAAAAATAAATACTGTATGAGTATTTTGTTAAAAAAATCTTTGTCCTTATTATTTTTACAATACCTATAATAGTTTCCCCGACATACCTACGTTGTCTTGTCCTGATATGAATATTAAATTCGAATTTGTATAATGATGATTGAATAACCTGTTTAAAATTTGAAACGTTAAAATTTGAAGGTTACCTATTTTCCTAAATAAATGAATCTGAGCTCACTCAAAATGAACACAAATACCTACACTATAATAAGCGTGTGTCGTGAAAGAGAAAGATGGGTGGCACCTGAGATCAAACCCACGACCCCCGCACGAAACAGTACGAAAGCCGGCGGCGTTGTCACCGCTGGGCTAACAACCACTTCTTCTTAATACTTTAAGTTTTCTTAAATTTTCTGATGTTCTGCGTAACTTTCTATTTTTTTCAGTCATAATAACCTTCTCCTAACAATAGCAAACACAGCAAAAAAAAATTAGCAAAATAATTGGTCCAGCCGTTCACGCGTGATGCGATGACTAAGGGAAAGAGGGCTCCATTTTTATATACTTATAGAGAAATATCTTGTACACGCGAATTTGAGTGCGTGCAGAAGAATGAAAGTTGTCGGCAATGCAATGGTACCGAGACGGATCCACAATGGCAGAGCTTACAAACCAAGATTTATAAACGCTCCGAATAATTCTCTGATCCTCGTGAAAGTTCAAACACGCAATGCCGTTTCGTGTTCTGAAATTTTCATTGTCTCTGCGACTCCATTGTTGTTCCGGCGAGTTTTGTATTGTATTGTCCGCGAGATTTATAAGGACGTCTTCTAGATTAGTAGGAATAAAGGTGCACGATCGTTGGGAAATATTTCCTTTTAATACTTACAGGCACGGAGATTTTCTCAAAATCAAAAGAAAAAAAACATTCAAATTTCTTTCACTGCATTTTAAATGTCATATATTATAAACGTCCTTTAATGTACAAAAGAAAACGGTATAAAATAGAACGAATGATTTTAACAAATTTAGTATCGCTTAGTTACGTATTAATATGAAGGTAGTTATGTAAGTGTAAGTCTCAAAACATTTTGTGAAAATGATTCCATACATACGAATCCGGCTTGAACGACCAACAAATGGCCCTTCGAGCCGGACTCGTATTTTTTATGAACCTTTGTTAACTTGTTCTTTTTTTTTTTATTTAATTTTTACGGATTGCTCACTCAAAACTAATCTTTATGTTAAATTTAGCATTATCGAATAATTTTATATTTTCCGAACCACAAGAGGACCCATCGATTATTTGAAAATATGGGTTAAAATGAAACGGAAGGTGAGCTTTATTTTTTGTGCCTTATAAAAGCGTTTATCATTTACGCCTGTCGATACTCTTGTTATAATAACCCCATTAACAAAAGCGGCGACATTGCCATATCATTCTGCAAACCGACACTCCATACATCTCTTCCCTCGTTACTCATTCTCTTCTCCAATGGCGGCCTACGTGTTATAAAACACATTACCATACGTAAGGTTTAATAACGTTCGCGCCACCAGTCAGGTTCGTTGTACGTATGTGTGTTTACGTTATTAAGGTAATTGTGTTTGCACGGTGTCATTTTCACGGTGATAAATTATTATTGCTTGTTTTTACACCGCGCCTCAACCGTACAGTCGCGGAATTTATTATTAATTTCATAATGCATATTAGGTTCGCGGTGCATGCTGAAAAGTCTGTTGGAGATAAATTTATCGAGACGTACATTCAATAAATTATATCGACACCAGACACGAGGCGACCGATTCGCAAAAAGGCGCCAATTTCGTAATAAATTATTTCAAAATTGATTGCGGTGATTAAAAACGAACTTAAAAGCTAAGATCGTTCTTACAGTCGAAGTCTTATATTACTTTTTCAAACTTTTTAAAATAAAATAATGAGTTGCAGTGGTTTTATTTTCCATAAAAATTATATTTGGGTACTTACTTAAGTGACATACAGCCGATTTAAATATCATGTCGATAGTTATCAGTTAGTTAAATGCTTTCGACAATGAACCATGCTTACTACTCCACCATTACCCGCGTTTCATTTACATAGAATTAGAACATAAGTAGAATTTCTATCTGTAAGCCCTGCGAATTGTCATTGATATTGTGAATTTTTAACGAATTTAGATAGGTTTATCAGATGATCAGAGCTCTTTGATGATCCTTTATGTGTTAGTACACTTTGCCTTCCAAATATAGCACGCATATTTCAAATCATTTTCGGCTATCTTATAATCCGAAAGCTGTAACTACACTAAATATTTATTTTGAAAATTTCCTTCGTCCTCAAATCAGATCGGCCTCAAACAAATCTTAATCGATTTCATCACTTCAATATGCATCTTTTGAAAAGAAAACACATTTTTGGCGCCATACAAAACATAAAACTATCAAAATTGGGCTATAGCAAACCATAGATGGTTGTTGAAACGGTTGATTACTGATTGCTGTAGAATTCATAGCTCGTGGTACTCCGAAAAAGTTATCAGAAAATTCGAAAAGTTCTATCTTAAATTTGTATATTGTTACAGAATTTTGATAAAAGATGGGAGAATGTCAGGTTATTGAAACAGCCCGTTAAACACTCAAGTCAATTATTATTTAGTTCCCCATACCAACCCCCTGACTGCTACCCTAAAGGGAAGATAATACAAATATGAAATGCGGCATCATGGTCGGCCGAAGAATAAACAGACTAATTGATTGAGAAGCGAAGTAATTTGTCAATGTCCATCTGTGTCGTCATTTGATGTAACATCACCGCCAGAGTCCTTTGTTAATCGCTCGGATTAGCTCCGACAGGAGTGCCGTATCCTACTTCTAGATTGTTTTGTTTGCAATCGATATAACTGCCATCATCCTTAATGAACTCCTAAACTGCTGCGACGACGGCTGTCTGATTTGTGTTGGTTTTCACGATTATGATTATGCAAAAGTATTAAGTATTTAAAGAAAGTTTTGTATGCTTTTTGAGATCGATTCGCAGATGTCCGTCCACCTTTTTGGTGGTCTGCCAGGGAGCGTCTTCTATGGGGTTACCCATTCAATACCGTGTGATGGAGTCATAGTATTACTACTCTCAGGCCGATTTACTTGTGCATGTTGGATATCCCCGTCTCATTTACTCGTCCCAACCTCTCGGTCTCGTATTCATAGGTAACTAGTAGTCTAAAGCTTAGGATGAGGGGAGAACAAGTGGGTAGGATACACGGGGGTCCGCATGTGCAAAGTTAAGGGCGGTTTGAGTATAATATGTTGATCTAATAAAAAATGCAGCACTCGCAACATTTATTGTGCGTTTCTGTATCTTTTTTTTCTGCCATTTAATTGATTGACCAACAAAGTTCTAAATGGTACGCCATAATATCAGGCACTCGAGTCTGGCATTTACCATCGTCAACAAAGGAATGATCGGGGGCAAACAACATAAAAGCCAACCCAAAGATAGTTGTTGTATGTATTGACCGGGTGATTGGGGACATGGACTGCAATTCTTACTAGAGAACGTAGACGTGGCTTGGAAAGAGTAAAGGAAGCAGGTGACTAACCTTAGGATTGCAACCAAAGAGAAGAATAATGAATTTACGCCATTATTTTCTAGTGCCTGTTCACTATATTATATAAAACCATGCCGACTTTGGCGATAAGATGAAAAAAATATACACAGCCGTAGGTACAGTAGAACATTATTCATCGAATAAGCAAATTTCCACGACAAATATAGAATTCGTTTTTATTTTCATAAGGATCTTTTACTACGTTATTAAAATAGATATAGACAGCACATTCTAAAATGGCGAAGCCGCTAGTTGTTAAGTCCATAATAGTGAAAATCAAACAAGGAGTGATACAGCCAATCAGTGTCAGTCATCAAGAGTATTGTTTAATAAGGGGAGGGAGGGGGTTTAAAAGTGTCATCGCACCGGCTGGGACGCCGAACACACACTCCACTATTATTGTTTTATCGACGCGTCCCGTCTCAATAATTTCGATGTGATCAATCAATAAAATTTTACTATTTAGTCGTTTTATGATCACAATCGGTTCTTAATTGGATCTTATTGATTCGATGTCTGGGCTATTAACGACGGTTGGGAATCGTAAAAATTACCCGGTGTCGTTTTAAGTGGATTCCGTTCAGGATTGTACGCTTTCATTTAGATTTTATACCACGTTTTCTATCAACCCGTTTTCTTCTTCATATGTGTGTTGGTCCAATTTACAGATGGGATCCATTTTTAACTTACTTAACTTTAACTAAGTGAAACGAAGCTCAGGATATGATGACTATTCGCAAGATTTTTATCTGACGACTAAAATATAGAACGGGGAATTAATTATTTATATCGTCTCTTAAAGGGTCTCTATTTTACATCACCACCTGCGGCTAATTTGCCATTTCTTTCCATAGCAACAGTTGTGTGAAGAAACTTCTGATAGGTATCACATGTTTCGTTGATAAATAAATTTCAGCTGTTATAGTAACTAATATCTATAGAAGAATGAATGACATTAATTTGCCATAGTAATTTTGGTTTTGATATTTGATATCATAATCTTCCTTCTTATTTTCAATTTTTGTTTTATGTTGAGAGAGTGTAGGTACGTGAGATAGTGTTTTCTTCAAATTCATCTTTATAACTTTTACTTCTTTAATGCACAAAGCAAAGAACTTCTCACTATCGATTCAATACAGAAACGTTTAAGCTATTTATCTATTAATTTATCGCCAGGGAATATCAACATTTTACTGCGAAAATCTATTAATTCGAACTCCCCTTCCACAGCCCATCTCACAAGAACGCGACCCGTTTATAAGAGACCCTGTTTCCGCGTCCATTTTCTAAATAATTTCATGACAACCTCCCATTATGTCTTACGTCATTATTTCGTGTATCTGTTTGTAATATTTTATTATGGCGCTGCTCGGAGTCGTGCTCTGAGCAATGTAAGCGATATTAATTCTTAATAACAATCCGATGTGGAGGTTTGGGTAAAGTTTGATCAATATTTTAAAGTAGGTCAATATAATGCCTAAAATTGTGCCCGTATTCACCAAAAATTTAAAGGCCATTCGTAATATTGCTTAGATAATGATACCGTTTTAGCGCGAATGTAACGCAACCCCGAATTTAACGCGACTTCGATTCGATGAAACTCATAAAGATTCATACTTAATTCATTTCATAATAAAATATGCGTAAAAGAGTTCAAATAATGCAAAAATCAATCAGGCAAGCCTTCATTTAGTTATACTATAAAAATACAGGTGAGGTTCATTTCGTTAACACGCAGAAACAAAGTTCCCTGGGTGTACTTACTACAGTATCGACTTGCGCTAAACCCCGAATTTAACGCAAGACGCTTTTTTGTTATATTCGGTCTAATACTCTATCCAACCATTGGATGAATGATGTTTATATAATATTATGTAGATTGTAGGTGTACGGTTTTGCTAATCAAAAGATAACTTATTTGAGCTGATGATTTAAGGTTTACATGTATGTGTATAAATGATTCTGTTTTTGTTATGGCCTGTACAGTGTACACATCTTAACACTCGCCGTATTGTAACCAATGTTTCATGCAACGTTACATTGGTACGTTACCGCGCAGACCCTTATATATTTTTAGCATTGTTGAATGTCCCATATACCTACTCAACTGTTGTTGAATAATAAATAATTATCGAATGAAATATTGGAGATTGTATGAGACAAAGTTCAATTTTTCCTAACGTTGTTTGAAATGTGGGTTCTAATGTTAAAAATGGAATAAACCTACTACTATGGACTGATCCAGGGCCGTCGCGTGGTTTTTAGGCGCCCAAGGCGAGGCTTTAATCAGCGCCCCCCCCCCCCCCCATAACTTGTAATTCTGTTTATTCCAGATTTAGTTCGGAAGGATGATACCCTAGCTCCGAAGTTGTCATCTGCGGCCCGAGCGACTACCAAAATCGATTTTTCATAAAAGTAAGTTAAATAGAAAACGGGGGTTATTTTTTTCAATTTACATGCGAGAAGATTTCAAAGTATTCTCGGAATGGATATGAAGGAAATGGCAGAAAAATCTGAAATAATTCGACCATTTTATACCTAGACTTTTTCAACTCCAATGCGCTTTTTCAAACGCCAATATATATCTTTTCAACAGCCCAACAAAAATTGTCGTTAGGTACCAGAAATTAAAATTTGCTTTGTTCGAAGCCAAAAAATTAGCATGGGAGGAACTTTGCGAAGGCCTAAACAGAGATGTTTTTGGGGACGCTTACAAAATTGCTAAGAAGAAACTACAAGTAGTCAACCCAAAATCCGAACTACCACTAAATGAAAAGATAAGTATATTTGAAAATCTGTTTATCACAGCTGGATGCGGAGATTTGATGACGATTGATGTGTCAGAATCCGAATACCTAGACATTAGAGTTACAAAAGAGGAAGTCTTGATGGCAGCAGCCAAAATAAAACCCGGAAAAGCTCCTGGTCCAGATGGTTTACCAGCAGAAGTTGTAAAGGAGATAGCAAGCAGAAACGCACAATACTTTGCTGATATTTTTGGCCGCTTGTTGAAAGATGGAAAGTTTCCGAAACAGTGGAAAACCTCAAAACTCGTACTCATAGATAAGCTGAAAAAGAGCCCAAATGAGGAAACAAAATATAGACCGATCTGCTTATTATGTAAATGTATTGGCTAAAATATGAGAGTATTATTAATACAAGACTTATATCGGAGATCGCAAGAAATGGGGACTTTAATCCACACCAATACGCGTTTCGGAAAGGAAAAACCACAATTGATGCAATACAACATATAATAAATATAGCAAAATAATCTAAATCTAAAGGTAAATGGAATGCCCTTATTCTTGTGGACGTTAGAAATGCTTTCAACTCAGCGGCTTGGCCGAATATCATATCTAGAATGGTAGATTGGGGAGTTTATAAATACCTGGTGAAAGTTATAGTAGACTATTTTACGGGCAGATCCGTCCAACTTGAAAGGAGTACTGTAATGGAAATCGGAGGAGGAGTTCCGCAGGGTTCGGTCCTCGGACCGACTCTGTGGAATATCCTGTATGATGACATAATGTCAATCCAGGTTCCGCGAGGTGTGCAGTTAATTTGTTACGCCGATGACTTAGCAATTTCGGTGGTAGAATCATGCCGAGAAAAAATGATAGAAAGGGCAAATGAGGCTATGTGCTCGGTCGCCGGTTGGATGAGGACTGAAAAATTGGATATTGCACCTGAAAAGACGGTTGCGATTGTTTTTAACAGACGAATTAAAACTGGACAGATTTCCTTCATGTGTGAGGGTGTCAATATAGTTCCAGAAAGTGAGGTAAAGTATTTGGGTGTCACAATCGACAAGAGTCTCCTTTTTACAGGACATATAAAAGCGGTCTGCGCAAAGGCTGAGAAAACAGTACAGGCTATGCGAATGTCCCTAGCCATGCAGTCAATTGTCATGTATGCTGAACCAGTATGGCAAAAAGCACTCAAAAGCGAATTAACAAGACAAGAATTGCGAGCGTACAAAGGTCCTTAGATCTGAGAGTATGCTCTGCATATAGGACGGTTTCTGGAGATGCCGCAGTGGTGCTTGCTGGCCTTGTGTCTCTGCACCTGCTGGCAGTAGAGAGAGCAAAATTATATGAAGAGAGGGTCTCTCCCTCTCTCTGATCGCCCGGAACTTAGAAAAGAAATAAGAAGAGACACAATGACAACCTGGCAACGGGAATGGGATGTCGGCGTAAGTGGTCGATGGACATGGCGACTTATAAAAAATATCGATCCGTGGATAAGTAGAAAACATGGGGAAGTCTCTTTTCGTATCACACAGTGCATGACGGGACATGGAGTCTTCGGGAAATACCTCCGAAAGATACAAAAGGCTCAGTCGGAGGAATGCGTATACTGCGGTGCAGGAGAAGATGACGCATAACATACCTTGTTCATGTGTCCAAAATGGGAGGAACAGAGACACGATGTGGCAAGGGATCTCCATCTGCCAAACTTCCCGACACCTGACACCCTGATTGACGAAATGCTGTCCAGGAAGGAAGCCTGGGAAAGAATAGGAGCCTTTATGGAGGATATCATGAAAACAAAGGAAGTCGACGAAACCCGCAGTCAAAGGGACCAAAGGAGATAATAATTAGACAATCTGCGACCGCGGTAGGCCTTAACGGCAGGAACGTGGCCGCAGTATAGGAGGGGGTTTTAGCTGGTAGGAGTCCGGCACTACCGCAAAGGTGTCCATGAGGATTTCCCCCTCACAAAAAAAAAAAGGTACCAGGGATAGGCTTTATGGTAGTTCATTGATATTTTGGAGACTATACTATTGACGCGCCTTTGCAATGCGCCGAATGCGCGCCAAGTGAATCGACACGCGTTATCATTGAGGGATAAGACATTGGGGGTCCATTTTCCTTGATGATTTTCTATCTACAAAACCATGCATAGTGATTCCGCAAGCTATTGAGGCAATACTTTTGCCTATTTAAAATAGTCAATAAGCAAAAATTCTTTCGAGTTCTAGAATAGGTACCTACTATCGTAAGGAGTTTTTCGACGAATTTCATGACTTTGACTGCAGATTTACATATTTACCCACTGACTCGCATTTTTTTCAGGAGCATAATAACAAAAATCAGTTTTCGTTCCCAGTAATAATGTGGTGAACAAAACACTTTTAGAATTTTCACAACAGAGCTCCATACTCTCCATAGAAAATTTAATTCGCGTTTGTTTTTCCGGTAGTGTGAGGATTCGTGGTATCCTTCCTTCACCAGACTTTTACGAGGTCCAAAAAGTCATGAACTATTCAGTGAATAATTGTCTTCGATTGGCTTTTCTTCATTTTTCAAAATTTAAACCATTTGTAGATTCTGTTTTTAATTAGGGAAATCCTCCTTTTTTAAAAGGGGGGAGGGGGAAAATATAAACTATTTTCAAACAATACAGTGGAGGTGGAGGGGGGGGGGGCGCTAACGCCCATAATGCGGTCCGCTGTGATACCTCACATTGTCCTATGTGAAAAGTGTGACGACCGCTGCTCTTAGGGTATCATCCTCCTTTAGAGCCACTCTATTATCCACCACCTATGGACCCGCCGTGTTTCGGGTTGGATAAAAGCTGATACCCGTCTTGCTTTTCGTCGTTGTTTCGGATAGTCAGGCTTGATCAGTAGCTATTTAAACAGATTCTAGTCTAGTTTCCCGTTGTTCAACAGACCAATATTAAGATAGGCTTGAGCAGATTGATTTCCTGTTGCTCGCTCGGTTACAATGAAAATCAAGGATGAAATGAAAATAAATTTTAGTTGGAGTTTTTTTAAGATTTAAATTTAAAAATTGATTAAACTTTTATTGAAAATATTGCACTTCTTTTGCTCTTCTCAGCTATGAAATCGCATGTGAATCCCTGGACTGTGCTACAAACAAAATAGAATTTGTTTTACCCACGGCGGCGCCCCTCGAATCGCGGCGCCCAAGGCGACCGCCTCGGTCGCCCCACCCACGCGACGGCCCTGGACTGATCGAAGACGAAGAAGTATCAATGATACGGGGAAGATAGCTGAAGTCTTGCAGCCTGTTTCCGGACGTTTAGAAATAAAAAAAAATCAACAAACCCACAAAATTCAATCAATCAATTTTAATTTTGATTACCGTTCTCAAGTGGTGAATATGTCATCTTCTCACTGCGGTCTGGACGCTATTTTAGAGGGAATTATTTAACACAACAGTGTGATAGCTCTCAACACTATAGAGTGGTTTTTGTTGGTTAAATTACTACATTGAATTTGCTCTCCTCTTATCTTTTTAGACACTAGTTAAATATAAACACCTATGATTTTGTATTCCAGAGACTTTTTTCTACTGAAAGTGTCCTGTATATATGCTGTGGAAATGAGATCACTGCGTAGGATATGCGGAAAGCGACTGATTGATAAGGTGAGGAATGATAATATTAGAAAGGAATGTGGAGTGGGTGTTAGCGTAGTGACTAGAATGAAAGTGAATAAATTAAGGTGGTTTGGGCATGTAGAGAGAATTAACGAGGAGAGAATGACTAAAAGGATATATAAATCTGAAAGAATGGGTGCAAGCAGACGAGGCCGACCTCGAATGACATGGTCCGACCATATCGGATCAGTCTTAGTGGAGGGCCAAGTCAGGAGCAAAAGGAATAGAAGAGCATGCATGCGGAATGTTATGCGTTTGGAAGAAGCGAAAGAGGTTTGTTTGGATAGGAAGGAATGGAAATCCGTACTCTCTGCCTACCCCCTTCGGGAAACCAAAACTTAATGATAAAGAAAATAATATGTAGATCGTTATCGCTGGCATCGAAAAGTAAAGAGTTTTTGAGACGCGTCTGCTACTACCGGCGGCGTCGCATTCGTGCATCTAAGTATAGCGCCTCTGCTTTCACTTTTTCTTGACAAAATGTTTTTTTCCCGGTAAAAAAATATATTTTCTTCTGCTTGTGCTGTATACGGTCTCCCCGAAAGTGTAAATTTCTTCTGCGAAGACCTCTTGGCGTCACCCGGATGAAAACTCCTCAACAATAATTTATAAATTTTATGTTATGAAAATTCTCTTGATAACATCTCCGCTAGAATGATAACATGCTCAAGATCGTTGACATGCCAAAAAATCATTAAGACTTTTTAGAAATATGCAATAGTCTCAGGTATTTTTTTGTTGTTTAGCCAACTCCAAGATGACCCGATAATAATTATTTCTGGATAAAAAATCTTAATTTCAGGATAAAAAAATAAATAAATCTTCCTTTGTCACGTGTATCATGCATTTTCAATAAAATTATGAGTAGGTACGTAGATCCCATAAAATTAACCAACCTGTTTCCTTAATTACTTTTGGATTGTGAATACCCCGTTGTTTCGGAAATAAACTTTGTACAGCGATACCTCTTGTTACGAGCTTAGTTCGTTTCGTTGCTCGTACTCAAAGCAAGTTTCTTCACTAAAACTAATCGAAATGCCATTAATCCGTTTCAGCCCTCAAAATGTTCATTGTTGTTTTAATTACGCATTTTTCATCATTATCAGCCCTCTCCATAGTTCCCTGTCGATAGCCACTCAATGCTACTGGTATCCAGTCACTTTTTTTATCATCAAACTCTCTTGTTTGTGGTTTCCCTAGGCTTTCGCTACGGGTTCTCAGTTGCCACTCAAGTTCTTTTTGTCATCCATTCATCTTTTAATCTGGCTACATTTCCAGCTGATGTATGCCAGATTTTGTAAACTTCTAACTTCTCTATCCATTGGTTGTGTAATCTGCATCGTAAGTATATGTGTAGTTTTTGAATGGTTATTTACGAAGGTGGCAGTTTCAAAACCAAATCTCAAAAATATCCTTTTCTTTAAAAGGTTTACGAATCTCTTGGACTAGAATGCTGGTCAGTTTTTCAATAGCAACCCACTTTAAACTTAGACAACGTGCAATTTCCGTTTCTTGGTTGACTTTTCCAAGTTTTATAATATATCGAATCTAAACACCCTTTTCACCCCATTTAGTGGCGCAGGGAGACCATAAGAGCTCCCCATTGCTGTGTATAATATGACCTCTCCCCACACCATGTACAAATTTCTCAGCTCTGCTTGGAAGGAGCGGAACACCTCGTCCTCGTTTTCGGGACCCTGATGGGAAGAAGAACAGGCTCTCCTTGGCCAACTGTCGTTCGGCATCCGTTACACAATTTTTTCCAGCCACGTCATTCATCTTTCCACAAGATAAAGGGCCCGCGCTGGATGGGCCGGCATATAGTGTAACTGAACTTAAGTAGTTCTGTTCAAGTTTTTGACATCTTCTCTTAATTTTCGTGACTTGCCACCTGTTTACTGATATTTACCGTTGGTTTGGCTCCTTAAATCCCATTTTTTTTTCAACTATCAAAGCAAACCATAATTCCTACAACTGCTTACACCTTTTGAAACCACGTACGCCAAGGCACTCGTATCTCAGAGTATCACTGTATTAAGGTTAGTATAGATTTATGTATTGTTTCACAAATGGATATTCCGTCGGTTCTCTCCGTAACGTCTGTCCCCGTCAAGCGTTGCGGCTTCCATTAAAATTCGAACGTCAACGTTTCAAACACATAATTAGGGGTTTGATCCACAGTTGTTTAAATTTTAATGCTCTCTAATAGCCAAGTTATAAAAGCATCCATAACTATTATTAATATCATGATATTATCATTGTTATGTCCTCTAATGAAATTCATTTGATAGGAGAGGAAATATAATTTGTTATTGAATATCTCAAAAATGAATTATTGTGAAAATAAATTAGTTGAATGCTATACGACAGGTTACCAACTTTATTATGCTTACCAAACTCATTTTATGTTCGATTAGGTAATACGGGTTTACGACCAGCTTCTACTGTTGTTTCGTAGACTGGTTTAGTGTGATCACTTTCCTTTAACAACTTTCGCCATTAGGTGGTCAAATCCCAAACTCATCATGTGTGTTTTCAACTTGTCAAACATGGTGACAAACCCAATGCCCCTTAGGGATTCGAACCAACGACCTTAGCTATACCGTGCCGAGACGCTTACCTTTAGGCCACCAACTGCGTTTACGAAATTGCCAAGATGCAATAGTTATTGAAATAGCGAAATGATGATACAAAATTGGACTTTTGGAGTATCTTTTTAAGCAACTAAAATTTTGTTCAGTAACCATTGCCAATAGATGGCCCTAGGACAGTGTTACGCAAACTTTTTGTGTTCAAGGTACACCTACCAAATCAAAAAAAATTCAGAGGTACACCAATGTTTTTTTTTTATATCGTCGGCTGACTGGAAAAACTCATTATTTGCATATTTTGACAAAACTGAGTTAGCCATACTAAATGAATCGCGTGAACGTCTTTGTCAGGAAAAAATCATTATCTTCATAAACCACACCATAACGGAGATATTTAGGAGAAAAAATCATTATTTGCATTATTTGAAAGAATGTTGGCAGGAAAAATTCATTATTATTATAATGAATTCTTCCAGTAAAAGATTCTCTTTGGCCGAGTACGCGGCGGCCGTCAGGAAAAAGTCATTATAACTATAATGAATTCTTCCTGGCGATCTTTTTCCATACGCTTTGTGGAACAGGTATAAACATGGCAGTTAGTGAGCTTTGTCTATTGTTTCTTTGGGACTCGCGCTGCTAGTTAGAGTATTTTTTGTGTTTCTTACTTATAATATCTATTGAATTTAAATTGTCAAAAGTTGTTTTTATAATTATAGAAATCAATCAAAAGTCCTTTTGAAAGTCTGATTTTTTTTATTTTATTTATTTATCCATTGCACTCGATATCTTTCCACACCAAGTCCAACTCCCTCAGCTCTGCCTCGAAGGAACGAAACACAAAAAGAGAGTCTTTCACGTCTTCGAGACCCTGATGGGAGGAAAAACAGCACTCTCCACGGCCAACTGTCATTCTGCATCCTTAACACATGTCCCAACAGCAATGTTCATCTCCTCTCCACAATGGTTTAAGTGATGGACCTGCGCTTGGTACGACGTCCGTGAAGCGGTGGTACCATCTTATACCCAAAATTCTCCTAAGGCAATCAAAGAAATACCAAGTACATTTTTTTTACGAAACTGACAAGGTCCTCTCTTCTACTCATTTTTTGCCTTAGAAATGTTTTAATTCAAAAGTGGCATCTCATGAGCTGAGCTCAAAGTCTCTTTTCATCACTTCGGGAGCCTCTTCAGCCGTAGATTTTATGTTGGATGTCAATGCCAATTATTCTTGCAGTAATCTTTAATGGACCAATATCTGGTGCCAATACCTATAGAAGCCGCTGTTACCTCCACCTGGCCACTTTATCCTACTAAAGCCAACTCTGACTGTGAGAAGTGTCCTTTAGCTCAAGAGCAAAAAACGAGCCATGGAGAGACAAATTCTTTGGGTGAGCTCACCTATCTACATAAAAATACAATGTTATTGGACAAGACATTTATCTAGGAAACAAAATCTCAGGTGGGTATCATGAACCTAACATGAAGGCTATGGACAAACGAAAGAAATCAGTTCGCATCAAAAATATGGATAAACAGATCCAATCTAGTTCTTCCTTTTTCATCACCCCACTAAGAGCCATCCGGAGGCAAGAAGAGCTCTCCACTATGCTCGGATTTGTGCAGTTTCAATGACCTCTTTCCAAGTCGTATTCAGATCCCTCAGCTCTGCCTTAAAAATGGAACATGGTATGAGAGGGACTTCCTCATCTTCAAAACCCTGATGTGAGGAAGAACAGCGCTCCCCTCGGCCAACTGTCATTCTGCATCCTTAAAACATATCCATCTCCTCTCCACAAAGGTGGACGTGATGGTACTGCGTTGGGTGCGCTGACCGAGAGCTTCAGAGATATTGCTGTTAGAAGACAAATAAAAAAGGATCTCTTTGGGGAAAGTCCATGGAAGAAGCTATGACACAGAAAGATCCTACAGATGGTAGGTATGTGCGATCTGAAGACCACGAACAAGCTAGAGTTGTAAAGAGCGACAGTAGAGAAATTACAGCACAGTGATGTATGACTGCTGATCTTAACGCCGTGGCCATTGTGTCAATAGCAGAAAATGGGAGCTCGTGGCAAAAACTGCTGCCCAGATAAACATTTACAAAATAAACATCGATGGTCAGCAGGTCTTCCGAGTGGATAAATACCTAACAACAAGCCTTACCCTCATAGTGACCTCGAGGGTGAGTTTCGCATAAATGCCGGTATGTCGGTCTTTAGTTAGATTACTAAAGCATGGAAGGTGTCAGTTTAAAAACTCATGGTAAAACTTAAGCTGTTTGACACTTATGTGTTATCGATACTTCTAAACTTGGTTTCTGGCACATGACCAATACTCATATACAAAATGCCTGCCCCGATAAACAGCTACCGATAACCATCGATGGTCACCAGGTCTCCCGGGTGGATAAATTTAAGTACCTGGGAACAACCATAACCACCACTGGTGACCTCGGGGCTGAGATCCCGATACGTATCGGAATGGCGAGTGGCGCCTTCAACAACATGACCAAAATATGGTAGGCGTCGGCCTCTTGTTGCCTCCCTATGCTCCTAAGTGGAGTTCAAAGGGAGTTTTGATTGATTTGATTTGATTAATTATAAAAAATCTATTTGACAAAAAAAATCTCAGTTGGGTGGGCGTAACTTATTGCCTTATTTATTTATTTAAATAGTCAACCAGCATCGTCTAATGCAAAACCTGGGCCCGTTCAAAGGCCAATCGTTGAGAGTAGGCCAACCTCGGGTAGAAATTTAGTAAAAACACACACAAAAAAAATATTCCGACCGGGAATCGAACCAGGGTCATAGACAACTAGGCTACTGAGTTCTGATCTATCGAAATAAATACTATAACGTATTCGTAAATTTTACAAAAAACATGGAATGTAACAATTATTACAGTTTGTTATGAGTTTTGCCACACAGGAATACCGTATTACAAAGGCCTTCTTGTTGGCAGGAAAAACTCATTATTTGCAAATTTGCATTTTTTTGGTTCAACTATATTACTTTTGGATATTTTGATATTACAAATAGATAGAACGCATACTTTTTTAAAATTGTTCAAAAAATCATGATAATCTATCCATAAATAAGAAAGTTATGAGAAATTATATGACCAAAAAACTTTGACAGCCGATATCTCTTAAATAGGTTCCGTGCAAATAATGAGTTTTTCCAGTCAGCCGACGATATATTTGCTCCCCCCCCCCCACATGAAACACGCCGTAACGGTTTTTTGTGCCCCCCACTCCCCGTTTCCTTTCCCTAAACACCTACATACACTAACTTAGCGCGAAAGCTTTCATTTTTTTCCAGGAGACGTTAAATATTAGAATTCCTGCCTTGCATTTTTCTGTTGAACTCATTTAAATGAGTGAATGTGTCCGGCAGATAAACAAGTTTTACCATCCATTCTTTTTTTTTTCACCACAGAAGACAAATCTGAATCACAAGCGTCTAAAAATATTTAGGTCTCAAATTTTCGCGGCACACCAGTGTGCCCACACCGTTTGTGGAACACTGCCCTAGGATATTACCAAATCCATTTTTGGCGGCGTTTTTTTATTTCCTATATATATGACTACATTCTAAATTCTTATGTCCCTTTCAAGACTCGAATCGAAAATATGTAAGCGCAAAACTCGTAGGTTTTTTGCGTCATATTTCATGACCATCCTTGGACTTATCGATATCCCAGTCGTCCGTTAACACGTCATTCCAAACAAAAATTTTCTCATTATTTTACGCAAACCGTGAGAAAAAAGTTACAGTCCTATTTGATAAAAATATATAAAATCAGAGTCGTTGATAAAAATTCAATACTCTCTCTCTCTCTCGCTGTATCCCTCAAGAGATGCGTAATCTGATTTATGCGTTATATTTTATTGCATTACTTGGAATATTGCCGGATAATGAGATTATAAAATACGTGATTTTTAAAAAAAAAAAATTCTTCTCCTCTCCTTTCTCTCCTCTGGGAGTTGATCTCGGGCAACATTTCTGTTTTTCCTTTTCACTTATCTTTTTTTTTCTTTGCTTCTTTTTCTTCTTCCAATAATAATTATTCTTCTTCCTTCCTACGATGGCGTCGAGATAATATTATATTCGACTGTAAATAATTATTCCACGAAGTACAATAATTATTGTTGTAACGATTTCTCTCATTTCAAAATTTTAAACCCCCTCAAATATAAATAATTACGATTCCATTTTTTTTTATCGTTAATTCTATAGACTTCCAGGAAGTACTGTAAATTAATAAGCCCATTTTCGAAAATTGCGTGGATTTTTTTTTTAAACTAACATAATTAAATAGGTACCTAGGTATATAAACAGTGTGACGGCTTCACTGCCAATAAAAAAAATCTCAGATTTTTTTAAAATAATAAAATAATAATTAAATAAGTTTCGCTGTTGTTTTTAAATCTTTTTTTTTACTAAATGTTTTTTTTACCAACATCTTTTATATTAGTGAAATTGAGTAAGTATGGTCGTCACTATACGGGAATTTTGTATGGGTTGCGGAGCTTTCCGAAGTATTCTGGAAGATCGCTATACACGTTTCAATACATAACTTTCTTACTTCTCGTCAGCATAAATGTCATGGAAACATAGAATAGGGGTAACAGATGTGCATTTTTCACGTTTATTTTACTTTAAAGGTTTAATATCAACAATTGTTTGTTTAGTTAAAAGTTAAAACTGAATACAAATCGAATACTTGTTGAACACTTTCTTACAAAAGGAACAATAGTTTCATTTTCGCAATTTAATGTCACTCTTTTGTTTGTTTAGTTGAAACTGATTACAAATCGAATACTTATTTGTTGGACATTTTCTAACAATAGTTTCATTTTCGCAATTTAATATTAATCATCATTTTTTTTTGTTTAATTAAAACTGAATACAAATCGAATACTAGTTGGACATTTTCTTACAACAGGAACAATAGTTTCATTTTCGCCAAAGATCCTCTGGCGATGAGTTGAGAATTCAACCAAAAGTGCCACCCTATTTTTGACATCAGTTAACTTCAAAAGCTAAGGCCTTAGCCATCATCATCTTCAGCGGCAAATCCGGAATAGGTTTTGTCACTGGCTGCCTCATTCCAGTCATGCTGCCCCAGAGCCTTAGAGTCTGCAATACTGATATTCAACCATCATAGTAGTTTTGCTCTTCCGATACTTCTTCTACCAGTTGCGTTATTATAGCTCCAGATCCTCCATGTGGAGCATGTCACATATCTTGCCAGTGCAGTATGCTAATCTTCATGAACCTGACTACGCCGATGAATCAGTAGATTAAAGAATTCCTTGATGTGTCTTTAAACCCACGCTGAACTATGATTGATAGTTGCAAATATTTTGTGTTGGATTTTTCTTTCAAAGACATCTAGTCTATTTTCAGCCTATATTATAGTCATATCCTGGCGCCAAATACATGACAGGGGTCGCAGTCTTTAAATTTGTTTGCTCTCTTGTTCTCAATAATTTCCAACTATTATTTTTTCTGTATTTCGTTTATTATTAAATATCTACTTGTTGTATACATGAGACTTTTCGAGATGTTGAACATGTTGAGAATTCTCATGATTAGGAGTTTCGGACACTTAAACATTAACGATATGCGCATACAATAACTTTGTTTTTTCTCTTTGTTTTCAGGTAAGCATCACATCTGATACATCCAAAATGTTATATTCTCTTTCGGTAAGTTTATTTTAAGAACGCTATTCGTCGGATAAGCGCGAAATAAGCGAATCTTCCACAACAGCATCCCTAATGGAATGTCAAACCTAAGCAAGTATAACAAATTGAAAAACTAATATAGTTCTCAATAATTTCCAACTTTTATCTCTATATTTCATTAATATTTATTAAATATTTACTTGTTACATACATGAGTTTTTCGACATGTTGAACATGTTGAGAATTCTCGTGATTAGGAGTTTCGGAGACTTAACAATCACCTAATGGCGATCACACTAAGCCAGCCTTCGAAATAACATTAGATGACGGTCGTTAGTAGTGGTTTATTCCATTTAAAAATCGAACATCAGTAATGAGTTTTTAGAGTCAATAGTGTTACATACTATTAACTGTACCCTTATTCCGAATATTACTTTATTCTCACTTCCAGATTTTACGTCCACGTCCATGTTTCACTCCCATATATCATGGATGGTATCAGGATTGCATGCACTGTGCATCAACTGTATATCTTAATATAAAGCTCGTAAATGTGTCTTCAGAGCTACGTTTAACCATCATTTATAGGTCCAAATATTTTGTGATGGGTGTTTCTTTTAAATACATCCAGTATTATCTATTTTCAGTATGTATTAAACATACATTAAGTATGTGGAACACATTATGACCGCTCATAATAATGTCTTCAGATTTTTCGGACAGAAGACGCGAGCACAGCAAACTGTTAGTTAGACCGAAGCAATAGCTCCGATTAACTGAGAAAACCAAAGATTTATCTGACCAAATTTCAAAATATTATGTACTAATTCACCATTGACAGAATTTCAACTCTTGTTTAAAATCACCAAAATGCGTGTAAAGTCAATTATTTTTTCACATTATTTCTTGATTTTTTGCTTCTTGTAATAAATTAATAATCTATAAACTTTTTGTCGAGGTACTGTACATTTTATTCACGAACAATTTTTAGACATGTATATAAACGAAACGTGTTCATTTTAATAATTAATGATTGAATGTTTATAAATCATATATTTAAATGAGATATTTCATCTCCGCTGTTTTATTAATGTCTGATCATTTATAAAAAACTTATATTTCTAAATACATTATTCATATAATATAAGCTCGCCATATACTCGTAATTATTGTGTATTTTCTGCCAGCAGGAATATAATTACTTATTCCCGAAATTATATCTGCCCTGTATAGTACTGAGGCATGAAAATATTGAAACTTATTGGTAGGTAGATATTATAAGAAGATCATTTTGAAAAATGCAAAGGTTTTTCTTTCTGAATGCTGTCAAACCTAAAGATATCTTGTCATGGTCTTCAAGAAAGTAGGTGGCTGTTAGCACACCTCCGCCGCGAATCACGGAACACGAAACTGCAGAAAGCGAAATCGCAGGTAGTGTTAGTACACTAGCGGGTAAACGAGTAGCGAAAGAGAAAAATACACATAAGTAAGTATTCTATGGTTATGTTTTGTTGGGAAATATAAATAATTAAAACCACAATATTATTTCACATTTCATATGTATATATTTTTAAATATTACAACATCAACAACGTTTTTACTTACAATTTAGAAAATATGCACATCCAACTCCTGCAAACCATCCCATAACAAAACGCAATTAACGTTTCCATCTTTGATTTCTATGGAAAACATGACGTTCGCTTCAATTTCGCTCCAAAATTCTGTCGATTTTGACAACTTCAAAAGCGGGCGGAATGCGAAACACACGGATCCGCGAAATATCAGGCGGAGATGTGAATACAATTTGAAGTAATCTATGGCGAAACACCGCAAGAGAGAGATGAATGTATAGAAAACAGTACGGGATTGAGCATGCTGTCTCACTCTCAACATGGCGCGCAGAAACTGACAGATGTGACCGTCGTCGCTTCGGCTAATCCGCAGCGGAGGTGTGCTAACGGGGGGTACCTTTTACAAGGCTCATGATATTTTTTTTTCACAACTAGATATGGTTTTATGATGTTTATTAATATTTAAAAGAATCTGAGCTCACCCAAAGTGAACAAAAATACACATTCGTCATCTTTCACATAAAGCAAAGTTTGTGTTGTGAAATTATTATGAAATGTCCGGAACTGGGATAAAAATCCACGACTTTCAGTACGCTGTTCGTACGAAATCCGTCGACTGATACAACGAGGCTGCCAACCATTTCTTAATTTATGTATTCAGTTTATATACCTCATCGCCAAAACTAGAATCTCAGAAAAAATGGGCACATCACACATATTTTCGCATCTATGATTATTTATTTCTTTATTCATTTAAACAAAATTATAACAATGTGTACAATATTCTTTAAAAATAATACATGTATTTAAAAATACACGTTATTTTTCTCCCAATAAATTATTGTTTCATATTATTTTATGATAAAGATCTTGAAGCTTCTTGATACTGTCCTGTAACATTGGGAAGGTTTACCAGAACGAAAATCGGCGTCCGATTCGCTGGGCAACCGAATGTAGCATACCGTTCAAACTTATGCTGCGTGCGGGAGACACCATTTAATTATTGTAGCATCCATGTGGGAGATATCTGTCATTGGAGTACTGGAGATTCTATATTTTTTCTTTCATAATTTTTCTATGTGTGTTACTTCGTGTTTTGTTTATGTCTCTAATAAAATAATTAATATGTAGGTTAGTAGTAGTTAGGTAATTTATTCGATAAGTCGATAGTAGGTAAATCAAAAATTTATAAACAAATAAATATTAATTTTATTAATGTACAAAATATTCACATCTGCAATACTTTTACAGTATTAACATTATGTATACAGTAGCAAGCTCCCGTGTTTTGATCCCTGAAGAGTTCCAGTCCAAAGACGTGGAACTTCATTTTTGCAAAACGTCCATTAACCCTGGAAATTCTCCAGAGAGTTTCCTCTCCCTCCATCCAGCCCGGCGCACAGACAAACAGACGGTTCTTTGATGACGAAGACATTTTACTAAGATTGCCCAAATGGGAATTGTCGCAAATCACCCTTTCAAAGACACGTCGCAAAAACGTCTTGTCGCTCGCAAACGACGAGTTTATCGCCCACATATTAAAATAATGAACTTTTTTACATAACTTCTTCACGGTTCTTGCACTTTTTTTAAGTGAATTATAAAGCATCACGTTTTAGTCAAAAAATTGAGTTATTCAAAGCACCTAGGGACTTTTTTTTTCGAAACTAGCTTTCCCGACAGACGTTGTCCTGCGGTCCTTACGACGTATATTGATTTCAAATTTGTAATTTATACAAGAATACGTTAAAAAAATATTTCTGAAAACTCGAAAGAAATTCTATCAAAAATCTGCGTACCAATCAATGTTTTGAAACTCAATGGTAAATAGAAATTGTGTTATGGGATTTTTTTGCAGATGGCGTTGTTGTCAGTAAATCCGTTCCATACTAACTTTAATATTATATTATTTATATTATTTGCTATCGATTTTTATTACTTATCCTTTTATCCGGAGCGGAGAAGAATCCAATGAATCAAACATTGAAAGAATCTGTTCAGCCGATCTCGAGTTATTAATGTTCGCACTAATCCGACTTTCATTTATATTAGAGATAAATAGCATCAAAACAAGCTGACACGTTGTTAAGTGATTTGTGTATGTTCTCTTTACTATTGAGTTGCCGCGTTTAGTTCAATTTTTTTTTCTTTTTTTTCGCCACTGTGGGCAGCATTTGACAAACAGAGTACGCTCTCCTTCACTTGTAGCATGCTGCGCACGTGAAGAATTGAAAAAAAACCTCCTTCTTTTATTTTTTAAGTTATCACTCCGCACTTGATTACTAATCAGTTGCTGTATAAATTTGTGGTATACTAATGCCCCTACCACACGCTCCGTCTTACCTGTGGTCTTGCCTGCGCAAGCCTGGCTTGTCAGGTAAGACGGAGCGTGTGGTTGGTATAAAACAGTACACCGCACGCTCCGTCTTACCTGACAAGCCAGGCTTGCGCAGGCAAGACCACAGGTAAGACGGAGCGTGTGGTAGGGGCATAAGTGTGAACGATTCTTGAGGCTCATCGCTTACAGCGTCGAAATGGTTAAAATAATTGTTAAGTTTGTGTGCTCTACAATACATAAGTCATTTTTAATGATAAGGCGGTAGAATTTTACATAAACAAATACTATTGATATTTTGTAAGGTTTGTGTATTTACGTAGTGAAAGTGCATTATAATGAATTTAAAGTTAACATTAATTCAATAAAATATCGTGAAAGTGCAACTGTGTTTGTTTAAATTCAAAATACTATTGAATTATTTTGGTCAAAATTTCGAGGGATGCCCTTTTAAGCAGTCCATCATCTTACATCTGAGGGTGAAGTAACTTAAAAGAGAGAATGTATGAAAGAAGCACTCGGACTGATATACGGTAATACAATATTCATGAAATGGAAGAATGGCGGGTCTCCTTCTGTGTTCGTCCTTTCTTTGACTCCAAATTATGGGAATTATGCACACGGACAGACTTGTATGATATGATCTTCTGAGTTTTCTTTACAAAAATAATATTTCTGTATTATTTCCCTACATTTAGTATTATAGTAGTTTGTGTTCGTCGTATGATTCAGAATGCATAACTTTGTGCTCCTTTTAATATTTCATGCGCAGTTGCAGCTTGCAGCACTGGGTCTATAAGACACAAATAATGTCAGTTATTATTTAGCTCTTCCACCTATGTATTCAAGTTTAATTTTATTAAAACGACAGATAAGTGTATCTTGTAAGGTTCATGTATTTATGCAGTGAATGTACAATATGATGGGTCTTATGACAATACAGTTTCGCTTTGAAATTAATATTTTTCTAATTTTCACTTACGTCTAACCAACGTAACCAATAAAATTTGTCAGTAAATGACTCAAATACAAATTTCTATCTAATTGTTTGATTATTGATTCAAATGAATGACGATATTTTACTCATAGTATATGGAATATTCAACGCGAGTCTTGATTTCGGATAAAAAAAATATATTTCGCTGAAATTAATTTTCTCGACGTTTTCGAGGGTGTAGATTCCAAAAATGCAAATATTTTTTTTTTTAATTTCCGCGTAACCGTACCCGTACGCCAAAAATATGTGCGCACCCATAACTCATAGTAATTCTTATATGATTTGATTGAAATTGGTAGAACGGTTAGCCCCTCGATGTAGATGAGTCAGTAAAATGTTGAGATCTGTACCTTCAGGGGAACCCTCTTAAAGTATCCAAAGAAAATTGCACTTGTTCTAGAAAACAGGCTAAAAAAGAAAAAAAAATTCTTCGATTTTCATAAAATTTGGTATACAGGTTGGGTCTTATGCTCCTACACAAGCACGTAAAATTTGAACTACAGTGGGCCCCCCTTAAAGTACCGATTAATATTGAACATTTAGTTCTAAAGCAGATAATAAAAAGCTCCAATAGTCGATATCATTTTAAAGTTTCTATAGGCAATAATTCCAAGGATAAATTGATTTTAATCGTAAAATTATGAATTTTTATTCAAAGATATGTTTTACACGAAAAGGCTGTTATAATATACTATGAGTTCTGGGCTATCCTAGGTTAGCAGCTTATTTCCTTCGTATTCAAATATCGTTTTCTTTATTCTTAGGTTCAAATCCCGTTACTGACCATTTCCATTTTGCTGAGTGTGAAAGATGTTAACGTGTATTTGTGTTCACTTTAGTGAGCAAGATTCATTAATTTCAATAAAAAATTATTGTGTAGTTTTAATGAAAATTTTTGAACTATTAAGTAGATGGCTACTGTTCAGTCTTAAACGCCTTGATTGGTTGGATAATCTCCTTTTACCTTTATCTTTCAGCCTTCTTCTTGTGTCCAGAATTGAACAAAGGCCTCCCTCTTGGACTTCCATACATCTCTGTCGGACGCCACCCTCTTCCAGTGCAGGCCCGCTACTCTTTTAACGTCGTCGGACCATCTTGTCTGGGGT
The DNA here is from genome assembly GCA_963576905.1 of Mystacides longicornis. Taxonomy (NCBI): domain Eukaryota; kingdom Metazoa; phylum Arthropoda; class Insecta; order Trichoptera; family Leptoceridae; genus Mystacides; species Mystacides longicornis. The sequence goes on from OY756425.1 coordinate 30,328,270, forward strand.
CTACCCACGCTTCTGCGCCCTGTTCTAGGCCTCCAGTCCAGCACTTTCTTCGTCCACCTGCCATCAGACATACGCGCCACATGACCTGCCCAGCTCCACTTCTGCTCTGCGATTCTTTGGGTCACATCTGTTACCTTGGTCTTTTCCCTAATCCATGCATTCGTTTTTCGGTCCCTAAGTGTAATATTTAACATTCTTCTCTCCATTGCTCTTTGAGTAACACGAAGTTTGTGCATGATTCTTTTCGTTAGAGCGGATGTCTCGAACCCATAGGAGAGCACCGGGAGTACACATGCATCGAATGTTTTCTTCTTCAGATGGATGGGAATGTTTGGGGATTTTAGGACATTTGACAACTTTCCAAATGCGGCCCATCCTAAAGCTCTTCGTCTTTCCAGTTCGGCTTCCATGTTATCCCTTCCCAATTTAACAGTGTGACCCAGGTAGACATAGGACTCAACCCTTGATATATTTTGACCTCCAATTGCAATCGGTTGGGATAGATTTGTGTTAGACATGATTTTGGTTTTACTCATGTTCATTTTTAATCCCACTTTACCGCATTCATTTTTGAGGTCAGCCAACATCATAGTAATTTCTTCTTCTGTGTTGGCGAAGAGCACAATGTCATCTGCGAACCTCAGGTTTATATCTCCAAATAGCCTAAATTGGATTCCATTCGTGGGCTGCACGGCATTATTCAGCGGTGTGTTAAAAAATACCCACTTGAATAAATTTGATAGGACGGTTTCGAGTTTTATCTTCTTTAAAGCACATACATATTGCAGCTCAGGTGCATCTTGCGCTCAAACAACGACCCGCTGACACATTTTTACGATCATCTGTTTTCCGAGACTCGGTACGCGTCTGGGCCCCGCAAGAGACATTAAGACGGCGATTAAAGTAATGTTTGCCCATTTTAAAGGGTAGGTACTTCGGAGCGCTGGAAACTTGTGAGAAGAAATAGTGACAAATTATCAGATAACTACTTCGGTTTACAAAGAATTTTGTGATGCTCTCTTAGTGCAATACTTCGTACTATGAATCCTTGTCTTTTTATTCAATAATTGAAGTGTTTATACATGATTAATCATGTAATGAAAATGGATATAGTCATATCCTGGCATATAACAAAAATGGATATAGTCATATCCTGGCGCCAAATTCATGACAGCAGTCGCAGTCTTTAAATTTGGTTGCTCTCATGTTCTCAACAATATCCAACTTTTATCTCTATTTTTCATTTTATTATTAAATTTCTACTTGTTGCATACATGAGATTTTTCGACATGTTGAACATGTTGAGAATTTTCATGATTAGGAGTTTCGGAGACAAACATTACCACCTAATGGCGAACGTTGTTAAGGTAAAGTGATAACACTAAGCCAGCCTTCGAATTAACAGTAGAAGACGGTCGTAAGCCCGTAGTGGTTTGTTCCATTTAAAAATCGAACATTAGTAATGAATTGTTAGAGTCATTAGTTGTTATTTTTTCTTTATGTAATGAAAGTTCATTTTAACATATTGCAGAAAGTTCATTTTAACAGACAGCTGGAGCTCATATTATAATTTATCGTGAAAGTGCAACTACGTCGTTTTAATCTGTTGATATGCCTCATTAGAGGGTTATTCCAGAGATATACGGCTTTCTTACGAAGAACCTTTGCATTTTGTACCTTTGGCTAATCACCCACAAGAATTTCACTAAACTACATAACAAATGTGTATTCAAATCGTGTTATTGCGCATCTTAACTTTATACTTAGTCTCTAATCTTACATTCCCTTTCTACGTTATAACTTGCTATGTGACAGACACCTGTTATTGAAAAACTGGACATCTATCATCCCTATGAGGAACCTGTGTGATTAAATCATTTTTGGTTCGAAATATTAGTATTTTTACCCAACAGGCAGACGGTAAGGACTTCCATCCATTTCCTATTCCTGTTACTCCTGACTTTGCCCTTACGGCACGGCACCTTATTATTTTTCAGATTTATATACCTAGATCCTTTTTGTCCTTCTTTCTTTATCCATTCACTCCACATACCTTTCTAATATCATCATACCTAACCTTATCAATCAGTCTCTTTCCGCATATCCTGCGTAAAGATCTCATTTGTACAGCATTTATACCAACCGATTCTATCCAATTTGTGAACCTCGAAAAGTCAAAATTCTGCCGTGATCAAGAACTGAACCCGGGCCCTATTTATCAGAATTAACCGCCTAAACCACTAGGCTACTGAGGTCGATCTATAAATATAATATTATTTTACCTAAACAAATGAAAATATAAACAGCCGGTTTCATAAAAAGCTTCAAATGAACACTTTTTAGTTAAAGTTCCTTTTAAAATTTAAAGTATGCTTTAAACTGACGCGTTTTATAAAAAATATTCCAGCTAAAATTTAAAATGTCAAAAAAATATTTTAAAGTTGGTAGTGTTACCATAGAAATCTATGGAAAACATAGGTTGTTTACTAATATTTTCGCAGAATTTCTGTTGATCTGTCAATTTCAGTTTCACCGCATACAAAATGTTTATCTTTGTGACAGAGAAAGCGCCACGAAATTTTCTATGAACTCCGGTGGTAAAAATTTGAACTACACTAAAGTTGACTTTAACTATAATTAATAATCAATAACAGTACTTTAGCTAAAAGTCGGTTTTAAATGTCGTTTTGTTGTTATGAAACTCGTTATTTTTTAAAGGGAGTTTAAAGTCTCCTTTATTTTTTATGAAACCGACCGTAAACTCCTGGATATAATTTGTTTATCTTCAGTCGATAACATAACGTGGCAATCCGTTTATGTAGCAACACTATCAACCCCGTCGTGTAGAACATGGCGTGTTTTAAGATACAACTTCCCTGACATCCCCTCCTGATATATTTCCCCGATTGGGGTTGCTTGAACACGACCATGTTTCACAATGACCTTCCTACAGCTGTACGGCGTTGTCTAGCTGCGCTGGCAGTGGAGGAGTTATTTTATTATTTCGTTCTGCGCCGTGTGCATTTGACAGGTAAGATTCGCAAACTGCCTTTTTGTGTGTATCTCTTTCACCCCCGTCTCACCAGGGCTATGATAATGTTTGAACTCTCTAAGACAACAAGGCATTTAAATATGATAAACTATAATAAATATCATGAAAAACACATTACACTCCTTTTTGTATAAATTTTGTTATAAATAATTATAAAAATCTTCAAAATGCATGTTGTAAAATACGCTCAATTCTTTCCTAGTTTATTGGGCTACAATGAATTTGTGCTCACTCAAAGTGAACCTGGAATTTTGTTAACATAATTAAGTCTATTTTAATGTGAGGTCTTTCAAAAACTAATGCACGAATATATATATCTGTAACAATTGATGATGTTTTGATGAACCTATACATGCATGAATTGCTTGATCAGTATAGATATAGGTTAATTTTAATCAATCAAAATGAGACATTTCCCTATAGCAAACTATAAAAAAATAGATTGGACAATAGCGATTCTTTGGCAATATCGATGTTGCCCAAATTCAGCCTTCCGGACTCTGAGCCATTAAAAGCACCTTAGATCTGCAAGCCGCATAAAAAGGAATTTCAATCGATGTGATTGTAATGTTTGTCAATAAAAAAAGGTGCATACTTTTTTAATAACAAAACACTCAACCCCTAACCCTGTCTGCCGTGCCGACATCATCACAATATCCGATACATTGTATCGTGTATTTTTCCTCGTGCATAGTTTTATTATATGAATGATATCATTTTTGCAGTGTAATATCGTTCTCTATTTCCCAGAGTGTCTATTTTATATCAGTGCTGTTAAATGTTCCGGAAAAATACAATAATATCATAATCGTATAAAAAGAAAAAAACAAGGAAACACGAATATACGGCAGTTGCATCACCAATAAATTGACATGTTCGTTTCCTTAATAATTGTGCAGCTTTTTCTAGTTTTTATTTTAATCATTTTTCATTTCTAGATAATTATTATTGGCATAACGACGAAGATTTGTTCCGCCATCCGAAGATGTAAAAGAAAGGCGGGTTAGTTCGAACGCTTATAACTCGAGGTCGGCTGAACAGATTTTTTTGGTGCATGGTTTATTGTATTCTTCTCCGCTCTGGATATGAAAATAACTTATAAAAATGGATAGAAAATAGTATAAGAGATGATATTGAAGTTAGTACGAAACTCGTTCAAATTCAGTTATTCCATGATTCTTAAAATTAAGTTAGTACGAAACTCGTTCAAATTCAGTTATTCCATGATTCTTAAAATTAAGTTAGTACGAAACTCGTTCAAATTCAGTTATTCCATGATTCTTAAAATTAAGTTAGTACGAAACTCGTTCAAATTCAGTTATTCCATGATTCTTAAAATTAAGTTAGTACGAAACTCGTTCAAATTCAGTTATTCCATGATTCTTAAAATTAAGTTAGTACGAAACTCGTTCAAATTCAGTTATTCCATGATTCTTAAAATTAAGTTAGTACGAAACTCGTTCAAATTCAGTTATTCCATGATTCTTAAAATTAAGTTAGTACGAAACTCGTTCAAATTCAGTTATTCCATGATTCTTAAAATTAAGTTAGTACGAAACTCGTTCAAATTCAGTTATTCCATGATTCTTAAAATTAAGTTAGTACGAAACTCGTTCAAATTCAGTTATTCCATGATTCTTAAAATTAAGTTAGTACGAAACTCATTCAAATTCAGTTATTCTGAGATACCAGAGATTATTTTTTTTTCATCCTTCATTCTTGTATTATTTTATATCCAAGCACACTTCATTCGCTTCTTCCATTTCTTATAGAACGTCGCTTGTTTCTTTTACTTCTGAGCTGTCCTTTGCAAACGGAATCGGTGTGTTCGATCCACGTGTTCTCGGTCGATCATGCCTTGGTACACCTTTTCTTTCAGCTTTATAACTTCTCATTGTTATTGTATTTACAGCTTTTCTTTCAACGTCATCATCTCAATTTATTAATATTTTTCGACATTTTAATAAACTTCTTAAACGTCTTCGATTTATGGCCTTTGTAAGGAAACCTTTTTGGGGCAAATCGGTTAGATGGTTTTCGTATTTATAACGGACATAGAATCTGTATTTTGTGCTATATAATTCGGAATCTCTCATTTGGGACGAAATAGTTATTGTTGGATCCAAAATGTCCTCAGTTATGGCCGGCTGCAACCAAAAGGTTGTCGTCTACCGACTCCAAGAACGTGATACGTAATAGTTGGCGAATAGTTCCGCGGATGAATCGGGAGGAAGGGAACGACTGAAGGGAGATGTTCCACCCCTCTAACCCCCTCGTGGAACGCAGGAAATGGAAGCATTAATTCGTAATTCAGTTTTCAATTTGCCGGAAACGTTCGCCTTGGGGAATATCCCGTGTATGCAGACGCGTTTACTTGTTTGTGATGTTGGAACACATAGGGAATTGCTCTTTAGAACTATGTAGATCGGGAAGAGTGGTCCTGGGATTCTTATAGAGCTTTGGGATGTATACATTTTTTAAAAATGACTTTAGTAATGTAGGTTATAAGAACTTGAATCATTCCTTTCGTTGAATCATTAACGTTTACGGATTGCACATATGCAAGAAGCCATTTGTCTAAGTAAATAAATCATAATATTTAGTGCCACCATTTTTTTTCATTTCATTCTTCCCTTTAACCCCACTTTGGAGCATAGGAAGTCAATAAGAGCTCTCCGTTTTGCGTTTATACTTACGTAATGTTCATAAATTCATCCCACTTCATGGTTAATTTCCTCAAATTTACTTCGAAGGAGCGGAACACAATGAGGAAAGAGGGTCTTCCTCGACTTCGAGACCCTGATGGGATGAAGAACAGCGCTCTCCTCGGCCTAATGTCAAGCCATGTTCATCTTATTTACTTGTTTAAAAATTTTCACGATTTTCTCCTGAATTTTAACAAAGCAAGGCTGATTGTTTATGATATTCAGTAAATTCAGGATACCTACTAATTTGCTGTGCTGTCTTTTCTCGCGAAAATAACTAGGCAGCCTTCGGAGGTCATCGGAAACTGCGCGAGTTCCAACGCATTAAAGAGATCTTGTTGCCTCCTATGCCCCTTAGTGTTGTCAAAAACGGATAATTATTGATTGATGTGATGATTATATTTCAAAAATTATCACATTCTTTTGCGTTATGAGGAGTTTCTGCCCTTGAACGGCGTCATAAACCATTTTTAACAAAATCCTACCTTTAACTAGTATAGAATTTAGCGACATTCCTAAAGACATTCTCCCGAAGAATAAAACGGAAGGAAATGATATTGGACGTTGTCCTATTTAGGAGAATTATTGCCGTTGGAAGACACTTTCCCGTGAAACGGTCGGGTCGCCGTTTTTAGTTAGGGACGATCGATAGTCCCAATAAATTACAAGGTCTTGAAAGGACCACAAATCTCGTCCGGGAAACACATTAGGTACATTGCTCCCAATATATTATCCCTTAATTGTATTTCGGGAAATCTTCGAAACGATGAAGGATTAGAAGTATCGGAAAATACCTGGACGGGATTTTTTAACTAACATTTACCGTTCACTTCTAAGCAACAATTTGTCTAGACTTGCCTTTTTATAGTCTTTTTAAAATTACTAGAGGTCGACCAGTGCTCGAAATTCGACCATGACTTATTTAGTTTTAGATTATAAGTTTGGACATTATTAAGATTGCTTCGTCAAAAACTGAGCGAGCGCTTTTTCACAATTGGATGGACGGACATGGATACGTCAAATTTGAAATGTTGATATGTACATACAAAGTTTTTTTCCATGATTATTTCGTACAAAAAAATATTAAGCTATTCTCAATTTAACCACAGATGAACAAAAGATCTGGGTCAAATAATAATGACAAATACATCGAAGTGTGTGTGAGTATTAAATACATAACATTACAGTAGTGAGCGTTTTTTTTTTTTTTATTGATTTAATATATTTTTATGCATAATTTTAAAAAAATATTAGCATTCGCCACAGAAAAAATAACAACCAATGACTCTAACAATTCATTACTAATGTTCGATTTTTAAATGGAACAAACCACTACGGGCTTACGACCGTCTTCTACTGTTATTTCGAAGGCTGGCTTAGTGTGATCACTTTACGTTAACAACGTTCGCCATTAGAAATTTCATACTCCTTCGTCCGTGCAATTTTCGTAAAATAGGTCACATAGTTTTTCCTTCACGTATTAATATGTAGATAATCCTATCCTATGTGTTGTGTTTTCTTCTCTGTCTAGAAATACGTAGAATGCATTAATGTGCGAAGTTAAGCAACTAAAGGCATGCATGTACATCTTAAATGTCTGTGATTTGCCATCATGGGCCATGATTGCCCGTAATCGCCACGGTGTATCGATAATGAGTAGAGGTTTTGATGGCGATGATCATTTAGTACCCATGAGCCATTGTGATGAATTATTATTCTTCCACATACCAGCCATCATTGATCGGAAGGCCAAAGTGGCTAACTCCCGTGGACTACCACATAAAGGTATTCTTCAGAATGTAGCTTCAGGTGCGCTGTTCCTCCTACGAGATAACCAAAAGGACTTGTTTGCCTAGGTAAACATGAAAAGAAGATGGTGATCATTGTTCAAAATCAATTCTAGGATTGTGGCCGGAGTGAGAATAGGTTACTCGTAGTTTTTTAGGCTGAAACTGTCTTCTTTTTTGACAACTTTTCGTTAGGTGCCAACAGCATTATACAAGCAAGCGAATCGAAAATCCAACACTGCCTTGTCTACAGTTTCTGCACTGAAGGTTGTACCATATTTGGATGTATAAAATCGCAGATGTTTCAGCACAACAAATACACAATAATTGTTCAAAAGAGTTTTCATCCGCATGGATTCGTTTTTTTTGTGTTAGTCCGTGGTCGCACCCTCGATATTTACCAGGTTTAGTGTCTTTTTGTGTCCACCCTTAAAATATGTGAAAAAATAAAAAAAAAATGGAGTTGCAAACTACAAAAATAAATAAATCTCCCTTAATTCCTCTTGAGCGGGGAGACAATAATAAGCGGGATTACGTCTTTTTGAGAAGGAATTATTTTTTCATCCCTCTTACCAACCCCTCCGCACTCTCCGGATTCCCTTTGAAGTGGCGATTTCTCGAGTTTCTTTATCATAACACGGGTGTCTCTTCTACCCACGTGTGTGAGGTGGAAATACAATAATAAAAATCAGAGGCCAAACGCTTCTTATATGCTCGCCCCTTGGGCCTTGAGGGCAGCCAAACCATCCCTTGCTTCTTGTTCCTTCCTTCATACCCCTGTAATTAATGCGTATAATTTAACACGAGGTAAACATCTTTCTTTGAACTCCTTATCTTCATTTTCTTGTATCTTCATGCTTTTGATGTTCCTGAAATTTATCGTACGCTTATCTGTTCTGTGATGTTCCTAAAACATCATCGTCTATTCTGTTGTTAAACATATTATAGAACAATTTTCTAGACAGATTTTTCTAAGGAAGAAGTTGACACTGTTTTCCGGGCAGTTTGGCCGTGGTCTTGCCGAAAATATTCTGACCAAAGTTTCGGGCCTGTGAGAATCATGGCAACCCCTTCGCTCTTCGCTTTGTTGGGATGAGGGAGTCTTTCCTGGTCCTGAGCTGTCTTCTGGATCCGGTGCTGGTGCTGGGCGTTGCTAATGGTATTGGTGGATGTGTAAATCGTCTGTTGTTGCTACACGGTGTCATTGTTTTGAACTGTGGATTGCTGTGTTATTATATTGTATATTATTTATTCGGATAGAGTGGAGAACGGGAATCCAAGTCCTATCCGACAAATCGGAAAACAAAGTGTCAACTTGTCATAACGACGTTCATGAAAGCCTCAGAGATCATTTTCTAAGAAAATTTAAATTCAGCATACACTAATTTCTAATTATTTACCTGGCAAGTCCACTATAGACTAATAACTATAATTTATTACCCGATGGATGCAATTTACAATCCCAAGTGCTTCTTTCAACAGTGTAAAGAGTTTAACTCTCCAGTTAATAAACCCATTATGAAAAAGGCCTTCAATTGCCCACATAGACCACCGATATGGAATAACTCCCTATGTCCCGTAGTGTATTGTAAAGGGAGTTTGGATTGGATTGATTTTTATTTTCCTCCAACTTACCATTTTACTTCTTTTTCATGTGCCTTTTCCTAACGGAGGTTGGCGACCATCAACTTTGAATTCCTCGCGGTCTTGCGCATGCCTTTTGCATCATGCCCAGCATTCTATCGGTGAAAACCTTGTCGATCCGTGAGAATTTTTTCTAAAGGTACAATATATGTTTTATTTCTTGACTTGATTCGGATAATTACAATGTTTCGAAATTTCCCCTAGCCCCTTCCCCCTTTCGTGATTAATTGACACACCCTTAGGAAAGTTTTATGGCACATACTCTCATTTTTCTGCGCATATCAAATTTCGTGAAATCATTCTGCCACTTTTGAATCTCTGGTTATCCCATACTGTGAGATTGTCTGTTACCCATATAAATGCGTCGAAGTAATAAAAATATAGGTAATACACGTATAATGGAATCCCGTAGAGAATATCTTCCTTCAGCACTATGTACATAGGTACCTACCAACACCATAATTTTTAATTTCCTTTGTTTTTGTTCATCTTCCGTTTGAGGGATTTTTTGTTTGTCTACGGTTGCAACTAGCGGGACTGTCTTTCCTTTGTTTACTCACGCGTCTCCGATTAATGTATTGTAAATAAAAAAAAAATTCTTTGACGACGATGTCATGGAGGACTGTTGATTATTGAGACTTGAGAGTATTGGATATTTTATAATTTATGTTTTTTCGTATATTTTTTACGAACTTGCTTTCCCCACAGACGTTGTCATTATTTCCTTGCCTTTGAATAATATAAAATGTAAAAGTATAAATCATTTTAATTATGAAGTTTTCATCATTACAAAAAACTGAGATTCGAGGCTAATTTTTGGCGTAAATATAAGATTAAAACTATATTAAATATTTACAAACAATGAAAAATTGTGAAATTAACATTTTTTGTTTTGTTGTTTTAATCATAATTAATTTAGTATAATATATTTTTTACGTTATTTATATCCAAAAAAATACTCATCAAAACCCTGGTAATCTTTTTTGCAAAATTGTAATTTTGTAAAGGAAAAGTTGGTTAAAGTCTAAAAAATATAATACCAATGTATTTTTATTTTCGTTTTTTTTTTTATGAAAATAAACGGTTTAATATAAAAAAAGATTCTTGTAAATAAACATCTCCATTTAAAATAACAAAATGAGGGGCATTTTGACAAAAGGATAATAAGAATAATACTAATGCGTTACTTTAAAATCATCCGCTTTTGCTGCCGAACACACTCGACCTTCTGCTGTACGGCGAGTCGGGTGTTGAGAAACATTTTTGAATCCACAAGGACAAAGGAAGATTAGAGTTATTTTATATTATTAATCCTCCTATCCATCCATCTGCCTTCTGATATACCTTCCACTGCTATCTTAGCTTGCACCATTCAGTTGGCCTGAAGGTTTACTACTGAACAAAGTAGGTACCTAAAACTATATAGAATTTAGGGTATTAAAACTTAACTACCGTGGTGTACGCACACAGTCACTTTTAAAGAATTTTCAAGGTTTTATGGAGCCATTTTGTTGGTCCGTTAGGTGAATAGGTACGTACCTTGGTGACAATATTTGCACATGCTCTCCACGATTGTTAGTATAATAAGATTTATGAATTTATAGTCATATATTTTTTTTTATCTAACTACTACTGATTAGGAGTTTAGAAGACTTAAAAACATTACCACCTAATGGCGAACGTTGTTAACGTGAAGTGATCACACTAAGCTCGCCTTCGAAATACGGTAGAAGACGGTCGTAAGCCCGTAGTGGTTTGTTCCATTTAAAAATCGAACATCAGTAATGTATTGTTAGAGTCATAAGTTGTTACATATTCGTACCTATACTACTGTAAAAAATAAATAATTTAATAAAAATGCTCGTATACTAATGTCTAAAGAATATAAGCAGAGAAGAACTGTATTTTTCTCTGATTATCTTTATTTTTAGTCATGGCAAATTCGTCCTTAATGCGTTTTACGCTAAGCACTAACCACCCATTGCGGTCGGTTTGCTTTATTGCAGCTACGCTAGAACCGAGATTCCTTCACAAAAGGATGAGGGAGAGTGGGTTGTAATGTGAAGAAATATAATAGATATAACACAATACATTATTCTGTTGAATTTATCGCGACAGTACTTACCAAGGACCAACCAGAGTAGACGAATTTATTCTCGAAATTCCCGTACATCTTTCATCTCTACAACTTCTGGGATGGCGTATCTTGTACCATCACATTTTAATCATGTGCCTCGCCTTTTTTTTCCTAGTGTATTCTGTCACAACAATTTTCAGATATATAAGTAGTATTTTGTCAGAAAAAAATTCCAGATGTACCTAGTATATTTTGCCCCAACAAATTATTTTCAAATGTATTTTTTTAAGGCAGTTTCTGACGAATAGTTTTTTTTTAAATTATGGGTTTTGCGCCTTATTTACTTCGTTGGAATATACTCTATTTCTGAAGACAATGACCCAAGTAAGTAAACGAATTTAAAACTTTTTGAGCAAATATGTACATTCATGTGAACTATACCCGCTTATCACACATTGACATCTAACTGACAAGCATTTTTAAAGGGACGAAAGTGCAACGACAAACTTTTATTGCGCAAAAATGTTTCATTTTCGTTTATTTTATTGAGAATAGAAAATAATATGTTGTAACAAAATAATTAAAAAAAAAGAGAACATATAAAAACATGCGATTTACGGCTTATGTGAGAAATCTCACCAGTGTCAGCCTGTTTGTTGATATTAAAACAGAATTTGTTCAGTTTTATGCAAAAGATTCGAATCAATCAAATTGAATATCAATAATGAACAAGATATTGATAATAGTTCTAAAACAACAACAAAAATACTATCAGCTTATTTTAGCCAGCGTTGAAAGATGGTAGAAATTCTTTTAAATACGGGTGGAATTGTGCTATTTACATGCTTTCCTTCTTCCACATCTGATAGATCTACGATCTGTTCACATAGGAACCTCTATCTCGGAATGCGGATGCAAAGCTTCCCTTAAAGTCTGTCTTGACGTTTCACTCATCATGTACTTGGCAATCTATCTGTTTCAGGATTGAGCACCTATTCTTCCGGCACAATCTTCCAGAATAAAGATCTTAAATTGTCCATCTTAAAATTTTTGACACTCTACACAACAATATTATCATTATACTTTTGTTAAATTCCCGTTTTTTTGGTTTTTGGATTCTTTTGAAATTTTCGATTACTTACATCCTTTATTTTCGATCTCTTCTACCTTTCTCTCGGATCTTTTAATCCATTTTTTCCGCCCACCTTCTTCGTGATAAATAAAAAAAAACACATTCGGTGTAACGGAATTATGGGACGTGTTACCTCGCAGTTATAGGTAAGCTCTACTCGATCCTAATCTCGCTTCGGGAAGGGAGTTTGTTGTTGTAAGTTGATTACAAAAGACGAATACTTAGCCAATTATAAGTTGGCAGTACGTCTCCGACAGCCGTGTGACCTTCTCTGTCTCACTTCTGCTTGTGACCTGCTCCGTCTCACCCCTGCTTGTTATTCCTCGTTCTTCTTCCGACTCCAACTGAACTTTTTCATCCGCTTTCTCATTTAACTTTAGTCGAAATCCAGTTGACATAATATTATAATAATTAGGTGTTCAGGTAGAAACGCCTTCGGCAGTTCGCGTAATTATACCCGGACGGAAATCGGAATCAATCATGAAACTCAATAAAATATTTTTTTTTAATTTGTGATTAAAGAATGCGGTGTTAAAGAAATATGAATAGTTCATGTATTGAGTCGGTTATTTAAACCAATACCGTATTTAATTTTTGATTAAATATGGTATTGGTAGCTGGGCCAATTGCACTAATACTAATTTGAAAAGGGTAATGTTTGCACAAAATTCGATTTTAAGACTTGTGATGGGGGAACAGGTTTGCAACGCAGCGCGAAATAATATTTCGTTGTATTAAAAAAAAATTGAATGTGTTATCAGCTAAAGGCTTGTTCTGGCAGAGAATGGTCCTTGACAAGTTTTCAAAAAAAAGGCCTGCTCCAGGCTTGGGGTTTAGCTTGATCGTCTATTATGGCCGGCATTACATAATTGATAATGGATACTTATAGTATGTAATATTCAAAGTTTTTTCCATGCGATGCGTCAATTGTTATTGTTAATAACCTGTCGTGCACCAGAAACGATTTTTGTGTACATCTAGTAATTTAAGATCAAAATCGTTAGATTCTTTCTAAAAAAACGCCTTATCGACACGATTTAAACGTGATTTCGATAACCACACTAAGTGGAAACTAATAATTATGTTTCAGACGCTGGGTGAATTTTTTTCTATGAAATTTCTATAAATAAAAATATAAAAAAACAAACAGTTTATTCCCTGATATTATTTTTAAAACACTCCCGAAATCCGGCTATTAAAATATCTATTTATTCTGCTGATTGAATTCCGTTATTTGGATTTTGCGTTTGAAGGCGTGGAACTAAAGAGGGTGGGCCGAATTTCTGGAATTAGTTTGATAATCAAGTAGATTCCCGCCTCGGGGCCCCGATAATATTTTCAAAGACTTTTCTTCCCATCTCACACACGTACAGAGGGTTTCTGCCGCTTATTATTAAAATTTATAATTTGAAAATTGTTTTGCTGTTTCTTATATCAAAAAGAATATTAATAGGTACAATTTCCTTTTTCAGGGTCATTCATATTTACATTTTATCTTTATACATGGATAAAGAAAATGCAAACATCTCTTGTTTCGGTAACAATGTCATACTCTTCCCCATCGCCTCTGTCCCATTATTGAGCCCCAGCTCCGGTTTCAGTTCGATTTCGTTGAGGTCCCTCTTGCTTGTTGTTCGAAAACCATGTGGCGGATGGTCCACCTTTAGCCCCATTCTTATTTTCCATGACATATGCGTTGGCGTGAAATTTGTTTGGAAACATGTAAAGCGCACCTACAGAATACTTCGGAAAGGTCCGCAGCCCATCCCAAACTCCCGTGAGTAGGTAATATTCGGAATGGAGATGCGGTCTTCTAGCTGGAGTTTCGATATCCATAGCTCTCTGAATTTTTTTTCCAAATAATAATTCCCTTGCATATTCACTTTTATAACAATGACTATTAAAATTATTGTTTCATAGTACCTATTTTGCATTTTACTAGAAGCAAAAATTGTCGAGCGACATGCTTAGGATGGGATCATTAATTGTTTGATTTTCCTACAAATCTTAAATATTGCATTAATTTGTCATAGAAACATTCGACTTAACGGAGATCCAGTATTTGGATTCATTTTGTCATATGTATCAAAATTATTTCGCATGGGGTTAGAAAGTTTCAATGAAAATACCGAACTACCAAAGAACTAAACCAATTATACTATGTAGGATGTTAATGTCGATTGTACAAAAGGAAATTTTGAAAATAAAATAAAAATCAACTCACATGTGCAAATTTAGTGTAGGTATGTTACCTAGATGAATGTTGGATGTTCAATGCGCTCCACCACGCCGGTGAACTAAAGCTATGGAATTTCCTAGGAAAGCGGTTTTGGCGTATAGCGTCCGTAAAAATACACACGCAAAGTAAACTGTAGTAAACAACGATTGTGACTATTACCGCTCTAGAAGAAACCATCCCATTTGATTTAAATAGAAAACATTCAAAGTGACATTATGCCCCGCTGAATTATGAAACCGTTTTCCTAGAAAACCATTGCACGAGACTCATATTAATACAGCTAGATTTTTCAAAAGAATATTGCCCACTTCGGCGTACTAATATGAAACATTCTGAAAAATCATTCCTGAAATAATATCCATTTGGGATAGGTTATTGGATGAGGGGTACAAGTATGCGAATCCGTGTCTGGAGGGAGCATTTACGGAAACCGTTCTAATCTCCTTCGCATAACGGCGCATCCTTCTGTACCTTATTGCCTCTGTTATTACTCCAATTATCCTCTTCTGCAGAGAACAGATGCCGTCTTACAACAGGAGCCCGTCCCGTCGTATAGAGAGGCTTCTCTTTAATGTTGCATCCCTTACCTCCCTGCAGGAAGAACAGACATGTACCAATATTATAAAGGACAGAGCAAAGATTCTTTTCTTTTTAAAATAAACACACATAAATAGTTTTTTTTTTGTTACACAATCTCATCTTGTAAACTTTTGAATGCAAAATATTACTTGAATAATTATTGTGTTATTTGAGGGGGTCCCCTTCGTCCTCTACTAACTGCAGTTGAAGGCATTCGTGAGAAACAGACTTTTCACACGATGATCAGATAATATTAGAAGCATTCCTGGTGATCGGTTGCTGAGTGATATCTGGATTTTACGGGGAAGGCCATAGTCCAGTAGTGGTTGGATGAACATGGCTTTATATAAGTCATGTCAAATTAGATATAGGCAATTTTAAAGAGATTCGATTTCAAAGGTGCATGGATATACAAAACCTGTGTGGGACCAATCATGACTCACGGAATCGAATCCAGAGCCCACACATGCCGTTCTACCGAGAACCGCAGGGATGAAGACCTTTCCTACTATTCTGAGTAATATATTGAGGGATAGAATACGGAACATGCACCGTCATACGTGAGATCTGCAACAAGCAGGACAAGAAGGCGCTTTTGGAGCGACAACGTCGAAAAAATGGACGGTGATAGACTTTTACGATACAACTCACAACATTCCGATGAGAAATCGGCATGAGATAGCCGGATAGTTTTTGGGAACCCCTCTATAATAAAAACAGGTCAACAGACCTACTTAAAGATAAAGAAATAAAAAAGAGAGGATTAGATTTCTTGAACTAATTTACTATAAGAGGTGCCCACATATGAAAACACCAATCGTCTAACTGAAATTCTTTTTGAGTTTTTTTATTTTGCACAAACAGCCTGAAGTACCTCGTAGACTCGAGAAGGTAGCAATGCGTGAAAGCCGCCCCATTGAGAGCTTCTGTCGCCCTCTCCACGTGTGAATAGCGAAAGCCTTTCAAAGAGCCTTCCTTTTAACCTATATTTTTGAGGGACAGAGAGGGAAACACCTGTGCTGAAAAAAAAGTATAAACTAATTGGTGTTATTTTTATTTGATGTTCTTGTGAATGGTGTTGTTGACTTTCGAGTGTTCTCACGCATGTTAAAAACCGCTCCATTTCAAGTGTCTCGCGAATAAGAGTGTTCCTAAAAAAACTTTATGAACGTATGTGAAAACTATTTAAAAAATAAACAAGTTTTTGTTAGCTTTTGACTGCACGACAGAAGTAATTTTTTAATAAACCAATTCTATAAACAGATACCCTATTTCTAGAGAAAATGACCAAAAGAGTGTACGAATTTCAAACTTTTTTCGTATTCAATAGCAGGTCACACCCGCTTAACAAGGGAGGCCTACTATTGACAGACTCGTAACCAAGGATTCGAATTACCCACAACCGCGTCCAAACATTTCGCTGATATTTCAAACCAACCAGTCCAAACTTGCGATCTGTTTTATTCAGTCAATCCTTCCGCGGACACCGACTGCCATCAGCTGTCTTGCCACCTCTTGGGCGGTCTGCCTGGAAATCTTCTGCCTTGTGGGATACCTTAAGTCGCCACCTTGGCTATGCGGTCGTTTCCCATTCTACCGACATGACCCCTCCAGTGTCTTCGCCTGCTTCTTCCCCCTCTCACAACGTCGTCTACATTGCATATATCCCTATAATAGTGGTGTTTCTGACTCTGTCTCTTAGGGTTTTAACCGTGATGGAGCGAAGAGTCCTCATCCATGGGCGGATCCAGGGTGGGGGGTCACATAGTAAAAAAGGTCATTTACAAAATTTGGTATCTAGAAACTTAACTTTTCCTAAAAAAGGTCATTTACACAATTTGGTATCTGGAAACTATGCTTTTCCTAAAAATATATGGAACTTTATGATCCAGGGGAAGGTCATGGCCCACAAGAAATTATAATAGAAAAGTAGATATTTTATTAATAAATGTAAGTACTTTACTAAAGAATATAAAGCCCAGGGGGGGGTCATGACCCCCTGGATCCGCGCTTGTCCTCATCCCAGTTGTACGGAGAATATGTAGACTTGATTGTGGAAGTCTCAGCCCGAGTCTCAATTGCGTGTGTCATGACAGGCCTGATACATGTCTGTAGACACGCACTTTACTCTCTTTTCTCGTATATTTATTTAAAAAGTAAGTATCAGATTCGCATTTTTTTGGGCTTTTCGAAGCATAATGTTATTTTCATAACGCTCAATGCAGAGCTCGTGCGTACCTGAGAAACTACTCAGTGTATTAAAATAATTGTGGATTTACAATATAGATTCCACTAATCAGCATGGAGGGTTTGGATTGCCAATGTAACATAATATAGATTCTTGTACGCTTTGAAGGTTTTTCCGGTGTTTTCCTCTATTATTTCTTTCTTCTTCTTTCTCTTACACTGTCAGATAACAATAATTGGTCTGTATCGTATCTTTCTTGTGTTTCTTTCAATATCTCATTATTCACATTACGTATATTTTTAACCAAAACCCATCTTAAATTATCATTGCCTTATATCGATCATAATTAATAATCTTAATATACCTTAAATAACCTAGTTTGTTTCCCATATTTCCATTTAAATTGAATCTTATAAAGTATGGTGTAATTATAAAATGGTTACCAAACATAATTAATAAAGACAAACCGCCTTTATATCACAAAAATATACCTCCGAGAGCTCCCTGTTTTATTATTTACGAAACGTAATAATTTTGAAAAATACACGGTGGATTGTTCAGAAGGAATTATTTTATGAGTTACATTTTGCTGGTAACGTGGTGTGTTTTAGAGATACCATTATTTATTTCTTACGTCGGAAATGAGTCTATCCTCAGGGGGGACAGTTTGTGTTTTTTAAGTGACTCCACCCGCAGAAGATCCAGGGTGAGTAATAGGATGTTTGTGGGCTACGTAATAAAAGAATTATTTATCGCTTTTTATTAGCAGACCTCCATTCCGCTGTCTCGCGAGGACCATGAAGAATTTTCTAATATTTATATGTCTGTTCAACCAAAATTTACTCATATGTTTGAATATTTTTCGCATTGTTTGAATGTAAATACTCGTAGAATACAAAAATATTTATTGTATTTTTTTGTGATTTTTTGTATGGCCGCAGTGAATGTTAATTTATTTCCCATTATATAAAAAAAATCTGTTGTAATTATTATATTGTATTGTTGTAAAAATAAATAAATAAATAAAATAAATAAATAAAATGTTCATTGTGATGAATTTAACGAAACACAAATGCACTTTCAAAAAAAAATTTGCGAGCTCTTTTATCTTCAACGTCTATTGAAAATGTGTCTGATTTCAATATTCAGAAAGTGCAAGTGTGATTCATTAAATGCATATAAAAAAATTCTGACACTATTTAAAAAAAAAGTTAAAGCATCGATAATGTAGAAAATGTCACTGTCCGTTCCGAGGTATCTTGTATAGTATATTTTTAGTTGATAATTATATGGAAGCATATTTTTTTATATTTCATTGTGTATTTTTATCAATAAAGGCTTTATATTATTATTATTATCCTAGGGTAATCTCAGCTTTGGAAGTTGGTGATTCAATCAATATGCGGGCTATTGCCAAGCATTTTGATCGTTAATTGCAGTTCTATTGTATTATTATTCAGAAACCGCCTGTCTAATGAACAAAATTGTGTCTAAACTGTACTGATTTTTGGAGATTGGTGTACCTATGTGTTTTTATTTATATTGAGTAGTTTTTCTGTGTTAGGAATGGATATGTCTATTTACTAGTAGATAGGTGGTTTTTGTAGCCTTAACAGTGAGGGTAATGTCTGGTCTGTTGCTAAGTATAATGTTGTCAGTTATAATGTCACGGTCCCAGTAAAGTTTTGCGTTTGCATTATTATAATTATGTCACACTTTGAACATGTGCATATGAAGAGAGTGATCAAAAAAAGTATACGAATTTGTTTTTCTGTCAATTTAAAAGCGGGTCACACCTGCTTATCACATTCCCATAATTGATATTTGTCTGAAAAGTGTTTTTTTATTGGACAAAAGTGCAACGACCTGTGCCCTTATTCTCGTAGCGGTCTTAATACGCTCTTATCTTGATTGACAATCATAAAATGGCGGATTGGTATTCACAAAACAAGATATCTAGTAGATATCTTAAAAATTCGTTATGGTTCAAGATAGGATTAACATTAGATTCCGATAGTTTTGTGAATACGACTGCTTGCGATCGTGTCTTAATCTTATTGTTAAGTGATTTTTAAAAGCGATTGATAACGAGAATAGCCCTACTGCTTTTAATAGCGCATAAAAGTTTCAAAATCGTATATTTTCCGGTTAATCTCTCCAAACAAACCTTTTGTTAGTGTGAAAGAAGTATAAAAAATGGGCTTCACACTTAATTAACCGATGAATAAATTTTAGATTACTTACATCTGACTTCTAACTAAAAATACATAATATTTCTACCTACCGTACATTTTGAATGTCACGCTGGAAACATAATATGTAATACATCACCGTGTTTTATTACCAACGCTTGTACCGCGAGCACGAATATAAAAATACATGTTACACACTATTGACACTTCGCGAAATGATATTTGAGAAAATGTTTTACAACCTAGGTACTAAGGTACTACACATACGCCGTTTTCTTTTATATTGATGAATGAGTATACGGCTGGGTGTGTTGTTATACCGCTTCAGGTGCTGCCGACTCAAAAGGTGAATCAATCGATACTTGTCAATATGTTATATTGCTCTTATTCCCAGCTCGCTCTTAGAGAAGCAAACGACACCCCAAAGAAGGAGCATGTGTACATAATTCCGCGACTAAGAAAATGCACTACACATTTACTTCTTATTTTATATATATTTTTCCCTTTGTTGGCCTTTTCAACTGTATAGAAATTAATTTATCGACGACGTTTTTTTCCACGAAATTCTTATCATATTTAGCTATTCGATTTTCAAAAACAACGCCTGTTTTATTTTCAGGTTTATTGACAACTACGTACTAGAACTAGGACAGGTTTTTCACATTAATGGTCTATTTCAAACATTTTTTTTTTTAATAAATCAATTTGTGCTCACTCAAATACACTCTTTGACTCTGTCACAGTAAGCTAATTAAAGCTTGTGTCGTGAAAGAGGAAGATGGTCGGCACCTGGGAACGAACCCACGACCTCCGCACGAAACAGTAGGAAAACCGGCGTCGTATAACCGCTAGTCTACCAACCACTTAACAAATAGAAGTCAAACGGGACACTTTTCAAATCAAATAGAACATTTTCATTTCTAATAGGACTTTTATCAAAGCAAATAGGACGCCGTATTGTTTTGATTTTAATAATGCGGAATTTATTCTTCTTCTTTTCGAAAACTCAATGGTCTATTCATTTAAGGAATTAGCTCTAAGGATGCTGAACTCCAGGTCTCCCTCCACCTTTGCGAAATTTATTGCCTGTGATTATTTCTCCTGCTCATCCTGTCAGATCGAGTATCTACATAAAATTCATTTAAAGAAAAAATAAAGTATTAATGTCCTTTTTCTTTGCCTGTTTATATTCGAAACGTTTGATTCTTCGAATCGATGTTTTAGAATCTTTCCCCATCCCTATTGAGAGAAACTCTACAACAGAACAATCCAAACTTTGTTTTGGTTTTGCTGTTTTCCACTCCATGCAAAGTGCTTTTATTTGATAAAGGATTTTCAACAATTCACTATTTGACTTTATCTCAAATCGATCTTCTTTCATAATGATGTATTACATTCAATTCAAATTTGCATCTTGTATTGGATTAAGACTTGCTTATGCTAACACTTCATATTCTTTAAAAATGAGGTATATACGGCAATTTACTTTCATGACAATGCGTTGTTCAGTACGACAGTGGAGGAATTACAGCGCAGTGTTTCAAGACTCTGCGACGAAACAGCACGCCTCGGCCTTCGAGTCAATGCCAGTAAAACGGAGCTCATGGCAAATAATGCCTGCCCCGATAAACAGCTACCGATAACCATCGATGGTCACCAGGTCTCCCGGGTGGATAAATTTAAGTACCTGGGAGCAACCATTACCACCACTGGTGACCTCGGGGCTGAGCTCCCGATACGTATCGGTATGGCAAGTGGCGCCTTCAACAACATGACCAAGATATGGAAGGCGTCGGCGTTTAGTGTCGAGACGAAATGTAAACTGTTTGATGCGTGTGTGTTGCCCATTCTCCTATATGGGTGTGAGTCCTGGCACCTGACTCTGGCCCAGGCACAAAAAGTATCTGCATTCGAAACGAAGTGCCTCAGGAGAATTTTGGGTATAAGATGGTACCACCGCATCACGAACGACGCTATACGCCGGCGCACCCAGCGTGAGCCCATCACCTCTACTATTATGTGGAGGAGATGGACTTGGCTGGGACATGTGTTAAGGATGCCGAATGACAGTTGGCCGAGGAGAGCGCTGTTTTTCCTCCCATCAGGGTCCCGGAGACGAGGAAGACCCTCTCATACTGTGTTCCGCTCCTTCGAGGCAGAGCTGAGGAATCTGGACATGGTGTGGGAGGAGGTCATTAACGTTGCGCAGGATCGAGCGCAATGGAGAGCTCTTGTTGCCTCCCTATGCCCCTAAGTGGGGTCTAAAGGGAGTTTGGATTTGGATTGGACAATGTGCATAGATTGAAAAAACAACATAAAAAAGGCTGGCTCATTGTTGCTGCCAATTATAAATCTCGATAACTTTTTAATTCACTCAAATCATCAGTAATAAGTTAAATAGCTATTATTGTTTCCTCCTTTTTCCTCTTAGTCGGAAGGAAGAACTGATGATATGAAATTAGTGTAAAAAATATTTAACTGCAGAAAACTGAGAAGAATTCGAAGTAGAAGAAGAAATTATTGAAGTTAAAATTAGAGTTACGGATTAAAAATAGGTAGGTACTAATAATACCAGTTGAATTTGCAAACAGGTAGAATGAAAACCAACCTTTTCGCACTAAAAATATAGTAGGTTCTCAAATGTAATATGATTTTTTTCATTATCTTCTGAATTTTTTGCAATTTTATTAACTGCACGGTGACTTATCAAACTAACAAATCTGTTTGTTAAAAAAAAGTGGTTCATATAAAATGCTTTGAAAACATTATAAAAGTTTATTGTATTCAACAAATAAATCGAATAATTCTTAAGATAAAGGTTTCAGTATAATTTTGAAACTATTTGAACTAATTGTGCATAACACGCTGAATTTTTTTCTAAGCCTACCTGATGTCAAACCTGGTTTACTTGATAATGAATCTGTCACCTTATACAACTCGGTTTAAACGGTTGGTCACCCATCTGAAAAAAAACTATTGCAAAAAAAACATATTTATATTGATTTAATAAAATAAATAAATAATACATTTCGAAATAATTGCATGGGATCGAAACAAGAAAAAAAATGTTCACGAATCGTTTAATACTTGTAAAAGAAAATTTTTCGATGTATTTCGAAATTATTTCCACGAGAATATATGTAATTTGCTTCTGACACGTCTTAGTTATTCTCCGTAATATTTCCAATTCACATTGCATATCTATCTTTTTTTATACATAGGGTTACAATTATTGTCACTATGATAAAAAAAATGAAGAAGAAAATACACCGTGGATTCTTTCGTATTCGCATTATTAAGTTGAAATGATCCATCTACGTGACGATCATTTTATTTTATTTCATTTTATATAAATTATATTTTATTTCACCTGTTGTATATTATGTTTATTTATTTATTTATTCACGAGACGTTTCATATAGCTTTTGTTAAGGTGCGCTTGTTTTGTTTTTTTTTTATTCGCGATAATTTAATACATTTCCATTTTTATTTTATTACCTCGTACTGTATGAGACGAATATTGGAAAACGTGTTCTATTTAAAAAGAAAAAAAAAGAATATTGTTTATTTTCTTTGTTTTTTATTTCATTATTAATGTAGGTACACGTGGTGTAAAAAAAATAGAAACAAAATAACGTCGACTCGATTTCAAATGTCTTTCATGATCCTTCGTTCTTACCTTTCATTCTCGATTTTGGTCAATGTATCCCTTGGGCTACTTCGACTGCGATTTTTGCCCTTAATCTGTCCCTTGAAGGTATTGATAGAGCCTGGGTGTTGATGTTATGACCTATCCAATACAGATGGTATTGGGAATCATTTTAAAAAATATCCTCTACCCATCCTCCTCATCGATTGAAGTGAGTAGACGTGAATTGAGTCTACTCAAGTAAATTGTTTTTTTCTTCTTAAATTATTGGCATTGCATCCAACCAGGGACGATTTGTACCATGATCAATCTTATACATACATAGATACAACGAAAGAACGAAATCTAAGGCTAATCTATTGGCTTAAAACAGTTAAATAAATATTGTGGTATTAATATAATACGATTCTCATTTTTCAATTTATTTAAAACTTGGTATCCCGACAGACGTTGTCCTGTGGTCCTTACTATGAATGTTGATTTCGAATTTGTTATTGTAATGTAAAAATTCCATCAAAAATCGGCGTACCGATATTTTTTATGTCAATGGTTGTCAGGAAACAATTATTTTGCTATCATAGAATTTTTCATAAATGGCGTTGACGTCGCAGTAAATACGTTTCATACTAACTTTAATATTATATTATATCTTATCAATTTTTTTTTCAACTTTTTATTAGTTATTCTGCTATCCGTGGCGGATAAGGATCCAATAAATCAAACATCGGAAGAATCTCTTCAACCGATCTCGAGTTATAAGTGTTCGCACTTGCCCGACTTTCTTTTATACAATAGAAAATTGTAGCGAGTGTCAGAATTTACCGCGTAAACATCGTTTTTTTTTTCTTTATAATTTCCAGAATATAAGTACATAATACAATATTATTTAAATATGTGTAATGGAATATATTCCCTCACTAGACCTTAGCCTGTTCCGAGACAATACTAATAAAAATTGTAAATAATGTTCAAAATCTCGCTGAGGAGTACACCTCCAGCAATTTTTTTTTTTTAAAGAATAAAAAACCAAAGACAAAGTTTTTTTAAAAAAAGAATAAAGTATAAGAATTAAGAAACATAAAAAAAGCAAAAGATAAAACAAAAAAGAGAAAACGCAAAATAATAGTTGTTAGTTTCGTAAAGTCAACCGTTGTCAGTTTCGTACAGTCAAGTCGTGTTACGTATTTAGGTATTTGGTTAGCCTGTGTCTATGATTAGTATTATGGTTAAATGTCACTTGAGAATGTGAGTTAAGTCTCTCTCGGATTCCAACCTGCCCCTTTCTAAGAGCCACTTTGTGACTATTTTTTTTTAAGTTGGACCCGTTTGGCGATATAAAATCTATAATGCCTGGTATAATTTTGTTGTATATAAGTTGTATGTAAGCAGATGCATCGATCGTGGAATACAATATCCGCTGTAAAGACAGAAAACATCTGTCGAGAAAATGACTTAGTTTGTCAATAATATTACTCGTATGGAAAACTTTTTGCTTGACAAAGAGCATACAAATTTGATGATGTACTTATCCTTGAGATAAAACGGACGTATTTTTTTTTTCAGAATTACATAATTAGCCGTGTTATTTTAATGACGAAAATATACAGTTAATATTTAATTTTGTTCAGTCTAAAAAAAATATATTATATTAAAAAATTTTCCCGAATTTAGCTTATTATTCAAGTCGAGTTCTCTAATATTATATTATTATTATTATTTATTTTCACCTGTTAGGTATATTTTTTTTATTATTATTAAGGAAAAAAAATAAATTTTGTGAGAGTAATGAGTGTAAGATTGCGTTGTGGAGTGAGAGAGAGGCTGTGTGACACTTGGATGTATAAATCACAAGAAATATCCATTAGGTAGAGAGGAACACGGGCGCGAGGCAGTCGACTAAGTACCTTCCCAAGAAAATCACTTAATAATTTATTTACTCTTCGAAATACATAATATATTATGAACTAGTCCAGCAATACCCCGAACTTCTTTCTTTATATTCATAAATTAGCTTGTCTTCTATTCAGTGTTTCGCAAACTTTTTACGTTCAAGATACACCTACCAAATCAATAAATTTCAGAGGTACACCAATGAAAAATAAGGGTCGTTCAAATATTACGTATTTTTTTTTTGGATTTTTGACCCCCTCCCCCTTCGCCCATTAAACGTTTCTCCAAGTTTAATGAGAAAAGTGTGAATTTTTAAACTGGGCACAGCAGGCGATCAAAATTTGGAGCAATCTTTGATAATGTTGCTCTCCTATCTTCATTGATCTTCTATTTAACGACTGTTACAACTTGAATTTTTCTCTGTGCTCATTTAGATGGGCGAATAGGTAGGTACTTATATCCGGCAGATAAATAAGCTTCACTAGCAATTTTTGAACACACAAGCTAAATGTGGGGTGATAAATTCCAATAATTTTATTCTCATTCTCATGTAATTCATATTTATTATTTGTATTATTTTTTTGGAAATAAAATTACTTAAATAAAAAAAAATAATAATAAAAATCTGAACCGCTAGCCTCTATAAACAGTTGCGTCTCATTTTTTTTGCGGAACACCAACACGGTACACCAGTGTGCCGCGGCACACCGTTTGCGGATTCTTTTTTTGTCGTATTTGCTTTTGCCAGGAGAAGGTTCTTATGAAAGAAAAACATTAGGAAATTCGCTCGGAAAATTAGAAATGTAAAGAAAACTCTAAGTAGATAACTTTTTAGTACTTTTTACAATATAATTTATATCCCATTTTGAAATTTTGACAGGGACTGTTGGTGCGATTGACCGAAAGCTGTTGAAAATATGGTTTAAAACAGAGGCGTCAGTCGGAATCACATTGGTTAAAAGTTCATTATACAAATTCGAAATCAACAACTAAGAGTTAAGACCACAGGACAACGTCTGTCGGGAAAGTAATAATTATAAAAGTGTACTTATTACGATGTAAAATTCTTTAGACATAATATTTAAAAGTGTTAATTATTTTGACATGTTTGTTTTTAAAAGAACACACAATGTTACATTGATTCTATTTAGCGAGTTATTTCGGAGTAAATAAATACGGTCGTCGCTCGGCATTTTAAATTACAGTTTTGCAAGTTAGTCTTGTACTTTTATTAATGTATCTTAATGTGTACAGCGTATTCGGATGGCTTGCCAAGGCTCAGTTAAAAATTAGAAGGATTCTAAAATCTTCATCGTCTCCGCACTTCCATCGGAGATTTGGGGACTATCAATAAGAATTCATCGCCTTTCTGAGAAAGTCTTATAAGTGCAGTCTTGGACACTGGACACTGTTTCAAGTAAGAAGGTGTTTCAAGTCAAGATGACTTCTAAGCACGAACATAAAAACAGATCTTTTCTGATTCTTTGCACATAAGAAACTTCATATTATTATTTCTCGATTTTTAAGTAAACCTTTATTTGTTTATGCATTATTGTAAGTATCGAAAATTGTTCATATAATTTAATCCACTTTAAGAATTCGTTTTTTTCATACGTATATTTTGGCAAAACTTGCCTCAAAATTTATAGTTCCTTGATAGAGATAAGGTTTAAAGAAATCAGTACGAACGGATTTCTTATGTAGTACCTATAGTTCAAACAATAATTAAACCTTTTACAACCCTTTCAGCGCACTTTGAGTGAACGAGAGGCAAAAGGGTCATCTATCTCGATCTTGCGCACCGTTGATAAAATCAATATACACAGTTGTAGGTTTACCTAATAGATTCAACAAAAAATCAATTTCATTTAAATTTTTAATATCAATATAAATTTTATATAAATAACCTTATACAGTATGATTGCCGGAATGAATTCTATCCATTGGGTTCCGCCCAATTTAAGCCAGAGTGACCCCGGGAAAAATTTCAAATATCGAACACATGGCAATTTTTTGACGTGACCGGAAATCGTCGTTCGGGATTTCTCAATAATGACACAGACATCTTTGACAATTAATTGGGCTAATGAATTCGGTCGAAAAATAAAAAATATATTTTGCTTCGCTTTTTTATAAATTGTGTTGTTAATGATATTCGCTGTATATTTACGCCGAGTTAAAAATGATATAAATTGCCCTAAAATATTTTTTGGCCATGGTTGTACCTTTTTCTATATAATATATTGCTTGTTAAATATATTCATGGCCGGCGTATATAGATACTTATGTAGTTATTATCAATAGGTTTCGGAAATGACTGTTAGGGTGACTGAAAAATTAACAAAACAACCCTGAAATAAATTAACCGACTATGGCTATCGTTGCGCAAGATCGAGCGCAATGGAGAGCTCTTGTTGCCTCCCTATGCCCCTAAGTGGGGTCTTAAGGGAGTTTGGATTTGGATGGCTATGTAATTTTACAGCCGTCAAAAAGAGCGACGAAATCACTCGAATATCTATAATATAAAAGAAACTCGGGTTAGTGCGAACACCTATAACTCGAGATCAGCTGAACAGATTCTTCCATGACTTATTGGATTCTACTCCGCTCCGGATAACATTGAATAACTTTTTAAAAGTTGAAAAAAATGCATAAGAAAAAATATAATATTAAACCATTGATATTGAAAATATTATTACGCAAATTTTTTATTGGAGGAATTTTTTTCGAGCTTTCAGAAATATTTTTGTAACATTCAAAGATATTTAAAACGTATTTTTGTAAAAATTACAAATTTGAAATCAATATTCATAGTAAGACTACAGAACAACTTCTGTCAGGTAAGCTAGATATTTTATATAATCAACATTTGAAGTTTTTCAAAATTAATCTAATTTGTCCCGCATTAATAAAAAACTAAGTGTTTTCATTTTATGTATTTTTTTATTCGGTTTTATACGAGTAAATATCATTATTATTATTTATAATGAACTTGATTAGATTCACGCTAAGTCTCAAGACGTGTTTTTTATACTTTCTTTTTAAATAAGACCCCCGAAGCGACGACATTTTGTTGTTCTCACTTAAAACAAATGACAAAAGTCTGGTTTAATAATTCACATCTCGTAACAGTTGAAAGTTCTTCAAGACTCTTAATTCGCGTTTGGTCTTTGTTTTTTTTTATTCCCTTAATTTGTTTGTTCAGCGTTAATGCATGGTTCATAAATATTGTATATTTAGTTATTTTTCTTTGTTTTAGTTTTTTTTTTGTATTTTCTTGTAAGTGTGATAGACTCAAAAGGTTTTTGAAGCTGTTTAGTCTATTTCACTGATATTTAACTGAATATAATAAATAAATTTATTGGATTCGTCTCCGCTCCGGATAACAGAATAACTAATAAAAAGAAAAATGGATAAGAAATAATATAAAATGTAATATTAAAGTAAGTAAGGAATGGATTTCCTGCGACGCCTTCGCCATCTATGAAAAAATCTATAACAACAAAATTATTGTTTACTGCACCTGATGGTAGTTCCCTCTCATTCTCACAAACGTAATTGCCACTCTTACAATAGCCCATCCTGCTTTCTCCACCGTTTCGAGCGTTAATTTCGCTAGCGAAAATTTTCATACAAAGTCAACAAAATTATCGGGGATTTTCAAATGTACACAGGCATCAGCATCGATACTTCACAGGCGAGGTATAACGAGCTCGCGCGCATATTTTCGCGTTGTGCCTGAGAATTGAGTAAGAATGAAATATGGATGGATTAGAAACATTTTCATGTTATTATTTTATTAGTTTAATTGTTATTATTTTATTAGTTCAATCGAATTAATTATGTATTTTTGTTTCTGGGAGCCAGTGCACAGTATGCACATGGGAACGGGCCGCCTCTGGTTAGGACCACAGGAAAACGTCTGTCTGGAATGATAGTAGCTATCATAATAGTCAATGGATGTAACAGGTTTTGAAACAGCACATCTCTACATATAAAAGTATCAAAGTTTTTATAAGCTCAATAATGTGACATACTAAATCAAGTTAGTCAAAACACTCTCTCAACACAAGCTCTATGCTTTATGAGAGAGAATTGTTATTAAAAATTTTAATATTATGTTTTTATATTTATATTATACTAGCTTAAGTACCCGTGCGTTGCCCAGGAATCGTGCATTATGACCACGATACTTCAATTTATACCTGTGAAGTTATGTTTGATTAGGGCAACTATGTGTAGGACATAAATGTAAAATCGGCGCGGAACTCACAGATGAGCTCCTAGATGGCCAGGGACTCAAGCAAGGTGACTGACTGGCCCTCACATACCACAACAGTACAAATCCTAATATTTATTTCCAAAGTAGCCAAATCGTCAGATATGCTTATGACGTCAACATAGTAGGAAGATTCCTGATAGCCATAAGAGAAGTCTTTGACTCCTTGGAAATAACAGCAAAGGAATTGGGACATAATATAGAAATCAAGCGAAGGATAGCAACAGAAAACAAAGCATTCTTCTCTACTCTACTGCCTGTGCTCTAGTCAAGAAGTGTCCATAGAAAAACAAAGATCACTCTCTGCAAAACTATTATAAGAACAGTTATGACATATGGATAGGAAGCATGAGCAATGACTGCGAAATCCATGGAAATGCTGGACACATTTGAGAGAAGCATGCTTCGTAAGATTTTGAAGCCCATGAACGAAAGAGAATCCTGGAGAGTATGGTTTGACCATGAGCATTACAATGTTTACAAAGCTCCCAGGATCTATGAATATGCTAAATTGGGCAAGGCAAGGCAAGGCAATTATCGTTGCTTGATTTTATTTGGTTGGTTGGTTTTTAAATAAAACTATTAATTTCACTTATAAAATTTAATTTTTTGTGTCGCCATATTATACCTACTGATGTCAAATAAAATATAATTGCTATTATTAGGTGAGAACAAAAACAAATTTGAAGAATTCATCAATCACGTAAAGGAAATATGTTCGGCAAACACTTTCAAACTCACCAATGCCAAGGACAAACTGAAGAAATTTTAATGCCGATATTAGATTGACTTCGTTACAACAAATTTTGGTTCAGTACATCTTTAATGGAAGTTTTTCAGGGACAAATTGACGATTCGTTACTGGAAATTTCGTTAGGTACTTCGGTATTTGCTATAAAAAAATTTGATCTGTATTTGAATTTATCATACTTCAATAGTGACGATGCATAAAATACAAAAAATATATGTAGTAGGTTGAAGTAATAATATTCCAAATCATTAGAAAAAGTGCACTTATTTAGTCCTATTTCTTAGCTTAAAATCAAAGACACAAACAAAATACAATAAGACAACAGGCGTGTAAAGAAAATTGAACATATAATATTTAAGGATACATTGTGGTCCTAGTTACATAACCTCATCATCGCAATATTAAACTAAACTAAATTATGTCTCAGGTTTGTATCCATAAAAGTAATGAAAAAAAAAAGGTTCCTATAAGTTGAATAGACGTAAGGTTTGATAGACTATATTATTATATCTATAAAAATAAAGCCTTGTTCTTTTAACATATTTACAATGTAACATACAGGATTGTGAAATACTATAGCTAATTATATGCAATTACACATATTGAAAAGATTTAACGAATAGAATATTTAGCGTACAGTGTGTGCTGTTTATAGTCTATCTAATTATTATATTGTCTATCCTATTGAAAGAAGAGCTGCTGGCCTGTCTTCTGTTTGTGTCGTATCGAGTCTCACGACATTGGCAACCACTACTTCAACACCCCCGCTGTTCAGGGTCCAGTCCAATCTCTCATATTGGGCATCTAAGATATTTGCCTTCGAACGGGACCACTTTGATCATCCAACATTTTCATCGGCAACAGTTGAAGGACTCATATTGATCCCGATGCACTGTAAAAAAATATTATTCAATTAAAATAAACACAGAATCCATGAGCAACACATATTTTTTGTTGGGTTTTGAAGACTGGTAAATATTTAATGAAATAGTGGAATTATAAAGAAGACAGTGACAGAATTCTCACTTTTTAAATTAATATTTGTTAAATTTTGTGTATGAAAACAAAAAATGGTAATTATTATTAAGTTTGCGGGCTTCTTTTGATATTTGACAAAAAACCTCCTAAATGAATATGTTTTAACCTAACAAAGTGTAGTGTTGACACTCGAGGAGGTGTCCAGAAACCCCCCTAAAAACTATGTTCCAATCTTAAATTAACCTATTGAAATTGTAGTATTATTATTCGAAGATGTTATCAAATCCTTTAATTTATCCAAATAGATTAACCAAATGACAATGGCCAGCAATATCTTCATTTTTTAAACAAAAACACCAAATTCAGAATCAAGAGATTGTATAAGAAAATATGCAACGTTTATATTTGATTTTTATTTAAAAAATTGGTTGATAAAATGCTTCAAATATTATCAAATCACTCCATAACATGCTTGTATAAAATAAAATTACCTTTAAATCTTTAGGATAGGTATTTTCCATTTCTTAAATTCATAATTTCCAGTGCAAAATATCCTTGATTTGTCATAATTGGTAAACACTCAAGATTCTGTAAACGATGATAATAAAACATTAGTTTAGAAAACACAATTTATATAATAATTTATTATCCCATGTAATTTTACTTACCAGTTCGTGTGGATTTTTTTTTAAACATTATAATCCATTATTTATTCTTATGATTGTAAAAAACTCGTACTGTATATATTTTTTGACATATTGTGTGATGATACGCTAATTGGCGCGTAGATGTCAGTAGCTTCTTCTTTTTCTTCTTTTTGGCATATCACTCCTGCCATAATCTCAAATGTTCAATTAATAAATAATGTCTTTTCAAAACTTTTTGATATATTTCGAATATATTAAAATAATCCGAAAGATCATTAAAAAATTAGGTGTTTGTTTATTTGTATTACATTCTGTACACGAAATGTAAAAATAGGATTAAAAAAACAGGATCATTACGTTTGCGTTTTTTTTTGCTGTCCTCTCTCATGGTTGTTCTATTGTCTGTGGTTGCCATCGCCAAACGTCAAACTTTTTATAGACGTCAAAATCTGTCAAAATACATTTCCACAATTCCTTTTTCAAAATTCAATTATTGCATTCTGTTTCCTTTTATTTTTATTAGGTAGGTACTTAACTAATTGCACAACTTTCGTTTTGCTTATATTTTGTGTTTATGTTTATTAAAGACTTATTTTATAACAATATACTTATTGCAAACATTATACAGTATACCTTCAGGAAAAATGTTTAATATGAGGTTAAATACTTATAATCATAATTATTATAGTAATTTAAATGAATCATTCATTTCACTTACACATGTATATTAACTGTGGTCTTTAATGAAATGATAAATTTCCATTAAAGTAAATAATATTCCCCCCTTAAACATGCATACATAATCATTATAAAAATTGTATTCTGATGTTATTTATTTATTTTAGGTTGAATTATGAAGACCACAAAATGCCACCTAAAAGAATATTCTCCAAGCCATTATCGTCCAAACTTTGACATTTTCATTCTGGTTTCAACGGAGCCCACAGAGATCATTCTACCATTAAAGCGTTGATCTTCTGAGAATTATTCTACTTATCAACAGAATGATAAAGCTATTCCTGCTTAGGAAGAATTGATTTATTACTTATATATTATCTTCTAATTATTATAAATATGAAATGTTGTTGTTATTTTCATGCGTTACTACGTCACGCTGAAACTACTCAATCATACTCTTTGTAGTTAACTACTTCAATGCATTTCAATATTAATACCTACCTACATATTCATGCAGACCTTATTATTATATTCCACAGGTTTTTTTTTAAAACGGCAACCCTAAATTTTCACAATATGGAGGTATATGATGACATTTCATAAGTAAAATAAGCTAAATTGTTTTACTTTGTTTCAATGTTTTTACTTCTATAGAAGAAATTTTTTTGAAATAAATAGAAAGTTTAAGCATTGTAGATTAAAACAAAACCGTACATGAGTAGCGACGGTGCAACTAAATGAGATTTAAATACAGTTTCAAGATACCTGATTCTGACAAAATGGCAGGATGAAAATCTTAATTTGTATGGGAGATTTATGAAAAAATCTAATATTTTTATCGATAAATAACATTTTCCAAATATTTATAGCCTTAAACGTCCACTGGTATTATGACTCGCTATAGAGGGTATTACTTTACTTCTGGTATCCCTAGTTTAGCCGTCTATAAAGGACGTTACATACGAACGGACTCCTTTATTTATATTGATTTTGTAATTTTAATTTTCATATTTTAATAAAGAAAAAAAAAATGGACCCATGCACATTTACATTGTTCATCTCTTTTTTTATCTTTATAAATTTTACATTATTTTTTGGTCGTTTTTGCTTTAGTCAAGAGAATGTATTTATGAAAGAAAAAAAAATAAAGAATTGAATTTTAATTGAAATTATTTGACATCTGTCAGTTGTTTGATAGTTGGTGCAATTGTCAGAATGTGACATGTAAACATTCGAAATTCGACCATAATTTATGTTATTTAAGTTATAAAAGTTTGAACATTATTAAGCTACTATTATCAAAGACTAATCGAGCACTATTTCAAAATTTCCTTTAAAAAACAATGACATGGTTACGTCAAATTTGAAACTTTGATATTTTCAAAGTTTTTTTCTATTATTATTAAAGGCAAACAATATTAATCTATTCTCAATTTGACCACAGATAAACAAAATAATGTTTGCGTCTGAGTCAATGAAATAGATCGAGTATTAAATACATAACAATGTTTTTTTTATTCATTTAATCTATTTTTATACGTACTTTTAAAGAATTATTATCGTTCGCCACTTTTTCTCTATATAAACAATAAGTGTACGAAATTTCACACTCTTCCGTCCGCACATTTTTGATAAATAAATAAAAAAAAAAATGGTCACAAAGTTTTTTCTTCACGTATTAATGATTAATAAATAGATTACACAAATTCTAATACAATATTCATTGGTACAGGACCACGGGACAACGTTTGCTGGGAAAACTAGTTGGAATATAATTCGGTAGACTGTATCATTCCGTCTGTTTGAATAAATAGACAACTACGTCGATATTGCAAAAGGGTTTTAAAAAAAAATCGAATTTCACAGCACGTCATTCATATGAGGCGTTATACCATACAGGGAAAAAAAAAACAGCTGATATCATCGTTATTCTATTATCTAGTCATATAAGTGACATCGACAACGTGTCACTCATCCGTAGCATGTCACAGTGGCGTGTATAACTCGAAACTGTGACAACCGTAACAATGCCCGAATGAAAATAATGAAGCCCGAATGCGGAACTATTGACACAGATATCATAATATCGGGCATACTCTATCAACCCCCTTAGACACGCTAGATAGATACTGGGTCGAGGGTGAAATAATAATGTCGAAAATTGATCACTATGTCGTTGAGCGTATCTGAAAATGTATAAAAAAGTGTTAGATATATTATGTTTTTCAACAATTATTTAGATTATTATTGTACTTATAAGAAGGGTGTGAACTTGCATAGGTTTATCTTATCACATCTTACCCTCACTCATACTCATATTTTTAACTTACCTTTCACAGTTAAAATGATTTTTCCCTCTGTTTTTTTTGACGCAACAACCGAAATTGCCTACGGGTGCAGTACTTATTAATACAATACAACCATTGAGACCCCACCTAGGGGCATAACGATGCAACAAAAGCTGTCCACTATGCCCGGTTGCATAGTTGCAATGACCTCCTGTCTATCAGGTTCCAATCCATCACCTCTGCTTTGAAGAAATGCAAAAGGTGTAAAAGGGTCTTTCTCGTCTTTGGGACCGTAATGGGAGAAATAAAAGCGCTCTCATCGTCCAATTCTCAATCGGCAGCCTTAGCCATCTCCTCAAAATAATGGTAGAAGTAATGATAATATACCTGGGTATAGCGTCGTTCGTGATGTGAAAGTACTATCATATACTTACTCATTATTTTTCTGAGGTATTTCGTTTCAAACATGGCGAATTGATAAGCCTGGGCCCCTGAGACATAGCGGACTCGTTTTGTCCATAGTCTCTATAGGTATATAAAAGAAGAACTCTATTTCATCGCATCACGCTTAAACAGCTGGACCAATTACGCTTAGATATGGGTACTTTTTATGTTATCTTTGCTATTGTCAGTAAACGGTTCTTAGGGAAGAAAAAATCAAGAAAGTTGGGCAAAACATTTGAAAATTTAGGAAAAATTAACGTTGGTTACCTACTTACTGCTTTTGTCAATATGAACATTTCGACGTTTGATAACATTGTCAGTTGTTGATCGATAGTTGGTGCGATTGTCAAAATGTGTCCCGTTAGCATGTAGTTTAAAACAGATGCATCGCTCGGAATTATATACGTAATAAATTCTATGCAGGAGACACCTATAATTGGATAACAGGAGATTCCACAGGAGATTGTTTCATGTTTTTTGTTTTTGTTTGTGTCTCTATTAAATAAATAAATAAATTTAGTAAAGACAGGACGTCTGTTGGGAAAGAATAATAATAATAATTTAATACGAGTTAAAGAAATTCATAGTAACTGAAATAATCAAATGCTGGTATATATTTTTGCTGACTTCTTCAATCATTTTGTCGATGACTATCAATTGAACAGAAAAAATCAAGATAAATTTTAAATAATGCATAATCTTATTACCTAATACCACGTAAATTGTGTTATTATTTTATTAAATTTAAATTGATTTTAACTCTCCGATAATTATTATGGAGAAAAAGAAGTAATATCTCTATTTGATATTCCCAAATGATTCTCGTAATAAAATTTCTTTGCGTTGTATCGTTTGGTTGAGTAATCACATCGGATACAAAATTGGATTGTCAACGGTTTAATCTATTTCGAATATAAACTGAAACAATAATTATTACTTTTCAGCGCTTTAGTAAGTCAAATCGTAAGTATATTGAATATCTTTTAACGGATAGTTTTATTAATATTCAAAGTAAATGCAATTCGAAGTAAAGCAATATATATGTAGATATTATTGGTAGGCTTTCAGTTCAATTAAGTTTAATCTTAAAATGGCCTGAAAAATACGTGAGTGATAGTTTACAGTTTTATTGAATAACCTGATAGGCATGCTCGAGGTGTATGGGAGGAATTAGCCATTGAAAGAGGGCCTTCCATGTCAAACGAACCTTCTTGCCAAAATTCAGGCAAAATAAAACTCCGAGGGTCCAAGACCTGCCCCGATTCGATGCGACCTCACGCCTCGAGCAGGTACCAAAAAGGGATCAGATATAGTGTGTATACACAAATGAAAAAGGTTCCTGACGGTGTACAGACTATAGGGGCTGGAAGCTATCTTTTAACTATCTAACTCTTGACTCTAAATACCTAAACGTACTTCCAGCAGAGACTCTAAATAGGACAGGATTTTACTACGCGAAAAATCTGCCGTGGCTAGCTACAGTCAAACAATTCGATCCTGCCTATTAACAATTTCACTGACTATCTCGCGTGTATTTAATGATTATCTATCTCACTATCAAAATAACCGTTCAATTACTTTATGGACGAACTAATCAACCTTCTAGTCGAATTACGTGCGGGCTGTCAGTAAACCGCAAGTCCTTCCTCATTGGAATTCCAAATCGTTCAACTGCTTCGGTCTTTGCGTGGGACCTTTTCGCCAGTGAACCTCATGAACTGAGCTGAAAATCGTCCAAACCAGCAACAGCCCATTCTCTTGGACAGTCATGTGGGGACGGTCTTCAGCTTGCGCCAACAGCCCTCCTACACATACCGGTTTGATAATAACTTTACATTTACTCACGGCGGCAAAAACATAATCTAGCTTATGCGCGGGCAATAGCAAGCTCAGAATATCATATCCCGACCGGATATTCATAACAAAATTACTCTCTCGGGGCACGGACCGATGTACCTCTACAAATGAAAATTCTACAGTAAGCTTGCTAGAAGGTTCTAAATATGAAATTCCTAACCAAGTTCAAAAATAAACATTAAAGATAGGTCACACCACTGGTATCGGAAAATGGGGTAACCCGCGAATGACAGATAACAATTCGCGACGTGTGTTTGACAGGTGACGTGCGAAAACAATACAGGTACATGCTGCAATACAATAAATCCACTGGCACACAGAGATCACAAATATTCATAAATATGCCGTACCGCGTCGGCCATTATCTCTCCTCTAAAGACACTACCACACCGAGCAACTTGCTCACAAGCATGCTTGGCGGGGCAACCAAGCAACAAATGAAATACTACATCGAAACATATCTCTGTGCCCGACCATCGTAAACAAAATACACTCTAATAAAAATATGGACACTCACCCGAGATTCAGCATACCTTAAAAAAAACTAAAGCATATCACATCCATAGTTGGAAGTTAAATTATCACGGGGCTGTCACGCCACCTCAAGGTCAGCCCAGTTAAACAATAAATATTATAATAATTAAACAGAAGGCTTAATCCAAAACCGAAGATTCTAAGTTTTATCAAACGCGAATTTATCAAATGTGACATTTTAACCTCTAAAGATACACACTAATCAAGTCGCACGCAAATCCCATATTAATAACAACACACTCGGACACACCACGGTAGGTGCATAATATGTACAATTGAAATATGCGAAGGATATTAAAAATATTACTCAACAACTTCAAGAAAAAAATTTAAGAACGTCTCCCATCGGAGCGTGGATTTAGACTAAACTTCAAAAAAAAAACTATTTGTCCTATCGGGGGCCAAATATACCATCACAAAACAAGGAAGCCTTGCCTTCTCCCTTTATAAACACCATTTTTTCTACTGGTTTCCCCGTACATCCATTCAATGTGTAAAAATACCAAACTTTCTAATCTGCCATAAACAAACAAGCAACTCTTTCCCACCATCGCATTCTCAAACTTTCAAGTATTAAATGACTTAACAATATTTTGAATAACATATCTGAATAAATCCCTCGCATCAAATTACATCATCTATTAAAATCTACACCTAGGCTATAAAAATAGGGAAAAAAATCATTGAATTAAAATCCTTTTAATTAAGTTTCTAGGAATTTATTTATTTTATTTTTAATAAACAAATATACAAACAGTGATATTAGAACAATTACACAAATAGTATGGACAACAAAAACACCAGTAAAG
Source organism: Mystacides longicornis (assembly GCA_963576905.1). Classification (NCBI taxonomy): domain Eukaryota; kingdom Metazoa; phylum Arthropoda; class Insecta; order Trichoptera; family Leptoceridae; genus Mystacides; species Mystacides longicornis. The sequence continues at coordinate 30,366,669 of OY756425.1, forward strand.
TATACACGTAGACATTAACAGCGAGTAGGTTAAACTAAGACAAACAACAGAAAAAAAGACTTACGTAACAATATGTGCACTGTGCAGGCTCAAATAATAAAAAGGAATACAAATAATAAAAGTTTATTCGATATGCTGTTTGTCATTATAATTTAAAAACAACAGGTGGAATGATACGAGAACCGTTCGACTAGACATTGTAATGTTGTTTTCGCGAAAAAAGCCACTTGTCTACTATCACGTTAATAACGTATAGGGTTGTTGAATGTTTTTGTGAAATTATTCTTTGACACATTGTCCTCGTATTTCCTGCAAATCTACTATACTTTTTTTTAAATAAACGAATCTTGACTCACTAAAGTGAACACAAATACAATAGACATATTTCAAAGTAAGCAAAGGCTTGTGTCATGAATGTGAAAATCGTGCGCGCCGGGATTCGAACCCACGACCTCCAGTTATTTTTAATGAAAATCATGATTTAGATAGCGCGCGCCCATTTTGACTTCTTAAAAGACTGCGACTTAAGGTATTTTTGCTTTTCAAGATAATGATTTTTTTTTCACCGTAAACCAAATGCTGAATCATCCATCAGTCATAAGTTCGAACAGCTGATTTGGTTTATTTTTCAATTCATAAACGAAACACCCCTTTTTTATTTATTTATTATTATTACTAAACGTTTGAATTAAAAATTTGAAGTCAGCCCCAACCACTTCACAAAGGAGAGAGAGAAAGAATAAACTGCATTGCTTTTTTCCTTTTTTTTTTTTTTTTGAAGTTCCATTGTTCAGCGATTCCACGGCCTTTATACGCGTTTAACCCTTCGCGTGCGTTTTACCCTCACGTGCGTTTGAACTTTCATTGTTTGTTTGAATTTAAAAAAAGAATAATAATTAACAATGGCGTCGCAACTAGAGATGATTGTACATACTGTGAACGAATGATGAATGATACGAAAGCTACCTAGCTGCACGGCTACTTCCAATTAAACGTTCTAGCTATTTTTCGAATTCATTCGAATCCACTCATAATATTAATTTGTTTTTTGTTTTCTTTTTTTTTCCAGGTAAGAACTGAAAATCGTTTGGAATACCTAATTAAAATCATTCTAGAAAAATTCGAAGCTTCAAATAATGTTTCGTAAGTACCTACCTATTACATTTTTTTATAAATCGCTGTTTTTTTGTTTTTTAATATAATTTGACAGGTCGGATTGAATGAGAATCAACCATTGGCGTTGGGCTTAACCGTCTCAGTTTTCATTTAGACGTAAGGAACTTAGTGGTTAATGAAATTGATAGTAACTTTTGTATAATATCATTTGACGATCGCTCGCGATGCTGTTGAAAATTCTTTGCCTGGCGATCAAATTGTTGATAAAGACTGGTCAATAGTAGTATTCTAGCCAATTATTAAATAAGCAGCAAAGCCTGTAGGCAGAAATGAAATGAAAAAAAAACATGTAGGTACTTCACATATTTTTTTTTATTGTTATAAATGGAACATAAAGCATTCACAAAAGAAGTAGGTATAGCTAATTGAGTCACGTCAAATCTTAAAGATTTGTCGGCGTGTCACAAATCATCAAGTATCACAAATTAATTCGTCGATATCATATTTTTATCATATTCTTGGCAAACAAAATAATATACATTGACTAAGAGACGAATAACATGAAGAATATTTAACGAATATATCAACAACAGAACTGATGACTGACTAATATTGTTCGAGTTTTAATTGGTATGAACAAACCACTACGGTCTTACGACCGTCTTCTACTGTTATTTCGAAGGCTGGCTTAGTCGGATCACTTTACGTTAAAAACGTTCGCCATTAGGTGGTTTATGTTCAAATCCCCGATTGTGAAAATTTGTAACATGCGAATCCCAGGCCCGGGCAGGATTTGAACCTTCGTCCCTGCGACGACGAGGGACATGTTTTTTTTTCAAGTAAATAATAAAGATGTAAGTTTTACTCCATTTCACTGTGATTAGTTAGGCAGAGACTTTGCTACTGCACTTGCATCTGGGACGGGCTTCCTGTGAAAAGCTGATGATCTTTTTTATCTATCGAGGTGCATGTTGTTCGCATGCATTTCGTGACAAATATTAGGTTATCACTTTCATTTAATTAAAATAATTCTACCCAAATAGGGTGATTAATAATTTGGGTGATACTTAACTGAAGTCTATTTACTTTATGTGTGTAATGTTTGCACTAAAATAGTTCAATCTATATAATATTTCAATTTGAGACCTGTAAAATGTTGAACTCGTATTACGTAGCAGGTATACCGACACTATTTAAAAATCGCATATAAAAAATCCAAATCCACCGTTTACTCGGAGTCCTTGCGTATATTATCCAGTCGAATGGTGTTTTGATGAGTGATTACAAAACCGACTGGCATTCAACCCGATGAATTCTATACACTAGGTAAACGTAGGGATGTAAGGTGAGCGAAAAAATTACCAGGTCAATCAGGATTTGAAATATGTTGCCTGGAAAAAAATCGCTTGGTTTTTTTTTATGTATTTCACGCAATTAATGATATTAAAATTGCAATTTGCCATTTCATCCCGTTCCGTAAGGGGAACTGAATCAACAATGAATATTAATGTTTTTTTTTATCCTGATTTAAATATATTCGCACTTATGCGTTGATTTGAAACAAATTTTTTCAGTGTCCCTTGCAAATAGGTAGCTTAATTTTTTTTCTCCTTTTTGGCATCTCAAGCTTAATTTTATCATAGGTGAAAAATTTTCCTCTTCTTGCGATATCAGGTCAATACTCTGACGTTAGGTGTCAGCCAAGACTTCTCTCACTTGTGCTTGAAAGAAAAATGTTTATTAGAGAGACCAAAAAACACTAAACAAAAAAAACAAAAAAATCATGAAATGAAGTTAGGTTAGTTATCAGGGATCACAATTCCGTTGTGGCAAGCTCGACTTTGTATGTTGATTTTGTGGTGTCTTTTTTGTGTGTTACTAGCTTTCCCGACAGACGTTGTCCTGTGGTCCTAACTAGAGGCGGCTCGTTCGTATGTGTATTATGTACTTACACTGTGCCCCAGAAACAAAAATACATAATTAATTCGATTGAGTTAAAGTAATAAAATAATAACATTAAAATATTTCTAAAACATCCATAGGCCATATGTTGCAACCGGCATTATGCAAGTCTCATAAACTCTACATTTTAGGTTCACGGGGGATTTTACGGTTTTTGAGTATGTGACTCATTTTCCCGAAGGCTGCCCAACTTAATCCAATACGTCTTTTGACCTCGGCGGTTTGGTTTTCTCTGCCTAGTCTTATGGCGTGTTCTATATATGTAAATGTATTCTTGGATATTTTCTATAAGATTTCCATCAATTTTAATTTGGGAGCCTTCTGTGCCCATCACCAATGTACGGTTAAGAATAAATTAATAAATATAATCTCCTGTGCTCCAATAACAGGTATCTCCCGCATAGTTATTGTGCATGTTCTTCTTCTCTTTTTATATCTTCTTTTCTTTATCAATTTTCACTCCGTATGCCTCGCCATTCCTTTCCGCCAGACTCCAGTTAGCACCGACGCGACGACGCTCGGAAGAATAGATTCGTAGTACGTTGGTTTACACTAAACTATTAGAAAATTGTTGTACCTACCGTGTCTTTTATTGCTTTTTGGATAATAGAGCTTAGAAGGCTTATGTTCTCTGCAAGGCTTCCCCTTTTAGCAAATCTGCCTCGTCCATTGGCGGAACTTTACACCGGCTTCAGTTCGTCCGTTTGGTTTCAAATAAAATGGGCGCCAATACAATTAATAGGTGAGTTTTGAAGGTCGCTTAAACGCTATAAGTGATAAGAATTGCTCACATCAAAATTCTCGGTCCGGTTTGTGACAAATAAAAACCTTTGGTGTTGATGTAATATAATTATCTTCACTGTTTAAGTTCGTGAGAATAACGCTTTTCGGGACGTTGGAGCTGCTGTCGCAGTTGCCCGGGAACCCCGAGATGAATGTTTTTATTTCATAAATAAATTATGTAGAGGTCCCGCCACTCTTCATACGCCTAACATTAAAATAATATTTGCCTTGTGTTATCTTGTACAAACTCATCTCATCACCGAACGAAGTAATAATATTCCCTTCGCTAGATGGCGCTGTTTAATTATATTTAATAACATTTAATAATATAAATGTAGGCACAATCTCTCATTATAATAAATAAACTTGTGTACACTGAAAATATTCATCCGAGGAACTCCGATTTGCGTACACTTGTGATAGCCCGTGCATGTGCAGGAGGTGAAAGAAGAAACTAATCGAAGGACACTTCTTATTGGAGCACTGAAAAAAATTGTTTGTGTTGCGTCTTCTGTTGGTGTTCAAAAGGGTTATTCCCTATTAAAATGATAAAATTTGTGACAATGACTATTATTACATAAAATATAGGTATAAAACTTTGAAGCATTAGCAAATCCAAAATGGAAATGTTCGATCGAAAAAAATCTGCAACAACTGTCCAAAATGTCCTACAGGAAGCGATAGTATGAATTTCTTCGAACTCTCATAATGTGTTCAAGATATACATTCTTTTTAATTGGAAATGATCTTCCTCTTTCTATAGATCATGTGGATCTGTTTGGCCATAGTTTCAGCCTGTAAGAAGGTTGACTGCATAGTGTCTCATTCTTTAGTGGACACTTTCCTTCAGGATTGTCTTTAAAATAAAATTAAAACAATGCCTTTCCGTCTACCTGATATTGCCCTGCTAGTATTTAATTTGTGCCTCTTCGATATAGTCTGCTTTCGTGTCTCTCTTCCTTCTTACCATTATGGCATCTCTTCTGCCCTCTCAGCATCTATATAACTGGCTCATATTTTCAGAGATTTTAAAGTTGTTCTAAAGAAAGATATAGTTATGGCTTAAAAATTCAACGTTACTCTAGGATGTGACACTATCAAAGGCTTACTTATAGTCTACAAGATAACTTTTGATGAGAATGGAAAATCGGCACGCACATTCAGTTGGCTAAAACGGTTTCGTAGGAGGAGCTCCTCCCGTAGAAAAATCCGAGAAAGTACCTACCTCATATTCCCATCTGCAAATATTGCCACCGGGTACGGGGTTGTGTGTTCAGGCAGACGAAAAGAACAATGTTCAAATTATGTTTTTATTTTACGTGAAGAAGAAATAGGGGGGAAAATTGTGGAATCTCCAAATTAATTTCTTCAATTTGAGTTGCTCACGTTGATAAGAAAGTAATAAAAACGAAACCGAGAGATAGATAATTTTAGAAATATATATATTTTTTTTGATTAAAAAACGTGTTCCGTCTAGACCTGTCAAAATATGTAAGAATTTTAAAATTTGTTTTAGCGGCCATAATATGTAGTATGACGACATCATCCACCAATAGCGTTTCTCCATGATGTCGACACCTGGCAACAGCTTAATCCCAAAGTGTAATATCCTGGCATTAAAAGAGTTGTCAGTTCATGTCTTAGGTTTATCTCAATATCGGATCGGAGAATAGTTACAATAGTTTATCTCAATAACCTTTCGTACAGTGTTCTTTTCTTTCGCATTTTCCAAGTTTTTCCTTCCTTGGAGAGGCGCGATTCAACAAGAAGTGATTCTTTGATTTCATTATCAATAATTAACCTTGACACAGAGATCGGACTCTTTCTATGAACATACCCATAATCTTCTTTAAATCAACCTTACATTCCTTACATAATTTATTTTTGTTTCTGCATGCTTCATAATCTTATGTCACTATTATAGTTTCTCTCGTATGTAGAAAAACTATACCTTTCTCTTTTCCTTCGAGAATAGTTCTGAGTGAATGAGTCACGCTATTTTTATTTCTTTTCTTTGCTGTTATCAAGAGAAGGTTCTTATGAAAGAAAAAATTGAGAAAGTTACGCGGAACTTTATAGTGTACCTTCTTAGTTCTTGTGACAATATTTTTTTACAGTTTTTTTACAATATAAATTTCCGTTTGACATTCCTGTCAGGTGCTTGATAGAATGTGAGCTGTAAACATCGTTTAAAACAGGTGTATCGGTCGGAACTACCTATATTGGTTAAATATATATTAGTAGGTAATAATTCGTCATTATACAAATTTGTGTTTAATATTCATATTTAGCACAGGACAACATCTGCCGCGAATGCTAGTCTATAATATAAAAGAAAGTCGGGTTAGTGCGAACACTTATAACTCGGGGTTGGCTTAACACATTCTTCCGATGTTTGATTTATTGGATTCTCCTCCGCTCCGGATAACAGATTAACTACTAAAAAGTTGAGAAATGCCTTAAAATATAATGATAAAGTTAGTATGGAATGGATTTCCTGCGACACTAACGCTATCTATGAAAAATTCTATAGCAACGAAATTATTGTTTATCTGAAAACCATTGACATTTAAAATATTGGTACGCAGATTCTTGATGCAATTATTTTTAAACATATTTAAACGTATTTTTATATAAATTACAAATTTGATATCAATATTCACAGTAAAGACTATAGGACAACGTCTGTGGGGAAAGCTAGTTCGTAATAAAAATAACGCTGTGAATTAAATAAAGGTAATTTTGTGATTTATCTGAATGTCAAAACGTCCGGTTGGTTAGAAATTTAGGCCAGTTTAATATCGAATTCATCCCTTAAGAAGCTGTGTAGGGGTTAATATTTTAGTAGTATTATTATTATTATTCCTTGTTGGGAAATTGCGATAGATGTCCTGGGGTGATTATTTAAGCGTAAAATTAAAACAAGTTTTATTGAATCACCTACTTATTTACTTTTCAACAATCAGCCGACAGCGCTCGAACTTGTTAGCGAATAGATCATAATTATTATTTCGTAAGCAATTTCACGAGTGTTTCGCGCTATTGGCAGATCTGAATTCGGGGTGATTATTTTTTTTTATTTCTATTTATTCAATCGCTGAAAATATTATAAGATATTTTGCTCTTACCTTTTTCTAGCGATCTACCCGAAGAATCAGAGAACCCCTTCAACACTGTGTACACTGTGTACAACAACTGTGTAGTTGGTGAAAATTAACAAACACGGGTGCCTACTGTATACATATTATTTTATTTTTGTATTATATTGGCACGGTGTTTTTTTTTCTCTTGGTTTTCAGGTTTAAGATGAATTGGACTAGATGTGTGTATGTGTTTACATGAGGTTATGTTCTCACATATTAATTCTAAGCTTCTGTTCTTCTACATTCTGTTCTAAACTTATCATTACTGTTGAGTTGAAAAAAATAAATTACCTACTATTATGTATCATATCTATGAACGCCATCTTGAAGTGGGATTACTAGACATAATATTATGTTTATGTTTAGTTTCCTCTACCATTTATCACTTTTAATGCATTCGCTGTTATTTTAAAACATTTATTCACTTTATATCATATACCTAAAGCATATACATAATTGTATAAGGGAATAATTAAAAGAAAACAAAATTGAAATTAAAAACAATGCTATACACTTTTTATTATTAGGTGTCATTGATATGAATCAGACGCAGACTTTATGTATTTACTATGTATTGTATATTTTCTTGCTGAATATTTTTCTTAGTCTAATTGGACTTTGTTTATTGTTTTTAGTTTTTTTTTTACCATGTCATCATCAGCATGTTATATAATTATTTCCGCTTTCTTATATTTCTTGTAATATATTTTATGTTGTTGTTAAAGGCACTTTGTGCCGTATACTTATCTAAATAAATAAACACAGAGAGCCCAGGGTCCAATCCCACTCAGTATAGATAAATTGGTCCTTCTCTCAGTCCAAGGTATTCGGAGCATACGCCACCAGTAGCATATCTCGAACGCATCTATTTGCTGCTTCTGTGTCTTTGTTTTCGATGCCTCCACACCATATTGGCATGTGGAGAAAATAAGAGTCCTCACAAGACGGACCTTTGTTGTCGTCAAAATTCTTCTGTAACTTCCAGATTTTTTAAACAAACTACATTGCTTCAAAAGAAAACCTCTTTGGTTTTCTTGCCAGACAGACAATTCTCTATTTTTAAATATTCTCCATAAGTTTTATACAATCATAATTATGTAGGTATCTGTAATTTATTTAGCAGTATATTGCCATTTACTTGACGAATTGGGCTGACAAGAGCGTTATTGCTCTTTAGATCAAAAGGCTTTCAACTCTTTCATAATATCCTGCCTTAGCTTTTACCACAACAGCGTTCGCCATTTAGTTGATCGAATTTCAAATCGCCGATCCATCGTGGGTATTACCTCAATAATCTTCGGCAATGGGAAGCTTATCTGGCGTGAAGAGATGACAACAGATGAGAAACTAGAATACTGAAATGGCGATTGGGGATAAGAGGGAGAATAACTGGTATACCAATTATGGGGAACGTACAAGCCTATACCAATGGATTTAGATGGCACAAGATAGCAGCATTTTGAAAAGCATGTTTGCGGCAGTGGAAATATGGCTAAGGAGTTAGTAATGCAAACGTCTCTTCATAAATAATGTGTAATCACTCAGGCAAACTTTTTTTATTCGCGTCTCTTTACGAGCGTGCACCGGGTGTTTCACGGCCCCGCCGGCTATAAACCCGGTGCATTCCTGCGGAGGCGCCGCGCCCCGATGACGACCATCCGCTGCGCCCAGTCGTAAACATCGGCAGTTTATTGCTTCTTCCGAATAGGGACGTGAGGCAAATTGAGTCACTGGAGAGATGCAAAAATACAAGATGCAAAGCTGTTTTTTATTATTTTTATTTTTTTAAAGGCTTTTCGGTGTATCCTTTACCACTCGACAGTACATCCTTCTTCTAGAAGTCTTTTGTTTTTCATATTTACAGTTTCAAGTTGCTAGTTAATAGAAAACTGTTGTAAACTGACCAAGCAAGCCGCTTATTAGTTATTATTGTCAAGTTTATTTGGAAGCATGATTTATTTTTTCCTAAAAACACTTCTCAAACATGAAGGAATGTGGTATGGAAGTTAGTGTTGTGACAAAGATGAAAGTCAATAATTTGCGATGGTTTGGGCGATGACAAAGATAATTTATAAGGCTGAAGATAAAGGTTTAAGAAAGCGTGGTTGATCTAGAATGACGTGGATCAAACGCTTCGATTTCGTTCTCAAGAAAGGTCGGGTCAAAAGACAGAGAAATAGGAGAGGTTGTATGACAAATGGTGCATAGAAAAGAGTGGAGGTATATGTATTATTATTATCTACTCACTTTTGTGTATTTGTATACTTGTGTTAAAATTAAATGTTGAATTTAGACTTACTCCATCTTAGGAAGAAAGCAGTCGCTTTCAAAAACCGGTTAATGGTTATTAAATTAAAACGTGGTATTACAAAATTTGAATCGTTTTTCATTTCTAATACAGTTCTCTCTCCCTACCCCTTACGGGACACGGCGTGATGGGTAAGAAAAGGTTTAATGCTCCTCGATAATCTTCTTCTTTGATAAGGCCCGACGGCCAAATGTGGCTCTCAGGAAACTGACTGCTATCAGTTATCCCTCCAGTTAAACAAATCTCCGTTTCCCTATGGTATCTTGTCCCTGCTAATATAGTTCGTAGGTATTATTTACAGTTAAAGGTTCTTTAGTTCTTAACAGTCTTCATACTAACGATTATTTATAATATTATGTTACAGTATTGATGCTGTTTGCAAGTAGTGTTCAATGAACCAATTTAAGGAAGTTCCCCGCCATATAGTGCACTTCCTCTCCCCAGTTGCCCGCCATTGTCTTGTTGTTCACCACGTTCGCTGAGGTTTCTTGCACGGATAACCCGAGGCGTATTATCTGCACTGATATAGGGTATCTCTCTCTCTTAGTCGCAGCAGCGTTGTCGAGATTGTGGATGTGCATTCGTGCAGTGTACACACTCTATTAACCATCGTTGTTTTTAATATCCGCTAGGTGGTTTCACTGTTACACTGATAATTCAATTATTGGAGACGAAATTAAACAGATTTCTAGGGTAAAATATCTGGGTTTACATTTTGACGATAAATTGTTGTGGATGAATCAAGTAGATGTACTCTTAAAAAAACTTGGCCCCATCGTAGGAGTTATGAGAAGGGCGAATCTGTTCAATACTGAAACAAAAAATATGATTTATCACTCGTTTGTGCTTTCACATATAACGTACGGCATAATAATATGGTCTCAGTGCAGATTGCGAGATAAGGCGTTGAAAATAATACACAATCTGGATCGATTCACTGCAACTGCTAAATTATATAACGTAATACAAATGAATAACTTTGATGAACTCATTTTCATGGAGAAAACTAAAATGATACATAGGATAAAAAACAAAACAATTAAAAGTAATATCCGTTTAATATATAATGAGGATGTGCATTCAAGATACACCAGGACAAGAACAGACATTAGGAGCAAAGTGCCGCGAACTGACAGGGAAAGGCATGGTTTTTTGTACTCGGCGGTGGAATTGTACAACGGAATGCCTAAAGAAATAAAGGACTTTAAATGTAATAAAACATTCATTAAAATATTAAAGGCGTTAGTATTGGAGAGACGCGATGTACCTGTGGTGTCATAGCGGCTGGTGCCATTTACTGCAAGAATCAATCAATTCCCTTATACGAATGACCTACTTATATATTGTTTACTGTACGATTACTGATATTATTGTAAAATACGTATTTAATTTGTAAAATAAAATAAATAAATTGCCTACGGCTTGTTTATATCAAATAGGATGATAAGAGTTGAATTGCTTTGCACAAAGTTCTAAGTATTTCTAGAATCTTGTATCCATTTTTATTTATAAGGCCAGGATCAGATGGCACTATATAATCTCATTACTTCTTATTAAAATGCATCTACTTGCTACAAACATGTATTATGAAGTATTAGCATCGGGCCAGTTGGCCAAGCGGCTACTGACTCTGAGAACTACAAGGGACGCAGGTTCGAATCCTGCCGGAGTTATTGACTTTTCCGACATGTTGAATATTCTCATAATTATTAGGAGTTTCGAGGATTTGAACTAAATCAACTTATTGCACAGGATTCCTAGAGAGCGGTCCGTCGTCTGACAAGACGGCAGTCTTTCAAAATTATGAGTATTTTTTTTTTGTTACTACGGTTACAATATTGACAATGTTCTAAGTTGATATTTACCTTTACCGCTATAACAGTACCGTAGTAGTCCTAGGAAAACAGACCATTAGCCCCAGCCTTCGAAACAACAGTAAAAGATGGATGTGAGTCTGTAGGGGTTTGTTCATACCATTTAAAATCGAACATTCACTCATTCATGAATGAATTAGTTAATTTAATAGTTTTTTGTACCAGAAGTTAAAAAGATAAAAGAAAATGGAGAAGATAAAAATAAATATCTCATTCCTAATTCTTATAATTAGCATAGTTTCAAATTAGATTTTCTGTTTTAAAATGTGACTGAAATACAGAACCTTCAGTAAATTGACATTGGACAAAATAAATGTCGCAGGACAACAACCCTGACCGAAAAACGTCCTTCTGTCCCATCCTTCAGGATACAGCCCGACGCTCAACGGCGCGGCGGCGTCTTTATGAAGACGCGAGTACTTGGAACGAAGTTGAACATCTTGTAATTATTAAAATGAAGATAAATAGTTCAAAATTTTTCATCTTTACCTACGTTTCTCGCTGGGTTTCTTTACGTTTTCTCTTTTTTTATAATTAAATGGACTATTCGACTAATATTATTCGGAGCCGTTGTCAATGCACCAAAGTCTGAAACTATTTTTACGATTTTTTTTAATTTTGTTTTTACGATTTTTTAAATTCTTCCAATCATCTTCAGTGTCATGGGTTTTAGCACCCTCTTAGAAGCTTTTCCATACTGATCTCTTTGACTGCCACTTATCGGATATTTTGTCCCAGGAGCTCGACAGGCTGCGACCACGCCATGCGAATGGGTCATAACACAAAGCCCTTTTTGAGAGCTTCCGATCCTCCGTGATGTGCAAGTGACCCCACCAACGCAGTCTTTTTTTATTGTACTAACTAGGATGATGTCCTGGTAGAGATCATAGAATTCGCTGTTATATGTAATCTTCTATACGCCATCTCTGACCATCATTGATACTCCGATCCAAAACCAAACTCCCTTAACGCCCCACTTAGGGGTATAGGGAGGCAACAATAGCTCTCCATTGCGCTCGATCTTGCGCAATGTTTATGACCTCCTCCCACACCATGTTCAGGTTCCTTAGCTCTTTTTCGAAGGAGCGGAACACAGTATGAGAGGGTCTTCCTCGTCTTCGGGACCTTGATGGGAGGAAGAACAGTGCTCTCCTCGGCCAACTGTCAATGATACTATGATACATTAAATGTCTCATTTTAATAAGTTGCGTGGATAATAAGAAAATCAAAGAATACACTAGGTAGGTAACCTTTTTAGTACTTTTAACAGTATAATTTTTATTCCAAATTTGAAAAATTAAAATTAAAGTAAAGTTTGACAGGAACTGTCAGTTGTTGGATAGTTGGTGCAAAGGAAAATATATGGATAAATGTATTACTACGTTGTTACTGTCACTAATATTAGTGACAGTAACAACGTAGTAATAGAATTATGTATCTAAAAATGGATAACTGTCGCAAAGTTAACCCAAAGACAATTGAGAAAATATATGGTTTGAAACAGATGCATCGATCTAAATTACATTGGTTAAAGGGTAATGATAAGCTTATTATTATACAAATTCGAATTCAACATTCATAGTAAGGAACACAGGACAACCGACAGATCGGGAAGGCTAGTTACAAATGAATCAGTAGATAGGTATACAGTTTTAAGGTGAGCCTCTTGAAATAAGTTGTGCATTAAAAAAAATTCAATGATGAAAACACATCCAATAATAAAGTTAGTTAACGAAAAATATTCAGTTGTAAACAAAACTTTCGCTAAGTAGCTACTTACAATTTTTTTTTTCAAAAATTTATTTTGTTGATTTTTCGACATTCGCTGTTTTAGAACCAATTTGGGGTTATTCTTTTAAATTGTGTAATTTTTTTCACTTTGTTAATTATTATATTTTTTCTCATTCTCTTTCATTCTGTCTGTTTCCGTCTGACCATTCTCAGACTTTTCCCCCACAACACCCCGTTATTTTCGTCTCTGGTTGGTATTTTAAAACAGTCTAAAAAAAATAAAAGATCAGTTATTTTTTATGCGAAACCATTTGAAGCTTCTTATTTTTATATTTATCATCGTTACATGACTCCCCCACTTTGTTTAAAATACTTTTAATGGGGTTGGGGTTCAAAACCGACGGTTCAAAATGACAACAACAAAAAAAAAACAAAATGCTTCTATTGTTTGACGAGAAAAAACGTAATTAAGTTTGTATTATAATTAATACACTAAGAAAACCGACGATAGTTAAGTATATGTAATTTTAAAAAAAATGAAGATGCATCTGTGGTGTTTATTCATTGCGGTTTGCAACCCCTGACTTAATGACTATCATTTATTTTTCTTTTCAAATGTTACCTCAAGTCATATTATTATTGTAATGTTTAAAAATAAAATTAATTTCAATTATTATGATGTTTATTAGTCTTGACGTATGGTCACCCGATTTACATCTCCGTTAATTTTAACGGGTCGTTAAGAAGCGAAGAAAATATGCGCCAACTAATTCCCTTATAAGTTTGAATATTTTCCTAATCATTATTACTTTTTTTTTAATGTTGTTTTTAAAACTATTAAAATTAAGTCAATTCATTAAACAAGCTTCTCTTAAACAATTTTTTTATAACTAAATTTTATTGTTTCTTTAATCTTCATATTTTTATCCATTGTTTTATTTATATATATAGAACTAGCTTCCCCGACAGACGTTGTCCTGTGTTCCTAACTATGAATATTGAATTGGAATTTGTAATTATCATTTGGCCAATGTGATTCCGAACGACGCGTCTGTTTTAAACCATGTATATTCCATCCGCATTCTGTCAATCGCACCAATTGACAATTTCTGTCAAAATTTCAAAATTGGAATAAAAATTATAAGGCAAAAAGTACAAATAAGGTTGTCTACGTAGAATTTTCTTTAATTTTCTAATTTTCCATGCATTTTTTCTTCTAAAAGGACATTCTCCTGATAAAAGCCTACACGACAAAAAAAGAATTAGCGAAATCGGTCCAGCCATTTAGGCGTGATGCGATGACATCGGGAAATAGCTCTCCTTGTTTATATATAAGATTGAATATGAATGTATGTTATATTGGATGATATAAAAGTCGTGACAGACACCCGTTATTGGATCATTGAGGGTTTATGTTTGTAATAACCAGTACCCCTTTTCCGAATATAACTCACTAGCGTTAGTGAGAAACTCACGAGATAATTTGTATAGGAGTTGCAGAGCTTTTCGAAGTGTTCTTTAGGGGGGCGTTATACTAGTTTCAATACAAAAACTTGTTACTTCACGCCAGCGTAAAGTCTCAAAAATTCAGAATAGATGTACAAAGTAAATCTTAAAATAGTTTTTTGGCTCACTTGACTAATTCGTCATACAAAGTTTAGTATTTAAAAATCCGCAAGTACCACATCGAGCGAATTTAATCTTGAAGTTTTTGTTAATTTAAAAAAGATACTTCCTATAAAAAAAAAATCCAAACTATTCGCATTGTTGAAAATTAAAAGTGATTATTTTCGAAATGTATGTAATTACTTAAATGATCCTTTTACAAAATACAAGGGCCGTCTCCAGTAAGCACTAAATCGCATTGAAGCCGGTGGTCTCGTGGACATTAGCCCCGGCCCATTAACACAATGATTCCATTTTTGCCATTGTGTCTCTATGCGACACCCTTTCGGGATAAGCAGAATAGTTTTCGTAATATTATATTCATAACAATCATTGTTATTATTATTGTTAGGACTATTTCACACGTATACGGTTTCATTCGGTTCGTTTTCGGACGCTGTCGGCAAACTCGAAAAGGTGCGACTAACAAAACAGCAGTCCAGGGCGCTTGCTGCTTTTTCTGTAAGGAAGTTTCTGTATGGGTGAAAACACAAAGATCGCCCATTCCGATCGGCGCAAAGAATGCATCTATGCTTTTGAATGGGCCTACGCACAGCAAAAGCAGGAACCCGCTTTCCGACATGGCCATTTAATTGCATTGAAAGCATAGAAAACATTGTTTGCTGCGATCGGCGCCGGTCGGTATCGACGTTCTTTGTGTTTTCACACTGTCCAAGGAATCTTTGAATTCTGGAAGGAAATGTAATTTCAGTTCATCTCGAAATTCTTCTCGATCTTAGATAAAAGATTTTGCATCCAGTATTCCCAATATGTGACCAAATAATATGACTTTGTATGAGGAGGCCTCATTTCTTTTGCGTCGTGTCCAGGACGTGTTAAAACCACCCTTACAAATATGCGCAATATCCTTCGTTCTCTTCCTTGATTTAGACCATGCTGTCCCGGTCTTCAAAGTAACTTTTCTTGTAGTGTAGATGAAATGTTCTTCCATCTTTTAGGACTTCTTCTTATAGGTTGAGTTCCATTAGTTTTGTGTGTAATATGATGAAAGGGGAGACCGTTATGATCCATAGTACACGGTCCCTCAATGATTTGGCGGCGTTGAAATATGTGCTTTGTTATTAAAATTTATCGACAATGACCGAAAAAGTACCTATCCGGATATAACCGCATCTGTGCGAAATATACTTAACGGTTATATTCCTTTTATACGCGCAAGCGTCCCGATGGCCGCAGACGAAATATTCCGGGTTCGGCCAACCCTTCCTGCCCGAATAGCGACACATATTTTGTCAACCGCAAAGTCTTCTGAGCCATGGTTGAGGCGGGGGGGACGAGGCGAGCTACTTCCCAAATATGCCAGTAATTCTCAAGATTGTAAGTAAAGCGATGTAAGGCTTAAAAGCATTTCGTCCACTTTTACCGAATTATCAAGCCGAACAGCTTTGGTTGGGTTAGAAATCTTATTAAGCGATTATAACCGCTTACATTCTTTAATTCTTTTGTTCGTCATTGCCTTTTCTAGTAAGTCTAGTACGATTTCCATTCCCGGGTTTGATTCCCAGTTTATCATCTGAAAAATTTCCCGTGGATGGAATCCAATTAATCAGAATGGACGACATTGTAATCAATTGCCTTAGGCAAGGTAAAACTTCTTTCATCTTCATCCAGAAATCACCTTTTGGATAAAACAAAAAAAATTGATCTAGGCACGTTTGAACAGCTGTTGAAGACTCAAGCATGCTTAGGGAGTACAACCAATAACACACAGCATAAGAAATTAGAAGTAACCCGCGAGAGGTTTGAATGCATATTAAGCTGCATTATATACATAATATATCACATGATATTTTCAATGTGTTTATTTTTTTTCTTTTTTGGCATTTCATCCACGAGGGGGGGATGTTTAGGCCATTTTCAATTTGTGGCATTCTAAAAAGAAAAAAAGTATGATTGTTTGTCTTTTTTTTAAGACTATGAAATCCCATCGAATGAGGCATGGACAACTTCAATCGATCGTGAAACAAGCGTTGTATTCGTGAGGGTATTTTGAAATATTCATATTATTTTGTAGTGATAACTACTGGATCTCATAACGCTTACTTTCACAAAACGGTCAAATATGCAGGATCGCTGTTTCGCGTGCGTAAAGCCACAACTCAAAATTATTTTGAAAAAATTAAAAAGAAGACTGGATCATAAAATAATGAACTTTCTTGGATCCACACCACTTTTGGCAATGCATTCTTTCTTTACAACTCATTTTCTTCTATTTGGCCATGATTTTCACCTTCAACATAATTAAAGAAAAAATTGTACCTACTTTCATCTCGCTCATGAGGCTTGTTGACTTTGCTTTCGCACGCTCGATGAGTGTCAGTACAACTAGGCTACCGAGGTCGGTAATTATATAGTGTTAAAATGCAAAAAAAAAATACAGATTAGATGACTCGTTGAGCGTTATTTAGCTTCCAGTAAATCTAATTTAAATTTATTTAAAATAACTATTTTTACTGTTTGTCATCTAACAGGCAGGAAGGCTGTGAACCTACATTAAGTTTTTTTTTCCAATATTCCGTACAACTTTCTTGATTTTTTCTTTCATTAGATCTTTCTCATGACAATAGCAAACACGACAAGAAAAGAATTTGCAAAATTGGTCCAGCCGTTGTGTGAAAACACGTAGAAAGCCGATAGCCGCAAAGAATGTTGTCTATGGTTACAGTGCATTTAAATGGGCATGCCGGAAAGCGATTTTCTGCTTTTGCTATGCGTATCCCTATTCAAATGCATAGAAATGGTATTTGCGCCGGTCGGAATCAGCGTTCTACGTGTTTTCACCCGTTGATGCGCTAATTCCGGAAAAACAATCAATCAATACTCCCCTTTACACCCCACTCAGGAGCATAGGGATGCAACAAGAGCTCTCCATTGCGCTTGATCTTGCTCAATGTTTATGATCTCCTCCCACACCATGTCCAAATTCCTCAGCTCTGCTTTGAAGGGGCGGAACACAGTGTGAGAGGGTCTCCCTCGTCTTAAAATAAAACGGAAAGAGAGCTCAATTTTTATGCATAGAAAGAATCAACAAAATAATAATGTCTGAAAATGGAGTTGTGCCCGAGTTTCCCCCGGCGCTCCAGCGAGGGTTGGACAACGGGGCCGGTCTTCTGGGGTGGGTCTGTGTAATAGTCCACCTTTAGCGGGCCTTGTGGATTTATGTGGTGTAATCCTCAACCATAAATGTGGATATGTTCGGAATTTTGATTACGGGCGGACCTTGCATGCGTAAAAATACACTACAACACTCATCCTAAACACACCAACATACCCACACACAAGATATACCTACGCTATTATCTTTCTTATCGCTGAACTAGAGAAGTTCCTCCGTCACCGTGTGACGGGCTTTATCGCCCATTTTAAGTTTTATTTATTTCTTGTAAAAAAAAATGCCGGCTTTCGTTCGGAGGTCGTGGACTCGATCCCAGGTGCCGAACATCTTCCTCTTTCACGACACAAACACAAACTTAAGTAGCTTACTGTGAAAGAGTCAAAGAGTGTATTTGTGTTCACTTTGAGTGAGCACAGAGTAGGTACAGATTCATTTTTATGAAACAAAAGGTTATGTAGTAAAATAATATTAAGGCTGTGTGTCTTGCGAACCGTCATAAAAATTCGTCTCCAACTATTGGTGAAACAGCCCGTTGTTTTTAAAGAATATTTAAATCATAATTATTTTTTAAAGTTTTTTTTCTCTTCTTTTACAACAAAATCATGGGCCCACTCAAAGTGAACACAAATATAGAGAAAGATGATTGGCACCGGGGATCGAACATGAGGCCTCCACTACAAAATTAGGCGAACTAACCACTAGACCATCAATCACTTGTTTAAATAATGAATCCGTGCTCACAAAAAAGTAATGATGTAGTTTTGTTTCTACCTTAAGTAGGTTTCAATTTTTTTTTTAAATATGGATAGCTACCTTCCTACCAGTTTATTTCATGCAAGTATATCAAAAATTACCGCAATCTAATCATTACCTATGAGAGTTACATGCATGCTCGCATTGAATAATACGCGTTTTTTGGTAGCGTGACGGGTCCAGCATTCGGGACTGCTATATATGCATAATATTTTGTAAGAATTTTGATTTTATGTAAAGTCCTTTTGGGGATTATAATCGCGAAACAATTTTGTGCCTTTCTTTCTTTTTTCAAAACTCGTGCCCCTTTCTTCTCTTTTCAAATCTTTGACTCATTTTTTTATATCTTTTCATCTACGCTTTCTTTTTCAAACCCGTTGTTTTATGTTTATCCCTTTGGCTTTAAAATATTTATCGGCGTTTACCTAAATAACCGAATAAACCTCGATGTGAAATTGTTTACTAAACGGCGCCATATAAGTTATTATTATATTTAAAACATTTATTCATAAACTAGCTGACCCGCCCAGTAACCCAGAATAAAAAGAGTATTTTTGACATACGTATTTCATGAATTAAATAGAGTTTACGACATTGAAACTGAATTAAATTATATAGCTAAAAATTTATTGCATTATGTAATAATTATTGTTGAATCGGATACGGGATGAAGTTCGACAGGTCATGTAATAAAAAAAAAATCCTCTATAGTTGCGTAAAAATTCAAGATATGGCCGTGTAATAGGAAATAAGTGGCATGTGAAAATTGTACATATCTTGTTGCAAGAACAGACTCCATCGTATCCAAATTTTATCCAATTATTATGGTAAGATTCACAATAGGTGTATTATAAAACCATACATTAATGTATAAAAAAATATTAAAAAAACACGATCCTACACACTTAAAATATCAAAATATCGGTCTTGTCTCTCATGATGCACCACGACGTAATGTAATTAGAGAAAGGAACTTTCTGAACATCCTTCATGAGGACAACAGAACTGCCTTTTGAATGGCATAGGTATCTGAGACTACTACAGATGCTAATGGCATATCTGAAACCTACTATAAAATATGTATATAACTAAAATACAGGTATTTGGTATACTAGACGGGTCCTTGTAGTTTCAACATAATATCCTTGTAGTTTCGAGAAGAACCGGTGAACTTCAGCTGTTTATTTATTACTCAAATGACCTATTAACTTTAGCTGTTTCTTTCTACCTTAAACAATGACTGCAATATTGACGAAACTTGGCCTGCATTAGCTCTTCTTATCTGCCTTTCACGAAGTGTCCAGATTACAATTTAATCTTTCCCCAGTAATAGGAAAGAGCCATGTATGTATTGAGTATATTATGATCTACCATGCTACAAAGGTGCCTAAAATATATTACACAAAATGAAATTTAATATCATTTGCTTTTTAAAAACCACAATTATTCAGTGTTTAACTAAACATTATAGGGTTACAGTGGGCTTGTTATGATAAAGATCTGCGACCGTTAACCTGACACACAGTTTTACGCTTGTCAATAAAACAAACAATTACCTTAGAAAGATTACAACAATAATACATCGCGGCACCCCCTACTAAGGCTGTGTTCTCGCCATCATGGTTATTACTTGCCTACCCTCACAGCGATTAAACTTTACTGAAAATAAACCGGGCTTTTAAGTTTTACTTCGCGCCGCATTTTTGATGGTTGTGTTTAGCTATTAAATTTTCGTTATGCCGATGTTTGCTCTGAACGTTTTTATTTTCATACAAACGTTATAATAATATTATATTGTTCTGGTTTTAATTACAATTCCGTGTCCCGGATGAGGTAGGAAGAGAGAACTGTTTTCCATTTTTTTTTCAAATTTATCAATCTTCTTCCAAAGCGGCACAAATGCTATTGGGAAGAGAAGTTTAAATTAAATTACAGAGAAAAAATAAGTATGTACCTACATAAGTAAAAAATGATAATAATAAATACTTTAAATATAATAAACCAGATATTTTTTTCTTGTTAAGAAATTATTCTCAATGTTTAACGATTGATTATTGGCTCATTATAAATATATCCTTATTTTTGGCCAAATAAACTACATAAGTAGGTAATGTTCCTTTAAACTAATTTGCCAAAACTGTCATCTTCTGAACAACTCAATGTCATATCACTTAGCCAACCTTCGAAACAGCAGGTTTATAAAGTCAAAAGTGGCTCAAGATCCATTTTCTCCTTATTTTTAAGCCTCTTTACACTAGTGCATGAAGTTCTCTGCATCTTTCTCGACGGCTTTCTGTCCTGTGATTTCTGGACCAACTTCCTTCAAAAGGTCATCCCTCATGCGATTAAATTCAAAATTATCAATTTGAAATTATTAGAATCAACTAAATATTGTTTGCATTTGAAATGGAACATAAACCTATGAAAATGTTATCTATAATATAAAAGAAAGTCTGGTTAATGTGGACACTTTATAACTCGAGATCGGCTAAAAAGATTTTACTGATACTTGGTTTATTGGATTTTTCTACTCTCCGGATAACAGAATAACTAATAAAACATCGAAAAATGGATATCAAATAATAAAAAATATGATATTAAAGTAAGTATGGAACGGATTAACTGACAACAATGCCATCTGTTAAATATTCCATAACAACACAATTTTTATTAATATTACACAGATTTTTTATAGAATTTCTTTCGAGCTTACAGAAATATTTTTTTTTTAACATTCAATCATATTTTAAACGTAATTTGTATAAATTTAAATTCTTAATTAATATTCATAGTAAGGACTACAGGACAACGTCTGTCGGGGAAGCTAGTTACCTATAAATAATTAATTCGTCCCTTTATAAAATTCGCTTAAAAAACATATTAAGTATGTTTTGACAAATCTCTTTTTAAATCATTTTATTTTGCATATTATTTTATTTTTTAATAATGATAAAAAAATAAAAAGATAAATGAATAAAAAGCGAAGCATCGGACTATAACTTTGAGTGTTGTTTTATAATCGTTACATTGTTACTGTGTAACGAAATAATAAAAAATATATATAAAAACGTCCAGCGCCGTTTGTATTAAAACAAATCCAAAATAAATCCCTTAATAACAAATCGTTCAAACAATTATTTCGGTTTTATGCAGCCAAGTGTTCGTAAAAATAAAACAAAAAGGATAAATTTCTACACGCATTAGCTCCATTGTTTTCAACTCTTATCCATCCGAATCCGAAAAATAATTATTCATCCGATCTTTTTTTTTTGACATATCTGTATGCGATCTTCACAAAACATTTTTCGTGATTTAGAACATCGGTTTTTTTATATGTATGTATGAAAATATTTAAATTTCAACATGTTTTCTATTCAATTTTTTTTTTTTGCCGTTTCGAATCTTAGCTAGGCATTTGTAACTTTGAGAATGTCTAGCTCAGAATATGATTACGTACAATTCATAATTCTTATGCTTTAAGCCATCTTTCTTTATGTATATACCTTTACTAACAAAGAATTCAACAGACTAATGGCCGTCACACAAACAAACACGTACACACTTTACAAACACAGAGGAGCTCCAGTATTGTAATGACAGGCGTCTTTAGCATGTTTATGTACAAAAGTGTTTGATCCTTATGTATATAAAAATATTTTTATGCAATAGGTACCTCTTTTTTATATAATAACCGTTTTGTTTATTTCTTTTTTACGCCACCATCTTTTGAAGCGCAATGAAGAGCTCTTGTTGCCTCCGAGTGATCCTAAGTGGGGTTTAAAGGGAGAACGAAATGGAATAGATTTGTTTTATATGGAAAGAATTTGAGACATTATGGATGCGCTGAAAATTCTAATAAAAATACTCAAGATAATCGAATTTAATATTTTCTTAAAACGAATCTTCAAAACTCGCATATTATATTGTATTTATAGTGTAGAATGTTCATCATTGTTATCATAATGACAATTCATCATAATTTTTTTCTAATGTTTTTTTTTCTTTTTCATTTCAGGTGAGTGAGACTGCTGTGTTTTGTCTCTTTCCCTCCGGCCACCTGGCCGACATCTCGGAATGATAATTAATTAATTAATTAATTAATAAATAAATTTGCCAGGCAGTACTGTAAGTAAATCTCGCCATTGTTTCAATTCTGTTTTAATCAAATAATTACTTTTCCCATTCAGCGTTTCCCTTCCAGCCGCTTACAATGATTGTTTAAAGTGTGCTTTGTGTTTTCTTACAATTCAGTACCTACCTAATAATATATTTTAGGGAAATTCATCTTAAACAGAATTTATCGCAATATGTCACGTAAATGTCAATTCATGTTATAGCACTTTTGATTTCTTGCAATCAATTGCAACATTTAATTGTTTTTGTCATATGACCTTACGTCATCTTTGACTACTGATATGGAGGTAGGTACACATCAGGTCGCCATTCTGGAAACATGGTCAGTGGCCAGTGGTATATGTAGCCAATTAGCCATATAGTCTTTATTCCAGAAAAGCCTTCTCAAAATATTGACATTCAAATGTTCTTCAACCTTTTTTGTGGTTGGCCTGGGAGCCGTCATCCATGTTTTGTAGTGGGCCGTGCAATGATGCCATGTGAGAAAGTCAGGATATGCATGTCCATTCTCCTCAGAAAGCATATCAGACTTTCTATCGTTTGCCTTCCCTATTTTAAGATGTCCTTGTATATTTCCCTTTACCTATTTACACTATAATATCCAGATATGGTACTTTTATGCTCTTCTGTGTTTTCATTTCTGAAAAACCTTTTTGTACACTTAAGTATTATAAACCCTGGATTTCGTCCCAATGTGCAAAAAAACTAATTCCATATTTTTCGAAATATTATAATTAGTCGAAAAATGTAGGAACAGAATTATTTTTTGACACATAAATCTCTTGGAAACTTTAAGCAATATTTTTTGTTCAACTAATCTAAACACGAATATGTAACAACTAATGACTCTAAAAAAAAAGCTGCTAACCTAGGGTAGCCCAGAACTCATAGTATATTATAACAGCCAGAAGACAATTATTATATGCTTTAGAACTACATATTCAATATTAATCGGTACTTTAAGGGGGACCCACTCGGATAAGAATTACTATGAGTTATGGGTGCGCACACATTTTTGGTGTACGCGTACGGGTACGCGGAAATTTTCTTCCTCTTCTAAAAAATTTTTTTTGCATTTTTGGAATCTGCACCCTCGAAAACGTCGAGAAAATTAATTTCAGCGATATCTATTATTTTTTTTTGAAATCCGATCACAAGACTCGTGTATATTCCATATACTATAAGTAATTCATTACTGATGTTCGATTTTTAAATGGAACAAACCACTACCGGCTTACGACCGTTTTCTACTGTTATTTCGAAGGCTGGCTTAGTGTGATCACTTTACGTTAACAACGTTCGCCATTAGGTGGTAATGTTTAAGTCTCCGAAACTCCTAATCATGAGAATTCTCGACATGTTCAACATGTCGAAAAATTCCATGTATACAACAAGTAGATATTTAATAATTAATGAAATATAGAGATAGAAGTTGGAAATTATTGAGAACAAGAGAGCAACCAAATTTAAAGACAGCGACTGCTGTCATGTATTTGGCGCCAGGATATGAATATATCCATCTAAAAGAACTAAATGCTTGAGCGACGAGAATTTGACTTGCTTTTTACAGTGATTTTTATAATTTTAATATTTTTTCAAATCAAGAACCACAATGCAAATGCATTAAGCATCACGAAATTACAAAACAAGATCACCAAACAAACCATGATACAACAGATCCTAAATTTTATGGGGCTTCATGTTTATACAAGGGTTGAATGAAACTCCTATATTTATGCAACCACAAAGACCTTAAAATGAACTGTAATTACATAATTTGTTATGAACATTTTGAAGTAAGCAAAGAACAATAACAAACAAACACAAATAAAAATTCAGTAAAAATATTCTCTTTCAAAATGAAAAAATGAATCATTATTTTTATGATTTTGTTTTGTGTTTTCTTCTAAAAAGTTTCTGTCTTTTAATAATAGGCTAAGAGAACATTTTTGCTTGTTCTAAATGTTCTAATTTTTATTTTGCTTGAGGAACTAGAATGCTTTTGTCTTTTTTTATGAGAGAATAAACGTCACTACTCTGTGTGTTGTTTTGTCGACTAAATGTCGTTTTGTTTTATCAACGTTCCGCAGCCGAACTTTGAGCGGCTCTTTAGTTTTTTACACCTGGCCTATTACGCGGTTGTAAATTTCTGTTTTTGTGAGCGCTCTCACTCAAAATCTGCGGAATCAAGCTAAAAGGTCATGAGTCAATTTATTTCTCTATTGGATTATTTTTTTCCTCGTTTATGTAGGCAGCTGTGGTCTGCCAATCAATTTTTTTGCTGTACCATATTTCTTACCCCGATCCTTGGTATCTGGTCAGGCATTTGAAACACCCATTCTGACAATCTCAATTCTCAAGCTTCCTCTTGGTTTACCGATTCGACCGTAAGCACTTAGTATTTTTCCCTATCCTGTTTTTTGCCTGTACAAACCATATTAGTATTACTCCCTATCCTGTTTTTTGCCAGGACTTACTTATTCTCGTTCGACCAGGACTTCTGCCATCTTTTCTTTCAGCCTAATAAATTACTTTTATGATCATCTTTGCATCAATTTCTTTAACATCTTCAAACCATCTCAATTCACTAATTTTGATCTTCGTAACCACGCAAACTGCCTTACCACATTATTTTCATGTCCCACAGAATCTTCCCACATATTCTCCGCAGAACTCTCATGTTTTCTGCATTATTTATACTAAATCCACATAAATACTTTTATTCTTTGTGGTGTTTAAAATAAAATTGACTCATGCCCTTTTACCATGATACCGCGGAAACATAACCGGCTAACCTACGTGTATTTTTTTATATTTCAATATATTCGAGGTCAAAGTCGTAAAGTGAGGAAGGCGGTGGTGGTGGGGGGTAGAAAAAGAGGAAGAAGACAGGGGGGTGGGGCGTGTGTGAGTGCAGGGTATATTCACCCGGTGGTATATTAAAATGATGTTGTACATTTTTATGTGAAACTACCCCCTACTCCTACACATCCCGCGGGAAGACAAACTGTTGGTTCGCGCGGGAGGACATGTCAGACAGAACGCCAACACGCGAAACGAACGTTCCAATTTCGAATTTTTGTTTATGTTCCTTTATTAAAAGTGTGGAATACCTTCACAATAATCGATTGTTTGTATTGGTCCGCGTTCTATTGAAGATTAATTTTATGTTCAAGTATTTTTTATTGTATTATTGATTAATCATTATAAGGATTGCTCCATTTTTAGTTGTTATCTTATTAATTTTATATATGTTTTGATATTGTACATTAATTAAATGGTACTATCTTGAATTGTTTATATTATTTATTTTAATTTAATAGAATTATTAATATTGTTTTATTGATTAATCATTATAAGGATTACTCCATTTTAAGTTTTTATCTCTTTAATTTTATATGTGTTTTGATATTCTATATTGATTAAATAGTATTATTTTATTTGTTTTAGAATTGTTATATTATTTGATTTAACTTAAGAGAATTATTAATATTGTTTTAACATCAGAGGATTGTTGTTTTTATTATTTTATTGATGAAATCATTATAAGGATGCCCCATTTTAAGTTTCTATCCTATTGATTTGTATATGTTATTGTGTATTGATTGAATGATATTATATTATTGTTTTAGAAAAATGAACCCCTCCCTTAACACGAGACTTGTCTCTACTAGGGAGGTTACTAATTTAAGAATTTTTTACTGTGATTGATGTATTGAATGTATTGTAAAGGAAAGGAAAATGTAAGAAAAAGAAAAAATAAAGTATTATTATTATTATTTCAAATCATTTATTCATTAAATCACAATATATCATATGAAGTATACATCATTGTAAAAAAAATTAATAAAAATAAATTAAAATTAAATACAATGCTATATACTAAATATAAAAATATCGGTATTATCTCTCATGATACATCACGATGTAATGTAATCATGAGAGATCTTCGATCTACAGAGAAAGGAACCTTCTTAACATCCTACATGAGGACAACAGAACTGCCTTTTGGATGGCATATCTGAGACCACAACAGATGCCAAGTTTCCCTAGATTGTCTTTAAGAGACTTCGGAATAACTCCATTCGTCGATATCACTATAGGTATTATGTGGGTGGTTGGTGTATGCCACATATCCTTGATTTCGTGAGCAAGATCAAGATATTTAATTATCTTATCCTGCTCGGCTTTTTTCAAATTTTCGTCATATGGTATAGTGATATCCACGAGATACGTTATCCCGTTCCTACGATCAACCAATACAATGTCCGGACGATTTGCGTTAATCGTTCGGTCAGTTTGTATTGGTATATCCCAATACAACTTTGTATTACTGTTTTGCATTACCGAAATTGGGGTGTACCTATTATTATTATTATTATTTATTTTATTATAATTTTGGTTTAACCAGATCTACCCATTATTGCATGAAACGCGTATGTAAAGTCTCTGTCCATTGTATGTAATAAAAATTGCATTTTTTTCCCAATTGGAGTCAATTAGAAAGGTTAACTAAAAACTCTAGCAAATATTTATGACTGACTATTTCCACCATACTTGTTTATTTAGCGTATCTCAGTTTATCACAATATACAAAATTCAATACAATATATTATTACAATTATTATTAATAAGAAAAATACATTTTTATGTAATACAGTCAAAACAATAAAAAGGATTGGAGCGCAGGGGAAATTTTCCTGCTTTGACTGGACATCTGGTGAAATCAAATCAAATCCACCATTTAATTGATATTTAGTTCAAAGTTTTATACATCAAATTGTAAGTGATGAAATTTGATTAGCTAAGTTTTGAAATAAATCAAGTTTTTTAATCTTTGGCACTTATAGTAGTGTCATACAAAATTAACTGTTGGTACCTAATACCTTATTTTCTTTTCATAAAGCAAACCCACAAACAGGCTATGCCTTGTGGGATTTTTCGAAGTGTTTAGTTAATTAAAGTAGTTGTTAAGTTAATTTTAAGAGTGTATTAAAAGTAAACTGTTATTATTATTCTTCTTCTCTGGTTTCAATCCTAAGATTGGTTTGCAGCAATTCCCTAAGTTATTCTCCTCCATTCTTCCCTGTCTTGTGCGGCTTTTTTAAGTTCTACGTATGACTGGCATCGCACGTCCACCAACAGGTCCTCCGGGTACTCTCGGCGTGGGCGTCCCCTGGAGTTTGTCCCCTCGGTCATACCCTCCATTATGGCATGCAAGAGGCCTTCTTGTCTTATTATATGGCTGATCCATCTTTCACGCCTTTCGGACAAGGTTCTGAGCAGGTGCCTTCCTCCTTCGATTCTTTGGAGAACCTCCTCGTTTGTGATGCGGTCTCTCTTTATTATTTCTCATTAAATATTACTCTATACGTAACCTTTTATTCTTCCCATTTTCAATATTAATTCCACCTTTAAACAGTTCCCTAACTAGGTTGGTAGGTAGGTAGCTAAGAAACATAAAATCAGTCCAAATGATATGTAAGCAGAGAAAATTAGCATTGCACAAACTAGGCGATTTAGTTCAAATACGTACATCAAAACTAAATTTTGTATTTGAAAAAAAAAAACAACAAGAAATTCACGCAATTTGTTCGATAGTGACAAAAGGCATCAATTCCGTAAAAAATAATCAACGAAAAATAATAATCGCATTCTTCTTAGCTATTTGATCCACCCTCACGCTTCCAGGTGTGTGCCCTCAAACTTGACTTGATAATAATAAGGCGAGACAAAATGTCACCGTTTACGCGTAAATAAACGCTGGGTAGAAGAGTACACGGGGCACAAATATCACGCGAGTCTTGTTTATGTTATACATCTAATTTCTTTTTTGCTTCCACCTCTTTATTGACTCGTATTCTTTCTTGTGCAGTACAAATAACAATCGATTATTCTTTTTTTTAGCCAGAGAACGATGATATTGATTTATTTTACATCGTTTTAAGGAAAATATAATTGAGAAAGACTTCTCCCTTTCTTAATAAATTCCTATTTTAATTAAAAAAAAACAATTATTGTGTTTAGCTAGTCGCGAAGTTAGTTGAAAATTGATGTTAAGACTTAAGAAGATATACATGAAGCAAACAAACAAATAAGAATACGAGTTATTATATACTTTTAAATTATACACAAGAGGGAGTATGTACTGCTTTTTTAGAACTCTTAGGTACGTAAGGATTATTCTCTCTCAATCTCTTTTCCTATAACCGCTGGACACTTGAAAGTATGTAGCCAAGGCATGTTATTGTGTTAGTACTTTAC
Organism: Mystacides longicornis; assembly: GCA_963576905.1. Lineage (NCBI taxonomy): Eukaryota > Metazoa > Arthropoda > Insecta > Trichoptera > Leptoceridae > Mystacides > Mystacides longicornis. Next base: position 30,395,538 of record OY756425.1, read on the forward strand.
TGAGAGGACATCCTAAAAACGCGCAAACTTTGCGTACTCGTTTATGATGCTCCTATGTTTTTATATTTACCAACGACAAGTGGCTGTATGCATTACTATTAAATACAGTACTATGAGCGTCCATGTTTCAGCTCCGTAAAAAAGCGTCAAACACACTTATGTGTTGGGTTCCTAGGGAGCGGCCGTATATTACGGCAGCTTACGGCGGCGGTCTTTACGGGGACATTTTTTGGAAAGTTCCGTGCCGTTTTTTTCAAAAATTTGTGTATTGTGTCGGAACGTGAAAATTGATTTTGCGTTAGTTATTTGTTTGGAGGATGACCAGGCATCAGATGAGGATGAATATCGTATGGGAGAAGACAATTTATATATGAATCTCGTAGCACATCAGAAGGTGCTTTTTTATCATTTCCCCCCTAATTCACGCCCCCAACCGTTCTTCATCTGCTTTTTTCTGTATTCCTTATTTTTAACATTATAGATAGCTTCATGATTACCTACGTACGAAATCTATTAAAATTCGAACAAAATACGAAATCTATTAATATTAAAACTCATTTTGTGCAGCCCAACAAAGAAATTAAAAGCAGGAATACATATTTAAATAAATAAAATAAATCAGTCCTATCGATGAAAGCGTTCACGCATCATCTGACACTGTCAAGATGGCGGCCGTTTTTGAACATAACGACAATGTTATTTTGTAACTACGGTAACGAAATAAACAACGTTCTACTGACGCCGTTCTCTGAAACGTCGCATTCTTAGGAAAACAACCCATAAGCACTTTACCATTCTATTTGTTTTTATTTATTTTTGGCTTTAAGTCCGTTTTGTCAAAGTTTTAGTGTACCGTCCAATGCGATCGTTGGAAAACGTACCTACGTGGATATTTCGTTTAAAACGTGATAATAATATACTGTAACATTCAAGTAAATTATTATATTTTCATGCTGCAGTCTGTGACGTGCGATCTTGTTTGGTAGCCCGTCCGTCGTCCGTTTTTATGGTATACCAACCAGCTAACTCTCGTCATAAATTTTTATATTGCACGTGTAGATGGGGAGCGTACATACATACATACATACGAATATGACAGACGTCCCTGTTAATTTTTAATGTATTTCAGTCTCGAGTGGATACTCGGATATTATATTATTACAACTGGGGATCACCCGTCACCAAGTGACGCTATTATAATTTAGAATTTGTCACGTAACTGAGCTCGCTCTGTGTTTGTTGATTTTTTTTATCTTGAGATTGTATACAGACTGTAATTTTTGTTGTTTATAATCACCTTAACCGTCGATAAACCGATTAACCGTCTTAACCGATGCCGAATGACAGTTGGCCGAGGAGAGCGCTGTTCTTCCTCCCATCAGGGTCCCGAAGACGAGGAAGACCCTCGACACTGTGTTTCGCACCTTCGAAGCAGAGCTGAGGGACATGGACATGGTGTGGGAGGAGGTCATAAACATTGCGCAAGATCGAGCGCAATGGAGAGCTCCCGTCATTATGCCCCTGAGTGGGGTGTAAAACGGAGAATTGCATTGAATTGAATTGAATAATCACCTAGCTTTCCCGACAGACGTTGTCCTGTCCTGTAGTCCTTGCTATGAATATTGATTTCTAATTTGTAATTTATACAAAAGTACGTTTAAAATATGTTTGAATCTTAAAAAATTATTTCTGATAGCTCGAAAAAAATTCCATCAAAAATATGCGTACCAATATTTTAAATGTCAATGGCTGTCAGGTAAACAATACTTTTGTTGTTATAGAATTATTCACAGATGACGTTGTTGTCAGTATTATTTATTTATCGTATGTTCATATGTACATCACATATTTACATGTAGAAACAATACAGATTATTATATTGTATATTAAAAGATATTATATATTCGCGTCAGATGAAGTCCTTCCGACTTTATTCTGAAACCTTGCACTTTTTGTCTACTTTTTTTTTTTTGGCTTATAAAGACTGGATGAAATGAGAACTTAGGTTCCTGAAACATCCAGGGGTATGGGAGGGCGCAACCCTTAATGATGATATTAAAATATATTATAAACGTCAGTTCTGTTGTAATGGTTTGCAGTTTCTTGTACCAATGTTCAATATCTTCTTTGTCTTCTCTGTGATGTGATGTACCTATGCCAGGAGATTGATGTTGTTAATTATTGTCTGGCAACCTGCAGTGCTAGTTCATTTAGCGTTTCCCAGGGTGAACCACGAGGAGGCGAACTAGCTTTTCACCCCTAAAATTGTTGTCAGTAAATCCGTTCCATACTAACTTAAATATCATATTTTCTATTATTTCTTATGCATTTTTCAACTTTTTAATAGTTATTGTGTTATCCGGAGCGGAAAAGAATCCAATAAATTAAACATCGGAAGAATCTGTTCAACCGATCTCGAGTTATGAGTGTTTGCATAAACCCGACTTTCTTTTATATTACAGAGGTGGTGAGGCGTTTTTACCCCTTCTTCGCAGATTCTACAGGTTCCGTCATCTTCCTCAGGTGTTCCCTGAGTCTATACAGTGACCCGTTAAGACCTATTTTACTTAGGTTCAAACATGTTTTGGTTCTTCTGGATTTAAACCACCAAGAAGATCATTGGATTGCCTAAGTCCGAAGTTTGTTCCACTGTTCTTCTCTTTCTTCCCTTCCCTCGTATCTCTTCTTGTAAGAATCTTTTACTTAGACCGCAAAAAAGTTCTGGTCTAAAACTAATGTCATACCTGTATGTGGTATTTTCATTGTGTGTGCATTTTTAAAGAACGTGACTCACGTACCACTACAAAGACGTGAGCGGCCCGCCAGGAATCACTGGGTAGGCGGTGTTAGTCGACCAGTCAGTCAGTTAGGGTTCTGGTCTTTTTTAATACAGATATGAAGCCAAATAATAACGTGGTAGTAGTAATTTTTATTTTGTTTTGTTTATTATTTTTAGTGGTACAGAGACATTCGTCCATCTGACTCAGCGTTCATAAAGTTGATAAATCGTCACGTATAAAAAAACATTAAAATGTTCAACCGAATTTAGAGCGGAAAAGGTAGAATTAATTTTTTTTTTAGAAAATCGAGTTGTTAAAAAATATGAGTTATGTATACCTACATTTAAAGTGTACACCAATTTACACGATATGACCATATTTTTGCGGACGAAGAAAAAATGCAAAAAAACAATATGATAGAAATATTTAAAACTTATGAACCAATAACAGACATTTCTTGCATAGCTGTGTAAGCAAGGATACGTCATTACAACTACTCTCTAAAGATATTTGCATTTAGAATTGAAAAAAAAGGGATTAAAAATCCACAGTAAAATATAAATAAATGTTAAATATTAAATTGAATACTATTAATTGATTAAATTTATTTATTTAAATTGATTAAAATAACAAAAAAAAAACAATAGCAAAATTCAAATGTTTACGTCATGTATGTATGTGCATGATTCTAACGTTAAGTTACAGTTTTAAGCACATTTTTATTAACCCATCGTATTCCTGTATGTTTCTGAGCGTGTTTCTTAACTGCCTTCTCGTTAAGCTAGACTTAAGCCTAGCTTAGAACACGGTTACAGCATCATTTTCAGACTTTGAGCTACCTTTCAGCAGGTTGAATTCATTTCGGCAAGTTTTGTTATGTATGGTAAACTTATAAATTTAAAATTAAAAAAAAAGCCGAACATGTATTGTTCAAACAAAAAATGCAACACTTATTCAAAATTCCATTGAAATTGTATGAACAATATGGCTGTGCATAAAATAGGAACAAAATTTGGATTTTCATCAAGAGATCCTGATTCCTGGTCCTGTCAGATTATTCTGCGTGTATGAAATTTCTTTCCAGATAAGCTTATCCTAGATTTTACGGAACCGATGACTAGTAGAGAATGCTTAGACTATATTAAGATACGAAAGCTATTACACTGAAACCTATCTATAAGTATATTATATTTATATACAAGATTATCGATTGAATTATTTTGAATAATAAATTGAATATCTAGCTAATAATTCAATTAAGAGCGTGTCTCGAACAAAATAATGTAAATTGGCCTCTGAAGTGAGACAGTTGTTGTTATTGCCGTGGTTATAGAACAACTAGGTTCCACTGGGGTAGCTACCCTTATCTGTTACCGGACGTGATGGTTTTGTTTATAGCAGCCGCAGCCACACAGCTAGAGGGTTGACACCCATTACTGGGAGTGCGGTGCGAGGCCTCATCAAGTATTCATCTTGTCTTTTTATGTTTTATGATTCCGACCAAACAGTTCTGACACCGAGTTATGATGTATGCACGCTCGCACCGACTCTCTAGCTACATTTTTACCTAATGTACCCGCCATTATTATTATAATATTTTACTCAATTTTTTTATTCTTTGTCTGGAAATTTTACCAAATTTGACCAAACGCCTTTAGTATCCTATCTATTGGAACAATTATAATTTTTTTCATAATTACCCTCGAAGTAACAAAATGTTTTTTAGTATATTTATTTATGTCATTGAGCTCTGGTTGCCTCTCTAAACCCTTAAGATGGGTCACATTTTTTCCCTACTGTGAATAGGTGGATAATCTTAGTTATTTATTTGTGAGATCTTTTCATAAAACGAAGATGAATAAATGACTACTGTGTTAATAATTTTCCTAATATTCGGTTCTTGCTATTAGAAAAAAATATTTTTATCAAAAGTTCCAAACAAATCAGCTTAATAATTTTCTTTTTCGTTAAAAGGCATATTGACTATGTATTTTCGTAAGAATTTTTCGTTAAGCTTCTTGATGTTAACATACCTATTTATTGACCGACCAATCGTTTGACAATATTACCTACTTGTTTCATTACCAACGGTTTGAATGCCATTTATGTAAGAAGTTAAATACGTGATATATTTCGAAAAACTTAGATTCGGCGTTTGGTAAAATCCTTCACGAACCGAACATACCCCTTTGGTAAAATAGCTTAGCGGTCGTGTCGTATCGCCGTATCTACGTTTGACATATAAAATTTATCGTCTCCTCTGTGTAACGCCATTTCTCTATCCTCCATTATATTATTGTCTTTTCCGTTCATAAAATTATTATCAGACAAATAATAATGTTCTCTCCTTCACACCCAACCCTCACTTTAGTCTTCTTCTGTTTCTTTGTTCATTTGTTTAAAACGTGCGAGGCTGTCTTGTTGGTGAACTGTACACTTTAGGATGTGTTCGTTTACTGCACTTTCGAGAAATGTTCGTCTTGATATTATAATAGCATCTGACTGTGCAATATGTCATAAGCATACGTTTATTTTAATCATTTCGAAGAGTGCCACAGGGTTGTATTCTTGGTCCGTTATTATCACAATACTGAAATGTTATGTGTCATTCTTAATCCAAATTGTTTATAAGTGCTCGAGGAATATTTGCAAACTTTGGAGAATTTTTATTACCGTACAGGTTAGTTTCTTTTTTATGGATCATATTGCATGAGAAAAGGTTTCAAATATGTGCAATTGAAACCTTAAACATAATAGGTAATTTTAGTTCATGTAATTATTTCGTAAAGTATCGGATGAAATTCAACTTTTAGACAAACAATTTTTTGATTGTATCGTAAGATCAACGTTAACTTCTTGACAGTATTCACAGTTTTATAAACATAGTAGTGTGTTCTTGGATTTTGTGTTTTATTTTTGACAAAATGTCATTTGCCAAAGACACAGAATGACTCACTAATGGTAGGTACTTCAAATCAAATCTCCATACGGACAAAACTCAGGGGCTATTTTTGTATTTTTTATCTGAATTTGCCGTTTTTTGTATGACTAAAAAAATGAAGAGAATAACGAGTAGGTAAGCTGCAGGCTGCGGAGGAAAGTAAACATTTGAGGCATTTGGTTAACACAACCACCATTAATAATACCTTCGCTGACGTCTCTTTAACAGTGAGAAAACTATTGAAGAGAAGAAAAGGATACAGTCGTTGAATGTTGCACTTTGTTTTAAATATTCCCCACAATCTTCCTCACACAATAAACATAATATTCCTAGTTATACACATAACATATTATTACATAATATTTATATTAGGAACATTGTTATAATGTTTGAATGTGACTTATCATAATGCATCACGCTGCAGTAGCGTCGAGTGTCTGATTCGAGCAAACCATATTATTGTTTTAAAATTAGTTTTGTGTTGAAATTAACTGTAGTATTTTCTTTGATGATTTATGCAGATCCACATGACCCACATTATTATGACTGGTTTCGTTTTGCATTAATACGTCTGTTCTCCCGTGTGTAGGGGAAGTTTGGGTAAGTTGGCGATAGTAAGTTTCGATGCTTTATTTCATTTTTACGAGAAATTATTTGTATTTAGATTGAGAACAATATAGACCAAGTTTCTAATGCATTATCTCGCTTGTGTGTTAAAAGTTTTTTTATACTAATAATTATTGTTCAATATATATTTTTTAAACATAAATCAACAAGTTATGTTTCGTTTAAATACGGGAGGAATACAAAAAAAAAACATATATTTTTTTTCATGTCGTGAAGTTTCAGAGTTGGGCAATTCCTGCGATATTTCGAAGAGGCAGACTTTTGAGGACTTTCTTATTTTTGTTTTGTAGTTGATGGTTTTCTTTGATGTCACAATCTTCAATCAATTAACAAATAAAATATATCTATATAATATTTGTCTTGAACACTGACTCACTGACTGACTGACTGACTGCCTGACTGACTGACTGACTGATGTCATTAACGCCGCTAGATGGCGCGCCACTCGCAACTAAAGACAAATAATAATATTGTACTTCTAATACAATATGGCTGACAGCAGTGACAACAGACAGTAACATAATGATATTATTATGCCTGGTGGCTGAGCACTTTTTTTAAAGGTCTTGACGTAGAGAAAAACATTTTTTTGGGTTATTAAAAAACTCACATGCGAAGTCAGCGATAAGAAAGCAAAGTGTACCAAATTAGGAAACTTTTAGGCACAGCGGGACTTCATAGTGAAGAAAAGCCGTACTAATGCCATGAGTGCAATAAAAAGTTTGCGGTTTCAAGTAATTTAAAGAGTGACATGCGAACTCATAGCGGAGAAAAGCCATACGAATGCAATAATTGCAATAAAAAGTTCAATCAATCAAATAATTTAAACAACCAATGACATGCTAAAAGCTATTTGAATGGTAAGTTTGCAATAAAAAGTTTAATTTCTTTTTTAAGTTTGCATAAATAGTTCAATCAACCGTATGCTGTAAAGTATCACTTGCGAATTCAGCCGGACTTCGCTTTACTAATGCAATGTGTGCAATAAAAAGTTTGTGAACCCATAGCGGAGAAAAGCCATACGAATGCAACCATTGCGATAAAAAGTTTTATCAATCAAATGCTAAAATCATGATAAAAGCCATTTAAATGCATACTTTGTTAGAAAAAGTTCAATCAATCAAATAATTTAAACAACCAATGACATGCTAAAAGCTATTTGAATGGTAACTTTGCAATAAAAAGTTTAATTTCTTTTTTAAGTTTGCATAAATAGTTCAATCAACCGTATGCTGTAAAGTATCACTTGCGAATTCAGCCGGACTACGCTTTACTAATGCAATGTGTGCAATAAAAAGTTTGTGAACCCATAGCGGAGAAAAGCCATACGAATGCAACCATTGCGATAAAAAGTTTTATCAATCAAATGATAAAATCATGATAAAAGCCATTTAAATGCATACTTTGTTAGAAAAAGTTCAATCAATCAAATAATTTAAACAACCAATGACATGCTAAAAGCTATTTGAATGGTAACTTTGCAATAAAAAGTTTAATTTCTTTTTTAAGTTTGCATAAATAGTTCAATCAACCGTATGCTGTAAAGTATCACTTGCGAATTCAGCCGGACTACGCTTTACTAATGCAATGTGTGCAATAAAAAGTTTGTGAACCCATAGCGGAGAAAAGCCATACGAATGCAACCATTGCGATAAAAAGTTTTATCAATCAAATGATAAAATCATGATAAAAGCCATTTAAATGCATACTTTGTTAGAAAAAGTTCAAAATTTGTTTAAAGTCTGAGATATGAATTCGGCCAAAAGAAAGCATAGTTTGTATGAAAAAGTTTACCAAATCACAAATCTTTAATCCACACACACGAGATCATAGCGGAGAAAAACCATACGAATGCCATGTTTTCAATAAAAAGTTTACACACCTAAAGTAATTTTTTAAATATTTTCATGTGAATTTGTAGCGTTGAAAAGCCATTCATATGCAACGTTTGTTATAAAAAGTACAAGTTTTTTTTAAATTTTCATTGAGTTCTATTATCAAGTGGTTTAAAGTCTGACATATGAATTCGGCCATAAGAAAGCAAACTTTGCATGAAAATTTTACTAAATCATAAATTTATCCCATAGACACGATATCATAGCAGAGAAAAAGCCTTACTAATGCAATGTTTGAAATAAAAATATTGCACACTAGCGCAGAAAAGCCATACGAATGCAACCATTGCGATAAAAGTTGAATCAATCAAATGATAAATCATGATAAAAGCCATTTAAATGCATATTTTGTTAGAAAAGGTTCAAAATTAGTTATAAAAAAAAATATCAAGTGCTTTACAGTCACACAAATGAATTCGGCCATAAGAAAACAAAGTTTCCATGAAAAAGTTTACCAAATCACGAATCTTTAATCCACATACACGAGATCATAGCGGAGAAAAACCATACGAATGCCATGCTTTCAATAAAAAGTTTACACACCTAGAGTAATTTTTTAAAGATTTTCATGTGAATTCATAACGTTGAAAAGCCATACATATGTAAAGTTTGTTATAAAAAGTTCACGTTGTTTTTTGAGTTATCATGAAGAATTCAATTAATCAAGTGTTTTAAAGTCTCATATAAGAATTCGGCAATACGAATGCAAATTTTATATGAAAAAGTTTAATCAATCAAATCGGTAAATACCCACATGCCAAAAGCTATTTGAATGTACAGTTTGTAATTAAAAGTTTAAGTTGTAGGTATTTGAGTTTTCATAAAGAGTTGAATCAACCAAGTATTTTGAAGTCTCACATGTGAATGCTCACAGCTATGCTATGAGAAAGTAAAGTTTGCATAAAAAAGGCCATAAGTGGGCGCCACGGGCGCCTTTAAAAAACTAGTTAAATAATATTGCTTCTCCATGCTTGTTTGCCATCTTACCCGAAAATTACGTGAATTAAATTTACCAGCTTTTGCTTTATTATTAACTAGCTCACCCGTCGAACTTCGTATCGAAATAAATAATAAAGGTATTTTAGGTTTTATGTACTATAGCTGAAGTTCGGTTTTTAGTTATACCTACAACACGGATGACCATTTACTGGCAATGTAAAACCTGCATATTAAGGTGCATTCATTGTGTCTGAGTTAATTTTTACATAAAAAATCTTAACCTATGTAAAATGTAAAAAAAGAATTTAGGTCATTATTTTAGATATTTTAATAGTTATTTTGATCAGTTAAAATGATATTGATTGATCGAATATAGTGGAAATAATTAAAAAGCTTACTTAAAGCAGTACCTATCATTTTTTCATAAATATCTTCAATTTTAACCTTGTCAGACGTGTTTCAATTTGTTTTTTTTTTTCAATTAAGTAAATAATGGTAGATCATAAGTAAATTACATCCAGCTTCTTTAACGTATCAACGATGCACATGATAGATACGTTAGAATGAAATTATGTAAGCAATAGCGTTAGTACCTACACTTTGAAATCAATCTTTGTTAACATGTTACTAAGTAAATTAAGTTCTTATCTAATCTAGCCAATTTGAGAAATTCACATTTGGAATAAAAATTATATTTTAAAGTACCTAGTAAAAATGTTACCTACTTAGAGTTATCTTTAATTTTCTAATATTCCACGCAATTTTCAAAAAAAAATCAATGAAAACAACCTTCTCCTGATAAAAGCATACACGACCAAAAAATAATCAGCGAAATCGGTCCAGCCGTTTAGGCGTGATGCGATGACATCGGGAAATAGCTCTCCATTTTTATAGTTTTCATGATTTTTTTAATTTTTCATGCATTGTTCTTAATTTTTTTCTTCTAAAAAACCTTCTCCTAATAAAATTCTACACGACAAAAAAAGAATTAGCGAAATCGGTCTAGGCGTTTAGGCGTGATGCGATGTCATCGAAGATATAGCTCTCCATTTTTATAGTGTTCTTAAATTTTCTAATTTTCCATGCATTTTTCTCAATTTTTTTCTTATAAAAGGACACTCTCCTGATAAAAGCCTACACGACAAAAAAGAATTAGCGAAATCGGCCCAGCCGTTTAGGCGTGATGCGATGACATCGGGAAATAGCTTTCCATTTTTATATATAAGATACCAACGTAAGTTCGCATCAAACTTCTTTCGATGCTATAACATAACTGATGGCGGATTGTTGCAATCTATAGAATATAAAACACGTGGTTATGTAATAAAGCTATATAGAAAGCGAACGTGCTGATATCTAGCGTTCGGGTAAAAACATAAGGAACGCCAATTCCGACCAGCGCCGATCGTCCCAAAGAATGTGTCTATGGTTTTAATGCATTCATAAACATTCTTTGCGCCGGTCGGAATCGACGTTTTTTGTATTTTCACCCTGAAATTGTTGAATTTGCAATTCGTCAACTTAGCGCTGCTGTCATCTTACCCGACTTTCCCCTATGAGCTCGTATATCCCCCACACCAGCACCTGCCAACAGCCAAGTCTACTCCGACAACCTTCCCACCTCGCTACAGGCACGTAATTGTGTTTTACGTCAGAGTGTTGGCGATATTGTTTAGTTTTCCTGATATTTACGTATAATAACACTGCCTTGCGTTCTCTTCAGTCATGGAACTGACCTGGTTAAATCTCTCCTGAAACTGGGTTCCCAATTGCATCCCGGCTAAATACAAAATATACTTAAGGGTCGTTCACAAATCACAAAATGCTTTTTAGCAACTTTTTGGACTCTCCTTCCTACTCGTCTCCCCGTTTATTGTGAGAGGTTTCAGACTAACCCATCTCCACCCAAAATTGTATAAATCTATTTCATGCTACGAATGATTTTTAAAATTTAATCATAATTCAATAACTTGAAACAAACAAGGTCAATATGAATAAACCAGCAGCAATATCAATCGGACAACAGTCAAAGAAAAGGATCGTTAATTATTTGATTGTCCTATAACTCAGGGGCCTAAGTCAAGTGTAATAAAATTGCCGCTAACGGTACTGGTTGGTCGGTTTTCCCATAGTAACGACCTTCAAACGACAGCTTTTTACGTTGTTACCATGGGAACACCGACCGAACGATACAATTTGCGGCCTTGGTTTAGGCCCCTTTCTGTTTTATCGTCTCTTAAATATATGAAGTTCAATGTGGGATTAACTCCCGGGGAATAGAATAACTGCCAGATTATTGATGTGTATTCAGACTACTTAGAAAAAAGAACTGCTACGAATAGGGCGGAGAAAGATTGAGAAAATTGTTGCTAACAATAATTTCTAGAATTAATTACCAGAAAAGAAGAATAAGGAATCCTTTTTTTATAGGAAGAAGGAAAAATTAAAATTTGCCCTCTAACTAATGAATGAAATTGACGTCCATCATCTCTGTCTACACTTTAATATCAACAAAGATGACTGATAATAATGTAAGAGTGTTTGTCCACTTTCAGTTGTGTACCGTGACATTTTTAACATCACAACACACGACACGCTCTTTGTTCTTGAGGAGTTTATTCAATTTCTCAAGCCCATTTGTTATAATGCAGCCCGCTTTGTCTCCTTCGCCTTTCTTTCTTTTTATTTCGGTCTCTCTGGATTTCGCTCCCTCAAAATTTGTTTACATTTGTCACTATCCCCTGAGTTGTGGGGACGCCTGGCGTGTTGTAGTAGGTGTCCGCAGACATAGGTTGGGGGCCAAACTTTAGTGGTGGGATGTAAATGGAACTCACACATATTATGTACGTACCCGAGTATGTATCTATATTTCAGCGTAAGGATAATCAGCAGTGGTCATGAATTTGTTAGCAGTCTATTAAATTTTGCACCCTTACTAGGGATGACACTTAAAAAAAACTTTCATCGATTCTTCTTATGTTGGTATGCAATTTTACAAAACCTGTCTCTTACTTTTCTTCAATCTTTTACAGTTCTGTACTTATTTTAAAGAAACAAAATGTCTTTTCAAAGTTCTGTACTTTATCACATACTTCATTAACTGAATATACATCATCTAGGTTATATTATGTTATGAACTCATTGTCTATCGTATGTTTGATATTAGAATGAGAAAAATCATAATATATTTTAGCAATACTTACGGCCGGTTTCATAAAAAATAAAGGAGACTTTAAATTCCCTTTAAAAAACAACGGGTTTCATAACAACAAAACGACATTTAAAACCGACTTTTAGCTAAAGTACCGTTATTGATTATTATTTTTAGTTAAAGTCGACATTACTGTAGTTCAATTTTTTACCACCGGAGTTCATTGAAAATTTCGTGGTACTTTCTCTATCACAAAGATTTTGTATGCGGTGACACTGTGGACAACAAAGACTAAAATAGGGCGGAAAACATAGCAAAACAGGAAGAATATTGTTGTTTACCGATTTTATTTACTAATTCATAAACCATAATAATAAATTAACACAGAAAACGGCACTTTGATGATGCTCTATTGAGAAATGAAATTGACAGATCAACAGAAATTCCGCGAAAATATTAGTAAACAACCTATGCTTTCCATAGATTTCCATGTTAACACTACCAACTGCTACCAACTTTAAAATATTTTTTTGACATTTCAAATTTTAGCTGGAATATTTTTTATGAAACGCGTCGGCTTAAAGGAGTCTTTAAATTTTAAAAGGAACTTTAACTAAAGTGTTCTTTTGAAGCTTTTTATGAAACCGGCTGTTAGCGCAAAACGCCGACATTGAAACTATCCATAAAATCAATGAATCAAATACAAATACCTAATAAAGAAAAATGTAATAATCCTTACATAGTTAATGACATAGTCCAAACAAGTGGCCATAACAACAGGAAAAATGTAATAATCCTTACATAGTTAATGACATAGTGCAAACAAGTGGTCATAACAACAGGAAAAAAATTACACAAAAAACATCGCTTCGTTGTTGGTATTCTTCATAGAGAGTGATCGCACTCCCTTCAGGTTTATTTAATCCGTTCTGACCTAGACTGGATTGACCCTTGAAGTAAAAATTGCACAGGGGTTTATTTTGGATGATGCGTGAATAAATTACTCCAATTATTAACCCCGGATTGGCACACACATTTTTTGAAAATATACGCATAACCTTTGTGCCTTTTTGACCCTTTGGAAATTCCATATTATCTTTTCCATGATCTTATACGTGAAAATATACTAATATGTAAAGGCTGTGCCCATCGTCATCATCAGCCTGTTGTAGTCTACTGCTGGACCAGGGCTCTTTATCTCTCCTCCAAACATCTCCTCTTCATCTAACATCGTCTTCCGCTCTTACATCTGGCTCATCTGGCTGGTGGTCTGCCTACTTCCCTTCTTCCTGTTTTGAGCTGTCTTTCTAATATCTTGCGGCTCCAGCAACCATCCACTCTACGACATTCGTGTCCACCCCGACTCCATTTTAAAATAGCAAATGTTTTGACAATGGATTTCACTTCCGTTCGTTTTAGTATTTAGACATTAGGAATTTAGAAGGCATTATTCTTCCCAAAATTTGAAGTGGTTGGTAGGCTGGCAGTTCCGTCGTCGACTTTCGTGCGGTCTTGACCTGGATTTCGTGGGTTCGATTCCAGGTTCTGACCATCTTCCGCTTTCACGAGTTTACTGACAAAGTATGAATTTTTGTTCACTTTGAATGAGAACAGAGATAAAAAAATAAAAATTACCCTTTTTTTCATAGCAGGAAATATGCATTGGGTGAATATTTTTATTTTTAAACATACCTAAAGGAGTGCTACCCCTAAGATGTATTCTGCGACTATCGTGTAATTTGAAAACCATGGACAACAATGTTGTCGATACTGCATCTTGGCACATGATTAGTGTTTTTGTCGTGTTTATTTTCAGTCCAATAGTAATGGACGCCTCGTTATTTATAATTCTGATGATTTTCTCATAAGAACAACGTCGTCAGCAAATCTCATGCTGTATAAGATATCATCACTCCATATGATTATATTGATTCCCTTAAGTTTTATCAATCATATTATACAACAGTTTGTCCTTGTATCGATTATAAGACTTATTATATTCTTTTATTTCATATCAAACTTTGTGAATATCAAACAAAATCAAGGTTTTATTTGTATTACAAAATATTTCCCCCATAATTTATTAGTGGTAGAACCATTACATGACCTGGAGCAATATTTATTTCCTCAAATATTCAAATAATAACAAAAAAAAAAGATATTTTTACGTAGAAACGTTTGGTCGAAATAAGCGGTACCGTGATAAAAGTGAAAAAAGTTTTCTCGTGATTGGAGATAAAGTTTATTACTAAACTTTCTACAAATTGACGTTTCGGGGCTGTTAAAATATTACATCACTAGCGATTTAGCCACTGTCCGACTATGGTTTTTTTTGGTAAGGTGGACGCTGACATCAACATATTTATAAGGTGAAATCTTGACATGATCTAACTTTGTCAAAATGGTCACAATTTTCTTTGTGTCAAACTCTATTTCTAAGACTTACTCCAAATGTACTGATACGGATTGACTAATTTCACATCATTTTATAAGTGACTAGCAGTTTGTTCCTGCTTCGCACGGGTAGGTACATAGGTATTTAAAAAAATAATTCAGTTTTCTTATGATCTTTATAGATCCCTAACTTTATCAAAATATTCTATAGGCTATGTTAATATGGAATAATGTAGCATTCCAATGGTCCCCTCCCGTCCGGCTCGTACCCCAGTGACGCCTATATCTCTGCCACATTTCAAATTATTTTTTTTTTAATAAATCAACACTTATTGTGGCATTATTATAATAGTTAGACATATGCTGTCGCGACACTTTTTGTAGATAATTATGTCTTCTACAAAGTTGTCGTACATTATTTTACTCTATCTTCAATAGTTTTCGCAGCGTACGCGATGTAAAGAATATTTTAGGTAATTTTTGCACCTTATTGGAGTTTTAGTAAGGATCAAAGGCTATATGAAAATAAAATATAGCCTATGTTCAGCGGGGAGAGTGTAGCTTCCCAACAGTGAAAGAATTTTTCAAATCGGTTTAGTAGTTTCGGAGCCTATTCCCGTCAAACAAACAATCAATCAAAACTTTCCTCTTTATAATAGTAGTATAGACTAATCGCTCTGGTAAACTGCCTTCTGCACTCGACCGCTCACATGGTTTTGTCGCCCCCTATTCCGAATACCTCATTCACTAACTTTAGTGAGAAACTCACGGAAATTTTGTATGGGCTGCTGAGTATTCTGTAGGGGTGTTTTACTTGTATCCAAACAACATTTTGATAATAATTAACGCCAGCGTAAATTTATTTATTTATTTATTTATTTATTTCATTTTCCACCATAGACCCATTCCAGGCACTTGGGGACGTCAAAATTTTCACAATTTTAGATGTATAAATTAAGAATACATTATAGAGATGGAGACAAATCAGATCAATTCAGGGTCAAGATATCGTAATACAATAATTAATTGGGGCACTGATACTGTGTATGAAAATGGATGAGAAATTTACAAAACAGTATACTTAACCTTATTCAATATAGGAATATTAAAATACTAGCTTATACCCGTCATGCTTTACGTTTTTGATTCCGATTGTCAGGCTTGATCGGTAGGTAATTAAACAGGTTCTAGTCTAGCTTCCCATTGCTTAACTGACATAAGCACAGAAAAAGAAGGACACTTTTACAATTTTTGTTTTACCGACCTCATAATATTATACGAACCTACCGACATAATTTGCAAGTTTTCATAGACAGAGCTATATGGTTTGAATCTTAGATACATTCCCTACACCCATGTGTGATAATTAATTAGGCATTCCACCCATAGAGGGTGATATGTGCTATGAGTATAAAAGCCGCTGTCAAACTTCAAAATGGAGGAATCATTTTGCAATTTTTTTCATTAAATCTTTATTTATTGAGAATAATAAGATTTGAATAACATTTATATGTATAACAAATCAATCTACGATTATTTTATTACATTTTCATACTGTAATACCAAGATTCCATTCAACTTTTACATGAGTAATTTTGTTTCCAAAAGATGGCTTACTTTCTTTTTGAGAAATTTGTATGAAGATCCTAAAAAAATAGAGTTTTTTAAATAGCTCTAAATATATTAAAGTTAATGCAGCAAATTGTATTTAAGAACCTTCTCCAGCATTTTGTACGGCTCTGGGCATGTTAATATCTGACCTTAATGTATGTTTTCTATGATTGATGCTCTTACAAAAATATAAATAAACGGACTAAAATATTATGTAGATGAATTTTGTTGAATCTCTCGTGTTTTTTTTTTCTATACAAAACTTATGTACTTTCATTTCGCAATACGACATTTTTGCATTTCGTGCCGTCGCGGCATTATAATATAGACGTTGAGAATGAAAAAGCTGTGTGTGATATCTATGTACCATCTCGTATCGTCCTCCGTCTTCGTATCTTTCTAAGGTTACATAACGCTCAGCGAACATACGCAGTATTAATATCGTCGGATATATCGATATGGCGACTAAAAAAACTCTTCTCCTTGATATTAGATACGTTGGGGAGCATTTCGTGTCATATCGCTGTATGTACTATGTAGTACGTTCAGCGTGACAGTGTACATCACCGACATGTTGTTGTAATGCTCTCTCCCTCTCTACTAAATGTATATCAGTACTATATCAGAGCGAGCGCGATATAATGGCTCGATAAAATTCTCGAGAAATTATTTTATCGACGATTCGTGAAGTCCTTAGAAAACTTGTTAAGACGAAATAATGTTGATATAAAACTTGAGTAGGTATACATAAATAAAATAAAATATATTTTTATAGGCATTTAATTCGGTGCAGAATATGAATATTATATAAGGGGATAAAGCACAAAATCCACCCATATTTTTAAGGAAAGGTGTTGAGATATTCAAGAAGGTACCTGCTGACTTAATTCATACCTTCCCATTATTTATTGCCATATTTGCTCTCATTGTGAGAAAATAAAAAATAGTTAGTTACAGGATCTTTCTCATAATGACGATTAACTTTGTTTTTTTTTTCAATACACTATCAGATCGCAATTTTTTTTTAATGAAGCTCGTTGAGTCTATTGAGAACCTCATTGTTCATAAAAAAAAATAAAAAAATATATTTCTGTTTGTTCCTTTTAGATAGGCCTCTTTTCCTGGCAGCAATATTTTTATTTATTTTTTTATTTTTTTTTATTTTCCAAAAGAAAAGTACATAATACAATATAATAAAAATATATGTAATGGAATATATTGTCTCACTAGACCTAAGCCTGTTCCGAGACAATACTAATAAAGATAGTAAAATAATGTTCAAAAATGTCGCTGAGAAAAAACAAAATATAAAGTTTTTTTTTTTTAAAAAAAGAATAAGGTATAAGGATTAAAAAAGCAAAAAATAAAACAAAAAAGCAAAAGAGAAAAAACGGAAATTAATAGAACGTTGTCAGTTTCGTCAAGTCAAGTCGTGTTATGCATGTAGGTATTTGGTTAGCCTGTGTCTGTGATTAGTATTATGGTTATATGTCACTTGAGAATGTGGGTTAAGTCTCTCTCAGATTCCAACCTGCCCCTTTATGAGCGCCACTTTGTAACTCAAGTTCCCCAAACTCAAACAACACTCCCCACATCCACACGCATTACACAATGCTTCTCCAGGCGCACCATCATTATACATTTTCATAAATATATTTTAATTTTAATGTAGAAGGATTTATATTTAGAGTATGTTATATTGGAGCCATGATATTCCCAATTTAAATTTGATAAAAAATTAAGGCACTTATTTTTTGCATTAATATGAAATTCTTGATTTAGATATAATATGTATGCGTGTGCGCGCCAGATAAGAACATTTACATGTGTTGTACATATGGTAGGATACTTGATAAATCTATTTGATAAGGATCTGGCGTACTTTGAATCTATCGCGTTGAGGTGGTTGGTAGACCAGTGGTATCAGACGGCCTTCGTACGAACAGCGTACTGAAGATTGTGGGTTAGAATCCCGGTGCCGACCATTTACGCGACACAACCCTTTGGCTAATGTGAAAAATGTCAAAAATGTATTTGTGTTCACTATAAGTGAGCCCAGATGAATTATTCTAGCCGTTTCTATTGCATATGACTACCGACTTCACTCCTCGAGTAACCACCCTACGAATTTATACATTCGATTTTTTTTCAAAAATTTATCGAAATTTATCGAGTTGTCGGGAAGGCGTTCACTGTACATTCGTCTTAATACCATTGCTTGAACGTTGAATATAACAAACTATTTTATCTTATCCGTCTCGTATACTCCCTCACACGTTTGCTTCTAACTCTGTTATGCTATGTTTACATCAGTACAGTGTGCTGGTGTATCTCGCTCGACGTAATAATAATGTATTATTATCGTATTGGCGCTCAAACCATATCGTGTTTTCGTTCAAGAAATGGCAATTATATCAAATATCAATGCTAAATCGATCATAATATTATTATTGTACTATAGTTATATTTGGTTAATTGATATGTCGATGTAATGTGTAGTTCAATTGAATATTACCATTCGTTTGGTATTATACATTTAAATAGAGACACTTAGATTTGTCTTATGAAAAATGAATCAACGTTGAATTGGGGCTCAAATCGTCCGAGGTCGGACGGAAAGGAAATATCCTGTAATATATTTGGTTAAGTTCGTTCGTAACTTGCTATTTTCGTTGAAAGACTCTTTTAAGAAAAAGATCGTGAGTTACCCGCATTGTCTTGAACATTAATGATTTTGATAATTGAGACGGCAGTCTCCGAAAACATATTCATGTTTGAATTATAAATTTTGTGATAGAACTATACAAGTTTTGCCAATTTGGCAGTGTGCTATAATTATAAAAAAACCTTAAACCATTTCGTTTTTCGGTTCCTTTTTTCAGGTAGGAATGTTGTTGCATTCGTGTGTTGAAAGAATTTTGGATGAAAAATCCGTTGAAATTACTTATAGATTATTATTTGTGTTCTCACTAAGAAAAAAATATCGTTCAAAGTGTTCCATAGTATAGTGTTAACATCGCATACGGTGCATGGTATCCCATAGTTTATAGTGTTAACATCGCATATTATTGTGCATGGTATCCCATAGTTTATAGTGTTAACATCGCATATGGTGCATGGTATCCCATAGTTTATAGTGTTAACATCGCATATGGTGCATGGTATCCCATAGTTTATAGTGTTAACATCGCATATGGTGCATGGTATCCCATAGTTTATAGTGTTAACATCGCATATGGTTCATAGATATCTCAAGTTAGATCTACGTATTTGTAACTCGCTAGTTCGTGCTTACATAAGTGTCATTCTAAGTAGGAACCCACAATAAAACTCACCTCTTGACGTCGTACGACGTCAGTCATCAGCTGTTATGGTTTGTTTTCCTACGGATACGCCGCTACTTATAATAGCGGTGAATATGTCAGTTGAGAACGTTGTCAATATTGTTTCCGTAGTAACGAAAAACATTGTCATATAATTTTGAAAGACGCCGTTTTGTCAGATGACGGACCGTTCTCTAGGAACCCACTGCATAAGTCCCTCGTACACATTGGTCAACGCTGGCCATCTACTGGAAAGTAGTATAATATTTTATGTATACAGGGGACATTTAATATTGTATCAATATTAAGTCCAGAATTGATTGATTGAATGATCATAAGAGACAGTATCGGTGATACTGCGAGCCACACGTACCACGCATTTGGCGCTATCAAAATTCGATACAGGCGGATACACCTTAACTAATTCCTTGGCGGTAGAAAAATGTACTAATACAGGAAATTTGAATTTTATTTTCTTTATTTGGTGTAGAAAAGAACGTTAGACACCTACGCCTAAATCAAAAAAAGAAATCGAAATATACTTGAACTAAAAACACTACTGTGAACTAAAAATTAACGCATAATTGTTTACTATCACTGTGCAAAAGTTGTGAAAACGTCGACGTAGAAGAAATCGTAGTATTCTATGGCTACGATTGATTGGTGGTGAGCAAACGTGATGATGGCGTTTTTTGTACACACTTGAAACCGTTGCGTTTACACAATTCGTTATCGTTTACATCCATTGCGAGGGCATGGTTAGGAAGCAACCTATTATTGTATCCAATGGTTGCCGATTGTGGCTGGCGCATTGCGATGTGTGGCCCGCTGTGTAGAGGGGCCTTAAGAAGGTCGCTAACACCAACCCACCCCCGACTGTTATAATTCTGGATGTAAATTGTGTTGGACTTTTCGAGCGAGGAGTTTTCGATAATTGTGTTTGCGCTGAAGATTCCAAAGATGCGATCTCCAATCGTAGTGTCGGTTGTTACGTAGCTGAAAAGCGAATGGCCATTGTGAGAATCTTCGATATGGAGATGCGCTGTTCTTTCATTTTCAACCTTCACAAGAAAATATAAAATCTATTTTCTAAGAATATTTTATACAAGTTTTCGTTTTCTCTCCGTTGTTCTTTATTATTCAAATTAAATTACTTTTGGATTCGGATATTTTGTTATACCAAACAGTCGCCAAAAAATAATCTAGGTAGGTTTATCAAATTTCTAACAAAATATTATTTTTTACCAAGCTAACTTTTTTGCGATTGCGATGATTGCATGAACGAAGAAACAAATTTGTGATCGCACGATGAAAAATTGTGTGTCCTAACTGCCATCGCTGATCGCTCGTCCACTTTCTTGACAACGCAAACAAATAAATATGAATGTTAGTAAGTAAGAACTTTTGGCAAGTAGGTGTCGTATTAATTATCGATACAACAGAGCAATACAAGCGACGCGCGATCATTTCAAACAAGGCACCGATCGCACGGTCGAATTCACGTCTGTCCGTCTGCCCAGTTAGGGTACGTTCGTACAATGTTATATGTTTGAACAGGGCGTCCGCGTTCATGCAATCGCACGATCGTGCGACCATGCGACCAGCTAGGACAGGCCTTCGATATGCAGATTTTTTTGCTTTCTCATAAGACTGAATTGAAGAAAATACGCAGCTTACCAAGAGAGAAAATAATTAAAAACACAATGTATGAAGTTTACATGACTCTTTAAAAGAAGGAGAAGAAATTCTCTCAATAATTTTCACATTTTCATTGATGAATTGTTGTCTATTATTCGCACACTTGGTTTGATCAAGTGTCAAAATAACATTTTGTACACTAATATATAAAGTTGAAGCAGTTCCACGTTATTTTTAATGCTATATGACCTCAGAAGCTATCTATCAGATTTAAACAGTTCCCAAGGCTTTTGCATGTGATATTTATTGTACAAGGTTTTAGGCTTTTAAAATCACGTACCGGCTCTTAGAGACATTATTTATATAATCATTACGAAGAAAAGCCACACGAAGCGCAAGCCATTTTTATCACAGATGATGAAGTGTCGAGAAATACGCATCTTGAGTGTTGCCATTGGAGCTCTTATGTCTATATTTTACTAGCTGAGCCATCGAACTTCGTCCCGCCTTAAGCCAATAAAATATTGCTGGGTAACGTGACATGCATTGTGAAAAAAATCTAAAGTTATGTTGTTATAATATTATAAATCAGTTATTTCAAAAGCACCCATTAAAATTCAAATAAGAGAAGTCACAAAACTTTACATATACCTACACTAAAAAATAAATCATTTTGAAATATCATTACCGCCATCTGTGGAAACATAGGGAGAACATTGATATATAGAAACTTTCTATCAAAATATCAATCTGCCAGACATCTTCCTATTTCCCCAACAGATGGCGGTAATGTCACCAACAGAAAATCAATTCCATACTAACTTTAATATTATATTTTATGTTATTTCTTTTCCATTTTTTAATTCTTTATTAGTTATTCTGTTATCCGGAGCGGAGATAAATCCAATGAATCAAACATCGGAAGAATCTGTTCAGCCGATCTCGAGTTATCAGTGTTCGCACTAACCCGACTTTCATTTATATTAGAGATTATCCTTCTTTAACTGTGACTTGACTGTGTGTGTGAATCGACCTTTATTCCAGCATGCCTGAGAAATTTGATTAAAGGTGCCTAAAAAACCTTATTTTCTCTCTGTTTTGAGAGTTCCCATTAATGAACCCCCAAACTTTTGAGTTAAATGAATTCAAAAAATTACAATGTCCCTTGTCTCACAAGATCAAAATGAGAAGGCAGTGAAGACCTCCGTAACAAAATTATGAAATTATAATATTTAATGTAAGAAGTGTATTTTTTATCACTAAGATGGAGGGCGAGTGGGAAGTAGTAAGAAATGGGAGGGGGTAAGTTCATTGAATTTGTAACGTTCGAATGATTTTAGCAAATAATAATTATGTAAATACAAATTCATCAGAATTTTCAAGGGGTGTTTTCGTGCGACAATTTTCAACTTTTTTAAGATTTTTTTTTTATCCTTATTCATTTTTCAACTCCTCATCGTCTTGCCTCGATTGATCTCAACCCTGTTATTGGAGCACAGGGAATTCTGTGTTTTTGTTTCATGATTTTAAATAAATAAATATACTTTTAAACCTGAAGTTTTAAATGAATGCTTTGAACCTACGTCTTTTGCTTATAATAAAAACTTTATGAACCAAGTTCCTTGACTTTTTTTTTCTTATCATGCACACCATGTCCTTTAAAAGGTATGCGCAGAGATAGTGTATCTTCACTATATTCTATCCAAATATACTTTTTTCGCCCACCAAACATTTTAATAAAATCTCTCCTATTTATTAAGGCTTACTTGAACTTTTTTATGGACATTGATTTTAGAATTAAATATTTTTTTTTTAAGTAGGTACCTGTTCCTACTTTTCTTGTCTATCACATCAAAGGATCTATATATTTTTTTTGGTTGTGGGTTACAGGAAAGGAATATATGTATAAGACAATTGTCATAAAAGTGAACCTAGTCATCTACATATTATAATAGTCACCTAGTCATCAGTATTCTATGTAGTAGAACTAGAAAAATGGCAGTTACCCAGATCAATCGAAAAACGCGTGCAAAGGTATTATTAATAAATAAATATAAAGTAATTAGGAATTTTTCATGTGGCAACACCCATTATTTTTAAACTTGATCTCTCTTTAAGAAGTTTCTCCTTAGTTACCCAGAGCGACGCTCGTCGGGGTCCCATTTGAATGTGTTATTCAAAAATTCTAAATGAAAAGTGACTTTTTTCACCCCTCTGTCACAGGGTGACGGGAAAAAATTTCCGCAGAAGGTGTGTGCGTCCGTGGATTGGTACCAATTTAAATGTGACAATGTTTTCCTCCAGTCAAGCCGGTACTACGCGACCGAGCGGGGAACTTCGTTGAATGCGAGAGTGTTCCCAACAGCAGGGCTGCCAACACTCGAAATTTTATTTACATATATAATCAAATCACTTTTGATCTAATGTTATATGGAACCGACCTTTGTAGTTCAGTTGTCCGTGGCTTCAGGTTCATTATCAATAGGTCCGGGATCAACTCGCAGTTGGATCACAATCCTTACCACAGATTACTCAATCCAAAATGAAATCAAACACTCTTTTGACATGTTTTATACAACGCAAAGGCTTGATCGGATCAAAGAGGATCCCAAGCACTAGAAATAAATCTCTTATGGGCATAAATTACAATTTTAATTGCTCCACTAACGGGTATCTCCCGCATTGCTATTTTTTAGAATCGACGCTTCCTGTTTAAATCAATCAATTCTCCCTTTTACACCCCACTCAGGAGCATAGTGAGGCAACAAGAGCTCTCCATTGCGCTATATCTTGCGCAACGTTGATGACCTCCTTCCACACCATGTCCAAATCCCTCAGCTCTGCTTCGAAGGAGCGGAACACAGTGTGAGAGGGTCTTCCTCGTCTTCGGGACCCTGGTGGGAGGAAGAACAGCGCTCTCCTCGGCCAACTGTTATTCGGCATCCTTGACACATGTCCCAGCCAAGTTCATCTCCTCTCCATAATGGTAGAGGTGATGGGCTCACGCTAGGTGCTCCGGTGTATCGCGTCGTACGTGATGCGGTGTTACCATCTTATACCCAAAATTCTCCTGAGGCGCTTCATTTCAAATGCAGAGATTTTTTGTTCCTGGGCTTTGGTCAGGTACCAGGACTCACACCCATAGGTACAGGAGAATGAGCAACACACGCATCAAACAGTTGACATTTATTTTCGTCTCGACACTAAACGCCGACGCTCCTGTTTACTCAAATAAAAACACATTGAGTGCATCATTAAAAAATAGAATGAAGTACCGCTTCATATGTTTATTCTGAATTATTGAATAAAAGAAAGACTAAATTTATAATAAATTGAGTGTGTCTTTTGACGAAGAGCGTAATTTTGGTTTGGTTAGAGAAATCCATAACTGGGCTTTGAATCCGATATTCTCTATTGGGTACGAACCAACCATCCTCATTTCAGCAAGAATATCTGCCTCAAATCCATCCAGCCAATGAGCACGTGATTTTTTCTACCAAACAATGTTAATAATTGAATGTCATATTATTTTATCAAAAAAAGAACAATCATCATTTAAATATATTCGAAATTCGAAATCGACCGTTCCTACCGTTACAACTTTTTAATACCGGTCTCTGTCTTGTGGCAATAATTTACACGAATGACAAAGCGTTTATCCGTATGTACGGATAAGCTGAGAGAACTAGAGAGAGAAAGAGAGAAAGGAAAGTCAGCCGTGTATGAGGTATGAATGCATAATGAGATTTTTAGAATAATAATAGAAAACTCTGTATCCTTTTTAAGGGTGGTTTTTGCAAGCCACATTACACGCTCTTACTGATCAAATTATTTGCCCACCATTAAAAGATGGGCCCTTAGCCAATTTTTTCATTGCGACTACGATTACGATCGCTTTTATTCATATGAAGTTTGTTTTTGTGCCGCCACTCGTTCAGTGGGCGTCTGGGTTTCTGCTGTATCTAAGCTACGCGCAATGATACTACAAATACATATCATACTATCTCCTTTGCGCGTTCATTGTTTTACTGCCGGTAGTGAAAGAGAATAGAACAACATAGAACCGTTTTGTACTTGCCTCAAAGAATACTGTGGCCGCATTACTGGCTCTTACGGTCGCTTTGTCGATTTGTTATTTTAAACCTCGTCTACTGTTATTTAGAACCAGATACATAGAACGTTGTGACCTGTTCCTTTCAATTTTTTACGGAGTCTGAAAACTAGTGCTATTTCTTGCATTTTTCTCATCCGATTGTACATTCTATCTGACACATGACCAAAAATTGATTTTCGGGTCTTTCCGTCTACCAACAATAGGTCTTTAAAGATTTCAGCTTGCACACAGTATGTAGATAATTTCGAAGTATGCAACTGAGAAATTAGTTTGGCCCGTCTCTGCTCTCTTTTTTAGAGGGTGCTGAAAGAGGCTTCACGATACATTACGGTGTTAGTTGTTTTTTTTATCAAATGAGAAAAACGACATCTATTCTAATTAGCGCAAAACAGTTTTTCACTCTCTGGCCCTTTTCGTCCTTTTATGTTCGGTGTTTTTAATCAAACAAATGACTTGTTGCTCGCTTAGTTTCTATTCTGTCTTTATTTGAACCAGCTTCTTTGTTGGTTATTTTTTTTAACTGTAATGTACGTAAACTTTGCTTTTAAAGAACCGTATGAATTTTTAATACATGCTTGGGAACCGGATTATCTGGATGAAATTTGGTGTTTAAAGTGGCCGACTCTCTCAGATTGTTTTTAGTCTTCATCATTCATTCATTTATTTATTTATTCATACATAATATTAGCAGTGATAAAATACAACAAATGGAAATGCTGCCCAAATAGGCCAAGCTTGTACTAGGGCAAACATCTAACAGTTCATAAAAAAAAGAATATCCAAAGGAACATACAACCACGAACCACAGCACAACCACCAACTCAACTACGTACAGTCCACAAACAAAGCATAACCCCACAGTCACAACACCCTTCGACCCAACAAACATCAATCAACAGTATAAAGAAGAAAGAATAAAAAAACAAAACTAAACACAAATACTTTATGGGACAAAACCCAAGATATCAAGTCCATTATTTCTCATTTATTTGTCTTAACTTAACCAACCTATTGACTTCTTTCGAAAGGTTGTCATAAAAGTTGTGTTGATTGCTTTCACGACTATAAACAGTACATTCTCATATTTGAGCATATTTTATATAATTATATTCTTCGATTGAGATATTTATTTCAATCCATATTTTCAGTATTATGTTGTTTCTATCAATTTCATCTGATGAGGCAGATTGCAAATACCAAGTTGGACGAATAATTCTCACGCATAATTTTTATTTTCAGATCATACTACCTATCATTTTGGTATTCGTGACAATTAAAAAAAAACCTGCATTTGTTCTCGCGATGGTCTGGAACAAAATGAATCACAGACCTGTGTGACGTTTCATTAAAATACGGAGAAAACTGTTCCAGATTCGACATAATAATTATGAGTTTCACAATCCCGGTTCCCAGTTCTTTCTCAATTTCCAGATCGATTAATCATTCCGGTGTCTCGCGAAGGTTTTTCCCCATTTTCCAAACGTTTCATTTCCAATATCATCGAATTAATTCTTTTTCTCTTGTCATTTTTCCCTCTCCTGTGTAGATATTATTATAAATCCATTTTTCACGTATAATTGCAAAATAAAAAGTGTCTGCTACAGTTTTTTTTTCCAATAATTTGAATCTCCACAAAAAATAATATGATGTGTGTTTGCAAAATGTTTATATTCGCTTTGAAAATTAAATGTAAATACTCAGTTTGGTTATAATCATCGTATGATTGAACTGTGACTAATCAATCATGTTGCGTGAAAAAATATTAACTCCCTTAACCAAACTCAATCAGAGACAGAGAGAAGCAACTATTTAGCACTTCAGCCAGGTGAGAAGTACGAGAAATAGGAAAGGTTGTATGAGAAATGGTATGTCGTTGGAAGGAGCGAAAGAAGTGTGTATAGATAGAAAAGAGTGGAGGTCCGTTGCCTACCAAGGGGTACATTTTTAAAATTTTAAAATTTTTACTTTAGAGGGTAAAAAAATACCATTGTTGAAAATTCCTATGACTGGAGTTTCGGGATTTGAGGGTTGTCACTACAAAATAAATGCGATCACGCCAAAACAGTGAGGTGAAGGTTCGCACCGCGACCGAGATACGAGACCGAGACAGAGACAGGCGACCTAAATGGCAACTAATATGTATAACAACCAAAGATTCTAACAATTATTACTGATGTTCGAATTTTAAATGGAACAAACCACTACGGGTTTACGACCGTCTTCTACTGTTATTTCGAAGACTGGCATAGTGTGATCACTTTACGTTAGTAACTTTCGCCATTAGGGGGTAATGTTTAAGTCTCCGAAACTCCTGATTATGAGAATTTTTGACATGTTCAACATGTCGACTGGAATGGTAACTTGTCAATAGAGATTTGTATAGTCGCCAGTTCGCGAGCGAGACCGAGATACGAGACACAAAACATCCCCTATCCACCCCAAAATCTCGATCAACGACCCCAACCTCTTTTTTTTTATTCAATTTATACAATATTATTTGGCATAAATAGGTACTTATATCAAAAAACCATTATACGGCACCATAAATTTATTTATAATCACCCAACATGAAATTTTATACATACATAGATAGGTAAATCACCATATTATTATCATTTAAATAAAAACATTTTGATATTAAATATTCAATGTATTACCTATTTACACACATTCTTTATCAGTCCTATCCTTTAGAAAACAATATGGGATTTCATAATAATTCCATGAAAATATGCAATCCCTCACAATCTCTCGTAAATCTAAGAACCGACTAGGAGACAAATGGGTACATTATTTTTACCCTACTTTTAGAATTTTTAACATTTTTACGCTGCTGTGGATGATTGTTTTCTGTGAGATCTCTCGTGAAAAAAGCTAGTCATTTATAAACTTTAAATTCACAATAACTCAATCAAACGTCGGATACAAAATAATCAAGGCAGCTCTGTTTCGCTCTCAATATATTAATTAGCATTTATTGTTTTATGACAACTGTCCAACAAGACTTCGAATGAGACCTACAGGTGATACAGACCTTTTTTCTTCAAGAGCGCTCACAATTATTATTTTGTGACTGCTCCCTTAATTACACAAAAGAGACGAATTCTTACTGTATCGTCATATGTCACGGGGTATAATATGTTATTTTTAAACTTTTATCTTGTTAAAGTGCCATTGTTCTTTATTTCTCCAACTTTATTCATATTAATAGATTGTCCTGTTGTCGCTACAATCGGTTCCACTTTTTGTAATCATTGCTTCTGTTTTATTTTTTTCCAGGCGCTTTACCAATTGGAGTTCGAATAAATGTATGTTGTTATTGTTACAAGTTACAACTACGTCTTAATTTATATCGGGTTTAAACAATGTAATCAATAACTTACTTGTTCCGTTTTTATGGATGATCAATGAACAAAAAAATTATGACTCAAATTTCTACTCGACTTGATTGTATTACAGAAAGAAATGTTTGGAAAATCCATTGCGCACAACGCTCTATTCTGGCCTACTAGTTTTATAATCTATAATGCCCTGGGTTCCTAGGGAGCGGTCCGTCGTCTGACAAGACGACAGTCTTTCAAAATTATGAATGTTTTCGCTACTGTAACAATGACATCAACTGGACAACGTCCAGTTGATGTCATTCACTACTGCTTATGGCCGATAAATAGCAGTAACGTATTAGCATTGCGTTTAGGGCTCAATATTTTTTTAGACTCACCTTAATCAAAGGAATCGTTGTGTATCCGATGAAACTCATAACCAATAGTTTGTCATCTTTCACGCAAACAGTAGTTTAGTTTTCGACGACAGTGGGCAGCGATGCACCACGACTTTTATTCCTGAATAGTAGGTAGGTATAAGACGTTGAAATAACAGTGATTGAATGTTGTAGCCATCCCGAATGAGATGCGGCGAGTTTTGAGTATCGGGAATTTCAATTAGCCGTGTCCGTGCCGGCCGTCCGATGAATTTATAAACCAATAAACCTCACTCTAATTATTTTATTATTGTTTCTGTACACTTGTTATTATCGATTGCTGATTTTTAACTACTGCAGCTTGTGAACTGCCTTCCTGAAGCCACCAAAACTTTTCATTGCAATAACTTCTTGATGAAAACTTTTATTTAACGTGGAAATTTCATTCCAGCCAAAATGGTTATTTTTCTATCTTTGTATAAAGTATACTTAATACTCTATTTCTGGATATAATAACAAAAAGAGTAAACCAATTTCAAGCTTTTTGCGCAATTCAAGGCGGATCACATCCATCAATGACATTTGACTGACAAACGTTTTAATTGGACGATAGTGCAACGACAAAAGTTTAATTGCGAAATAAACTGTCATTATCTCTAGAAATAATATAGAATAGTTGTCTATTTATAAAATTTACTAACTTATATGAACATGCATTTCTTGGTGGAATTTATTTGAAAATAAAGTTCAAATAAAAAAAATGTATAACTTTTCCACAAATTTGTATTATCCTGACTAGTTTCGTAGGCACACGTCCTACGTGGTTACAGGAGACTAAGGTAACCGGTATCGCCTTATCTCCGAAAATTGAATTTCTAGAACCGGACCTGGTAGAACCACTAGTTGTCCTTGGATGCTTGAGACTATATAAGACTACCGACGCCATTATAATTCACGTTGAAAAACAAAACTTTTGACTAACAAAAAATAACTGAAAAAGCAAAAATATCTTTAATATTATTTTATTTCAAACACGTCATGTTTTTTCTATCAAAGTGGGCGACTTTATTAAAAAGTGAAGGTTGAAAAAAAAAACATCGACGGAGATTTATCATTTTAGACGAAATAAGCAATTTTAAGTAGGCATTATTTAAATCGAAATGTTGTTTTTATATAATTTATGTAACTACCTTTATGACCCTACTTATATAATAATAATAATAAATAGGATGATTTTTATAGCGCCGTTTTGTGTGACATTAAAGCCAACTCAAAGGCGCTAGCTAAAAAATAAGTTACAGTAGATATGCTTAAAAGAAATGGTACTAAGGATAAATAAAAACTAAAAAAACGATTGATAAATTAGAAGATACATAAGAAATCAAGGATAGACTAGAAATATACGCGTAAAAAGATGAGTTTTTAAAAGTTTCTTGAATTCATTAATGTTCTCAGCATGACTGATATGAGAGGGTAGCTCATTCCAAGCCTTAGGTCCGGAGACGCAATAAGCCCTAAGCCCTATCGACATAGGGGCATAGCGAGGCAATCAAAACCTGCATATCTACCTATAAAAATCGATATGATTAACTTTTTTACATAATGTAGATAGATATTTAGCAATAATAATTAATTTAACATAAGGTTTAAATTAACTGTTTGATGAAATCAAGGTATTGAGAAATAATATCCTTTCAGTGATCTCGGGTAGTATAGATTAGAGGGCTGAGAACAACCTCTATTA
Source organism: Mystacides longicornis (assembly GCA_963576905.1). NCBI lineage: Eukaryota > Metazoa > Arthropoda > Insecta > Trichoptera > Leptoceridae > Mystacides > Mystacides longicornis. The sequence continues at coordinate 30,426,395 of OY756425.1, forward strand.
GTCAGGTAAACAGCACATTCTATTCTTATGAAACATTCACTGTTTTTCTGCTGTCAAATATCATTGTAAGTTGAAACTGGCTTAAGAATATTGTCCACTCTCGCACCTTCTGTAAATGTGATGACGAACTAATTATAATTGTCTGTTAAGATTGTTTGATTGACTTTGCACGTTAGGAAAAATCAAGCATCAATCTGAAAAGATGGTTTCTTGTTTCTTGTATGTTTCCATTTTAATAATATTTAAGGGTGTTCTCAAGGGTACTTAAAAGTCTTAAACATTTTGATAATGGAGACGGCAGTCTCCGAAAACCGGTTCATGTTTGAATTATATAAATTTTGTGATAAATTCTTTTATTTATAATAATATACAAGACCTTTTCATTTTTACTTCAGATTTAAAAATGGACAATGCACTCATGGTTGTTAATATTGACACTAAGAAAACAATAACGAACAAGAGCCAAGAACACCAAAGACTAATTAACAGACAATTACCCCAATTCCCTATCAGCTCCGCTAAAATTAAGCATCAACTAAAATTTTGAATTTCACGGGCAATTCCATGTGATAAAATTAACTAATTGTTGAACATGCATACTTGGTGGAATTAATTTAAATAAAATTTAAATAAAACGATTTTTATCTTTTCCACAATTTATTTTGTCCCTGACATGTTTCGAAAGGACACACCTTTCATGCTCAGTTTCACCAAACCCTGTGAGCATGAAAGGTGTGTCCTTTCGAAACATGTCAGGGACAAAATAAATTGTGGAAAAGATAAAAATCGTTTTATTTAAATTTTATTTAAATTCCATGTGAGTTCTACCAATCCAAGCGATATTCCTTAAGAAATCGATTGAAGTGAATATAGCTGCAAGTGATTTCAAACGAACAATTTCCCCATGGCAAAATTATCATCTTGGCCCCCAAATTTCCTTTTTCTCAAACAAAATCATCTTGATCATGAAATATAACACTATTAACGCATATTTTGTGATGATAACAAGAGCTGAATGATATATTATACTGAAAATAATAACTTGTTTTGTTTTGATTGTTGTTTTTAAGAGAGGTGACTGAAAAAAAAGACACGATTTCGACATACTATAAGCGATTCCTCTAAAATTTTGGCGGGTCTTTCTAAGGTGGCGCTTAAATTGATCGAATAGCGGGTCACTTTAGAGGAATCGTGATAATTCAAGTGGAACCGTCAGTTATAAGTTACTTTTTTCATGCACTTTTTTAGCGAATTCTTAATTTTAGTGGATCTGATAGCGAATAGGGGTAAATGATAGGTTACGCGCGCCAGAGTTCTGGCTGTTGTTCTTTGTTACTTGTTTGGTGTGAATATAAACGATCAAGAAAAATCATTAGCTCTGACTCGTAGTTGGTTCGCTGAGTAAAGGCGCCCTAAGTCAAAGATCCACCCAGCACCCTGTTTTCAATTGGGGTGTATATTCGGCACACATTCTCCCTAGTAAAAACGTGTCTGGTTTTTTGTGCCATACATCCTTATTCTATTGTCTGGGATCAATTTCTAACTCATCCAAATGTCTTTTATATTTCTCATAAGTTACTGATGGAGAACACTCTTCAGCATTAAACGGATTTCGTTTTCCGTTTTTTTAGAACATTTGACATACAAAACGCGTTGAATAATACGCGTTTGATCCAGCGTTACAGATAAGTAGTGATGTTGCCATGCAGGTAGACTTAATATTATCTTATAAGTATTTTTTTTTAATGATATCCTCGTTCCAAAATATTTCAAAATTACATTTTTACGTTTCGATATAAGCGAGTCGGCCAATCAGCACGGCAGGATAAACGAAGAGTGGCGTGCTTCAGCGAGATCTTTTGTCCCTCTCCCTCCCCACATTATTATTATCAAAATTTAATATTTTACACTCTTTTCGTCTTTCGTTGTGTACCGTCGCTATTCACGTTTCAATACATTATAATATAATCCATCTTATAATATTTATCCACTATATTATTTTTAGACGAAGTATTTTTGTGTGTTCTGTTGTTTTTATTTTTGTTTCGATCGGGTTGCTTTATTTTTAGTATCATACTGTGAGTTTGTCACTTACTAAGGGCCAAAATTACAATTTGTAGCTTATCCTGGAGCTTTATTGAGGAAGCTTACAAGTTAAGTGGAGCTCACCGCTCACACGAGAATATCAATCAAAATTCGACTGCGGCTTGGCTAAGCCGTATATATGGTTAAGTTGGTAGTCCTACTTGTCTTTTATCCACATCTGTCATGTTCACCGGGACGCGCGCCATTGTTTGTGTTGTTGTTTTGGTTTATGGATGCTCGCTCTTGGATTCTGACCTGGTATTTATGTGTTACGACCCTTGCTTCGGTTATTTAATTTAATTAAGATACAGCTACGGAAAGTGAAAGATGTGTTCAATAATAAACATAACCATATATCATACATTCAGCTAGGTTAAAGCAAAACGATCTTGTAATTATTATCAAACAGAGCGTACAGTGTACAGCAGTCAATGTGGTGATCAAATAATCAAAGAAAGGGTCACGAATAAATCCAAATAGAATCGCTAGTGAAACAACCTAAGCAACAGCGAACAAATAAGCGTAATGAATCATAATTAATTAGACATTTCATCTTCAAAAAGCGTAATTTTTGCGCGGCTATATAATGACATTTTAAATGTCAGTTTGTCCTTATAGTGACTTGTGGCGCCTCCTAGCGAGAAAAAAATAACTGAGTTAAGCGAGCTTTACGCTGTTGACACCCCAGGGTATCCCTTAACTTAACGAGTAGGATAAGCCCCAAATTCGTGCTAAGGAGACATTGAAATTTGCATAATATTGTTAAGCGAAGCTTAATGTGCTCCTCACCGTTAAGGTGGACCTTAAGCCTGTATTGTAATTTTGTTAAGGTGGACCTTAAGCCTGTATTGTAAAGTCTTTAATTGTCACGAATTTTAAATTTCACATTTCAAATTTTTAAATTTCAAATTTCAAAAATATCACGAAAATATAAATTTCATTATAAATTCTCACACAGCAGATGGGCAACATATCCACCAACGTGCATCTTAAATGGAACTAACGGGTATATTTGTGCCACTTGAGCATATTCTGGGGTATCTGCTGATGGTAATTTCACCACAGTGGGTAATGGTTGCTTGAATGAGATTTCTTCAACATTTATGGATTCTTGAAGCGCTATTCATGGAAAATTTGATGCCATGTTTCATACAATAACTCCTCGGTTTCTGAAGACCCTGCAATAAAAGGAAGAATCTGCAGGTTGAATGAAAACGATGGACATTTGAAGTGGTTTGTAGTCTGGCGGTTAGTTAATTTTCTCCTCCCGGGTATGGTAGCTGGTTGTATAATAATACACATCCCCCATTCATCTCACATTCGGTATTTTTATAACGTGAATTCATTACCAAGTAGTTTTGTAAAAGCTTTCGTGTGTCGTATATTGTGCCCGAGAAAATGACAACTAATCATTCCGATTTTCGTATTTTTCTTTCTTACTTCGTCTTTCACCACAGACACGTCAACGCTTTGACACAACCAATATAATTATTCTAATGATATTACATTATCAGACAGTCATTGAACGTGATGAAAATACATTTTTTAATATGTCGAATGAATTAGACATGTTCTAGCTGATACCGTATTGCTTTACGTTGTTGATTCGGATTGTCAGGCTTGAGAAGTAGTTTTTTTTTTCTAATCCAGGGAGGATGAGATGCGTATTCTATAATATATCACAACTTTTGGTGAGACAACGATCAAAATAATGAGTTTCTGGTCTATCTTTAAAACTTTGTAAGAATTTGAATTAACCATTGACTGGACCATTGTGGAAGAATTTTTCTAATAGATTTGTTACTACAAAGTAATTTTCTGCGACATTTTTTTACCAAAATTGTTTCTCATTGTCTTTGGGGGTGCCTCCGCTTATTTGATTGGTCATGGTTTCGAACTTACCTTTAATATTTTCTTTACCAATTTATGAGTGTTTATAGGGCGAACTTAGGCATTTCTTTTCTGTAAAGAAAATACACAGAAACTCGAATTTGTAACTATTGTTAGCAACGTAGACTGAGATTAGGATCATAATTTGTCGTGGAAAAGCTGATGAAATGCCAACATCCGCAATCAGAAAAATTAATTCCATCAATATAATGCCGATAATCACCTCTGCCTATCACGGAAGGGATTATGTCCCAATGGTTATAATTTGATAGATGTATTGCTATGTGATATATTGGTAAGCTATGTAGGTATATATGCACATAATATGGGCACCAATAAAATGGAGTAAGTACCTACCTAGGTACTTCTATGTACATTTATAAGTATGTATTGGTATGTGTAGTTGCCTCGCGGCACCCTCTTCCATTCATTGTTTCATCAATCAGTATGAGCTTAATGAGATTACTTTGGATGCGACTAGCTACTCTACCCGGCACAAGTCTTTTATACCTACGTATAAAAAATACATTTCATAGACATACCTACCCATAATCGACTATTTTCTGCGCTTTTTAATGGATATTTTCCGGTTTGATCTTAATGACCTTAAAAACCCGCTTCATTTCTTCTATTGATTTCACTGCGATTAATTTATTTTTAAAATTGAAATAGTTTTTGTAAACAGAATAACACTAAATTTATGTGGCGCCATTTTGTGGTGCTCAAAAGCGCATTAGACTGTGCATATTGGTACGATTTCTTAAATAAATAAGAGCGAGGTCTTGAACCGCCATATATTACGAGCTAAACTGGCCCAGGCAGAAAGTTTATGCCAATTTTCAAGATACAAAACTAAAAGCTATGTGATAATAATAGTTTAGTTTACTTCGATCTAATCGTGTGAAACGCGCAGGAGTCTTTATTTATTTATTTTATATATTTTATAAAGTTATAAAATCAATAACTATTCTATTACCTACTTAATTTAACTTTTTTACAATGGTCAAATATTTAATGTAACATAATATCAACTGAATTTCATAATACTAATTATAACTAATTTACTTACTTCTTATAACTTATTCTATATACTAACTTAACATATTTACATTTCAAACAATAATATTAAGCAAGTCTGTGATTTGGGGGTAAGTCATTGAAAATGTGCTTAAGTGTGGAAATGTAAGTTTCACCAATATTGCATAGTGAATTTGCAGTTTTTTGCTCGAGAAATCAGCCCATATAGAACTAACAATTCTATATTACTGGATATTGAGGTAAATATCATTACGTACCCTGTTCTTTCCCTGCTGAAACTCACTGAAAACTTCCCCAAAAATAATTTATTCTCACCTTTTAGTTTTAAATTGGTAAATAAATAAACACATTTCTATATTATCAGTGTCAATATAACTGGCGGAACTAATTGCCTGATGCGATTATTTTCTAGTTATCTGACTCTGCACTATCTAAGACAGGCCAATCCCGGATTCAACACTAAAAATTTTGAACTAATAAATTTTGAAGGATATCGAATACGGGGCCTCTTGATTTGCCTGCATAGTGCATATTATTTCAATGTATTTTTTTTTCATTGACATGCGTTTTAACAATCGAACTTGCTTATTTTATTGTTTTTTGTTTCAGTAAATAATATTTCTTTCGAATTCGTATTTCTATGTTCATTTTTTCGTTTCTGTTCGAGTACATAACCACGATACATGGTTATTCTGTTCTGAAGATCAACAAAAAAATCATTGATTTGTTCATTAAAATGATATTTTTACGTTCTTAAAGAATTGTGTTGAAAATAATTCCGAGAACAAGTGATTTGACGGAAGGAAATATAGGAAAAAAAATAACGAACGAATGATTTTTTTTTGAGTAAGTATAAAACATCGATGAAAACCATTTCAAATATTAATTTACTCAGAGGAACATTTTGTAGGTAGGTTTATTTCTTCGAAATACGAAATATCTCTTTCGAAACATTTTCATATTTGAGATTAGTCGGTACCTTTTCGAGTTTCAAGTATCGGTTATCTTTTGTTCTCTATGAACCCATTCTAATGTACAAACATAACAATTTGTGAATAAAATAGTGATGTGTCATCTCGATGTTAAACAAATTATTATTATTATTTTATATTCGCGTACAGCAACGAAATAAAGTCCCCAACGTGCTGTAATATATAAAGCTTATTTTTGTTTGTTTCTAAGTCGATGTAATGTTTTTGAAATATCGTTTTAAATTTCGAATGTTTCAATTAAATTATGTAATTTTTTGTAAGAAACAGTCACCGAAGATGGTCAATAGACCATTAGCGGCCACGTGGATTTTGACGTTTGCGGGGCGGCATGGAAAAATTTTGAGTTAGTATGAGTGTGTTTATCGGGTCACGGATAGAGTATAGAGTGAATCTACAGATGTTACGAGTCAATTAGAGTATGAGATCTGTATGAGCAGTAATGATATGTTTGTACACGAATTTAATAGAATGACAGTTTGAACGTACACATACACAGAGATCCATTTTTTTCGATTACCGGCGACTGGTTTATTAATAAGGAACGTTTTGAACTAATCACAGCCCAATAAAGAAAATACCAAGGTTAAGACAAGTAAAATCATAAAAAAAATATTAAAAGAACTAGTTGGATGTGGGACCCTTACGGCGATTTCGGAGTCTCGTCATGGCCTTATGGAATCTTCAAATTCCTGCTATACTCAGTTGTTTGAGGATCTTGTTAATTAAGCTAGATTCAGTGTAGTTCATCTTTTATCAAAAATTTGAACCAAGTTCATTAATCTGTAAACTAAGAACAGTGTTCGACACTTTTGTTCTAGTCTTCATTCAGTGTTTTAGTCATCTCAAAAACGTATTCACAATAATGTTTAGTGTCTATTATTAATCGCCCCTCACGTTTCTGCATACCTATATTTGAGTGATGGTTTCAATACCACGCGTCAATTTGTAAAACCCACTATAAAAAAATGTCAATTGGGATTAAAACGAATCGATGATCGATGAATTGATTGACGCTTCTACCGAGGAGTCCAGACGTATCCAATGTCGGCAAGCAGGTACCTGAAACAAACAACAGAGTGCGTTAGTGAGTACCCGTAGTAAAGGTATTCCTGTATGTGTGTGTTATTAGGGTATCCATTAGGCAGGTTTCGGCCCTCTCTAAATTGAATCTAAATAGCCGTATCGGGATTTAAACTGTTATATATTATATTAGGTATTATTATTATTGTTGTTGTTAAATAACATTTTAATAGGGTGCACATTCACTCCGCTTAATTTGTATTTGGAAACCGAATTCCAATTCGGAATTTTTTAATTTCCGAAATTAAAATTCGCATTGAAATCCAATTTGTAAACCGGCGTGTAATTACTTGTCTTAATATCATGTTACTATCTCGTTTTAAGAATCAAAATGTTATTTTATGTAGACAGTCGAATTTGTTATTTAGTCATATGGGTACATTAATCAGTTATTTTTGTGAAAATTGCGCAACATATTTTTTGCCCCAAGTTGGGCGCCATTTTTTTTAAATAAGTACGTCATGAATTCGTCAATGCGTTTGATTCTTTATTTAAAATTATTTTAGAGTTTAAGTTTTTTGAATTAAGATCGGGTGTGTTATTATCTATTACTGCGAATGCCAGTCATGTAATCTTTGATTTTAAATGCATAGATAATTCTTTATTTTTTTCAACATAATATAAATTATGGCTTAATCCTTAGGTTATTATTTAAAGGCTCGTTTGATATCGCGAAGACATACGACTATAAATTGGAGAGCTTAAACAGATGAGCGAAATAGAAGACCGTTTGTACAAACAGTTCCAAAAAAACATCCCCTACACCGTACTCGCGTTTCTGCTCATAGTATTTATTTAAGCAAGAATTATTACTCCAGATTTACCTCCGGGTTAATTAATTATTAATAATAATAATTATCATCTGTTATGTTTAATTAAGCCCGGCGCGCTGGTAATAATAGTCGTGAGCAGAGTTTCTAAGAAGGATTGCTTAAATACTCAGACAGACGAACAGGAAGGGAGTTGAAAACTTGAGGAAGCTTTCAGAAATCATCTTTGAGATAGGTCCTGCGTTAAATATTTACCTGCTCGTGTAAAGGCCAAGGTATCGGGCTTTATGATGTATCAAATACCATCCTTCACGTGTGTGTTACAAGTAGTAGAACCTCCGTTAGGCTCTTTGACTTTGTATGTAAAATGGCCAAGTTTAACCCACGCATTAGTTGATGTTCTTGCTTGAAGCGTCTGTCAAGTTCGCAAGGCTTTATTATTATTATTATTGCATACGCGTAAATCAAACTACAAAATATATAGTATGCGGTACAAAATTCTGTATACATAATATCTATTAGTTTTCATATGTCGAAATATTCTCAATTCTAGGTTTTTTCATCTCTCTGAGCTCTCCATCCGCTTGGCATTGGCTGGAGCGGCATTTAGTAAACTTGGGAAGGTTTGGAGGTCGGATGCGTTCAACATAAAGGCAAAGGTCCGCCTATACACGGCCCGTTTTACCGTATGGTTATGAAACCTGGCACCCAACGTGTGCTCAAAATACACGTATCGCAGGATTCGAGAGCAAGTGCCTACGAAGAATTCTGGGTGTCCGGTGGTACGATTTTATATCAAGCAGTCATCAGAGACCTAACGGATCAACCACTCATCACCTCTACTATAAGGTTCCACCGACCGACTGACCTGGCTGGGCCACTTCTTGAGGAGGCCTATGGATGACATCACGCGCCTGAGCCTCGACTACTACCCGGATGGCAACAGAAGGCGCGGTAGGCCCCTCCAAACAATCAGGAGGCTGTATGAGTCCGGCTCCGAGGTGCTGGAATCGACTGTGATGAGGCGGTGAGGACCATAGAGAAACGGGTGGCGTGGCGAGGACTTGTGGAGTCCATATGCTCCAACTAAGGAGAGGACATGGTCGAAGTAGAAGGTTTTTACATAATGTGGTTCTCAGTGTACCCGGGGGAAATTAATCTTAACTGATTTTGTCCAATCTAAATCCAACAACCTTATTTTTTTAATTTTATTTGAAACTAAATAGGAATCTAACTTGATCATAATACTTGCGTCTTTAACAACTTGATAATTGATGTTATTTTTAGAAACCAACCAAAATGAGGAATTTCAAGTTTTTCTTACAACTTTTATAGGGTTGCCTACGTCTTGTGTATAGAAAAAATCCAACCACACAGGTGTATAATTTGATTTATATGCTGTATTTCATTTATGGCTGGTAGAATGACAATTTAAAATTTGCTCTTCATTTTTACGAAAAGTATTAATACCTATATTGTTTTTTTTTTGTTTCAGGTATGTTCGATTCGACGCATTCAACATTTTTTTCAAAAATCTGGTTGCTAGTTCCTTATTTTCATAATAAAATCGCTGTCATCAAATTAACCGATCGCGTAAGTACCTACTTTATAGTGTGATAATACCGTAATATATTAATCTGGATAAGTTTATACTCTGTTACAGCTTCAATCCACTCGAAAAGTTTTAATTTTCAAGTTACGGGTGTGTTTTTTTTGCAAACGAAGTTTACGAGGAAGGTTTCAAAATGTTACAAAAAAATATATCCTTGAATATTTTAATATTTTATCATTTCGAAATTGTTTCCGGACTGTATGAAATTTTAATTTCAAGCGAAAGTTCATCCGAAATTAGTTGGGTATATCTACCTACCATCTTGATAAAAAATATAACTTTTTGATCAAAATTAATTTGAGTTTTATTTCAAATTCCGAACGGCTAAATTCTTAACTTGAAAAATTTTTCCAACTAAGGTGAATTTTTTGTGTGACTGCTTTTCTTGGAATAGCTCAGAATAAGGAGATAAAGCACTCTTGGCATATAAACCTAGATAGAAAAATATACTAGTTGGATACAAATACAAAATTTTCAATGTCTTTTTTTTTAAACTGGTTTTATCCACAATTAGCTTTCTATTGTACGGTTGATATTTTTTTAAACACTCAAATTTGTACTTTTGCACCCTATGCGCTATAAATTTTTCTTTATAAAATCTCACAATAAACTATTTCGATGAGGTTTGACACTCAAAATAAATACGCCAATGAATAATGCTTTTATTTTTCGGGGATCGACAACATATTTTCTCCAGTGAGATTTCATAAAAAAATAAGGTGCATATTTCTTTTCAACACAATAAGCAAAGCTTGTGACAGAAAGGGGAGGATAATGATACGGTACCGGGGAAATCCAAGACTCGAGTATACTATTCTATTAACCGCTTCGATCGTCTTTCACATCCTCGTCACCATTCAAGAGAGCCTAAAAAACTGTTGATTATTGCAGTATAATATTATAAATATTGACTTTTCGAATACCCGATTTCAAGCCAGCACATATCGAACACAATCCACATCAAAGCGAATCATGTATTAGACTTTTTATTTTTATACGCTTTCCCGACAGACGTTGTCCTGTGGATCCTTTGGTCCTAACCAAAGGCAGCCCGTTCATTGTGCAGTTGTGCACTGCGCCTTCAGAAACAAAACTAAATAATAAAATTAAAATAATAAATCTAAAACTTCCATATTTTATTCGTATTCAAAGCTCAGACGGGATCAACGCGAGAATATAATTATATGTGCGCAATTTGGTTGACTTTGTATGAAAATTTTCTAAAACGCCCGAAACGGTGAAGTACGAGTAAGTGAAATGGGCTGCTGTAAGAGTGGCAATAACCTATGCGAGAATGAGAGGTGCTGGTGCAGAAGATAATAGTTAGATTATTTCAAAGATGACGTCGAATGAAATTCGTCCCATACTAACTTTAATATCATATTTTATACTATTTCTTATCCATTTTTTCAACTTTTTATCAGTTATTCTGTTATCCGGAGTGGAGAAGAATCCAATAAATTACACATCAGAAAAATCTATTGATCCAATCTCGAGTTATAAGTAGTGTTCGCACTAACCCGACTTTAATTTATATTAGAGATTTTCGAGAACTAGAATTAGAGAACTCCGTAGGAAGCATATTTATTCCAACGCGTTTAACTCAAAACGGAAATGACCACGGGTTCATTTCTCGGTCTGTTCGTGTAATTTCCATTTGAAATTTCTGCCCGACAAATCTGAGACCAGAAGGAACCGTCTGACTAGAAAAAAAATGCCTGAAGAAATACGCTCCGTCAGCTGTGCTAAGTTGCTAACACATTAGTATCAAAAGAATGGATTTATTTATATCTAAGAGCAAGAGCATTGCTCAAAAATACTGCATAAGTAGTGTCCGCAAACCACTGGTTCACATCTCGATTTGTCTCTTTCATTGTTGCATTGTATTTTAATCATAAGCTCACTTTGTAAAGTGCTGGGTACCCTCGATATAGCATCCCCCTTATAATAAAAATAGGTACCCACTGCGAAATGTTGGTTTCATTACTGGTATTACATTTTGTCATACTTTTACATTATGAACCCAATAATATTTCATCGATATTCGATACTGTTTCAAATACTCAATTTACTTGATTTACCTACTATTTTTTTTTAATTTAAAGTAATTTTTTCTATGATGATTAAAGGAAAAAAAACTTTTATTATTTCTGCCAGCGAAACATTTTTCGTTGTACTGCAAATTAGACGCGGCGTCAAGCCCACTACAAACTCGTGCAGGCACCCACATGGACAAATCACATAGAAAGGATTTTCTGTCCAAGGTTTTTTTCTTAACTAGTGGTCGACCAGTGCACGAAATTCGACCATAACTAATTTAGATTATAAGTTTGAACATTAGACTGAGCGAGTGCTATTATATTTTTTTTCCAAAACAATGACATAGATACGTCAAATTTTAAATCTTTATATAATGTATAAAATTGTTTCTATTTTTATAAAAAAAAAAAAAAAACATTAATCTATTCTCAATTTGACGCAATGAGTTTGAATATCCCGCTATTTTCAGCTCCACCTTCCATTTAAGTATACCGCCTTCAAAAATCTTTCTACGTCCATTATGAGACATTTTATTTTTTTCTATATATGAAGTAGATGATCTTATGTGAGTATCAAATACATAACATTACAGTAGTGTTTGTATTGTTAGTTTTATTGATTTAATCTATTTTTATGCAAAATTTTATAAAAAAATTAGCATTCGCCACCTCTCCTCTATATAAACTATAAGTGTGCGAAATTTCATACTCCTCCGTCCGCGCATTTTCTGTAAAAATAGTCACAAAGTTGTTTTTTTTGTACATGAAACTTCTACCCGGGGTTGGCCTGTCTCAGATTGGACGGGACCGGTTGACTGGAAAAAATTGCCTCAGGCATTAAGTTCCGCCGGCTATACTGACTGACACCTTTGTATAGAAAAGTGTTATATTATTATTACTATAGGTATATAAATATCCAAGGGCAATGTTGCCCATTCAGATGATTATGTTGCATTCTTATGAAAATTACATATGTATTTTATACATACACGTAAATATACATTCAAGTACTACGTGCATAAACAAATAAATGAAACCGTCATGGGGTTTTTTGTGTTGTTTATGAAAGTACATAACTCAATAGGATCTGTTCGGATCAATACAATATAAATGTTGGATTATCATTTTATGTACTCGCGTATTTACATACGGGGGTCATATTATTTTTAGTGCCTCCCCCCCGTACCAAAAGATACGGTTCGGGGTTAGGCGACACGCAGTTAGGCGTAATAAACGGGAACTAAGTGTTGCTAGAATAAAAATGATAATATTCCAAATAAAGGTAGTCCGATTGTCTCTTCGTTACCAGCATGCGATACATGAAAATTATTTTTTTATTTAATTTTTTGTCATCCTAAAATGAACAACACTCGTATTTATCGATAAATACTCATGACAAATAGCCTGGAATAACGTTGAATATTATACATTAGGTCGATTTTCGGTTTTTTATATCATTCGATAGAGTAGACTTTTCTCTATCTACTGGCATTTTCAAAAATTCTAATATCTACTTCTAACACAGCAAAATATAGATTTTAATCAATCAACTCTTCAAAAATTTCTTAAAAATACATTTAATTTGGTAGCTGGTATAGATTCTATTGTTTACCCGGTCTGATTGTTTCTCAGCGCATCTGCAAATGTTAAACGTTGTGTCGTGGGGTTTATTTAAGTTTTATTAAAAAATTTTCTTGGAAGGATCGACAGATTAGTGTATATTTCGTGTGTTTATATAATATACGACCAGTGTGTATTATTATTTACACTTTATAGGTGCGGCATATTATTATTTTGTTATCTAATGCACCCTCATGTTTGTTTTATAAATGTCTTTTGTTACAAAAATAAACAATGGTCATTGTCTTTTTATTTTATGACGCTTCTTTTGCTTAATGAAAAAAAAATATGAATATAATTATTAAGAAAGTTGACAGTAAGTATCTTATCGTTATTGGTATCAACAATAAAACACTTCATCATCATCATCATCATCAGCCTTCCTCAGTCCAGTATTGGACATAGGCCTCCCTTCCCGACTTCCATTTTTCCCTGTCGGCAGCCACCCTGTGCCACTGGTGTCCGGTCACCTTTCTTATGTCGTCGGACCATCGCATTTCTGGCCTCCCTGGGTTTCTGCTATTTGCATAAAACACTTAATTAGTTTTATCCAATCCAATCCAAACTCCCTTTAGACCCCACTTAGGGGCATAGGGAGGCAACAAGAGCTCTCCATTGCGCTCGATCCTGCGCAACGTTTTGTTGCCTTTTCTGACCGCTTGGATTTAAGGGTGTGAGGTGGTCAACCCCACGACCCCGATCTGATTTTTCGATTACCTGCCTCTTACAGGATGCTCGAAAAACCAGCAAAAAGAACAGAGGTGCTATTCTAAGCCGACAGCCCCACGGCTTTAGTTTTATATACTACTTTATTATTCATTTGAGAAACAAGAACACAGAGATAATTTGTATGAAATAACTACTTTGACTGATAACAATAAGAACAGAGAATACCCCACAGTTTGAGGGTTTGGCTATTTATATACCTAGTTAGTTTTTATAAGATATTTCGTGGAATTTTAAATGGACCGCAAATAAATCTCAAAAAATCTTTGTAGGTTCTTTTCTCGATACTTTTAGTATGCATATCTAACGTTCTTCCATGCGATACGTCACATAATAGGGTTTCTCTTGTTTGTTTTACATACAAAACGCACTCTTTCTTAATCTCATTTTTCAGCCCTGTCGTCGTGTAACCAAAAATAATCCCATTTCAAATTTGAATTATGTAGATAATTCCACCAATAAAGCGTACAGTTATTCTATTCATTAGAAAGGTAATAATGCGTATTCGGGTTTAGAGTAATAAAACAATGTAAACTATTTCTTCTTGCGTATCGATTGTTCACAACCGTATATAGGTCGGAGTTTCTGCCATATTATTTTAAGCATAATTTGTGAAATAATCGCATTCTGTTTCTTTTAGTTGAAGTTGGCTCATAATATTAGGTTGGTAATCCCGAGGTATCAGGTGTCGTACGCACAGCGTATTGAAGGTCGGGGGTTCCAATCCGACCATTTCAACTTTCACGACTCCACCTTTTGGTTAGTGTGAAATATATCAAAAAGTGTAGCCTCATTTAAAAAAAATACAGACTCTCAATATAAAAACGCTCATCTATCATCATTCAAATTAATTTTTTTTAACATTTTTAGTTATGGTAACAGACGCCGGGAATCCCTAAGGTTTTGATACAATTAAAACCAGTAAAACAACTCACATTTTACGCCTAAAAATATGTTTTTAAAAATAGTAATAAAATCAATTTACAGTTAGAGCCTCGTCGATGTTTCCCAACGACTGGTAAGCGTAGCGCGATGTTTGTGTATTATCTTCCCTTCGTATAAATAATAATGACAATATCTGCTACCCCCTGTATTTATAATTTTATTGCATATCGATCTAATGCTTAATATTATTTTTATCGTTTCCAATGGCACCGATTATCGGAAAGTGTCCCGCACGCACGACACTGTTCATATTACAAAAGCCGTTTTGCTCCTACTACTTATTGGGATGCTTTTAAAGTGATCACATAGCTGCCGGTACTTACATATTTTTATTTAATCGGATTGTTTCATAGGATGATTTCAAATGCGACAATTGTATGAATTTCAAACTTAACTTTAACTTGTTGCTTCTACTTAACGGCATATCTTTTAACTGATCACATTCATCAATGCATTGTTTCACAGGATGGTTTCTAATTGCTTCAATCTAGTTGCGTATTGGAATGCTTTAAAAGTATAACTGCCGGATTTTTTACAAATTTATATTCGATCGTTAATGGTTTGTTTCAGAGGACGATTTCAAATGGAACAATTAATTGTATATATTTCACAATATTGTTTTTCAAATTTATTTATATTCGTGTTCATAACAAACGAAAACTTTCTTCAATGTTTAGACTTGTCTTAATTATTTTCGATTTCTGTGCGAGTTTTTTTTCTCATTTACATAGATACATACATTTCTACCCTTGTCAACTTTATAATATGAGTTGACCGCAAGTTTGTATCGCTTAATGGATAGTGAACCACCAAAAGAAGATAATGCCTGCTGCATTATCTTCTTGAGGTTCTGGAGGTCTATTTTCCTAAGTTCTTGTCCATGTCAATTTTCGCGGCTCTTGTTTCCTCCATTCTGAATAACTCCATTTAAACGTTGAATATTTATTGATTTTACGTACATATTAAGCTATTCTAAAAATTTCACACAGCGCTTATTATAAAAAAATATTTAACCGATTTACTAATTTCAAATAACGCTTTCAAATAACATTTATGAATCTTTCGGAATACCTACATCACTGTCTTTGGTTTGCAGATTATATTCCAAAGGATGACCTGAACCCGGGACTTGTAATAGGCGCGTTTAAATTAGTGGGGTTTTGTCAAAGGTCTGAATATTATTAAATTTATTGACTCCTTTCACTAAACATTTTCTACCGTGAGTTTTAGTCTTGGAATCTGATGTAAAAATCCTATACACATCAGCTTTCTTCAGTCCTAACTAATATATTATATTAGTTAGGACTGAAGAAAGCTGATGTGTATAGGATTTTTTTCGTATCTATATACTTATAATATGGAGTTAGACTAACAGTAATGCTCTTGGCCGTTTTAAGAGGATTTCGAATCACAAATCCAGCTCATTAATAATATATTGGACCCTTTTATGTACATACCTAGTTCGTTCTTCAAATTATGCTCATTATAAAAATGAGCATAATTTGAAGATGACAAATATGACACAGTTCTTTGGCTTGTGCGTCACCGTTATTGTCAAACATTCGACGCTGACACACTCGTGGTCTTATCTGCATCGATGGGATCCTCTCCCCATTATTTAACGACCTGGTACTCCATGGGGTGGTACATAAAAAAAAAACACCCTTTCAACCTAACCTCCAAAACTCACCATAAGATTGTTATTGTCTGATTTTATTTGTTTCCAAAATCAAGAAATATATATATTGTCGTATGGTTAAAAGGCGCAAGTCAAGAAATATAATAACTTCAGATATTGTGACGTATCTTCTTATATGGGAGAAGGTATGCCTGGATGTAGAGCTGCCTTTCTATGCACCTAAGTGGGGCGTAAAGGGAGTTTTGATTATTTGGATTGGATCCTCTTATATAGTAATTGGTAGAATGAAGATGTCATTGCTCCACAATCATAATATAAGCGCATGGAATGGAATCCAAACCGTCTAGGAGCTGAATCATACAGCTAGGAACAAGAAGGCCTTTGCCTAATTGATAGGCAACGTCACGGAGACCTGTCAGAACACTTCAATAAGAAGAATAATTGATGTGTCCAGCTGTTTGCTCTTTCTATAAGCTAAACTATATCTTGTATTGCCTACATATTTAATACATAGGCAATAAAGATGAGACGTTAACAAAAATGGATATAGACATATCCTGGTACCAAATACATGACAGCAGTCGCAGTCTTTAAATTTGGTTGCTCTCTTGTTCTCAATAATTTCCAACTTTAATCTCTATATTTCATTAATTATTAAATTTCTAATTGTTGCATACATGAGATTTTTCGACATGTTGAACATGTTGAGAATTCTCATGATTAGGAGTTTCGGATACTTAAACAATACCACCTAATGGCGAACGTCGTTAACGTAAAGTGATCACACTAAGCCAGCCTTCGAAATAACAGTAGAAGACGGTCGTAAGCCCGTAGTGGTTTGTTCCATTTTAAAAATCGAACATCAATAATGAATTGTTAGAGTCATTAGTTGTTACATTATATTTTTTAAACTATATGTTAAGAGAACGACTGTAACCTATTGCTTTTACTTGGATTTAAATTTTTCGAACTTAGCTAGTGATTCAATCCAACCAGGGGTATAAAACAATACGATTAAGTAAAATGTTATCATTCCATCATCAATGAATATCATAATAGCTGAATATTACGTTTTCATATTTTAATGATGAACATGGACGTAATGGTTTTATTTTGTTCGATGAAGCGTCGAGATAACGTATGATAAATTATTTAGTATAGGTACGCAATTATTATAATGTTTTTTACATTAATGTCTTAATATTTTTATGCGGTGTAATATGTTTATTCCGTAATGAGTATCATTGAAGTGAGCGTGAGAACGGTAGGTATTCGTCAGTCAATGGTTGGCGATCACGGGTTTTTTTTTTGTATGGCGATCACAGAATTTTGTGAAAGTCTTTTTCGTAACATTAAAGCTTTCACTGTTTTATTTATTAATCAGAGGCGCCAACACTGACCAACACAAACAAAATAAATCATAACACAAAAACATAGAATCTTCCGTTCTCCAATAACATGTATCTCCCGAATAGCTATTGTGCAATGGGTAAGTTAATCTGATGAATATTTAAAAAAAAACTTGAAAATAAATACCTATATTAATGAAAAAAATAACATATAACATTTAATATCGTACCTATCTGAATGTGAATTTTAAATATTCTAGAATCAACCTAATGCCTATCTCACATTTTGTTATGTTAACAATCAGTCTAGCCAAGTTTTTCCTAAAAATGTGATACGTTTTGAAATTTTGCGTAGGTACCATTTTACGAAATATCACCAATATAAAAGTCGAGTTAGGGCGAACACATATAACGCGAGATCGGCTGAACTTGATTTATTGGATTCTTCTCCGCCCGAATGACAGTATTACTATTAAAAAGATTAAAATGGATAAGAAATAATATAAAATATAATATTAAAGTTAGAATCGAACGGATTTCCTGCGACGCCAACGCCATCAATGAAAATTTCTATTACAACAAATTGACATGAACATTGAACGGTATTGGTACGCACATTTTTGTATGAAATTTTTTCGAGCTTTCAGAAATAATATTTTAACATTCAAACACATGTTGGTATCTATTTTAAACGTATTTTAGTATGAATTTCAAATTTGAAATCAATATCCATAGTAAGGACTACTTACACAGAACAACGTCTCTCTGGAAAGCTAGTTTTGCATACATTAGGAGTTTATTAATAGAATGAAAAATCTTTTGAAATTGTATTATTAGAAATTATTGCGTCGATACAAATCGAAGCGTCTTTTGCACCGACGCGACGCTGATGTTAGGAGTGCCTTGACTGCCTTGGTGTCCCATATTGCATTATCTTGCGGCTTGTGTGTAATTTTGTCATTAGTGGGACCGCATTGTTTGGTGGCAATAATTCCCCATCGGCGCCCGAAGCGGCATCGCTGTCGTCGCTGCCCGCGCACCCCCCACCCATGGGGGTCACGTGATGGTCACGTGGCCGACTCCTTAGGGGGAGAGGGATGATTGGATCAGAGTGTCGCTACGGGGTTATTACCGCGCGTGCCCATCACTAGCGATTCCACTTCTAAAATTGCAACTCCTATACCGCATTAGATTTATTGCAATGTTTAGCAAACAATTCGATGTTGCTGTTCTGCTTTTTTTGCCTTGTCTTCGATGTATAAAATTAGAATTTTTTTATACCGTTTTTAAACTGGTACACTAAAATGCCTTAAGTGATTTGTCCATAAAAACAATTCATCGAATCAATCGAGTATTTTGTTTAGTTCGATATTTCTTCGATTTCCTTTCAATTTGCAGTCGATGTTAAGTTTGAGGATACCTAGGACAACCTCCTTTTTAAATATCGTATAAGTAAAAATTTATTTTTATTTTAAAAATTGTTTGCTTGTTGTGTTATTCTGTAATTGGGTTGTGTAAAATATAAAAATAAACAAAAAAATGCTCTTTTGAGGTTTTTTTTAATCTTTAAATAAAATTTGCTGCTAAGATTTGCACCTTTATTCTCTAGGTAAAAAGAGAAAAATGATTTCTAATATCTATATAGGTACCAAACGATATTTAGTGTTTTCAAGCTCCTATTCATTTCACAGATCGAATGAGACGGAATGTTAGCGGAATTTTGAAAAAGAACACTTTGAAATTCTGGTCAGTGCGAATGCCTATCTAGAGGACATCACTATGGTTGAAAACTGCATTATCTTATCCACCTGATATCAATCATCTATAGAAGCAAGAAGAACGCGGAATATGTGGCTGCGGAGTATCTGGGAAAGGACTGGTTTCTGAGCCGCAGAACAGGTCTTCCGAACGGCTCAAGATAGAGGCGAATTCGCCAGCGCATGCTTTTTAAAGAGGACTCTTAGATCGACGATAAAAATCATCGAATAAATACTGAAACAATTTCGTCGATGATACGTCGAACTCCCTAAAATTTATTTTTCTCATTCTGCATTTGTAGTTATATGGTGGTTGTGTCTTTTTGGGATCAAATTGATAAAATTGTCCTGTGGATGTACAAAATAAGGAAGGAAGGCTCAAAGGGTGTCGGGGTTCGTTCTTAAACCCTTTCGTGTGTCAGTTAATTCACCCCGACAAAAGATTGCTCGGAAAAACAAATAATAGTGATATTATTATTTCGTTTGATGAATCACAAAGCTCGGAGCTATCTAGACTTGATCAAAGCATTCGATCTAGTTTCATATCTGTCGCACGGTTAAGCTCTTTCTCTTTCCTTAATGCGACTGACAACTTAGAAGGGTTGCGTGAAATTAATATTCAGAGTCTTCTAACACTAATTAGCAAAGCTTTCTGAGTTGCAGGCTTCTTTAGAAATATTATTCTGTGGTATATACTTAAGTTTGTCTTTGACATCAAAATACATACTCATCTCCAAAACACATTGACCACACTTTTCTTTGACGATGCGTCATTATATTTTCTCATGAAACCTGGTTAACGGGAAATTATAAAATAGAAAAAAAAACAGGCTGTAGGTTGTGAAACCACAACGGATTTCGACTGTGAAGGTTTTTTGGTGGATTGCACGCCTTCAGCTTAAAATAATGTGCGTGTTTCCATGGCGAAATGTTTTTTTTTATATATACAGTCACTCGTTCGCAAACTATATGACATAAAAAAAACAATTGCAACTTCTTTGCTTGCGGTCCTTGAAGTAGATTATATGTAAATTTTTTTGGAAACGAGAGATCTCGGACTATTAGAAGGTACCTTATACGATATTGTCCAGTATTTGCTTTAGTTTAACTTATGATTATTTCGAATGATATTGGAATTTATTCATACTTATGGGCCTTATGGCTGACCGATTCGTTATCCTTATGAAATGGATTTAACAATACTATTTTTATAATGACATATATTTTGATTACAAGCAGCATAACCTGTAGGACAGCAAGCATAATAAAGTATCTTTATTGATTCTATAAATGAGTTATATAATATAGTATATTAAAATAGAATCCCAATTTCGCTTTGCCACGTTGAAAACTGCATTATAATTTGTAATTTCTTCCTGTAGTTACAGTTGTTTTTCAATTGTTCCCAGGGACAACTGTTGATTGATTATCATAGAAACTATCGACTTGCCGATGAAAATTGTAAGTTTGAAAAAAAAATCCCGTTCTCTTTTGGTTTTGTCATTTGTATGAAAAATATATGGAGTTAGAGTCAGCAAAAATATAGAACAACGGACGAACTTCCCATTTACATATCGAGATTTTCTTTTACCAATCTAGCGGTTTTATTTTAGCTGTACCTACTCTACATAGTTCTAGCAATTCCCAAATTTGATGCAACTAAATTGTGTGTCAATTATGACAAGTTGCACTGCGTTTCGGATGGTAGCATGTTGTATTGACATATCGTTCAATTATTTCACGTCCTACTAACAAGCGTCCATTGTTGCGGGGTAGACAGAGAGTAACGGCTCCGGTAATCGTTTGTTTGTTTCCCTTTTTAATGTAATTTCTTCCAGTCACGCAGCGACCATAACTCATAGACGTTTACAGCCAGTCATCCCTTTCTGACATATTTTTTTATATCAGAAGTTACCAACCGTTTCCGGGTGTAATTAAAGTTCCGATTGGTTGGAAGATTTCAAGTCGTACAAAGATATGCGCTTATTTTCACAGTATTTTTTTTTTCTTATAAAAAGCGTTCGTTTATAGATTCATCTCTTTCATAGAAAACAAAGCTTGTTATGGATTGGACTGAAACAACAATATAGTGAGAACAACGAATGAAAGATGGACCAAGAAAACGCTGGATTGGAAGCCATGAAAAGTTAAATAAATAAATTAATGAATTAACACTTTTCGTATGGTCGGCGGAACCTATTTCCTGAGGCAATTTTTTCCAGTCAACCGGTCCCGTCTCAAAAAAAAAGTTCTTAGAAAACTAAAGTTCTTATAAAAAGATATTAGGAGAGTGGCCGGAAGACAATGGCAAAGAATCTCAATAAACAGATATTCTTGGAAGTCGGTAAAGAAGACCTATGGACAACTGAAGGCTGATAATGTTGATTGACATCCTTTCTTGGATTAAACTTTTTTTACTCATCACACCGTATTCCGGAGGGGGTAGGCAGAAAGAACGGACTTCCATTCATTCCTATCCTGACAAACCTCAATCGCTTTATCAAGAGCAGAACGTTCCTCATAAATTGCCTCCTATTCCTTTTACTCCTGACTTGGCCCTCCTTTAAGACGGCGCCGATATGATTGGGCAACCTCAATCTAGGTCGGCCTCGTCTCCGTACACCTATTCTTACACACCGATTACTAAAAGCGAATATGGAGTAAGGAAAGTAAACATTTTATAAAATTGTAATTAGTAATCGGTTTTAAATGTGTTACATTCCCTCATCCGAAAAGGCATTAAAAAGTGAAATTTAGTTACAAGATTAAATTACAAGATTCACCCCGACGTGACGCACCCCTGTCCGCCATCTTGTTATCGTCCCAGTGCATATTGCACAAACGTCACGGCAACTACTGGCTCCCGGGATACAAACCCGAAAGGACCCACATTCTTCATATCTAAACACTCTATGAATGTAGCTGGGTATGTCTGTCCCCCATATTAAAAATATTACCGAATATTAATATATTTCATTGAACATAATACTTACACGCAAATAAATATCATTTGCTATCCCACACAGGGTGAATAAAAAATATTGACAACTTTTGAAAGGTTTATTTACGTAGATCCTTCCTTCAGAGTATCCATGTCAGATAAGTAATAAATATTATGCATTAATAATAATAATAATACTTGGACAACTTTTATGGCGCCGTTTAGTGAAACATCTCCACCTCAAGGGCGCCTCACATAAAAAGAAAAGATTAATAATCACCAATTAGGTTCGTGAAAACATAATAAAATAACAAAAATGGCAATAATCCCACAAGGTTCATTCTTCTTCTTATGGTGCCATGTCAGACAACCTCCATGTTGACTATCACTCCGATGTCAGGCTTCTCTGTCACGGGCAACTTGAAACAGTTCACGTCTTATTTGACCTGTGGTGTAAATTGCGAAGCCAGAAATGCTATATGTCGCCAAAACCTCTAGATCCCCATTTCTTTCCGATGAGCAAGCGGTATTTTTCTCCTCTGAACACATGGCATAAATAGATGGCTAATCTTATTAAAAGAATTCATTGTCATCGTGTTCTAAGGTATTATTCCGAATATGTCAAATGTAAAACTTGTTGGAAAATTCGCCAAATAAACATGAAAAAAACCTCACAGGTTAATAAAAACGTAGCCGTTTTGTTAAAATCTTGGTTCAAGTCGACATATACGAACTCTCGCAAAGCCTTCGACAAAGTTTGTCACAATACTGAAATGAATCTAATGAGATGATTTTTTAAATACGAGTGATAAGCTACATTCAAACCACCCCGCCGCAACCAAAAGCAGCCATCATTCTTACTATGATTGGGGTAGGGCCGCAAATCAAATAACAGTCGATGGGATGATTGCCCGTAGCTCCCGGCCCAATCAATGCGGAGACAGGGCCCACCGCCGCGACAAAATTCAATCTTCCACTTATGTCCCCTCCGTATTTTAATTGATCGTGTCGGTTGTTCACGCTTTGTTTGTCAAAATATCTTAATTGAAATTTTTCTCCTTCCAATTAGATATTTGAGTACGACGAGGGTGATGTGAAGGATAGTCACGAGGACCGGCATGCATAACATACACTATAATTTTATATTAAGAGGATCGAAAACAACAAATACACAAAAACAACCATCAAACATATTCAAATAAAAGTAAAAGAAAAAAAAACCTTGAACCCTGCAGAACTTCTGAGAGTGAACTGGTAATTTTGCCAATCCTAGCCTACGAAATATTGTGGACCTTGTAGGTCAAAGGGTCCCATAATTTGCATTTTATTATTATAAAAGAGAGTTTATCACCTTGATTAGAGAGTTGTTGTCATGTGAGCAGGAGACCGCCAGAATATATTGGCAACAGGGCACAAGCTCTTAAGGTTCCTGGTAGCAGGCATCGAGGTAGACCCAAACGAAGATGACGTGAAGTTGTAAGTCAATATATGAGGAGTTGTGGAGCTGAGGATGCACAGGACAGAGCTGAGTGGCGCCGTATAAAATACAAAAAGCCGACCCCACCATCATTTGGGAATAATAATTGGCCGGGATAAGAAAGGAAGAAGAAGAGAGTTGTTTTGTACCAATCACTCACCCGATGGTATGCATTATTTGTGGGTAAACTCAGCTGAGAACGAGTAGCTTAGGGCTTGAAAGAACTACGCAAAAACATAATATATAATTGAATTTAATCCTCGCGTAAGAGATTAAAAACGTTTCTACAATCAGGTCATTTGCCATTGAGTTTAAAACCTCAAACATCAACTTTATTCGTATGAATAGTGCATATTTCTTCTGATGAAAGATCACGGTATTTTTAAAAGCTGCAAAGAAAGAGACTTACTATATGTCAAAAAAAACACAATCATGTCGTTTTAAACAACCCATATTTTACAAAACGTAAAACGTCAATGCATTTTCTTTCCATCGTTTCTAACAGTTCTTCGATAACGCTATATTTTTTACACATAGAAGGTTTACCTAGACATTAAATCAAGAATCTAGCTGCAACTTTTCCAAGCCGAGCTCCGTACACACGTTAGCTTGTTTTTACACCATTGATTTTATAATAGTTTAGCGACAAGAGCAGCTCAACACTTCGCGGTCGAGCGGGTGCAGCTTAGAATATTCTATTTTTAAACTTTCCCCTATAAAAATTATTCCCCGTGGATAAAATGTCATTTTATCAAACCGCTGAACTGTCTATATAGGTACGTATCTTTTATATTTGTATAAAAATTTAAACACGACGGTTCATTTTACTCGACGGTTTTTCAACTCGACGGTTCATTTTACTCATAGTATATGGAATATACCTACATGAGTCTTGTGATCGGATTTAAAAAAAAATAGATTTCGCTGAAATTAATTTTCTCGGCGTTTTCGAGGGTGTAGATTCCAAAAATGCAAATGTTTTTTTTTTTAAATTTCCTTGTACCCGTACCCGTAGGCGTACGCCAAAAATGTGTGCGCACCCATAACTCATAGTAATTCTTATCCGATTTGATTGAAATTTGGTAGAACGGTTAGCCCTTCGATGTAGATGAGTCAGTAAAATGTTGAGATCTGTACCTTCAAGGAAACCCTCTTAAAGTATCCAAAGAAAATTTCACTTGTTCTAGAAAAAGGGCTAAAAAAAGAAAGAAAAAAAAAGTCTTCGATTTTCATAAAATTTGGTATACGGGTTGTTCTTATGCTCCTACACAAGCACGTAAAATTTGAAGTCCGTAACTTCAGTGGGTTCCCTGTTAAGTACCGATTAATATTGAATAATATGTTGTTCTAGAGAAGATAATAATTGTCTTCTGGCTGTTATAATATACCTACTATGAGTTCTGGGCTACCCTAGGTTAGCAGCTTTTTTTCAAACTCGTCCAATAACTTAACTACTCCTTTCTGCATTTTATCTAATATCTGAGGGTCATTACTCGTGGCTTTTAGTAATCCAGTTGTGAACAAATCCATTCCTTTCTATTATCCGCTGCCCACAACAGTTCCGTTACTTTCATTAACCGGTCTCAGCTTCTCGTAGTTAATCTGCCTCTTTCATGTCTTTCTTGGAACGCGTGGTGCGGTGTATCTTTTCAAATTTTGCTTTTTCGCATTCTTGAAATCCCCTCAAATATTCTAATCTCTATGAGGATCGAGTCCTAAGTATTCTGGCAATCTGTGGAATTGTTGGCATACGACGTTAGCATCAGGCTGTTTCGCCGTTGCCATTGGTCCAAGAATTGGCTGCACATATTAAACGAGGGAAAGAATTACTATCTTGGTGCGGTCGGGGACTCCTCAAACTTTCTTAATTTTATTTACTCGAAATGTACGCTATTCCAATGTTATTAGTCAATTTTTTTTCTTTTCAAAGCCTTCTTGCTGTGACTTTATATCAGAAATCCCTGTCTAAAAGAAGATAGTGAACTGGCGAGTTTTAATATGACCCAGTTTAAAGGTTAAGAAAAAGAAAATAAGTGACCGAGAATTTAGAGCATACAAATAATAAATATACCGGCTGTTGAATACGTGCTTCGTGATTATTGACCGACGTTAAAGTTGATGTTGGAAAAATCATACTTCAACATTAAAAATTTTCATATATCGTGTATAACAGTCAGAAATTTGATCATTAGAATAACTTTGCACTTGAAGACAATGAGAGACTTTATACAGAAAGTGAATATGGTTGCAATTATAACCAAAAATATACTTAAGCAAAGCATATGATCAGTGGGTCTTAACTCTCTAGCCAATTTTTCTCCTCGGCCGGATATAAACTAACAGATCGGGAGTTGGATATCTTGATTAAGTACAGCGCATTAAACCTCCGGAACCCCCAGGGTTGGGAAAAGCGTCTAGTCAGCGAGATTTACAACAACGAAAAGTCGCCTGGGTACATCCACACCCACCCACACACACAGATGCCGTATGCTGTACCTTCGACTCTGCGGATGCCACCTCCTGTGCCGGCGCTGAGGAGGCCCTCCACACGCCACCACATCCGCGCCGCGACTCTGTGTAATCGTGTGAAAAGTCAAACACTAATGGAGAAATCTGTAAAGTGCACACTCGTGCTTATACTTCTAGCTTCTATTATTTGCTCCACATTATTAGGTTCACAGATCTACACCCGCTCTCAATAATTGTGGATAGGTATATACACATAGTGCCTCTTGTTCGCTTTTGAATAGTTTGTGTCGAAACCTTTCATCATCCCGACACTTCGACTATCTATTGTGTTGATATTCATATTTATTTGATCAAAACCTTTGACACTATTTAAAATATATTTACATCGTTTGAGGTTTTTGCAGTTACTTTCAAACAATTTCATCTGAACAAAACCAAATATTGAAATATAACAACGCTACTTATTGGTTATTTGTATTTATTTTAATATTTCAATGTGTTAAAACCCTTTTCTTATCTTTGTGCGATAGTTTATAAGCTGTTTTCTATTACATATGTGTGTTTTTGAGACTAAATTAGCGAATACTTATTGTCTACTGCCATCCTTTTTTCTTTGTAACATCATCCCATCTTTCTCCGTGACCGCTTGGTGCCAATCATCAGTTATGTAAGAGAATTAACACATTTCCCAAATCGTTCACCTCTTTTTGTATCTTTGTAATGCCTGATGCAAAATTTCAGTTTTAGCTGTTCCTATCTGTATTATTATGACATGATAGAACATAACTTTAGACAAATATACAAATATTCAGAGATTTTTCTGATTTCAACTTGAATAAAACCCCAACATGTTCAATTACTAATATTAGAAGTTAATCCACCAAAGTGCTTTCTTTCTTTTTACTCTACAGATTAACAGTAGTTGTTGCGTTATTGTATATTTTAATGGAGATACAATGACGACGCATAATTGTCGTGCGAACCTCATTAACATCGCGAATTCATCAAAAGGAATTAACATAAGCGAGATTAGAGTCGAGTTGTTCGTTAATTTAATAATTCATTTTGATGCCGTACATACGACCACGTCGCGTCGGTTTGTCGACTAATGGTTGTATAAACTGTCGTGTGTTGTTTCCAATTACGAAGGACTAAGATTCACTGGAACTGTTATGTCCATCAGATTGTCTTTCTAACATGTGAAAACCTTCCAACTATTGGTATTTTCGTTTCAAGATCTTCTTTTCTGTTGTATGCAATCCATTATTTCTTGCCTCAGCCGCTCCGCTTTATATTCTTGTTCCCTACAATTCAATTATTCGGAGATCAAAAACCTTTATATTTCCTTCATCTTCTTACAATATTCTAAGGATCTTCCTGCGCACATTTATTGTTATGTAGATACTTGCGTACACTTTCAACAGTTAAGTTTCAAGTGTTCCTTCGATGGCATATTTTGTATTGAACTTATCTTATTTTTTTAAGCTTTTCGTCCATTCCTAGACGTAGGACTTTTTTACTTCATTCCAATCGAAACTGCTTTGAAATTTCCTTTTCTAATCTGTTCCCGGTTTTGTTATCACATAATTTACATATGTTTTCAACAGATCGTTGATTAACCAATAGTCTTCACAAACTAATGAGTTTGTTTCCGCTGTTCTTCGAAACATGGGTGATGAGAACTATATTTTTTGTTTAATTTCTCTTATATTTTTGAAATTTGGCAAATACGCATTTAGTTCAATTCGTTTTCAGTTCAAATACACACAGTTATAACGTTTCAAATTTACATAGGTATTTTTAGACAGCGACCAAAAATGAACAGAATTACCTTTAAATTTGAAACAAACCCATTGGTAAGTTTTTTTACCCTTTGCAAATTGATAAATTATTACCGTGTTAACGTGGAAATCTGTGTTAAATCCATAATCAAAATGATAACAGTGCGTTGCATCGATTCAATTGGGAAGTACACAGACCGTTCCATATCAATGATTGGTAGATACACAAGGTTGGGTAGCATACTATCCCATCATCCACAGTATAAACGCAATGAAATAAGCACGCTTATGTGACTGCTCCAGTATTGGAAAGATTGAACCCATCCCTAAATATCTGATCCTATTTAGAAAATTAACATATTGACACGTCACTAGGTGGTAATAAATTAAAAAGAAAATATCTCGTAGCGTTGTTTTGTTCGGGGAGCAGCGGAGTCATTAGCTCGCACATACTCCCAGCCTGATTGACACAAGCTGACAAATTGATGTTTACTCCATTTCAATCCATTTTCTTAATGTTCTCCTAGTTATCAATACATTCAGGTGGAGAAAAACAAATCATTTTACTCTATAATCACTATATTTATTCAAAGTATTTTTTTCTCTTTCTCAAAAGTGGCCGATAAGGGATGAAATTTTCCCCTTTAATTATATACAAGGAAACCTTAAAAAACTGGATGATGCAATGCGATGAAGTTTTGCTGAAAAATGCCATTATAAATGAACAAACCCAGAACCGTAGAAAATATTATACAAACTCCGGACCCAAGTAACTGATCCCAACAGCCAACCCAGAAGAAGTCGAATAACCTCAAATACGTAATTCCGAAAGGAATTTACCCAATTATCGGACTGTTGGTATCGACTCTGGTGACTTTTGTGTCGGAAAGTCATCTCACCATGCACCTTACTTGATTTGTATTCTGATGAACATAAAACGGGTATGGCGACAGCAATATAATAAGAACCATCAGGATTTTTTATTGTAATACTTGTTTTTCCCTTAACTTCTCTGTTGCTTTTCATTTGTGTTTCTTTAAAGGTTTCCTTCCTGAAGCTGATTTTGATCCTGGTTTTAAGGCTCCAGTCATTTCCCTTAAATCCGCTTATCTACTTTGGTTTTCATGACGTAATCACATTTCCCGGGGTACGGAATAGAAAAGATTTTTAGAACAATGAGACTTTCTTGTTGCTTATAAGACTATGACTTGCTTCGGCTTCTCCATCCGCGTCTGCTTCTTATCCATGGAACATAATATGGACTCCATAAGTCTTCGCCATGCAGTCCAGTCCTTCGAAATCGTTTTCGCCAATCTCAAGTCAACTGATCAGCTTTTAATTGTTTGGAGGGGTCCACCTTTCGGACGGTAGTTTCTTACCTACCTGTGTATTGGAATATTAAAAAAAACAGTCTCAAAAGCCTATTGCTTCATATCAAAATTGTATCCTTTTACCCCTATAGTAGTAGTTTCCTCATTATTGCTGCGCGAACATTCACACCGCGGCGCTAATTTCGAGTGCGGTAGGAACTTTTAATTTACATTACAAAGATAACATAATAATGGCGTATCATAACTCTCGAGCACGATGCATTCATTTCAAAGACCGCTAAACAGTTTGACAAACTGTGGAACATTCCTCTCCTCTCTTCGAAAATGTTATAAGGAACATAAATATGTTTTTATACTTTCGTAAATATTTTTACCAAGGTTTCCCAATTAGTTTGCCATATTTTGGTCCTCTTCCGCTTTGATCCGATCTACCGATCGGGGTAGACAGAGATAGATCTTATATTCGTTTTCATTTTGAATGATGGAATTGGCATTTTCTCCTTGGACGTTTCAGGCTATTTTAGTTCGTCTCACTGTTTTTTTTTTCTTTATGAAAGTCCCTGTCGAAACATTGAATTGAACATTTTCCATTAAAAACTAGTTTTTTTTATAAAAAAAAAACTCGTGGAACTAACGCTCTGGATAGAGAATATCGTTTTCGTTGCTTGTATCACAAATTTCATAACATGTAAGGAAGCCGTGTCAACGTGCGATATGGCAGAAAATTGCTTGCGGCGTTGGTGATTAATGAAGCGACGATAGAAGCATACGAGGAGCGATTTGTCATGGCAATATGGTCCCTAAGAGCATGTCACATTGTATGCGAAAGAATTTTCAGACATATTCGACTAATGTCTGCTAATTCAATTAATTCGCTTGATGGATTTATAACGACAGTTTTTTTTTGTATTTTTTTATTATTTATATGTTTGTTTTTTTTTTTCTCTTTTTTTCGAGAACAATGAAATAGCCATTATTGAAATGTTGCCTTTTTCATTTTCTTCTTCTACTTTATAAATCATTATTGTTATTTCTGTTCTTATCTCTTTCTGTACACGAGTTTGATTGCTAATGAAATCGTAAACGTATGGAACATATGAACTAGAGGCGTTATTACGTTTCGAGTGCGTCATACCGTCGACATTATGATATTTATATACCGTACGTATAATGTTGGATCAATATTTTTCTCATTAGATGTAATAACCCTCTCAGTATTGACATTAACCATTTTTTTTGTTAGTGTTAGCTGAGTTCTTGTCAGAAATAGAACTAACATCTTCGTTATTTAGAAGTGTTTTGCACGCAGCTCATTTGTGTTATTTTCAAGTATTCAACCACCATGGGCTTCTAGAGTGTCCAAAATCAACATTTTTAGTACATTTTGATGAGGTGCTATAACATAGTGCCAGAGCTGGAACAAGAGTATATTTTCTTGATTTTTGATATGGACACAAGACACAATTCTGTCATCGCCCCTTAATAAAGTTCTTATTTGTTATTGTTTCCATGCATGGTGTTCAATATCAACCATAGAAGAAAGTATACTCTGTCTCTATGTTCGTTTGGTGTAAATGTACCCTATATGTTGGTCATTCATAAAGAAAGACATATAATTGCAGATTCCAGGTACCTACATTTATTGTTGTTTGCGCAATAAATGGTTGCTTTTACAAATGGAAAACGTAAAAAAAATACACCAAGAAGCAAACACCAAAAATTACTTAGTAATAAAAAAAAAATACTTTCAAAAACACTTTTAAACTAAAATGTGATTCGATACCGTAAAAAATAAATTCATTTTACATGTAAAAATTAATTTAGAGAGATATTCAAATGTGAAAAAAGACGAAGAAATTCTTAAAAGATTTGCAGTAAAAAGTTCACCATACGAGGTTATTTTATGAGAATGCTACGAACGAATAAGTAGAAAAATCATCACAAACGTGAGGAAAATTTGCAATAAAAGAATCAGTGAACCATTCGGTATGGAGAGGTATTAGCTAAATCATTGAAAGAATTTTCTCCAAGTTAGTTTCAGAAAATTAAAAAACGCGTCAAAAAATTCACGTCATAAAATAAAAACTCGGTTATTAGATGGGAAGTGTCGCTCGTCATTACTATGAGATGTTTAATCTTCGGAGAGAGGAACTTTCAAAGTCTATCGCATCCTTTTAATAGAAATTTTCAACGTCGTCAAAATAGAGAGAATTATTCGAAATGATTTCCAGAATTTTCAACGTTTCACCTGGAATTTCATCTAATAAATCTCTAAAAGAGAACTCTGTGCTCCCGTGGGACAGCTCCTGTGTGCTCTCATTAACATCCAAGAGAACTCGGTGTCATGACTTTATCATCATTTGAAAGCTTGACAAATAAAAACTCAATTTCTTACCCAGCTTTTCCAACTGTCGATTTGTTGAAGAGAAATTATTTCTCGAGACAGATCGGCAGTATCAAGCCAAGATACATGAGATTCGTATGGCCAGGTCTACATTTTAAACGGTTTTTCAAACTTTGACGATAAAAAACACCAACTTAGAGGCTTCGCAGCATATATGTTCCATGGATTACGGATTTATGATTATGGATTTACTCAGAATTCGGAGGAGAACATTTAATGTGTGTGTGTGTCCGTCACCCACTTATAACTTTTGATTCACTTGATGCACAGATCCTTTAATTTCAGATTATATTTAATACTTTAAGCCTACAAAACTTGTATACTCAGAATTTTTAAATTTTCTTTCAATCAGGGGTAATCAACCTTTGAATTTTTACTAATTTTTGCATATATCTCGAAAACTATAAAAGCTAGAACCCTAAAAATGTGTGCGTATATAGAAAAATACAATACCTCAAATAGAATTTAATGAAAAAGTTCCAGAGTTTCTCCAACTTATTTATAAAGAAAAATATTTTTTTTATGACAAATTTACAAGTTTCAATGCCTATATTTCAGAATTTTATAAAAATATCGAAAAACGCCGAAACATATCAAGTAGATAATTTAATTTTCTATAAAAAATATATACATTATATCAGTATATCTCAAACTTTTCTTAACATTTTTTGTAGAAATTTAATTTATTGACGACATCGTTTCACACAATGAACATACCGACTCAGGCCATCGACAGTTGGATCTCATGTATACACGCAACTAGTTCTAACAAAATATCTGCTGTTGTGTATCTAAAAGTATTTTTCATCCGACGTAAGACATTCTTTGTCATTAAATATTGACCTCTTACTTACCAAATTTTTTTTTTCGTGCTTTTTCCCGTTCTCTTGAATTTTGTTTCACTTACAACAATTGACATTATTGAAATCTACATAGTGCAGATATTTTCAAAATAAGCTTTCATTGGCCGTCAATCTTTTTTTTACGGAATTTCGACTTCGGACACCCATTATTATTACCTGTTTTTAGTTAAAATGAATTGTCTACTAGAACATGTAAACAATTTAAACCAAACAATGACACTTATATAAAATATAAAAAGTGGACAGTTTATTTACTACTTTCTCTAAAAAAATTGAATAGGGCTCAAGATTTTGAAATTAATACTTTTAAACCTAAAGATGGGGTCCAAGGAAATGTTATGCGCAATATAAGAGCATGTAATGCCTCTTAGCCACTGCATTTTAAACTCGACTCTTACCTACAAGCGGCGGACCCTGTTACGTTGGCCCAGGCTGAAACGGCGGTTACAATCGGTCCCTGTGGATGCTAGAGTCAACAGGCCGAAGAGAGTACGGGGTGCCTTGCATGGCTGTCCAACATGCAGGGCATTTCCTACACCTGAATCCTATCCTCCTGCCTTCTATGAGCCCTCCCATCTATATTCACTTAGTCTTATCATTCCGGAAGGAGTAAACCTTTCTGCCCAAAAATCCCCAATCCAAGGTGTCATTCGACCCGTGCCGAGGGATGCATGACTAACGGATAGGTTAGTAACTAACGGAGGCTCCCTGATACCAGGCAACCTCAGAGTGACTTTTTGTCTTACCCCTACATGCAGGGATCTGTAGGGGCGGACTTTTATTTCCGTAGTTCTGGCTATGGAGGATGTACATGGCACCTTTGTAGAGCCGACCTGGTGTGGTGGATATAATAGGTACTTCCGCATCTGTGGTCAAAGTGGACATAAGGTCACATGATCAAAAGCATTTGTTGCAACCGAGAGATGGGAATCCTGTTGGGACCTATCTTTCAAAAAGAAGAATAAGTAGACCTTTTGCGGAGGGCAGGAGCCGGGAAGAGGCACTGTCACTCTGCAAGAGGCCTCTGGAGACGTGGCACAATAAGAGGCAGCGCTCCACGAATTCATTGAAGGATGTCACAATAGATCTAATTTGGTCGCGGTGACACAAAGGGCATATGGTTCCTTGACGTTCTTTACAAAAAAAAAACCTAAAGATTGAACTTTTACTAAAATGATTTGGATAACGTTAACCAATTATTTTACTCCTTGATGATTATCGCCATATATTATTACCTTTAAAACAGCCACGGTCTGATTATCATTATCATTAATTATGTAATTCGGGGATGAAACTTATTTCAGTTCTTATTATGCTTAACATAATTATGTTTAATATTTTTTTTTGTCGGGGTACGCCAGATGGTTGTTCTGGAAACTCGACCCTTATCTGTACGCAGACGCTCCCATTCTGGACGCCGGCCAACTTGCTTGCTGCATCCCTTCATTAAATGCAGGCGACTGTCGCGATGGGGGTTCTGTCCTGTAATTTCGGTACCATTTTATCTGATTTCAGCTGTATTATCTGGGAAACAGAACTATGTGCAGTATTCCTTATCTGCTCTTAAATAAATTAACAGTTGAGAAAGTTTGAAAAGATTTCCTCTTATTAGAAATTATGATCAAATTGTGTGTATCATGTATCTGTTCTTTATGTAATCACTAGCTTTCCCGACAGACATTGTTCTGTGAACTATCTATGAATATTTGTAATTTATACAAAAATACGTTTAAAATATATTTGAATGTTAAAAAAAAATATTTCTGAAAGATCGA
The DNA here is from genome assembly GCA_963576905.1 of Mystacides longicornis. Taxonomy (NCBI): domain Eukaryota; kingdom Metazoa; phylum Arthropoda; class Insecta; order Trichoptera; family Leptoceridae; genus Mystacides; species Mystacides longicornis. Next base: position 30,460,978 of record OY756425.1, read on the forward strand.
AAGAAATTCTTTATTTCGAAAATCTGCGTACCAATGTTTTTCAAACTCAATGGTTGTCAAGTAAATAAAAATTGTACTGTTAAAGATTTTTTCACAGATGGCGTTGTTGTCAGTAAACCCGTTCCATACTAACGATAATATTATATTTTATATTATTTGCTATCCATTTTTAGAATTTTAACAAATATTCTGTTATACAGAGCGGAGAAGAATCCAATAAACCAAGCATCATAAAAATATGTTCAGCCGATCTCAAGTTATAAGTGTTCGCACTAACCCGACTTTCTTTTATATAATAGATTTGATGACTGACCTGTTCAGTTTTTTTTTTTTTTTTTTAAATTTTCATCAACATTTCTTGTTTCTTTATTATTTGACAAGTAGAAAATTTTACAATGAATTCTTATCCAGCATTCCAAATTGCCAAAAACCATATAATTTGCTAATTATTCTTTTTAGTGTGTCGTATTTTTGTAACTTTTTACGAAGAAACCTTGATAATTCATTTTGAAGAGTACGTTGTTACTATCTTCGAAAACCGGTTACTATTAATTTTCACATCAAATGTAAAAGACGAAAATATATACGAAAAAAAATCCGCAATGTATCAACCCCAAAAATCTTGTATGTCTTTTCGATATAAAAATTTGGGATGTTGCGCAATTCAGCTTATTTATTGTTTCGATCACCAAGAAAATGCTTCAAACGCCTGCTAAATCTAGTTTTTTTTTAAACGTTTGTGTCAATAATTGTGTCCATTGGATCTTTTTGTAACATTTTTAACTTATTAAGATCCATTTCCCCTGCCGTTTTGACCTCATTTACCCTAGAATGTTTCAAAGCTTTTATTTAATCATTTTGTGTTTTCTTTTTATACTTATTTATTTCATTTTGTTTCTCATCAAAATGATTACCCATCTGCAAAATTGATGTCGGCGTTCATTTCGGCTTATTCTAATGTATGATAAATTATGCCAGGAGAGGGGGGAGGTTTAACTTTTTTTTTGCTCCTTTTTCTTCTCCTTCTCTCTCCACTTTTTCTTTTTCTTTTCTCGGATTCGTGTGGTGATCTTTCGGAAAAACATTTGTTTTAAACATCGTAACGAGACGGACCGAGACGCTTTCTAAGATTAATCTTGCAGATTCATCAAGATGTTTTATTTCAGTATTAATTCTACACACTTTTTTTTTTTTTTTTTGAAAGAGGGTTAAGGGACCAATGTACCCTTTGTGTCACTGCGACCAGAATAAGAATATTGTGACTTCCCTCAATGTTACAGCTCGTTATCCAGGCCTATGTGAGTCATGTAGCTCACAATTTGCCTAGGTGCGAGCAGTCTTACCTTCTCAGCGTTCAGTCGTTCAGGCCCACTGAGTGAATGACTTCTTTTGTGAGCGAGTGCTTCACAGCTGCAGAGGATGTGGATTGGTGTTTCGTAGTCCTCTGAGCAGAATCTGCAGATTGGAGTGTCTGAGAGTCCAATTATGGACATATGCTTGCGCAGTCTGCAGTGTCCTGTTAAGGTCCTCGTCAGGATCCTTATTTGTTTTTTGGAAAGCTTGAGTGCTTCAAAGGTGAACTTCTGTGAGTACCCTGTGATTAGTTCCTTCGCATGTTTCATCCCTGGGTTGTTTGCCCAAATTTCGTATTTCATCTTTGACCCAGTTCTTTAGGCTGGTTCTGAGAGCGTTACGTGGTAGTCCGCAGATGGGCTCTGGGCCAAATGCGGGTTTTTCTGCGCCAGCTCTGGCAAGTTCATCGGCCTTTTCATTGCCCATGACTCCACAGTGCCCAGGCACCCAGACTAGTATCACCGTGTTTTTTGCACCAAGGTGATTCAGGGCCTGTATACATTCCATTGTTAGTTTGGATCTCACCTCTACTGACTCAAGAGCCTTAAGAGCCACTTGACTGTCTGAGAGGATGGTGATTTTTTTATTATAATATGATCGTTGCAGGTTTATGTGAGCGCAGTCAATGATAGCACTCATTTCTGCTGGAAGACAGTGGCATATTCTCCCAGGCTGGTTGATATTTCCATCCTAGAGCGCACGCCATATACTCCAGACCCTGCTCGGTCATCTTTTTTGGAGCCATCTGTGTACCATACAATGTCTCCATCTCGAAAGGAGTAGGGATCATTTTCTCGCCATGTCTCTCTTTCGAGTATTTCTATTGTGTAATGTTTAACAAAGCTGTATACCACATTCATGGTGTCCGAAGGCATGCCCATGATGGGGGCTTTGTAGAGGTCCCCATTTAGTCCTCTGAATACATTGGAGCGCCACTTGTCCCCGCCCCCCGCCGCCGCCCGAAGCAGCGCCATGCGAGCCTCCAACTGTACATGTATATGCAATGGGCCCAGGCACAGCACACGTTTTCTGTTGGGTTTTTTTCTGCCAGGCTACACAGCCATAGGTGACAATCGGTCTTACTATGGCTGTATATAGCCATAAGGTTTGCCTCGGCTGAAGGCCCCATTTCAGTCCAGCTATTCTGCAGCTGGTACCCAAAGCTATTTTAGCTTTCTTGGCAATGTATTCCATGTCAGTCGTTGATCCAGGATCAAGCCCAGGTACTTGACTTCCTTGGAAAAAGTTAGAGTTTTACCAAAGAAAGTTGGTGCTTTAAGCTCATCCAGCTTTCTTTTATTGGTAAAAGGGATTATTACAGTTTTATTGGCGTTCACTAAGAGACCATAGTCTTTGCACCATGTTTCCACCAATTTCAGAGCCTTTTGCATTTGACTGGATATGGTGCCTTGGAACTTTCCTACAACCGTGATAACCAAGTCGTCTGCATAGCCCTGTGTATTAAAGTAAGCATTGTTTAGCTTCCATAAAAGGCTGTCGACTACGATGGACCATTCTTTCTCTTCTACACACTTAGCCTTGTTTTATTTTTCTATTATGTTCTTATTTCGAATCTTTTGGTTAGCAGTGGCTTTAACTGTCATCTACTACCTCGCTGTTTTCATGTCTTGAAATCATCAATCAGCTTTCTTGGTAGCCTTATACCTACATCTTGATAGACGTCCAAGCGAATTGGTTACGGATGGTCATTAGTATTACTTACAGCGCTGCGCTAACGAAGGGAGCTGGCAAGAACGGCCTTTTACCTTTTATGATGGAAGCAAATCTGTTGCACTCCTTCTGCTCACCTAGTCAATCAATATCCCTTTAATACAGTCCATAACATTGACAATAATTTTTAGACAACTAGCTCATTGTGTGTATTAACTTTAATTTCGCAATTAATTAATTATTTATTTATTTATTTAATGCAAACGTAGTTCTCTATTGATATAATTAGGTATGCTATCTTTAATTATGTTTTTCATATTTAGGTGTATATTGCATTGTGGCTATTTTTTCTTCAAAGCAATTCTAAAAATCGTAGTCATAGTTTTTTTATACACATAAGCTTAGTTTCTGATTGAATAGCAAGCATTGTAACAAATACAAAAATTTACAAGTTCGGACATGTTGTAAAAATAAATACTTATATGTTTTTAAACTGAAAATAAAGGTGTAAGAGAAGATTAAATCAAAATTGCGGGGATGGAATTGCCCATTTAAAAAAGGCTAAGTAAAGAAATTGGAATGATTGATGTGTTGGAAATAGAACAAGGCAAAGTAATCTTCCTGCGTATAAAATAGTGGAGCTCTTTTCTGTCTGCCCACCATTAAAGTGAATCAAAAAGAAAATGACGATGTTTTTGCATCTCTTTTTCGAAATTCTTCGAAAACAACTTGAACGGAGAAGCCTGACGGTGTTAAGAAGGCGATTGGGGGTGGGAGGAGTGAGGTATGGTGAGGATGTGTAAATAAAAGTGTGCAGGCGTAACTTTAATTGTATAATTACACCTCCGCAGAGTCTTCAGGAGTCACCCATCCCCTCTGCCCCCCCCCCCTCCGGTCCCCCCTCTCTGATACAGAGGGAGTCCTGCAGGACGATGAGATTATAATGATTATCCTCTGGAATATTTTGGCTCATACTAAAGGGATTGCAAACATATGCAGGAAGTTATATCTTTCGGGAAAAATATAATAAAACTATGTTTGTTTTGTTTTCGGCAAGGTGTCTTTAACATTTACTGTTACTTCATAAGGGCTCTTCCTCGGACAGTTTATAAACGCTGCTTATTTTTCTTTGCCTCTCGAGCATATATGTGGACAGCCATAGAAGAATCTTGGTCTGATTATCCGGACATGGAAAGCATAATAAAAAAGTATAAGGCATTAAAATTTTTGTTCCTTTGTAAATAAATGCTTCTTAGGCCCATCGCGCACTAGGCAGCCTGGCTGCGACAGCCAGTAAAACATATTATGACATTGTATGGGAGCCCGCGCACTAGGCAGCCACAATTTCCTACGAATATTCTGGCTGCCGCAGCCATGGCTGCCTAGTCCGCGATGGGCCTCATTCCTGTCCAGTTGCATTTATTGCGGAGCTAGGGCAGTTGTTTCCTGTTAACTCCTTTCCCCCTCCTTTTTATGAATTATCAAACCTTATTTTATGTTTTCAAAGTGGTTGAGAGAACGGACCTCTGATTCTTCTACTCTGAATCTTTATTTTGCTTCTGCCTCCATAAAAACTGCCTCTTATGCAGCCTACTGCTAAAGGACGGTATCGATATGCTTGATTCAATTTATCTTGGTCGATCATTGCTTCTCTCGCTTAATCCTACATATATCCCTGAAACATTTTAAGTCTCATTATTTTACATCCAAATTATCGGAATTTAATTAATATCATTTTTTATACAAGATAGTTTACATTTTTAAGTAGACCGCATTGAATCTGCTTGTTTATTAGGAATCTTTGTGTCATGAAAGTCTTAACTCGAGATCAGACCGTTAGTTCTACAGAAATGGTGATTCAGCGACTGTTGCGCATGAAATATTCTGCAGTATTCGATGATTTGGTCATTTCGATGCGCTAAGCATTCCATTCCTTTTATTAAAAAAGGGCTAGACATCGGTTCAACACTAGAAAAATCAAAATCTGGGCGGCCAAGGTCATGAAAAACGGCAGAAAAGGTGGACAGTGTAAGCCAGTGTGTTTGTGAGGATCTGATGGTAAAAATCAACCAATATATTTTTAAATATAATACCGATGATAATTTAGTTGTTTGAAGTCAGGTTTAATGATAAAATTTTGGAGACAAAGTATGGATGGTTTTATAAATTTTCAAAGTATCACTTTATATCATAGGTAAAGTCAATATTTTTCCGGGAATTTTATCAAATTTTTCGGGTTGTTTTATTTTCTCCCTAATATTCATTCACTACGTCTGACGAACTCACCTTGATGAAAAATATTTTATATGGATTTTATTTTGTCGGATGAAATATTATGTAAGTATTTTTTTTTACCTACCTGAAGGGCCGAACAGCAGTCTACAAGAAAAATTCGGGCTTTTATACTCTACAGATAAAATCTGCGAAACAAGATATAAAAAGAAAACAGGAGATTATAAAGATTTTTTTTCGTGATTCAAATTCCAGAAATATTTAATATTTTTATAAATACTACGCATATTTTTTTTTCTTCATCATTTTCTATTATCGTGTCGGAAGGTTTCCCCTCAATTCACCTTTTCTATTTTTCGTTTGCATTCCATTTTTAACAGCTTTAAGAATGTTGATTGAAGATTGTTTGGAAAAAAACGGACAGTTTGCAAAAATAAACAGTTGAATATTACCTATTCTGTTTTTATATTTGTTTGTTTTAGGAAGTAATGTGGTATGGTTATTAAGTTATTGTTGTTACTAAGGTGAAAATTATTATGTTGAGATTTGTGTACATTAAAAGAAAGGATTAGGATTATTAGAAGAATAAATTAAAAGAATAAAAACAGACGTAAGAACCGCCATTGCCTATCTGACGTTTCAATGTCAGCGAAACAAAACAACACGTCAAAAGTCCGCACGACTGCGAGTGTTGCCTGAATGCAAACCAACATTGTTGTAAGAAATAAAAATAAAAATATGTTTCGGTTGTTTAATGTTATATACATATTGTTATTTAATAAATAATAAATAAATAAAGCTTTATTGTGTAATAAAAAAAAAAACAATTTTTATAAAAACATTTAAAGAGTCAAAGGGCGGACTTATCCCGAAGGATCTCTTCCAGCCAACCCAAAAATAATATTGTTGTGTGTACTTATTATACATACACTGTTATCTTATATTGTTGTATAGTGTTGTAAGTTTTACTAAAATATATTATGATGTATCATTTACTGTTCAAGGCATTCAGACGTAAATAAATAAATAAAAAATAAATAAATATATCAGGCTTGAAAGAAAGATGAAAGAAGGCGCTGTCGAAAACAAGAAATTTGACAAATTGTATGAGATAGCTAGTGTGCCTGAAATCAACCACAAGTGCTGTTATATTTCTGGAATTGAATATCTGATAGAGTGTTGCCATATTCTGTGAATTAATTCCACAAGGGACAGACTCGAATCATCTCGTGTTTCACCATGTCCACTCAACGTAACAACGGAACTTTATTTAAAAAGTATATTTTTACTATCTTTTTGAATGCCTCATCCTGACTACAAGTCCTTGCTCACTTTGAACGCAGGTAGGTGGAGGATGCGCAAATATGCGAAACTTTCATAGTGCAAGAGCATTTTGCTCCTGAAGGCAAACTGGAGTAATGACGATCTAGTGTTATGAACCTCCTTGATGATAGAGATTATAGGGAACGATTGGACTTTCTACAAAACGAATCCAGTGACTTCAATAGCGATGGGCGCAAACCTCGGAGTGTCTATTATGACATTTTAGATCCACTATGAAGGATTGTTTGACGCATCTCTCAGTGATGTGCACTTTACACATTTTGGCTTTCTAGGTTTTCGAAACAATCATAAAAACCTTGCATGCATCGAAGGTTTTAACACTTAGAGTCAGAAATAATGCAATGTGGACGACGCTTGCCCCATCTCGTAAGACTAATTAATTACGTTTAGTGGTTAGCTCCTTGAAATACCCTGTCAGGAGTATCAGGTCTCCCGACTTTGGCTATCACTTGTGTCGAAGGGCTCTCTGTCTCTTACTGCATGAATCGGTTTCCCGATGGTATGGATTCCAGTCCAAGCTCTTACATTGCTGAGCCATGACACCTGTCTCCTACCTAACCACACAACGTCTTCCCTAGATCTTGCCCTCTTAGAAGCAAAAACCAACGTATGAATCTTAATGGTAAAATTAGTGAACAATGTATTTTTTATTCGTTTTACTTCAAATGTTCCAGTTAGTCATTTTTTTAACATAATGCTGAAACATTAATTCATAAAGATCATGAAAAAAGGTTTCCATCTCAAATGGAATCACAGAAATACGAAGAACTCTTCAATAAGAATCACATTTTAATCTTTTCCTCGAAAAAAAAAACAATTTATCGAGTCGAGATTCAAAGATGTTTTTGTTCGAGTGTTGTTTTAGTCTCACCTATAGAAATTATTACACTGCTCACCAATCGTTTGATTTTCACAATTGATTCACCTTAAAAAGTAGTTTTATTTAAAACAAAAAATTCTTATATAATTTTTTTTATATTCGTGAGTCGGTTACTGATGAACTTCGTCTAAGTGGCTGAACTGGCTAGTAGGTACATATGATTTGTTTTTAAGTTGTTATTTGATTCAACAACGATAAAACAGAACTGAATGGATGGGTTATATTAAGACTCTTAATACAAATACTGCTATAAGTGATACATTTTTGCCATAATTTTTTTCTTCGGGTGAATTTTTTTTATATATTTTCTCATCAATAAGACCAACTGGTGGGTACTTTGTTAGGTCTACTTGTACACAATCCAAGACTGAGAATAATCTGCATATTTTAGAAATTGAAAAGCTTTCTTACAAAAAAAAAACATCAACAAAACACCAACACTTCAACCAGCAATGAAAACATTTATTTTCAAGTTAATTATCTTCAAAGAATTTTTCCAATTTTCTCCTAAATATCAAAGAATTTTGTTTTTATGCGAGGGTAAATATCAATAACAAGTAGTGACACAGTCAGCGGTGACTTCTAGTCATAATGAAAATATTAATTAAAGTATAGAAATATCAACACCACCTATATAAGAAGGCGCTGGTGGATATTTCGCCCCTAACGTCACACCCGTTGAGAAGAAATAAAACTAGAGAAATAATGTGCTACTCCGCATGATCCCAACATGTACCACGTGACTGCTGTTGAACTCTTACAAATTGTGACGTTTGTCGGTAGCGATGTGTGATATACGATTTTTTACTTTTAATATTTTAGCGTTAACACAGGAATTTTATGTTTTAATCATATTGAAGGAAGTACCTATGGGTTTTGCTGTGTTGTCTTGTGCTTGTGGATGAAAGTAAAATGAATTATTATTGATTATTTAACTTCAGTCACGTGACTGTTGAATAAAGGTACCAATTTTTGGTTCTGCACGTCCAAAAAAGTTCTCTAATAATATTTGTAATCAGTGGTCACACCCGTGGCCCAGGCCGCCGGCACTCTATGATAGATATAGAGTACAGGTAAATACATACAGATATAGGCAAGTGCATTCTGGGCCTTACAATGTGACGTCAAAGTCTCAGCGCTGGGGCTTTCTTATGTAGATGGTGTTGAGAAAAATCCTGGCGAAGGGTGTAGCGACACCGCAGCTAGGTACCTACTCAAAGACGGGGTGACTTAACAATCAATATAATAGCATTAAGTACAAAGTGAAGGGTTTTTGTAAAACAATTTTGCCCGTTCTTTCGCGTCGCTTTAAATAATAATAATAGTAATATCAATCTTGATACCTGCCTGCTCTTTACCCTCTTACACCCCTATTAGCGCCCTTCAAGTACCGTCAATTGGTTTTAAATATTTTTGATCTTCGATGTTCTGGTCAAAAATTTCTTGATGGTAAAATATATAGAAGTGCTTCGTACCCTGGCGGTTACGACACCGTCTTTCGTACGGTCGTGGGTTCGATCCCAGGCTCCGACCATCTTCCTCTTTCACGACACAAGTAGCTCACTGTGAATGAGTCAAAGATTCTATTTGTGTTCACTTTGAGTGAGCACAGATTCGGATTAGGAATTCTGGGGATTTCGAGGAATTTGAACAGCCAAATTGCGAACTTTTTAAACGTTAAGTGATTACACTAATGAAAATAATAATTTCTAGAAAAACGCACCTCTAATTAAACAGCCGTTACACAAAGAAGAATATAATCTTATTTTCAATATGACTAAATAATATGTTTTTGATTTTAATAATATGTTTTTGACTTGGTTCTTATATTTTATTTCAGTGGACGTCTGGTTTTTTGTGGTATCCACGCTACGCTTAATGACACTAAACATCAAGCATATACTATCTCTTTCGCGCTTCCATTATTTTACTAAAAGGCAGTGAAAGAGATAACCATATCGTAATGCTTTGTACTTGTCTCAAAGAATACTGCCGCCCCAAAACGGCCGCCTACCCACGAGCATACCAATATCTTTGACTGTAAGTGAATCGAGAATTGCGATTCCACGGGCTTGGCCAAAATTCTGCAAAAAATCTCCATGCAGTTTTGTTCGGAGTTGGCGCCAGTTTGTGCGGCGAACCTCTTGCACTCTCCCTATCCCGCTTGATGTGCCTCCGTGTGTACTTACACCGTGTTTCCTCAGAAAGGGAAGAAATTATGATAATTATACAAGGAGATGTCCCGGGCTCTCATCATTAATACAATTTTGATACTCACAATACACACTCATTTATTAATTACAGCCATTGTTAACGCAATGCTTTGACAAAATAACGTCTCCTTACGTACCTTTGGAATGGAATCATTCATTCGGCTTAATTCGCTCGTTTATTTTTTCTTCTTCCACTCTTTAATTAAAATAATCATTCCGATTCTGACGTCTTGTTTTATAATAATTTGTATATGGAAATTATTTTTTGTCCAACAATATACATTGACATGAAACTCAATCGACTCTTCACCAGGACCTTGATTTCGATGTACGGGTCCCGTCCGAAATAGATTAAAGCAGACTGGAGGATAACAGAAGAGTTTTTGGAGAGAATGAAGGACTCGCCAATGAACGGAAAGAGGAAAACGAATGCTGTTCGAAAGCTCTGTTATTTATTTGAATTGGGCCATTATTCTATCCTTGATAAAAAGACCGAGGATCAAAATTATTAGGACAACTACTCCAAAAGCAGGTATATGTGTATACAGACACGTGTTGTTTTTCCTATGGAGAACTCATAGAGTAGAGAAGAGTAGAAGATGCGTGAACATTTCTGCAAATCAATCCTAGGATTATGACCTGGAGCCTAACGTTGCATTTATATCGCGATCCCGATCAAATTCCAATCTTTCTAAGGGTGCATTATGGCATTTAGATTTTGGTTGCTAAGCATAAAATAGTTTCTAATACTCGAGGCTACTCCGGAAGCAGTGGACTGGCTGATGGCGCTGGAGCCAAGACTGTAGGAGAGGGCGGGACGCAACCCTCTACGGGTCAAGATTATTTCCGGAAAAGCCATACGAAAAGTAAAGTAAGTTTCTAACAATAGGTATCTTTTGAATCCGGTATAGCTTTACGAAAAATCGATAGGTGTATATGAGAATTCATATAAGTACTTTTAGTAAATTAAAAGTATAGACGGTGGAGAGTTACCTCAGAGAGATATACCTACTGCTAATCAGCTATTATTGACTTTATTTTTTCTCCAAACCGAATCATACTAGATTTCTTGGATAGAAGACCTACACTCACGATTTTTTTAAAACTTCTTTAACAACTTGACTGCCCTCAATAGCCTAGTGTTAGAGGCTTGAACATCAGATCAAGAGGTACCGAATTGGATTTCGATTGGATCGAGTTTTTCAGTGTTTTTTCACTTGAAATCTCTACCCAGGGTTGGCCTATCTCGGATTGGACGGGACCGGTTAACTGGAAGAGAATAATACCTCATGCAAGAAGTTCCGCCTGTTATAATACTAACACCATGAAGTGTTAAAAAAAAATAAAAAAAAACTTTAAAAAGCATATTTTATAAATGCCACACGTAGAGGGATTTTCTTGAAACTACATGCTCAATAATTGCAGGAAGATGGGTAATGTAGGAGAAGCAGGTATTTTAATAAAAATGTTCATTGGTCTTCATATTTAATACTAGCTTATACCCGTCTTGCTTTACGTTTTTGATTCCGATTGTCAGGCTTGATCGGTAGGTAATTAAACAGGTTCTAGTCTAGCTTCCCATTGCTTAACAGACCTCTATAACTGACATAAGCACAGAAAAAGAAGAATGACACTTTTACATTTTTTGTTTTACCGACCTCATAATATTATATGAACCTACCGACATAATTTGCAAGTTTTCATAGAGAGCTCTGTGGTTTGAATCTTAGCTACATTCCCTACTTTGATAATGAATTAGGCATTCCACCCATAGAGAGTGATTTGTACCTGTCAAACTTCAAAATCAAACTGTAAATTTTTTCATTAAATATTTATTTATGGAGAATAATAAGATTTGAATAACACGTTTATGTATAACAAATCAATCTACAATTATTTTAATTCATTTTCATACCGTAATACCAAGATTCCATTCAACGTATACATGAGTAATTTGTTTCCAAAAGATGACTTACTGTCTTTTTGAGAAATTTGTATGAATATCCTAAAAAATAGAGTTTTTTAAATAGCTCTAAATATATTAAAGTTAATGCAACAAATTGTATTTAAGAACCTTCTCCAGCATTTTGTACGGCTCTGGGCATATTAGTATCTGACGTAGCATTTGTATTTTGAGCGTGATGTTCACATATACGATAGAAAGCAGACAAACATTTCTGAATTATTATGTAGATTTTACTTCTGAATTACGAAGTTACCCTACATGTGTCCGTAAAGCTCGCTTATCCGCAAAATTTAAGAACAAACGTTTTAAGCAGAAGGGATACAAGCGGGATTTATAGTTGTGCCGATAATATTGTAAGTTTCCACATACATACAGTAGTTGTAATCTCCCTCTGACAAGATAGATACGGCCGGATCAAATAATCGATTAATGTTTGATGTTCGGAATGCCCCGATACAAAAGCAATTTTGTTTCGGTCCATCAGCTAAGTCTTCTCACTAAGCTCTGGTCGGAGGTTTACTCCTTGTCTTGGCTGCCTCCAGCCCGTCACTATTGTCGGAATAACAATAATAATTAATAATTAAGGCTGTGTACCTTCGTTACGTCTTCCATTTCAATAATAATTATTATAGTCGAGTGTAGCTGGTGGTGTTTCTCCGGAAGATGGGCTCAGCGTAAGTTTATAATATTTAATCTTTACTAAAGTTTGACTAATAATCCGCTTGACAGCTGTCTAATGGAGATGCTTGCTTGTATTCGGGTGGTTTCATCGATTCCAAAACTTCAAAGAGAAGGAATTAAACTTATATTGTCGTCCTCGTTAAATGAAAATTACCTCTATCATACTGTTTGAATCTGAAGCGAAAAAAAAAGCATTCGAACAATCTCATTAAATTTTCAAAATTCTAACAATTTTCTTCACCAAGCAGTTTGAGAACCGCCATCATTTTTATTTTATATGCCTTCTGTATAGCTCGACGTATCCTGCAGCTCATGTCTTGCTTAGTCAAAATGAGTGTCTTTTCAGATGCCCCCTGCACTTGCATCTATTTTCCGTTGTCATCGCATCACGCGTGATAGGCTGGACCAGTTTCGCTAATTGTTTTTTTTTATACAACAAGCTAAAAATAAATATCAAGGTTCTTAATAGTTAACAAATTTTCGGATGAATTAAAATAAATAAAGTGTAATAATTTGTTAGACACGGGTTCAAATGTCTCTGCTAGAATGCTTGAAGTCTTTAAAATACAGTAGATAGGATAGGAGCATTATCATTCTTGGAGTTAATTCTCTACCATCATCGCGTTGAACCGAATTCACAAATGCAAATTAGCGCCGAGAACAGTGTTCCAGTCGAGTCGATACACTCGTAAACCTGCGCTTAGCGGTTTGGGAATCATTAGCCCCGTAGGTAGGGGAGGGTAGTTAGTGATATTAATACAAATTAGGGATGTTGTGTGATATTTGAATATCTTACCCCCCACTCACAGAGTAAAGTTAACAGTGTGCCGCTTTTGAGGGTTGACTCAATGTTCGTTTTCACCGCATTGTTACCTTAGTTTTCATATTATTTGGTACCTACCCCTGCAACTTACCTCTTTATAGAACATTTATTATTGTCTGCTACGAATATTTTGTACCCTGTGACTTAAAGGGTAAACAGTATTCATTAATACTCGTCTTCTTCTCTGGAAACAATCTTATTGAATTGGTTTGCAGCAATTTTCTCCACTCCGCTCTGTCTGTGGCAGCTCTTTTCAGTCCCTCATATGAGGAACAGCACATGTCCGAATACACGTCTTGTAGGTATTCCTGGCGTGGTCGTCCTCGGGAGTTTGTCTCCTCGGTCATTCTCTCAATAATGGTATATAGGAGACCTTTGTTTCGTTTAACGTGTCCTATCCATCTTGCTTTTGTTTGATGCGTGTGTGTCGCCCGTTCTCCTGTATGGGTGTGAGTCCTGACACCTGACTTTGGCCCAGGCACAAAAAGTATCTGCATTCGAAACGAAGTGCCTCAGGAGAATTTTGGGTATAAGATGGTACCACCGCATCACGAACGACGCTATACGCCGGCGCACCCAGCGTGATGCCCATCACCTCTATTATTATGTGGAGGAGATGGACTTGGCTGGACATGTGTTAAGGATGCCGAATGACAGTTGGCTGAGGAGAGCGCTGTTCTTCCTCCCATCAGGGTCCCGGAGACGAGGAAGACCCTCTCATACTGTGTCCCGCTCCTTCGAAGTAGAGCTGAGGAATCTGGACATGGTGTGGGAGGAGGACATTAACATTGCGCAATGGAGAGGTCTGGTTGCCTCTCTATGCCCCTAAGCGGAGCATAAAGGGAGTTTGATAAAGGGATTGGATATTAAGGGAGCCGTAAACCTAAACAGATTGGTTCTGAGGGTAAAAGTTAAAAATCTTAACGCACTAATTACCGGCATCCGGTATCCGGCAAAAATGCTATCCGTTTCATCTCTAACAACAATACGAGTATGTAAATATCATTTCATATGCCTGTGTTACGGTGAGATCTTTGTTTTACTCAAAAATGCTAAGAAAACTATTACTGCAAAGTACATAGGCATATTTATTTATTTTATTCCCAAAAAATACAAAAAAACATAAGCATTTTACAATGTGTGTATATATATAATTTGTATAAAGGGTTTATTACCTCACTAGACGAGAGTCTGTGCTGAGGCAATACTACTTAATGTACAAAGAAAAAGAAACCATGCACCCATCAACCATATATCAAGTTTTCAACTTGCATTAGAAAATCGCAAATACAGAATAAGCACGCACACAAAATAGAACACACATACATTCATATGCGCCAATTTCTTCTATTACTTATTTTTAAATAATCCTGTATCATTTATTTATTTTTATTTATTTATTTATTCATATAAAGAAATACAATATTTTTTTATACAGCATATCTGATTACCCAACTAGGTGAGACCTGTTCTAGGGTAGTCATAATTGATAAGTTCGTCAGTAGCTCAATCCAACTACGGGAAAATATTTTTAATACTCATTTGTATATTACGTCTGTATAATAATCTAATAATGTGTGCTGGAAATAGTATATCAATGAAATAAAATGTGATACTAGGTACAGGATCAGAGAGGTCCCAACCACAGATGGACTGAGTGGTAGAATGGCAGCCTAGACTCTTAAGAAAGAAGAAATGCCGACAGGCCCCAGGCCAGATGGACAGACGAAATCGCCAGATTGCGGGCCGCGCATGGTAGAGGGAAGCTCAAGACAGGGATGATTGGAATAAGAGGGAGGAGGCATATGTTCAGTAGGACGGAAACAGGCTGATGAAGAAGGAGATCAGAGGTTCCTCGATCGTTTTGCTAGGATTAGAAGTCTAATTGTCTTCTCTCCTCAACGTGGTAATGTTGGACCCTAAAGGGACGATAAAACTGATTTAAAGCACAATCAAACAATCGATAACCCTTTATGCCTGTCGTCCAACGATTTTTACTTCAAGTAGGTACCTAATATTTTAATTGATTGGTTGTACATTCGTACTACTTATTGTGTATTTTCTCCCTAATAGATTTTTAATTATTTTTCTCATTAAAATTAATTAACATTTTCCCGCAACTCTTCCGTATAAATCACGGTCGGGGTCTGTTGTGCCGCTGATTTCATTAATACTTTTTTTTTTGCGAGATTTATTAATTTCAATACCTTAATAAAAAATAAATAAAAAAAAATATTAATTGGGCCACCCTCGAATGATCTCGTGATTTACTCCATAACTCTTAATTACGTTTTTTATTTAGTGATGGAAATTTATCGGTCGTATTCATCAAGTTCACTTAAAATTTAAACTAATTTTATAAAGTTCCATATTTTGAATCGACAATTCCTAAATGTAAGCAAACTACTCTCAATACTCTCTTTTTTGTATTATTTGGGCAAAATGAGTTCTTCTCAATCCTTTTCCATTTAGGTTCATCATTAGAATTATTACCAATGTTACGGTACATTTTAATTTGTTCCACTTTGGCAGGATATCCGGAAATAATGCTCAAGTCAATAAATTAATGTCTCTTTGTTTTGTTGAATACGATACCAGAAATAATTATTCCGCCCGATTGGGAGTGGACGATCAATATTTTTATGGACCAAACAAACAAATCCACACCATCCATTGACCCAGTTGAAGATATCATCAAAATATGTAGATTATCTGCCAGGCTTCGCTAACCCAATTCCCTTGACGATCTGCCGATAGTTTGTTTTTCTCTGGCACTAAGTATCTATTGCATAATTCTCTTGATAGTAATGAGTCCATTTTTTCATGTTTGCATCATTTCTCCTAGTTTCTATCCAATGGATAAGCGTATCCAAACAGATAAAAAATTAACTCATAGATTTTTGGTTTCCCTGTGTGTCAATGTATTCTCTATGACTATATTGTAAGGCTTTGAGATCTTTTTTGGAAGGACTTATTACTGTTCAACATGATGGTATCGTATATCACTTGACCACCGATATTTTTTATGGAAACAGGTAATTATTAGCTATCATTAACCTATCACAAAATATACTATTATCATTTTTTATGAACACAGGACACTTGTCTTTCTTTATGGATTAATCTGTGAACTGTTTTGCTGAATTATTCATTTCCTCTCCAATCATTTACAAAAAGTCCTTTGTCAGATGTCATTAACTTATCATACGGAGGGTCTCAACTTTTCTTATTCTCTCTAGATCTCCAGCCAATAACCTTTTATGTTTACTTTTCGTATCTGGAAGCTCAGTCCAAATCTTCTCCATTTTACATCATAGTTTCTTTTCGAAATAATAATTGGAGAAATCAATAGAATTTGTTACTGAAAATTACATAAATATTCCGGATATCCAAGTAGGTTATTTTGCAATTAATCAGAACTCTAAGGGAGTTAGTGTGTCTGGGAACCCCTTTTACATTTTGCTGTAACCCTGCGAACAATTGTTTCTGCGTGAGACAAAAAATCGTCTATTTCCATCAAAGTGGCCGAGTCAAAGGGTTGATGAGGCTCACAATATTAATTGTCTACAGTTTTTCTAGTTGTATTATTCGACAACGTTCTATTTTTGTACGTGTGTGGGGTTTAATAATAATTATTCCAGAAATTCCCCTCCATTCGCTCAGCAGTTAATTGTTTTCGAGATCTTTTGTTTTGCAGTCGTGTTTTTTTTTTTTTTGTTTATTTATCATTAATGGGGGGAGTGATATTTATTACTATTCATTATTTTTTATTTTAATTATTATTGCTAATGTTTCTGCGGCTTCTGTAGATCGTTAAGATCCTTTCTTTGCGTTTATGTTTGAGGGGATTCTCTGTTCTACTCATAAACGGTCTTCTCACTTTTACTATAAATTTTAATTACTTAGTCTGCCGTATGAAACAAAATTTTAAGACATACCAACTGAAAATCCAAAGCATCCAACCTGGTTCCTCATAGCTTAGCCTCCGCCAGGGTTCTATGTTGGGTCTCTTCTATTCCATTTTTGCCGATCAACTCGGATAAATTGTTTTGAGGCTCGATATTTTTCGTCTTTCTTTTATTTCGTTATTTGAGCAAATTAATTTTATATCAACCATTCCATGTAAAAGACAAAAAAATTATGAAGCGGGCGCCTTAAGGTTTTCGTTGCAGTATATTATATCATAACCCCTTCTTGCTCAACCGACAATTTCCTATTATTATAATATTTGCGTAGTTAATTAACGGACTCCCGGGCTTCTGGTTAAGGGGTTATTTTTAAATGAAAATTAAACGATTCTATTATCGTTCTTTTTTGTTTTGTTTTCTTTTGTTTTATGACGAGGACTGTTTGTTTTAAATTAAACACTCAAGAAAAATATTAAATTCAGGAGACAGACAGGCAGACAGGACATTTTTAATTTTTAAAATATTTTCATTTATTTTCATTCTCTCAATTGCCGTATTATAATTTCCGTAGGTATTTACAAAAACGTTATGAAAACTATTTTACCTTGTAATCTTTATAAGTACATTATAATAAGACACTTTTTATTTTTGAAAATTGAAGTCACCTTGTTTTTCATTCGTTTATGATCTGCTTCGGATTATTTGGAGGTTTTTGAGAAATATTCTGGCACACAGATTGAAAGGCACCACACACATGGCGATGAATTGTATCAGTGGCAAATCCTCACATCCTTAATCATTTTTTTTGGTAACCTTTAGCTGATTTCTTGATTATCATAAGTTTATTCTGTCATTTTTCTGAGAAATATACAAGAATTATATAAGTATTGAAAGACGTATTTCAATTGATTAGATTTGAAATATTTGTCAAAAAGGTGGTTTTTCTAGTACTTAACAAAGTATTGTTAGTTTAGCAACAAGATACTAGAAATTTCAATTGAATAAATAAATATTATTAGGAAATATTAACATAATAAATTATAAAGAACAAATTTATTTTTCGTTTGCATCACACCTATCCTGTTTCATTTTAAATTATTGATTTGTACCATTGCATAATAAAATAGCGTCTTCTTCATCAGTTTGCAAAGACTGACTCAATGTGATATTTGACCGTTAGTAACTTTCGTCATTAGATTTTTAATAAATATTAAATTCGCTATCTGTCTTGAGTGTCCTACCGATAGGACAAAATATTTACTTTTGCGTTTGATAATGAAATGAGTTTTTTTTTTAATATGTTAGCTTGAGAAGAGGTTAAACCAAGAATAACGGGTGAAAACAGAGCTACTATCGGCTACAGAAAATTATTAAATCAAAGGTTCAGATTGTTGCTGCCTCTATTCTTAATCTCAAAACGTTATTCCCGTGAGAAAGTAATATCTCTCATGCAAGAACCCTTCGCTATTCTCTTATGAAAAACCAACCGACCACTGCTTGTTTTACCAAGCGTTCCTATATTGCACATTATGTCCGCAATATCGGATTTCTTTTATTACGTCAGAACAAATTATGCAAAAAAAAACAAACGAATTTATGCGCTTTGAGATATTGAATTACTTTTACATTCATACAAAGCGCTTTTTTAACTCTATAAGTACTTACTACTTGTAAGTATCTACACACCTAAGTCAGTGTATTATGTATTTACCTATAGGCTTGCAAAGAATTGAAAATATACAATCAGTGTTTTCTTTTTCTATATGCTCTGTTCCAAGTTCCAATAAATAATTAACGATGTGTATTTTATTTGTTTCAGGTATGTTAATCACTTCTCTCTTTGGCTTTTTAAAGTTCGACCTGTTTAGGATTTTTCACGCTCTGACCAAAAACTACAAAACACAATACATGTAAGTGGCTTTTTTACATTTAAATGCATTATGCAATCTAAAGAAGCGAACAATTAATACGAAACCCGTCTACAAAATATATATTTCTGAAAAATGAATATGATAGTCTTACACATTCAAAAGAAGCATCTGTCAGCTCAAAGAAGATGGTTTGATCAATGGATCCAGGGATTCTTGAAGTTGATAGTAACCGAGATTTATAGAGCTTTAGAACAAAGATAATATACTTACGTCTCACAAGGGCATGCTTTTTTTTAATGACCCTTGTTGGTGTTCCTGGCCAGTCTCAAATAACTAAGGGCATGAAGGGCATGCTTGTTGATCAAGTAGTCTATGCTGGGTTTCGGGCTGATGTGATGAAGTATGTGAAATTTATATTTGTAACTCCCTTGTAGAAAGTTGTAAAATAAGTCAATGACCTCAAATATGTTGGTTTGATCTTTACATTTTTTTTAGAAATAATTCGTCATAATATTTTTATAAGATTCAGGAATTACGATAGTAAATATCTTATAAACCTGTACACAATACATTTATCTCTTCAGTTCGAATATTTATTCAGCATTTATCAGTCACATATGGTTATGAAAACCTCTCATTTTTGTTGTGTTAACTTAAATTTACCGTTATTTTCAATCAACAACCCATTATAAAACTATTCATCGGCAGAAATTGCAGCATATTTTTTCCATTTAAAAATGGATTGCATTGATTCTAAGTTGTCAGATTTTTAAGATTCGTTGAGATTCGTCAGTATACTTAGTTTCTTTTAGTTTTTTTTATTTCAGAAGGGAAAATGAAAGCTTGATATGTACGTAACGTATTTTTTCTTAAATGTTATCTTAAAAGTTTTTCTAAACGATATTTCGTCTGAAGCACCATTCTGAGTCTGTTTTAACCCTCTTTTGTGCGGTCAGCTTGCACGTCCCTTCTAAGTGAAGGAGGGTGGGCTAAGATACTACGTCGAAGGGAGGAATCTCATTGTTTGCAGGAGAAACTATGGTGTCTTTTGTTGTCCTGCTTGTTATTATTAATAATGATTAATTAATGCAGTCCTCTCCGCTCTATCTTAATCCTTCTGTTTGACCATCTCTAGGCCAGAACAAGGGTTCACTCTTAATACACCGCAGCTCCCTGAGATCGGCCATGTCTGTCGCTCTACTGTGGACACTTTATTATTAATTTTTCTTTGTGATCGCCCTTCTTGTTGCTGTGTTTTCATGTCAATCTCTCCAGATATGATTAATGAATATTTTTAGTTTTCAACGCTAAACCTTACAGTAACTATGAATCATAATATTCACGTCACTCGAGGATAATTCTTCAAACGAACATCAAAGCTCGTCCTTTGTATTAATTAATGGATTGACTTGGAGACGCTACTAAATATAACGTTTTTTTTATTAATTATTTGTTTCATTCTTCGTGCACATCAAAAAACAGTATGCAACAAAATATACACACAAATATTCAGATGACTTGAAAATGCAGAAAAGGAAAATTATTATTGCAAATGCGTTTATATTTATTTTTTAACCCACTTGTTACGGATATAACTTTTTTTGTAGTATCACTGTGATTTTTGATACACAGATTAATCAAGACATTATTCAATCAGGAAAAATTGTTAAAAAATCTATATGTTACGGAAAAGCGGGAAAATGGTGTTTGATATACGGAACGCTAGTAATATGTACTACTGTTTATTGGATGTTCATAAAACTTAGACACTTAGAACTTAGACAAAATAATTCACTAGTTTCTGAAAGTATGTATTTGTAACATAGTAAATCGATTTAAATGCTATGAACAACCATACTTTTAATCAGTCTGAAGCAGTATTGTATAGGTAAAAGCAGTATTTAGGATCAAGAGACATTTTACAATTTTTGAAATAAAACATAGCGGTTTTATGACATACCGCACATCCTAGTTGTTCACTTAATAATAATAACACTTTTCTATACATAGGTGTCGGTATAGCCGGCGGAACCTATTGCCTGAGGCAATTTTTTCCAGTCAACCGGACCCGTCCATAGGTACCATACCATAGGTTTCATACCAAAAAAAACTCGTTTGAACACTCCTTCGGAATTTTAGATGGTCATATTCTCCCTCATTGATTTATAAAGTTGCCAGGCATTGTGCAGTCATAATATATTTTCTAGCTAGACAATGCAAAATAAGGCAGAAGTACCTGGAATACTTTTGCGATATAAACTAATGTTCTTGACTAATCTGTCGACGCCTCCCATATTGTTGTAAGCTTTGGTAGCAGCTGGTTGATCAATTTGAATGTATCGCTTAACTAGCTGATTCCCTTGGCCGCTTATCCAAATGAGCAAATGGAACGCTGCATTCTTCATCATCACTTGACGAAGAATTTTCATCGTCTACTTCTGCGTGGGCCCGCAGTTATGACCCAGAAAAGTTGTGTAGGGTCATTTCATTTTCATCACCAGAGTCCTCATCAGTTGTCAGCATTACAATTATCCAGCGGGAAAATAATTGTAATCGAGTCAGGAAAAGACTCGTCTTCATTTGCCTCCAGCTCCTCGATAATTTCATTGAGTGTCGAAAGTTGTGACGTGAAAAAAATGCGACACCCATATTACTAGCGTTCTTTTTATGGAACACCAAATTAATAGTTGAATTATGAATAGATAATATTAGAAAGAAGATTAGATGGCTATCAGTTTATAAACAGTTTACTACATTCTTGCATATTTTGAAATGAAATACTGTTAATTAAAAATACATATTTCAGCACTCACCTTGAAACACTCTTCATAAATTTGAAGTAAATAACAATGCGAGCACAGTTCATATTTCGAGCTCGATCGAGCTCAAAACATAACTGACCGACAAAGGGACATCTCAGCTAACGTGTAACATAAATAATGTAATTCGAAATTACCCACATTAATTGGAATATTTTTATTTCTATGGTGATCCGTATATCAAACGGTAGTAACAAGTGGGTTAATTCCTCAAAACCACCATCATCGATGAGTGATCACTAAATGATAATCAAAATACAATAACATCGGATAGGATTTTTTGCCTTTTTGCTGTATTGGGATTGCTGGGCAGAATAAATTTTATCAAATGTTCTATCTGATAATTTGTATCCATGTTTTTTTTATCAGGATTGTCATACTTCGTGATTGTTGTAATGCTGTGTGCTGATATTTTTTCAATTGTGATATATGTGCTGCCCTTCATTTGTAATAAATTTTTCATCAGCATTTTCTCACTTATTTTATTTATTTATTTCCATTATAAATTACACTTAACAAACAGTTTACATATTGGAATTTACTGCCCCACTAGACAACGTCTGTTCTGGGGCAATACTACTTCAAATCATTTAACCAACCAATCATCTTACAATAGAGCATAATACCTACAGTGAGCATAATACTTATACATACATATATTATCATGCTATGTAAAAATTCTCAATTATTGATTTTCTATGTCTATTTATTGTGAACTTTACCGTTATTTTAATTTTTAAATTGTTTATATTGATATTTTTTAACCTTTTACGGCCGGTTTCAATAACCTATCCGTAGTAATCAGTTAAACGGTATCCGTCAATTAACGGCAGTTAATATTCTATCCTTATCCGCGTTTCAATAAACAAACAACAGATAGATAGTATTTATGTCAGTTACCATGGAAACTATCCACGTTTGATCATAAAAATTGTCAATACTTCGTCCATGTCGATTTTCGAATATACGTCAGAGGTTCAATATCAACAATATAATTATAATATTATCTATGGACAATATAATAAACACTTGCCGTAGAAATCGGGGGATAGGAAAAACAAACCGCTGAAATCGGAGGTTAGGAAAATCATAGAAAAAAAGTAATCACAAATGTCACAAGCTACTAGAGATAGGTTATTGAAACGCTTTATCGCCGATTTCTATACAAATCATATAATGAAAGATAGATAGAAAGTTTAGATAGAAATTTTATCTATCCTTTGTTTATTGAAACACCAAAGTGTAAAGATAGATAGATTTTTAACCATAGATAGGAGATAGATAGGTTATTGAAACCGGCCGTTAAAGGCAAAGTGGTGCCGTATACATATGAATCAATAAATAAATAATCTAATTGAACTTTTACACTTTTTTACTAAAAAGCAGGCATGCCTTCGTTTTACAAAAACTCATTTAAACACGCCCATAAAACAAAAGAACTTATGAGTTGAAAAATCTGGTAATAATTTTCCATTTTTTTTTAACGTTGTTCTATTCGTAAATCCTTTCTTATAGACAAGTCAGCATTTACAACTTTATTTAGTATAGAAATTTTAAAGCTACCTGCTGTTCTTATCAACATAACACGTTCGTTTATTGCAATTTTTCCCGCGTAGATTCATATTATCAAAGTAGAATCCGTTCAATTTTGCCTTAATCACCGGTTTTTCACCAGCAAGTTTGCACAATTTCGAAATAACGACTTGTTCAACCATAGCACATGTTAGCACAACCCCAGTTTGCTTGCACCGCATTCATTATGCCTTTTTTTACATTTCATAAAGAAGTATCATGGCTGTCGTTTGCATAATAATAATTGTCTCAGGTATCTGCAATATTATTTTTGTATGCAAATTATTCCGTGCGTTGGCTCAAATTCTGCTGCTTCTTTTGTTTGCTATTTTTTATATTTGCTTTTCAAGCTATTTTTCTATTCAACAATATTATTATAATGTCACCGAACCCACGGCTTATGGTGGTCAAAAATAGGTAATAATTTTATGGTTAATTATTTTTGTTGCTTACTATTCATATTTTCTCCCGTTGAGTTCATCTTAAATGATTTTCAACTAACTATGAAGCTCATGTTGTTAAGAACGCCTTTGAAATATTTCAATGAGTGAATTACGAACCCATCCAACAATAAAACAAAAATGAAAAACTTCTGTTCCCTACAAGCACACATCAATGTTTATTGTTCTGAACTCTCTCCTTGACTTACCTCCAGCTAAACGTATGTATGGATAGACTGGAGTCAGCTCTCCTTGTCCTCAGGCTGTACATTCTTCACTGCTGAAGCACTTCCCCCACCCTACGTATTTGCATCTGATCACCATCCACAAGTTTTTTGGTCTCCCTCTATTCATTAAACCCGGACATTCATGCTTGTTGCTTGTTCGACAATATGCATGCGGTCCTTCTGCGGGCGTCTTTCTATATGTCCAAACTATCTCAACTGTGTTAGTTTACTATTAATGTCTACCACCCATATGGTTCCACGAATGTGAACACTTTTAAACCTTTCTCTTAAGGACACACCATACATTTATGTTATTTTTGTTCTGAACTACTTAGAATTTTAAGAATAGAGGTTCTTACTCTACTTTTTCTATGGCTTTGTTTGTTTTCTTTGCAAGACAGCTACACGACAGATAGTCATTCTAAGTCAAATCTTTTTTTCTCGTGGTATTTCATAATTATTAATAGTAGTTCATATTTTATTTAATAAATTGGTGTAGTACTAGAATGGTCTTATAACGGATGTTCTTTGGCTCTGAGAAAAGCGGTAGCTTCTGCTTGTATAACTTTGCCTTTTGCCCAAATATTGTTTCAATAAAGCCCTTTTGTTGAAATAAATCTTTTTATATGCAAATAAATCTTTTGACCATAATATGCACCTAGACTCCCCTTCTGTGGCAGTTACCAAAACAAAATGACTTTTTAGGAAGCCAACCGGACGATTCTTATCGATTTGTTCGTTAAGTTTATAAAACAAAGATGTACGCTTATTAATCGCTAGCGTTCTTCACGTTCACGTGACGATGCCTTTTGTGGAAAATCTACCTATTTTACTCCTTATTAACGTATCCATTTCCAGTTTCGACTGACCCCCGTCGCGTTCCATCTCTCTCAGACCTTGCGTAAGTACCTTGCCTCCCTGTTTTGGCGGAAGGTTATGTCATTATTTTGTTTTTGACATTTTAATGTTTTTAAATGATGTCGTTTCTGTCTCCCTAACAACATACGCCATTTACTAATAACAAAATATCAACTCTGACTCTTTTCGAAATAGTATCGTTAATACAGAGAATACAAAAACGGGTTGCGATATCCACACCACAGAGCACAAAATTCCTTGCTAAACCGATTAGCATGATCATGAACCTGGTAAAATAACGCCTAAAGTTTCCTTCCAAAAGCTAGGATTTCCCTTTACACGCACCGGCAATTGCCTTGTTATTTGCTCCAAATATCGGTACGCTAGTAGATCGTCATAATCCCAGACGTCTCAACAATCTGTTTGTTGAAAAGATTATCTTATCTCGGCCTTTGTCTTGTATCCAACATTTGACAAAGGCCTCCGTAATTCTCTGTTGGACTGAACTCTCTCCCAGTGGAGGCCCGCAACCTTTTTGAAATCATCGGACCATCTTCTCTGGGGTCAACCCAGTACACACACTTCTGCTTGCAATTCAAGCCATCTACCTACCTCTTTTTGTCCTTTTACCATCGGACATTCGGGCCGCATGCCTTGTTTCATTTTTGTTTCGCGATTCTGCAAGCCATTGAAAAGATATTTAACCTCTATATGATAACTCGCTGATGAGTAGACAAACCATACGCGTAACGCTTGATTGCGGATATTGTCTTTTTCTTCATTTCAGTCTTGATTATATTCCGGGAAAATGCTTCTTCAAGCAGCCCTGAATTGCCTCCGCCCGGGAACAGCGTCGCGCCACTTATCATAGGAGACCCTTCCTTCTTACCTTCCCCGGCTTATTATTCGAAAACTTCTTGACAACCGAAACTTGTATCGAAAGTTACTCGCTGCTCCGATACTTTGTCTTCGGTGTGTTAAATCCAATATAACAGTAAAGTTGTATTTAATTTTGTATAGAAAATACCCCGGAGGCATCGATTAATGGATGGGAGGGGAGGGGGGTCTAGATGGGAAGTAGGTACCTACCTTTCCCAAATTACACGTCTAATGAAAAACTTTCAATAAGGAATCAATTAGTCCCGAAATTTATCCATTCAAAATTTAACCTATCTATCTTTATTTTATTAACCAACTTTTATCATTTTCGATCAACCTTTTTTATGCAGTTTACACTTTGTTTTATCGTTTATCTTTTCTCCCTTAATTACTTATTTTTTGTTATTTTTTTCTAAAACTTAAAGACTTGATCATACGATATCGTTAAAATGCACTATGATTTTGCGCACGATTTAACTGATTGTAGACGCAGAACCCTTCCTTTTTGTTCTTTTCCTACCTCTTTCCTTGTGTGACTTACGTATTTATTTTGATTATTGTCTATGATAAAACTAAAAGTGTTCTATCAGTATATTTTAAAATTATGTATATGGTGGACATGTTGTATTGTTTTTGAACTGGCTACTTGTGGGTGATTGTTTTGATGAATAAAGTTGTATTTTTTGTGAGAAAAATCTGTAAATTACTTAATTGAAGAAAATTAAAGAAGAAGAAAAATTGTAGAACCTGCCGGTCTGCCGCCATCAGTGATCAGGTAGGTCACACTAATACCCCTGTTCTTACACAGTCCAAACCATCTCCTTATTCTGAGGGTCTACCTGCGTTTACACTGATATCAGGAAAAAAAATTGCAGTCTTTTATGCTGGCGTGAAGCGACATCTCTTGATAAACTTAGTAAGTATAGAGATATTGGTATGAAAAAAAATACACCCATAATTGACAAAAAGTTTAAAAAGGAACAGAAAAACGAACAATTTTAAAAGTTCGTAGTGTACCTAAAGGTTTTCATGTATTAGTATCAATTAGGGTCGGGATAATTGACCAAGCAGTTAATTTAAATATGTACCTACCTACTTGTAGGTATTATTTTAGCTGGTACGGTTCCTGTGGTACCTACATAGTTGTACTTTTTTCAGCGCGTATTAAATATTTGTATGTTCGAGGTAGGTGAATATAGAAGAACGTTATACCGTCTTTTTACACGAAATTTGACTCATATGCAAATTTTCAAACTCAACTCAAATCAAACTTGATGAGTGGACATGAGTCATATTTTTCATGTTGTTTGCTATTGATATTTTTGATATATGGGGCCGCCCATTGCTCACGTGAGCTCAAAAGGAGGGAGAAAAAAATACACGTGATTAAGAGGTGGGAGGGGGGCTATTCCGAAACATCGCCCAAACAGGGGTCTAATAAGTTGAAAAAAAAAACATTACGTCATAAAATCAACGGCCCCTATGTCTGAAATGATGTCATCTTTATTATTTATTTTTTATAATTTTCGAGACATCAAAACACATTCTAAAATCAAAAAGATACAACACATACAAAATTCACCAGTGTTCCAATATAAGGTGTCCAATACTTGCACAATACTGTCACACCTTTGACAATAATTGACCATTGTGCTACTTTGTTTACTGACAACCAAACCCATCACTATGAAATCTTTATTCTACATATATCCTGTTTCTTATCGAGTTTTCTTAATTAATTTCATCCCAATACCGTATAGGAACGCGTGGAGATGGTCCGAGTCCCTCGGCGTTTACATCACTCATTAATATTTTAATATCAATTACGTCTACCGGTTAATTTAGAACTATCAGACCCCAAGAACGGAAATTTATTTTGTGATATTAGTATAACATCCTCAAGCGTATGTGTGATAGATCTCTCTCTCTCTCAGTGTGTCTGTTTTGGTAGAAAATTATATGTTCAAACAAATCCGGGATCCCCCAGCACTCATCCGTTGGTTGCGGGCGTTCCCCTGAGGAAATGTTACGGAATCAGAGTCGTTCGAGGGGAAATCTAATATGATTCTTAAACAAACGTACCGGTCTAATGAAACTCTATTAGTTTTCCACTTAACTCGACAAAACTAGGGCTTTTTATATCGTTTTTCTTTTTCTTTTTATTTAGATTCGTCGTATTGCTTTTCATTTTTTTTCTTCTTCTTTGTACTATTCTTTTGTGTAACAATAATTCTTATATTAAAATGTTTTTCTACAGCATCCGTCACTCTCAACGATTTACCCCGTTTAACCTCTATTTTACTTCACTTTCTTTTTTATTTTTTGGAATGCATTCATTTTCTTCCTTTTGTAGGTTTATCAGTTATCATCATTGATCACGCGATCTTTCTTAAGGATCCTCTGCATATTCAGTATTCTTAGTTGATTCTGTTTATACACTCTCTAACTCTTTAACAGTAAGCTTGTATCGTGGAAGAGGAAGATGGTCGGCACCTGTGATCGAACCCACGACCTCCAATACGAAACAGTACGAAAGTCGGCGTCGTAACCGCTGGTTACTTCATTCATTATAATGAATGTCTCTATTTTGCAGATTTATAAGTCACTCAGTAATGCAAACAATAAATGCAGTTTCTTCCTCTAGCATTACAATAATCTTTAGCACGTTTAATAAAACATGCACGTTTTTTTCGAATAGCAATCATATTGTTTATTTGCATTTGCACTTTTTTGTGTGTTTTTAAACAAACCAAAGCAAATAATAATTAATTGTTCAGTAATCCAAACGCATGCTAATGATGTGCTTCATTACGAAAGACAACATAAGCATGCGTTTGGATTACCTACGTCGTATTGTCGTAATTCGGTAGAATTATTATTTTCGACATACTTTGAAAATTCATTATTACTTGTATAAAAGTTTCGAACCTTGAACATGCTGTATTCTTTGATCACGTTGTGACACAAAGGACTTCGCTTATTCTATATAGGTTCCCACTCAAGGATGTAATTATTTACTCCTGTTTTTGTCCTTGTTTTGACTGGTGATTGTTCACTTGTTTTCCAAAACTTTCGATTAAGACGCAATTCCTTGAAAGCAATTTTGAATACAGTCATATGAACTTAAAACACAGACCTGTTAAGGATTTAATAATCCAATGGATGATTTACGCAACTCAGTTTTGTTACGTGTGAAGGTTGTCAAAAAAACATTTTTTTTTGCGTGATTGAATGACTAATAGACAGCATTGAACTAGAAAGAAGTTTACGATGGGCTATGTTTGGAGGTCCTAAAATTCCCAAATACTCCCATCCACCTGAAGAAGAAACTATTCGATGCATGTGTACACCGGTGTTCTCCTATGGGTTCGAAACATCCGCTCTAACGAAAAGAATCATGCATACACTTCTTGTTACTCAAAGAACAATGGAGAGAAGGGTGTTAAATATTTCACTTAGGAACCGAAAATCGAATGTTTGGATGAGTGAAAAGACCAAGGTAACAGATGTGACCCAAAGCGTCATGCGGCGCCCATGTCTGATGGCAGGTGGACGAATAGGGTGCCGGACTGGAGGTCTAGAACAGGACGCAGAAGCGTGGGTAGGCCCCAGACAAGATCTTCCGACGACGTTAAAAGAGTAGCGGGCCTGCACTGGAAGATAGTCACGTTCGACAGAGACTTATGGAATTCTAAGAGGGAGGCCTTTGTTCAATACCGGACACAAGAGGAAGACTGAAGTAAGTATGTAAGACACCCTTGAATACTAGGTACTGTTATTTCCACTTCTTCAAAATGTATGGTAAATCTTATCGATTCCTCAACCATTCCTTTCTGCTTCAAACGATGATCGGTAGAATTCAATCGAAGCAATTCTTCATTCGAGAAAGGACTTTTCGGGGACTATACCCGGAGTACTTGGAAAAATCTTTCGCTCTTCATATTGTTACATTTCTCACAACGTACATAATAATGTATTAGTTATTATAATTTGTGTGTACACAATATAAGGATTGTCTGGATGGAACCAAAACTGAATGTTCTGCGGTCTATTGTCAAGATCCATCCAAGCGGAGAGATGCGGGGGTTGGAGAGTTAGAACGAGAGGAATATGGAGGGAATGTGGCGAGAAAAGGGATTAAAACAGAGACTAGACGAAAAGGCTCAGTGAGAACTTTTGTGTCTAAATGTTTGTATAATGATTCATATCAAAAAGTACCTGTGTCTTTTCTATAAACAATAAACATTGCAGA
This sequence comes from Mystacides longicornis, assembly GCA_963576905.1. Classification (NCBI taxonomy): domain Eukaryota; kingdom Metazoa; phylum Arthropoda; class Insecta; order Trichoptera; family Leptoceridae; genus Mystacides; species Mystacides longicornis. The sequence continues at coordinate 30,490,967 of OY756425.1, forward strand.
ATTAAAAATTACGATCACCGAATATCCGGTATGAGAAGGTCTTACAATGCATATTCACTAAGCAGGAATCATAGCGCAATAAATGAAGTTCGTCAACGTACCCAAATTTAAAAAACCCGTGTTACATTTTTCATCATTAGAAGCGACTGTCGGAACAAAAATGTGGCATATTTTGGTTTTCGAGGTACGGAGGTGAAGGTACGTAAAGAGGAAAGGAGAGAAGTAATGATTGTATCAAAAAATCATAACGGATATTTTCATTTTAATAGGTAATGAATAACTACATTAATAACTACTTTTGTCATTCAAAATGATGGAAGCTGTGCTGCGGATGTAAAACACAGAATTAGTGTCGGATGGATGAAATTCAGATCGGTGTCAGGAGTTCTATGCGATTAAAAAATGCCAGTCAAATTAAAAGGAAAAGTTTATCAGACAATTGTCAGACCCGCACTCCTGTATGGCTCCGAATGCTGGACTATGTACAACAGCTATAACAGACAGCTAGAAACGGCAGAAATGCGCATGCTGAGGTGGTCGACAGGAGTGTCATTGAGAGACAAGATAAAAAGCTCACACATTCGTGGAAGCCTAGGAGTGACGGATATAAATAGCAAACTTGTGGAAAGACAGTTGCGATGGTATGGACACGTAGAACAGAGACCGCAGGAACATATTGTTAATCAGGCCATCAACATGAGTGTTCCACGTGTGACAAACAGAGGACGACCAAAGAATTCCTGGGTGGTGCAGAGGCGTGACCGGATGCGAAGATGGGATTGGAAGAGGTGTTGCAGGAGAGACGGACTTATAGCCTAAGAACGAGGAGGGCTGACCCCAACAGTCTACTTAGACGCTAAGTTGGGAGCAAGATAGGGAAAAGAAGAGAAGAAGAAGAAGGTAATGAATAACTACAATTGACCTTTTACGCGAAAAGTGGAGTTTATTCATAACAAAAGTTCTTTTCTCTTTCCAACTCATTTTTTTAAGTTATTATGACAAGCGGCATGGCCAAAAACAATATTTTATTATCTGTAGGTATCTACCTTCTAAAAACTACGTAAACTACCTACCCTGAGGGATTCCTTTTCATAGACTCGTTTTAGAAGGAGTGCGTAGTTCACGATATTCAATGTATTCTGCGAGACATTTTCGTGAAATTTGACCCCACTTTTTTCCTATTCACACTGCATTAAGTTCAAAATATTTGTATTAAAAAAATTAAAGATAGTTTTGATATTTGAGAAAATCATTTTTTTTTTAAATATGAACGATAAAACTGTTGTTATAGTAATAGTATTCATTCATTCATTCCATCTACTTGTTTTAATAATAATAATAATTCCACATGGTTCCCCTAGAAATTCCACCCCCTCATCTAACCGAACCACATCTACCCTTAATACCCAACAACAATCTACCCCTTCCGATGCCATCATCCCTGTACAGCATTTCTCTTCTTTATTAAACCTAACGTTACAACAACGGATTTGACGAAACGATTTTATCTGCCACAAACATCGCCGGTGTAATGTCTGGTGCTGTTTAACACACAGTTTTAGTGTTCAAAATTTCTTCTTTTCTTTGTCCATGTCCGCGCCCTAGTTGGAGCATAATATGGACTCCCCAAGTACAAGTGACTCGACCAGGTCAGTCGACAAAACCCTCGGGTCGCTGAAATCTGTACTTGGCAGAAATCTTTCCAACGGATGGCCTGCATTTTCACCTTACGTACAGTTATAAATACGTATATTTGTTTTAAATAAATGGAAAGTTATATATGTATAGCTAGAAAATAATGGCATGAACTGATTGTTCCTGCTTGTAGTTCACAATTTATTCTGAGATTTTCACCTAAATGTCGTTGATTAATATAGCATAGCGTTTTTATTGATATTTTCATTATTTTTGTTTACTATGCATTGTGAAATGACAAGCTATGATTATTATTTTCTTTTTTTCAATAACAAGTAATTGGCTTTTTACGCCGTTTTTCTAGCCAATTTAAGTTTACATAATCTTAATTGTAGTATTTATACTAATAAAGCATAAGACGTTTCTCCCGTGACAGTTTTGTCTGGTGTAAGGCGGTTTGTGTGAGTGAGTCCTAACTTACTAAGAGAATCTCTTCGTGAACAAAACCACTGGCTAATTCCATCCAGTGCGCGTTGATACAACTCTATTTTTTGTTGTGCTCGTCCCGCAGGTTGGTATATTCCCTCCAAAGATGTCGAAAACCACATATTTACCCAATTAGTTTTGTGTACTCTGCTCTTGTGGCTTGTTATCCTCTTGTTTATGGGCAAATCCTCCCAATTCCTTTCTTCGTCCGTCTGTTTTGTACCAACGTTGCTATGCTTCGAAAAAATAACACTTAGAATCATTAACTCAACACAAATTTATGTACGTCTATGAACCAAATTTTCAATTATAAACAAAAATCCTAGATTTCACTATAGTAAGACAAAACGCGATAGAAGTAAGAGACACTACGTACACTATTTTGAAGAAAGTGAAAAAAAAAAAGAATATTTTTTTTATATTCTGGACATAAAAGCTCTTTCTTCTTCTACGTCATGAATATGATTATGGATTAGCACTGGTATGGCAATACTTATAATTTTAAGAGAACCTCCATCTAGACTTTTAACCACTTTAATTTCTGATTCCAAGTTTTTGTCTTGATTGCCTATTTGATGGCCGACGTTCTTAAAACAATCCGCTTTTAATATATTTTTTTTTGCTTTCAAAGATTTGAGGTTTATTGTCACTATTTTAGGCATTTCTCCGACATAATAAAGCATTCCCTTTAAAAAAATAATTCCCCGACGTTGATAACAAAAGAGAATAATCTCCCCGACATTCATAAAAACATCAGTGGAAGGCGGTTGCTGATCAGAGTTGAGCCTCCCATCATGTTAGAATGTATCCATGGCAACTCATTCGTAAAGGAATCACATGTTTCCTTTCTCTCTTCATGCGCGCTTATTGTTGCGAAGAGTGTTTTTTAGAAATCCCCCGGTACAGGGTTCTTCTCCAACCATCTGCGATTATTCTCCTCTTGTGCTGCGGCTCCCTTGTGGGGGCTTTATTTATATTTTTCTTTATTTTTTTATTTTATTTTATTATTGTTGTTCTGTTGCTAAATCTCCTCCATTTACTGATTGCCTTCTCCATTCCTTCGTTTTCATTGTGTTTTAGAATATTTTACCGATAAAAAACATCCCCTCATCTCAGAGGGTGATAATTATTCAGATTTAAACTTACCCAAGAAATTATGTATTCTTGAACTTTGGCTATTTTGTGATTTTACTAAGAGCCTGCTTCCACTAAACCAGCCCACTGAAGATCCCTAAATTCATCCACGAGATCGGACCATTGGAAGACCTTTAGAATTCAATCTATTATTTACTTGAAGGAAATATTAGTGTGAAAAGGCTCGTATAAACATCGCTCGTATATTAATATGCCGACTTGTAATGGAATGAAATTATATGCTTGGAGATTGGTACGAGAATTGATCAATGGCAGGCGAAGTTAAACTCTCGATAGGGATTTGCAATATTAGGTGGTTGATTAACTTCGTAAGGCGGCTTTTAGGATGGCAAAAACTGCTGTAGAAGAACAAGGACTGTTAGGCTGCTAGCGTTTGCTAATGTTTGCATTCTTGGCATTTCTGAAGTCTGACATTACACATGTGTTTTGAAACTCTTTTTGAATATCTTAAATACTCCATATCCAGAAACGCTCTACCAGACGTCATAAAAGAACTCTCGATCCCTGAGGTCTAAACATATCTAGACTGAATAGCCAAATCTTTGGGTCGATTAACGACTGAAATATGTCGTGTAAGGGTCTGTGTGCAACGTGACATTGGTTACGTTACCGCGCGTATTCAGATGTGTACAGGCCATTATAATTTCAGGGAATCGTCTGCTTGCTAGATCTTAGACCACCTATAAATATAGAGTGTGAAAGAGCACTACTATAAATAAAGACCAATAGATGTTTCCTCATACAGAATTAAGATCTTAAAAAATACATCCATGTTTTTTTTTAATTGTGCGACATTGTTCGTCATCTTAAGTAAGAACTTGAAGCTCAAAATTCATTATCGCGGAGATTCATTTACTTGTACAATGATTACATCATCTTTTTTTTTTCAGTAACAAGCGAAGATCTTTATTATGAACTATTATATTGTGAAAACTAATCCTAGACTCCCATCTAGAGAATAAATATACCTACGATACATTTAATCCTTCTACAAATTATTTTTATCTATATAACAACAAAACCGCTTTGGATTATTCTATAATTTGGGCTATCAATATCTCTTCTCTGCTACTAAGATTCTCCGTCAGAATAATAATTGGATTTCTTCATAGTAGAATGCGGAGGAAAACTAAAGACACGGAGGTATTAAAATTAATTCTGTTGTTATTAAAAAAAAAAAGAGTAGAAATGGCAATCGTGAACAAAGATGAAAAAAACACACACACAGGCAATTCCCTGGAGACAATAATCATCGATAAAAAGTTATTTTATAATGAAACTGTGACGATCATTTTATTGAAGTTTGTAGTGTTTTTAAATCTCGAAGTCAACTGGGAATATGGTCGCCATGTCGCTTCTGTCGCTAATAATATCGTTCTATAATATTATGAAATGTCGCCCGCGTCCTATCGACAGACTCGATGATGTCGCGGTTTTAATACGTTATGGGAATTGTTCCTTCGCTCTTTGATATTCATCACGTCGCCGGTAGGTACCCGTTCACACTTTTCACACGATTATATCGTGAAAAAAAAAATACCGTCGAATCGATGAGGAATTTTACGACGGAGACGAAAAAGCTAAAATAACTTTTCCTCAAAATAATATATTATAACGAAAACGTTGGCCGTTAATTATGTCATTAATCAAACGGTTTTTCATAATACATAGTGTTTTCGTACATTGATCGATAATGGAGAGGAAAGTTTTGTGGTTGAATTTATGAAATCGATGTTCGATGAAAACAGTTGGCACCCCTGTTTTGCGATCGTTCGACCTAATACCTAACCTACTCCACTTGTATATTGTTTGACGTGCCAGAAGATAGTGAGGTTTATTCCGCTCCATCGAATTGAATGCGTTCCAACAATCTATATAACCAACTTCATCGTTACAGGGAACACTCTATTTTGTCTTAAAACGTCTAACTTTAAGAGACGAAGCAATGTTGTAAAAGTTAAGAATGTATGTAACTTTAAGAAAAAATGTTTTTTTTTGGATTTTCACAAGTTTTTAAGAAAAAGAACGAACATAAGGGAGAAAAAAAATTGCGTTTGGGTGTTTATTTTTATTTTTTATAATAACAATATGAAATCAGTATGGCAGTTGTTATCGCCTTTGCGCTGAAGATGTTCAAATTCAAGAAAATCAAATATGAAGCTGGGAATAGGAAATGAAGAGCATTGTGGCTGATCCGAGGCAGTTTTTGGTTACAGAACACTCTAGTTTTGGACAGAATGACTAAAAAAATATGCGAACCTGAAACTTTTTGAGCAAACAAAGGTATCACATCTATCAGACTGATAATTGTTTTTATTGGACGAAAGTGCAACGACTAGCCTTCAATTGCGCAAAAAAAATCTTATTTTTTGGTGTTGTTCTCTAGAAATAGAGAATAGTATGATTACCTCAGGGTTGTGAAACTCCCGAAGGGTCTTAATTCAACAATAGTAGTGGCATTTCAAGCTGTCATGGTTTGAATCCTAGGAATGACAAACTACTGAATCTGTTTAGAAAACTTGTATTTACATAGTATGGGTAGACAAGGATGACATTGAGTAAGCCATCCAAATGGATATGCTAAATATGCAATATTATGCATCCATTGATGCCTGTATCATAATCATTTCAAACCATTTTCTATGCTGTGATATCAGTATAAAAAGCTTGTTGCAGATGTAAGAAACAATTTTCTATAATGAGCTGGTCAGGTACTGTCTAGGACAGTATATTATCACAAAAAACAACTATACCTAGAGCCAAGATATATCTCTTAATTTTGTGTCAATTTGAGTACCAAAGCCAGCAATGGCTTTTAAGACCTATGTATATATTTGTATACTAGCCTGCCGCCTCCATGGAGGCCGCCGTCACTGCGTCCCATAATGGAACTTTTGTGACTGGCCCTGTATCTAGAGTTCATCGCTCAACCCGGCCTCCTAGAGGAAGCGGAGGATTTTGTTAGCGTTCAACTCTTTGATATCATCTGGGCACATTAGGAATTTGCCCAGATTTTTGTGTCTGTTATGCATCATTGGTAGGCATTCGCATAGGAGGTGCATTGGGGTCTCGAGTGATTCCCCACACATCCTGCACACGCCTGAGTCCAGTATCCCTATGGTACACATAATATGCTTGTTCAGCCTGCAGTGACCAGTTAGGGACCTTGTGATGGTGCATAGATTGTTCCTGCTAAGGGATAATAGGTCCTTTACGGATTTTTTATTGTAGGCATTAATTCTAACGCCTATGTAACTTTTGAATCATTCAATATGGTCAAAGGGACGGTAGGAAGCAAAAATGTAAAGAGGTGTCAAATTCACTTACCCGCTGTCCTATCCGAATGGGAAACGACGCCGAGACCTCGTTATCATGAGTTGGCACCTAAACATCTATGCAGTCTGGTGAAACCAATGAGATATTATACTGGAGATGCAATTCCATACAATTTTTGGTTTGAAACTAGCATCACGAGTAAATTTGAAGTTGAACTTAAATAAAAATATGCAATCAAGCATTACTGACGAATATTTTTGTCTTTGTCACACATAATACGCCAAACGGCTAAGTGCTGTCACCTTCTACCGGTACACATTAATAGAAATTTCTTTTTGTGCGTGAGATTTGAATGTATTTGTCAGAATTGTCTAAGAACCTTTTGAAAAAGATCTCTCGTCTTTATTAATGCGAGGCAGACAACGAACAGTTTAAAAGCACATTCATAAAAAAATATTTTTCGAAAATGGAAAAAATGATTTATTTATTTGAATCAAAAATGACCCTTTTTATAAAAACACTAGTTATAGTGTACTTGCTTCTAAATTTCGTCCGGCTAGGTAAGGGCTCATACACACAGCTTAAACGAGAACCGTCAGAAATACGGCACCGTGGGAAAAACCGCTGGCGATTTCTCAGTTGTATGATGGATTTCGTAAAAAATTTCATTGATAGTGGAAAACCTCTGTTTGCAGAACATCCTTAAATTCCATATATAATTTTAATTAGAGGGCACTCCGTTTAAATATAAGTTGTATTCTTTTTTCTAAATAAAATGATAAAAAAAAACCTTGATAGAATAAAAAAAAAATCTAGAAATATACCTATGCACTGTTGCATACGCCGCGTACGGGTGTATCTTTTTAAATGAATTTAGGCTAATTAAAAGTCAACACAAATACATTTGGAAACTTGTACACACTATGGAAGAGTTGTGTTGTGAAAGTGGAAATAGTCGGCACAGGGATTCGAGCCCATGACGTATGCTGTAGTAAGAAAGCCGTCGACTGAACCGCTGGGTTATAAATTCAAATAAAAATGTATCTACGCGTTTCATACAGACGCGGTTTTTTTAACCCCGCTCGGTATGCACCCGTAGTGTGATGTGGGCCTAACTAATAAAACAAAAATAATTGTCAAATATATTTTTATATTTTAAACATTTAATCACAATAATATGCACTTAAAATATATAAAATACGTCCTTTTTGATAAAAGGATTTTCCTATATTGATTTCTGTTGAGGAACGACTTTTTTTCACCACAAATCCACCATTTTCAAGAACGCCGTATTACCGCGGACACAACTGTCAAGCTCGAGCTGTTGTCAACGACTAAAACACGAGCGTGGCACATTTTCGGTGGTGGCACAATTTTTTACATGCCATTTTTTAGACTCGATTGCATCTCTAGTATAAATCTCATTGGGTGAAACACCGATTTCCCTTGAATAAAGTTATAAAATATACGAGTATGTACGTGCAGTGTACACATAAAATACATCGCGTTTGTTAACGAAATATTTTTAGTGTTCTGCGAACGGTAGAATTGCATTTTCGGTAAACGTGACCAGCGATATGTTATTAGTTCTTCAAACAACATCGTATTTTATTATATTGTTATTTAAAAATCCTGTATAATTCATTCGCACGGGACTGATTGCTTTTGAAAGAATACACGCGTTGTTTGCTAACAAAATGCAATCATCAAAAATATTTGTTGGAACCACCACGGCTATATTGCCGAATTCCGATGAATGTTATTTTCCGTTCCGTTATTATTTAACGGCCATCGAAGCGAAAGGGTTAAATGGATGTTTAAAATTGAAGTGTGTCCATTCCGAATTTCGGCCACACTCTTTTTACTTAACTTTCAAAATGATCAATCCACAACATCATACATCAACATTAATGATTTCGCTTCTTAGATCTAGGGGGGTGAATCACGAAACGGTCTGAATACGTTCTTTTTCGAATAATAGCCCTTTCAGAGACCATTCAATTTCAACAAAATATTTTTTAAGAGAATCACTTCAACTAAATCTATTTATCGGTTGTCAATTACTTTACGTTTCTGAACATGGTTGCTTAAAAACTGCTTGTACAAAACTACATACAAATATGCATTATGTTGACAGTTAAAAATCACGTTATTTCGTCTAAATTTTATGCCAGACATAAAGATTATCTATAAGTGATTCTCATAAATATGTTTAATTACAATTAAATTACGTCTGAAATGCTTAAATTTAAATCATTTAAATAAGATTGCAATCGGATCGTATTAAGACCGTTTCGTGAATACGCCTCTTGGTTTCTATGGTTTGACTAAAGCACAAGTCAAATTTAAAGGTTTTTTTCTATTGATACTTTTTCCATGGTTTGATATTCTTTCTCAGATTGTTCTCATCGATCGAATGATTATACTGACATATTTCTATGCTGAAAATTTTGATTTATTTTATTTGTAAAAGCGTTTTCTAAAACTCGGAACTGTTGAAAAAAAACTGCACAATTAGAAATTATATAGGATTGATGCTTAAAGACTTTTTTTTGTATAAAAATGCAGCTTTTAAGTACACGTGTGTCGCACGAGCAAAATTCTTCATTCTCTAACTTCGATAACTCTGGGGTCGCCATCCTCAGGATCAACAAATAAAGCAAAAAAAAAACAAAATAGGTACATCATAACCCTTAGGTATATCATCGAAAATAGCAATGAAACAACCTTCAATATGCTAAAATAAATATTATTTTGCCAGGCTACAAATTTCCACCTTTTCCAAACGTCACAGTAATCTATGGTAGCTTTTGACATTTCAAATCTGACAGTTCGCTATCGATGTAATAATTCAATTTAAAATATCATCGCGCTGTGTATCCGTTCATGGAATGTGCCTCCCGCTAGCTAGCTGGGGTAGCTACCGAGCCTATTGGCGTGGATAGAAAAGGTTGTGTTTACCTAAAATTAATTGAGAGTGTGTTTGGAATTAATATCGAGGCTGATCTGTTGCCATACAGTCTTTACCTCTTTTACAAGGCTTCGGTTAGCGTTTTGTTTCATATACAACTTATTTTTTTCTGATATTGTTTTTGATATTTTTCTAATATGGATTATTCAAATAATAATTGTTTCTAAACAGAACTACATATGCTTATATTAAACTTCTACTATTATGTGGAGGAGATGGACTAGGCTGGGACATGACACATGTGTTAAGGATGCCGAATGACAGTTGGCCGAAGAGAACGCTATTCTTCCTCCCATCAGGGTCCCGAAGACGAGGAAGACCCTCTCATACTGTGTTCCGCTCCTTCGAAGCAGAGCTGAGGAATCTGGACATGGTGTGGAGGTCATAAACATTGCGCAAGATCGAGCGCAATGGAGAGCTCTTGTTGCCTCCCTATGCCCCTAAGTGGGGTCTTAAGGGAGTTTGGATTTGGATTGTTTTGAATCCTCATCACTTTTTTACCCATCACGCTGTGTCCCTTACGGGGTAGACAGGGAAAACGTACCTCCACTTTCTTCTAACCAGACACACTTCTTCCATTTACATTTTTTATACAACCTCTCCTATTACATTTTGCTTCTGACCTGACCTTCCTTGAGAACGAATTCGACGTGTTCCATCCACTTTATTTTCGCATTATCACGTTTTCTTGCACTTTTCCTAACAGCCTTATAAATTCGAGCTTTCATCGTTCTATCAATACTCACTTCCATTCCACATTCGTCGCTAATATTCTTATTCCTTTCGTTGTCCCGTAGAGTCATTCTACAGGTATCAAACAATCAATCAAATCTCCCTTTACACCCCACTTAGCATAAGGGGGCGTAAGAGCTATTGATTGCGCTCGATCTTACGCAATTTTTATGAGCGGAACACAGTATGAGAGGGCCTTCCTTGTCTCGGGGGCCCTGATGGGAGAAAGAACAGTGCTCTTCTCGTCCAAATGAAATTTTGCATCCTTTCCACATGCCCCAGCCAAGTACATCTGCTCTTAAGAAGTAGAAGCGTTTAGCATCAGCTGCGTTCGCCGGCATCGTTCTTCGTCAAGCGTTGTTCGTGATGGGTGAGCTTAGAATGGATGAAACAATCTTATATATTATTAATACGTAATGTTTTGTATTTGATACTCACACACACTTCGATGTACTTGACAAGATTTGACGCAAATCTTTTGTTTTTCTGTGGTCAAATTGAGAATAGATTAATTTTTTTTTTTTGTATGAAATAACCATAGAAAAAACTTTGAACATTTCAAATTTGACGTATCCAATTATCCATGTCATTATTTTGGAAAGAAAATTGCGCTCGCTCAGTCTTTGACAATGGAACTTCAATAATGTTCAAACTTATAATTTAAATTAGTTATGGTCGAATTTCGAGCACTGGTCGACCACTAACTTGTATTATTGATAATTGTATTCGTGGAAGAATTAATGAAAAATGAAAGGCTGTATTCGCATATTATATTCTACAATATTCGGATCACTAAGCAAACCTGTTGCGAAGGATGGGCGACTCTGGGATTTCAACCCACAACCTTATGGTATAAAAGTCTGCCTAGAAGCGTGCTATGTAAAAACCATCACTTAAAACCTGTAACTTCCTTTATTGGTTGTGGTGTTTGTTAAAAACCATCACTTAAAACCTGTAACTTCCTTTATTGGTTATGGTGTTTGTTAAAAACCATCACTTAAAACCTGTAACTTCCTTTATTGGTTGTGGTGTTTGTTAAAAACCATCACTTAAAACCTGTAACTTCCTTTATTGGTTGTGGTGTTTGTTAAAAAATTCATCCCCGTGTTTGAACGATTTCCCCGAACATTTAAGAGGATTCGTGTCATCCAGGTAGTCGTCAACTTTTATAATTGTTTTCTCCTCCTCTCCTCTCCTCTCCTCTCCTCGTCACCTTCCTCGTCCCTCTTCTAAAAATAAATTTAATTGATTCCAGTCCACTCTCAGCCGCATTTTTTTTTTTTATTGTTTCGTGACTCATCCGTTTCTTTTTTCCATATTCATTTCGTTTTAATTGTAATATATCAACATTTCTACCCGCTCAAACATATCGTAATAACACACAAAATATGACTTATGTGATTAATTTTACACCATGCAAAATTAGTCTTTAGTGCAAATTGAAAAAAATATTGAGTTTGATACTCTAAATCAGTCAGAATTAATTATACCTACTGATTGAAAATCATTCATAATCTTTTTTTCAAATTCATCTTTTTCTCCTTTTGTTTTCAACTCTCTCGTCTCTTCAAATTTACTCATAGACACTTTTATGTTCTAACTTTACTAACGTAGAAGTAAGATACCGCTGCGTCGGCATAGCGTCGTTCGTGAGGTGATGATTCCACATTATCCTCATAGTTTTTGTGAAGCACTTAATTTCATTGGGTTGGCTGGAAGAGATCATTCGGGATGAGTCCGCCCTTTCACTCTTTCAATATTTGTATAAAAATTGTTTTTAATTTTCACAATAAGTCAGTTTGCAGAAACGACTTTACAAAGAACAATACACACACATCAAATTTAAATTTCTTGTAGACACTAAAAAACCGACTCTTTTCATACTGATATGTATCGGTAGCTCAGCTCCGAGGTCATCAGTGGTGGTAATATGTAGTTGCTATATACCAGAGGTGTTTGAGTTTATCCGCCTGGGAGACCTGCAGTCCTAGACAAATTGCATTTGGCGATCGACTACAAACGAATTTTTCGACAATGTCGAGTAGGAATAAAATAAACTGTCAAATTTTTATATTTTTAATATGTAGGTATAACTGTCATTGTTTGGTTTAAATAATTGTTTATACGTTCCAGCGGACAGTTCATTTTTTCGCACTCCACAGTCCACATAGACGAAATCTTCGTTTGTAGTCATTCGAACGCCAATTTTAAATTTTCTACGGGTGCAGATAACCATCGATGGCTTTTGATAAGTGTTTTATCATTTTAGCAGGTGTTATTTGCCTTGAGCTCTATTTCAAAAGACATCGGTATCGCGTATCAAACCCAAAACTTTCAGTACGAAAGTCGCTGACTGAATCACTAGATTACTATATAACAACTTTAAATCGACTCTACAAGGTTTTTGAAATAAAAACATTACCTAGTTTTTTGTACCCCTCTTTTCTCAAACGAACTATAGCCAGAGCTAGAAATATGGCATAGGTACTTTATTGATATTGAACACCTTGCATACAACAGCGACCAAAAAGTGATTAATGAGCGATCACAGATTACGCGCGCCACAGTTCTGGTTGTTTCTAGTTGTCAGTGATCAAGAAATTATACCTACCCGCTTTCTAGCTCTGGCTCCATAATCGTTTGGTGTGAATGCACTCTTACAGTGAGAAAAGACACAACAATAGAGGATAGGGCATATTATAGAAACAAACTTAAAAATTCTCTAAGAACGTGAAAATAATATATTCTATTCAAAGGGATTGAAATGCCTTTTTTCACCATCGATATTTTTACGTAATAACATCGATATTATTATTGATTTTATTATTTTGTGTGCGCCAGTACGCGCTCCGACCATTTGTCATCGTTATGCAAATAATAACCTGTCAATTCTGTAACTTGACGTGGAGTATCCTATCCGGGGGTATCTTTTACGTTCGTTTTTTTCTGTATTGTTTTATTTTTATTATTATAATATATTTTCTGTATTATTATTATTCTCACTCATAATGGCTTTTTTCCATCTTACTTATTTATCTTTTGAAAAGTGTATGTTTTTGTGGGGGTTCTTCATGAGGCGGTGGTGGTACCATGTTCTCCACCCTGTCTTATTTTTCTTCGTTTTATCATTATTTATTTTTATTCGATATTGACGAATGTCACCATCTTAATCTTCTTAAATGTCGGAATGCTTTACTCGAAATGTCTAAGCCAATTGATTTTTTTTGTCTATGCCGCTCAAATCCATAGATCATTTGAATAAATCATTGATATTACATATTTATTGTGTTCTAAATATTTGAATTCAAACACTGTTCTTTATTCAAATATTACCAAAAGTGAGGTCAAGCTTTAGTTCCACGTCCAATTGGTTAGTCATAGTCTAATATCACCGTTTCGACCGCTAAGTGTTCTTCATTTTGGATAGCAAAAATAATATTTTGATAGAAAATATGGTCGTATTATAGTGATATATTAGGTCGTTTTTTGTTTGTAGTGATTTAAAAGAAAAGAACGTCGATTCTGTACGTCTTTTTTTTCGTTCTCTTTGACACTAGAGCTCAATTTCCCACGACCCGTCACTCCATCTACGGATTTTCATACACCCAGCGAATATCAAACTTTTTAACAGTCAGCTAAGCTATTCTCAAGCATATTATTTGTAAGAATCTAATAATAACGTTATCTTAATCATTTTTTACCTTTTTCCACGGATGAGTAAATATAACAAAATAAGTCTAAAAGTCATACTAGTTGGTTAAAAAATAACAACATTACAGAGAGCCAATTCTAATATCGACTTTCTTTGTAAAATGCACTTAATCCAATAATACGATGCTTAACGTAAGCCGAACTGAAAATCACAGCCCTTTTTTGGTATGGAGATATTATCAAGCTCTGAAAATGAGTGCTGAGGATTTTAAGGGTTCGTATAATGGACGGAAATAAAAGAAATAGAATGTCATTGAGTTGGTACGTTTTTATTGCTTTTTAAATATTTCTTTATGATTTCCTGGAGCTGTAATGTGAACCTTTTTTAACATTTTTATCCTATTTATATCTTGACATTAATTTATTGTTTTAAACTTTGATGACGTAGCTGTCTGGCAGCTGATTTTCAATGCCATGCGATAGTAATTATATTATTTCAGAGAAACACATTGACGCATTTGTTATTTTGATCGGGCGCAATGGGGGGCTCTTGTTGCCTCCCTGTGCCCCTGAGTGGGGTCTTAGGGGAGTTTGGTTTGGATTTGGAAGTATCTTAAAGAATTTAATAAGCCAAGCGGTACCTATACTTGAGCATTTTTAGCGTATAAAAAGTATTGTTGAATTTATAGTACCACAAACAATACAAGAATCATAAAGTTTTTAGGGTTAGTACTACACGGCAAATTTTTTTAGATTTAGACTTTTTTGCTAAACCAAACTGTCAGTTGTTGGAACCATCCTTTTTCAAAAAGCTGCCTGTGGTTTTTTAAGTTTTTTCTGTGCTTTTGAGGAATGATTATGCATGGTCGAGAAATTTGAATCAATTCTTTATAAAATTCGTCTGTCCTTTATCTGATTTTAACAAAAATGTAGGTAATATTTCTTGAGCCTACACTACTGCCTAGAAAGTTATGGATCGCGTCGCGCCCCACAGTCGGAGTGACACATCGATACATGATCGATTGACCGGCATTGACGTGTTATGATAGCGTAACAGCGTTTCTTATTTTTTGTGCCCTACTCCACTCTATTTCTTCTTCTCCCTCCCCCTCTCTGTTTCTACCGCCCACCCTCCTACCCCTCACACCCTTCTTGTGAAATAATAATAATATATTCAACCACCACATCTCCTATGTGTGTGTACAACCAACAATAGGATTACCACAAAATAAATGACACTTCGATATTTCCACAATTGATTCGTGACATTAAAATCGCTCTCCCTTCTCAGCAAACATCTTCAATAACAACCTGAAGATGTCTCTTATATACCTACAAACGAAACTATATTTTGATTTAGTTTTATACAAACAGCAAAACCTGTAATGCGACAGGAATTGAAAAGGGTCATTGATGGTTTGATTATCCTGAAAGTCAATTATAACGTATCTTAAGGGTTCCTTATTTTACTTCACTACATGGAAAACTGCGGACAAATTGACAATTAATTCTCCCGTAGCAATAGTTGTAGGTAGGAATCTCTGGACAGTTTTCATATTTTTCTCCGATATAATATTTTCCGCGGATACCTGTTATTATTAATTGTCGTAGCAACTGTCGACTTTCCAACGGAAAATACAAGTCTGTAGAATATTGTAGTTGAGTTTGCCTTATCATTTGTATGAAAAAAAATGCATAAAAAATATTTCGCCTGAGGTTAGTTTAGAGTGTTTCAACGAAAATACCGATTTACGCACGAACTTTACAAATTATTATACTTGATTCTGAAAGAAACATAGTTTTCCTATCTATATTTGCAACTTGACTAACTTTTTCTATATAACTCAGATGTTCTTTTCTTTTAACATTCGTATGCTCTTGTGATTCAATTAAAAAACACCATAAAAATCGTACATAGTTTATTTTAGCTTCAAACATTATTAATTATTAGTACTACTGGTCGACCAGTGCTCTAAATTCGACCATAACTTATTTAAATTATAGGTTTGAACATTATTGAGGTTTCATTGTCAAAGATTGGGCGAGCGCTATTTCACAATTTTCTTTTTAAAAACAATGACATGGATATTGGATACATCAAATATATTTGATATGGACAAAGTTTTTTTTTCTATTATGATTAAACCCAAACAAAATTAGGCTATATTCGACTACAGATAAACTAAATAATATGTGCGTCTGTGTCAATGTCGAAGTGTGTGGGAGTATCAAATAGGTAGCATTACAGTAGTGTGCCAAATGTTTTTTTTTATTGAATTTATATATTTTTTATACATAATTAAAAAAAATAATAGCATTCATCACTCCTTCTCTATATAAACTATGAGTGTGCGAAATTTCATACTCCTCCGTCAGCGCAATTTTCGTATAAATGGTCGAAAAGTTTTTCCTTCACGTATTAATAATAAAATAGGTATATATAGATATTATATTTTGAATTGTTTTTGTATTATTTGAAAAGACGGAATATTCTTGATGTCCTTTTATAAAATAATCTGGGCTCACCCCAAATACACTTCTGACACTTTTCACCCTCAGCCAAACCTTGTGTCGAGAAATAAGAGAAGATGGGCAGCGCAGGGGATCGAACCCACGAACTTTAGAACGAAAGGCAACGAGTGAACGACTACTTTTTTTATCTAGAGTTTTCGAAATTCTTCAGGGCGCATTCCACATGTTAATAAAGAGGGAAATGCTCAATCAAATGGCGCCCAAACGTTACTAATAATTATTTTTGTGTATAAAAAAGAACGAGTGTGGACGAATATTATTTATGAATATTTTCCAATCTTATTTTTTTTTTCTTGAATAATATTGAATATATTCTAGATTTTCCGTCCTTTTTGGGTAAAATATTTCCCGTTTGCACGTTACCCCGTCTTGCCTCTTTGGAAAATTGGTTTCTTTGTACCGACCAAAAGATCAAAAAAGGTCCTGTCCCGAACTCAGTTTTTTTATTATCATTATTATGATAACTGTAATGTACTCGGGCTATGTAAAACAAAACAAAATAAAATAGTTTCTCTATCAAAGGAACTATTTTCCTCAAATTCTGTCCTTTTCCGACCCTCGAATCTTTGAAATATTCCGATATTAGTTCGCAACAAATTCTTAACCTTATAACTATTTTTTTGACACTTTTGTAAATACAGAATACTCAGCCCTATTCACAACATCGTAATTTACATTATTTTTTGAATCAACCCTATTATGTTTTTTCAATTTATATGTAACTTTTTTTTTAATAATAATTATGTAATCTGAAGTTTGTGAAATATTTTATTCTTGAGGCCTTCGCAGACGATGCGTTGCGTTATTCGCGAATCTTCCCCGGGAAAGACGCGCGAACTAGGCTGACGCAGTACGAGCACGAACATTATGTCACAAGTCCGGACTCGAAGCGTAAGCGTAGGACGCTAGAACAAGACGCTTTGTCTGTTGAAACAAAAGTGTTGTTGTTTTTTATTTTGCTCGCAATTTTCCGGATTTTCTCACCTTTTTAAAACTTTTTTGGAATTTCATGGATATTTCGAAGGCAAAATTACCCAAATCGGTCCATCGACGATCATTTGAGAGAAAGCCTCCCTTTCTTGCTGCCCTGAACAAATCTCCCACTGTTCTCAGTCGGGTCAACTGACGAATGTTTCGGAGCCAAGAAAGTTGTTTTTTTCCGCCTATTCTGCGGCCCTCTATTTTCCCTTCATGCCGAGCTGCAGTACCTTGTATTTCTCACCTCTCATTATGTGACCAAAGGACGAAGTCTTACGAATCTTAAACGAGATGAAAAACTATTTGGTCGTGTTTTCCCTGTGTAAGATGTGTTGTTGATCATCTTGGTCCAGAATATTTAGAGCATATTTTTAGCTAATCATAAAAAATTGATTGTTTCAATAATGATTTGAATTTTCCGTCGGACGAATGCTAGTTGAATATTACCTATTTGTCGAGCAGAATATTAATAGTTTAGCTTAAGGTTCTTGCGTCTATTATGTAAGTCCAACCCTATGTAGCTCCGATATCGATCAGCTTGTTACTTTATCAACAAACAAACTAACAAACGGTAGGCTTGTTACACAATTGACCTCCTGCCCTGGGCAAAACTTGTCTATTGTGTTAGCCTTTCAATAGACAAACACATTACCCACTAATACAAATAGGAAACAATGAACTAATTAGAAGCTTTTGTCTCTACATGTTGTACTTTCTCTTGAAGCCAGGACGGCGGACTCCCTTGTTGAGGAATTTAGCTTTCCGAATATCTTAATGTTTGTATGCTGTAATCTAGGTTGCCGATTAGCGGATGTTTTATATGCTTGCAGCTAACTGTGCATTGTGCATTGTTTTCCTTACTATCATACTTTCTAATTCTAACTAACAAATGAACGCCGTATTTTTAAAGTGAGTAAACATTACTCCTAAACATCGTTTTTTTTTTAGTCAGGTTTTTTGATATTCTGGCGATCTTTTAAAATACGACTTTTGCGTTTTAAAAGAACGCCATGTTAGGATTATGACTTCTAACAATCTGCAGGCTACTACGAGTGCGAAGAGGTTTAAAAAAAATCTGAACGCATATTAGTATTTATAGCTCTATATGATTTCTTGTTGAAATTTGTTACCATTAGTAGTATAATAAGTAATTTTCTTATATCTTTAATTTAATTGTTTAAATTGAGAAATGCAAAAGGTTTTAGTTCTTTAGGTTTTATCTGCTACTAGCTTTCCCGACAGACGTTGTCCTGTGTTCCTAACTATGAATATTGATTTCGAATGATGATGTATTAATTATCATTTGACCAATGTAATTACGACCGATGCGATTGTTTTAAACCATATTCCATCCGCATTCTGTCAATCGCACCAATTGACAATTTCTGTCAATATTTCAAAATTGGAATAAAAATTATAGGGTAAAAAGTGCCTACTAATAAGGTTGTCTACGTAGAGTTTTCTTTAATTTTCTAATTTTCCATGCATTTTTCTTAATTTTTTTCTTCTAAAAGGACACTCTCCTGATAAAAGCCTACACGACAAAAAAAGAATTAGCGAAATCGGTCCAGCCGCTTAGGCGTGATGCGATGACATCGGGAAATAGCTCTCCATTTTTATATTTATACTAGCTGACCCGTCGAACTTCGTATCGAAATAAATAATATGGGTACTATAGGTTTTATGCAACAGAGCTCAAATTCGTTTTTTTAGTTATTTAACACGAATGGCTATTTACTGACATTACCAAAACCTGCATACCACGCTGCATTCATTGGGTCTGAGTTTGTTTTTACATCAAAAACTTATAACCTATGTTAATATGATGTTGGAAGAGGTCATCATTGCGTAAGATCGAGTGCAATAGTGAGCCCTTATTGCCTCACTTTGCTCCTGAGTGGAGTTCAAAGAGAGTTTTAATTTTGATTTATTTGATGTTAATGTTAAAAAAAAGAATTTAGGTATGTCATAAAATTCGATATTTTAATAGTTATTTTGCTCAGGTAAAATAATATTGATTGATTAATCAAAGTACGATAAGGAACATCTCCGTACCGATTCAAAATACGCATTGAGGTGTCAATACTTTTTTTGCCCATCACACTGATTCCCGAAGGGGGTAGGATGAGAGTATGGACTTCCATTCTTTCCAATCCAAACTCATTCGCTTCCTCCAAACGCATAACATTCCGCATACATGCTCTTATATTCCTTTTGCTCCTGACTTGGCCCTCCCGTAAGACGGCACCGATATAGTCCATCTATGTCATTCCAGGTCGGCCTCGTCTGCGTGCACCTATTCTTTCAGATTTATATATCCTTTTAGTCATTCTCTCTTCGTTCATTTTCTTTACATGCCCAAACCTTCTTTCTTTATTCACTTTCATTCTAGTTACTACACTAACATCCACTCCACATTCCTTTCTTATATTATCATTCCTCACCTTATCAATAAGTCTCTTTTCGCATATCCTACGCAGTGATCTCATTTCCACAGCATTTATTCCAACTCCCAAATTTTTCGTCCATGTCCAAGTTTCACTCCCATAAATCATCAGGATTGCATTGTGCATCAACTATCGATTTCAGAGATATCTTCTTAGAGGTCTAAGTGCACAGCCAGCCCTTCTCCCAGCCAATTTCCTTCTTTCAATCTCTTTTTCACACCCTGCATCTCTTCTAAATAAATTACCTAAATAGACATACTTCCAAGTTCTCGACATTCACTTTCACACAACATGGCGTTCTTAAATCTTCTATTTCAAAATAGTGGAAATAGTTAAAAAGCTCATTTAATGCAGTATCTGTGATTTTTTTCTAACTTCTATTACAACATGGTGGAAGTGTAGCAATTTTTATTTTCAATAAAGAAACAAATGCTAGGTCATTAGCAAATAATATCCAGCTTTTTTTTACATATTAACGATGCGGATTATATTTACGTTATATGTATGTACTCATCGTCTAAAAATCAGCCCATAAACGAAGAATTGATTTACAAACAAACAAAAAAAATATTCTACTTGTTCTTCAATATAATCATGTATTCCTTGTATTAAAACTTACCAAAACTCCTTATAAAAATTAACTGCAATGAATATTACATGACTTATCCAATCAACCTATTTCATACGATATATTTTTTACATTCGCATTCTACCAATTGCAACAACAATCAATCCACTGACAGTTCTTTGAAATCTCAATTATTAAAAAATCAAAAGTAGAACAAAATTAAATTGTAAAAAGTACTAAAAAGATTACCTACTTTCTGTTTTTTCTTAAATTTCCTAATTTTCCATGAAATTTTCTTAATTTTTTTCTTCTAATACAACCTTCTTCTGATAAGAGCCTACACGCCAAAAAAAGAATTAGCGAAATCGGTCCAACCATTTAGGCGCGATGCGATAACACCGGGAAATAGCTCTCCATTTTTATAGTGTTCTTAAATTTTCTAATTTTCCATGCATTTTTCTGAATTTTTTTCATCTAAATAAACCTTCTCCGGATAAAAGCCTACACGACAAAAAAGAATTAGCGAAATCGGTCCAGCCGTTTTGGCGTAATGCGATGATATCGGGAAATAAATCTCCATTTTTATAGTTTTCTTAAATTTTCTAATTTCACATGCATTTTTCTTAACTTTTTTGTTCTAAAAGTACACTCTCCTGATAAAAGCCTACACGACAAAAAAAGAATTAGCGAAATCAGTCCAGCCGTTTAGGCGTGATGCGATGATATCGGGAAATAAATCTCCATTTTTATAGTTTTCTTAAATTTTCTAATTTCCTATGCATTTTTCTTAATTTTTTTGTTCTAAAAGGACACTCTCCTGATAAAAGCCTACACGACAAAAAAAGAATTAGCGAAATCGGTCCAGCCGTTTAGGCGCCATCCGATGACAACGCGAAATAGCTCTCCATTTTTATATATAAGATTAGCTAGCATTCCTGACAGTCGTTGTCCCTTGGTCCTAACTGTGAATAATTATTTTTTTTCACATTTTTCTATACAAAGGTGTCAGTATAGCCGGCGGAACTTATTGCCTGAAGCAATTTTTTCCAGTCAACCGGTTCCGTCCAATCTGGGACAGGCCAACCCCGGGTAGAAATATCAAGTGAAAAAATACCGGGAATCGAACCCGGGACCTCGTGATCTCAAGTCCACGCTAGTACAACTAGGCTACCGAGGTCGGTAAATTCGAACTTGTATAAAACTAATTTTTTTTAACCTATGCATCTGTTTTATACAATGTATTTTCTATCGGCATTTTGTTTATCGCACCTACTATCAAGCAACAAACTGCCGGCTTCTGTCAAGTGCCAATTCAATTGAAAAATAAAACATAATTTATCTTTTCGACCGTCGGCAGCTACTTGGTGGAACATACTTCGAACTTATTTGAAAGAAACAAAATATTTAGTTTTTTTCCACAAAATTTATTAAGCTAACCGGTTTTCGAAGACCGAACGTCTTCTTCGCCAGGCTAGTAGATGTTAACTAAGTTACAAAAAGTGACCCAACAGAAAATAGAAGCTCTATTATTCAAAAATCTCTCTATTTCTTCGAAAACGGGTTAGGTTAAAAAATATTGTGAAAAAAACTAAATATTTTGTTTCTTTCAAATAAGAAAAATAAAATAATTAAATAAAGAGCACTAAGAAGGTAACCTAATATAAGTTTTCTTCAATTTTTTATATTCCGCCAAAATTTTCATAATCTTTTTCGTTCATAAGAACATTTAGAGTTTCGCTATTATTCCTTATCCATGTTCAGATTTCACAGCATTGAGACCCTCTCTATGTTCGATGTGACACGTCGATATTTGACTTGCATAGTTGCAGAGAGTTTGCATAGTTTCTGCTGCCAATAAGACGCCCCTGCTCTCCATTGATCCTTTAAGCGTAACACGTCACTTTGCTTAATATCTTAAGTGCATTGTTCGTCTATCGGAAGCAAGTGCAACTTAACTATTAACTATCTCGTACGATATTCGTCAATTACAAACTTTACTAACCGAACACGGTAGCCTAGTTTTCTAGGCGTCGGCTTTCAACCAAAGTCCAGAGTTCAATAAACGGTTGTGTGATTTTTTTATCATTGTATATTGTATAACAGATTGTACGGGAGAATAACAATGCGATACTTGTGACGTTTTGCAGTTGATACTAGACTTATATTGTTGGTATGATCGGAATCCATAAATTTAGAAATGGTTGGTAGACCAGTGGTATCAGTCGGCGACTTTCGTACGTACAGCGTATTGGAGGTCGTGGGTTCGAATCCCGGTGCCGACCATTTTCACTTTCACAACATAAGCTTTGCTCTATGTGAAAGATGTCGAAAGTGTATTTGTGTTCACTTTGAGTAAGCCCACATTCATTTAAAAAAAAATGTTTTTTTTTCATGTCATTTTTTTTTAGCTGGGGTTGGATTGTCTCTGATTTTTTAAGTTTGATTAACTAGTTAAATTTGCATCAGATAAAAATGTCCGAAGGCTATACATACTAACGGGTAAGAAAGCTTGGACCACCGAGAATGACCTGGATCGAACACATCGATTCCTTCCACGAAGAAGGTCAGAAGTAAGAGAAATATAAGAGGTTGTATAAGAAATAGCATGTCGGTGAAAGAAGCGAAAGAAGTTTGCATATATAGAAGAGAGTGGAGGTCCGTTCTCTCTGCCTACCGCCTTTTTTAACAAAAAAGTTGATTAATTAACTTAGCTCTTTAATTTTTGTTTGTTAATAGGAACAATATTTGTACGATTACAAAAAATAACATATTATGATGATTACTTATAATTGTATTATATTCGTAGGTACTATAAATTATTCTATTTTTGTCCTGATCATATGAGAAATATGTTAATTTTTTAGTAATTTCGTATAATTTCAACAGTACGAACCTTAAACCGTTTATTTTGAGAAAATTTATTCAAATCTATAAAACGCTTATCACCGATGAATTCTGCGAAATACCAAACCGCCCAACTACTAAGAAAATTAGACCAAGTAGTTTTGTTTGACGCAACGTTCCAAATATTCATGGATTCATCCTTCCTTTTTCAGGACTAAATCTTACGTAAAGAAACAACCATTTGATACGTTCATAAAATCAGTAATTGTTTAATGTTTTGAAATGTTTGCTTGAGACGACTAGGGATGCGGGTTCGAGTCCTGCAGTATTCAAAGGATTTTTCGACGTATTCAACATTTCGATAAAACC
Organism: Mystacides longicornis; assembly: GCA_963576905.1. Taxonomy (NCBI): domain Eukaryota; kingdom Metazoa; phylum Arthropoda; class Insecta; order Trichoptera; family Leptoceridae; genus Mystacides; species Mystacides longicornis. The sequence goes on from OY756425.1 coordinate 30,514,611, forward strand.
AGTTTTAAACTTATTAGGAGCCACTTAAAAATCATCCCTTCTTATATGTGCCCTTTTTCATCCATTTTAGTGAAAATTTGGAAAAAAAATTCCAAGCAACCTACTATTCATTTCTATAGGAGAATTCATAAACAAAATCTCAAATTCGTACCATGTCTAGTTTCCGTGATAATATATTTAAAAACATTTAACCCTATTTTTCACCCCCTTAGGGATGGAATTTCCAAAAATCCTTTCTTTGTGGAAGGTTTTGCATTAAAACCTACCTGATTTCCAAATTTCACTTCTCTACGATTAGCAGTTTGAGCTGTGCGTTGATGAGTGAGTATGGCAGTCAGTCAATCAGTCAGTCAGGCACTTTCCTTTATATTTATAGATATCGAAGACCATGATTTGAAATTTCGAAATTTTTTACGAATTTGACCATCTTAATGGCAAACGTTTTTATCATAAAGTGCATAGTGTGTTTTCCTATGAATACGGTACAGCTACAAATATGTCAGTGTAGAACATTGTCTAAATTTTTGCGTAGCGACAAAAAACGTTGTTACAATTTTCAACGACAGCCGTCTTGTCATTTTAGGAACCCGTTACATAATGGTTTGTTTTCTAAGAAAAAAAAAAGCGGCCGTGACACTACAAATGTCGTATCATTTAAGACAAGTACAATACATTCTATATTTTATCTCTTTCACTCTCAGTATAATGCGGAAAAGAGGCAGTGTAATCTTTACGTTTATTGTCAATAATAATTAGCCTATCTTGGATACCGCAAAAACGAGATGTCCATTGAAATATAATGTATGAACTTAGGAAAAAGGTTAAATTCCAATGTTTTTAATGACAATTGGCAATTAGTAATAACGAAAATTAGATTTTCCTTTGTACGACGGGCGTTCAATTGGCGATCCGTTTTTCTAGAAAACCATGGCATAAGCCATCCTTTTAACTAGCACTAGAAGACGGTCGCTAGCCCGTCGCTGTTCAAATTTGTGAAACAAATAAACATATTTTTACAAATCGAACTTTAATTATTGATTTAATGAAGACATCAAATAGTTGCTTCTCTGTATGGACATAAGTCGTTTTGATCTGAAAACTATGAGAGAGTAATAAAATTGTTACATCGCATCACCGTTCATCTGTTTTTTCTTTGTATCATCTTCTTCTATCTTATCCGCTCTTTCTGTTTCTTTCACTCGTTTCGTATTCACTTCCATCCCCGTCTGTTCTCCCGTAATGTAATTAGCCCTAAGAGCAGAAGGCCTCCTCAAATGAGATTACCACCAGGATCGTGCTTTCTCCGAATAAGTCTGACCTATTTTAATAACATTACGAAATTTCGGCCAATAGTTTTTTTTTCCATACAAAAGTTATTTTAATGGGTTTTTCGAATTGCTTTATTCTTGGCACAAAAATATGACTCATGTGTAAATTTTCCTTCACTTAAAAGTAAACATAAGACATTACTTACACTTAGTGTATATTATTTTTCACAATAGACTTAATTACACCATGTTGTACAGCAAATGTTTTTGAAGAAAAAATAACAACTAATGACTGTAACAATTCATTACTAATGTTCGATTTTTAAATGGAACAAACCACTACGGGCTTACGACCGTCTTCTACTGCTAATTCGAAGGCAGGCTTAGTGTGATCACTTTACGTTAACAACGTTCGCCATTAGGTGGTAATGTTTGTCTCCGAAACTCCTAATCATGAGATTTCTAAACATGTCGAAAAATCTCATGTATGCAACAAGTAGAAATATAATAATAAATGAAATAAAGAGATAAAAGTTGGAAATTATTGAGAACAACAACCAAATTTTTGAATTATTTTGTTTATCAAAATCTCTTTTGTTGGAATTGTACATTATTCGAATTTTTCGTCAACTTCAATTTACACATAAATCCTATTTTGTGTGCATATTTGTATTAAATCCATTTTTTAATAGAAGATTATTCACACATGACACTCTATGACCATAAACATCAGTCATAAAACATTGGCGATGCAATTCGTGTGGTTTTTCTTCGTAGTGAATTTTAAATTAATGCCTCTTTGATTAGAAACGTAATTTAATAGTTTTTAAATATTTTCTAAGAAATTATATAAGAAATTTAAACAGATTTTTTTAAATGTTGTGTTTTTTTGTGTTGTCATCACTCATCGCAAAGGCAAAAGCTATTAAGATGGTGCGTGGTACATATTTATTTAAATAGTTTCATGACGTGGTTGAGGCTTTAGACATTTATATACGAGTACAATATAATACTCAAATGAAAGTAAAATAAAATGTTGTGTAAAGAGATATTATCTTCCATTCGTATCTCTCCCAAGTTTTCACTTTTTGGCTGTCACGTTTGAAAAATTCTCATCATCAATTGTTGTTTGTCTGTATGGGATGTGTTTATATGTGTTTATATGTCGATATACTTCAAACGCCACGAACACGTCCAACTGCTGTAATGCCGACTGCTGGATGCCATTACGGAGTGAGATGAATTAAAAATTTGTTGGAAGCCTCTGCAGCGGCTGAAGTGGCAACACTGGGGTCACAGGGTTTGGGAGATGGGGTGGGGATTAAGAAGACACGTCTCAGATTACAGGAATGTTTTTTTTCCTAAATCACAGCGAATATTGTGTCCCGAATGTCTTCTTTTTAAAATCATTAAAAAAAGGTCTTCGAAATCGCCTGATAAAGGAGAGTGATATAGAAATATGATTATCGATCCCTTAGTGTCGAAAATTGTGACGATCAGAATCCCTACTTTAAAAGCAAAGCGTCTTTTAGTGCTTCTCCTTTTTAATTGAAGCTCAATCCAATGCAAAAATCTAGCCTTTGCTGGACTTGTGGCTGAAACCCAAGAAATTTTGTTCCCACACTGAGAGAAAAGTAAGGGGGAAAAGCTCGTATTTCTTGAGTTTTTTCTCGTAAGAACTGTTTTTTTTGACTCAGAGTGAAGCATTGGTTTTTTCAATGCTCCGTCATTGAATTTTCATACGAGGTATTTTCCCGTACGGTTTACTGGAAATTAGCACGTATTGGAGAGGAATTGATCTATGCAATGTCATTGAATTTTTAAATGATAGTTCATTGGAAAAAGCAATGCCGTCATTGATATATCTAAGTAAGAGTCTTTATATTTTCTATTAACGTACGGGACAAAATCAATGCCGTACGTGGTATAAGCCGTTACATCATTGATATATCTAAGTAAGGGCCTGTATATTTACTAGTAGCGTACGAGGAAAAACCAATGACGTACTTGGTACAACCCGTTACTTCATTGATATATCTAAGTAAAGTCCTTTATATTTTCTAGTATAGTACGAGGAAATATCAATGCCGTGCTTGGTACAACCCATTACTTCATTGATATACCTAAGGAAGAGCCTTTTTATTTTCTAGTACATTACGAGGAAAAACCAATGCTGTAATTGATTCAACCAGGTGGCAGCCCCTTTCTTACCTATTACTTCATTGCTATCTAAGCCTCAATACCTACCTAGATCTAAAAATTCCACACATCCAGGTGATTGAGTTTGTCTTCTTCGTACTTGATACGTTTTCTCCCAGTTGATCAAAGCAAGACACTATGGAGGTATTGATGACTTGATGAAATTTTTGCGTCTCCCTAGATTACATTCAGCTCGTTTTGTGAAGTTTCATCTAAATTATAAACTGATGAGTTGGTGACGCATAGTCTCCTTGAGGAAACTCGCCAAATAGCTGGGAGAATACACCGTCTTCTCAGGCTATCCCTCAGTTGTCTTCCGTAGGTATGGATCACACATGTTTACATAACATCTACAATGTGTTAATTTCGAAACTTGATCAAACGAATTGTACGAATAAAAAATTAACGATGAAATTGCGGAAGTTTTTTTGTAATATTCTTCTTTATTAAGAATTCACTTATAAAAGAAAAAGAAGAAGAATTTCCCAAAAAAAAATCGCAATTTCATAGATATTTTATTTTGTCTTTTATATTTATTTATTATCCTTATACGACACTTAGTTTTTTATGTCCACACTTGATCAAACGAGTTTTATGAACAAAAAAAATATAGCAATAAATTGATAATAATATTTTTTTTTAAGTAAAATCACTTGATCTCAATTGAAGGTCTTTAAAATAAAATAGAAAAAAAATTATTTCCCAAAAAATAATTTCCAAATTCATTGAAAAAAAAACTGTTAAGTTTACCTACTTATTTATAAGAAAATAGGTTGTTAACCTGAAGAGAAAATAAATATGAACACGAAGTTTGAATTAAGGTATCTATTTCAATTTAAAGTGCCAATTGCAATTTCAACGTAAAATGTTTGTCTTTTGTTCGTACAATTCGTTTGATCAATAATTATCCAGATAACACATTGTATAGAGAAATATAACTACATAGGTACATAGTTTGTAAAATGATTTTAGTATAAACTTTTAAGTAATGAGTAAACAAGTCTTGCATCTACGAGCTCAAGCAAACTAATGGTAGATCTAAGAGGTAGGTCGATTGCGTCTGGTAAAAAAATATCCCTACTCCGTCTGGAAATCACGGACGTACTTTTGAAAACCCCGTACGAACTTGGTTTTAACAGGTGCCGCACGGGAGAAAGTCAAGGGCCTGGATTTTTTCACGTTGTCCTTGCGAAATTCTCGTATTTACTTGTTTCTGTTGAAATTAATTATTGTCATTGGATTTTTCAAGTTTACTAGCTATTTTCCATTACTTACCAGCTCTTACCTATTATCCTATTATTTGTACTGGCTTTACTCAAAACCAAAGAAATAATGGAATTTACAACAGAAATATATTTGACTTGCATAGGTTTTTGAAATTGTACGGATGTCCAGGAAAAAACTCCATGCTCCATCATTGAAAATACCAATGATGTTGCGTTTTCATATAAACCATCTCCGTAATAGAAAAAAACAATTCCCGTACGGGATATTTTACATTATTATAAATTGAATCATTGTTTTATTCCAGTTGCATTGGTTTAATTAATGACATACAGCATTTACATTATTTCTATTCTTACTGAAAAAAACGTAAAACAAGTAAACTTGTTTCTTTCTATGAATTACTTGAATAATTCCCTGATCCGAGAATTTCAGAAATTCCATTCTTGGGAATGGAAATAAGCAGATAAGGTGAATTGATTATTTCAATGATAATGTTTTTTTTCATAAAAGTTTATGATTTTTTCTTGTATTCTGCGGTTTTTATAAAACCATTTACTGTACGTGCCTTCATCATGACAAAATTTCTCTCAGTGCATTTCTCAGATCTACGGAATTGTCTCTTTTAGTTTCTTGTTTGCTATCATCGTTTTCTTTTTACTTCATTATTGTTTCTATGCTTTTGAATTTTGACCTATTGCCATTTTCATTCGCGTTATTATTTTTAGAAATTTCGGTACATCCGCGGAATGGATTGTTTATTTTCATCGATCCGATCAAACTATTTTTGCCTACAAATGATGTAATATGCTTTGCGTCTTCTATGCCACTGCAATATGTGCAGTGGCGTAACGTGGGTTTTCGCCGCCCGGGGCGGGATTAAAATTTGGCGCCCCCCCTATCTAATAAAGTTTGGCGCCCCCCCCCCCTATCTAATAAAGTTTGGCGCCCCCCCCCCCCCCTATCTAATAAAGTTTGACGCCCCACCCCCCTATATAAATGGAAAAAAACTACTAGCTAGCTTACGCTGAGACAGGTAAAAAGGAAAAAACAACTTTATTTTATCAATTTTAAGAATTTTAGTGATTTTTTTTCTCATTTATTTTCCCTTCACAAATTCGGGGCCCCGATTTTTTTCTCAGTTATTCCCTTCACAAACTCGGGGACCCGATTTTTTTTCTCATTTATTTTCCCTTCACAAATTCTCGTACCTACTATTTAAGTTTTGTGTTTTTTATCAAGTTTTTTTTTATTTGTCGGCTCATTTTGCCGCCCCCTGAAAAGTGCCGCCCGGGGCGGACCGCCCCCCCCGCCCCCCCCTAGTTACGCCACTGAATATGTGCACTGTAGTCTGTTGATACCCCCATAATGTATATGGGTTTAGTGAATTTCGCCATCCACCGCTATGCACCATGTAATCTTGAAAGTAATATGTCCGTTTCTTCTGTTATTCTAAGATTGTTTAATGTTCCTCTTGTTCTTTCTGTTATCTGATCGATAAACCTGCATCAGGGTCTAATAATATCGAAGATGGCATATTTGGTAACACAATCGAAATCGTTGGTAAATTTGACAGTCACAAGCTCTCCGTATATTTGTGAAAATATTCTTGATTTTCTGTAAATTTCGCCGTAACATTTCAACCCTCTTTAAATGTGACTGTTTTGGAGGTTGAAAAAAGGAGGAAACGGGTGGGAAACGAAGACGAAGATGTAATACAAGCAGTAGCGACTTTATCCCTGGTGTAGGGTGGCACCCCAATGAAGATGAAAGACGTTAAAATAGGTGCGAAACGGACGTGAGCCGAATCTCTGATGGACTAAACTGGCAAAATAGGAAAGATACATTATTTAATTGTAGACTGCTCCCTGAATTAAAAAGCCAGCCTTTAACAGCCTCTGAATCCTTTATGGAGGCTCTCAGATGCTTTTATTTATTTTATTGAGGATTATTGATCAGTTTTTCCAGTAGAGATATCTCTAAATATTTTTGTCCATTGAGGGTTGCGTCTATAGAAAAAAGGACACGTTTTAGATACTCTAAAAACCATACAATTTCTTACACTTTTTCTTGTAGAGAGATCTTTTTTTTAAAGAACTTTTTTTCACCTTTTTTTATCTAAATGTCTTAAACCTCTTTATTGATCACTTGCTGCTGATTTTTACTAATTTCTCAATTGAGGATAAATGGCTGGAGCTATGGATCGTAACTTCGCAGTAAAAACCAAAACCGAAGCTGACTCCATAAAACAGATATCTGGTGCTGAAACCACCCTGAAAATTGATGGTGCGAAATCAATCAAACTAAGGGTCTTTTAATGCTTAGATGACACTTATTGTGGAATTCGGTCGATTGTGGAAACCGGCGGTCGATTTCTTAATTTCTAATTATTAAAAAACTTGAATAATTTAATGTTTGTATTAAAAAGTTAGTTTGTTGTTTAGGTCTAAAACTGGATTCATAAAATGGTCTCGGGATTCTACACAAGAAATTGGAAAGTGTTGTTCGTATTTAAAATTTTTGTAAAACCACTCCATGAATATAATGTCATCCTGAGTGTTTTTTTTTTATATTCCTTGTTATTTTGTGATATAACATAGGTATTTATTTTTTCCTTTCTCTCTCCCGCCGTGTCCTTGCTCGTATGACTCGTATGATTTATTAATATATATTTTTACCCTTTTCATAGGAGTAATATGTCTTATTCCTTGATTCAAACGGCGCCTCACTCCCTCGTTTGCCCTTCCACCGCTACCTTAATATCATCACATATTTTAAGCGCAGCAGGACCGTGTTTTCTACCACCTTCCTCTCAGTCTCTATCACCAAGACACGAAATTAAATAATGTCAATAACTCAAACATTTCTAGTTTCCATCGACTATGATTCATATTTTACAAAAATTGAGTAAAATCATTTTCATCAACTAAATCACATATTTGGTATTTGAGAACTTTATTTTAACAAAGTAAGTTTCGAACAACTGAATGACAAAAAATAGAGGACAATTTATGAACAAAATAACTTCTATCAACTGAAAATTTCCATCACAAATATTGAAAACATTCTTTGAATTTAGTAATTTTCATCAACTAAAATACCCGTTACAAATATTGTGAGCTTTCTTTGAACATAATAATTCCCAAAAAACACAAATCAACTGAAATTTTTCATCACAAATATTGATCAATTATTGAACTCAATAATCTTATATAATATAAAAATGGAGAGCTATTTCCCGATGTCATCGCATCACGCCTAAACGGCTGGACCGATTTCGCTAATTCTTTTTTTGTCGTGTAGGCTTTTATCGGAAGAATGTCCTTTTAGAAGAAAAAAATTAAGAAAAATGCATGGAAAATTAGAAAATTAAAGAAAACTCTACGTAGACAACCTTATTAGTACTTTTTACCTTGTAATTTTTATTCCAATTTTGAAATTTTGTCAAAAATTGTCAATTGGTGCAATTGACAGAATGCGGATGGAATATACATGGTTTCGAACAGATGTATCGGACGGAATTACATTGGTCAAAAGATAACTAATTCGTCATCACACAAATTCGAATTCAATATTCATAGTTAGAACCACAAGACAACGTCTGTCGGGAAAGCTAGTTTCCGATAAAATGAATAACAAATTGAATAAATAATAGAATATTTGAAAACAATTATTTCTACAATTATATGATAAATTCCTTTCACAGATATTATGAAAACTATTTATAATAAATTTCATATACTATAATTTTCATCAACTGAATCACAAAATTTATAACAATCTCTTCCAAAATTGTCCTGGTCCAAAGCTTTAAGGTTCTGTTTGCGCAATTAGTTTTATTTTATTTTTTGGGAATTTCGGTGTCATATAATATTATCTTCTTCTTTCCATTCCTCCCCTTTCCTTACAAACATTTTGTCAAATTCAAAACACAAGTATTGTACATAATACATCTTTTATTATAGTTTTCGTGGAAGAAATTTGGTTATTAGTTATAGATTTTTCGATTCAGATATCTCAAGTATCTTTCATCAAAATCTCTGAAACAGTCCTAAAAATTAAACCTTCGGTTCAAGGGATGATTTGACTGTTGTAGCTCAGTTTAACCACCCCCTTCCTCCTTATTTTCCACTAAAACCACAAACTTCGGTTTCCTATTAAATATACAGTACCTACCTTTAATGTAAAATTTGTTACTTACATAGAAAAGGTAATTAGATGAAATGATGTAAATTGAAACTAACACAAATGAATGAAAGAAGGAGGGAACTGTTAAAAAAGTCCACTTAAAAATAGACATTTTTATAAATGCGACTTTTTTTAAACATCTATGAATACTAGTAAAGAAACCATACTTCTCCAACTATATATAGTCGTATGGTAAAGAACTAATGTATATGTATAATATCGATATCTTCAACTAATGTATATGTATAATATCGATACCTAAAAGGCTAAGCGACAATTTTCCCGAAAAAGACATTTTTATAAAACTTAATTTCGGTATTAACCTTCTTAATGCTTTTTACAATATAAATTATTTATCTGATTTCGAAATTAATTTTGCGTTTGACTGACATTGTCAATTGTTTGATAGATGGTCAGATTGACAGAATGCGGATGGAAAATATATGGTTTATAACAGATGCATAGGTCGTAATTAGGTACATTGGTTAAATGGTAATTATTTTATCATCATACACATTTAATATTCATAGTTAGCGTCGCAGGTCCGTCCTAAATTCTTAATATTTTATTATGTTTAAAGAATTTTCTTATTTCGATCACTTTACGTTTGTAATATTCGCCAAACGGTGGATATGTTCGAATTCTCTTATAAATTGTTGGAACTTATTTTTAGAAAAAAAAAATACAAACATACTCACAAGATCTATATAATATTTGTAAAATATAAAAATGCGTGTAGGTACCTATTACATTTTTTGTCATACTTAAATAAGGGTGTGTTCTCTCTTGAGAGTCGATTAAGTAGTATTAAAAAAATATTTTTGAAATATTCATAGTATCATCTTTTTACTACCCCCTCCTTAAAAGCGGAAACACGAGAAGGGATGAATTTTGTATCAATAAATAAAAAAAAAACCCTAAAATAAAAAAGACCCTCGACTTTCGCATATTGATGAGGTCGCAGGTTCAATTTTTAGTGTGGACTTTATTCCACTACTAATTATTTATGTAAGTAATGTATTCAGAGGTGCGAAAAATGTTGGTGAAAGAAACTAAACTCTAACGTGTGCCATTGGGCTAACTTCTGTATTAATATCTTTTAAATCAAGACTTTGCTATGGATATGATACACGCGAAAAGAAAAAAAAAGAAAACTTATTGAGCACAGACTCACCAAGCTTAATAAAATCTTCCTGTGCCTAAGCGTTCGTATGTTTAACAAGTTGCCAGATAACTTAAGGGCCTTAAATTCGGCGAATTTTCGGAGAGAGGTGAAATTGTATTCGTTGGATAAGGCATTCTATACAATTGACGAAATGATGACTGAGATGTAAATTCCCAATCATCGTGGATTAACTTTGTACCTATTGACTTGTACCATTTGTTGTACTTGTTTGTAAGACTTGTTAGTTGAGCCCCGTTAGTGCGGCAACAGCTATGAGGAAGTGTTAATGACCACTCGCGAGGATTAACATGGATAGATGTGTTATAAGAAAGCATATGTGCCATTATACTCAGAGATGTCCTATTGTTTTATGCTTGCAAAATGTATTGTATTGTCAAAAATGTGCATTTTTCATTGTTCTATGCTTCTGACGAGTCTATAAGCACCTAGTGAAGGTCAACGGACTATAATTGAAAAAAAAAAAAAAAATATGCTAAAACTCTCATGTTACCTCAATTCGATTCTGCCTTTTTAACCCACTTAGGGGAATAGAGAGGCAACAAGAGGTCTTCTTTGCGCTCGATCTCGTGCATACTTCTAGACAAATAGGAGACTCCGAGGAAAATTCTCTAAATTAGTAAAAATTGTATTCCTATTAAATACATGTCTATCGGCCTATGTACTCACAATTTTTTTGTATGTTTTTCAGTGTGATTAATTATTTTTTATCTTTTGTTTCAGGTGAGCCTTCTGTTTATTTTGTTGGCCAAGAGAGGCATAGGTAGGTGAGATATTTTTTTAAGGAAGGAACAAGTAAAAGAAATCGTTTTAAATCTGGATGAACGATGCGGCAATATTTTAAATGAGAAACAATCATTTGTCTTATTTTTGTCATTGTGCAGTTTTGGGGAAATGCGAGTAGATAGTATTATTTTTAGCTTAAACCACTTCCACTCAAACACATACTGATGTAATATTCAGATTATTCAATAAACCGCCTAAAGAAATGAGAACTTTTATGATTTTGTTAGTACTGACTTGAGAGTGAAAAGCTGTTTAATGACTTGCTAACTTATTTTTTATTTGCTGACTAAGGCGTTTTTATTGTGTTTGAGTTGAACTGTCATTTCATTTCCTGATCCTGAACTTCTCTCTGCGTTTTTCTTGCATTTTCTATTTATACCTTCTTTTCGGGTCTGAATCGTGGACGCTCCAGGTGAATATGATTAACAAAATGGAAGCTTTTGAGATCTTGATTAATCGTATGATGTTGGGTTGGATATGGTCAGCAATTCGGAGGTTCTGAATAAAGGCAAATATTGATGGAGAATTGTTGACAAACATCAATATCTGCAAGATCTCTCACCTTGACCATGTTCTCACAGGCGAACAGTAACCACTTGGACTGGAATCAAAACCGTTGAGGAACTGTGGGGCTAGTACGAGTTTTATCGAAAGCTAATTGCACGCTAATAAGCGCTTATGAACGTGCCAATAGTGTTCTAAAATCAAACGATCGAATCGTTCGATCATTTTTGTATAGAAAATTTTCGAAACTCTTTCGATGATCGTTTCGATATTCGATCATCGAAAACTTATACTAGTGGTAGGTACTGATTCATGCTGCTAGAGACTGGAAGGCTTTTGCCCAAGCGATGGCTAATGTGGGTGGGACCGGACTGGGCACTTCATGAAGAAGAAGAAGAATACTTTCAACCATTTGTCATTTCAGCTTTAAAACAGAATAAGCGTCATAATATAAAAAGCACGTAAACTTTTACATAATATAGTACTTAACTAGATATGAAGACATATTTTAAAATCCTGGCAGCTTAGATCCGGGCGCTAATCACAAAATAGTGTTAATAGGTCTAGTTCTGACTAATCTTTAATCGAGATTATCGAGAAATTAGCAAATGATTTAGATTTGCTTGAATTCATTCTGTAAAAATATTTTGTTAAAATAGTATGGTGTCTGAAAGGACTAACGGTCGGTTTCAAAAAAAGTGACTAAAGAACACTTTAGCTAAAGGAACATTTAAATTTTAAAGTTGAAGTGTTTCATAAAAAAATATTTGATAGTTGCTAGCAGTTGATAGTGTTACCATGGAAATCTATGGAAAACATAGGTGGTTTACTAATATTTTCGCGGAATATCTGTTCATTTCGTTTCTCAATAGAGCATCAATGTGTCATGTGCAGGGTTGCCAGGTTTTTTTCAAAAATATACCGAACCAAAACAAAATACCGAACGGTTCGGTAAAATACCGAACACCTGGCAACCCTGGTCATGTGTCGTTATTGTTGTTAATTTATTATAATGGTTTATGAATTAGTAAATGAAATCAGTAAACAATAATATTCTTTCCGTTTTGCCATGTTTTCCACCCTATTTCGGTCATTATTGTCCACAATGTCATCGTATACAAAATATGTTCATAATTTGTGACAATTAAAGCGTCACGAAATTTTCTATGAACTCCGGTGTTAAAAGATTGAACTAAACATAAGTCAACTAACTTTAGTGCCAATAACGAGACTTTAACATATAGTCGGGTTTAAATGTCATTTTGTTGTTATGAAACGCGTTATTTTTTAAAGGAAACTTATTTTTTATGAAACCAGCTGTAAGACTTGAATAAGATCGCAACTAGTATTCTAGAAGAGATTAGTGTCTGATGTCCGCTAGTCCCTGCTCAATATTCAATCTAGTTCACATAATAGGTGGTATCGGAATGTATTCACTCCCGATCTATGTACAATTCTTCCACGCCATGAATCCTGAAATTCCCTCCCATGCTTCCCGTGGCTCGCGCATCCATCCTTCTTCGACATTGTTTATCTCCACGCGCCAAACTCTGCTCTGCGGTCACACTGCTGCCAACTCGTACGTCATAGTTGTTGCACGCTAAATTTGAGTCATGTTAATATTATAGTGCATGGAAAATATAAGTCATGTAAAGATACACTGCACTCATAATATGGTTTATGAATAAGGTGAAAAACTGTAAATAACAATATTTTTCAAATATTAAACATGCTAAATGCAAGATAAACATGACGATTATAATGGTAAAATGAAGGACCTATTTGAGTTAATTAAACATCAATCTAAAACAGTTAAATTTTATAACCCGCCATATTGTAAAATCTCGTCAAACTTGTTCATGTCTTTTTACCTTATTTTCACCACAGAAATGATACAAATAAATATAATTGTCTTTGATTGTCTCGTGTCTTGGAGGCAGATGATACCCAAATTATTGATGTTTTTGGCGGAAACTTTGTGAAATCCCATGTTGAATAGGTATTTTAAATAAAACTTTGTTTTATTTTACTTTTTATTTATTTATTTGGCAGGCCTTTCGGTCACACGACCATCTTCAGTGCCACAAATACTAAAACTAAAACAAAAAAACGAATGTCATAGAAACAAGAAAGTTAAAACATAGACACGTAATTAAGCTATTAAGAGAATCATAGACAAAAGAAAGTTATATAAATAGACAAAAAGAAGTTATTATTATTAATAATGTCATAGACAAATGAATGTTGGATACAAAAACAAATAATATTATTATTTTAAGAAAATCATAGACAAAAATTAATTACGAAAGCGGTCGTCGCCACTTCCTCAGTCCAAGCTTCGCACGTACGCTTTCATTCTAACCTCCGCCCCTATTGAACTTGTATGTGACAGTTCGATACGATATTAATTGAGGACTACTGATGGTGAATTTTGTCGAACAAAATCATTAGTGTGCTGAGCTACATTTTAATAAATCAAAGTCAAAATTTGTCTCCTTTTAAATTTGCACATGGATCATATTTCTCACGTAACGACGACTTGTAATGTCCCCCGCAAACAATGCTCAATAAACTTAGATTTACGATAATTTGTATGGAACATTTAACCTCACATCTAAACTGCATAGCTAAGGTGTATTTAGATCTGATACATTGAAAAATATTCATTCTCTCATATCACTTCATTTCCATTCATAATATTATATTTTATAGTTGTACCCAAAATTCTTGAAATAAACTTCACGAGATCTTTTAATCTATAGCTCCGTCGTCGGTCGGTAAGGTCGTCTCCGAACCAGGAAAAAATCCATAAAAGTTTTTTGATGCTGAACTTCATACATTATCCTTCTCCGGCCATACATGTAGAAAATTGAAATATCATAGAGGTTTAAAATGCCAGATTTTATAAGTCAAAAATGTAAGAATTACAGTTTTGTGGCACCATTAATAATAATTAATATATTCTTTCTAAGGTCCTACATAATTTTTTATCTTTACTTGGTGGAACATACCTACTTCGAACTTATTTGAAAGAAACAAAATATTTAGTTTTTTTCACAAATTATTTTATTGATCTAACAGGTTTTCTAAGACCGAACGTCTCCTTCTTCAGTAAAAAGTTAACATCTACTAGCCTTTTTGTTTCTTTCAAATAGGGTCCTAAAGTTTATTTTCTGTGTCTATTTCTGTAACTTGTTACTTTTCTTGTTTTTTTTTTTAATTTCCTCTTTACTTTTTCTATGTGACTAGTTATCGAACCACGACCTTAAGTATAAAAGTCACCAATTGAACCGCGAGGCTACCAACCATTTCATAAAAAAATAATCCGCCTGCATGTTCTCCAAGTTCTCCAAATTGATATTGAATGAACAATCAACCTAGCTAGAATGTGAGTAGTGAACAGAAGAAGAATAGTAAAGGGACAACAATGAATGAATTGGTAAAGATCAACTATATCATACTGTATTAGTGTCCAAAGCTCTCGCCCCCCTAAATTTCGTCAGGCACCCGACCATCAGACTTGAGATCAAAGAGGGGGGTTCGTCCGACATTATAAGAGAATCGACCTAACTCTAAAGAGAATAACTCTTTCGATATCTATTCTCTTTCTATTCTATTATGCATTATTGCTTTCTTGTTTATCATTGAATGACATTACGTTACTTGCTTTAAAACAATCTTTAGTTTGTTGAATTTATTAAATTTCTCTTTTGATAGCAATATATTTTTACCCGTCAGTAAACATCATACTTTGTTTTTCCCTTCGGACTTCATATTATAAGATATTTTACAGGTTTTTTTTTAAAGAAACAAAAAGGGTTGTTTTTTATAACATTAAACCTTTGGCCAACAAAAATATTGTTCTTAACTAAAACGCCTATCTCAGAAGATTCTACTGGACAAAATTCTCGGTAAAATTAAAAAAAAAAACAAAGATTTATTTACTCTCTTTAAAACCTTTTTTTTTTTAAAAAAGGACGCCGAAAGTCCCATTAAAAAATAAAAGGTGTCCGCATTTCAAACAGGTGACAAAATTATACAAAACACCGTTTTGGGGTAATAACATCCGTTTCCTTTTTTATTTTTTGCCACCCTTTGAAAAAAAAATACCTCCTGTCGCCGTCCGAAGTGGAAAAATAGTGCGTTGTCCATTTGAAATGCAACCCTCATTTATGTAGGCGCGTGTGTATGTGCTGTGAATTGAAGAATTACACCGAGAGTAGGGGACCAAATCGACACCCCTAGACTGGAGTACTCGGCATAAAACACGATACAAGTAATTTGATGAAAGGTATATTTTTACAGGGGCATGTCAAAACAGGGTAGTTCTGTTTTGTTTTAAAATAATATTTTTCTTATCCGCTTAAAAAACAAGTTGTTTACAATTTATATCAACTTTTATTTGGAGTTATTTATCAAACCGTAAAACTATTCATGTTTTTTTTTTATTGTACCAACTTCATTATTATTCGTCAAATATTTGAAACACTATTTTGAAGCTTTGGTCAATCATTGTGATTGTCATCACAAAAATGAACAATCATACCATTAACCTGTATATTATAATAAAATTTGTTAGCGTCATCCGTCAGCATGTGGTAGAATTCGTCACCAATTTACAGAATACGAAAATAATATTTTCGGTTAAAGGTATGTTTTATTGTCAACAAAAACGTGTCATCACCTGTGATTGAAAAATGTGATTTTTTTCTAGTTTCTATCAACAAATCGGTGATTAACGAGGGGTAATAATATTAACTAATAAATTATAATTATCTTATCATATTACTTTTTTACAAGTTTAATGCCATCATTTAAAATTAAAATTTATGATAACAACTTCAACAGACTATCTGAAGTTACAATGTGTCAAAGAATAATGAGATTGTCAAAAATATCCGATCCGAAGGCTTACAAAATGTTTTAGCTTAATTTAAAAGATCTTTTTAGATTACAACAAATTCAATAATTCTCTCCCATATCGAAAAATTATTTTTATAACTTAGTAGAAAATTAAGTTACATACCCAATTAAATCGATTAATTTGATCTGCAGTTTTGAAGATTAAAAATGGATTTGTCGGCTTTTTTCAGACGTTCCACCCCTTATTTTAATTTCACTTCACCTCCATGGACGTTGCGTTTTGCTCCCCAGATCAATAAATAAGAACCTTTCTATCTGCAGCGAGTTCAGCAGCTCAGAAAGAAATTATAATACATATATTATTTATGAAACCGTATTAACACCAGCAATAAAAAATGTTGTAGATCTTTAGGGGGGAGAAAATAGTGGCAAGATTTATAGGATCGACTCCTTCTTGGAAATCAGCCGCCTGCAATAAATTTTTTTTTTTTTTTTTTTTTTTTTTTTTTTTTTAAATATATTTTTTTTTACAAAAATAATATAACATTTCTTTCTTATAAATTACATAATTATCAATATACTTAATTCACTTATATTTAATTCTTTTTTACCCTCCCTAGAAAGTAAAACTTGTGTTAAGGAGGGGAGTAAACTATAAAGAAGTACATACTATGGGTACATATCCAGCTAATTAACACCTTAAACATTACAACAATATAATGGTACATCAAAAGTCCTTAATTTTGTCAAGTTTAACAAGAAAAAAACAAAGCGTGTCCGGCACACAGGATTTATATTGTCACAAAAATTTACATTTACAACTCGAGTACAAACGGTCCGCGATGTAACGAGTCTATTCACATGACTCGGTTGTGCAGGTGGTTCGGGTTTTCATTATTATATATTTTTTTTTTATACTAATTATTTTAATTTAATTTTTTTAATATTCTCTAAAAATATTTTATATTCTTTTTCGGTGCGAAGAATCGCCGGCAGTCCATTAAAGATTGTAATACCTCTGTAATGATATTGGTTTTGGGCAGTTGTCGTGTTTAGTTTTGGTATCTTTAGACAGCCAACAGATCTCGGCCTATCAGTCCTCATCATTTCGTAAACTACTGGGTTTTGAATTATATCTTTATGAATTTGGATGAGCGACGCCCTATTAAATATTTCAAAAATGTCTCGCACCGGAAACAATCTAAACAATTCATCTGTAGGGAAAATTCGTGGTTTCTTTAGAATTATCTTTATGATTAATTTTTGCAATATTGCAACTGGCATTAGGCTTGTACGATATGCTGCCCCCCAGCCAACAATACCATATTGTGCAATGGATTGAAATAGCGCATAATATGTTATTTTAAGTGTTTGTATATTTACAATGTTTCTTAATTTTAGAAATATATAAATCAATTTTCTAATTCTTTGAACAGTTGCGTCTATTTGTTGTTTCCATTTAAGATTACTATCAATTAAGACTCCTAGGTATTTAATCACAGTTTTGGTATTTAGTGGGCTGCAGCTACAGCTATAGTCATTGCTAGGTATTGAACATTTGTTATCGTGAATAATGATATTATTAAATTGCTTGTCGCTACCAGTTTGCAAGGAGAAATGCACTAGAACTGTTTTTTCCGTATTTACCGAAAGCAGATTGAGGTCATACCATTTCTTAATCATATTAATGTCTTCATTTGCCGTTCTCACTAAATCTTGAGGGTTTTTATTTCCTACAATAACAACGGTATCGTCTGCATATGAAACAATTTGACCGTGAATGGGTATACTAAACATGTCATTTACGTATAATGTAAACAGAATAGGGCCTATGACTGTTCCTTGCGGTATCCCGAATTCCGACGTTAAAGGATTACTTAAGTGACCATTTATTTTCACCCTCTGCTCTCTTTGAAACAGATAGCTTTTCAACCACTGCAACGCTTGTCCCCGAATACCACAATTGTTCAATTTGCTTAACAGCCTTGAGTGCGATACACTATCGAAAGCTTTTTGCAAATCGACGAATATTCCCAAACATTTATCTCCCTCATCCAAAGTCCTGGAAATTATATTTGTCACCCTTGCTATTGCATCGCTTGTTCCACACCCAGATTTGAATCCATATTGGTTCGAGTGTATTAAATTGTTTTGTTGTATGAAAGAAATTAACCGTTTTTTGGCAATTTTTTCATAAATTTTCGATATATTTGATATAAGTGCTATCGGCCGATAATTTGTGACTTGATCTGGGGATCCCGCTTTAAATATTGGAGACACAATAGTAGTTTTGTAGTTATCCGGGAATGAACCATTTTTAAAACTCATATTAATCAAGTGCATAATGGGTTTAGCTAAAAAGTCTTTCAACTCCTTGAGAATTTCTACCGAGACGCCATCGAATCCTGGAGCAGTTGCCCCTCCCATTTCACTTATTACCTTTTTAATCTCTGTTTCTGAAGTTACGTCAAAGCCGGTGAATACCGCACTTATACTGTTTTCAGTGTTATTCTGTAAACAGTAATTTTCGCAATCCCCAACGAGATCAGATTCATGAGAGACAATTTTTGCTGCCAGATTTTTTCCAACCTTAGAAAAAAAATCGTTGAAAACATTAGCGCACCGAACCGGTTCGATTTCTGGGTCTATTATATTCGTGTCATTCTTAATACTAGGAATTATAGAAGACTTTTTTGATTTATTGATAATATTATTGATTACGTTCCATGTTTGCTTCGAGTTGCCCGCCTTTTGTTGCAATTGTTCTTTATAAAACTGTTCCTTTTTATGTCTAATTATAATGTTTAATTTATTTCTATATTTTAAGTACTGATTTTTCAATTGAAGGTTCAATGGGTTATTCTTTACTTTACAGAAAAAAGATTGTTTATTTCTAATCGAATTCAGCATTCCCGGCGTCATCCACGGCTTAAGACACTTATTTTTAGATTTTATTCTAATGCTTTTATCCTGAGTGCATGAGCAAATGTGTTCAGATAATATTAATTCAAATGATTTTGCACATACGTTACTATTATTTGATTCGTAAACACTTCTCCACGTTTCGTTGGACAATTTTTGTTTCAATAGCTCGATATGAAGGCGACTAACTGATTTGGTTGTGGGCGTATTGTGTTTTTTGTTATTCTGTACTGAGTTTGAACGCATTAAAAGACACATATAATGATCAGTAATATCAGATTTAATGACAACCGACGTAAGATCCGATACATTATCCGAATTGCACCAGATGTGATCTAGGCAGGAGGGCCGCTGATTCATTACTTCTCTCGTGTAGCTATTTATGTATGACTTAAAGTTATATTCAGATAAAAGGTTTATGTATTCGTCCTTGATATTTACCATGTTGCTGTTATTTGATATGTCCAAATTTATATCCCCGAGAATGAAGCAGAAATGATTTCGAGTTTCTTTTAAGAGTGCTTCTAATTGTTTGAGAAAAGTGATGATATCAGACGAGTGTGTCCGATAAATAGATATAATTTGATATTTATTATTATTATTAAAAATGTTAGTTATGTTTAATTTTAAACAATTCACTTTGTCTATTTGTACTTCAGTAGCATTCTCAACTCTATAATCGTGTCGCACAAAAACCATAATCCCCGAGCAATTATTTATAAATTTATTTGTTGCAATGCAGTTATTATATTCGGGTATACTAAAGTTAGTGTCGTCGTTTGAGTGCGTTTCTGTTAACACAATTGCAACCGGTTTCATAGATAAATTATTTAGATATAGTAAAAAATTGTCGAAATTTTTGTAGACGCTGCGGATATTCATATGTAAAAGTATAAGGTCTACGCGATCTTCACTTTTAATAATTTCATTATATTCATAAAATGTTGTGCAAATTTTTTCATTTACTTTATAGCTGCTATCAATTTGTTTAGATATAAAGTCTTCCATTTTTTAATGTTCAATTCAGTAATCCACTCTTTGTTTAGCTTTTATTTCCATTTTAATTCTAAAACTACATAATTTGTCGTTAGCCTTATGGTTAATATCGTTGTTTTCATTGAATTTTGTATTATTTTTCACACAATTTAAACACTTAGGCACTTTATTTGTACACGACGCGGTAGAATGATCTTCTGAGCAGTTCATACACTTGGGCTGATTCGTCTTCTGGTGGCAGGTAAGGCTAGTGTGCCAGTATCCCAAACAGTGGTAGCATTGGATGAGTGGACTGCAGTCTTCAATTTTCACTCTCTGGTATCCTAGATTTACACGGCTTTTTTTAATTAACAGATTTCTAATCATCGAATTTGTTTCTATTATGCAATTTATTGAGTTTTCATTACGGTAATTTTTTAGAACTTTTTTCACTTTTATACTATTTTCACTCGAGCTGATTTCATACAGGGCCTTAATATCTTCATTTTGGGCAAGAAGATCTTCTTGTAGAGTCTCGAAATTTTGATCCTTATCTATTCCTCGCAAGAAAACACACGGTTTACGTTTTTGTAATATTTCTGCTTTGGCTCCAATATTCTTTGTGTTTATTTCATTAAGTAGCTTTTCCGCATGGGTCTTCCTTTCACATGATAAGATTAATTTATTATCTCGAAGAGGTTTGATTGATTTTACCCCAACTCCTAGTTTAACGACGTTGATTTCCTTTTTTATTTTTTTAATCATGTTCTCCCGCGAGCACCCCTCTGTTGCCGCCACGACTATGCTGTAGCTCTGTGCACTTGTAGTACTGGGAATAATCTTTGTCGTTCCAACCACACTAGCGTAGGTTTTCTCCTCGGAAATATTCGTTCTATTGACCACTAACAACGCCATATGGCCTACAATCTCCTGCACGTTCAAGGTCTCCTGTGCAACTTTGCCTTTCTGTTCCATAGTCATCTTGCTGCTTTCTAGGATTGCAGAAATCCTACTTAAGCTTTCTCGCACTTCTCGTAGAAAGTCGTGAGGATCACACCCTCTCCGAGGCTCCATGATGGAGCCGGACTCGAAAGTGTTATTGTTTTTTTTGTTTTGTTTTATAGTTGCGTGATGTTTCGTCAAGAGTTTTGACAATACTGATCCAGATGTTCTACACCGTGGTGAAGACATTCTGAATGTCTCTCATTCTGAAATGAATATATCTTCGCAAACTTGACCTTCGCAATTTGTATCAAACTGTCGGAATATTTCTGCAAATTTGTCGATAAGAAGTGTGTGGATATTATTTTTGGGGCCCACTGAAGCGGAATTATTTGTTTTCTCTGAAAGCGCGCAAAATGATTCTTTAAACATACATTAACTAAATCAACAGCAATTTAAATATACTAGTGGTCGACCAGTGCTCGAAATTAGACCATAACTAATTTAGATTATTAATTTGAACATTATTATACAAAAAATATTAATCTATTCTCAATTTGACCACAGATAAACAGAAGATCTGTTTCATTGTCAAATATATCGAAGTGTGTGTGAGTATGAAATACACAACATTAAATATTAGTTTTCGTAGTGTTTTTTTATTGATTTAATCTATTTTTATTCATAATTTTAAAAAAATATTAGCATTCGCCTACCCTTCTCTACATAAACATGGTCACAAAGTTTTTTCTTCACGTATTAATATATAATATGTTGATATTATAAAAAAAACTCTGATGATTTGTTTGATTTTATTCCTTTGAAATCCCTGAAATGCCTTTTGCATTTTCATTGTTTTTCCTTAGGTATCTTGCGGATCTAAAAGTGATAACTTTCTTTATAAAATAGCTAGGTATGACGAAAATAATTTAAAATTCAAATGGTTCCAAAATATTTTGTGACCATTGGAACTCAAAAATACCTAACAATCCGATGCCGCATTTACACGCTTGCCACGGCTTGACAAACCACCACATACGACAACGTGTAAACGGGCGGGTTTGCCTTGGCTTGTGAGAGCTTGCCAACGCTTGCAGCATGTGTCGGTTTTTGACACAGATCAAAGGAATTTGCGGCAAGTGTATCAAAATACCGACGCGCACGCCAACGTGTAAATGGCGTCCAAGCGTTTGTGAAGGCTTGGAGTTTGTGGTGGCTTGCCAAGCCATGGCGAGAGTGCAAATATAGCATAAAATGTATAAAGTAAATAGCTTTAAAATACCTAAGAAATGCGCCTATTGGACGCTTCGTCCCCAGCATCTTGTTTTTTTACCAGTTTTTCGACATTATAAATATTCTTATGATTCATTAACAATTCAAAACAGCAGTACAAGACGAAATTACGTCGCTATATTTTAAATTAAAATTTAATTTTACTAACGTAATATTGGAATCAAATTTTTTTTTGTATTAAAAATTGTAAACATTATAATATGCTATCGAATATATAACAACTATTCTAATTAATTCTAAGAATTAATTAGGTTCTGATGTTCAATTTTTAAATGGAACAAAGCACTACGGGCTTACGACCGTCTTCTACTGTTATTTCGAAGGTGGGCTTAGTGTGATTACTAAGTAAACAACGTTAACGTTATATCCTGTAGGTATAAGTTTCTGTTAAAAAAATCAGAAGTGGCTTTATTCATAATATTACATCCTATCTTTTCTCAAATGCGGTCACTTCAAGTCATACGGGAATCGATGTTTGTCCAGTTTTGTCGAATCATTTTACAATTATATCGAAATAATTTGAAGGTTTGTAATAATATCATCTAATAATATAATGGAAGTTGTGCTCTATTGTTCCCTTATTACATCCTCTATTCCCTTAAGGCCCCGGCGCTCACCTAGGATAACTACCAGGAGTAAACTTTCCATTCATTTGTAATGGCAAGTGTTCAAAGTATCGCAGATCCCTAGGGGGTTTGTAAATGGACCAGCTTGACCCCTCCAGACACCCACGTCCATTACTATTACTCTCATTATGTTACAGACAGCGTCTGCAATCGGTCGAATACGGGAATGTTGACCGAACATTTTGTCGTTGTTAAAAACCCATTTTGGTTAAAGCAGAAAATTGCTCCTCTTAATGTTATACATATACTTGGGGTTTCCGTTTTGACGGTTCCACAATGATAGTTAATAATAATGCATTAATGGGTAATTAATATACATTTTATGCATTTTTAGATTTCAATTACGGGGCGTAAATTATGGGGTAGGTACCTTAAGTTCTTGTCTACATAAATAATGTGAAACAATGAACCATTTATTCAAATTTTCTGACATGTATCCGTCCGCTTCAAACTACAGAAATAACGCACTACTACAAAGATGTTTGTTCATTTGTGTGGCTCGCGGATACAACGTATAATATAAGCTTCTTGTGCACTTTTCCAGCTGGATGAGTATTTACAAACTTGAATCACTGCGGACTTATGACTGGCAATCTCTTCTTCTTCGACGAATCCGACTTAAGTCGAAATCTACGAAATCCCCGATGTTTCAATTCGCAGAAATTTTCGGCATGTTTAGCACGTTAAAACCCCCCCCCCCCCCCCTGCAAGAACTGCACCCGTACCGCTAGCTGATGAGATGAAGAAAATTAATGAATAATATTGATTTGATACTCCGGATGTAACAGACCGCCAACCTTCTGTAGTAGGCGTGGCAATACCAGATGAAAAGTTAAGTTTAGGTGAAATCTTGTTTTTTGAATTAACGTTAATCGTGTAAGACTTGTATTTTCTATAAAAAAGTGTCGGTCTGAGATCTATTGGAAATTTTAAGAACTTTCTTTTCACATTGCTTGCGAACTGACGATTAACGAAAGGACAGTTTTCCGCCCTCTCTCCGCCACATCGATTTTTCGACTGTAAAATATATTAGGACAGATACAACGGTTGCCGTATCGTTTATTTGTCCGGAGCACGCAATGGCTCATTGCATTATTTACTTAAGTACCTTAATTTTATATTAGATATCTACATAATATTATACACACAGCATTTTTATCAGTATTTTAAAATAATTATAATGAACCGGCAGTGTCCAATGAGACTTACGATTCGTGTATTTTACCGAATCACTTTTGATCGAGAACGTGGTCACTTTGAATCGAATTTTTGTATCAGTTACTATTTCATCACATAGTAGAAATAAATTATAAAATTTTTCCATGAAAGGAGCTGTTAGTTCAGAAAACTGAAATTTGCAATATTCTAATCTAACTGACTTCTTACAACTGCTGCATAATTTTGACTACCTGAACAATTTTATTCAGATTCGTCCTTTATTGCCCATAAAAATCTCACTCATATCCTACTCCTTGAACATCCACTTTCCTATTATTTGATCTTTCTGGTGGTCTTCTGCCTTTGAGATTATTATGCAAATTAACTTTTTGGCCATCCTCCCCGTGCCACACCCGTCCAATCTAAACAACCAAGCAACTTCTCAATCCAAGTTTAGCATTACACTTTCCAGTATCGCTTGGTATAATCTATTTCCGAAAACAAAACAGTATCGATTCAAATGAAAATGAATTCCAAATGTGCAAAGAAATCAATAAATTCCTTTAAATATCGTTAGCAAAATCTACAGATCATTAAGAATATCCTACATTTATGGTTATTTATTTATTTATTTTTATCGTTTTGAGGATAAATGGACAAAACGCCTCCTGTTCTGGCGCCCTAGGACTACAATTAGAAACCCTGGTCGTCCACAGCTTCGATGGAGGGACGACATTGGCTCACAGTGGATGCAGGTTGCACAAGATCGGGGTCGTGGAAGAGTCTGTAGGAGGCCTATGTCCAGGAGTGGACTGATACAGGCTGAGAAGATGCATTTATTTTATTTATCAATGTAAACATACAGTCATTCACAAAACATAACAAAACTACAAAAACAATAATATATGTACGAGTATGATGAGTGGACCAATTGTATACAAGTGATTTAGGTGTCACGTGTCACCAATAATTCTAATGTTCAAACAAACGAGTTTTAACAAAGAAAAAGTCTTAGAAAAGAAATATGTATAATTGTTTTTTTGAAATTTCGATAAAACCAGTTTTAAACTTTTTAGGAGACACTTAAAAATCATCCCTTTTTATATGTGCCCTTTTTCGTCCCTTTTAGTGAAAATTTGAAAAAACTGTCCAAGAAAACTACTACTCATTTCTATAGGAGAATTCATAATAATATGCCAAGTCTCAAGTTCGTACCGTGTCTAGTTTCCGAGATATTCACATACTTTGAAAAACATTCAACCCTATTTTTCACCCCCTTAGGGGTGGAATTTCCAAAAATCCTTTCTTAGCGGAAGGTTTTGTATTAAAACCTACCTGTTTTCCAAATTTCACTTCTCTACGATTAGCCGTTTGGGCTGTGCGTTGATGAGTGAGTATGTCAGTCAATCAGTCAGTCAGTCAGGCACTTTCCTTTATTATTATAGATTGTATATTATGTCTACTATTATGCTCTCTCCTCTACTATTATGTGGAGGAGGAGGAGGAGATGGACTTGGCTGGGACATGTGTTAAGGATGCCGAATGACAGTTGGCCGAGGAGAGCGCTGTTCTTCCTCCCATCAGGGTCCCGGAGACGAGGAAGACCCTCTCATACTGTGTTCCGCTCCTTCGAGGCAGAGCTGAGGAATCTGGACATGGTGTGGGAGGAGGTCATTAACGTTGCGCAAGATCGAGCGCAATGGAGAGCTCTTGTTGCCTCCCTATGCCCCTAAGTGGGGTCTAAAGGGAGTTTGGATTGGATTGGATTGGTATATTATATAGATATCTTTCATTTTTTGTTATAAAATGATAATACTTTTGATATGAATGAGCAACTCCTAAAAAATATGTTTATGTATTATTTTCAAAACGTGTATCGAATGTATGTATTTAGTAGCGTAGATACAAATAAAAAAAATGGGCGGTGAAAATGTTCGATAAAACAAAATGAGGGGCTCTTCCCAACCCATCACTTCCCGTCTAATTACAGCATACAATATGAAAACAGTACGTGACTCCTACGCTATAATTTTCCTAAAAAGTCGAAGTCAGTGTGCGTGTGTATGTTTATCCCCGTCGCACACTCAATACCAGTCATTTGTTAATTTTAGCTCACGAGAAATTAGACCTAAGTGCGAGTTTTACATCAAACTGCTCAGAATGACAAACTGAACCATTTGGAATACCACAATAATTAATTTTACAATCAATTGAAGTTTTTGGTAGTCTGGTGGTTACAACGCCGGCTTTCGTGGGTTCGATCCCAGCAGGTGCCGACAATCTTTCTCTTCACGACACAAGGTTTAAGTACCTAGCTTATTGTGAAAGAGTCTAAGAGTGTATTTATGTTCACTTTGAGTGAACACAGATTCATTTAAAAAAAATCCCTTTAAGAACCCACTTGGGGGCACCAGGGGGGGAGTTATATGAGCCTTCACTGTTTTCAGCTTTGTGCAGTTGAAATGACCTCCTCCTACACCATATCCTAATTTCTCAGCTCTGCTTCAAAGGAACTGACACGGTGTGAGAAGGTCTACCGCATTTTCAGGACACTGATAAGAGCATGAAGAGCGCTCTTCTCGGCCAACCGTCATTAGACACATGAAGCAACCATGTCCGTCCACTTTCCATTATAGTAGTAGTGATTGGTCAACTCCGATTGCACCAACCTATAGCGTCGTTCGTGATGCGTTTATAAATCAATAAATAATGTTTCTCCTCTGAGGCACATCGTTTCAAACGATGGATACTTTTGAGTCTGTGCTTTGGCCAGTTAGCAGGAGTCAAACCCATACAGGAAAATGTGCAATATGCTCCCAAAAAAACAGTTTACATTTCGTTGCAACACTAAGCGCCGACGTTCTCCATATTTTGGTCATGTTGTTAAAAGCGGTACTTGCCATGCAGAGGTAACACGTAAATTACAATTCTTCGAAAAAAAATATTTTACGTTAGCAAGTTTTCTACTATTTACATGAATGAGTTAGGTTAGGTTGTAATCATAGGGGGGGGGGGTTCTTCTTCTTCTGTTCTAACTTCTCAGCTGTTCCCCCGAATTACATTTTTATAAAACTTATTAAACACAAAATCTAATTATAAAAAAATAAAGATATTCGTAGAAATATTCATTCGAATAATTCGCTTTAGAACAATTGTACATAATTCAAACAATTGAGTTTTCGAAGAATTGTGTGTTTCGAAGAATTTTCATGGAATCGCCATACAGATACGTATTGGAAGCTCAGCCCCGATGTCACCAGTGGTAACTCAATTTTACACGTATGACTATTTTTGGCCATTCTAAAACTTACACATGACACATGACTCATTTTGAGTGTGCCATCATGGTATATCTTGTTTGTTTGTATTGTATCATATAATATTTTAGGTAATTGAGTTGTTGATTTTGGGTACTTTGCGTATAATATTTTTTTTACCAATCCTATTAATGTGTTTGACTTATTAAAAATTTAAATTCTGCGTGAAATAGATTATTTCGTACGAAGTACTTAATAAATTATTCGTAGAAACGGGTGGGATTTTAAGGGTGTTCTAATGGCAGGTTAGGTATATGTAGGTACCTACTTACATAATCACCAACCTATTTGTTTTTTTGTTAACAAAGTACTTAGGACCGAAACAAAAATAATTAATTTTCAATATCCGATATAAGGGAGAAGTGATTTGTTCGTGGGTGATAACAGGTATATGCGAGCTATTGATTTATACTAGTGGTCCTCCAGTGCTCGAAATTCGACCATTACTAGTTAAGATTAAAAGTGTGAACAATACAAAAAAATCTATTCTCAATTTGACCACAGATAAACAAAATATCTCAGTCAAATAATGTCAAATACATCGAGGTGTGTGTGTGAGTATGAAATATAAACATTACAGCAGTGTTCGTAGTGTTTTTATTATTGATTTCATCAATTTTTATGCATATTTTTAAGAAAATATCAGCATTCGCCACCCCTTCTCTATATAAACTATAAGTGTGCGAAATTACATACTCCTCCGTCTGCGCAATTTTCGTAAAAATAGTCACAAAGTTTTTCCTTCACGTATTAATATATAGATTTCAATGTTTGTTTGTGAATAATTACAATAAAAAAACTTTTTATTAATCGATTTTTTTTAATTTCCTGTGAAATAATGTATCAAAACTAGACAATTTACATGTTTAAACTAACAGAAAATAAGGCTCTTTTACTATGAAGGATCGACGTGTCAGTGAATATCAAAAGAATCGATATGTCACTAGATGCCAAAGGAATCGGCATGTCACTAAATGCTTGTTCAAAAGAATCGGTATTTAAAGAGGTACTTAATGAAAAAATTACAACTAATGACTCTAACAATTCACTACTAATGTTCGATTTTTAAATGGAACAAACCACTACGGGCTTACGACCGTCTTCTACTGTTATTTCGAAGGCTGGCTTAGGAGGTACCCTACTTGTTAAAAGATTTATCTAATAAATAACTTTGTTCTTAGAATTTATATTGTGTTAAATGTTTTTGTTGTATAATTTCAATTTCTTTGAGTTTTTTGAGTGAAAGGTTTTTTATGTTTAATGGTTAAAAAAAGACTGCAGTTTATCAAATCTTGTAACCTGCTGAAGTAACAGTTGGTTGAGTTAGCATGTAAACATAGAACTGCAAAAATAAGATTCTGGACTGATAAGGAAACTTTAAATTAAGCACACTCGTTGGGAAAATTCTGAACTTAGAACGAAGAGTCTTTATAGCGTTTGACTCTTCATAGTATGATTTCATTCACGACAGAGAAGATGGTTCTGGAACGAGCATGTGTCCAGGATTGCGGACACAAGATACTCTGTAAACGCAGCAAGAGATGGCATTCCACAATCTGGCTTGTTCCAGGACGACCACGCAAAATATAGAAGGGTAGTTGGGAGTCCACGTCACAGTAAGAGGTTTACAAAACAGGAGGAACATAACAGGCCTAGTAAAAGAATAAGAAGAAGATTTTATCCACACAATTTCCGCAATATTCAGAATAACTTACTTCTTCATCGACAAAAAATGTGTTTTGTGTTCCAAACGACCGCTGTGGTCTATACTATACCGCTTGAAACGGTCACAGGTCACCGACAATAAATTATCGCCGCTCTGATTTGTCTATGTACTTGGTTATTCTGCGGAAGTAGAATTCCGCATGTGTAGAGTTTTGGGTGCCCTCGTTCTCTTTCTGTTCGGAGGCCCCCCCCTCATTACGGGGGCGCCGCTCGTGACGCTCCCATGGCTCCCGCCTTTGGTATTTAATAATTGTATTCAATAATGTATTGTCCGGTATTAATGGTCGTCCGTGTGTGAGAACATCCCTTACGACAGTGTGCGTAATTATTTTTTGTTCCTTTACAAATAATAAATATGTTTTACGTAGATCCGCTTGTTCCCGTTTTGAAAGTCAGTCAAAGGGGCATATCTCCAAATTGCCAGAAAACCTTCCTCTTTGTAGATCACCTTACAAGTTTTTTTTTCTTGTCACGACTGGCAATTCTTCAAATTTCTTATCCACTCACCTTTTTCGTATATGAAGCCTGGACAAAGAGATAACTAAGCTCTCTGAAACATCAAGGTGTATCGGGAGGGCAACATTCAAGACGCGGAGTTCTCTTCACTCTATAGCCGTGAACGTCAGTGAAAAATATGGCGTTGGGCGTCGTTTGGTTTTTCTTCGTAATGAATTTAGGTAGAAACAATGTATCGAAGAGTTGTATCGTGATTTTATAAGTATTAGGATGTCAAATGCAAAAAGACTGTTCGGCAAAAATGAAAAAGTACGAATGATGATTTCAGAGATTTTACCGTTCAAACATAAAGTTTTGTTTAGGTTTATTATATTAATACACGAAGGAATATCAGTTTTTAAAAATGTAATACACTCAACATATTATTATTCTGTAAATTTAGAATTTTGTGTTCGATCTGGAAATGATTTTGGAAATTAAAACATTTTCTTTTCACGTCCCACCGTCCGCCTTTACAAGCGCGACTCGCACCATCGCTCTGCCGAAATATGAAATTAATTCAATAATAACAAACAGAACAGAATGTAAAATGGTTTTATGAACAATGTAGGTAGGTGCTCCCCCCCCCCCCCACACACCTACAGCGCCATCTCTCTACTAAATCAGTAGACATACTACTACTAAAATGTAATCAACGTTACTCGTCGCTTCGGGCTTCCTCTACAAGATTCACCGAATTTCAGGGCGCAATTAAATTTCTCTCAGTCTTTACCGATGCGGGATTATTTTTTCTTAAGTAAATCTCTTCACACGAGTCTTTAATTTCACACCATATTATCTATATATATAAAAGTAGATACATTTTCCCCTGGTCATCTCATCACGCGTAAACTCCTGGACCAATTTATTCATTTTTTGTTTGAAATCTACGCAACCAAAGGTTTCTTTTACAAACAATTCACAAATTAAAAGAAAAGAAAAAAACAATATATAGCTCTATGTATCGCAATAAAGAAAAATAAGTAGGTATTTTTTTAAAGCTTTTCTGTGCTTTCGTAGACTTGGAGAAAGCTTATGATAGAGTCGACCGAAAGAAACTGGGAGGTTTTGTCATTTTATGGAGTGGATAGACAACTGATACGCACTGTTGCTTCCCTTTACTCTGATAGTTCTGCTTGTGTCAAGGTGAATACTCATCTGTCACGAGAGCTCCGTCTTACGAGAGGGGTGAAGCAAGGATGCGTGATGTCACCTTGGCTGTTCAATCTATTTTTTGATATGTAGGTATCTCAAAGAATTTATTAATGAGCCAAATGGTAGCTATCCTTTTGCATATTTTTGAAACTATACAAAGTGTACAAAATATATCAATGTCGCCAAGATCATTATCCCCCTACCCTAAGTATCCTTTGCATGGGCGTGTTTAGAATTTCATTTTCGCTAATTTTTTTGTTTGTTGTGTTTGCTTTTGTCAGGAGAAGGCTCTTATGAGTGAAACATTTAAGAAATTTGCGGGGAACGTTAGAAAATTTATAAAAACTTAACTTAGGTAACTTTCTTAGTATTTTTGACAATATAAACTTTTCCATTTTTTATTTGAATCTGTGCTCACTCAAAGTGAACACAAATACACTCCTTGACTCTTTCACAGTAAGCTACTTAAAGCTTGTGTCGTGAAATAGGAAGATGGTCGGCACCTGGGATCGAACCACCACGTCCGTACCAAACAGTACGAATGGCGGCGTTGTAACAGCTAGTCTACCAACCACTTCGAACGTTTTACGGCAAACTGTCAGTTGATGAATACTTAGTTAGTGCTACTGTCAGAATGTTTCCTGCATAGATAGTTTAAAACTGATGCATCAGTCGGATGATTAAGGCAATTTTTTCTAGTCAATCGGTCCCTTTCAATCTGAGGCCAACCCTGGATACAAATTTCAAGTGAATAACATTTTGAAAAATACTAAAAAAAACTCGGGCCTTCTTGATCAGAAGTCGTCAGCGTCTATACCACTAGGCTACCGAGTTAATGGTGATACAGATGGTCGAAGTTATTTATTAAAAATTATTACTAAAACTTGAATTAGGACTGCATTCTCATTTCAAAATAAGTACATGAAGCCAACAGTTCAAAAAAATAACAACAGAGGCGTCACTTGTTGCGTTGATGAAAGCGCTCCTGTGAGGGGCGCGTAATAAAATTATTCCGACATGTGAGCTTTAGAACATTTTTATGTTATCATCCCTCTCGTTCCTATTAATATTTCAATTTTGTGTTGACTTTATATTATAATAATATAATTTTCAATTAAGTCTTTTTTTTTGTTTTGGCGCTTCATTTTTTTTTGTTTCTTTATCATTCAGCCACCCTTAACGTAACTCCCCCACGCACCCCCGTCGACAGTGTGTTATCATTTCGCCTTTGGCCCTTGGAAGAAATTGGTTGCTGTTGTTTAGTTTTTATTCTTCATCCCTATTTTTAATAATAATATGATATTACAAAGGATGGATATAATATTTTCATTTTACAAATTTCTTTACGCGAGAATAAATACTGGCGGTGTTTTATTTCACCTAAAGCTATTTCAAACAAAACAATATTCCGCCTTAAACTGTACCTTGGAGCTTAAAGTGTTTTCAGTTCGTATGGATGAGAATGATTTCATAAACATTTGCATTTAAATACTGAAACCGGTATATTTTATTTATAAACATCATAATAAACAACCCTACCTGTTTTTTTATTGATTTTGATAGGTCTATCAGAGCGAAATACCCTTTATTATTATTATGTATTTAAAATCTCTAATATATTAAATTAATGTAGCCCTATTTTCTATGGTTATCGCATGACAGGTGCACGGCTGGACCGATTTCGCTTATCCTTATTTTGGTTATGTCAGGAGAAGGTTCTTTTGACTAAACGAGAAAATTGTGCGGAACATTATTAAATTTAAGAAAACTTGATGTAGGTAACATTCTTGTGCTTTTGAAGATTTAATTTATTTCTAACTAGCTTTCCCGACAAACGTTCACCTGTGGTTCTAGCCCGAAGTGGCCCGTTAATATGTACATAATGTGCACTGCGCCCCCGTTAAACAATACAAAATTAATTCGATTGAGTTAATATAATAAAATAATAACATTAAACTATTTCTGAAACATCCATATTTCATTCATATTCAAAGCTCTGGCGGAAAGAACTTGAGAATAATGCGCTCGCGCACACACCCTACCTCGCCTATTGCCAACACGAATGTGCCCGACTTTGTTGTGAAAATTTTCTAACGCTCGAATCGGTGCTTTGGTGGAGTAAGTGGGATGGGCTACTGTAAGAGCGTATGCGAGAATGAGAGGGAACTACCCGCGATGGCGTGGGCGCGTCATAGGTAACCGTTCCATACAAACTTAAATATTGTATTTTACATCATTTCTTATGCAGTTTTTAAACATTTTATTATTTATTCTGTTATCCGGAGCGGAGAAGAATCCAATAAATCAAACATCAAAAGATTCTGTTGAGCCGATCTCGAGTTATAAGTGTTCGCACTAACCCGACTTTAATTTATATAGTAGATTTCGAAATTAAATAGGCATTTGACAGAAGCTGTCGGTTATTTGATAGTTGGTGCAATTGACATAATGCTGATAGAAATTTTATGGTTAAAAACATATATTGGTCCCAAGTACATTGGTTTAAAGGTAATTGATTCATTATTTCATAAATTTGAATTCAACATTTTATAGTTTAGAGTGTTTAGACCACAGGACGACTTCTGTCGGGAAAGCTAGTTACAGAGGCAACAAGAGCTCTCAATTGCACTCGATCTTGCGCAATGTTTATGACCTCCTCCGACACCATCTCCAACTCGAAAGAACGGAACACGGTAGGTATGAGTGAGTCTTCCTCATCTTCGAGACCCTGATGGAAGGAAATACACTCTTATTCGGCATCCTTAATACATGTCTCGGCCATCTTCCACCTCCTCTCGCGTATAGCCATCTTATACCCAAGATTGTCCTGAGAAACTTTGTTTCAAATGCAGATACTTTTTGTGCCTGGACTTTGGTCAGGTGCCAGGACTAGCACTCATACAGGAGAATGGGCAACACACACGCATCACTCTATCTATACTTATCTATTACGAAACTATTCTATCTATTTCTCAATGATTGGATGAATCTGTACTTAGTGCTTGAAATAAGCAAAGTAGGTATCTACGTTTATTTCGCGTTTTATTTAGTTTACGTGCTATGTGCGTATGTGTAAACATACGAATGCCTACATATTATTACAATCATGTGTGTATGATCCATGTAAATATATCACATAATGTTTACATAATATATTAAAATACGCACACTTGTATTTCAATTATCAAATTCTTTAATATTATATTATTATGTACGTACTTGAAAAAAGGGTGAGATGTCACCAAATGACGGTCTTTGTCAACAGAGACTTATAAACAGATTTACGAATATTGGCAATAAATATGGTAACGTAAGCGTTACACCTGAAACACGATTTCAACACATTGGTTTTAGCAAAGTAACAAAACACAGATAACATTACAACACATTGGTTTTAGCAAAGTAACAAAACACAGATAACATTACAACACATTGGTTTTAGCAAAGTAACAAAACACAGATAACATTACAACACATTGGTTTTAGCAAAGTAACAAAACACAGATAACATTACAAACGAATATGGAATATTTGTTGGTGCCTAGATTATCAATAAATGAATTTGAGGTGGAATTCACTATTTTTTCTATATTTTTTGGGCTTACTATAAAACAGTTTCCTAACATTTTTATGTTTTGGAAAAATTAACTATTTTTTAACTGTTTTTTATTTATATATTTATTTCTTTGGTTACCGGTTTCGGCTACCAGCCATCATCAGACCAAACTTAAAGTTTTAAGTTTGGTCTGATGATGGCTGGTAGCCGAAACCGGTAACCAAAGAAATAAATATATAAATAAAAAACAGTTAAAAAATAGTTAATTTTTCCAAAACATAAGAATTTGAGGTGATTTGGTCATTTCGAAAGAATGAATGACAAAGACAAAAGGATCTATAAATCTGAAAGAATGGGTATACAGAAATGTGGCGAACCTAGAACGCCGTGGATGGATTATATTGGTGCGTAAAAAAATGCCAATTTAGGAGTATAAAGAATTAGGAGACAAGATATTATGCGGAAAACTATACTTTTGAATGACACGAGAGAGATTTTTCTGGATATGGAAGAATAAGACGGTATTGTAGGTTGGAAAGGCAGAAAATAAAGTTCTGGAAAGACTATCACATATATCACGAAGGGTAGACAGAAGACTGCTAGATTCTAAACACCACAAAGTAACACTGGGTGACCACCTAAACTGGAGGTATTTCTAGCAGTCAGAATCCAAGATAATCACATAGGAACCATGAGTCAGCGTGGATATTAAAAAAAAGAAGAATTAGTTATCATTTGATTTACGTAAAACGAGTCAGGTTGCGTTAATCGAGCGTACGTAATACGAGGATAAGTCTGAAAATTGGAACATAAATAAACATCAGATAGGAAAGCTAATATGAGTTTGCTGTCGACACTGGTGTATGTAGGTTGTATTGTATCGTTGTTATCACTGCTATTATTAATATCAAATATTTGTTTTGTTAAATAAATAATATTAAAACAACCTTCACGGCGCACATTCTTATAATTCCCATTCTAAGATAATAAATTAGGCCGCCAAACGTTGTTCGTCTGTATGTCTGTCTACCACTTCGATTCCATAAGCTATATGCTTATATGAAAATATATGAAAATCCATAAGCTTATATGAAAAAAATATATGAAAAATGTATATTTTAACTGACAATTCATAATTCCTCTAAAAGGACCCTAGAAAGCTAATTTATTAGAGGAACCGCTTTTATATCAAAACTTCTCGTGTCATTTTTTTCTCAGTTAGCTCTCTTAAAAACAATAATCAAACATAAAAACTTATTTATTTTCAGTATGAATATTATTGTGTTGTTGTTTTCATCATGAATTTCGTGACGAAGTTAGGAAGGATGCGGCACAACTTCTGCAGGTGACGGATTGGAGGACCGCAGCGGAGGACAGAAGGATTTGGAGGCGATGTCTAAAGGAGGCCAAGGCTCGATTTGAGCTGTAGCGCCATCGAAGAAGAAGAAGTTGTTTTCATCATAAAAGATATGTTAATATCTAGTGTTATATTTCTTGATCCAAATGAATTTGTTTGAAAAAAATATAAAGTTTGTGTCAACATCGCCGCCTTTGACGTCTCCATTTTCGACCTTTGGCATGTTTCTTATTCAATCACGCAGAGTTTTTCCACCACGAAACGTTTTCATTTCTGTTGTTCTTAGCATACTCATTGTTTTGACAGTGTCTGCCCTTGGTTCAATGCCATATTATGTGAAGATAGGTCGCACACAGGTCTTGCTCTGTGTCTTCATATTTTTAGCATATTTTGGCTTTTATAATATCAGGTTATAAAAGTTTAACAGCCCCACTGTCCGTGTTTTGACTGATTCAATCGCAATTGAGATTATATGCAAATCATACTTCCATTTTATTTACCCTCTTCTTACCTGGTTACAATTTTTCTATTGGTTTGCAGCAGTTTTCTCCATTCTGTCTCTCCACTCCGCTCTGTCTGTGGCAGCTCTTTTCAGTTCATCATATGAGCAACGACACATTCCCGAATACACGTCTTGTAGGTATTCCTGTCGTCCAGTCGTCCTCGGGAGTTTGTCCCCTCGGTCATCCTCTCAACGATGGAATGTAGGACACCTTTATATCGTATTACATGTCCTATCCATCTTTCTCGCCATTCAGACAGGGTTTTGAGCAGGTGCCTTCCTTCTTCGATTCTTTACCCTAGAAACTATGAAAACATCCAGTCTCCATCCGAAAAGAACATGAACTGCAATAAGCCCGGACAGTCCTCCTAGTACAAATATTATAAATCAGGAGCGCGCGTTTGGAATTATTAATTGTTATAACGTTAATTGGAATTCAAATTGTATCATACCCACATACGCTACCCCGCTGATACAAGGAATAAGGGCGTGATATTTCAAAAGGAAATTAAACTTTTAGGAAAACATAATACTGCCTCTTATAATATCGAAGATCACCGATCATCGAGAAATGAGTGGGCGTATAAAACCGTATGCCAGCCAAAAAGATATCTGTGTTTTCTTATACCCTTTGTTTTAATTGCGTAAGTGTTTTAAAATGTGTAAAACTTAAGGAAAGGAGCCTCTACGAAACATCGCGGTATAGAAACGGACCATAAAAGTGAAACAAGCGAATAAGAAGTAGCTGATTGAGTGGCAATATGAACCAAGTAACTAATGATGCAATCTGGCGCCCCCTGGAAACGACTGAAAGTCGGCTGATCCTTTCAATACCGAGAAACCCCAGCCACAACCCTGAACGGTCCTCTTCAGGACCATCTGACAGATCCACTGGACGCTACCTCAAGACAACCTCTATAAAAATATCGAGGGCCTTAGCGATGGAGTGGTCTAGTGATCAGACTCGTTAAGTAAGTAAGTAATGTGTAAAACTGCATAATTACTTTTGTTTTGTCATATAAATCAACGGTCTCTTATTTACTAAAATATTTATACACATAGAATGTGCAATGTCATATTATACCTATCTTAATCCCCCCATTCACTGTCACTCCATCCGTCCAAATGAAGCTATGCCACTCCAAAAAAAAAATACCGTCAGTGGGGAAAACCAAATGGATGATGTGGAATTATAGGGTTAGTCGGATATCAAAATTCAATCATGTCAAGCCATTCGTCCATCACGCCAAACGGATCATCGATGGGAAGTTTCGAGTGGACTTGTTCCTGTATTAACGTAGTGGAATTTCAAAAAAAAAACTTGAGTTTCACATCAGCTGTCAAAATGAAGTGCATGATGGTCTTGAATGGGACAATTATGACTTATGACTATAAAACTAGTCAGGATATTTTTTAAACTTGTGGAAAAACAACATATTATTGTTCTATTTAAATAACTCCACTAAGAAGTTCAATTTGAAATACTTCAATGTCGTTATTGGTTTGACGACTACAATAGCCAAGTACAATACCTAGACATAAAAGCAGTAAAACTTTTTGGACAGGGCTGTGGAGATGGCAGCCCCCATAGGTGAATGCAGTCCGAATGCATTACCTCGTTCGGACCCCCACAGAACAATATAATAATTCTTTCATTTCTATATCTCGAGGGGGACGTTAGCATCCGTACACAGGAGCGAGCGCCGCCGCCGGTGGTACAACGACCGCAGCGATGCCCCCGGGGCACGAGCAGAGTGGTCGCAGGGACTCTGGACATATCCATCCACTCGTGAAAATTTATGCAGGGCAAATCTTGTTATATATAATTTCAAACTATAACGAAATTCTTGATATAACGAATGTTTAAAGTATTCACAAACATACTTCGTAGAAAATGTACCGAAAATACTGAAACAAATTTCATTGTAACTACATGTGTCGCTCTCAACGAATTTTTTGGCACAATTTTTGGTTGAATTCAGTTAATCAACCACGTTTTCCCACATCGGGACATAGGTCTCCCCTCCCCTCTTTTTCTCCACTATTCCAGTTTCTTTGCGATTTCCATCCACTGGGGTCTGGCGAATCTCTTAGTATGTGGCTACCCTTGTATTTTGTCGCCCCTCAATTTCCACTCCAGCAGTCTCTTCATCCATTCTTGCTATGTACCCCATCTATCTGCACTTCTGCACAGCTATCATCTCAACTACATCATTCACTTTGGTCTGGCTGCTTATCCATTCGTTTCTCTCCCTGCTATGCTGTTAAAAGCCCAACGTTATCTCTCCGTTTTACTATGCGCTCAGCTATTGCAGTGTATGCCAGTAAAATGTGTATGGAGATGTTTGCCGAAAACCTTATTTGTTCTCGTATATTTATCATTGAGAAAAAATCAACTGTCATTAAGAAAATACCCTTTTCGAGGCTATACGTAGGTTTTGGCAGAGCTAGGTGATTTTGGAATGGTGTGAGATCAAGTCTAAAAATATATCGTCGGTGAGCTGACAATACCTACCATCTCGCACTTTTTGCGAAATGCGTTTTTTTGCATATTTTGGTTCTAATGCCCATTCCTCACATTGTGACAATAGCTGACAAATTAAAAAAAATTGGAAGTCCGAGTTTTTTGATAAAAACAATACCTACCATCTATAACGTGGTAGAAAAGCAGGACAATACCTGCTAACAGTCAGTTTGCCTTGTAAATATACGCTGGAATGACGTGCGTTTGTTGTTGCCTTGATTTTTCGCTCCGTGCATTTTTATTTTTATTCTTTAGAAGTGTAGCTGAGTTCTATAAGGTAGGATGATATCTATTCTTTGTTATTTTCATATTTTAGAATAAAATATTGTCAATTTTATGACTTAAAATCCCATTTATATTTGTGCAGTAGATAACAGATATTGCATCATTAGTTTTTGTTAAATTATGGAATATTTTTTGCTTCTTAACAGGTATTGTTGTACCTCGGCAGATAGCAGATATTGCAATTGAACTTTCAAATGCAATTATCTGATAATTTCTGTTACTTAACAGCTATTGTTGTATTTTAACTCATGGAGAAAAGTATAGTTTTAGAATTTCAATAATTTATTTTAATTAAAACCATTTTTTATTTCACAGAAAAATGACTTCGAGAGGATTAAGAATACTGAACATGGCACTGGAGAAAAAACTACAAGTTCGAGAACCAGAAATCATCATGTCAAAAGATTTACTAAGAAAAACAGAATCACCATCTCGAGGTAAAGTTTCAACTGAATATTATCAAAGGCAACCCTCTCAAACACAAGATTTACCATCCCAAGAGATACCAATTTCAACTGATCAAAGCCAACCCACTCAAATACTTCCAATTTTACAAGAAACAATGGATCTACCATACCAAGAAGCACAAGTTTCAAATTATCAATATTTTCAAAGTAAACCCACTCAAAAAATTGATCAACCTACTCGAGAAGAACAAGTGTATACGCAAAATACAGCAGAATTACCAGAAGTTCAAAATGTATGCGAATACTTTTTACTAGACAACATTGAATCAACTACTATAATACAAGAGCTCCA
Organism: Mystacides longicornis; assembly: GCA_963576905.1. Classification (NCBI taxonomy): domain Eukaryota; kingdom Metazoa; phylum Arthropoda; class Insecta; order Trichoptera; family Leptoceridae; genus Mystacides; species Mystacides longicornis. The sequence goes on from OY756425.1 coordinate 30,554,417, forward strand.
TCTTCAAACTAACTTCACAATTCAAAATACAGAGGAGATCCCTACTCCAGAAATCCCTAATTTTGTTCAATCACCTTGTCAATTGGTTTTCACTGAGTTACAAAATGCGATTGATCCATCAACTAGTCAAATAGTTTTTAATGAGTTACAAAACTCAATTCACCAATCACCTAGTCTCATTGATGAAAATACTATGCTGAACCTTGACAAAACGAATGATAGAGTTGACTGCGGAGATATGGAGGAAGGTCGTAAAAGAAAAAAGTTAGCAAATAAAAATAATTGGAAGAGGAAAAAAAATTGTCTTCTGAGAATGCAAGGAGAAGAGTATCTGGGATTTACTCGTGATAGGAATAGGGTATTTAAGCAAAATGTCTCGAAGCCTGCGAGAACAATAGGGCAACGATGTTCATCTCAGGTGTGCGAAAAATCTAAAAAACGTCATTGTGGAAATTTTGAAGAGCACATTAGAATAAAAATATTTACAACATTTTGGAAAATGATGACGTGGGATCAGCGAAAAGTATTTGTTTCTGGACATGTTACTCTTCAACCTCCAGCTAGGAGAACACAAACGAAAACAATCAAACGAAGCACCACAATGATTTACAGATTACACAATGGAAATGAATTGGTACAGGTGTGCAAAATCATGTTTATGAATACCTTAGGCCTGAGACGCTCGATGGTGGAGAGCTGGGTCAAAGATAGTGCTTATGGAATAAGTGAGTCTAAACATCTCAAAAATGAGAGGAGAAATCCGTCCAATTTTAAAGTCACATGTTTTGCAGAGAGCGTAGAATTTTTAAAAATATTTTTCAATGATTTACCCAAATTACCATCACATTACGTACGAAAAGACACTAATAAATTATATTTGGAGCAGCAATTCACTACAATAAAGGCCTTACACAACGTTTATAAAAATTATTGTGAAGAAAACGACAAAATCTCTCTGGGTAGAAAAAAATTCAAAGAAGTATTTAATGAACATAATTTAAGTTTGTTTTCTCCCAAAAAAGACCGGTGTGACATATGCATCGAGTTTGAAAATAAAAATGTAAATGAGGATGTTTGGCTTAAACATGTAGAAGAGAAAAATTCAAGTAGATCCGAGCACGAAAAAGATAAAACAAGAGCTTCAAATAATGAAGTGATACTTTTATGCATGGACTTGCAAGCCGTAAAGTTGACACCATCGTTAAATGCAACAAAAATTTATTTCAAAACTAAGTTATCATGTCATAACTTTACTGTTTACAATGAAACCACTCATCACAGTACATGTTATTGGTTTACAGAGACTGACTGTGGTCTAACCGCTTCAACTTTTGTTTCCTGCTTACTAAATTACATGGAGCGCCATTGTTTGTCAAAAAATCTTCCAATCGTAATTTATTCAGATGGTTGTACGTCGCAAAATAGGAACAACATAATGGCAAACGCTCTTCTTAACTTTGCAATGTTGCATCATGTTGAAATTTATCAAAAGTTTCTAACAAGAGGACATACACAAATGGCGTGTGATTCGGTACACAGTTGTATAGAAAGGAAATTAAAAAACCGAATTATCGAACTACCAAGTGACTATATTAAAGCTACAAAAGAGGCCCGGAAAAAACCAGAACCTTATGAGGTAATTCAGTTAACGCACGATTTTTTTAAAGACTACACAAGATCTGAACACTTAAGATATTCAAGTATTAGACCAGGGAGAGACAAAACAGTGAATCAAATAAAGTCATTGCACTATGATCATAGTGGTGCTATTAAAATAAAGCTGCAGTTTACTGACGAATACGAAGACCTTCCAATGAGAGCAAGAAATATGCAACCAATCTTGAATTACCCTTCTTCATATAAGAATCAATTACCCATTTCACTGAAAAAGTGGAAACATCTTCAAGAATTGAAAAGTGTAATATCTAAAGATACCCACGTGTTTTATGACAATCTTCCGTATACGTCAATAACTATTGATAACATGGAGAACAATAATATTAGTGAAGATGGTGTCGCCGTTGACAAAATACGTAATAATTCAAACTCCAAGAAGAAAAAAAGAAATTCTAAATGAAAAAAACCCTAATGAATGTTACCTTTTATGTTCATTTTTTATGAACATGTTTTCATGTACATAGTTTTCTTCTATATTATCCTATGATTAGTCATTTTAATTTACACTTATTTTGTTTCCAAAGTGTAATTATTATCTAGTTTTGTTGTGTCTACTTATTTTTTGTTAATCAAAAGTTCACATAATTTTTTCCAAAATTGTATCGTATATTTAAGTACTTATGTGTGTGATTTATATAGTTATTCAGTAAGATACCTAGAGTTTATTTTTTAATAATCATTTTTTATTTTTCTTATTAATTATATTGTTTAAAAAAAAACAAGCCCATTCAACATTTAAAATAAATTAAAAGTACCTACATGAATGGTTTAACTGTATTTTTTCATTATGTTTTTCTAATAAATATTTAGGTAATTCTTTTATGTTCCTACTTTTTATATTTTTTTAGTATAGCGGTGTATAAATAATATTATTTTGATAATAAAGTTAATTGTTTTTTATTCCAAAATACTTAGTTTCATTGGAACTTTCTATAGCAATAACTGCTATGTACACATTTTGAGGAAGCAATATCCGCTATCTACGGTATTATGTATTTAGAGTAATATTTATTACATAATAGTATAATCAGGTATTCAAGTACATAAATACAAGAGTTATTGCATTTTTACATTTTCAAAAAGTTGAGTAATTTGAATTTCAGAAAGTTTTTTGTCTCTCCTGAACAATTTGCTAAAGTGCACTTGGTAGGTATTGTCAGCTCACCGACGATATCCAAGATCTAGCGTAGTGGAGAGCTTTGTTGTTTCCCTATGCCCTATGCGGAGACGCAACGATTCCTAGCACCCATTTACCAGACCACTTCATCAGCTGCAACACCATTGTCCTTACTCATAACTAGGTCTTCTATATCACACCTCATAGGTAATACAGAGAAAGACACGTATAAAAACACAATTTTAAATCTTCATTCTTCCATTCATTCGATATAACTATGGTTTTCCTTGATCGGACATTCAGATTCGTTACTTCAGGATTTTATTAATGTTATTCGTATGTTCTTCATATGTCCAGTATTCCGAAAACTAATTCCACGTTATGCCAGTAGTTTTGCATGAAACTCGATAGAACATTTTTTAATAATAAAAAAATAAAAACCATATAGGTATGATGGGAGTTTTGCTTTCATTTGGACGAACTTCGTTACTGTTTACTTCAAGAGACGATAAATAATATTGGTTTGTTTTCATTTCATCAGTTTTTTGTTGTTGTTGTTTTTGTATTCATTCATTTTCTAGTTCCATACTATCAAAGATATTATCTGCATTCTTTTGATTTTAAATTGTTAAAATTTTATACGCCTTTTCATCTCTCGTTTGCTGGTTTTTATAAACTCTTTTACCGCTAAGGTGGCCTTTACAATCGAACTCAGACGCCAGTTTAACTGTTTACACACATTTATCATATTCCTATCTCATATCATAGTCTCAGATAATTTTGCGAATATGTATAATAGTGTAACCTAAGTGGTTTATAGCCCAGTGGTAACAGTCGGTGGCTTTCGAACGTACAGTGGGTCGTGAGATCGAATCCCGGTTCCAACCATTTCCACTTTCACAACATAAACTTTGCTTTATGTGAAATGAAGTGCCTAAGATAGTACCACCGCATCACGAACGGAGCTATACGCCGGCGCACCCAGCGTGAGCCCATCACTTCTACCATTATGGGTAGGAGATGGACTTGGCTGGGACATGTGTTAAGGATGCCGAATGACAGTTGAACGAGGAGAGCGCTGTTCTTCCTCCCATCAGGGTTCCAAAGACGAGGAAGACCTTGTCATACTGTGTTCCGCTCCTTCGAACCAGAGCTGAGGAATTTGGACATGGTGTGGGAGGAGGTCATAAACATTGCGCAAGATCGAGCGCAATGGAGAGCTCTTGATGCCTCCATATGCCCCTAAGTGGGGCGTAAAGTGAGATTGGATTTGGATTGGATCTAAGAATCAAAAATCAGGAGCATAGGGGGGCAACAAGAGCTCGCCATTGTGCATTGCTTATGACCTCCTCCCACATAAAATATAAATCTTATAATATAAATAAATTTACATAAATAATAATAAATAAATAAATAACACTCTTCTATACATAGGTGTCAGTATAGCCGGCGGAACTTAATGCTTGAAACTGAGTAGAAATTTCAAGTGAAAAAACACATTGAAAATTTCTGACCCGACCGGGAATCGAACCCGGGACCTCATGATCTGAAGTCGGAGCCTTTGCCACTAGGCTACCGAGGTCGGTACATAGTACAAGTTTTGCTGTTTTAGATTTAATAATAGCAAAATACTTGTACATATTAAAGTTGTGAAATATCGATATAATTATTGAAATAAAAAACTCAAGTTTCACATCTGTCAAAAATAGATGAAACCCACTTAGATTGATCGTGAATGGGGGGTCTTTATAGATATAAATCGATCAGTTTTTAACTTTCTTATAAAGAAGTAAAACTTATATCAGAAACTGTCTTATCTGTAATAATTCCTTACGCCTTCACTCTCCACTCTTGCGACTCGCCATTTAGTTTCTCCACCTAATTCTCTCCTCCCTGGCAAATTAATAATTCCACTCACATCCTCACAGTTTTTACCGCAAATAATTTCTCACATAATTATTATTAATGCCGGGAGACAGAGCAGAGTGAGAGATATAGGTGGAAGGAAGGAGGTAGAGAGGGAACGATAGGCGTCTCATTGTTTCAAGTTGAAATTAATTAAATGATGCTTGAGATATATTATTATAAGAATGTACTGGCGCCCGCCTTTCAGTATTAAATCATTTAATTTATTGCCTTTTTCAAGTGTTTTATAAATAATAACTCCTTCATCCCGGGAATTATAACAAGTGAGTGACGGGAAGCTGTTTCCAGAATTTGTTTTCTTTCACTCGTTCCCTTTCAAACGGCAGACGCCTTTGAAGTCTTTCAGCTCTCATTAATTCCCTTTTCAGTCCTCACTTTCATGGCTGATAATCTTTCGATCTTCATTAAGTCGCCTCTGATCCGCTTCTCCGTACGAATCTTTCTTACATCACCTCCATTTGCTTCTTCATCCCCCTCCCTCCCTTCCTTCCTTCTGATTTCTAATACTGTATTTAGTGTTTTAGGGATGGTGATGGTTCATCGAACAAAATGTTATTTTTCTCCCCTAAACTATTCAAACTCGTGTAAGACTGAAAAAATTAAAAAGGCTGATAAATATCGTACTTTAAATCTGGACATGTTAGTGGATTTTTCTTGAAATTTATAATTAGGGACTAAGATAAAGACTATTGTATGTTTCTACCTAGAATCATACAATAATCATACAATAAATTTTTGATTTGTTTTAATATTTGAACACCATCAGCGCAAAGGCGAAAGCTGTCATGCTAATGGTGTTTATATTGTAATTTTGTAAAATAAAATAAAAAAATAGACTTTGTGCAAAGAATCTTGCTCCACCAAATGTCTAACTCTCTACATAGCTCTACAAACATAGTGATTTCCCTATCTCCAAATTTAGAGGTTGCAGGATCCATACTTCGTTCTTCTGCAGGTCCAATTATCCTTGCAGTCATCCTTTCCCAACGTTTGTTTGGTTGCAGTCTATTTCAAATAAGATGTTGATAGGTGTTCTGTAGAAAAACTATAGTTGTTCTACTTCTAAACTTGTTATTGAAATATAGAACACTGTTTTTCATTTTGATTAATAGGTATATTTATGTCTAGTATAAAAATATAGATTAAGTTAACGAAGGCTTTTCGTATTTTCTCGCGCTAATCAGTTAACATTTGGAAATGCGGACAAGAATCTTTAACCAATAGATAGATACTAATCTGTAGAACCGTAATAAATTTTAAGAAAATAACCAAAAACTATACAAAATTGAAACATTTTGTGCAATTAAAAGGCTTGCGTCACACTTTCATCCAATATCAATGCTCGTCAGTCAGATATCAATGTAGCTGTGTGAAAAGCAGGTGTTACCCACCTTTATTCGCTCAAAATGTTTCAAATTCGTGTACCTACTTTTTTGGTCATTTTCTCCAAAAATAGAGTATACTTCATCCCAAACTCACATATTGTCGCGGCAGTGTAGGTTTTAACTTCTATACAACCAATTCTTGGCATCGATTATAGTTATCCTTCCTAATTCCCGCTTCCCCTATTGCAGTTCATTTCTTAATTTGTTTGTTCGAATGCCAATTCTATTAAGCGTTTATTTGTTTAATGTAATCGTCGGATACACAACCAAACAATGACGATCCAATAGCGTCACCTTTCTGGGTCCCCAGCGCCGCTGCTTCCATCCCCAAATTGATCGGTTCACTCACATTATCCAAATCCTTGGGGAGCAGGAGAAGGGACGACATCGACGAACAAAAATTGCTTTTTGTCATTAAAGACGAGTTCTTACGGTTGTTTATCTGTAAATGTACAAAATTACAATAAAGACACGCTTAGACAGTTTTACTTCATTATTTTTAGTACCTACCTACTTTTAAGTGCAAATAATGTTGTAATCGATGTTTAACTATAATATAACTTACCAACTAGCTATGTAAAACTTAGGAATACGGTGATAGGGCATTTTTTCATATAGGTACTTATTGAAACCGCCTTTTTAAGCAGAATAGAATTCAATTTCACTAAATTTTCTTTTGTCTTAAATGTAAGATCTGTAAAATACTGGATTTTTTGCTTCTTTCACATTTAATGTTTTCGAATTCACTTTAGAGTAATAGCGACTAACAGATATTTAAATGATTCATATATTTATAACTCGTTTAACAAGAATACACCACTTGCTTGACACCATTTTGTTACTCATGTACAGTAACAACAATACATTACTCGTTTGACAACAAAACATTTCACATTGTTCAGTGTAGCTAATCGTGCACTTTTACGTGAATTTTCAAAAATCCCCCTAAACTGCGGCATCACACACCGTCACTGCATCATCACACACTGTCATTGTGTTATTACTCGTTAAACAACAACACATTACTCATTTAACAAAAATAGGCTCTTACTCGTTTATCTAGATTCTAGAATATAGTACCCGATAAGTAAGAAAACAACAGGTTTACTCGTTTAACAACAATGCAGTACCCAATTAAAAACAATAATTTACTCGTTTAACAACAATAGAGTACCCATTTATCAACAATAAATTACTCGTTTAACAACAATACAGTACCCATTTATCAACAATAATTTATTCGTTTAACAACAATACAGTACCCGATTAACAACAATTAACTACTCGGTCTACAATTGGTTACGCGAAGTAATCCGAAAGGTTTGTGAAGTCGACCAGGCGCTTTATTAGGAAAAAGGAGCGATAGGGAGGGTTTGCCTCTGACACTCACCTTGTATTCCTGGAGACGCCAACTCTGGATCATGCGGCAGTTCTTGTGCATAAATTAGTCAAACAAAACAATAGCACGATAACAAACAACTCGATGTCACAATTATTAATCAACACAAAAAAAAAACAATACGAACGATGTTTCAATATATTACTTTTCGACACTATGTTACCACGGCGAGGTACAATTTGCTACTGACTGGTGTCAGAAACATTAAGAAGCAGGGAGTTAGGTATAAGGGACAATTTCGACAATTAAGATTTTTGGATTTCAAGGAAAGCGTCCGGCGCAAACAACAATACTTTTAGCCTTTTACAACAAGTTAACTACCCGTTTAACAACAATACAGTACCGGATTGACAACAATAAATTACCCGATTAACAACAATACATTTATCGTTTAACAATAATAAGTTAATAGTTTTACAGCAATAAGTAGGGTAATAGTTAAACATTTCTATAAATAGCGTAACGTGCAGTACTACGTGAATTTTGAATGCATATCGTGACTGCGTCATGTTAAATTTAAGCATGAATAAAATTGTAAAGTAAAATTTATTACATTCCACGAGAGCGGCGTGTAGTAATATTCGCTCGTATTTTTAAAATCTGAGAGTGCTTTTAAGCTCAAAGAGCTCGGGGTGTGTGTCTTGTTACACAGCGAGTCCAGGACGATCATAAATATTTCGGAAGTAATGGAAATTATTATAGACAACGCTTTTCTGCATTATATGTATTGTTAATGTATCCTTATTTATTACTAGCTTTCCCGACAGACGTTCTCCTGTGGTCAAACTATAAAAATTGAATAAGAATTATAAAAATGACTTTTTACCGATGTCGTTCCGACCGATGCATCTGTTTTATACCACATATTTTCCATCCGAATTCTGTCAATCGCACAAACTATTAAACAACTGACGGTTTGTGTCAAACAACATGATTTAAAAATTTGGTTTATTTATCAACTTCTAGCGTTTTAATTTATAAAAAATGCGCTTCAATGTTAACAAATTAGAAAAAAACTTGGAAAATAATCCATCAAAAATCTGCATGCCAGTATTTTTAATGTCAATGGTTGACAGGTAAATAAAAATGTGTTTTTCTATAGAATATTTCACAGATGGCGTTGATCCATTTTATATTATTTAATATCCAATTTTCGATTTTTTTATTAGTCTTATCCGGAGCGGAGAAGTATCCAATAAACCAAAAATGATAAAAATCTATTCATCCGATCTTGAGTTAGAAATATTCGCACTAACGCGACATTCATTTATATTTTTAGTTTGGAACTATTTTGGCGTGAGGTTCCTGACAGATAGCAACATTTACAACAATTAATAGGAACGTGTCTTTTCATAAATAAACGATTTCTACCATGGATTTAGAATCAGTAATAGTTGTCTTTTACAATCACTGACAATAGTAGTGGAAAATAATAAACTCATCATGAAAAAAATCACTACGAATAAAATGATGACTTTGAAAAACTATGAGAAAGAGCAAAAATGGCAAAATAAAAACCTTCTTTATTCATAGATAGTTTAAAGCAGTAAATGAGCTTTACCAGGCTACGCGCATCTTATCACAAATTCTGGCATAAAAGCAGCAGCAGAGGATTGTTGTTGGCTCGATGTGTCTCAAAAAATAGCATTTCAAATTAGAGTATCTAAAAAGTTCAAAATCTTCATCCGAAAAGCCTAAAAAACTGATAATGTTGAGACCTTTACCCGCAAAAACCAATTAATTTTTTTCCAGGTTGTTTTTTAACCGAATACATAAAAATAAAACTCTTTTGTTTCATATTACATTTTAATATGTTGATACCTTTATAATCGTGTATTTCATCTGCATACGTACTTGGAAAAACAAGTCTATTTAATAAACCACATTTAAAGGGATTACGCCGCAATGAGTAAGAAAAAAAAATACAAAAACACGAGGAGAGAGAGATGAGAAGTATTTAAACGAAACTGAAGGAGGGTTCCTCGCTTCCAAATAGACTTCGTTATTATTTCTAATATTAACTCTTAATTTCAACATTTTGCCCTTTTAAGGATGAACGAGCTCATGCGGCGCGAGCGTTTTTCGATGTCGCGGAAATTTTACCTACTTGGCGCAAGTGCTGCGCGAATGGAATAATATATATTATTTATTTTGGCACTCCATGACAATACTGAATTTTTATTGTAAGTTTTACAGTTTTATTATATTTTTATGCAATACTTTTGGAGATTTTCTTGGTTTAAAGTTTTACTTGTTTAGATTTCAGTCTTTCACTGCAGGATAATATAGGCATCTTCCATACCGTTTCAAAATATCCTTTGATCATGTAGGACTCGTACCTTTGAAACATACCAGAGAAAATATTCCTCTAAAAATTTCTATTTTTCCGACGACTCTCTTAGTCGCCAGGGTCTCCATCTTAAAATTTAAGGGTCTATCTTGTGGGGTCTTGCTTCTGTTATCAATTATCAACTCATTTGTTTTTTTTTCTCTCAGTCTTTTACCGATATTGTTGAAAAATTTACAAAACAGTCCACGCTAGTTTGTCCACTTTATTGAAAAATCTAAAGAACTTCAAACATTTTTAAATATTACCAAGCACTTAAATCGTTCCCCAAAGTAAACAGTTAACACACTATACTCGTATGTTCACTAGAAGTTAAATTTCACATATTATGAAGTTTGCGAAGAATGTCGCCTTGGCGTAAATCGCTTCCTGCTTCGCCCGTCTCTGTATTCAGCCTTTAAATTATTCGGTTTTCTGAAAGGAATCCATGTTTCCCGTCACCCTTCACATTGTCTCTGGAACAAAAGAAAAAAAAACTAATTTTTTCGATGATTTTTTTTAGACTTTAACATAAACGAGAATGCGAAAGAAAAAGACATCAGCCTTTAACAGCTGCCAAATCATATTTTTTTCTTTTCATTTTTTCCGCTCTGTTCGTACAAAGTTAATTTTTCGAATCGCTGTGTTTTTTATTTCTTTATCATTTTCTTTTTCGCGATATTCAAAATGTTATTTCTGAACGAAATAAAATCTTTAATTCTTTTCTTTATAATTTTCGAGATTAAATTTGACATTTGGTTTGGTTTAAAATCCCTTGAATCTATCTCTGTTAAGCTTAAATTCTATAAAAAAAATAAAATTATCAAAAGTGAATTTTGGTATATAACTTGTTTTCCTTTAAATTTAAAATTTATTAGATAATATATGGTTTCATACTCGTACATATAGAACAAAAACTTTATACTGATCATTGAATCAATTATCTACTATTTTATTTTTAAACTCAGATCAGTAGAAAAATATCTTAGCGTTGGTTGATCGCGCGATCAAGCCGTCGTCAATTGAGTTTAACCGATATCGCTTGATCGTGATTTGATCTTTGTAGATTAACTTGAGCGTTGACCAGCCATGTTGAATTTTACGTCAACAGACTGTTGTTTCGATTGTACGAGATCGATTTCTTTTATGAATACACTAAATTTAAGTTGTTTTTCCCGCTTCATATTTTGGTTTACTTACCATTTTTATGAATAAAAAATTGTTACAACAAAAAAAACTAATACGCCTTCCCGTAATCTTTTGAGAGCTTTCAACCGCAATACACCAACTAATTTTTCCTTGTTGAGATAATGAAGTTTTAAAGAAAATTTTCAATGAATACTTTTTAAGAAGGTACAGAGATTATTCGCATAGAAATATTCAGGAAGGTACCTACTTGTTTTAAAAGACGCTGTTACCAATTTACAAGACACTTTGTCTTACCCTGCCCCATTTGTTATTTATTTATTTATTTTGACCCATTTATCTGGTCTGTTTGATATCTCTGCCTCATTATGCAATGTATAAATTATTATATAAGTATTTCTGGGTCTCTTAGTTCACGTTTTGTGTAATCTCACTTGAATTTACAGTGAGACTTAAAAAAATAAACTGTGTCTAGTTTTGGAACATTTTTGTTCCTAAAAGGGCAGAATAAACGGGCTCTAATGTTCACTCTTAAAGGCGTTATCGCCCTATGTGTGAGAAATAAAAACATAGGTTTTTGGCTACAGTACGTCTAGCCACACATTATATTTATAAAGAATTGAAATAAATAAATATGTTGGTAAAATTAAAATATGTTGTATAAATGCAGTAAAGATGAGAACTCTTGGAAGAATAACTGGAAATAATATATGACATTGAAAGAAATGTGATATGGATGCAACTGTTGTTACAAAGAAGAAAGTTACTTAAGATGGTTTTTGAATGTGGAAATAATGGATGCAAATTTGAATACAAAAGTAAGTTAGAAGGAAATTTGTATGAAGACGTGGTAACCGAGAATGACGTGGTTCAAACACGTGGATCGAATGCATTTAATCCATCCTGAAAGCCAGTTCATCAGAGGCCAAAAAAATAGGAGAGTATGAGAAATGGTATATTGGTAGAAGAAGACAAAGAATGCTTGGATAGAAAAAAGTGGTGTTCCGTTCTCTCTGCCAACTCGCTTAGGGACACGGAGTAATGGGTAAAAATATATAATTTAATTACGGATTTACGTGGATATAAAATCGTAGACTGAAAGACTTCTCAACCTAATTCTCTATTGAAGCGTGTTGCGCTAATATTTTGACACTCTGGTAATTGGTTCGTGGGAGTGTTGAAAAAGCGAGGGGGTAGGAAGTAGGGGATGGTTGTAGATGGAGGCACCTCTGCACTCATTTTTGTGCCGGTGTTATGGCAACACTTGGTCGTTACAGACAAAATGGACGACATGTAAGAAAAATCGTAACAATTGGCTGGAATAGAATATTATTATTAGTAACAAGCCGATGTTCACGCATTACAGAAGAAATACATTAATTGTAATCCTGGTCACACTCCTAGGATTCACAGTTCTATTCGTTTCCTCAAAGAGGAAAAGGCACATTTCTGACTATACGTCTTGCAGCTATTCGTGGTTGTCCAGTTCCTTATAATTGGATGATTTAAAAAGAACAATTACATGTACAAATTGTCTATGACATGTAATATTTGACTATAGTCTTAGTAATAATTACAATTTAAACAAGTGCCTTTTCACAGCAAATAAAATAAGTCTAGCTAAACTTATTCGAACGATTGCCTTATCTTTCAATTTTGTTGTAACTCCAAAAGGTTTGTTGTTTCTGACTGACCAGTAGTCTACTCATAGCCTAATTTTATGAGATGCCTTGTGGTCTAGATGTAGTCTACTCATAGCCTAATTTTATGCCTTGTGGTCTAGATGCTTTGTGGTGACCGACTTTGAAGGCAGTAAATACCAGTCAGAAGTTTTTTTTTACCCATCACGCCGTTTCCCGATGGGGGTAGGCAGAGAGTACGGACTTCCATTCTTTCCTGTCCGAACAAATCTCTTTCGCTTTCTCCAAACGCATAACATTCCGCATACATGCTCTTCTATTTCTTTTGCTCCTGACTTGGCCCTTCTGTAAGACCGATATGGTCGGACCATGTTATTCGATATCGGCCTCGTCTGCGTGCACCCATTCTTTCATATTTAGGTATATATCCTTTTAGTCATTCGCTCTTCGTTCATTCTCTCTACATGACCAAACCACCTTTATTTATTCACTTTCATTCTAGTTACGAAGTGTCAGAAGTTGCAGTACTAAAGAAAAAACAAGTTTAAAAGCGTTTGCGAATTGAAATACCTATCTCATTTGCAGAGGGAGAGACAGAGAGAAAGGATGTTAAAAATGGTGCGCCCATATTATTTTGTTATTGTTTTGCCATACTGTATTTTCATTTTATATTCTTAAAAAATAAGATAAATAAATTGGAACACTTAAAGGAAACGCGGACGGACTGTTTATATTTAAAAAAAAAAAGACAAACAGGAAACGGAAAAGCAAACTCGAACGAAAGGTAAGTTCTTTTCGATATTGTTCTCATTTGGGTGATATTTTTTTATCAAATCATCGTAAACTGTGTCGAACGATTGTTTTGTTTAAAAAATGGAACGTCGTGTGCTATTTTTAAATTCAAATTTAAAAAAAAAAGAACATTATTTTATCTGAAGCTTTTTTTTTAACGCACGCACCCAATGATTAAATGAAAAGAAAGAAAATGAACTCCCTGAATTAAGTAGTTAAGTGTCCATTCTTTGATAGGGTGTATTCGAAAGTTCATCCGATAAGAAATATTAGGTACAATTTATTGAATTTAACAGTGAATTTTTTATCAACTCTAAAGAATATTGAAATTAAATATCGCTTTACAATCGATATACCTACTTTTTTCAAACTTTTCCTGTAGATGTCATCATGATGTCTTTTTTTATTTTTATTATGGTATTACACTCAAAAAGAATTATATGGTATTACCCGAATTCTTTTGTAACGTGTTTTATTTGATAATATAATATTTTAATTGATAAGTTCGTCCGTGGCTCGGGTATTTTCGTAGAAACACTAACCCAACGCCAAATATTTTTCATGAATATACCTAATATGAGAAAACCTATCCTTTCATGTTTATTTTATTCGTTTTATAAGTCATTATTCGTTGCTTTGACAATAATAGTGTCCGTGATACATATTATATCTTCGAATCGACCAGTGCTCGAAATTTGACCATCTTATTTAAATTTTTATAAGTTTGAACATTATTAAGGTTCCGTTATCAAAGACTGAGCGAGCGCCATTTAAAAATTTTCTTTCAAAAACAATGACATGGATACGTCAAATTTTAAATGATGATTCCTACCTATGTACAAAATTTTTTTATATTATTATTAAAGACAAACTATATTATAACCAACTGTTACTACGGGAACAAACATCAAATTATCTACAGTTCTCAACTTGGTAAAGTAAAAATGAAACCCTTTAAAGGGACGATATAAGTGATTTAATTGATGAAAACTAAAGCTAATCCGACAGGTTTTGCTGCTAGTTGTCAAATAATTAGAATATTTCCATAATGTCTTTAATAACGCTATTTTTATTATTATATTTTGTCATTACACAAAAACAACATAATTATAAATTGGTTCACAAAAATATAAAAAAAAATATAAATTATTTTAGGCACATAACATAATAATAATATGTACGCATCTAATGGATAATTTCATTTTGATTACTTCGCGACCTTTCCCATTCTCAATTACATATTAGATTTTACTTCGGACAACATTATTTACATTACTCACGATCTATTTTTAAATCTGGCAACTTCGTCGTAGGCATTCTTTTGTTTTGTTTTTTTTTATATATATGATCAAAAATATACATCGTCCACGCAGTGACCTGACATCGATGTGTTTCTAATAATACATAACAACCTGAGGTTAATTTTATTTGCCCTGACCTTTAAAAGATATTGTTTCATAATAAAGGTATGACGCATTATTGTAGTGCTTGTAATAGGTACTTGTGATTTAATCTGTAGATTCAGAAATCTTTCAAGTAATCTCAGAAATCAAATAATCTATATATTTATACGTGAAGGAAAAACTTTATGACTATTTTTACGAATATTGCGCGGACGGAGTATGAAATTTCGCACACTTCAACTTCAACAAATAGGTTTTTCTTAGTTTTCTTGTCCAAGAATATGGGAGATTACAATAAGATGGGTTGAACACTTCCATAAATAAAACGACAAGAATATCTGTGCATAATCTAATCGCCATTACGCGCCTCTGGTCAAACAGTTTCCCATCTGCAATACATAATTATGCATATCTTCCGGGAGTGGTCCACTGCCAGCATATCCACTTGCCTGTGTGTGACATTTAATGCACTGCACTCATGTAGTTTGCAATGATACCATCCGTTTGTATTATATCTTGCAGAATCGCTACAGTAGAACCTCTCAGACCACCAATTCGACTAGCGCAAACTGAACCACTTCTACAACAAACATTGTTCGACGAGACAATGTCGTATTGTTTTTACTTATTTATTAGATCAAGTAGCGGGTTTGATGCCTCTACATAGCTACTTCATCTTTCGACGATGAAGATTATCCTTGATGCTGGAAGAAGATGGGATAGTTTGTTATTATCTTGTTTTTACATTTCTTTTAGCGTCATTTTCCGTGTATTTTTTAATAATCATCATAATATATTTAAAAAATGAATCTCGATGTTACAAAATAGTTCCAACGTTACAAATTAATTCAATCATTTGTTTTAAATATCGTTTAGTCACGATAATGAGATGCCCATTATTGTAACTAAACAGTTTTTACAGATGATATCCTTCATTTTTTTTTATATAAAGTACATAGGTATATGCTTGGTAAACATGTGTTAATACTTATAAACCCTTGTTCCTGAAACAATATATTCGCTGTTCAATATACAGTACTTAAAGCCCATATTCGATACTGCACAATGCGTTCGCTGATGTATTCCAATAAGAATAGCTTCGGGATAAGTCCGTCCTTTAGACTGTCAAAATAACTGTCGCCACACTTTACTTTTAAACAATAAAGTTATATTTATTTATTTAAAAATATTTTTTTACGCTAGGTTTATTTCATAACTGGCGGAATACTCGTATAAGCATCAATCACCTTGTGTGATTTGTTCAATAGATAATATTACCTACCTATCTATATATTAATACGTGGGGCAAAAACTTTATGTCCCTTTTTACGAAAATTGAGCGGACGGAGGAGTCTGAAATTTCGCACACTTACAGTTTATATAGAGAAGGGGTAGCGAATGCTAATATTTTTATTAAAACCATACATAAAAATGGATTAAATCAATAATAAAAACATTACGCACACTAATGTAATGTTTGTACTTCTACTCACACACACATCGATGTATTTGACATTATTTGACACAGATCTTTTGTTTATCTGTGGTCATGGTTATCTTTATTAATAATCATAGAAAAATCTTTGTACACAACATTTCAAATTTGACATGTCCATTGTCCATGTCATTGTTTTTGAAAGAAAATTGTGAAATTCCGCCCGCTCAATATATTATAGTTTAAATTAATAATTATGGTCGAATTTCGACCAATGAACTGGACCACTAGTATGAATAATTGTAAAATTGATGTTGTTCTAAAACATATCTAATCCAATCCAAACTCCTTTTACATCCCACTTAGGGGCATAGGGAGGCAACAAGAACTCTCCAATACGTTATGTCTAACTTATGGCCGCTTCAAATTATGAATGACTAGATAGGTATGTGAATCTTAAATGAATTATTCATATGTATATAGATACTCACTTAACGATTTTAATAATCTTTATAAACGAAGGGAGATAATCGTAGTCGGAGTGTGAAGCGGTAATGGTATGTTCACTTGCTCCCATCTGCAGGTATGCAGGATCCCATTCTTGGCGTGACTAATCCCCAGGAGGCATCTGAAACACCTGATCACGATTCTCTGCTCACGGATGTACCGACCTCTTCTTCTTTTACTTCGCCCGAGAGCCTGAACATAAAATAATAGCTGTAATATTGAGACGTTTCTACTTGCTTACATTTATCCTGGAGCTTGTACATACCTTACACACAGGCACTTAGGAAGAATCTTATTGTAAAAATTTCCAATTACTCTAAAGCCCCTGTCTTAGATGTGTAATTAAACGACTCTCTTTTGCTTGAGTTTATGTTTAACTCTGAAAAGGGATGCCTTTTATATTCTGCATTATTTCGTTAATAAATAAATTAATATCGGATAAAACAAACGAAGGAAAGTATTATTAATGGAGTCACATTGCAATGATTCGTTTTTTTTTTAACATAAATCGATTCTGCATAACCCAGCCAAAGATTTAAATTTCGCGGGTATATTAATGTGATTTCAATTAAAATTATAATTACATACCGTGAGTGAACATTAGTCCATTAGAAATTCTTCTTCTTCTTCTTCCTAGCCTTCCCTCCACTACTGGATGTAGGCCTCTTCCATCTGTCTCCACTTCTCTCTATTCTGGGCCGCTTCAACCCACTTTTTACCGGCGACCGCAACATTAGATTAGAAATTAATCGATATGAATATAGCTGCAAGTGATGATTTTAACCGAATGCTGTCCAAATGTCTCATATGCTTGAAAATATTCATAAAAATATAAACGGACTTAACAGTTTTATATTGGAAATATAAGAAATTGCACAACTTTCATAATATTCATACTGAATAAAATAAAAAAATGCGTTTTCATTGCTGTTTTTAAGATTTTTTCTGAGAATTTAATAGAGTAATTTTGATAATTAAGAGAGGTGTCCTCTTAAATTTTGGTGGGTGCTATGCTGTTTATCTGATCGAATTAGCGGGTATTTATAGAGGAAATTGTAAGTCAAAAAACGTTTTTTTCATCTCTCTAGCGGAATTGTTATGGCAATGACCCCTTACCAGAAAAATATTTCAGCAATAATAATAATTGATATTTCATCAACATTCGATCAACACTAAATTTAATTATTTCAAGTAATGGATTTGTATTAACAAATAATTATTATTCTTTGTTTCAGGTAAGTCGTTCGCTTCGCTGAAGAAACTGCCTTCAAAGTTTGGGCACCACAGATGGAATGGGGGTAAATTAATATAAATCGTTAAATTAAGCTCGGGGTGAATGATTACCTATTTAGCCCCCTCTTTTATTTTTATTTCAAAACAACAATAATGTAAGTTTACCTTTTCATAGTAGGTATTCCCCTTACATCATGTAAATGAGTTTATGAGATTCTAGGCTATTTAAATACGCATATTTAAGGAATATAAAGTTTATGATTTGTCGCTTGTAACGAGCAGAGACAATGGAGAAATAATTTAAGTACCTACGCTTATAAATTCGTTATAAATTTCAGATGGTTCTATAACTTAAGTTTCGCTAGACAAACGAGTTGACTAGACTGTCTGTCCGGGGACTTCCACCGCCTGCATTAAAATTGCCTTCGGAGCTTTCAAACAGTCGGATCAATTCGTGATTGGTCATAGTCTACTACCAGTAGGATATGTGTAAAAAAACCTATTTTATTGTTTGCCGTCTCCCTGCAACATTAGCTCTTATATTTTTGATGATCGTCCTGGAAGTCTACCAGATTGGCGAATGATGTCTTTCGTCGCCATTAAACCTCTTGTGTCCGCTATCGTAGATACAATATCTATCCAGAACCTTCTTATGTCCGTCCCCATATGACAATATCTTCAAAAAAACTTATTGTAGGTTCTTTCATTAAATCTAGAAATTATGATGATATTATTGAATTTTATTTAGGTATGCTTTTTTTCTAATATACCTACCTACCTACATGGAAAACTCCAAAATATTAAATGCTATTGGCTCTGTCATGCTGTCAAAAATGCGTATTGTTAAATATGCGAACATATAATTTTTTTGGGTTTTGGTAAAATGGTGCTATTTTCGAATTAACTTCGGAGAAACGTTGTCATGCCTAGTGCGTGATTGTTCATGACTTGAGAAATGTTTCAAATGGATGCAGTTGCCGCAGAACAGGGAACTGTGAGTATCTAATGGGGAGGAATGGGCAGAAGATGGCTAAAGAAAGAAAACGAAATCGTTGTATTTTATCATGAATAATATTAATCACTTATTTCTATAAGATGTTTCACCAGTGGGGGAAAGTAATATTTTTATGACAATTCGTAAATACGCGGTATACAAAATCCTATGCTGTATAATATACCTACCTATTATCGATCAATCAATAAAATCTCTTTAAACCTCACTTAGAGAGGCAACAAGAGATCTCCATTACGATCGATCTTGCATATTGTTTATGGCCTCCTCCCACACCATGTTCAAATCCCTCAGCTCAGCCTCGAAAGAACGTAACACGGCATGAGAGGTTCTTTCGGCAACCTTAACACAATCCCAGTCATGTTTACCTCCTCTCCACAATGGTGAAAGAGAAGGGCCTGCCCTAGGTGCACCGGCGTTCGTGATACTGTGGTACTACCATCTTATACCCAAGACTCTTCTGAGGCACTTCGTTTCGAATGCAGATGATAGTCGGTCACATAGTGAAATAGAAGAAATTAGTAGGAACAAACGTACTTACAGATCAACGTTACAATATATTTAGATATATAAAATAGTCAGTTTATGTGTTTCGCTGTTTCATGGGAAGGGGTAGAAATGGTTTTGTATACGTTGTAAAATAATATTGAAGAAGATTCTAACATATGTCCCAGTGTAATCGTATGTACAACATACACGCTTTGCTACAACAGCGATAGCGTGCTGTGTGTGTAGTACAAAATTGCAAATCAATAATATTACATTATTATCAGTATTTATTGAAAAGCGAATACATTACCGCCACCCCGCGAATTCGTAAAAAAAACTTGTACATGTCTTGATCCAATTTTATTATCTAGTATTAGAGAGAACTCGATAAAGAAATATCAGAACTGTTATGCGAAAATTAGGATAAATATACCTTAGTTTCTATTTATTCGGGGTCTTTCTTATTAAGATAGTGAAGTTATGATTGATCTATTACGATCTTGCAGATTCTGACATTGCTTTCGGTTCTTGTGTGTTTATTCTTTTAATTTTTCCATAAAACTCTAAGAAAATGATTAGATTCTGACCTTGATTTCAGTTCTTAAGTCCTTATTCTTCCTGCTCTTGCTCTTGTTTCTGCTGTGTATATTATGATTGATCTCACACACGTCTTGTAGATTCTGATATTGCTTTCATTTCTTGTATGTTTATTCTTCCTTTTTTTCCTATAAAACTCTAGGAAGAAAACGTTTAGATTCTGACCTTGCTTTCATGTTCTAGACAAGTTTCCGTTATACTCTGAAACATGTTTAGTGGGCAAATGATTGGATCATCAGAAGTTCGCATTGTTGTAAGCAAGCCACCCCCAAAATGGCTATTACATAACGTTATTACATATAATCGCTTTTAGCAGACTGGGGTGGGTTGAGAGGGAGGGGGGGTTTTTCCGCTAAACCCGAGAAGATGAGGAGTTATGTAACCAGCCTAAAACTATTTCGGGAGCGGTGATGTGTCCATGCAACTCCAGTTGGATTGAATAGGAATATGGCGCTAACAAAGCGCTTGTCTGGAGAAACTTGTAATATGCTTGTCACTCAACTTTGGAATTGATTCAAATATCGCTGTGCCAAACTAATACTGTTGTATCGCACGCTTGAATCGGTTTGTTTTATTCGAGTTAAATATATTAAATGTGCGTTCATATGAAAGCACAAAATCATTATATTTTTAACAAAATCAACAAAACAAAATCGTTAATCGTAAGATTACGTATAACTCACTGATCAGTTTTTACTTAATTTCTAAAAAAAATATTTAATCCGCGTTTGCTATGTATGAAGATAACATTTCATACAAAATTTTGTAAACAAACAATATTATAGTAGCCCGGCAACGCGAGTGTTTACAACCAAGATGCGCTATGTCAGATTTGAATGATTTCAAGCTATTGATGCAGAATAGGTACCTCATTTTTTTATTATTTATTTTATATTATCAAAATATAGTTAAGTCCTTATAAAAATCATACGAAACCTTTATGTTTCACAGCCAAAAATAACTAATTTATGTTTGATCACTTCAATTTTAATATTTGTAGGTACCTACTTAAAAAGTATTCTTTGGATATTTTCTTCAAAACATCATTATATTTTAAAGAATATGTAACAACTGATGACTCTAAAAATTCATTACTAATGTTTGATTTTTAAATGGAACAAACCACTACGGGCTTACGACCGTCTTCTACTGTTATTTCGAAGGCTGGCTTAGTGTGATCACTTTACGTTAACAACGTTCGCCAATAGGTGGTAATGATAAGAGTTTATTTACTCAACAAAACTATAATATAGAGCGCTTTCACAATTTTTTTATTGAACCTTGAGGGCTTTCTTCTACGTCATGTAGACATTACCAAGAGATTCATTGATAATGTCTACTTGAGTTAGACGAAAGAAGCGCTCTGAGATTCAATAAAATATCGTGAAAGTGCAACTGTGTTTTAATAAATTCATAATAATGAACTTTCACAGCGTAAATACACAAATTTAAATTTCAACCAAAGCTCTAAAACACTATTAAAGTTATTTACAAGAGATCTAATTGAACACATCGTTGTGTTGTAAACAAGTGTATGACAGCCAGAACCAACCACCTGCGAAATAATAACCAAAGAGAATATAATACCTTACGGATAAGAGACGCAACTCCATAGATGAAAAAAATGTACTGACTGGTTTGTTTAGCCAACATTGAAACAAAATTTTTATTATGGTGATGTTGCCTTTCTGGTACTTGACAGCTCGGTGACAGCGGGCAGTCATGGTCATACCCAATACCCAAGCAATTTTAAATTTCTCATAAGTCATTGGTTAAAAAAAAAAGTATTTAATTTAATGATAGCTTTATTGCAGTTTTACAAAAATTTACACAAGAGTATCTATACACCTACTAGATATTTATAACACTTTTGACAAAAGTTTTAATACATAATATCTGTTGTACACATATTTTTAATACATAATATTTGAAATTTTTGTAAAAAGTGATAAAAAAAATCATCACAAAAGTCAAAAAAATAAACATCACACTTGGTATTTTTCTCATCACTTTTGTGACAAATGACACACCTTTTGCGCATTATGATTATCTTTGAATATCAACAAAATGACCTCAATACTCAATCCGTAGGTTTTGTATTCTCTTCGAAAATAATACAATAACACAACAGACCGCTAAAAATGGCGTTAAGATTTCAGTTTAGTTTGATGTTTTTCAAACATAAACAGTCGCGCCGCAACAACAAATTTGCAATTCATAATATTATTTTTGTTTTTCAATGTTGGTACCTAAAACCTGTCGCCATCCATACAAAAAGTGCTTTGTATGACGGTTTCGACCGAGGCCTCGCGATTTTGTTTTGCTGTCTCTCTTCCGATAGCAAAAGGGAGACCAAGTAAAATCGCGGAGGCCTCGTTTCGACCCACTGATAATAACTAACTACCCAACTACTGACAGGTATTTGACGTTGGCAGCTCATAGACCAACCGGAGCAAGCATTCAATTCATCGACAACAATGTTACCATAAACACAGATTTGATATTATATTTAACAAAGAATATTATCTGAGATTTGATAGTCTCAACGTACCTATTCCATACAAAGGGTTTTAGATGTTCCTTGTGAAGCTACTAGTATGACTGTAGTCTCATAAATACGAAAATTCCGTATGAGGTTTGAATTATAAGACAAAATTAGACATTCCTTACGAGGAAAGTATCAAGAATAATTATAGAAATCTCTTAGGGACTTAAAAAGTAGTAAACTAACTTTAGGAGGCAAGTAATTTTAAGTCTCTTAGAGATTAACATTGGAAACTCCATATTATGAAACAAGTAATGTGTCATAAATTAATTATTGATCATTTTAATTTTATGTATTTTTTTATATCATTGTAATGAGTCGCCGGTAATCTAGAAAAAAAAATATCATTGCTCTGATGTATGTAACATCATATTAATTCCAAACCGTAGAAAAATACCTGCATATTTTCGATTACCTATTCAAACCCATTTTCTCCATTTTTGTATATTTTCAATATATACTCCCGAAAAATTTGAATTATTTAATTCCCCTAATTTTAGTTCATTGTTTGAGCGTTTTATTATTTTCAAAAATCGAAATTTTTGGTATAATTTGAGCACACAAAAAGTAAAAAAAAAAAAGTCGAATTTTCGATGAACACGAAAATGAAGAATCCATTTTGTATATTTTCCATATTATTATTAGAATAGATTATTATGAGAGGTATCGGATAGGGGGTGTTTTTTGTTTTGCCCGCTAAACACTTTGGGACCACTTTACAAGCCCACCCTTCAGTTGTTGAAAATGTCTCACTTTTCAATCAAGTCAAAAGACGATATCGGTGATAAAGATGCAATAAATTTAAAAATATTAGCTTAGTTAGGCTCGTAAACATTTCAACAGCCGTACTAATAGAACTTTATGCATCGAATAAGCGCATAATAAGCAAAAGTGCTACTTATAAAACAAAGAATATGTTATGACGCGAATAGTTTCTATGGCAACGCTATTCCTGGCTACCCCCAGGTATAAAGAAGTAATAGCGACGTTGAACGAGACAAACTACCACTGCACTCTTCAGCTGTACTAAAAGAACTTTATGCATCGTATTACGCGTATTATAACCAAAAGTGCTACCAATAGAGTGCAGAATAGGTTATACGCGTAATAGTTTCTATGGTAACGTTATTCTTGCCTGCCCCCGGTAATAAGACAGAATAACCACATTGAAAAGAGATGAATTACTACTGCACTTTTCACATTTTGACACTTAACATACGAAAGTCCGAGCTGTCAATGAATCGAATCGACCTTCGGAAATATTCGTACCGATTCGTACATACTCGGGATATTACGCACCCGAACTTTATTCTCGAGGGTCCAATGGTCCAATCTTAGAAATCAACCCCGTAGTATGGAACAACCACAAGCTTCATTGATAAATGCGAGGTTGCCAAACTTTTCTGCAGAACAGTTTGAACGCGGTATAGGGATGATTATTAGTAGGGCGTGGTATAAACGATTTACTCCGGAATAAATTACCGTCATAACGGTGTTATAATGCAGTTTCTATTAGTACCACTGCAAATGTTTTTGTTATAAATCACACCAAAAACAACAACATTACTTTTTTGTATGTGTTATTCAGTATGCTGCTGTAGTCTCAAATAAATAAATAAACATTAAATAATAATAAATATAGTTTTTATTCTCAAGCATTATAAAGCATCAAGATTAGAGTTGGGACTAACGGCTTAAATTCAAAAACTTATAGGAATTTTGTTAATTGAAAATAACGTTAATATTAAAAGCTTAAAGCTATTGTATTTTAATGAACATTTGGTATCTAGAAACATAACTTTTCCTAATAAAAAAGGTCATTTCCAAAATTTGGTTGTCTTTTAAAAAAAAATGGGTCCTTTTAACAATTTTATTCAGTATAATATTTTCATTCGACTATTAATGCCTGTCATATAAATAATATGGGTAAGCTGTTATTTACCTGACTATTATTTTTATTCAACTGTTATTTATAAATATCGTTATCGTTAGATGCGTTATTTCTATTTATCTAATATTTTTATCAGTTATCGTTATAATGCCCATCTCTAATCAAGATTACTTAAAATGTTATCCTCACAAGGCTGTTATTAAATATCAATAAAACCACAATTTCATCAATCAGGGTTCATTTAAATAAGTTTGATGACGATCGTAAGTTCTTATTAGATCAAGAGATCCCGGGTTCGATTCCCGCTCAAGACAGAAATGGGTTTTATCACTTGAAATTTCTACTCAGGGTTGTAATCCTGTCTCAGATTGGACGGGACCGGTTGACTGGTAGAGAATGTTTCAAGCATACAGTTCCGCCGGCTATGCTGACACCTATGTATAGAAGCGTGTTATTTATTTATTAGTATTCATATGTTTGAAAGTATACTGTTAAATTTTTTTTACCGCATTACGCCGTCTCCTCTCTTTTTTCTTCTGCTTCCGACATAGCCCTCCTTGAGGACGGAATCTATGAGTTCTGTCCATATCATTTTCAGTCCTTCACGCTTTATCCTTTCTTATAAATTCCCTTTGTTATTCAGTTTTATCTGTATAAATCGATTACTATTATAATTCTTTTTTTTGTTAATGTGTTATGTAAGTGAGCTATTATTCAGCCCTGAGATAGTATGTGTGTAAAAGTTACAGGAACAATAACAAAATGATGGCAAAAAAACTGATGGCGGCGCAGGGGGAGGAGGCTGGCAGTGGGGAGGGTGGCAGTGTGGGGAGGGGAAACTGAAATTCTTAAATCCCTTCTCGTCTTAAAAAGGAAAATATTACTTGGTACGTAACATCCCCCGTGCAGTTTGGAAAATAATAAATTATACGTGGTTTTATACATTCTGGGGTGACCCTCTGTTACAAAGTCACCTGGAAACAATTACACATTTTTTTATTTATTATTAAATAACTTGAAGACCCTCTCACACCGTTTTTAGTTCCTTCGAAGCAGAGAAGAGTGGGAAGAAGAGTGGTGTGGAAAAGGACATTGAAGCTGCGCAGGATCGAACGCAGTGGAGAACTCTTGTTAATGTGTTTTAAATCCCACATAATCTGACAATTATTTTTAATTCTATTATTTTCAGTTCTAATTGATTTCTATTTTTTGTTTTTCTGTTGTCTTTACGTGATTACTTTTCTTTCTAACTATTTTACTAATTTCCTCATATTTGTAACTTTTTACATAAATCTCCCATTAGACAGGTTTGAACTAATGTGGAGATTCAACACTTGAACTTTATTGAATAATACTGTAACTCAATGAATTTATTCTAAAAACGTTTATGACTTCCGTATGTTCGTGTTTTCTTAAAGAACTCATCGAAAGTTATAAAATATCTATAAGAAAACCAATCGATCGTCATACTAGAATAAGGTCCCAGGAAAGTTGCTTTCTTCTGAATCCTCTTCGACCCTCTATTTTCCCGTTCATGAAGCGTTGTAAAACCTTTGTTTTTTAGCCTCTCGTTATGTGACTAAAATCAGTCTTACAGTCTTAATTAAGGTAAGTAATTATCTTGTTGTGTAGCTTTGCGTAAGATTTCTTTGTAATGGTTTTCTTGTTGTTCCTGGATACTCTAAGCATTTTGCGTAGTCTGAATATATTTTTTTTAATTTACCACTCGGACCGGACATGACTGATTTTTTTTTAATCAACCGCTCTGGGCCAACATGATGGTCACCAGAGTGGAAGCGTCTGGTAACATAATGCGGGGAAGTAAATCAAGGGTTCAGTGTAACAGGTTCATAATCATCTCTTCCGAACATTATGGCTCTTTAAAGGTGGGTGGGTGTTATTTTATGCGCGGCCCTACCGCCATATTGGCCCCCCTCTCATTCTATTTACTCTCTATTATTATTGTATCATACAGCCCCCCTTGCCAAATTTATTTATATTTTTTATGTTGTATTGAAGGTGTAAACCCCCCCGGTTGGAATGTCTTCACCCTTTTCGGTACTCTTGAGAACCTGAAAGGGATGATATTTTACACTAATTATAATTGTTTTTTTCTAAAACGTAACAATTTTTTGTGCTGTATAATGTAGTTTTTCCTTATCGAGATACATATTATGTATGTCAAATGTATTCATATTAAATATTTATCTACTTATATTTATATGCGCGTTCTTTTCCTCAAAATATCTTAAATAGTTTTAATTACGACACTATGTACATATGCCAATATTAAATTATGATAATAAATAAATGAATCCGTTCGTATATATGTATAATATATAACGTTTATGGCCAGCGTAATTTGGGAAGCCAGAGACAAAATAATTCCCTCTACACCAAGACTTATTTTCTGGGCAGGGTTTGGATTAAAAATATTTTGAATATGAAATTTATTTTCTTCTTCTTCTACTTCCTCGGTTTTGACCATGCTGGCCTGTTCTCCAGAACTATTCCTTCGGAGATGTTGACTCTCAACAGTCCTTTCATATTTTATGTAGTCTTCTGCGAAGTCGATATATTTTTTTTGGAGGATATTTTATTTATTGAAGATTTTGTTTTGAAAAAAAAATCCCATACGAATAAAAATTATATCACTTTGTAAGAATCAGGTATTATATTATATTACAGGGTTAGACTATTTTTATCGCGTAATTATTTAAATAAAAAATCGATTAGGTTAAGGTGTCATAGAAGGTTCCTTAGGGTATATGCAACCCCCAAGCTAGAATATAACAATATTATATCAGCCACAATAAGTTCCGTATAATATTCTGTGTTCTAACTGATCACGACATATCCTCATTAACCTAAGCCTTGTATGCGTACATGTGTTTTTTGTCGCTGATCGTGTGGGTGGGGTATCATTTTGGTATATATACAAATATACCATATATATTCATGTTTATTTAAACAACGTATTTTGAAACCTAATAATATCTTATTGATATATCTACACGATCATAAGACAATTAATGAGCATCGTAGATTTTCAAAAAGTCCATAGATATTATTAAACATATCAACTCAAAATTATATCAAAGACTGTAGGGTTGCCGTCTACGAAAGGCACCTCTGCTCTTTTGGATGGTTTTTCGAGCAACAGGATAGAAAAGGCACAAGAAATAAGCCTCGGATAGATGGATCCCATCAGGGGAGGATTCAGTCAGATGGTGTCCCCCCTATGAAGGCGCACTATCGAGCGCAATGGAGAGCTGTTAATGCCGCCAAGTGGGTTTAAGCCCCCCGCATTGCGAGTTGGTTGGGGCTTGCATTGTGTTGGGCCGACTTTTTTGTTTGATCGTTTCGATCAAGCTAGCGGGTTGGTTTCGTGCGCGTTGAGATTGCTGCGTATTGGACTCTTCCGGACTGCCTTGCCAACCTTGGTAGCCTAGTGGTATGAACGTGGATCTCAGACCATGAGCTCCCGGGTTCGTTTCCCGATCGAGTCATATTTTCAGAGAAGATTTGAAGATGAGTTTAAACATGGTAAATGTTGTGTTTGTATCGAAATTAAAAATAATCTCCTGTAGAAGATAGTTTCAAACTTTATCAAATCACAGTGAAAAATACCTGCGATGGCTAGCTACGTTAAGCTTTCTTTAATTTTCTAATGAATCGCTCAACTTCCTTATATTTTTTCTTTCATTATAATCTTCTCCCAGCGAATAGCAAAAACTACAAAAAAAAGAAAAAAATGAAATTGGTCAAGCCGTTCGCTCGTGATGCGATGGCCATAGGATAAATGACTCCATTTTTCTATATAAATTTATGAAAAATAGTTCTAAAGAGTGAATGAGATAGAATGTTTGTATAACGACCTCTCTATAACATGAATAATAGCTCCGTTGAATTATGCACGGCGCAAATTAAAAACACATTTCCCTGTTTAATTAGGAGTCGACCTCTCTGCGCCTCTCTCGCTCTCGCCGCGTACAAAACGATAATCGAAAATAAAACAAACATTTTTCGTTATTGACCGAAGAAATTTAATATCAATATTTTATCTACCTTTGTTGTTTTCGTTTGTTTTTCACTTCGGTTTTTTTTCCGTTTAAATAATGGAATATTATTAAAGGTAATCGAAATTTTGAACATTTGTTTAAATTCTAATGACACGTTTACACAACCTCCAATTTGTGATATTTCGTTATTGACCGAAGAAATTTAATATCAATATTTTATCTACCTTTGTTGTTTTCGTTTGTTTTTCACTTCGGTTTTTTTTCCGTTTAAATAATGGAATATTATTAAAGGTAATCGAAATTTTGAACATTTGTTTAAATTCTAATGACACGTTTACACAACCTCCAATTTGTGATATTTCGTTATTGACCGAAGAAATTTAATATCAATATTTTATCTACCTTTGTTGTTTTCGTTTGTTTTTCACTTCGGTTTTTTTTCCGTTTAAATAATGGAATATTATTAAAGGTAATCGAAATTTTGAACATTTGTTTAAATTCTAATGACACGTTTACACAACCTCCAATTGACATGAATAAAAGGATCATATTTCTCTACAAAATCATGAATTAAGTATATTTCCGCGTATTACAATATGCTATAGTGATCGCATAACTTTTTATCTTTTTCTTGTACTTATTTGTAGGAAAGACAAGACTTAACTAAGAGGGGAATATAGAGAGTGAAATAAAATACAGCTGTTAGCGTGAGAGACAGTACTAATCTGACATTTCATTGTAACATTATAATTGGTATATACTGTGAAAAAAACTTTAATTATTCATTATTCATCATATAGATATATTATGTTCCTCCGGTGATTCCCTTGTTAATTATGAGTGCAAGCAACTTATTTATTAAAGAAAGAGCTACAAAATTTTGGAATACATAATGTTTTTATTAAATAATATATAACTTTTCCATAATTCATTCATTTACTGCACTTATAGTGAATTTGAAAAACAACATTTAAAACAGTAATGCTAAGAACAACTTTTTTAAATCATGTTTTTTTTAATATTTTAGAGTTTTATTTTTAATTCTTTTGTCAGGTCCTTAACAAAAAAAAAACTCCAATATCAACATGTTGATTGGCAAGAAAATTCTCTTATTATTTGTCCGAAAATCCCACATCTTTTAAAGAGTCATCGTCGTATAATGACTAAGTATTACCAATTTACAAATAATGTGTTTGAAGAAAAAATACCTTATTTTTTTTTATACGCACCGAATGTTATTTTGGGTGCGTTTGAAATTCACAATTTTATGTGTTACAAAGAAATCTTAACAATGTGAAAGTACCGTTAAAATTATGACCAATGTAAACCTAACATTTGCGACATCGAACCTTCAGTTTGTATGAGGATGTATGAGCCGCGGTGGGGAGAATATGACAACATAACCCCTGCCGGTATTTTTTTTTTATCATAATAGCGTTTTTCCGATCATGCGACGTGAATAATTGATGGAGTCACAATACCTAATGACAATGGTGGGCCAGCGCGGGGCCCACTCGTTGCCTCGTGATTGATCGACATTGCCCCAATGTTGGGCGCCACCTGTCCTCTCCAACAATGCCACTAATTCCTTTTCAAAACCTGAACTTTGATTACAACAATGACACCTTCCATGATGGAATTAAATTTTATTGATTCAATATTACTGGCTTTTGTTGTATCATATATACTGTTACTACCACCATCATGGCATTTTATAATTTTATACGAAGTGAGATTACCATCGCAAGAAAAACAGACGTATAAATGTGGTTGCACTCTCCGTCAGAAAAATTTACATAAATTTATTTGAAAATAAAAAAAGGCTTTTTTTTGAATTTCCAAAATTAGAAAAAAGCATGATGGTATTTCAGAAGCAGAAGATGTACATATTTGACATATTTTTTTTTTACTTTAAACAAAAGCTTGCGTTGTGAAAGAGGATAATGGTCGGCACCGGGAATCTGACCCATGTACTTCGGTACTAAAATTGACTGAATAACTGACCTGACTGAATGAAGATTGTAAGTTGCATTCCCTCTCTTCATACGGAGTAGAAGGTTATTAAATCTTTATACGCTGTACTAAAGTTGTTATTTTGTAAGCCAAAATTTTTATAATAACTACATCATTAAATTATCCCCAACAACAAGAGCTCTCCATTGAGCTCGATTTTGCGCAATATTTACGACCTCCTCCCGCAGAATGTCCTAATCCCTCAGCTCTACTTCTAAGGAGCGAACACAGTATGAGAGGATCTTTCTCGCCTTAGGACCCTAATCCTCGGCTAACTATAATTCGGTATCTTTAGCACATATCTCAGCCATGTCCATATCTCTCTACAATACTGGAAATGATGGGCCTGCGTAAAGCGTGTTTGCAGGGATACCACCTTATGCCCAATATTCTTCTTAGACACTTTGTTCCTGGACTTTGGTCAGGTGCAAGTGCCCATAAAAAATGGGCATTAAACAGTTTACATTTATATCATTATAATAATTACAAAATCGCAATTTTGCTGCCTTGATAGGGTTTTATAGGTTTCACCCAATTTTTCAAACTAATCATTACCTCTTGATGCTGTATCAAAACCTTTTTTGGGATGAATCCTTTATGAAACAGTTAAGAATGTGGCCTCAAAAACATAATAAAATTATCGACTTTCGCTATTTTTGTTTAACACACCTTACACCTTGAAAAACTCTTATCGATTTTCCATACAAATTCTGCTTCCTTCAGCGTTTAACTGTTGACTATTTAAATAGATATTCGATATCATAGCTGAATTGTCTATTATGAAGAGTATCCACTGGCAGATTTATCTGTTCATGTTTATCTGTAATAAAAAAAATCTACCTCTAAGCTTTTTTCTAATACCTCAAAAAAATTTCGTTCCTATATGATGTAATTATACCTACCTACCTATTCAACGTAGACAAAAATCATATATACCTCGCTTATTTTTCGTTATAAAGTTTCTTAAAGTATTGACTCATATGTTTTTGATGCCAGCTGCGAGAAATAAACGTCTCCAATCCTCTCTGGCCTACCCCTTTGCTCGCACCCCCGAATACAGGTGCTCTGCCCCTGCTCAATTTTCCCGGATCAATACTGATTTTCTTGTAGTGATGTTATAAAATTAACCAATACACGCCGACTATTGTCTTTCAATTGATTTGGAATTTGCAAAGTGTTTTTGTTCCAGATCAACAGTTAAAACTGCCAGTAATTCTCCGTCGCCGTAGTTAGCAATATCACAACTAGAGATCCCGTTGTAAGCACGTCTCATAGACATATCTGCTAATGTTGCGTGCTCGGGTCTAATCATTTCACCGATACTTTGCCTTTCAAATTGCTTTCTGATAGGAATCACTTCCCTGGAAACCATGCCCGCTAAACACACACATATTTTCCCTTAAGTATCAAAATACGAGCTACATTCATAATATTTCTGTAAAACTAACAAACTAATGCTTTCTATAATCCGCCAGTTCTGAGGAAGATCTTTACCTCTGATACCATTCCGCCTTCGTTTATTCTCCCCTTTATTTTAATTAGCTAATCAAACTACACGGTTGAAATCATTTTGTTTCTATCAGTCTGAAATATGAACTATAACTTGTAAAATATCAAACTATTCTCTGATTGTTTATACATAAAAAATAAACTAAAAACTTACAAATTAAACTTGTATTCGTTTTCTGCTGTCCTTATTGCTGAAGCCTTGAAACACGGTGACAAACGGAGGTGAATTTCATTTGAAAAATGTTCAAATTATGGTCGTATGATTTTGAAATTTTTCCCAATTTATTTGTCGTTTGCCTCTTGTGACGTTGACTCCCAATTATCCTTCCATCTTTTGGGTGGTCATCCTGTAAACCTCGCAGATTGGGGATGGATTATCTAGCTGCCCTTGCAATTCTTGCGTCCGTCATCCTTAATATATGCTCGTTCCAAAACCTTCTTCTCTGTCGTCCGTTTTTGACAATTTCTTCAACTTCGCTGATGATGATGATGAAGGAACAAATCGATAGCCTTAAAAAAATGCTTTCAAATTTGAATTAGTTGTTATGTTGAAGCTGATGCTGTTGAAATTAACATGAGTAATAAATGCAGACTATGCATCAATAGCTTTCAGTAATATTGATGAAATTATCATTTCTTGCTCCAAATTACCCGCAATCGACCGAAATGTGAGAAATATATCTCATTTAGTAACAGTACAATTTCATATCTTTAAGCATACCTCTAATCACGAAGACTTGAAGACAGCAAGCGGTAGAAACTTCTCTTCGGAAAAGACATGGTTTTAGAAATGTTCTATGATACACCGTAATATAATATTCCCATACTAATTGATATGTTGCAAATCAATCCCCATTGGAATGTACTGCAGTGAGGGTACCTGCAGGGGTGTTTGTTTGGCCCGTTGTTTGTACGCCCCTAATAAATTATTCGTACATTATGTAAAACATACAAAAACCATGGTGCATTAATTCATTGTTATTCGATCATAACATGGTGTGTTTGTGTATATTATGCGTAACCTACACCAATCATAACATTTCAAATATCGAGTCTCTAAAGGATATAAACGACATTTTTTATTTATTTATAAAAAAAAACACTAAAATTTGGAAAAAAAATTTGCTCTTCATTTTGAAAGATGCAATGAAAAAAGCACCATCTTCTTTTAAACATGCCACGTCTATCGTTAAGTAGGCAGTAGTTTTAGTTGAGGGGTTTTAATAACACCCATTTGTAATGATACACATTCTTTCCCATCACCCCGATCTATTACCAAATAAATTTTTATGAAACCTCATATTCCTCATTTTTTAATCCAATCATTTGTTAGAATTTTCTATATATGCATTCGAGCCATATTGAACCTTTTTGGGTAAATCAAAACGTTTTTCATTGACCGTTTTCGAAAATGGTGAAACATGCCTTTGATGTCTTTCCCCTGACTAGACTCTCAATTGGAACCAACCAGGAACATAATGCATTCGTGTTATTGTTAATACGATATATTTAAATGGATACATCTGTTAGACCAAATATTACGAATTAATTACCGAACCTGCTGTACTAACGGTTGAATCAATATTTTGACAGGGAACCTCCGGTCACTGATCCGTGCAGAACCGTCAATCAGCAACATCCTCATTACCATATTTCAATATTCATCTTGCCGTCTATCATACTCCGGAGATACTCTCTGGATGATATTATCGATGCCGTTGTTTATTGTCCGCCGTTCATTCATGAGTCCATTCCTAGAATCGTTTCTCAATTTCGCTTGATTTATTTGTCAGGATCGCATGATCAACCATAGAATCAATCATAACGGATATCAATCGACTCCTTCACGACGATGAGTTTAAAAGGTATTAAAAGGCAAAAATTATCATTTCTTTCCGATTC
This sequence comes from Mystacides longicornis, assembly GCA_963576905.1. Taxonomy (NCBI): domain Eukaryota; kingdom Metazoa; phylum Arthropoda; class Insecta; order Trichoptera; family Leptoceridae; genus Mystacides; species Mystacides longicornis. Next base: position 30,588,383 of record OY756425.1, read on the forward strand.
TAGATTGGCTTTCCAATTACAATCTTACTATTCAACGGTCTGTTTAAACCGTCCTTCGTTAAAGTTTTTTTCTTAGAAGGAGGGGAAAAATTGGACGTTGAATCGGACACCTGCCCAAGGGCAGACCTATATATTAAAAACTCATCCTCTGGATCTCCACACTAAAGCGGAACCGCATTTAAGCATTGCTTCGTTTCAGCATTCTGGTCTACGACTGTTGTTGTAATATCTTCCTGTCTTTTTCATCAGCCTCTTTAGTCCCCATGTTTTTTGAAATTATGCTACGCAAGTTCTTCCGCTCTTTCTCGCTCTCCAGCATGGAACCAACCAGGTGATCTCTTTCAATATGAGCCCATGTGGCGTCTATTACGTGCCCCCATTTCGGTAATTATTCTAATGCATCTTCTCTTCCTCTACTATATTAAAGCCTTTTTCATATCTCTTTTTGTGACATGAATGTATTTTTTTCTTACCGACGGGATATGTACGTCTGATCATTCTTTTGAAGTTTGCTGACTCCTCTTTTAAGTATTATAGATACTCATTTAATAATACTCTCTAATAGAGCAATATATTCAACCATTTGACATATATTTTTATGGAAAACATTCCTCTAATTGTCATTTTTGATTATTAGTATTTAACATGTTCGTAAAACATTTTTATAACATCGTGTGAGTATTGAGATTAAAAATCATGCTGGTAGCTTTTGAATTTTCCGCACAAATATCTACGAATAGTTAAGCAGCTGGAAGCATGATCTTTAACCGTAGTCAAATCTATCCACTGCTGAACCAAGCCCTTCCATGAACATAATAGAATATGCTTGAAGTTAGCGGGATGGCAGTGACTTTTCCCTCAGGTCAAATATATATGCCGATTATGCATCCTTGGCTCCAATAGCGCATGCTTTCTGAGTAAGAGAAAGTCTGCAGATATACATTCGATAGAATCAATTGAAATGATTTCTGGTATAGTCTAGTATTTAGGTGTCCTGGACCGTGCGCTGCATCCTCCACGTGTCTTCTCCCGACACACACATTATCATCGCAGCATTGATTAAGATTTATTACAGCGGTCCCCGCCCGATATATCATCCATTGAATTATGTCTGTTGATTGTTTAGTGATTGAAACGATGTCCGGTTTCACATTACGACAACGTCTACATTTTCAGATTCGGTTCTGTTTGATCAGAAATCTAAATGCAGTTTAAACCCTAAGCTATTTTTTTTATAGATCTGCTCTCGTTTTCTCATTTAATTTTGGTAACCTGTATTTTGAATTTCTCTTACTCTTCTTTTGTTGAATATTTGTTACCTTTTTTAACTAAAGGCAATCCACCCTGATAGATTGATTTGTGATTTTTTGCCTTTTCTAAGTACCGTTTCATCTGCAATTGCTCCTTTTTCTTTTATTTTTGATACGAGATGAATCGTTTCCGTCAGTTCCGTCCTCAAGGAAGATCAAAATTAAACAAAAAATAAAACGCATGATAGAAAGAACGCATGAGAAAACTGCATGAGAAATGGTATCTGGCGAAGGAAGAAATGGTATCTGATTCTGGATAGAAAATGAGTGCATGTCCATTATCCATTCACTTAAGATACATGATTCGATGGTTATGATAGCTTGTTCACCTTTTTTTTTACTTTAATGTCTACTTTATCATTTCTTTTTTATTTACTTTTTCATCCGCATTTGCCATGTGGATTTGATGTTTGCCTTTTTCATTTTTTTAAGTTAACCTTCTATGTATTTTTTAATCTAATTTTCACTCAATTTTTACGCTATTTTGTGTAACTTCATATTTATATACTGTATGTTTTTTGTTGGCCTTTGCCAGGTGGATTTAACTTACAGTCTTAGGTTAACCATGGGATAAATCATTTGTCTGTTTCCAATTTTCGTGACTTTTGAAGCTAAAAATCCAATCAAGAAGATTTAGTGGATAATTTGAGCCAACGATTTTTTTCTGCCAATTAATTTTTAACATAAGAACGAGTGTATTTATTATGTCTCCTATTTTGTACTTCTCGTTAACGTTTCACATACAACGTTCTATTGTGACAGTTATTTCTCAATTACTCACAATTGTACGAATTGATCAAATCTTTTCTGTACTTAAGTGACTTGTTCAACAATTAAACTTGCTCGTTATATAACAATCAACTATTCTTTTTGTTTCTTAGTTGTATAATAGTGTACGTGCGTGGTATAATAGGCAGGGTCCTGTGGGTTGTATTGTATCAAACTATAATAGTATACTTTTATTTATAATTGTAATTAATTACACATACTAGCTCCACGTTAAGAGTACAGTGGATTCTGGATTACTCGTATGGGATTCAGCAAAAGGTGTTCTTTTTTGAGCAATTGTAATTCTGCCAAACCTTGAAGATCATTTGTGACAAGGCTTCTCCGTCATTGGCAAGTCATGGCAGTTCTTTAACGATTCTTTTTCTTGTCCAACCACATTTGTCGCTAAAGCAGGAAAGTTCCCCTTATTGACGTGTAGTCTATTTTGCCCTTGATGATTGGATGAAGTATGTAGATGAAACCTTTCTCTCTGAGAAAAATTGTCATTGGAATTTTACATTGTTCATTAATTCTCTACAAACTCTGAAAATTCCACAGAATTAACTTCGGGTTCTTTCTCTTATGGGGAAAATTTCTGGATTTGAATTCGACCACCTTAATGCGAACGGTAGTAGAAACAATGCTTCCACTTTTTCTTCTTAGGAGCCTTCCATTAATCACGTGAGCTCAAAAGGGGGAGGGGGGTGGTCTGGAAAAAATATTGAGAAATCACGTAGGAGAAAGGAGGTTTAATAAGAAAAGCATGTGTATTAATTTTTTCTGATGAATTGAAACAAACACACTTGCACTTTCACTAATTAAAAAATTTTGACGAAAATTAAAAGCCAAGTTTACTCATTCTTTTGTACTTAAAAACTACACGTGATTTGTCTGGTGATGGGGGTCTAAAAAGTTGCAAAAAAAAACATCACGTGATCAATGGACGGCCCCTTATGGCCTATCATAGTTTAACCGTCAGAAACCTAAGCCATTGGTTCGCATCATTAGTCAGTGCCTGTTGTCCCTCATGGAATGCATATTATAGGGGGCTTTCGTTTTTCATTTGTTTGATTGTTTATATCATCCCACATACGCATGCTGATGAGACCATCCTTCCCCTTTTATGTACGTTTGGAACGGTGCAGCCAACTGGCATCACATCTTATACGGTTGACATCATAATTTATTTCTCAATTATGTGGTGCCAGGTAGCTCTTTTGTTGGATCAGCTACCAGTTTCTGGTTTCTTACTGACCATCCTATCCATAGTTGTTTCCATTTTTCTTCCCGTATGGCAGCATATAACCAGTACATCTGTCTCGGGATTCCAGAGCACGAAGCTTGGCCGAAAGGTTTGCATTTGAACAAAAATAAAAATTGACTTTTGAGATTTCATTCCAGATTACCTTCTGTCAACTGTAGCGCCTCGCCTGGTCTACTCCGGCATGTTGATACTCCCATCGTATTATTTTAACAAGAGTGCTTGTAACATCGGGAATAATTATAATGTCAACTTGCTTATTATTCTTGTCTTGTTTGTTACCATGATTATAACTTCCAGTCATATTTGAAAGCATCCACTACATTATGATATTTACTTTTACCAAAACGAATATTAGGTACCAAGTTTATCACGATGAATATTTCAAACATAATAATTATAAAGTACGATATATGACTGAAGTTTTTGAATCTCTTAAATTTGAAATCATCAGCCCCAATCCTGTGCTGGACAAGGACTACTTCATCTATCTTGAATTAATGCATACTCCTTTTCTTCCTGTTCAGAGTTGCCTTTCTAATATCTTGCGGCTCCAACGGCCACCTACTCTAAGCTCATCGTCATTTTTGTATCTTGGTACTGTTTTAACAATGTCAGCCATTCCTACACTAGCGTTGTGATTCCCAAAATTGTCCTTAATTTCATGGCTATCTATGATTATTATTATCTCATATACATAAATGATTAGCTTTGCGTGTATTTCTCAACTGTGATCGAATACAGAAAAATGCGAGAACAATTAATTGAAAAATAACCATTTTGTTTTCCCATATAATGTCTTTCTGCTTGTCAAATGTGTCACAACAAAGGATGATTTATTTTTAGTGGTGAGCTACTGGAAATTAAGTAGGTTTAGGTTGTAAGTCATAGGACATTTACCAGTCATCTTGTTGTAGATAGATTTGAAATTTTTACAATATAACACTAATTTTAAGGAACTTTCGCAGCTTTCGCTACTTAAATACACAAACTTTTCAAAAAATTCCAATCATTATAGAAAACTCTTCCAAATCGCTAAGCTAAACAACAAAATAGATAGTAGGTAATTGAATACGTGTACATTTATTATATTGGTTAAGTGTTTGGGCCATCTATTATTATACTAGCTAATAAAACGCGGGGTACCTGACCGGGATGTTGGTTAATAATACCCGCATCAGATTTACTATTATTTTTACTATCTGGCAACTATATCGTCTCTGACAAGAGCACGTGATTAATACATGAACAATTCGTCGATTAAAAAATAATCAATTATCCCCGCGCAGACAGCCGACTGGGTCATCGATTCTACATGTAATAACTGTCCGCTCCTATCACGTGCAAGCTATTTGAACAATCTTTAACGATAACTAGCAGCAAAACCTTTCGGACGACAGGCATAGAAAATAATCATTAATTGTCTTGTAAATCATTTATGTCATCCCAAATAGCGGGTGCCAATATTTCTTTACCCTATTGAGAACTGCGGACTGTTAAGAAATTTCTGTAGAAACAATTGTTATTATTGTTATAATGGACGAAAATTATAAGTATGAAAATATTTCGCTTAGGTTGGATCGGTTCTGTATTTTGTATGAAAAAAAATGTACTTATCAAAAATATTTGGCGTGGGGTTAGAGTGTTTCAACGAAAAAACCGATTTACAGACGAACTTAACCAATTATTATATAACCTATCTCGTAGGTATTACAGATAATTTTATATTATGTCATCATCTTGAAGTAAGATGTAGCTTACTGGTTCTTCTAAGCTGGTTGCATAAAATCAGGAGTATTCAATCATTCAAATTGCATACATTCAGTGTTCGTCGTATTAGTTATTTACTTACTGTTTGCGCGTCGCACGTTTTTCCAAGTGTGCAAAATAATTAACATTCTTGGAGTGCATTACTCTTGTTATGCGGCGATAGTTGAATAAAGTGAGACCTACTGTCTCTGTCTCTACGTATCTCTGTCTCCCTCTGCCTTTTGTACGACTATGACGATGATGATAATAATACATAATTTACAAATGAATGTTTGCAGAAACTCTACGTGACTTTCGGATCTTTTGAGTGTTCCCCAAACAACTTTCCACTAATTTTCCTTTGATTACGAATTTTCTCTAAATTCCCCGATAACGCCCTCATGATAATAGACTGCTTCGGCTATGTGTTGCCTACTAATATCATTAGTATTATTATTATTGTTGTTGTTGTTGCTGCTAGAAAGAGACAGCGAGACCGACGGAGAGAAAGAGACGGCGTTTTTGTTTTCAAACTTCTATGCACGAACAATATTTTGGGACAGTTTCTGAAAACAGTTAATTATTTAGACCATTATTTTGACAGAGTGAGGGAGTTGTTCGCGCTCACCTCCAAAACTCTTCTCATTTGGAATTCGCGAGGATTTCGGTGCAGTACAAACTAAATTACGTATATTTTATCCTTGTAATCATACGTCGCCACTTGTTGAAGTATTTTGTGAATGTAATTTAATTTTGATTAGTTTGACCCCCTTTTCCTTTGATAATATTGCGATCCTTTTGAATGTGCTTGATTTAATTAGCATATAAGTACAGGTATTGTGACATACGTGTGTAAGTTGAAAACAACCGTCTTATTTATAAAAAAATCGTTAATCGTAAGATTACGTATAACTCACTGATCAGTTTTTACTTCATTTATATAAACAATATTTAATCCGCGTTTGTTATGTATGAAGATGATATTTATTTTCATACAAAATTTTGTAAACAAAAAAAATAGTAGCCGGACAACGCGAGTGTTTACAACCAAGATGCGCTATATCAGATTTGAATGATTTCGAGTTATTGATGCGGAATAGTTGCCATATTTTTTTATTTATTTATTTTATATCACAATATGGAAAGTCCTTATTAAATCATACGAAACCTTTATGTTTCAGCCAAAATGAACTTTTTGAAAATATTAAAATGAATTTTAATATTTGTACCTACTTAAAAAGTATTCTTTAAATATTTTCTTCAAAACGTCATTATATTTCTTATAAATTTAGTTGGTGTATCGTGGTTGTAAGCCCTCGAATGATTACGAGAATGCATGTTTGCTTTATTTTTTTAACTTCCTATTATTATAATGATAAACCAAAATATGAAAGGTGCACATATTTGGACGGGGAAAACTTAAATACAGTGTATTTATTACAAAAAGCGTTCTTGTATACTCGAAACAACTGTCAGTCGACGTTAAATCCAATATGGCGGGTCAAAATCTACAGAGATCAGCTCACAATCAAGCGATATGTGTTAAACTATCTCGATGACAGCTTGATCATAATTTGTTCTATCGCTGAGCTATTTTTTCCACTAGTCGTAGTTTTTTAAATAAAACAGTAAGGATTTTACTTAATAATTGATTGTGAGCAGTATTTATAAAACACGAGAAATGTTTCTCTGTTGGTTATAGACTCGGAAACCTTCCAACTGATCTGATGCAAACCAGTTTCATTAGAAATATAATAAGGCGAAGATGGCTTGAGACCACTATCCATATTTTTATAAAACACAAATAAATTTTGACACCATTCAATTGACGTACCTACCCTAAAGCGATCTCATTTGAAAGATAGTTATGCAAACATGGTTTTAAAGCACTAAAACTTATTTTGACCGCTTTCGTTAAAGACTTTTATCTCAAAAACACTGATCTTTCATTCTTATCAAAACGTTATATCATTTGTGGTTATTGCGTCGAACATGTCAAAAGATCGTAGTAGCAGAGACGGATATGTGCTTGTATGTTATACTTTTTGGATGTTTTCAATATTCCGTGGGCGCTTTGCAAACCGGATCTGAAACAATTGTAATACAATTTTTTCTTGAGCATAGTTTATAGAAAATCTTAGTTTTCTTAATGGCCCGTTCCTCCAATTCTATGAATGGAAATTTATAGATTGTCCGTAACCCAGAACAAAGGTTTAAAAATCTAATTTATGAGAACGCCGCGTGAGTCAAAATAGCAGTCCCTTATGGGGTAGGAAGGTAGATACTAAGTAACTGCCAACGTGTCAAACGGCACCACCGCTTCCCCTCTGAGATCTAAATTAGGTTTAGTTAAGGTACTTTGGTATTCGAAAGTTGTTCCAATGGTCGCTTGTTGCTTTTTTTTTGCTTCGTAAGCTTTTATTTACGTCTTACTAGAAGCTGAAAAGCAAGTGCATGAAGCAACCCTTCACAAGTGATACGAAAACTTGGACAAATTGCATAAAATCAGGCGCTTTTATTTAACCATTCTATTATAGATTGCGTATTTTCAGTGTTCGTATGAGCTATTATTTTACGTACTGATGGTGCGCGTATGAATGCTAAAGAAATGAAAACGTTTCTTATAGTCTATGCAACATGGAAATGATTTAGTACCTAGTTCCATTGAAACACTTGGTGTTTGAAATTAAGCGACTTGAAACAGAAAAAAAGTTTACGAGTAAGGATACATTCATACTCCCTTTAAACCACATTTAATAGCATAGAACAAGAGCTCTCCATCTTGCGCCATGTTTATGACCTCCTCACACAATATTGTATGTCCATTTAGAGGGTTTTCCTCGTCTTTGGGACCCTGATGGGAGGAAGAACAGCGCTCTCCTTATCCAGTTGTCATTCGGCATCCTTAACACATGTCGTGCCCACATGCACTGGGTGCACCGGCGTACAGCATCGTTCGTGATGCGGTGATACCATCTCCTGAGGCACTTCGTTTCAAATGCAGATACTTTTTGTGCCTGGGCCTTGGTCACATATTGGAATAATATTAAAAGGCGAAACAAATTAGATTATCTGGATAGAAAGGCAAAAAAAAGTTGTGTTCAATAGTTTCTGAATAATTTTGCGACTAATCTTTGGGATAAACGAAAGGACATTATCTGTATCAATATAAGTACACTCTATCAACATGTAACAATCATGCTTTAAGTAATGTTTATCTTTTGTGTACAATTATTTTATTTCACCTTTTCTCCGAATATCCTAGATGGGATTCCTTAGATCGATCACTGATTGATCATCTGAAATGGAATTTCCTTAAAAAAAAAGAAGAATGAATGTTCGAACTATTCTTTTTAATTAATTCGGGAATGCATAAAAGCGACTCTGGTCTCTTAATTCAATTCCTTCTACGATAAATAATGATCCTGGTACACCCAATTACATCCTACTCGAAAAGCATCGTGCAGGGTATCTACTTAAAAAATAAAATATTGATCGTCCTGATGAGGTATGTATGTATGTCCATGTTTTTGTATGGAATGGATGAGTTGGGCCATTTTCTACGTCATTAGACGTGACCATACGCCCGACCCCATGACTCCTCGGCAAATGGAATGTGAAATTAGCCAGTCATTTCTTATTAAAAAAAAGTTGGGGGGAAATAAAATATTATATGTATTTTCATTTTGTATCGTTTCATTGATTTAATACTTCCACCTCGTTAGTTATGTTGCCTTCGCGCTGATTTCTGAACAAGGTGTTCCGGATTCGATTCCCGATTGAAATTTCTGCCTGCGATTAGCATAATTTAGTTTTTTCCTGTAACTGGCCACCATCAAAGTATTGAAAGTAGGTATACCTATAGACGATCGACATTGAAATCGCAATTGAGTTTCAAAGGCATCCCCATTGTTTTTAAAGCCAGAGACCCGATTTTTTAGCAAGTTTCTACCTCCAAGGTCTCCGACGTCTAGCTGTCACTTCAGGGTGTCGGAAATGCCCCCGCCGATTTGATGACCTTAAGGAAATTTTGGAAATTCTGTCATCTTCCATTCATTCAATATGATCCTTCCAAAAGCGTCTCCGCCTTCTACCCCCATCAGACGATGTGATATACGTTAATTAGATCCTTATCCATTATGGACTCTGTCCATATAAGATTTAATCTCTATACTATAGTGAGCGTTGTTAAGGCAAAAAAAAAGTGTTTTTATTTTTGTATTCAATAAAAAAAATAACTTATCTTCTACATATAATGGAAGAAAAACTTTGTGATCATATTTACGTAAATTGCGCGGACAGAGGAGTATGAAATTTCGCACACTTATAGTTTATATAGAGGAGGAGTGTCGAATGCTATTATTTTTATTGAATTATGCACATAAATATGTATTTTAAATCAATAAAAAAACATTATAAACACTAATTTTATATTGTGTTTGATGCTCATACACACACTTCAATGTATTTGACATTGACACAGACGCGTATATTCTTTTGTTTATCTGTGGTCAAACTGAAAATAAATTAATATTGTTTGTCTTTAATAATAATAGAAAAAACTTTGTACATATCTACATTTCAAATTTGACGTATCCAATATATTTATGTCACTGTTGTTGAAAGGAATTTTCAAATAGCGCTCACTCAGTCTTTGACAATGAAACCTTAATAATGATCAAACTTATAATTTAAATAAGTTATGTATGGTCGAATTTCGAGCACTAATCAACCACTAGTTTAATGAATTAGTTGTATGCTTTAAAAATTGCCTTTACCTTTCGCGTGGAGAATCTGTTAGTATTTTGTTCTAAACGTGTTGAATGGTTTTGTATCTTCTATATTATAAAAATGGAGAGCTATTTTCCGATGTCATGATATCATGCCTAAACGGCTGGACCGATTTAGCTAAATATTTTTCTTGTCGTGTTGGCTTTTATCATGAGAGGGTTCTTATGAAACAAAAAAAAATAAGAAAGTTTCTTGAATAATTAGAAAATCAAAGAAAACTCTAAGTAGGTAACCTTCTTAGTACTTTGAACAATATTATTTTTATTCCAAATTTGAAAAATTGAAATTAAATTAAAGTTTGACAGGAACTCTCAGTTGTTTGATAGTTGGTGCGATGGAAAACAATATGTGGTTTGAAACAGATGCGTCGATCTAAATTACATTGGTTAAAAGGCAATAAGCTTATCATTATACAAATTTGAATTCAATATTCGTAGTTACGAACACAGGACAACGTCTGTCGGGAAAGCTGGTATTATAATAAGTTCACTTAAAAGCCAGCCGCCTTTTTTCAAGCTCTCATCGCCCCAAAAGTGTAAGTACTCGCCGATCTATCAATTCGGCTGCGTAATATTTCAGCTTCAGTCACTTTTTCCTGGGTAATATTTTATATCGGTTTATAATATTATATCCTGGAATACCTGGAGAAGGGTTCCATCCACGCCGACAACTGACTGATGCTTCCTCCATCTCTCCCTCGCTCTCTGCTCCGGGCTCCCTTCCTCCCCTATCACATGCTTCGGGTTTCCCTCACTCTGGGCAAACATTGACGTATGATGAATGGCATGATATCCAACATTGGCATTCAGCGCTTTAGTCTAATGCCTCACTCCCTCGCAAAGTACATCATATGGAGAACTTCTTCCACAATTCGCGGGGGTATTTATGTATTTCAATTTTTTATGGAATTGTTTTGTTATTGCAATTAAATAACGGTTCGTTTTCTTTCTTTCTGATGGCTCTACAACCCATATCGAGTCTTGGCTTCCAAGTAAACTTTCCTCCAGCCTCTTCCGTCTTCTGCTGCAGTCTTCCAACTGGGAATATTCAATATGTGTGCAGCATCTCTCCCGACCTCATCCTCCCACCGCAGTCTAGGCCTGCCAACTCTTCTTCTCCCACCTGGCTGTCCTTCAAGTGTTTTTTTGGTGTGCGTGTAAATGGCATCCTCTGCACATGTCTAGAGGTTTTGGAGCCTTGTAAATATTATAGTTCTTCATTATACCTTATTCTCCATACTTCTCCATCGCACACTGGTCTCAGGATTCTTCGCAGAACTCGGTTTCGTTTGAAACATTCCAATTTACAGAGATGGCTCATTGACTCGCATTATTGCTGGTGTATCCGGTACAAATTGCAGAAACGTCAGGATTTTTTTTTTACCCATCACGCCGTGTCGCGTAAGGGGTAGGCAGAGAGAACGGACCTCCACTCTTTTCTATCCAAGCATACTTCTTTCGCTTCTTCCACCGACATACCATTTCTCATACACCCTCTCCACTCCAGAATCGATGTGTTCGATCCACGTCATTCTCGGTCGGCCGCGCTTTCCTACACCTTCCCTTTCAGCCTTATGAATTCTCTTGGTCATTCCGTTTGCATCCATTCTTACCACATGCCCAAACTATCTCAACTTATTAACTTTCATCTTTGTCACAACCCTTACTTCTATACCACATTCCTTACTAATATTTTTATTCCATTCCATATCCCATAAAGTTTTTACACATATTCTTCGTAGAGATTTCATCTAAACTGTATTTTTACCTACGCAGTCGAAGCAAATACCAAACCAAGACTCAGAACAGGCGAAATATAAACACCAAGGCATTTGAATACTCCTTAGATATACATATAATCCCTGATAATGTAATTCACAGAATCTTTTAATATGTAGGTAATTAGAAGATGTTGTTTTAGAAGGTGTGTTAAGACTTCTATAGATATAACGTAAAAGTTGAATAGGTATCTTCATTCCAAGAACAAAATCGAGGTTCCTAATTGAAGATATTTTAAAAGAAGAAGAAATCTTGCAATCGATTTATGTACTCGTAGCATCTCGACTACATGCACCTTAGCTTAGACACGAAACGACATTATGGTATACATTAATTTGGTTGGAATGGGTTGGTAGTCCAGTGGTATCAATCGCCAACTTTCATGCGCACAGGGTAGAGGTCGTAGGTTCGAATCCCGGCCGTGCCGACCATTTCCGCTTTCACGACACAAGCCTTTGCTTAGTGTGAAAGATCTTAAAAAGTGTATTTGTGTTCACTTGGAGTGAGCACAGGTTCATTTTAAAAAAATTGATAGATACTTGTAAAATAGCTCGAAAGACGATAGCAGTTCATTTTTTGATACTGTAATTATCTTTAAGCCGAATTTAATTCTAAAGAAATAAGTTGATTTCAGGAACCTACATGTAAAATGCTTGATCCCATTTGTACGAAATGCTTGGACCCATCTGTATGAAATTTAAACACCTAACTAGCTAATGCGATTGCATAAAATGTAGGTGTTTTGATCGAATCAAAACTCTTTGTTAGAATTTCCTTTTGATGCACTTAGAAGATATTTCTTAACAAACTATTTTTACTTCCAATGGGAAGTTTTCTGGGGAGCTTCCGACAATACACACTAGGTGGCAGAACTTCTAATCAGGTCTATTGTCAAATTCAGTGCTGCCAACGTAGAGATGTTTTTTTCAGTGATGCCAACGTTGGGAAGTTTGTTTTCCATTGTGTTGCTAAGAAGTTGTTGATTGAGTTGTTAAGAAGTTGTTGATTTTGTTGCGCATAAATTTGAGAATAAATCTCAGGGGTGCTGTTCTGTATTTTTTAATTTGTATTTAGGTAGGTATATAAAAAAAGATGAACAATTTTATTTGTAATAGTATGTAAAAAATGTACAATGATTACTCTAAACCTATTGTAAGTTATCATGAATAATAATATATAAGTTGTTTAATTTGAAATAAACTAGAATGATATTTTGGAGGTTAGATTGTGAGCGACCATAAGAAGAAGAAGAAGTAAATCGCCCCCGTTGGCAACACTGAATTTGACAATAGACCGGATTAGCAAGGGCGCCTCTAGCGGCACAAAAAGGAAAAAAAACATCCCATTTACATTTTAACAGACAGGAAAAGGAAAGATGATACATAATAATATTATAGTTACACAAAAAGATGTTTTTTAGTGTTGCCACTCTTAATATTAATCAATGTTGTCATTTTACAGTTCTAGCACACACTTGATATTTTGGTAACAGCGTTATTGTTTCAGTGTTATAGTTGAACTTCAAAGGCTTTTGCATTATTTTTAGATATCAGAAAACATAGCATACTAAATGTTTATAATAATATTATGATTACTTTTATTACACAGGCTTTGCGTTATGTGTTTATTAGAGACACCGACAGAACTGAATAACACAAACAAAAATAATCATGAAACGAAAATATAGAATCCTCAGTGTTCCAATAACGGGAATCTCCCACATTGTGTTGAGCTATATGTAGGTGCAATCAACCTCTCCTGATGCTAATGATACTAAAATGATAACTTTGAAAATTCCAGAATATTTTGCTGTTTTATAAAGCCATATTCCTTGCTTATCCAAACTTTGCATAAATATTATTGCAGTAAATATCAATTTTTTACGTATGGTTCAGCTGAAAATGTATAAAAGGTGTTAAATGTATAAAAATTTCATCAAGGCAGGTGAATCTCAAGAAACTGATTTCAAGTAACTCGAGAAGTTCCATAAACGCAGCCTTCCCTAATAATTACAAAGCGCGCGGATCTTTTTGGTCTTTCCTAAAAATACCAAACTCCGTTTTGTTCCGTACAACTTTCTCTGTGTTTTGGCCAAAAAATGTTGTTGGCTTCTTATGACATTCCAACATTCCCCCCTCCCCACCTCCTTCCCTCCCATTATCGCATCCCCCGCTCATCCCTTCTTGCAAACAAATCGCACGGCCGATTTAACGGTCCTTCCTCTTTCGATTTCAAGGTTGCCAAATGAATAATTAATAAGTATTATTGTCGATGTAGTTTTGAAAATTTATTTAGAAAAATCTGATGAATTTTCGATCCTATAATTTAAAACAAAAATGTCACTGAAAAAAAATGATGGGTCGAAATTTGATCCAATCCAATTCAAACTCCCTTTACATCCCACTTAGGGGCATAGAGAGGCAACAAGAGATTTGAAACGAAATTCGATCACACTTTTTTTTTATTTATCGATAACATGATAACTACCGAAAAATTGGTATTTTGAATGTCTTATAAAATAAATGTCGTCGATTACTCCTATGGTAGTGGAAATTAATTTGTTGTATTTCATAAAATCATTGATTTCCCATTGTATACCTACACAATTTCACGTGTTGTATTTCTTATAAAGGCTATCATAGGTAAGTACCTTTATCCTCTCATTAATGTCATTGACAACTCTCATTGTAATTTCAAGGTGATATTTTATCTATGTTTGTCTATGATATTCTGCTGGTCGATTCGGTAATTGATTATTATTGTTATTCGGCTGGTCTATAGATGTATTTTTATATTTATATGATATTCGAAAATTATTTTCAAGGCTGTATTTTTGTTCTCGAGTATAGGCACTCGCCTAATATTTTTTAATCGGTAAATTAATATTGGTTTAATTTTATTAACACAGAGCGACCTTGTTACAGTTTCGATGTCACCCCTGCTGGCGTCTCTGCCCCTCCCCGCCCCGTGTAGCGGAGTTCTCCCCATTATGTGCGGCACTGAGATTAATAATTAAAGTAAACATACAGAGGGGGCGGCGTTTGGACGGGTTGTGATCAAGTCAACCTGCTCCCCCCATACCCCTCCTCTGGCCTCGCACAGCCAACCGATCCTCCCCGAATGACACGGAGCTACATTTCAAATTTTCAAAATGTACGGAAACGTCACAATTTAACTCGGCAGACGGATAAATTTGAAATTGGAATGACGTCCCGCGTGTTTCGTTCGGTGTTGCCCCTCTAAAAAACTTTTTTTTCAGAAGTAAGTACCTACCTGCATATTTTTCATCTTTATCGATTACTTTTTGCTAAAAATTATGTTTTTTTTTTTGCTGTCAAAAATTGTTGTGTCAATCGTTGAGAAAACGTATCTCAAAGATTTTTTGGTAATATTTACGTTATATTCAAGAGTTGAAATATGGGTCCAAAAGTTCCAAGATAACATAGTCCCAATGTCTACGTGTGATTTTGTCAACAATTTCTAACTAATTACTTCTCCATTCAGCCGAGTAATTTAATATGGTGTTTAGTGTCGTTCATATTAATAATAATAATATATTGTGTTGTGTGATGGTGACGCTACGTACACAGCACGCTTGTTCGGTATGTAGATTACAATCAGGTTGGCTCAACAGCGAGATGAGGTGACATTTGTAACTCATTAGTGAAGAAAATTGAAACTAATCTAGGGGCATTGTCTCTAGCGCGACTTTTCATGCAGCGTGCTATGTAGCTTTCCAACCGATTCGACTACTCACTCGATTAGAAAACGACCGTATTTATATGACATTGTTCTGCCAAGAGAGTAGACTTAGAGTCTTAACAACCAAAAACTTAGACCTTTAAATTAGTGGGAAATTTCATTACCATCATTGATATTAGTCATCACCTTAATGTTACATTTTAACGTGTATTTAAATCTTATAAATTGAAATCTACCACTAGTACGATGTCTACAACCACTATTTATTTGTCTTTTGGTTTGTCGTTTATAGGCATTGATGTTCTCATCAACTGCTTTTTTCTGACATCCTAGACTCTACACGCCATAGACCATATTTTATTTTTTTTTCTGACAAATTATATACGCGTCTTTTGTAAAAGGAGAATTGGAATATATGAACCCGTTGGTTGTTAGACCCAAGATTCTTTGCTCATCTGAAGAAAAGACTACGCCTAGTATCTTAAAACTGGTTTATTGAAACCAATAACAATACTGTAGCACAAATAATTGAAGATGCAGTTAGTTAAGAATAACGTCACGACACATCAGTCAGTTTAGGAAATCCGTTAGGGGCTTTCCAAAACACCCTTCATTAAAATCTTGACTATTCATAATAAGCCATGTACCCTGTGTGTGTAGTAGCAACCCTTTGGTTCATCTCTTCATACGAGTGTTATTCTGTACCGTGAATTATTAAGTCGGAGAGTCTTACAATTTGGGAGAATCAATCATGTTTGCCATGTTGTCTTGAATCAACGCAGGGCAACGACTGAATTTACAAATTGTTTATAGGCTTATAAATAAACTTGTGGCTCTGATTAATAAATACATAATTTACGAATTGCTGATTATTGTATTTAAGATCCACTCTATTAATAATAATTATTCTACATTCACGTTATTTCTCCTCTCTTTTCCAATTCCTGGAAAACCATTGGGTGCTCGCATGCATGGGTGTCTTGCTGATATCCAGTTTTCTACCATTCAATTCCAAGGAGTTTTCTCTTTTTACCTAATCGCTGCCAAACTTTTTAAAGTTTCTACCCGTACCACGCGACTTCTGTAACAATTTTCCATACTTTGGATTATCATTCCTGCAATACGGTGGACATTCTTTATCGCTTTTGCGCACAGAAGACTCTTGATTGTTGCAGTGTGATTCTGTTTTTTTTTTCATTGCTTGTCTTGATCTGCCATTATCAACTAACAATAGACTTCGTTTGAATTAATTGTTTGAGCATAACCTTTATTTTGTCTGAGAGTCTAAGGTCTTGGATGTTAAAAATTTAGGATGTTTCTATTATTGATTCAGTAATAATTTCCCACCGTGCTCATCCGATTCGTTTTTTATTTCCAGGTGGCTGTGAATTTCCAGCTCAATGGGCCGGACTGTGGTTCCAGAATGGTGTCCTTCAAAACGGCATTCAGAAACCGTTGGCCGTGAACGCCACATACATAGATACCAAAGGGGAATGCCACGAGAGTCAAGGGGACAAGTATGTCCTCCACGACAGGTAATTCAATTGATTATATTATTTTATTTCCTTTTGTTTGAAATTTGGGTCCTGTTAAAAATAGAGTGAAAAATTTCAGGAAGGGAAAATCCTATAGAGAAAATTAAAGAAAATAAAAAAACCTATCTGCTTTTTCCTCTATGGTTTCTGATAAGCAGTTATACCAGTTCTCAGAACGTGAATCGGCGACGAACAAATGTAATAGGCGACTGTCGCCGATTGGGCTACCTTTTTTAGCGAATTTCCACCTTTCCGGATCCCGAGTAACCTTTTTTTTAGTGAACTCTCCCGAACCTTTCCCGATACTAAAATTTCCGAAATTACCATTTTTTAGCGAACGGTCATTTTTTCGGGTACCAAATTTTCGGTTGGGCTACTTTGTGTATGAAAAAACGGCGATATTAGGCCAAGCACCGTTGGCAACACTGACTAATACCGCTGTCAAACGTCATTTCCAAAGCAAAATATATTTTGTACTCGTGATCAAAATAATAATGAAGATCATTTTTCAAAAAAAGCTCTTAGAAAATCAATATTATCGGACCATTTCGATTTCATTTGTTCAAGAAATATGGAATCTTTTTAAAATAATATAATATCAAATTTTACATTCTTTTATAAGTACCTATGTGAAATATTCTTTCGTATATGAGCATTTGAGCAAGATTCTGGAGCGAATAAGTTGTTATGAAAGATTCCTTTTTTTATTAAAGCAAAACTAAATTCTATGTTCTTATCTCTTTCAGGTCTGATGGCGAATGTTACAGATGCATCGTCATCCACGCCAAGCATCCTAGCGTCTTACAATATAAAGAAAGTAAGTTACGATTTCATTTCAAGTAAACATAATGAATCCATAATACGAAAAACACGTTTGCCTACAATATTGGTATTTTTAAGAAAGTTTTGTACCCTTAGAAATTTTAATACCTTTGTTTAATTATTAAATGTGAAAATCTGCAGGGTTGCTCACAGCAATAAATTGGAAAATTTAATATATTTTATAAATCCTAGTGACTTTATTAACCTATTAATATTATTAGGTTGATTTTTCAAAAATATGAAGGCTATGTTATGTTAGCAATCTTCCCCTAACAAGTGTCAGTCAATGGTGATTTTCTTTATTGTATTAGTAACTACATTGATGCTTTATTTATTTTTTTTGCAGCATATTGTGAACCCAAGGCGTCTCTGGATGAGATTTGCGATACCATCAGCGGAGATGCTCCACTATTCTCCATGTTCAAACTGGATCCTCCTCCGCAGCCCTGCCCTTTCAAAGGGGCCCCATTTACATTTTCATACAGCAGGTACTTACAACTTTTTGGTATTTTATGAAGATAAAATTACAATATTTTTGAGGTATTTTACATTAAGTAAAACACCTAATTGTTCATTTCTTTTCCGATTTGTTATCTTCATTTTCTTATCATTATAATTTGTATCTATCCTGGTTTATTTATGTTTTTATATCTTGGCATAAACATATGCATATCTTATATATTATTATCAACCAAGTTGAAGTGGTTGGTAGACTGGCGGTTATACCGTCTTTCGTACTGATTTGTGCAGAGGTTGCGGGTTTGATCCCAGTTGCTGATCATCTTCCTCTTTCACGATACAAGCTTTAAGTAGTTTACTGTTAGCTGGCAGAAAAATCCTCAAATTCGGTTGATTCTCTGAAAACAGTTTTTATGAACTTCCTATTTTTATTTTATAGGGGATCTGGTGACTGCACTACTCCATCTTCGAGGGCAGACAGCTGCACGGATGATTCCAGATTGCTCCTCAAATATCAGGCATGTCCTGATGTACCTTCCACCGAGAGCAGCGGTTGGTTTCTTTTATATTTTATTTTTTATAACAGGTCAAAAATTGTCTTGACAAAATCATAGGACTGAAAAAATGATTTCATTATACTCATAATTCATTCCCCTATTTTAAACAATTATTATGTTGGTTGGAAGAAATTGCCCTAGCATAATTGCAATAAGCCGTCAATTTTAGTTAATTATTATGTATATTTTTACGTATAAGTGTTTTAATATTATTATTAGCGCCTTAATTTTTTCATGTTATGAATTTAAATTTGAGTTCCATGTTTTGCCTTGTCTATTTTGTTAAATTTTATATATTTTGACGTGAGCGTGAATGGGACCTTTACACCCAAGAATGACTCAAATAGATAGATTTTCATTACAAGTCCTACTTGCTCGCTTACAGTCATACTTTTCTCCCCTTATGTTATTTTTGTGAATAATTAATTGTATTATGATAGCTTGATCCTGTTTTGATCTGATTTGTCTCTATTAATGTTATTGTTTGTAAAATTTTGAAAATTTTGACGTCTCCAAGTGCCTGGAATGGGTCTATGGTGGAAAATGGAATAAATAAATATTATGTGAATTTAGTATTGGGTTTTTTTTGTGAAAAAAATTTCTGTTGCTTTACTGAGATTCAGAATAGGGTGTTGTTATACATTTGCAGTATATTCCACAATTAAATGCAGTAAAAATTCATGTGTTTTGACTAGTTTCTTGTATGGTTCAATTCATATTTTTCATGTGTACGAGCTTGAACATAATATGAAAAATGACATAAAAATGTATGTATTTCAGTGGAAGAATTAGTGTGCTTGGCAACATGGAAAGAAGGGTCCATGAGATATCTGGTTGGGAAGATATCTCAGTTAAATAGTAGGAAGATGTCCGACGAAGATTCTTACAGGTATGTTGAACAATAATTCTAATCTACATAATAATTCAGTTTGTACTCTCTTATTTTCTTATATCACGGCATCACATATAAAGCACAGGCTTCTTGTTTGATTTCAATCATTGCTGAACCTTTAATTATAATTGTAGTAATACAATTTATTCAATTTTCTCAAATATATTTAAAACAAGCTGTCCCGTCAAACTTTGTTCAACATCTTTGTACGATAATACTTTCCAAAATATCTGCATACTTTCTGAAACATCATGGTAAAAAAAATCGTTCATCAAACAAACAAAAACTAATACCTCACAACATATTATCAAACCTATTCACTTTTCACGCTCCAATCTAATTCAAATTAAATAATTCATCTCTTTTTATTCCCTTTCTGCGTTTTAATTTATACAAAAATATGCTTAAAATATGTGTGAATTGTGAATGTTAAAAAGCTATTTTTGAAAACTTGAAAGAAATTCTATCGATAATCTTTTTACTAGTGTAACTCAATGGTTGTTAGATAATTATGGAATTTTCAAAGATGGCGTCGTTGTTAGGAAGTCCATTCCATACGAACTTGAATATTATATTTTGTATCATTTCTTATCCATTTATTCAATTTTTTATTAGTTATTCTGTTATCTGGAGTGGAGAAGAATCCCATAAATCAAACATCGGAAGAATCTGTTTAGCCAATCTCGAGTTATAAGTGTTCGCACTAACCCGACTTTCATTTATATTAGAGATTTAAAAAAATTTGCTTTAATGATAGGATCTTTATAGTAAATTTTCAGTAAGCTATCTTTTGAAAATTAATCATTTTTAAAAGGTGTAAAGCATAAGGGGTATTAGCTAGTTATGTAATATACCATTAATTATTATTTTAATGTGAATGTTTAAACTTAACATTGAAATATTTCTGTTCTAGATGCTTTATTTACAAAGCCAACCACCACGGTGGCAAAGTGACGTACGACATTGCTCAATCCGGCGATGCGACATGCAGTGGTATATCCTCTGCGACCGAAGGCAGCCGAACATTCAAATTGACGAGTGGTGAGTGTATAGTGGCTTATAAACTTTGCTTGTCTGAACATAATATGTATACTAATGTATAAAACTCTGTTTCAGTGGACAACCATCACAACAGATGCAAGTTCCCGTCTTGGATCACAGAACATCACACATGGCACAGTCTCAACCACACCAGAGTTTATCATTTCTCTCAAAGAAATGCCACTCTCAAGGTAATTTCATTCATATTCTTTGTACATTTCATCATATGAGGCAGGCAAAAGGACGCATCCCCTCTCTTTTATCTTTTGCTGTCCTTCAGGATAAAATCATGATGATTTATGCACACATTTTTTTCAACAAAATTATATTTTTTGTAACTGTTGAAATAAGGCAGTTTTAATGGAAACACAGATCTATTTATTATTGTTTAATATTATATTAAGCTGTACGAGACAAGCTACAACCATAGACAATAAATGCAGCAGCCATAGACAACTATATAATCAAACCAGATGAGTGCTATCACCATTGCCACCCTCAACAGTTTTTTTTTTGTTTTATCATATTTATTAAAATAGGTACTATATAAAAAATTAAAAAGATAAATCTCTATTTTATTCAAATTATGTTAACACAATCAACAGTTATTTAAGTAATTTTTATGATTTCAGATTAAGAATGATGACAATTCGGGAGAAATGCGTCTCGTTTGCCATTCCATCCTTTACCAACCCCCAGACAACAACAAGATCCAGCTTGTGGCGCACGTCACTCAGGGCTGCCTCTCGGGCCACGTCTGCATGATGTTCCACAAGAGGGACGGGGGAGTTATCGAGGTCCAGCATCCCAATGAGAGACATGATAATCCGGACGATGCCTGTCAGTATTTCGACCAAGGGAATACGCCTTACACCACACTGATAACTGCCACACTGCATCCTAAGCCCTGTCCACATCTTGGGCGTTATAACGTCTATGATTCTCTGGCCGAGAAGAGAAAGAGACGGCAGCAGCAACACTCTGGTAAATTGAATATCCAAAAATATTTTTCATTTAATTAACTCGAAGTAGTTGGCAGACTAGCGGTTACAACGCCGGCTTTCGTACTATTTCGTATCGGAGGTCGTGGGTTCAATCCCAGGGGCCGACCATCTTCCTCTTTCACGACACAACCTTTAAGTAGCTTACTGTGAAAGAGTCAGAGTGTATTTGTGACGTCCTGTAGTCCTTATTATGAATATCGATTTCAAATTTATAATTTTTAAAATAGGTACATATGTTTGATTTTTTTTTTAAATTTATTCAGAAATATCGAAAAAAATTTCCTTCAAAAATCTGCGTACCAATATTTTTAATGTCAATGGTTGTCAAGTAAACAGTAATTTTGTTGGTATAGAATTATTCATAGATGGTGTTGGCGTCGCAGGAAATCCGTTCCATACTAACTTTAATATTATATTTTACAGTATTTCTTATGTATTTTTCAACTTTTTAATAGTTATTCTGTTATCCGGAGCGGAGAAGAATCCAATAAATCAAACATCAGAAAAATATGTTCATCCGATCTCAAGTTTTAAGTGTTCGCACTAACCCGACTTTCTTTTACATTAAAGATTTATTTTAATTAAATATCACAACAAATCATACAGTTAGGTACCACATATAATTTAAAAACTGGCTTTTACTACCCATATTACAAGGCTCTTAATGAAAATATGTTGGATATTGATATTTGCACCAGTTAAATGAGCTTTTTAGCATGATCCCCTAAAACCAGCCGAATAAAATTTTCTAGAGCTAGTTCTCCATGAATAGTAGTAGTTTTTAAGATAAGTTGTAGAAAAAAAGTTATGTGAAAATGTGCTCTAAGAGCCCTTGAAAGTTTGTGGGAAAAAAACAAAAGCTATCGGGTATGCTCTGAAACAGTTCTGTATTTTTGTCTAAAATCCGGATTTTATTCAAAATTCACAAAAACATAAATAACTTTTGAACCACCCAATATCGCTGAACATACATGGGGGTGAAATCGATAGGTATTGAGTTCCTCTACCTCCCTGCTTGGGGTTATCCACTACCGCTGTTACACCGCATATGATATTAAAATTTCATAATTCATTGCAATACTTTTATTCTTGCAGCATCTGACGACCATGAAGCTACAATGCCCGCAGTAAGAGAGTGTCCATCTGGAACTCTTTACGAATCATTGACTGTCGGCTGCACCAGCTCTCAAGATACCATGGAGTTCAAATCTGCCTGTTCCGTTAGCGGTAATACAATTTCTCTCTTATCCATTTTGTTCTTCACCTTTTTTAAGAAAATATAATTCAACTAGTTCTTGATTTGCAGCGTACTCGTGCCATGGCAGTTGGACTGAGAACGGGATCCATTATTTGATAGCATCTCCTAAATCGAGAGCCTCCATGGATCCAAGGAGATACTGTTTCATTTACACACTCAGTGGAACAGGAAATGGTATGTATTTGTTTTTTGCTCATCCTGTTAATCAGACAAAGCAGCAATAAGCCTCGGTAGGCATCCTTCCGTCTTTCAAGCTGAGGTTTACGCCTTGCAAATTAGCACAGTGATAAACCTACAGAAAAACTACTCAGGTTTTAACCTGACATCAATTCAGACAGTAAGGCTTCCCTACTGGCCCTGGCATTGGCCTTGATCAACTGGAGGCTGATGCTAAGCCGTACCATTGGCCTGAGCCATTCTTTGGCATCCTCACTACACAAAACACTAGCAAACATTTATGTTGAATGCTCACTCAAACTCTGAACTGAAACCCAGAGACAAAAACATTCCAAGACCTTAATTAATGCCTACAATCAAAAATCCGTAAGGATGGAGCCTACTGTCCCTTAGCAGGAATAATCTATGCACCATCAAGTGGTCCCTGACAGGTCACTGCAGGCTGAACAAGCACACGTGCACACACCATAGGGATACTAGACTCTGGCATGCACAGGATGTGTGGGGAATCACTTGAGACCCCAATTCACATCCTGTGTGAGTGCCTACCCATGATGTATAATAGATACAGAATTCTGGGCAAATTCTTGATGTGCCCAGATAAAATTTAAGAGGTGAATGCCAACACAGTCCTCCGATTCTTCCAGGAGACTGGGTTGAGCGAAGAACTCTAGATGCAGAGCTAGTCACCATAGTTCCATTATGGGACGCAGTGACTGCGAACTCCTTGGAGGCAGCAAGCTTAGTAAATAAAATAAAAATTAATCAAACAAATCTCAGAGAATTGGATGAATGTGATTTATGCAATTGGTTGTTTTATTATAGTTATATTACAGTAAAAAAAAATGGTATGCTATCATTGTTTGTAATTCTTCTTTAATGCAGTGCAGGCTTCTGTTGAATTAATGTATTGGTCAAATTGATTTTAACATTATTTTTATACAATATAGCCTCTAGAAACATTTTGATATTTTATTCTTGATAAGTGTATGAATCTACACAAGCTAGTATAATATTGCCTGGATATCTTTACATACGTTGTAAAAAAAATGAACAAACCAAAAAATATTTCTTCATAATAAGACAACAATCACTGTTAGAATGAAAAAGATTTTAGTTTTTGTTTTATTCTCAATCAAAAATCACTTTATAAGGCTGTTCAATCAAATCAAGAAGTGGTTGGTAGACTGGCGGTTACAACGCCGGCTTTCGTACAGTTTCGTATCGGAGGTCGTGGGTTCGATCTCAGATGCCGACCATCTTCCTCTTTCACGACACAAGCTTTAAGTAGCTTACTGTGAAAGAGTCAAAGAGTGTATTTGTGTTCACTTTGAGTGTGCACAGATTCATTTATATAAAAAAAAAATCAAATCTCCTACACTTGAGAAACAAGTTTTGTCAGATTTTACAGCAACTTCTTTATTTCCAGAAACGCACCCTCCAGAGATTGGCCAAAGAGTGAACAGAGCTAGAGGACTGTCAACCTCGGGACTGATGAAGTCTTTCAATGATCGAGGAGTTATGAGGCTCAGTGCCGTGGCCTCTTCTTGCAGTAGATCCATAGTGCCTGGGTTACACGGAGACAGGGCTTATAATCTCACCGTTAATGGTAGGCATTATTTTCACCCTCTTACGATGGCCATTTTTTATATTTTGATAGTTTTCGACTTAGGTATTGTTGTCATTCCTACTGTTGTCAGCCTATTGTTACATTTTATGACCGGCTTTGACTTTTTCTAAGGCTCTAAACTTTTTTTTTTGAACGTTTAAACGTTTGTTTTTCAGGCACGTGCGCTCAAAGCAGCGAGTACAATAGCGGTGGTGCTTCACCTGGTATTTTTGCCGCAATGCTGCTCATCCCTTGGCTGTTTTTTATGAACCATATCTTCACAAGTCACCAAACGAGATGATAAGTTAGTCTAATCACGCGACCTCATCCCAAAGCTTATTGATTCATCCAAAGATTCACATTTTTTATCTTCAAATGAAATAATGATATTTCTTAGTTTTTTAATCATACTTTGGAAATATATTAATTACCTGCCATAGAATTTTTTATCAACTTCGATGAATCATAAGATTTTGGGATTGTTTTTTTAATAAAAGATTAAATAAAAACTCAAAATGATTACTACGAAAGAAAAGAAAAATTATTATTGTGAAATACTTAATTAATAAATTGAAAAAATTCCTTAGATAGCTGTACTAAAAAAAATATTTAAATATCTATTATTATTATCCTATTGGTAAATGTATGTTGTAAAAAGAGTTTAGATTTGTTAACCGATAATTATTTATCTTTTTATGCCTTTTGATGACAAATCCAGCATATTACATAAATTTTAAATTTAGGGGCGTTTACAACTAGCCATTTAAAAAAATTAATTTGGTCATATTTACTTTTCTATGCCATTTTTTTATGATATTGACAGGAGGGTATTGAAGCCTTGATATTGTGTTGCCAGATCAAAAAAACATGATTATTACGATAATAATATGTATGTATACTCTCAATATTTATATTACTCACAATATTAAGTATTTTTTTACACATAGTTAAATTAATAATTATTACTATTATTAAACTCATAGGAAAATGTGATATTCTTAAATTATCTGAGATGAAGTTAAGAGATAATTTTAAATATTCCTTCTGTAAGTTCAAAAAATATAGTAGGTATGTTGCTAGTTATAAAAAAGCCACAACAATATTTTTAACAATTTAAAACTAGGATTTTTTCATTACCAATTTCATGCAGAAACTTTTTGTTTCATATTATATTAACAGAAAATTTCCCTTGTTTTTTAAATACAACAAAATTTTTGTTTCAATATAACTAGCAACACTGATAACCTAAAAAAATTACAATACAACTCACTTCGTAGGAATTGACAGCTATGGTTCTTAGTAAATGTAAGGAAGTAAGATTTACTCACAATTCATAGGAAATAAACCCGGTTTCGTTTTATTCTAATTTTATTATGAATTTTGTTTTTATTCTTTTATTTTTTCCACTTTTAATACAAAGTATTGAAAGTTTATTGATTTATTTTAGTAATAATAATTTTTTAGTCATACCATAAACAAAATAGATATTTTGTGTTTGAATTGCTTTACATGAGGCAACACCACCAACTCTCGTTACAACAAAGCAGTTGATGCGACCTTTTTTGTCTTTGACTTGGTTTTTATTTGTATCAATGTGATCTTTATTAAGATTTGAGTTTTTTTTTTCTTTTCCATTATTTACTTTGCTATAATTTTATTACGACAACCAATGAGATATTATACTGGAGATGCAATTCCATACAATTTTTAGTTTGAAAGTAGCATTATGAGTAAATTTGAAGTTGAACTTAAATAAAAATATGCAATCAAGCATTACTGACGAATATGTTTGTCTTTGTCACACATAATACGCCAAACGGCTAAGTGCTGTCACCTTCTACCGGTACACATTAATAGAAATTTCTTTTTGTGCGTGAGATTTGAATGTATTTGTCAGAATTGTCTAAGAACCTTTTGAAAAAGATCTCTCGTCTTTATTAATGCGAGGCATACAACGAACAGTTTAAAAGCACATTCATAAAAAATATTTTTCGAAAATGGAAAAAATGATTTATTTATTTGAATAAAAAATTACCCTTTTTATAAAAACACTAGTTATAGTGTACTTGCTTCTAAATGTCGTCCGGCTAGGTAAGGGCTCATACACACAGCTTAAACGAGAACCGTCAGAAATCCGGCACTGTGGGAAAAACCGCTGGCGATTTCTCAGTTGTATGATGGATTTCGTAAAAAAATTCATTGAAAGTGGAAAACCTCTGTTTGCAGAACATCCTTAAATTCCATATATAATTTTAATTAAGGAGCACTCTGTTTAAATATAAGTTGTATTCTTTTTTCTAAATAAATTGATAAAAAAAAACCTTGATAAAATAAAAAAAAAATCTAGAAATATATACCTATTCACTGTTGGATACGCCGCGTACGGGTGTATCTTTTTAAATGAATTTGGGCTAATTAAAAGTGAACACAAATACATTTGGAAACTTGCACACACTATGGAAGAGTTGTGTTGTGAAAGTGGAAATAGTCGGCACAGTGATTCGAGCCCAAGACGTATGCTGTAGTAAGAAAGCCGTCGACTGAACAGCTGGGTTACAAATTCAAATAAAAATGTATTTACGCGTTTCATACAGACGCGGTTTTTTTACCCCGCTCGGTATGCACCCGTAGTGTGATGTGGGCCTAACTAATAAAACAAAAATAATTGTCAAATATATTTTTATATTTTAAACATTTTATCACAATAATATGCACTTAAAATATATAAAATACGTCCTTTTTTTATAAAAGGATTTTCCTATATTGATTTCTGTTGAGGAACGACTTTTATTCACCACAAAATCCACCATTTTCAAGAACACCGTATTACCGAGGACACAACTGTCAAGCTCGAGCTGTTGTCAACGACTAAAACACGAGCGTGGCACATTTTTGGTGGTGGCACAATTTTTCACATGCCATTTTTTAGACTCGATTGCATCTCTAGTATAATATCTCATTGACGACAACGCCTTTTTTCCAGTTGCATTTCATTTTATATCGAAATCGTTTAAAAAAAAAGAATGTTTATTTTTCTATGGTACCAGTTTATACACAATCATAATATTATTTTTATTTTTTGAATGAATAGATAAAAGAAACATAAATGGATGCTAGCTTTTGAAATTAGGTTGGCTACCAATCATTGTAGAATTATTATTGTTTATCATGCATTTTTTCTATTCCCGTCAAATGAACATATTAATGATATTTGACGACATTAAAAATTAACTACAAATTGTGGCTATCAAAAAGGTTTTTATCTTAAAATTGACATGAGCATTAGAATACGAATCAAAGTTCCAAAATAATACAAATCAACAATTTTAAATCTTTTGTTGAAATGGTCATATATGTCGGACGAGAATAGGTTAAATGAACACGATAAACTATAAAAACACGCTACTTTAATTGATTTCCAACAAATTTGTAATATATTTATGATAAAAATTAAATTTTTTGAAAAACTAAATACATATTATGTTATAAGTATTATGGTAAATAAAAAAAATATGTACATATTTTTACTGTGATTTTTCCATAACGGATTTTTTATTAAGTTATTTGATAATATAAAAAAAAAAATTATGAAAAAATGCATTTTATAGTTGGTTTAAAATAATTATTATAAATATATAAAAAAATAATGTATCAATAACAATTATTTACTTACTTATTAACAACATATTTATAGAAAAAGTAAGCAAAAAATATATATTTAATAGAAAAAAAAAAACATAAATTTCATACACAATTTACACTTTTTTTTTTAATTTAATTAAATAATTCAGTATTGTATTTAGTAAAAAATGCACTACCTACATCGACCTATAAAATAGTTAATTAAAATCTATATCCAAACCACTGTTTTTTTTTTTTAATTTATTTGGAATGTATAAAATGTATAGTGAAAAATTTTAACCAGCGTACATCGAATTATAAGGAGCAAAATTCTCTCTTACACATTTTGTCATCAGTGATGTTTTTTAATCATAAATTTGCTGTCTGTTTTAACTGTTTGATTAAATTATATTATCTTACTAGCTTATGTTTCAAAATGTTTGTATAGATGTTACTAAATTATTATTATTATTATATGTTTGGAATTATTGTATTTATTATGCTTCATGTGCAAGCTATTTGAAAAAAAAATTGTATGATTGTTCTATGTTTACTAAAAACGCTTGATGCAATGTGTGTTTACTTTAAAATGAGAAAAAAATTCTTCCGTTAACTGTCAAAACATAACCTCATTTTTTTTATTTTTATAACCCTTTGCAATCTCTCACTTCTATTTTAATTTTTTTATATTTTATAAGCTTAATGTGATAAAAACTCTTCAAATCTTTTTTCTCCATGTTTTTGTTAAACACGCAGATTTGAAATTGATTTTATCCTTGAAATAATAATTTTTAAAACTTCAGTCTAGATTTTGTTTCACAGTTCTATTTTCAAATTTATTTTTCACAGACAAATAACGAAAACCGGCACAATGCTACCAATATAACAAAACAAACTTCAGTGATATTAATTTTATACTTTTTGATAATGTATAATTGTTTTTTCTTTTGATTTTTTTTTGTAAATTTCATCATGCTGAAATTGTATGTATAGGATTAGGCATTAACTAAAGAATTATAGCACTTGTATATATTATTATATTTCAAAAAATTGTTTTTTGCGTGATTTTAAAATCTTTTTTCAATTTCATTATTATCATTGTATTGAATTTTGAAGATTATAAATGTCGCATTGACCAGTGAAAACGTGTGACATATTTCGAAGCATATCTCGCAAAGGGTAGAAAAATAAATTTGTTTCTTTTCTACGCTTTGTGCTAGATAAAGGAGTTCATGTTTGCATGTATTTCTTGTAATATTTTATTGTATTCATTATTATAAATGTGCATTTTTACCATCGTTTTTAAAAGAAATCTTGCCGATATTGTAATAATCTTTTAATTGTATTTATATTATCTACATAAGGATAATATGAAATTGATAAACAATTAAAAATGTTTATATTATTAATATTCATATTATGTATTAAGGACTCAAATGTAAATGAAGACACGCTAAATAAAGTAGAATTTACACAAAATTTCTATTATCTTTTCTTTTACACAGCGCCCTATTCCTTTTTCTAAATAATCTCTTGGGCCGAAGAGTGCAATGAAAGAAGCGAGCTGGTAACTGCTGGACCATTTTGACAACCTTGATCTTCAAAAAGTCCAGTCTTCTTCTTTTTCTGTTATAATGTACACTAATACATTTATTTTTCTTTTCTAACTTCACAAAACAATAAACAAATAAATTCAAGGTATAAAATATTAAATTGAAAACATAAGGTTAAAAAAATAAAAACAAAAAGACAAAGTAGGGCAACCATTTGTATTAAACCTAATTGTGCAAATCGTCCTTTGTCTGTTGAACTGCCAGATCACTTTCCATAACCAAGTCTTGTTGTGTCGGTTATGGAGAATGAAGTCAAAACCTCCACATGGTGACCTGGAGAGCGCAAATATTGAGAAAATACATACATACTCCCTTTATGGCCTCCCGCACAACGCAACTTAGCCTGGAGAAGACCAATCCGCAGCAAACCCGACCCGCACGAAACCGACCCCCCAGCTCGATCAAAGCAATCAAACTGAAAAAGCTGGCCCCACACAAATCAAGCCCCCCGCGGATCCCAACCAAACCAACCCACAATGCGGGAGGCCTTAGCCCCACTCGAGCAGAGGATCAAGAGCTCTCCATTGCGCTAGGAGGCGTCCGAGGCTCATTGTGCCTTTTCTGACCGGTTGAGGTTTAAGGACGTGAGGTGGTCAACCTCACGGTCCCGATCTGATTTTTTTGATTTCCTGCCTCTTACAGGATGCTCGAAAAACCAGCAAAAAGAGCAGAGGTGCTATTCTTAGCCGGCTTCCCCACGACAATTGAGAAAATAGCGTTTTTTAATCCGACCATACCAAATATTAATGTAGAAAATATCTTGAGAATTTTTTTTTATAATTTATATGAAGACATTGGAGCAATAACATGGCAAGCCACAATTTTTACAAAAATGACATAAGTAAGACGTAACGTAAACTTAGCCTAAGGACTACCCAAAAACGTCAAAAGATTAAATATTTTCATACTGGTTTTGAAAACATTGTATTGCTCACAGAGTACTTATACATATATTTTTTAACATGACAAGACATTTTCAAAATTCTTTTGTCAAATCAAACAATAGTTTTTTATGAGCCAGTGGTGATATAAAAACAAATCTAATAAGCCCCTAGTGGTTTAAATTTGAAAAAAACAAAAATACTTGCCCTCCCGGAAATCACGTGTACTTTTTTAGTACAAAGAATTAAGAAACTTATGATTTTAATTTTTGACAATTTTATAAATTTGTAATAGTGCAACTGTGTTAATTTAAATTAATCACAAAAAAAAATGCACGTGATTTTCTCCCTAGACCCCCCACCCCTCCCCCTTTTAGGCTCACGTGATTAATGAACGCCCCCTAAATCGGGTAACGAAGTTCGTCACACGGTAATGGGTGATGCCTTCTAGTATTGTTCAAAATTCGCGACAGGCAATGTATGATGAGTCTATAGGTACTTCCTGGGTTATTCCAAAGATCCATAATAATTTGGATCTTATCAGATACTGGGCTGTTTCAATACGCAATCTTCCAACATTTACGGGTATAATATTATTGATGGCAACATTATGCTGAATTTATTAAATTTTCTGTAGAATGTTCCATTTTGTTGAACACTTTCTACGAAATGGCGCGATGATGAGTTGCTACGAGCAGTCACCGTAATTCGGATAAAATTTAAACGTCTGAACATAAAGCTGTAAGTGGCAAAAAAATGTCTAAAATATTTTTTCATTGAAAACATTCATATTGTAACAATCCAATATACATACCTATAGCCGATGCTGAAAAGATATAACATTAACAATCTCCCTTTTGAACCCCACTCAGGGGCATAGAGAGGCAACAAGAGTTCTCCGTTGCGCTCCATCTGTCGCAACAATAATAATAATATAGCTATTACTTTGAAAACATAAAAAGATTAGGAAAAAGTAGATAATATCTAGATTATAAATGTTCAAAATAAGCAATTAAAATTTCCATAGTATGCGATTAAAGTTAAGAAAAATAGATCTACTATAACTCTATTTCTGCAGAGAATGACCGAAAAAAATACGATTTGAAACTATTTTGTGCAATTAAAGGCGGTTCATACCCGCTTATCACACACCCATCACAGACATTTTTTGACTAAAAAGCGTTTTTATTGGACGACAGTGTTACGTTTCGTTCGGAGGTCGTGGGTTCGATCCCAGGTGCCGACCATCTTCCTCTTTCACGACACAAGCTTTAAGTAGCCTATTGTGAAAAAGTCAAAGAGTGTATTTGTGTTCACTTTGAGTGAGCACAGATACATTCATCAAAAAAGAATTGGTCCCGATATAGAAGGAACAATTAGATACATAGATTACATAAATTCGTCTTAAAAATGTTTTTCGCTGGATACCTGAAATAATATCAAAATAACGTATTTCGCGCTCCAGCCGCGACCTCGTGTCTATATACTATACAACACAACACAATATACGTACCTACTTTAACACATTATTGTCCATGACCCGTTCCAATTTCAAATTCAAGGTCATCATCACTGACACCAGCATTCAAATAAGTTTAGAACAAAAAAATGATAAAACAGACTTTGTCTATGAAACACAGACGCATTTTTCAGCTAGATTAATCTATGCATAGCTTATTTTTGTATTGAATATTATTTTTATGAAAACTTAACAAATCGCCAGATTTTTAAATTTGATTTGTTTGTATTTGTATACCGATCAAATGTGTCTTTATATTAGGAAATATTATTTACCTATATCCTTTGCTAACATTTTCGTTGTTTGCGATACAAATTTTGATTTATGTTTTTATATGATTAACAAGCGTGGGCTTCGGAACACGCCTTCTTCATGTTATTATTGTACAGGTTTACATAATAATTTATTAAGTACTGCTGATTTTCCCACAGTGACGTCATTTCATTCGTATACCCAAGTGTTTGAACATTATGTTATAGATAGGTACATAACAAAGCATATCACTGTATTGTTGAATGTAATATTCACTTTTAATAACCCAAATTGTTAAGCTAACATTATACTCTATTATTTATCGCATCAAAATAGTGGATTACCTATGAATCTTGGATTTATTTCAATATTTATTTGCGAATCCTTTAAAACCGGAAAATTATAAGGAAAAAGGGTGACATACGTAATAATGAAACAAAGTCCGCTATTTTTATTTCCTACGTAGGTATTGTTTTTAAGCTATATTTTAGAAATATTATAAATTTAATGTCCTTGTTATGATAAGTTCGATATGTACTTACTTTTAATAAAAGAAAACATTTCAATAAATATATATTTAGTACTTAATGTGGTAAAAAAAATATTTGACACTTTAATGTAGGTATACCTATTACCTACGTACAAACATGTTGATGAAAATCGTTGATGGTCTGTGAGCTTCTTTAGAATGTTCCCGCGAAATTCACTCATACTACCTACACAATTTTGATTCAAACAAAACATTACGTTCCATTATTCAAAATTTGAATTTTCTGAATGCAATTTCAGCGTTTTAATAAAAAGGAACGATCAAATATACGGTTGCATTTTAGTTTGTTGTGGTATTTTGTTACAAAGTGTTCTGCTGTGGTTGAATAAATTGGCGCAATCAAAACGCCGACTTAATTCCATAATAATTTCCTAGAATGGAACATTTTTCATGACTGGACACACCTCCAATCACGAAGCATCATTTTGTAGCTAACATCGTGCTGTTAAAAAGATACATCATTTTCAAAAAGTTCGAATCATTTCAATCTCATAGCCTTAAGATCACTATACAAGTGTACACTTTTTATTAAAGGATATTTTTCTTAGGATCGTGTAGCTTGTGGAACTTTTGAACTATCGAAATTCTACAAGGCGATCCCAAGAAAAATGTTATAGGTACTTTTTTTCGCATATGTAACAGCACCAAGCAGCGAACAACCTGTATCATGTCAATTTATAGAATTTAATGTAAGTTTGTACAGAATATGGATACGAAAAAATACGGCTTTTAATAATTTTCAATACATTCGTTGGATTCTTATGAAAAAATGTCTATATTATTTTATTCAACGAATCGTAGATCTCTCTTGATAGATTGACTGTTGACAAATAGGTAGGTAGTCTTAAGAAAAAAAGGATTTAGAATGAGAATCAGTTTCATGATAAACCGATTCGCCTTTTAAGAATAAAGAAATTATCTTTTTAATATCTACATACGTATTACAAAGAGAAATAGAAAAATTTAATGATTAGCTTTATAATTCATATCCTTAAAAAGGCCTTTCTCAAGGATAGGTATATCCAAAACTATAAAAAAACTCTATAAATCCAATTAGTAAGATATTATGTTTTGTAGCTATATATCTAGGTACCTACATATTAATATGCGAGGGAAAAACTTTGTGACCATTTTTACGAAAATTGCTCGGAGGGAGTAGTATAAAATTTCGCACACTTATAGTTTGTATACCTAGAGAAGGAGTGGCGAATGTAAATATTTTTTATAAATTTTGCATAAAAATAGATTAAATAAATAAAAAAAACATTACAAACACCATTGTAATGTTGTATATTTTTGATACACACACTTCGATGTATTTGACATTAACACAGACGCATATATATTCTTTTGTTTACATATCAACATTTCAAATTTGACGTCATTTTTTTAAAGAAAATTTGCATATAGCGCTCGCTCAGTCTTTGACAATGGAACCTTGATAATGTTCAAACTTATAATTTAAATTATGTAGTTATGGTTGAGCACTGGTCGACCACCACTAGTTTGAATAGATTTCCTATAGGTATGTTTTTTATTTTATTTAATTTTTAAATAATTTTACCTACTGTCCCAATGTTGCCCATACAAGAGTGCAAAAATTGTTAATTATTATTTCTCTTTCAGATTTAATGATCCAAATATCGCCCAGGGCTCACACACGATTCATCAATTTTTACAAAATCTTCCTTGGGCCGGGTAACGGGTTTCTGTTCCTTTATGATTGCCTATTAAGTTCTTCAAGTACCTATCCCGTTGATTCCCTGATCAAGATGAGGAAAAAAAAACATAAAAATGCATCCGCAGAAGTTGCACTTCAAGTAGGTAAGTACTGTGCAAGTGTAATTAGGCTTGCACCTTACATAGGCGTGTGCAATGCATGCTCAGTTGCTCAGTTTCCATCGTAACAAAACAAGATTAATCATTAATACAACACGATGCACGTCAGTTGTTAGTTGTTTATTGTGATTTCTATGGGTGCTCTTTTATAGGAATTCTTACAAAATAACCACATTGTTATTTGAATTTGGCCGATTTATGTTACCTTTAATTTGTTTATAACATCACCATGAATATGTGTATTCATTTTATTTTGTACAAGAAAGACAAAAGAAAGGTGTGTAATAATAAATTGTGTGAATTTGTATAATAATAAATAAATTAATTAGTTACTTATTAAATCAGTATGATTCCGACCGATGCATCTGTTTTAAACGATGTTTACAGAGCACATTCTGACAATCTCACCTCTGCCATCAATACCTGATACTATAGTCAAACGTCAAGTAAAATTCAAAAAAAGAAACGAATCAGCTGACACTTTAGTCCAACGTCAAGTATTAACTTTTAACGTTTCTATTTTTTAATTAAAAAAAAATAGAAACGTTAAAAGTTAATACAGCTTACTACTTTAAGTTTTCTATTGTTTCTTTCATAATAAACTTCTCCTGGCAATAGCAACACAACGCAAATTAGCGAAATTGTTCCAACCGCTCACACGTAAATAGGCTCCATTTTTTTATATTACCTAAGGGATTACCAAATTGTCTTTTAAATGGTCCTGAAAAACATGCGTTCAAAGAAAGAAATATGTAAATTCTATCTTGAATCAGATATAATTCTCTCTGACTCATGTATCAGTGAATGAGATAGTGGTTTAGTCATGTCCAGTGAAGGAACACTCCCGAACTAACTTGCATCTCGCTGCACAACCATGAAAACTCGGCGCCTAAAATCCAGAACCGACCAGCTAAGGGAATGTAACCCCTACAGAAATCCGCCAGAGAAACCAATCTGGCAAACTCATTCCCAGGAAATTACCATGGATAAAACTTCTGTCTTTTGCTGTGGTGATCCATAGAAAATATCGGATTGTCAGAGAGTGATAAAAATGTTCTTTGATTTCATATCGGGTGAGACATGAACCTAAAATATAAAAACTAATATATTTTTTTTTTTTTTTTGTTTTGGCATTGCATCCAAAAAAGGATGATACAGCCAGATTCTTGTCATATTAAGTCAAAACAAAAACAAATAATAATTCATAAAAAAGAGAAGAAAAAAAATTACAACAAGAGCATGTTTTTATTTATGAAATTAAACAAAATTTTATGGACATCTGGGGAATTAAGAGAAAGCAAGTAAATGATACATAAAGGGAAACTGACGTTTTTGAAGAGAAAATAAATATCCAAGGAGTCCCTCAGTGGACACCCAAAAAACACGTGATCTAGCGTTTCTTCATCCCATTCGCATTCGCATAATGGAGATTGAACAAGGCCAAATCTGAACAAGTGACTATCCAGTCGAACATGTCCAAAACGCATCCTGGACATGTTCACTATGAAACTCCTAGACATTCTTTTAGAAGCATTGAACCACGGGCGCGAAGGTAAATCTGGCTGTATCATCCTATAATGGGAGCCTTTGGTATCCTGATTCCAAGCTGAAAGCCACAGCTTTCTACATTTCCGTTCTATTATTCTTAGACAGTCGCTTTCTGGTAGGCTGAAATCAGGAGGCTGATCTCCTTGAGAACAAGCCTCCTTTACTAAAGAATCGGCCATTTCATTGCCGTAAATACCTTTGTGAGCTGGAATCCAGGCTAGGATTACATCTTTATTCATCTCTTTCAATTCTAAAAGAAGAATTCTAATGTCCAATATTAATTTATTTCGCGAAAAAAGTGATACTGGAGACGCTAAACTTCTAATCAATGACAGTGAATCCGAGAAAACTATAAATCTTTGATCTGATAAATATAAGCACCCACGTAGGGCCTCTCTCATTGCAAGGCATTCACACGTATAAACAGAAGAATCAGGAGGCAATATAAAGCCCACTCTAATCTTTAGTTTTGGGATCACATAGGCCGAACCACCTTCACCGTTCAACCCCGCTTTGGATCCGTCTGTGTAAATTTTTATGTGATTTGGCCAGTGTTCATTCGCGGTTGCAATGAATTTACTGTTGTAATTATCAAACGAGTTATTTGGTTTCTTATCGATGCCAATGTTTTCTACAACATTAGGGGCTACTTGTAATGCTTTAAGAGGTAAGTCAAACATAGGAGACGGAAAATGATATTTTGGGCCATTATACATAGAATTTATTGTGTTGAAGGCAGAGCAAAGTAGAGGAGAGCGTTTTTTTAACCAATATCGGTTTGTCTGAATAGACTGATTAAGATTACTTATGTTGTTGAAAAGAGGATGACTTACGTAGCTTATTCGTTTCATCATGAATCTTTCTGCAACGTATTGTCGCCTTAGATGTATGGGCATTTCTTGGCATTCGATTTGAAGGGCACCTATTGGAGTAGAGTTCATCGCTCCGGTTATGAGTCTGAGACACTTAGATTGTGCTCTCTCAAGCTTGGTTTCGAGGTGAGCAGGAAGTGAATCTAACAGAAAACAAGCATAATCCAGATGGCATCTGATCAAGGCATTATAAAGATTTCTCATGACAGTAGGGTGAGACCCCCATGTCACGCCAGCCACTGCTCTCAGGATATTCGTATTTTTTTCACACTTTGTAATCACTGAATTAATAAAAGGGTTCCAGGTCATTTTCCTATCCAGTGTAAGTCCCAAAAATTTCGTTTCAACTACCTGAGGAATAGGTACATCATTAAGGGTTAGAGTGATAGTTGGATCTTTGTGTTTCCGAGAAAACGCCAAGATTTTGGATTTGAGGGGAGAGATCTGCAGGGAGTGGGCAATCAGCCAACTGTTGAGGTGTTCAAGAGATGTCTGTAAACGATTCGTGGCTCTATTAATATCCTTATCGACAACGTATATTACCAGATCATCTGCATATTGTATTATATGACAGTAATCTGGCATGTCTGATCGGATGTCGGAACAATAAATGTTAAAAAGCAGAGGACTCAAAACCGACCCCTGCGGGAGACCCCTCCATACTGTTCTTGTGATCTCTTTTCCGTCGTCTAATACGATGATTCTTCTATCAGTATACAAATTAAAAATGAGCGTAGCCAGAGATGAGGGAACTGAAAGTTTTAGAAGTTTATTGTATAATTTGTGGAGGCAAACATTGTCATATGCTGCATTCATATCCAAAAAGGCAGCCAAAACAAATTCTTTTTTAGAGAATGCCAGCTGGATGTCTGTGGTGAGAACACTTAGACAGTCCATACAAGATAGGGATTTTCTATACCCATATTGATTCTGTGAAAGGGATCCAGTGTGTTCCAGAAACCATTCCAGTCGTGATCTAATGAGGTGTTCAAGGGTTTTACCCAAACAGGAAGAGAGGGCGATTGGACGATATGAAGCTCCGAGATTAGGATCCTTGCCCGGCTTGGGTATTGGGATAATAAGTTGGTATTTCCAGTCATCTGGAATTACAGCTGTAGCTAATATCTGATTGTAAATGTTTAAAAGAGTAAAAATGAATTGATTATTAAGCTTTTTCAGGATGGAGTATGGAATAAGATCAATACCAGGAGAGGAATTTTTTGTTTTTTGTAATACAATTTTTAATTCATCCAAGGTGAATGGATATATTAATGGACAAAGGTTATTGTTCTCCACTCCTTGTATTTGAAGAGGGAGCTGTGACACATTTGGAACATATGAAGGAGCTAGGGTATTAACGAAACTGGACAGCCAAATTTTTGGGTGTTGGATATTTCCAGGACTGATCTTTGATCCTCTGAAGCGTTTGATCATTTGCCATACGTATGATGCAGGGGAATTTGGAGATAGTGATGAACAAAATTTTAACCAGCCATTCCGTTTTTTTTGTCTAAGGATTTTTTTTGTTTTAGCTTGTAAAGCTTTAGCAGACAAAAATTTTTCGGGAGACATGTCTTTTTTATATTGAAGCATGGCAGTTTTGCGTGCATGTATTAAATCATCACACTCCTCATCCCACCAAGGAGCATTCTTTTTGGGCTTGTTACCCCCTTTCTTCTTTTTTGGAATGCTTTCATCAACAACGTTGAGCAGTATTTTGTGGAAGTTTTTATAGTTGGTCTGGACAGGAGAGTTAACATTGAAAGCTTGGGAGAGTTTCCGACCAGAAACCTCCATTATTTCTTTAAATTTGGACCAGTCAGCTTTTCTGACATTGTAAAGTTGCCTTTGACCCTTATATATATATTGATTGGAACTGGAGCACAAGGTTAGAAGTATGGGAAAGTGGTCACTGGAAAAGGCGTCATACGTAATGGACCAGTCTATTGAGCTGGCTAAGTCTCGAGTGCACAAGGACAAGTCCAGTGCACTTCGATTTTGATTAGCAGGTGTGAGTCTGGTTGCAGACCCGTCATTTAGAATACATAAATGGTGATCGTCAATAAAAGATAAAAGGCGATTTCCAGCCCTGTCCGAGATGGAACAGCCCCATACTTGGCTATGAGCATTAAAATCTCCGAGGAGAATGAATGATTGAGGAAGGAGAGGGATTATAGAGTTCCAGTAGTCATTATCGAAGCCAGTATCGGGTGGTATATACAATGAGACATAGCCCACATTTCCAATGTTCACAGCTACAACCTCAAGAAAAGGGTTGTAAGGAAGTATTATCTGAGAGAAAGGGAGAGTGGAGCTGATTAATAAGGCCGAACCGCCCCCTCTACCCACCTGACGGTCACACCTAACGCAAGAAAAACCTGGAATGTTGAAAGAAAAATGTGGTCTGATCCATGTTTCTGAAATCGCCACGATCTTTGCGTCATAAAGATTAATAAGGGTAATAATATCCGTTCGATTGCTCACAGCACTACGAGCATTCCATTGTAAGATTGTTATATTTTGTGAGTGTTTGTTCATATTTATACTATCGCCAATAATATTATTTTAATGGCACAAACAACAGTAATTTTTGCTGTGAGTAAAAAGGAGGGATAAATAAAAGGTTAAGGGAAGAATTATTTTGTGTCACTGGTATGTTCAGTTTGAGCATTTGCTGAACTCACCAGTTGCGAGGACATTTGATTAAGGATATTTTCGTCATTAATGTTTGTCAAAAGGTACGTGAAAATCTTGTAAATCAGTTTTAAAGCTTGAGAATTTTCCAATAGTTCAGTTATTTTGGTCATTTCCGTGGTTAGACCACAGGAAGGTTCTTCAGAATGTGGTAGTAGAGCAAAGCCATCCTTCATCTGAGAAGGTTGACCATTTTTATACATTAAAAGGTTTTCTATCGCTTTTTTATCGGTGTTAGAGTTTTGACTTGACGGACGAACCTGGTCCGGTATTTTATTAATTTTTTTTTTGTTAGAGGCAGAGACCACCTCACTGAAGCTCCTTTTTGCGAAGGGGACTTTAGACGAGGCTTGGACAAAAGAGACCCCTTCAGAGGCCATAACGCGTCGAATGTCCTTTTGTCTTTGGAGTTCTGGACACAAATTACTAGTTGTTGAATGTTCGCCCTTACAATTAAGGCACTTCTTTTCTTCTTCTTTCTGGCAGGTGCCACTCTCGTGTTTTTCTCCACACTTCACACATCTGGGGGCATTTTCACAACGCTTGTGCGTGTGACCAAATCTTAAACATTTGTGGCATAAGTAAGATGGAGGAATATACAGGTCTACTTTTATAGCATTATAAAAAAGGAAGACTTGATGTGGGAGTTTTTGACTTTCAAAGGTCAACAAGATAGTACCCGAAGGTCTCCATTCGAATTTCCCATCCACATTGACTCTTCGATCGAGTCGTCGTAATTTTATCACACGGCCATAGGTGGAAGGTACTTGCAAATTCTCTAAGATGTCTTCACTGCTTAAATCAGTCGGTATTCCTCTGATCAAGCCACTTTTGAAAAGTTTATAATTAGGGATGTATGCTTTTAAATTGTTAGATGATAATTTTTCTGATTTTATGAAATTATTTGCATACTTATGTGATGAGAATGTAACAGTTATTCGACGTTTACCGTCAGCTTTAACACCACCAGGGACTATTCCCTCCGTGCCGCTGCGTGACAAAAAGCCACCCACCGTCATGGGATGTATTTGTTTACCCTTCTCTGTGCTCTCTATGACTACCAAAAATGGAGCTAATGCCGAAGCAGGATATTCTAACTGTTTGGCTTCCAAAGACATATTTTGGGAATTGGTAGAAATGGTTATCTTTTCCGCATCATCAATCTTTTTTCTTTTCAAGCTCACCCTATCTGGAGGGTCTTTATCGTGAGGATCATCCATTGTGACGCTTACTTCATAAGAAGAAAAAATAAATAAACGTTTTTTAAGCACAAACTATATGGTAAGTATGTATGAAAGAAAAAAAAATAAAGAAAAAAAAATCGGTCAGTGCCGTGATTAAATTAAAAAAAAAAAAAAAACACGTAAGAAATATCAAAAAAAAAGAAAGAAGAAAAAAAACACACACTTCGATGTTTTACAAAAGAAAAAAAAATAAATAAAGAAAAAAAAATCGATCAGTGCCGTGATTAAATTAAAAAAAAAAAAAAAAACACGTAAGAAATATCAAAAAAAGAAAGAAGAAAAAAAAAACACACACTTCGATGTTTTGCAAAAGAAAAAACAAAATTAAACTGAATAAAAAAAACATACGAAAAAATAATATTTCCGCCCCGTGGCAACAATAATGTCGCACGGGACAAACAAAATAAATAATGAAAAATAAAACAAAATTCCTTATTAATTTGTTAATCTATTCTACAAAGTTTATATCTATTTAAATTAATAGTTAGTGAAGGTAAGTATAATAATAAAAAGAAATAAATTGAAAAATCTTATCGAGTTCAGCAGAAAATGTATTCCAGTTGCAACTTGTCACCACGTAACAAAAAACACGTCCAGCGGGAACGAAGTCATACACTCAACCTCAAAAACTAATATAGCTGTGGTAAGAATATTGATTAAAATAAATACATAACTAGGTAGATCAGTCAGACCACGCATAGATGGTAGGTTTATGCGCATGACAGCGCGCACCGACTCTTGCAAATGCGTTCTGCATTCCACGTTTTATAACGATTTTATTATGCCGATCTAATAAACGAGTTCGCCACACAAGCTTTTCATAGTGACGCTGTAAAGCTGTGCGTACCATAGATATTATAACCATTACGTCAACAGCCTACTTTCTGATTGCGAACTACATAAGTACTTATGTTGAACTGTACCCATATTCTAAGTTTTATCGCAAGGTAGTCATGTAATTTTTTTTTTTTTTATAAAACGATTAAATTTTACAAATATAACAAATTGAGTCACGACAAATCTTATAAGATTTGTCGGCGTGTTCTCTTTCTATGTTCATTTTAAAATATAAACTCAATCATAATATACTACATTAAAATAACCTAAAATTAAATATTCAGTGTTTAGTTTAACAACTAATTATACAAAAACCCACACTTTATTAACCATTCCTTGACTAACTTTTTGCAATATTTTTTTTTATTCCTTTTTTGTTCCTCATTGAATCAAAGACACCAATCTTGGTTCCAATTTAGTAGCCCTTAGATCGTCACAAAGATCAATTTTTTAAAAGTTGCTATGGATCACCAAGGTTTTGGAGGCATATTTGAGGACTGATGGATTTATCAATTTCTTTATGAACATCAAATTATCGATTGATTTGAAAAAAAAATGTTTATA
Source organism: Mystacides longicornis (assembly GCA_963576905.1). NCBI lineage: Eukaryota > Metazoa > Arthropoda > Insecta > Trichoptera > Leptoceridae > Mystacides > Mystacides longicornis. Next base: position 30,631,130 of record OY756425.1, read on the forward strand.
AATTCCATATAAAAGAAGGTTATTGATCTGACGTGACCATCAACACAAAGAATGAACTGCATAGAAGTATGACTAATGCAGTAATAGTTCAACTGTGATGCACTTAACCACAGAATGTGGGCAGAGCTTGCAACCTTTTAAACTCATAACTACCGCATTTCCTGGTGCATGTCAGCAGAATCATAATAATGATAATATGGTAATTAAATAATGGATTGTAGCACTAACTATGTGGGTAAGGGGTAAATAGATAGTTATGAAAGTAACAGAATTTCAGAGATAAAATTCCATTTTTAATTTAAACGGAATAGATAAAAAATTTGAATAGATAAATCATAAACAACCGAACTGAAAACGATAATTCATTTGTGTTTTTTTAAGAAGGTCAAGAGGCGATCATGCCCCTTATTTCGTTGCAATCAAAAAGGATATATTGTGACATCCTTCAATTCGTTCTGCGTCTTATTAGGTCTTGTCTCCAGAGGCCCCTTGCAAAGTGACAGTGCCTGTTACTGGCTCCTGGCCTCCGTAAAAAAACTTCTTAATTTATTATTGTCTCTGCTGCCCCGAAAGATAGGCCCTAGCTCACCTCCCGGTTATTTTATAAAAGTTTTTAGTAATTTTTGCTTGCAAATATTGTTTTTGATCATGTGACCTTATGTTCCCTTTAAGGTACTAGGAGTACCCTCCACTCCCGTATTCTCTACAGAGGTGCCAGGTCCTTTCTCCATAGCCATCTTCTTCGTTTCGTCAATAATAAGTTCGATTTTAAAATGTTCATTTTATTTCCAGTTTTCACGAAGCGCTAGGGACATAAAGAGTCCGCCCTTATAGAGTTCTACATGCAGGGATGCGGTTACAAGTCAAAATACTGAAAGACCCTGGTAACTTTGTAGCATAGACGGCAACATCAGATCAAGAGGTCCCTGGTTCGCTAAGTCTGGTCTGGGTTAAAATCCTATCTCAGATCCGGTTGACTGGTAGACAAAAAAATATCAAGTTCCGTCGTCTGTTCCGTAAGAGTTAAATTTCAATAAATCATAATAAAAGAAGTTCCCCTTCTTCAAAAGGTAGGTACGTTATGTACTAGTGTTGGATTTTGCTGGTTGCCCAATTTATAGAAGAATTTTGTTCCAAATCGTGACATCACAAGAATACGTTTATAGAATTAAGCTTAATCTATTAGCATAGAAATTGTCTATTGTTTTATTTTGTATAATTCTTGTTCTTAGAATTAAAAAGTTTATAAAAAAAAACACTACTGCATGTGTGGCGAACCAACTGGTGTATTTTAAATTTGGTTTAAAACCAAAAAAAATAGAGAAACGGATGTTAAATTGGGCTCTTCCGTAAAATGAGAATAGGCACAATATTACTCACAGTTAATTTTTATATAAAAAAAAAACTCGATTGATCTACTTATGGTGAATTTAGAATTTTAAGTTCGAATGTTAGTATAAGTTTCAAAAATATGTCTTAATGTGGGAAATCACCTTGTATTAGAACAGAAACTGTCATCAGTTGTTTGAAAGTTGGTGCGATTGACAGGAATACGGATGGAAAATATACGGTTTAAAACAGCTGCATCTCCTGGAATTATACATTGCGTTACCTTAATGCAGAACAATCCTAAGTTCATGTTTTGGTCAAATTGAGTTGAGTATGAGGAAATGTCGAGCATAGACCAATATATTATGTGCAGAAATATCCCATCTCACATTGATTATTTGTTTTACCAATTCCTCATAAACATTTTGACCCTAAATAGATGACACCGTGATTGTTAATGCGTTAATTTTAATCTCCTGCAGAATTTCACTATGTAGTGAAAATATAAAATAAAAAAATGTTAAATAAAGATAACAATTGTTTCAATAAATGTGAGCTTTAACATGTACAATGTACTAATGCATGTCAAAAGTTGGGTTGAATTTTAAAAATATTTTAATTATTATGACATATGTCAAACTTTAAACTGCTCCTGTCAAAAATTACTCTTGAGATACTTAGGATAGTTCTGCATTAAGGTAGCGATTGGTTAAGAGGTATTTTTTTTTATTAAAATAAATAATCTGTGCTCAGTCAAGGTGAACACAAATACACTTTTTGACTCTTTTCACAGTAAGCCAATTAAAACTTGTGTCGTGAAAGAGGAAGATGGTCGGCACGTGGGACCGAACCCACGATCTCTGCACGAAATAGTAGGTACAAAAGCCGGCATCGTAACCACTAGTCACCACTTCAATTAATTTATCCATTATTCAATATTCATAGTTGTGAGTTTTGACCACAGGACGACGTATGTATGTCGGGAAAGCTAGTTAGGCATAAAAGGCGACGTCAACCCGGGTTCGGGTTTCGAGATCCCAATCAGTCATAATTTTCTCCGAGGGTTTAGCTTATTTCAGATTCCATTGATTAAAAAAAATGCATAGGTATTAAATAAAATTCAATCATCATTAGCACGCTGTGGTCCACTGCTGGACTGGGGCCTCTTCATCTCCTCCAATCCTCTCTGCATCACTGCATCTCGCCCTTCTCATCCAACTTCGTCCGGCCGCTCTCATTAGGTCTGTAAGCCCGTAAAAATGATCAGAAAGTATCAACAATCATAAACATAATAAAATTCATCAAAAGAAGCCATCTTCACCAGTACCTAGTTGGATACCGAACCATGCTTTGAAAATTTTACTGCTTGTGGGTATGTAAAACATTATTTTAGAAAATTAAGTGTTTAAGTAGGACATTATAATTTTTTTTTTATTATTTGGGATTCGCCACATTGCCAGTGACGGCCTTTAATTTCGGGAGTGTCTGTCAGGGGCGTCACAGGCAATAAATAACGAAGCTGGCACAGTCGTTCGTTTGATACGTAGGCAATTCCCCAGAAATCATCAACTCAAATAAACTCTGGCGTTGTACATAGTTCATATTTTATATTTAAATTAATAGCACATTGTCTAGAATGATTAAGATAATTGTCACACTTAACCATTTTTCATTCAATTTTTCATCTCCAAATTCGTAGTATTTTTTTGTCCTTGGAAAATATCCAATGTCAACATTTCCAATCCAATCATATTCCTGAGAAAAATATTTATTTAAAATATCGTTCCATTTCATTAATTCTAATTTTAAAATTTCGTAGGGTATTATCGTGTTTTGTTTTAAGTAATTCTTAAAGATTATTTTAAATTCAGAATCATGTGATAATCTCCCGTTCGTAGGAATTCCGTTTTGGAACGCGTCGATGGAAGTTCGACGAATTTTTTTTTTAATCAGAGTGGAGTCATAGCGCCGAATTTGTCATTCTATCGAACGACTCGGGACGTGTTCGCAACTCGTGTACGTGATCTGAATCTGATACTGACCGAAGACTTACGAGAACGAAAGTGAGTGGGTATTTCAAAGTCTTGAATCAGACGCAATATTGAATCATTCAGATATTCATAGATAAACTGAAGATGCAACGTGGGATTTTTTTAAATTTTTTTTAGAAGGTACTTACCTACCTAAGTACCTAAGTAGCAAGTGCCTTTTCATTGAGGCTCGATGATATTGTAATAAAACCTTCTGTTCAACAAATAAATGATGCAAGCTTAAAAATTCAAACAGTAATCAATTAGTCGTGCTTCCTATTAGCAAGATTGATCAGTAGAAACTCGAACATTCTAAGTTAATTAGGTAATCTGAATAGAATGAATTCATTTAGAACATCTAGAAAAGTCTTCCGTTCCTTCGAAGCATACATCAATGATGAGGTAATTATAGCTGCATACTCACGTAACCGTGTGTATGCAGCTAATGACACTGCGCAAAATGTAAGTATACGCATGTTACTTGATTAAAAATAATTGCTTAAAAAAATCGTTATAAGTAGGTACTTAATTCGCGAGAATACAATATTCTGTGTGAAGTTAACATAATATGTGTTGTCATATGAACTAGTGAACGACCAGTGCTCGAAATTATACCATAACTAATTTAGATTATAAGTTTGAACATTATTTAGATTCCTTTGTCAAAGACTGAGCGAGCGTTATTTCACAATTTTCTTTAAAAAAAATAATGACATCCATGGAATACGTCAAATTTTTTGTTGATTTAATCTATTTGTATGCAAAATTAAAAAAAAAAATATTAGCATTCGCCACCCATTCTCTATATAAACTATAAGTGTGCGAAATTTCATACTCCTTCGTCCGCGCAATTTTCGTATAAATAGTCACAAAGTTTTTCCTTCACGCATTTATATATACCTATAGATTTCGTGTCTCATACGAGACGCAAAAAAAATCTAACAAGAAAAAACGGGGTTAGTTTCTGGGTAGGTTTCATAGCAAACATACCTACGTATCAGCGTTTCTTGTATATTCCGTTTATATATTTTTATTTAAAAAAATATCAGATATTAAAGGACAGATCCGGCTTATATAAGAAAATGAGGGCAATCAGATACAGTTCCAGATATTAATGTACTTTTATCGTAGGCTTCTAGGCGAAGTGCTACGTATTCGGAACAAAAATGTTTTTTGGACGAATATCCATCTTATTAAAATGATATCGTATATTGTAACTTTGTCTGGTATATGGTGTCGTTCTTATTAGTATGGCGAAGTTGAACTGTAGTATGGCGATGTTGTAATGTCTCATATTTATTGCCAATAGGCAATAAATATGAGACATTAACAAAAATGGATATAGTCATATCCTGGCGCCAAATACATGACAGCAGTCGCAGTCTTTAAATTTGGTTGCTCTCTTGTTCTCAACAATTTCCAACTTTTATCTCTATTTTTCATTCTATTATTAAATTTCTACTTGTTGCATACATGAGATTTTTCGACATGTTGAACATGTTGAGAATTCTCATGATTAGGAGTTTCGGAGACAAACATTACCACCTAATGGCGAACGTTGTTAACGTAAAGTGATCACACTAAGCCAGCCTTCGAAATAACAGTAGAAGACGGTCGTAAGCCCGTGGTGGTTTGTTCCATTTAAAAATCGAACATTAGTAATGAATTGTTAGAGTCATTAGTTGTTATTTTTTCTTGAAGTTGAACTGGTTCCGCGCCTTCTGATCGTTTAATATTGATTATTTTCCAAAACTGTAGTAAAGTGGAAAACATACCTTTTTGGCAGGCTTATTATTTGGGAGAGTTTTTCCTGTGGTTTATACGCCAAGTGTATTATACTTTTTTGGAGTAACTCCCTTAGAAAAATCGAAATTAAAAATGAAAAAAACTGACTTGTGATTTTTAAACGTTGTATTTCTGAGGTTTTTGAAATTTTCTTCTTGATTTTTACTTCAACTATTCCTTTATTCTTCTGCTGTTGGAAAAATGTATTTTTAATTTTCAAAATGGAGTGCTTTGTGCACAATTTTCAGTTTTAGGTCAAAAGGTGGATAATTGAAAAAAACTCTAAAAAGTTAAATAACTCGAAAACCATTGGAATTTGACCTCTGGTTAATGGGAACAAAATTGTGGCAAATTTGATTTAGTATAACCCCTTTCAGGGAATGTATCGAATTACCAGTCACCCTGTATATTATAAAAAAATATTAAATAGTGTATACCTACTGTTGAAAATATGTTCAGTTGATTTTTGTTTAATAGGGAATTTTCTAGGAAATCCATCCATTTCTGCTTTGTGGCGTGGCTTTATTTTACACTAATCTTATAAAGCCAGACAGTTTTCATTCAATATAGGTTCTATGGACTGATTCAAAATTCAGGGGTAAAAAACCTAGTAGGTACCCACCTATAATATAAACTCTCTCAATATTATAATACATGATATACCTATATACAAATACCTAAAATGTATGTAGGTATGTAGAAAAGTACCTTGGGGAAGAAATTGGTCATGTGGGTATAAGATAAACCAGGTACCTTCCTACCTCAATCTTTTTTTTTTTACCAACTTACATTTCGCATTCCTTTTCTCTAAAACAGGTCCGGGAGAAAGAAGCGAGATGGTAGGTAGAAATTATTTATGGTAAATTACCATCGATCTATGATTTATAGTTTCACTATAATATATTTTCTATATAGGCATCAAAATAATTTAGGGTTGGGTAATTTCTTATATGTTTATGATTGGATGCAAATATCGATGAAAATTTTTATAAGGGTATACAGTTTTTAGGGTCGTGTATTAAATTGTGTGATCAACACAGAACACTCCAGTTTCGATATAAAAGTTAGAACATTTTTAATATGCAAAGCTTACATTTTAAATTCTATTCAATGCTCTGTAAAGTTGGTTACAGTAAAAAAAAAATATTTTGACATCGTTTTCAAGTAGAGGTGATCGTTATAACGAAAGCTAATAAAATTATTATAAAAAAAATAACCACTCTAACGTTATTCATAAATAACGATATACCTACGTAAATTTTAGTGTAACTAAAATAATATTAAACAATATTAGTAAAGATATTTGTCTAACGGAACTGTTGAAAATATTACCTATTTGAATAAAAATATCGAAAATTATTTACTTTCAAAGTTTCGGGATGATCTCATTTGAGGTTTGTGAAATAAATAAGCTTTAAACCTTTAAAAATAACGTTATTAATAAAATATTAATGAAACTTAAATATAAACTTACACTTGCTGGAATGTCCGTTGAGCCCTGTTGCATGCAATGGAGGATATATTTGAAGCATCTCCACGCGCTGTGCATTTTGCACAGTACTGGAGATCAGTTTAATTGGTTTTCCTGGTTTCGACAAGATAAATAAATAAATAATGAAACTGTTATATATTATATTTAAGCCGTTATACCCACCTCTAGTTCTATATTATAATACTTAGGCTTAAAATAAAGCGCTTTAGATAAAACTAGCTTTAGCTTAAAATAAAACAAGGTCTATATCGGAAACATAGTTTGCGAGGATTACCGGACATAATGAAAACATTCACAAGCAAGAGTTCGTCCATTCTTCCTTCCTTCTTAGTCCGCATCAGCCCACTCCTGGACATAGGGCTCCTCCAGACTCTTCCACTGTGCAGTGCACAATGCACATGGTGTTTATTTGCTCGCGTTAGAAGACTACTGAAACTAGTCTAACTAGACAAACATATTCGAGAGTAGTCTTGAAAGATAGTGCCAACGCTAAATAACTTCTCTACAGTGTATCGTCATGTTTACATAAGCAAAAACTGATTGTTGGTAGTCCCAGTTCCGTAGCCGGAAATTCATTAAGGGGGAGCGGGTTGTCGACATTATTTTTTCAGTTATTATATTTATACGTTCGTAGGTATATATTATGTAATTAATCGTTCTTTTAATAATAATAAAAAAAAATAATCGTTCTTAGACTACATACATCAAATTCTTTCTGATTAACAAACACTAGGTTTTTTCCTTCCTGTACACGTGTGCTTGAAGTTTGCTGTTTTCGAAGTATAAAATAGTGAGTTTATTGGCTAAAGATTATCGAGGGAGGAAGCTACGGACTAGTCTATCATTAACAAATGAAAAACTTTCGGAAATGCCTGCATTTTTCTGATTGACTGATTAGATTTTGTAATATATGTAACTGTTTCCATCTTATATACCTAATAATATTTCAGGTCATTTGGCTGTCACGTTCCCAAAAACGTTGATATGTGTTACTTTTATATTTTTTTTTCATGTTTAATTACTTTCGTAAGGAATAACAAAGCTTCTGGGTATTTTTCACGTTATTATTTAACATTTTGACTTTGTTTATTCATCATATGTACGACCTTTGACATAAAGAACAATAATGTTTATAAACTAAAACTTATCTAGGTGCTTAAAGAAAATAATAAAAATTCTTAAATTGAATCTTACATCTATAATATAAAAGAACGTCGGCTTAGTGCGAACACTTAAATAACACGAGATTGCTGAACAAATTATTCCGATGTTTGATTTATTGGAATCTTCTCCACTCAGGTTAACAGAATATAAATATAAAAAAGTTGGAAAATGCATGAGAAATGATATAAAATATGATATTAAAGTTAGTATGAAACGGATTTCCTACGACGATAACGCCATCTATGAAAAAATCTATAAAAACGTAATTATTGTTTATCTGACAACCATTATTGGCATTAAAAATATTGGTACGCAGATGTTTGATGGTTTTTTTTTCGAGCTTTCTAAAATATTTTTTTAACATTCAAACATATTTTAAACGTATTTTTGTATAAATTACAAATTTGAAATCAATATTCTTAGTAAGGACTACAGGACAACGTCTGTCGGGAAAGCTTGTTATCAATATAAGTGAAGGGATAAAATTACAACTCTGTTAAATGAAGTATCCTTGGAGCATGTTTTCCAGCTTTCACTTGATTTTCCTATAAGAATATTTAAATTTAAAATATCCATAATATTTTAGGACACACATAATATGTGTTCATTTTGACGTTTAATATAGCTTTAATATGTAAATACGTAGGTATATTTATGAACTTTTCAAGGGAATCGTTATAACCTCTTTGACACAGGTTTTATAGGGTTGGTAGCCTATAGCATTTCAATCAACAATGTTTTTATTGAAGATCGTAGGTTCTTATCATTTAGCAAATGTGAAAAAGTGTAGTTTTGTATAGCTTCCTGCAATAAGTCCAAATTAAAATTTGTTTGACACAACATAGCAATAAAATGTTTTTGCAGAGAAAATCATACGGTATAAAAAGACCAAAGAACTGATTTGGTATAAACATATAATCATCTTTAAACAACCAACCAAAACTTTAATGATGTTTTCATCAAGCAATATAGCTTGTAGCAATTTTTCTGGACTAGATCCTAACTATTAAATTGTAGCTTCTCGCTAATGTTCAGGTTCGTTTTTAAAGTGATTGGTAGCCCAACAGTTCAGGCAATGAATTTCGTTCATGCTGCCTACTCTAGGTTGTGGGTTCAGATCCCATCAGTGCCGACCATTTCCACTTTCACAACGCAAGCTTTGCTTTCTGTTAGAGATGAACGACCGCTCTATAGGTGATGTAGAAAAGATGCTACCCTACAAGAATCATACTAGGTATGAAAGATTATGAAAGGATGCTAGGGTAAGAAGAACCATATTAATGCTCTTACAGGAATCTCTATGGAGTACATGTTTACGATATTTTTTCAAGTCCTTCTTCTGCTTTTTATCGGTTAATATCATGGTATACCTATCTCGCTATGTCCAGATTTTTATCTGACTGAAGGTGACATGTGCAACGAGTAATTGGCATAACATTCCCAAGTTAGCCCATAGGTCAACACTCTCCATCAGCTTTTAACTCGACATTTAAAATTTGCTTTGATGTCCAGGGGAAACAAATATCGAGGTCTTAATGTGTACTTGTATCAAGTTAAATTAATCAAAACAATGGTGTTTCATAATACCCTAAACAGAGAGTAAATAATATATCCCCACTTAGGGTCGGTACACATCTGAACACGCGCGGCAACGTTACCAATGCAACATATCAAATTTCCATAGCACGCTGTGATTCGCAGTCGTCACGAACCGCGTAGGTACTATGGAATTTTGATACGTTGCAGAAAGTAATCAGCTGAATTCTCATCAATGTTTTTTAGTACCACAACTTTCACGAAGCTCATCCATTCTTTTTCTCAACCAATCTTTCACTCTGCATTTCCATCGCAATAGCAATCCAATTTCAATCTTAAATAACGATGTCATTCATGACATTTAGATTTTGGTTTCTGTGCATGAAAATATGTAGTTCCACGTATAAGACTTTTTAAATCCGGTATTCGTAATCACAAGGGCGAGTGATCTTGACAATCAAAATCAAAAATAAAATAAAGGTAAGAGCATTTTAATACTTTCCCGATGTTCATAATAATGTCAGTCTAATATAACTAAACTCGATGATGGGAAACACACTCTTTACATCCCTTACATTAGTTTGGCCAATGAGAAAACACTCGAATACCTACCTAGTTTGTATACATATTGGTGTCTGTCTGTCTTTAGATTCAGGTTTGACTATTTAGGTTTTGTTTTAAATAAAACATAATAATACTTTGATTGCATACTTTTATATTCTATTTTTATGTATTAATGGTCTGAGACTTGTATCTTGCTTATTTTGGTGACTGTAAAATATTTTTTTTTGGAAAAAAAAACCAATCAATATATTAAAATTATTAATGTACCTGAATATGCAAGAATTTACAAAAAATCATCTTTTTGTACATGTTACAGCTTAGACACTGTTCATAAAGTCAAGTCCGCACTGGCAGGTAGCTTGCACGGCGCCTGTAAGGTCTATTGACATACTTCTCCTAGTTATACATTTTCTTGCTTGGATAAACGATAAACTAGAGTAGTAACCAATTTCTCACCGGGTCTGTTGCAAACATTTAGAAACGTTTGTATTAGTAAACTACTCAGTGAGTGCGGACTTGGACTAAAAGACGAGGGACGCAGGTTCGAATCCTGCCCGGGGCATGGGATTTTCCCACATGCTGAAATTTCTAAAATAATATTCGGGAATTTGAACATTACCACCAAATGCCGAACGTTGTCAACGTAAAGTAATAACACTAAGCCAGCCTTCAAAATAACAGCAGAAGACGGTCGTAAGCCCGTAATGGTTTGTTCATACCATTTAAAATCGAACAGTATTAGTAGGTCATCTGTAGTTGATATATACAGGGTTACAGGAAAAGTGGTACTGAATATTAAAGGACGTAATCGTTTAGGTCATTTCTGATGGATTTGATTCTATAATATGGTGTGCGAGTATGTGTATAAAATACTATGTACAAAAGAGAGTCAATCAAAGCACATAATATAGGTACCACCTGCCTTTAAGAAGGAATGCGTTATGAGGGTTAGCATTGTAACAAAGATGAAAGTTAATAATTTGAGATGGCTTGGGCATATTGAAAGAATGGATTCATAACAAAAAGATTTTGTTAGGCTGAAAGAAATCTTGTAACAAGATGTGGTCGGCCGAAAAATGACGTGGATCGAATCCATCGATTCCGTTCTCAAGGAAGACCAGGTTAGAAGCAAAAGAATCGGGAGAGGTTGAATTAGAAATGAACTGTGGGTGAAAAAAGTGTGCTTGTATAGAAAAGATTGGAGGTCCGTTCTATCTGCCCAGCCCTTAGAGTCGGTCCGAGGGCCGAACCCTGCGGAACTCCTCCTCCAATTTCTATTACAGGACCCTTTTCAAGTTGGACAGACCTGCCTCTAAAATAGTCTTCTATGACTTTCAGAAGGTATTATTATGAACTCCCCAATCTACCTTCTAAATTCTAGATATTATTATGTTCGTCCACCTGGACCAGTCAAATCTTCACATCTAGCTGCGATAAACAGTTTTTCAATTATACTTATCTTTTCATGTCTAGATTCTTGTGACCCTTTTTCAGGACTAGATCTTAAAGAATTATCTAACAACAAATGGCTCTAAAAATTCATTACTGATGTTCGATTTTTGAATGGAACAAACCACCTCGGGCTTACGACCGTCTGTTGTTTCGAAGGCTGGGTTAGTGTGATCGCTTTACGTTAACAATGTTCGCCATTAGGAGGTAATATTTGAGTCTCCGAAACTCCTAATCATGAGAATTCTCGACATGTTCAACATGTCGAAAAATGGTCGAGTTGTTTACATAAGGTCTGAAAAAAAAACTGACTTGTGATTTTAAAACGCTTTTGAATTTTTTTCTTGATTTTAACTTCAACCATTATTTCATTCTAAAGCTATTAGAAATATGTATTTTTAGTTTAGTTTCCAAAATGAAGTAGGTACTTTGATTACAATTTTCAGTTTTAGGTCAAAAGATTGAAAAATGAAAAAAAAAATAACTAAAAAATTAAATAGCTCGAAAACTCATAGGTACTTTTTTTTTATGATCTTGTCCTAAAAACTGCTCAAGGATTGAAATTGAATAATTGAAAATATGCAGGAGTTCAAGATTTTTTTTCTTCGTGATCAAGATTTAAAATTGGGTTAAAATGGGAAAACTCCAATATATTTTATTTGGATGATTATGTAGGTATAACTCAAAACTTCTCTTACACACAAGCATAGCTTTAGTGTGAGAATAATACCTAACATTTATTTTATTGAATGTAATTCATTTTAAGATAATAGTGTAGGTACACTACTAATTTGTTTAAATGAATAAATAAATAAAAACAAATATATTATGATAGTATGTTACGCCGTGTCATAAGATTGGTAGGTATCAAGGGCGGATCCAGCCTTGGCACCAGGGGGGGTCACAAAGTAAAAAAAAGGTCATTTTCAAAATTTGGTATCTGGAAACTACACTTTTCCTAAAAAAAAAAAAAGGTCATTTCCTAAAATTTCCTCCCCCCTAACCCCCCCCCCCCTGGATCCGCCCTTGGTAGGTATAGCGTATAAAAATGATAAATAAATAAACGTGTTAAGTGTCAATAAGTTTCGTTAATTATTACTAAAAATATGAATTTACCATTGTGAAATAATTATTGTAGATAAGTTAAGTTAGTCAGAGTCGATCGAACATAAATAAGAATTCACAAGAAAATTAATTTATAATATTGTTTCATCCGACATGTTGGTAGCAATGACGATCAGCTCTCCATGATGGTTCTCCGTACGTACCTACTTTTATAACAAAATGCGTTAGTTGGCTGACTGCTCGTAGCCGCGAAGTTGTGTGTCGTGTTAATTGCGCGCCATTTTAGTTCTGTTTTTACAATATCAATATTCAAATAATACTTTAAACGCGTGATTAACAATTGAAAACTCAGTTTTTAGCAATTTGATTTGTAACAAACATTATAAACGATAGTTTAATGTTATCAAAAAAAACTTCTGCGGTGATTTGTGGAAAATTTTCGTGTATGTTTCCTCGAATTTGAGAGTGCATTTTTTTAAGTTTCATTAATTTTTATCGCCGACCGTGCAATACAAAAAGACAATTACGCACACGCTAATTTATATTCTGGTGATTGGTATTTTTATTTGAGTCAAGATTCTGTTTTATCTGAGTGCTGTGAACTTACAGAAAAACATTTAAGTAAATACAATTATTATTACTTGTCTTGTAGATGCCTTCCTGTTTGTTTTTGCTTGCATAAGTTACCAAGGAGATGCAAGTTGTGTGTTATTCCAAGATTGACGTGCGTATAATTATAATTATGACGCTATAGTTTTTATCATCAACGTTTTATACCCCCTCAATTAAACATTCGATATTGAAGTGAGTGAAACTATTATAGCATTACTATATACCTATAGCTATTTGACATTTTCTTATCAAAAACAATCAGAAGAAGAGAAATTTATGCACTATATTCAAACTCAATCTGTGGTAAGTACCTACACAAGTTGTTATAAATATTATGTTTGTAAAATAATAATGATAGGTATTTTATATGTACAATTATTTGTATGTAGGTACTTTTGTTACTCTATACCTAATATAATGTAGTTTTAAGTGGAACAACACCCATCAGGTGACCTATTTGACCAGAAAACGGCTCTTTTACATAAATATTTGGTCCTATCTTTGGTATTAGGTACATATGTCATTTTATCCGTATATTTGAACTTGTCATTGTTCCTTGAGAGTTGAATACTCCGTCGCTGAGCATACAATGACCAGAATGCAGAATCCATATTTGTCTGGTCACACTTTGATATCATGCAATCGTGAATAATTCAATTATGCATGTAAATCAGTTCGACTTTGATTCAGCTAATCCAAATTTGGTTTAAGTAATTTATTTCTCCTTGATGAGACAAATGCATGAAACGTCTTAATATGCTATAGGTAGGTATATTTTTCTCCCACAATAATACAACTTGTTGCTCAACTTAAAAAATTATGAACTGAATAAAATTATCAAAGTAATACCTACATAAGTAAAAACTATGATTTGAATACATTATCAAAACAATACATCAGTCAAAATCATGAACAAATCAAGGTATAAATGACCAAAAACAATCAATAATTAAAAAAAAACATAATCCAAATATGTGATCAAAATAATACTATGTAAGTAAAAAAACATGAACTGAATATGCACTCAATACGACTCATAATATGTGAAGAAGCATGATCAAAGCAATTCATGAACAGAATACATGATCAAAGCAATAGGTAGATAAGTAAAAAATCATGAACTGAATAATATATGATCAAAGAAATACATAAGTACCTAAATGACATAATCTGAATATCACATGCGGCCGGCTGCGTCTGAAGGAGCTAATAGTCAGCCGCTTTCAAAAGTCCCATGGTTTGTTGAGTTGATACAATCAACTGGTTTCTCTTCTTGAAATGCGCAGGTTCAACGCCTACACTACACCATCGACCCTAATTCCAATAACATTCTGATGTACTTATAAAGAACAATAAAGTAATTCATGTGTTGTGATGCAGGTGCGGTTTTCATACGATGTACTAAAAGTGTATCATCCTTTATAATGTTAAACTTAATTAAAAGGTATCACGCACTGTCAAAGAAGAAAAGCCAGGTCGGAAGTAAGATAAATAGGAGAGTTTCTATGAGAAATGGTATGTCGATAGAAGAAGCGAAAGAAGTGTGCTTGGATAGAAAAGAGTGGGGGTCTATTATCTATGCCTAACCCTTACGGCACACGGCGTGATGGGTAAAAAAAGAAAAAAAAACACCCTGAAATGTCAAAACCCTAAAACTGCGACAACACTCATAATAACGAAAAATTGAGTACTTACCTCCCCTATTATGTACCTACATAAATAAAACTATTGGTTAATTTAGTTTAGGTACTAATTGCATAAAACCCTTGTTATGATCGCTACTATAACTTGTTAAATTAAGTTAATCAATACATTAAATGAGTATTTTTTTCTGTTCAATTTTCTACCTATGTTATACCTGACTTTATATTTTTTTCTTTCCCTTGGTCATCGTATTACGCGTGAACGACTTGTCCGTTTTCGCTAATTCTTTTACTGTGGAGTTTTCTATTGTCTTGAGAAGGTTTTTGTGAATGAAAAAATTAAGAAAGTTGCGTGGAAAATTAGACAAAAAGAAAACTTAACGTAAGTTACCTTAGTTCTTGTGACAATATAACATTTTATTTTTATTTTATTTTCTATTCATTTTTCGATTTTTATTGATTATTCTGTTATCCGGAGCGGAGAAAAATCCAATAAATCAAACATTGAAAGAATCTGTTCAGCCGATCTCGAGTTATAAGTGTTCGCACTAACCCGACTTTCTTTTATATCTATAGATACTCGTAGAATTATCACTTTGCACCTTCTGCCCAAAACATCGATGATATCTATTGGGTCATATTTAATAAACATACTCAAACTACGATGTAAATGCATTTTTGGAATCGAATACTCGCAGTTTAAAATCTAATATTTTTTTAAAGGTATATTTGCTCACTCAAAGTAAATACAAATACACTCTTTGACTCTTTCACAATAAGCTACTCAAAGCTTGTGTCGTGATAGAGGAAGATGGTCGGCATCTGGGATCGAACCCACGACCTCCGAACGATACAGTACGAAAGCCGGCATCGTGACCACTAGGCTACCAACCACTTCTAAATAATTATTATGTTCCAAGTGTTTTGAAGTAGGTACCAATTTAATTAAATAGGAACAAAAATTTGCAGTAGGTATATACGCATTTCGATAAATTTTGATCAGGGATATATTTTTGGGCGACTAAGCGACCATTTTCATCCCTGAAGATGGTCGCTTAGTCGAGTCGCCCAAAAAAAAAATATTCCGAATCAAAATTTATCGTAACACTGCAACACGTTTTGTTTTTATTTATTTAAACTGGTAACATTGTAGGTATCTATGGATTACAAAGTTAAAAATAATAATATTATGATGCTGGAGAATCTTTTGATGTGGTGATTGAATGGAAATAGCCAAGTAGATATTGCGTGACGTTTTTAATACAAGAATACTGCGTACCATCTATTTTGCAATGGTGCAGAGTATATTGGAATATGGGATAATAGGATGGGGCGGAATGGCGAAGACGCTCCTGGTGCCGCTGGAGCGAGCACAGAGATTGGTAATCAAGGTGATGTATAGGAAATGTAGAGAGTATCCTACTGAAGAACTACACAGGGAGAGTGGATTCCTGACCATCAGACAATTGTATGTACGAACTATAATGACTTATATTTATAATGAGCAATCTGACTTCCAACCTGACTTTGTGCTGACCCATAACACCCGTTTCAGAGCACAATTGAGACCACCACACACTAGGACAAGTTTTGCCCAGCGTAATTACACCTTCTTAGCACCCAGAATATACAATATAGTCATTCCACAAATAAAACACAAAATAAACGGCAAAAATTTTAAATATCTGATCACCCGTTGGCTGCGAGACAGGGGTGGGGTGGAAACATCCCAAACTCTGCTGAATATACTTGTGTAGGCTTGTCTTTGTTTGTCTGCCGCTATTCTCTATCCTCTTAAGTTTTAAGTTCTTGTGTGAGGGAAATTTATTTATTATGTTTTAAGTTCATGTGTGAGGGAAATTTATTTATCATTGTATTTGCATGTTTGCATGAAGTGTGATGTGCTGTTTTTATTTTATTTTATTCGATCAACGGCAATAGCCTTTTACATGTTAAAAAAAATAACAATCATAATATCTTACACTCCAACAACACAGCAATATATATAAGTAATATATAATTTCAACAAATAATAATATAATATCAACAAATAATAAATATTGTACAATCACAAACGCAAATAAAAATGTCAACATTGAATAGTATTAAAAAAATATAATCGGCCATAACGGAGTAGGCAGTCAAATAATACAAATTTAATGTCAATAATAGCAGGATGTCAGGTAATACTAATGTCAAAAAAGGAAATTATCATAAAAATATCAATGTCATTAGGATATGATCAAATTCTGGTCAGAAAGGTGAATAAATGTCGATGAAATTTAGAAAGAAATTAAATATTGTGGTCAAAATAACGAAAAAGAAAAAAATGCACATAGTCAAACAAAAATACATAGGTACATGTACACATAAATAAATACATTCTCATGCATATACAAACACAAACAACTTCGAAATGCCCAATGTCAATTTTAAACATTTAGAAAATTAATTACGTCAATTTTGAACTTAGGTAAACTGTCAACAAAAATATCGGTGATATTGCCTACCAGATTTCCCAGTCTGTGTATTCTGACCATGGGAGAATAGAACGTGTAATTGTTTCTGGTAAAAGGCTCCCGAAATAACACTGCCTGTCTAGTACTTCTCGTGGGGATACTGAATTTGATTAATTCTAGCAATTCAGGAGAATCAATTACACCATTAACGAGTTTGTAAAGGAAGCAAAGGTCAAACAGTGTTCTTCGGTTTTCCAGGCTGGGGAGTCTAAGATCATTCATCAGAGCCGAGTAATCAATGTTTTCAATGGGTATACCGAGTTTGAAATTAATTACTCTCAAAAACTTTCTCTGAACTCTCTCTATGCTTTTGATATGGACAGCATAATTTGGGGACCATATTACAGTATTGTACTCCAATAATGGTCTCACGAGAGAGACAAAAAGCAATCTATAAGACCGAATCAACCGGAGATCGGAGACGAGTCTAAAAATGAATCCCAGAGTCCTCATAGCCCTGTTGACAATTTCCTCAATGTGTAAATTAAAAGTCAGATCCTCGGAGAAGGTAATGCCTAGATCTCTCAAGTTCGAGACACACTCGAGTGAAATACCATCAATTGTGTAGTTGAAAGAAATTAGAGATCTAGTTTTGTGAAATCTAATGACTTGACATTTGGCTATATTAAGGTGAAGTTTATTTTTCTTGCACCAATCATTCAAAGAGTCAAGATTGTGTTGCAGGACTTTACAGTCTTCCGTACTCTTTATGGATTTATATAGTTTTAAATCATCAGCAAATAATAATACCTCTATATCTCCGAAGATCTCGACTATGTCATTTATAAAGATATTAAATAATATTGGTCCCAAGTGCGATCCCTGCGGTACACCACTATATGCATATATGGTATCTGACACGCAATTACCTATCTTAACCTTCAGAGTCCTATCACTGAGGTAACTTTTTAGCCAGTGGTAGAATACGCCGTCGACCCCGTACCCACGTAACTTGCAGAGTAGCATGTCATGAGACATTTTGTCAAAAGCTTTAGAAAAGTCCGTGTATACGGAGTCGACTTGCCCTCTCAGTGCAAGAGTTTTCATTATTTTCTCCTGGTAAATGATTAAGTTACTTAGTGTTGACTTGTTCGGTATGAAACCATGTTGCAAGTCAGTAATTATGTTATTAATGGGTTTCTTTATCTTCTCGACTATAATAGACTCTAAAAAGTTTTGTTTTTAGTAGTTTTGTGTTGCTTTTATCATTCTTGAATTATTGTTGATCTTAATAAGTGTTATTTTTGGTATATTTATGACAATGTTGACTTTGTGACTAATTAATACGTTTTGATTATTAATAGTTTTTAAAATTTTAAAAGGGGAGGGAAATTTTGAACGAGTTTTTGATCCGTTTTTAATTTTTGACAATTTTTATTTTTTATTATTTATAATTTTTAATTTTTTATCATTTAAATAATTTAATTTTATTATTATTTTTTATTTCTGTTTCTGTATGTGATGATGATGGTTTGTCATTGTGTATTCACGATATAATATCATATGTGCTGTATATTGTTGCTAGTTTTATTATTACTAAATTCTATTAAATAAATAAGTGAATCTCTATTAAATAAATTCTAAATTCTCTATTAAATTAATAAATAAAAATACTTCGCTTTATTTTGTTTATATATGTGTGTATGTATGTATATGTGTGTGTGTGTGTGTGTGTGTATGTGTGTATATAATATGTATGTATATTTTGCGGTTGCGGTTGGATCATGTGTATGCACCGCTTTATTTTATTGTATTATTATATATGTATATGTTTTTTTAGTATTCTTTTGATTTTGGTAAAAAGTGTTTATTTTTAATTTTTATACTTATATTAGTACTGTCCCAGAACAGATTTTTTATCTAGTGGGACGGTAAATTCCAAGAGGGATCTTAAAGATAATATTGATGAATTTATACTATATTTCTGTATGTGTGTTCTTCTTCTTCTTGGAAATAAATTTCATTCATTTCATTTCATATACGTACCTCGGAAAGGTGTCAAAACTGCGCAGAACCGAGTTGAAATAATTTGCCAAAGCTGCTTTATTGACTACTTACACTTTGGCAAAGGTAATTAGCTGAATATCTTATTTTGTGAGTCGCTATTGTTTTGTTTACAAAACGCGAGTTAACTTTGGTCTTGACCTCCCCACAGCAACTACGGAATAACATCTATTGAAGTAGGTACTTAAAATAATATTATTGTCGTTGTGTACGACTATCTTAATGATTACTTATAGACAAAAATATCTTCATTTTGTTGTACCTATCATCATTGCACTTTGTATTCGGAAAACACACTTGCTGTTTTTTTTTTCTATTTTCCTCGAAATTTTAAACTTTTCTGAACGAATGTTTCAGAACCAAAATGAGCCAAATCGGTCCAGTCGTGGATGAGCAAATCTTCGTATATGATATGACATCTTATGATGCCTTTTGCGCACTGGGAGTGCTAACATTGCCAAGTGTGATCATTTATGAGTGCTTAATATATGCCTACAAGAATTTGCTCAATACTCCTCTTAACCTAGATCATCACACTTATAATAGTAGGGGTAAAAGAGATGTACGGCAATTAGAACATAGATTGGCAAAGGTCTCAAAAAGTTACATCTGTAATAGTATACGTTTGTTTAACAAGTTGCCTCATAGTGTCAGACCACTTAATTTATTGGAGTTTCAGAGAGAGGTGAAGAAGTACCTAAGTATCTTGTTGAACAAGCATTTTACAATATTGACGATATGCTAAATGGGACTGTTGACTCTTATTATTTGAGATTTAAGTTTAATTGTGTCTTGTTCATTCTGTTACTTAGTGCCCATTTTTAAATAGGTTGATTTGAAGCTATTATGAGCCCTTTACACTCAAAATAGCTTTGATATTATTCTTCAATCTTTAAATGTATTTTTTTTCCTCATATTTCTGATACCTGCAAGATAGAAATTATGTGTGTTGTATTTTTATTATGTATACCTACTTGTTATATTTTCATTTTGTACTTTTGTATACTTGACAATACCCAAGTGCTAAACTCATGACCTAAGGATGAAAAGAAAGAATAAAAGAATAATGCTGTCCTATTTGGCACTAAAACGTCATTATCTATTAGTATGTTACATGTCTCACAACCGTACATCAACATTAACATATTCCACACGTAGGTCTTGATGAGTTGATGCAACAAATATTGTTTTATTGTTTAAATAATTCCAGCAAGAATGCACGTTTAACGTGATGTTCATTTAATTAACTAGCGGATACCCGACGTGTGCTAATACATTAAAAATAACAAGATCGCAGTAACCACAGACGGTTGGTTAACTTGATGAGAATGACAGATTAATGTTTTGTGTCGACAGTTTGAAACCAATGCGGTCAAAATAAAATAAACTTAATCAGGTACGATAAACGCCACCCTTTGATGAGATTGTGAACGATCGATTCTGCGCGTGTGCTACTACGATAAAAAAGTTTAAAAAAAATCATTTTTTAATTGTCTGAAAACATCTTCGCATTTTTGTAACCTTGTTATGAAATCAGTTTGGCTTTCATTAGTTGTATATGATTTCAAATTCTAGGTAGGTAGAACCAATTTTTGTCTTTTTTCTATTTGTGACAAAGTGAACACAAACTTTTGGCATCACACTAAGCAAGGCATTTCAAGGCAATAAGGTCTTTAAAGGGACAGATTGTCCGCACCAAGGATCGAACCGTGTGAATATATACTTTTATATACATATATAGATTTGTCTGTGGTTATTTTTATTTGAACTGCATGTGTAGACAACGATGCATTTGTATGGTCTTTGGTTCGTTAGAAACACAATATCTAACAAATTTGCGGTATAAATCACATGGCTGGCGCATGTCTATAGTGCGTGCAGTGTGCAGTCCCTCCTGCCTCCTGCTTGCGTGAATCTGACATTATGTCGTCGGAAGTTCGTGGTCTATGAGTCACTGAGGTA
This sequence comes from Mystacides longicornis, assembly GCA_963576905.1. NCBI lineage: Eukaryota > Metazoa > Arthropoda > Insecta > Trichoptera > Leptoceridae > Mystacides > Mystacides longicornis. Next base: position 30,652,284 of record OY756425.1, read on the forward strand.
AATAGCGACAACGTGATAGTGTTGCTCAACGCTGCCGACTCTAAAGGATGTCTCAAACGAGGAAAGGAATCTTTAAATAGTGATTCTTGATGGGTCAATCGAATTGTTTAGTAAGCTTCATCCACGCTTTAATTTACAACACTACTAGTGGAAGTCGAAATTCGACCACAACTAATTTAGATTTTAACTTTGAACATTATTAGGGTTCCATTGTCAACGATTGAGCGAGCGCTATTCCACAATTTTCTTTCGAAAACAACAACATGGATATTGGATACGTCAAATTTGAAATGTTGATAAGCTTTTTTCTATTGTTATTAAAGATAAACAATATTAATCTATTCTCAATTTGACCACAGATAAACAAAAGATCTATGTCAAATAATGTCAAATACATCGAAGTGTGTGTGTGAGTATCAAATACATTACATTACAGTAGTGTTTGTAATGTTTTTTATTGTTTTAATGTACTTTTTTATATATAATTAAAAAAAAATATTAGTCACTCCTCTACATAAACTATACCTAAGTGTGCGATATTTCATACTCCTCCGTCCGCGTAATTTTCGTAAAAATGGTCACAAAGTTTTCCTTCACGTATTACTTATAATATATAGATAATGCCGTTCGTGAAGAAATTCCTGAATGTCGTAAGTTTTAAAGTAATATTATGTTTATCATCTTCCCAATATGAAGAGAGTTATCGATTAATTATTGTTACTAAGTTTCTTAATGGGGCTCATAAACGAACCATGACATGGCTGAAACATTAGGTCACAAAAATTTCAGGGCCATCTACGATGTATTTGGGATAACTGCTATTTTCGATCCATAATACTTTAGACCTGGTATTATGACTATTATTCTGAAATGAAAAACAGACGATTGATTTTTATTGAGACTTGACATTTCTGTATTCTGAAAATATTTTATCCAATACATTAGTCGCGTAACTACTGGCAACCGATTAAGTTCTAAGCAAGAGCTTCTTGCGTTGAGTTGGAACGCGAATTTGAGAATACCAGTTAATTTGCGTTATTTTGTAGAAAAAAGTGGCGTATTTATTGTTATCTTGAAAAGTCCTTTAAGTGATTTTTAAAATAAAACTTAGATATTAAATTGGTTAAATATTGATTTCAAGATTCCACCCGGACAATCAAACAAACAAAAATAAGTAAAAAAATAGATTTCAAACTCAAACAAATTGAACCGATATATTGGATGCAATGTCGAACCCCAAACACCTTTTTGCTTGTATTTTTTTAAGTGCATCTATACCTACCAGCTACCTTACGCAATCTTGGTCTATTGTGGATGACCGAAATACAACATAAAGTAATGTTTTTTTTTTTTTTCATATTTTACATTCATATTTCCATTTTTTCACTGGAAAACGACTCCGTCGGAATGAGAATATCGCCATGTTGTGAAGGTCATGAAGATTTCAATTTGACCATTCTAATGGCGAACGTTATTTGCGTGAAAATGATGACACTCAACCAGCCTTCGACACAGCAGAAAAAGACGGACGTGAGCCTTAGTGGCCAACAAAATATCGGTATTATATTCCTTTTTGGTTTTCAATTACATTATCGTGCATGCTTGTTAGCAAATTCTGTGTGTGTGGTCGTTCGAAAGTTGTAAAGTCATCAAAATAATGACAGAGAAGATCTTTATCTGTGGAAATTAGTGTCGAGACTCGAGACGAAATGTAAACTGTTTGATGCGTGTGTGTTGCCCATTCTCCTGTATGGGTGTGAGTCCTGGCACCTGACCAAAGCGCAGGAACAAAAACTCATTGCTATCAACAAATTATAAATGAATTGCTTCGTATTCTCAAGGCAAAACAGCTACTGACTGTTTACTCTGTCAGTACTTACTATAAAATATAATTTAAACATTAAATTAAAGAACCATATCAAGTACTCTTGTATGTGTAACTAATTTATTTAAATATGCGATAGTACTTAAGGGCTTGTATAATATTGAAGATAAAAACATTTTGTGCATACTATTTGTACATTCGTGATGCGGTGGTACCATCTTATACTCAAGATTCTCCCGAGGCACTTCTTTTCAAATGCAGTTACTTTTTGTTCCTGCGCTTTGGTCAGGTGCCAGGACTCACACCCATACAGGAGAATGGGCAACACACACGCATCAAACAGTTTAAATTTCAATTAAATTAACGAATAGAACGTGCATTCTTGGTGGAATTATTTAAATAAAATAATTTAAATAAAATAATTGATGTATGTCACCTGTGACCATGCAGGACCTGTTCCTGCGAAACTAGTCAGGTTAATAAAAATTGTGGAATAACAAATCAATTGTTTTATTTAAATTATTGTAGTTTAAATTTCGTCTCGACACTAAACGCCGACGCTTTCCAAATCTTGGCCATGTTGTTAAAGGCACCACTTGCCATACCGATACGTATCGGGAGCTCAGCCCCGAGGTCACCAGAGGTGGTAATGGTTGCTCCCAGGTATTTAAAAAAATATATATTGTATTTATAGAAAATACACTACTTTTTTAATACCTAGGTACTAGAAAACATTTTTTTTAACTAATGTCACCTACCTACTAACACAAATAATGTCCGTAATTGTATTCAAATTTATGGAATTGAGGGTTTTTTGATATGACAACCCTACCCTGCTGGGAGATAAACATTAAGTATAATATCATTATGGACATCATAAAAATAAATATGTATTGTACGGTCGGCGAATAAAATCGTATTTGCATTGATGTCTCGGTTTACTATTTATACCATTTACTTCATTTTCAGTCACTTAATATTAAAACAAAATGATGATTCTTTATTGCGAAGCATCAGACAGATAGGAACACTTTGTATGAAAATCCAAACTGGTAGTTTTTTTGTCTCGACGCAACGGCCATAAACGTCAATGAAAAATCAGTGGCCTATTTTCTTCAATTTTATCTCACTTGAAAGCTAAAAAGTCTACTTATGGGGTCTAGTTTCACCTTACAGTATTTTTTCCATGACCTATAGAAAATACAACAACAACAAAACAACAACACTCCCTTTTACACCCCACTCAGGGTCATAGGGAGGCAACAAGAGCTGTCCACGGGGCCGAGCTCCCGATACGTATCGGTATGGCAAATGGCGTCTTTAACAACATGACCAAGATAAGGATGGCGTCGGCGTTTAGTGTCGAGACGAAATGTAAACTGTTTGATGCATGTGTTGCCCATTCTCCTGTATAGGTGTGAGTCCTGGCACCTGACCAAAGCCCAGGCACAAAAAGTATCTGCAGTCGAAACGAAGTGCCTCAGGAGAATTTTGGGTATAAGATGGTACCACCGCATCACGAACGACGCTATATGCCGGCGCACCCAGCGTAAGCCCATCACCTCTACCATTGTGGGGAGGAGATGGACTTGGCTGGGACATGTGTTAAGGATGCCGAATAACAGTTGGCCGAGGAGAGCGCTGTTTTTCCTCCCATCAGGGTCCCGAAGAGGAGGAAGACCCTCTCACACTGTGTTCCGCTCCTTCGAAGCAGAGCTGAGGGATTTGGACATGGTGTGGGAGGAGGTCATAAACATTGCGCAAGATCTCGAGCGCAATGGAGAGCTCTTGTTGCCTCCCTATGCCCCTGAGTGGAGTTCAATGGGAATTTTTGTTTTGCTTTGTATATATTTGCACCAAATACACGACAGCAGTCGCAGTCTTTAAATTTGGTTTCTCTCTTATTCTCAACAATTTCCAACTTTTAACTCTATATTTAATCTATTATTAACTTTCTACTTTTTTGCACACATGAGATTTTTCGACATGTTGAACATGTTGAGAATTCTCACGATTAGGAGTTTCGGAGACTTAAATACTACCACCTAATGGCGAACGTTGTTAACGTGAAGTGATCACACTAAGCCAGCCTTCGAAATAACAGTAGAAGACGGTCGTAATCCCGTAGTGGTTTGTTCCATTTAAAAATCGAACATCAGTAATGAATTGTTAGAGTCATTAGTTGTTATTTTTTTCTTTAAGATCTAGTCCTGAAAAAAGGTCACAAGATTCTAGACAAGTTTTCATCTATTTTCATTCAGGAGCCTTCTGCGCCGGTCACTTTGATCAACTTCATAATAAGTCGTACCTACTTTCTTTAATGCCTCACTTATTTTCCGTAGCATTTTGGTCAACTCTTCATTTTTTAATACCTACCTACACCCAAAATCAATTCAATATCCCACACCTAGTAATATTTTTTTACCTAGTAATATTTTATTTGTACATAATAATTTTGTAGATACATAATAAGCCGTGATAGAAAGCCTGTATACCTTTATCCAAATCGCCAAATCTTATATTATTTTCTCAATTTAAGTATTTTTTTAATGATATTAGGTATTAATATTGTGTTGTTTGCTTGGTGGGGTACATGAATTTTGTTATATTGATATTATTTTTTTTTTTCTTTATTTCCAAATAATACATTAATACATAATAATACATTAATGTGTACATATATAAATACAGATTAAGATAATGGAATTTATCACCCCACTAGACAAAAGCCCGTGCTGAGGTGATACTAAGTATTTATACTGCGCATTAGTTTTTATTAATAATTAACTTATAGCGATGCACCGAACACTGTGTCCGGCTGGCATTGTGCTGCCTTATCTTTACATAATACAGTATAAAGTGTACTTAACTGTAAAAAAAAGATGGAACATGATGAAGGTTAGCTTCATTTTAATGTAAAATGATTTCTTTTTTAGTAAACCCACAATCAGGATTCGCCTGGTGTAATAGTTTTTTTTTTACTTTATGTATTTAATGTATACCTACCTACCTTTGGGCCTTTGTCATACGAGGACATTTCAAATTATTCTCATTTTTTTGCTAAAAAGGGAGATGTCCCTGACAGATAGTGGAGACTGTCATTGTCAATACGGCATGGGTGGGTAGGTCATCGTGTGCGACGTCTGCCGTCCCATGCTGCACAGCACTACTCCATTATCTCTTTAATTTATTTGACAATTGGGAATACATGGCACAATTTTATTAAATGGATATGTGTGCTGAATGATAAAGTTGTTTGATAAATGATAACCATACACGTCGTTTGTTACTAGTAATTAAAATTACCCATCAACATAAATACCACATTGTTTATAGCGAATTGATAAACTGTTGTCTAAGTTCTAAATAACACAGTAAAAAAAATTAAATAAATGTTCGCTTTGAAGAGGTAAATTATGGTACATTTTTTAAATCGAATTTGTGCTCACTTAAATCCAACAAAATTAATATTCTCGTTGGCTTTTCACAGTAAGCTACATAAAGGTTTTGCCGTGAAGGAGGAAGATGGTCGGCATCCGAGATCGAACCCACCACCTCCACCTCCAGCCGACATCCTCATCGCAGGTTACCAACAACTTCAAGTTTGTAGCACTACGGGCTTACGACCATCTTTACGCTTCTACTGCTGTTTTGTATTATTTCGTTTTAGTGTGATCTTTTTACTTTAACAAAGTTCGCTATTAAGGTGATCGAACTCGTTGAAATCCTCTTAATCCCAAACCACGGGACGACTTCGACGTGTTCAAAATGTCGAAAAAACTCATGTAGGGGTTCGATCCCCCATCACTACCCGTCTCAAGTAGAGACGCTAGCCACCGGGGTAACCAATTCGACGACAATAATAGTATTATTATTATTCTTAATTCGTGTATAATATAAGTATTGTAGTTAGTGTTATTAATTATAGGTATTATTTATATTAATTTAATGCAGAGACGAGATGAACTATTTCCTTTTTATTTATTTATTTATGTTACCACTTATAGATTCTATGATAGCTATCTATGTTAAACACGACGTTTCAAATATGTATATGTATGGATTCTTGTGTCATATTTCAATTATAATATTAACTACTAGTTGTCGCCCCCCGTCGAACTTCGACCTAACCCAGAATAAAAAAAAATTACTCCTGGTTTATGCAATTTTTGTTGCATGTTAACCTTTTCTACTACCCTCCAAGGAGTGGTGTTAAACTCATACTCCGCTTACCTTCCCGTACATTAGTAGAACAGATTTTCATTGAAATACTTTCACTGGTCTTTTGAATGTATCGAGTACACACACGCTTACAAACATTCAGTTTTATATTGTACTAGCTGTCTATCCCAGCTTCGCAGGGGAACACAGGTATTTTAATTCATTACATGACAATCGAAGAATATTTTTTGAAATTTGAAATAAAATAATATGTTTTTTCTTGTTAGATACAGTTAAGTACTCAAATTATGAAGTGGCGTTTCTATTATTTTTTTAAAGTAAATTGTATTTTTTTGTGGCATAACTATAATAGTTAGACATATGCTGTCGCGACATTTTTTGTAAATAATGATCTCATCTACAAAATCGTTATACATTATTTTACTCTATCTTCAATAGTTTTCGCAGCGTACGTGATGTAAAGAATATATTAGGTAATTTTTTTGCACCTTGGGTTACATTATTGGAGTTTTAGTAAGGATCAAAGGCTATATGAAAATAAAATATAGCCTATGTTCAGGAGGGAGAGTGTAGCTTCCCAACAGTGAAAGAATTTTTCAAATCGGTTCAGTAGTTTCGGAGCCTATTCCCGTCAAACAAACAATCAAAACTTTCCTCTTTATAATAGTAGAGTAGATAGACTAGCTTTCCCGACAGACGTTGTCCTGTAGTCCTTACTATGAATATTGATTTCAAATTTGTAATTATACAAAAATACATTCGAAATATGTTTGAATTTTAAAAAAACTATATCTGAATGCTTGAAAGATTTTCTATCAAAAATCTGCATATCCATGTTTTGAAACTCAATGGTTGTCTAGTGTTTGCGCCGCCGAATGGATCGCGTTCGCGGTGGGCGATAATGGGTTGATTCCTTCACACCGTTTTATTGTTGCAATCCTTTACCGAAAAAACTCCTTTTGTTACCCGGGCGCCTCACTTAAGATTCGTCGCCGAGAAAAGATAACGTTTCGAACTTACAAATTCGTCGCCGTCGTTTTCGAACTGAATACCTAAGATCTTCGAACATTTCAAGTAATTGTGAATGTGTTGTGTTGTTTTTTCGTTTGTTATTGAATCTGTGAATATTTGGTGAGTTCCGACGAGAAGGAGGATTCAGAAGAAGGTAAGTGAGGCCCGCCTCCTTTCATCTCTCTCCATTCCCGCTCGACTCATTTGTCGCTTCCATAAAGCGTGGTCCTTTCGAGCAAACACTTCAAAAAAAAAATACGCCAGATTTACGCCCTGGCGGAATAAATAAAAATTGTGTTATTATGGTTTTTTCACAGATGTCGTTGTTGTCAGAAAATCCGTTCCATACTAACTTATATATCATTTATTTGCTATCCTTTTTTCGAATTGTTAATAATTATTCTGTTTTACGGAGCGGAGAGGAAACTAATAAACCAAGCATTATAAAAATCTGTTCAGCTGACCTCGAGTTATAAGTGTTCGCATTAACCCGACTTTATTTTATATTATAGAAGATGTCGTGTTAAGATCTAGTCCTGAAATACGAGTAGGACACGACTTCATATTTGGAAAGTTGTGTTCACTGCACTTTATGTTGTGTAGTGTAAATGACCTACGTCTCAATTCTTTCACTTCAGCGTTTTATTAAGGGTCTTTCTCGTTTTAGGAAACCTGTTGTCAATAAAAACAGACATTCTCTCGTAAAAAAACTGTTATTCGGCATCCTTAACACATATTTTAGGCCTTGCTTTTACTTCGTTTAATTACGTTCCTGCATATTCACACAATTCTTCAGTATCACTGGCGCGACTTTGTTATTGTTTATTTAACTATGTAATATTTATTCTAATTAAAAAATTGAATTTTAAAAAAGTATGTTTTATGCTACGTGAACTTCGTATGGAAAAATTTCACTCGCATCAAATCAAATAAAATCTTTCTAGAACAATGCGCTTATACCTAGGCATTACAGCACCTTTCAATGAAAAGAATCTTATTAAAGACTTTCCTTCTTTTATCAAAAATTTTGAGTGTCCGTGTAACCACATTTTTGTATCGTTGGCTAATTTTATTTGTTTTTAAATATTTTTTGTATTCTAATATTTTCAATCAATAAATTTTGATATTGCACCAATCAAAATGTCAGCTAATGCACTTGTTTTTCCTAGAAAAGAAAAGCGACAGTAGCACTGCGAACGCGGTGTTCATTGAGACAAGGACAAAGCATTATTCTATGTTTATCTCTTTCACAGCCTGCAGTAAAATTATGAAAGCGGGAGAGAGACAGTGTGAGCTTTCCGTTTAGTGGCAATAAACGTTGCTTGATTCCGCAGTAAAATAGACTCACACCGAAATAAAATGTATGAACTAAGTAAAAAGGTTCAAATTCAAAAACATTTGCAACATATAAATTAGTAATATTGAAAATGAGATATTTCTTTATTATATTACGGCCGATGAATTGTGGGACCGCATTCCTAGGAAATCATACCATAACGCTATTTGAAAGTTTGTCACGTTATTCTTCAATGTCCACGTTTTCTTTTGAATAATAAAACCACTTTTTAGTTATTCAAGACTCTTCATTTTTTTATTTCGTATTTGGAATACTCCTCCAGGACTATTTTAATTTTGTCTAATACGTGGATAAGTGTAGATTTTGAAGAGTGTTATTTATTTTAATCTTATACTTGTATTTCAGCGAAAAGGGCACAAACCTGTTATGCTGAATTTATTATATTTTTTTAGTTATTAGATAATAAAATAAAATCAAACACTTTCTGTAGATGGTACTCAAATGCTAGTTATTTTTATTGATTATAATATTGTTATTATTCCATACAAACCGCTAGATAAATACTGTCCTTCAGGTTAACGAAATTAATTTAGAATTGAAAACATGAATGACGACAATTATTTTGCAATTTATTGACAGGTATGCTAAAATGTAGCCCATAAATCTTGTGCTTTGGAACATAAACTAGATAACAATTGTGTAGGTATAAACATACAATTATTTTACAATAAATTTATTATTTTATTTGTAAAGAAGAATACTGTCACCATTACAGGGTTGACCTTTACGATGAGCATTGGGATAGGGTTGCCATACGTTCGGAATTATCCGTACTTGTCCGAATTTCAGTAAATTTTTTTACCCATCACACCAGTAGTAGTTTAATTTCAAGTTAACCATTCATAATTAATTATCGAACATTACAAGTATGAATCGAAAAGTTGTAAGCTTAATATATTACCTATGTTTTCTTTTACTCTCGCCGCCCGGGGCGGGATTAAAATTAGGCGCCCCCCCCCTAATAGAATTTGGCGCCCCCCCCCTATATAATTTGGAAACCCCCTCCCCTATATATTGCAAAAAAAACGAAAATGAAAAAAAAAATCAAACTAAAAAAGTTTGCATATTTATTATATTTTACACACTTACAGCACAACAATATATAGTACGAAAATTCAATTTTGGACAGAGCTAACTTCTGACACAGATTTTTCTATGTGCGAAATCACCGCAAAAGTTTTTTTTAAGACCTTTACCCGAAATTAAATGTTATTTTTAGTAAAAATAAAAATTCTGATCTTATCAATTTGGTCGTGTATAGTACAGCACAAGCAGATTTTGCCGCCCTCTCAATAGAGGCGCCCGGGGCGTTCCGCCCCTCCGCCCCCCCCCCCCTCGATACGCCACTGAGTCAGGTAACATAGGTAGAAAAAATACTTAGATATTTAATGTATTGATTAACTTAATTTAACAAGTAATAGTAGTGATCAAAAAAGGGTGTAGTGCAATTAGTAAACAAACTAAATTAACCAATAATTTTATTTATGTATGTAGGGTAATGTAGGTGAGGTAAGCACCCACTCAATTTTTCGTTATTATGAGTGTTATCGCAGTTTTAGGGTTATTTTTTTGCTTTTTTTTGACCCATCACGTCGTGTCCCGTAAGGGGTAGGCAGAGAGAACGGACCTCCACTCTTTTCTATCCAAGCAGAATTCTTTCGCTTCTTCCAGCGACATACCATTTCTCATACAACCTCACCTATTTCTCGTACTGCGTACCTGGTCTTTCTTGAGGATCTGGAGGTGGAGGAACATCGATTCACGTCGTTCTGGATCCAGCGAAGCATCAGAAAGCTAAAAAAACGTTTTGAAGTAAATAAACAGCTTACTTGAAAAGGAAATAAATAAAACATTAATTATGAATTTATCAATTTAAAAAAACAAAACAAACATTTTCGGATTTACATCGATAAATTTTCGTACACATTTTTCGTTTTTCGTTTGATCGAGTGTCGAGATAACACATTTTATAGGACAAATTCAATTCAATTTATTTGAATAACATTCACAATAATAACAATTTCAAACAGAGCTTAAAATATACAATATATTATTATTAATGTTGCAGCAGCTTCACTAGGTTGCCCTGTATCGAGGCGTGCTGCTGCTGCGTATAATATCATGTCCGTTATGTCGTGTTGAAGTTAAGCTTTCAACTAAGAGAATCTCTCTTAGCAGAAAACTAGAAGAGGTAGGTTATTGCCAGTATCTTTTAGCATGAGTGAGTATGCTGGTAGATGCATGTTCTCATTGGACATCGGCTGGGTACTAGGCAGACTAAGCTAGATGATTATATTGTACATACATACCAGCTTTCCCAACAGACGCTGTCCTGTCTATCTTTACTGTGAATATTGAATTCGAATTTGTATATTGATAAATTATTTACCTATTTCCGACCGATGCATCTATTTCAAACGATGTTTGCAGGAAACCTGACAATCGTATCAACTGTAAAACTACTGACAGTTATGTCATGAGCAAATTTAATTTCAAAACCAAATAAGTTTATAGTTCAAAAGCATTGAGAACGTTACCTAGATTATTTTTTTAACGTTCAGCAAAACTTTCATATTTTTTTATCATGCGAACCTTGAAGAAACCATAAAAACACACAATAAAAAAAGAATTAGCGAAATCGGTCCAACCGCTCATGCAAGCATGATGCGATGACTGAGGGGAATAATAGGGCTCCATTTTTATATATAGACATAGAGATAGATGAATGTATTTCAATGTAGCAAATTGTATTTGACAATACTAGCAAACTACTGTAATCTATGAAAAACAACGATATGAATAAATTTTTCGAGTACCTATCAATGCCTACTCACGGTCCGAACATTGGACTCGGTTACCGGGTCGGGTTAGACGAAGTACCTACCAAATGCTCTTTAAAACTTGCTTATTTAAGTGGTTATATTTGAAGCAACCAGAATATACCTATAACAAGTATTGAATTCGTTTGTCAATGATAATTTTTTTACCATTATAACCTATATAATTCCGACCGATGTATCTGTTTTAAACGATGTTTACAGTGCACATTCTCACAATCACACATCTGTCAGTCAAAGAACTGACAGATGTGTAACGACTGTAAAAATTCATAAATGGAAAAGTTAATTTTTTCAAAAGACCCGTACTTCAATGGCACTCTCGCTTTATAGTTCTTTCATATTATAATATGGTAATTAGATAGGCTTTGCGCTGTACAGTCCACTGACCTCTATTTATCGGACATCCACCTACAGAGCAGATGTTCTGACCGATTAAATTAATTAATCTTTTAATGAGACATTCGCGTGATTTATGGTAAGTAACTGGATTCTCATTTCGTCATGATCATCTATCTACCTGCAATACAGTTTGGTCCACCCAGCTGTTGTCCCGCGACTTCACCGATTGGGTAAAGCCACGGCTAGACTATGGGCCATGTTGGCCAAATAGAGGCTCTGGCCCATCATGGGCGAATAGTGTGGCCGCTTCACCAATGACCAATATAGCCAAATACTTGACATTGGCCGTAAAACTACGGCTACACTATGGGCCATGCTGGCCAAATAGAGGCGCTGGCCCATCATGGGCAAGTAGTGTGGCCGCTTCACCAATGACCAATATCGCCCAATATTTGACATTGGCCGTTACTTGTATACTTGTCGATCGAGTCCGCAAGTATTCACCAATATTGGGCCAATGTTGACAGCTGTCATGTCTTCCATGTTGTTATTTTCAGAGTTTTGTTCAGTATTTTTAAACAATTAGTAATTACAATCGATATCAATTCAAAAGACAACAATATAAATAAAACAGTATACGTAAAAAGACAGTAGGTTTAATATTGTGTTGCCAAATAGTGCGTCCATTGGTTTATGTTGACAAAATAACAAAATAAAACAAGATTTGTCACAGAAGAGCAAAATAACATATAATTTTTTAATAAATCACAAATTTGTTAGAGGCGCTGGCCCATCATGGGCAAGTAGTGTGGCCGCTTCACCAATGACCAATATCGCCCAATATTTGACATTGGCCGTTACTTGTATAGGTACTTGTCGATCGAGTTCGCAAGTATTCACCAATATTGGAACAATGTGACAGCTGTCATGTCTTCCATGTTGTTATTTTCATAGTGTTTTGTAATTTTTTTTTATAATCCTGATAAAATAATGAAAGTTGACAATGATAATATCATATTATGCCATTAATTGCAGCGTCCTATACAGTGATACATGCGGCATCTGCTCTTCTGTTATTAAAAATAATGAAAAACGCAAACGGCAAAGACGGTGGTTGATGCTTTCTTTAAACCACTCGAGTATGTATGTAATGTACCCATGATTCTTGTTTTTTTTTTATCAATATCTTTTATTTTCATTTATGTTATAGTCCAAATCAACCTGTAAGAGCTAGGTAAATATATACATATTGCAAAACAATAAACATCAATAAAAATTGAAGGTTAGGTTTAATAAAATTATGAATGTTTTTATTGTGAAGGTATATTTGTGAATTGGAAATTATATTAAAATATCGTTTTTGCCCAGGGAGATAAACTCTCTTGAAATTCCCCACTCAGATAGGAGTATACAGCAAATAATTTGAGATTAGAATGTAAAATGATGAATAAAAGCAAGAATTAATCAATAAATCAGTGATAGAAACATTGTGTAACAATCTAGCCTCGTGCCAGCTGTCAGAGTTGGGCCAATAGTGTAGCCAGGTGTACAAGTATATTTGCCAAATGTTGCTACTTGCCAATGCTTGGCCAGTGCCACTATTTGGCCATCCTGGACCAGCATGGGCCATAGTGTAGCCGTAGCTTTACGGGTATGATGCTGGTCGTATTGACTACTATGACACCAGCATCAGCCGTCTTATAGGAGGATCACCAAAGAAGCCTTCTGATAGATAGTCCATCCTTTGCATGCGTGCATTCTCCGAAGTCTGCATCTTTTCATAGCCCTTCCTACTTGCCTGTCTTGCTCTTTAGGCTTGGACAACAAGGTACGACAAAATAATGTAGCTACGGTTGCAGATTTAAATTCAGCCTGCTGTATGGAGTTTTTCCTTTTTTAAACGTATAAATACTACATTAAATGTAGGCACTACAACACAACAATAATATACAATATATAAGGCAGTCTAACCTAAGGCCTTCCACTTTCTTCTAACCAATGTCAAAAATTTAAATCAAAATAATAAAATGTTGGATGGAATTACCGCAACAATAATGCTATCTGTCGGAACGGAACACAACCCGTAAGAAATTTATAGGTGGTAAAACGCTCGCTTAAATTTATTCGACAGATAAATTTATCCTAGAGATATTTGTCTAGAACTTTATCCAGAGGTGGTGAAACAGCCCGTAAGCCTACCTTCGTTACTATAATGGTAGAAGACAGTCATAAGCCAGTAGTAGTTCAATTTTAAGTTAACCATTTATAATTAACTATCGAACATAACAAGTAAGAATCGAAAAGATGGAAGTTTAATAATAATTATATTATTTATGTTTTTGTTTTTTTTTTATCCATCTCGCCGTGTCCCGTAAGGGTAGGTAGAGAGAACGGACCTCCACTACTTTCTATACAAGCACACTTCTTTAGCTTCTTCCACCAACAAACCATTTCTCATACAACATCTGCTATTTCTCTTACTTCTTACCTGGCTTTCCTTGAGGACGGATTCGATGTGTTCGATCCACGTCATTCTCGATCGGCCACGCCTTCTAACACCTTTCCTTTCTGCCTCATGAATGTAAAACTCGGTTCCACGCAACATTTACACGAGTAATTTTGTTTTCAAAAAATGGCCATCAGTGTCTACTATGAAGTTTTTATAATTTTAGAAATTTATTAATAACTTAAAATACAAATAAAAGATGAAATGGAAATATTTTTATCAAACATTACCAAAATTTTGCGAAAAACTGCGAAGAAAAAAATCCAACGCAGAGTCTGCGGTTTAAGCGTGATGTTCCAACCTACGAAAATATAAATACATATTATTATTATGTAGATACTTACAGCACAGCACAACTTATGACCTACAGGCTACAATGTAATTCAGATTCATACAATATATGTATATAATATACAACGAAACAAGGTGTTTTTAGTGCAAGTTTGTAATAAAACATTTTAATCTACATAATAATTCAGAAATGTTTGTGTGCTTTCTATCGTATATGTGAACATCACGCTCAAAATACAAATGCTACGTCAGATATGAATCTGCGCAGAGCGGTGCAATTTGCTTGAGAAGGTTCTTAAATACAATTTGCTGCATTAACTTTAATATATTTAGAGCTATTTAAAAAACTCTATTTTTTTAGGATCTTCATACAAATTTCTCAAAAAGACAGTAAGCCATCTTTTGGAAACAAAATTACTCATGTAAACGTTGAATGGAATCTTGGTATTACGGTATGAAAATGTAATAAAATAATCGTAGATTGATTTGTTATACATATAAATGTTATTCAAATCTTATTATTCTCAATAAATAAAGATTTAATGAAAAAATTTGCAAAATGATTCCTCCATTTTGAAGTTTGACAGATAGCGCAAATCACCCTCTATGGGTGGAGAGCCTAATTAATTATCACACATTAGGGTATGTAGCTAAGATTCAAACCACAGAGCTATCTCTCTCTATGAAAACTTGCAAATTATGTCGGTAGGTTCGTATAATATTATGAGGTCGGTGAAACAAAAATTTTAAAAGTGTCATTCTTCTTTTCCTGTGCTTATGTCAGTTATAGAGGTCTGTTAAGCAATGGGAAGCTAGACTAGAACCTGTTTAATTACTTACCTATCAAGCCTGACAATCGGAATCAAAAACGTAAAGCAAGACGGGTATAAGCTAGTTATACATAGTTTAATTACGAATATCATCGTTTTTATTAACCATAAGTAGGTAATATGAAAAAAATGTTTATCACTTTACTATTTAATTCAGATCAATAAAACAGTATCGATGGTTTTTTTTCAGGTGAAACTCGTTTGCAAATTTAAGGAAAAATATTTGTTTTCTTATTTATTTTTTTATGCTTGTAAATGTACATTTTGCTCTAGTCGGGCGGTTATTAAAATATAACCAACCAAAAAAAAAACAAGTATATAATCCAAGTGAATTGGCACTAAAAAAAATCGCACTCGCTTATCATATTGCTGTATTATATCGTCGATCTCGGCTAACCTTGCAATCGTTAATTAAATTCGCTGTTTGTGTAGATGCCGGAAAAATATTAAAGTGTTATAAATACATTATAGTATGTGCTATTAATTCTCCTTTCTTCGAACACAAATGGACTGCTTTACAAAGGAAGGAATTAAGAAGAAGATGGGTGCCTGACCAGATTAAGAGATAATTATACCTTCTTACTTTTCCATCGTCGATCTTTTTATGCAAATTACTTTGATCTTATAGGGCACCTTACTTAAATACGTTTGTTGTTTTTTTTTCATAACATTTACTGAATGGACTGAAAGGCCCTTTACACTTCTCCCACGTGTATCCTCAAGTTGTATTTTTTTTTCTATTTCAACTTATATATTTTAATATTTTAACTTCATTTATCTTAGTTTTTAAAATGGATTTTGTAATTTTTTTCTTATATGATTGTTTCATGATATTTTTGTTTTGGTTTTTCATTTAATTTTTTTTATTAATGTAAGTATTATAATTCAATAATGTCTTATTTTGTATATTTTTGACGACTTTTAGTGCCTGAAAAGGCCTAGGGACGATAATGAAAATAAATAAACGGTAAACAAACTCCGCCATTAAGTAGTCATTTGATTAATTTGCAGCTCGCTGGAAAAACTTGTGGTAACGCATTTATTCGATATTGTAAAAAGTACAGATATATATTCCACCGACACCCAATATATTAAAATCCCGAAATACCATATGAACAACAGACACCGAAAAATCAGAGATGGATAAAATATGAAAAGAATAGTGGATGCCACTATCATAATTACTGGGTTTGGTCTTCCGCAAAGACCTGCTCTGGAAATGGGGAAAGAGGAATGACCCTGATTGTGAGAGCGAAGCTGTGGAAACGTTGAACTCAGATTGTGCAAGAGTGCCAGCTCAGAAAGAACCACGATGCAACTCCGGAAGTGGTGGCCTGGCTGAAGGCGCTTGAGCAAAGACTGTAGATGAGGGCGGGATACTGCTCCAACAAATATATAGAATGTCATGCGATTGTTAGTACAGATATCGGACACCGGACAAGATTCGTCGACTCGGAACATTTCTATACGAAACCCTACCTTTAACTTTGCTTGATTAGCACTGGGTTTCTAGGGAGCGGTCCGTCGTCTTTCAAAATTATATGACAATATTTTTTCTTACTTACGGTAACAATATTGGCAATGTTCTCAACTGACACATCCGCTGCTGTTCGTAAGAAAACAGACCATTACAAAGACGAATAGCAATAGCATTACCCTCTACATCGAAGATATCTTGGTAGGTACATATTTTTTTTTAATTTTATTGAGGCCTTATTTCACCCGAATTCGAGTGATTTTGGCCAGATATCTACATATTAATGTGCTTCTTAATTAATCATTAATGTTCAAAAGATTGTCAATCGTCACAAGAAATGTATTTTATTTGAAGTTTAACAATTTTTTGCGAAAGGTACAAGGACGATGCGTTGATAAAAAACGTCGTAAAGTTTTGCATATTTTACAACTTTTTTTAATAAATATTTTACGATTGCAACGTAGGTACGTATTATAGGAGTAGGTTAATATTAAAATTTGTTCGCCAGCATTTTAGCATTTTTAATACACCTAATAGATTTTTTTCGAACAAATCAGCGACCACCGTTCTGAACCACAGCTGCAATTGACGACCTTATCTTCACTTCATCATCACTACTATTATAAAGAGGAAAGTTTTGATTGATTGTTTGTTTGACGGGAATAGGCTCCAAAACTACTGAACCGATTTGAAAAATTCTTTCACTGTTGGGAAGCTACACTCTCCCCGCTGAACATAGGCTATATTTTATTTTCATATAGCCTTTGATCCTTACTAAAACTCCAATAAGGTGCAAAAATTACCTAAAATATTCTTTACATCGCGTACGCTGCGAAAACTATTGAAGATAGAGTAAAATAATGTATTACGATTTTGTAGATGAGATCATTATTTACAAAAAATGTCGCGACAGCATATGTCTAACTATTATAGTTATGCCACAATTAGTGTTTATTTATTTTAAAAAAATAATTGAAACCAGATTGTGTTAAATAAATTAACACTAATACTAAATTTACTTCAGTGCTAGTGTATATCGAACTCAATTTCCCGTCCGTTTGCAACCGTAAAACTTTATAAAACTGCAGCCAAATCCAATACAGCTGTTTTCTTTGTCAGTTATTTGACAGGTAAAAAATCCCGAACGTTACTTTTATACTGTGTTTCAATATAGTTGTAGGTACAAAAACCAGATATTATTCATTTCCAATCGATCCAATGACGTGTTTCAATTAATTTTAAAATATTCTATAATATAATGACGCAAAATCGAAATGGTTTGTAAAAACAATAATTTACTGCCACTGTGTGTCCAAAAGGAAAATTTTTAAAAATATTAATTTGATAATTTCCACTATTATTAATCGTACAGTATTTCGATATAGCTTATTGTCTTATGAAGGAAATTATAATCCTTATAAAATATATTGAATTTTAAATGCAAGTTTACTCTACTAATTTTTTCCTTAGGAAAAATAGTGAGAAAGGTCGTATTATGGTGGAATGCCGTCATCTTATAATGTAAATGTCTCTGTCACTGCCTCACTGACTGACTGACTGATGTCATCAACGCTTTAGTTCCTGCGTTTACCAGAAGATGGCGCCACTCGCAACTTAAGAGAAATTTTGTACTTCTAATGTGGCTGACAGTAGGTACCTAACATATGACTGGGGGCTGAGCATTTAGTTTAAAGGTTCGAATGTGTAGAAAAACAATTTTACATACTCGGGTTATTTAAACACTCGCATGCGATTTCATAGCTGAGAAAAGCCAAACGAATGCAATATTTGCAATAAAAAGTTTAACCAATCAAATAATTAAGCACCCACATGCTAAAAGCCATTCTAATGCCAAGTTTGTAATAAAAAATTTCTGTTGAATTCAGCGATACGAAAGCAAAGTTTGCAAGAAAATGCCAGAAATAGGCGCCACGGTCGTCTTCAAAAACTAGTTTAGTAAATGTTGTGTTAAAATAAAATATTTTAGTATTTAATTACTTGCACCTTTAGACCCTAAGGTCCACTGGGCTCTCTATAAACATAACAATGAACAACCACGATACAAAATCTTAATATTGTAGCACAATAGGGGACTCCTTAGTTAGAGTGAAAAATCTGTATAAAATTTTACGTGTTTATTAGTCATAGTATACGAATAATGACAATGAATTTAACAATGTTAAATTTCCTCATGTTCAGATGTAAAGGGTCTGAAATCAGATATAACCGATTGAACCGACGTTTTCGAATTTAGTTTTACAATTTCCAAATGTAATTCAGTGTTGTTTTTTACTTGCATAATACAATAATTAGATTTTAATTACCTAATCCTTCTGTCATACCCACGAACTGGCACTGGCTTGTGGGATTTCTCGTGCATGCATTATTACTCCCCATTCATATTATTTTAATTATAAATTGTATATATACCTATCTGTGTAATTTTCTTGCGAGAAATAAAGAAAGATTTTACTTTACTTACTTTCCTTTATTAAAAGGATAAAAGAAAAAAAATTATGAATAATGTTGATGGCCTGTATAGGTACATCTGAACACGCGCGGTAACGTAACTAATGCAACGTGTACAGACTCTTACGCTGCATTAAGCATATCGGAGTAACGGAGTAAAACGATTTGTCAATACAACAACTTCTCCCTTCTTCACACCTTCATTCATTCTTAAAAAATACGTGTACTCATTTGCATAATACGACAACTGACAACAAATCTGACGGACAGAAAATCAGAGATGTGATGAAACTGAGAGATTCATGTGGTGGTCATGTTTGATCCCACAGAAATGGCGGACGATAGAAAGAAAACCACATATTTTTTTTTATCCAGATACATACAAGTATATATGTAATTAAAAAGTCTTGACATTGACCCCTGGGGTATTCCCAATATATTGTGAAATAATAAGGTGACCAGACCACAAAGTAGCCAAAAATTAGTTCATAACAGACACATTAAGATTTTTAATTGTGAATTTGGTCCTAGGCACAGTTTCTGTCGTGAAAGAGGATGATGATTCACCGGGGTTTGAACCCAATACCCTCATTAGGCTGTGCGAAATTCAGCGACTGCACAACTAGGATTCATTTCAAACCTGATGGGTTTACTCTGCATACTCCACTAATCACAATACCGATCCAATTTCAATCTTAATAACGATGCTATTATCACACATAGATTTTGGTTGCTATGCATAGAAATAGTTCCACGTACGTCCATTATAAATCCGCTATTCTTCTTCTTCTTCTCAATCTTGTACCGTCCACTCCTGAACCTAGGCCTCCTCCATGTTCTTCCACTCCCGTCTATCCTGCGCCTTCTGCATGCATGTCCCACCCGCAAACTTCACCAGCTCATCTCGCCATCGAAGTTGGGGTCGTCTGGGGTTTCTTTGGAATGTTCTAAGCACAAGAGACGTTTCATTCATTTGTCGTTTGGGCTGCAATATGACCAGCCCAGCGCCATTTTAATGTGGCAACTCTTTGGACAATGTCCTGTTCTGGCCCTAATAGTCTCAGTTCGAATTCTATCCCCGAGACTGATTCCCAGCATAGCACGTTCCATCGCTCTCTGGACAAGCCTCAACCGTTCTGCACTTTTAACAATTAACGTAATCATCTCGAACCCATCCGCTATTGCTTTACGAAAAAAAATACGAGTATTTAATGTATGGATTGTCGAAATTTAGATCGGTATCGAGTTTCCAGAGTAACCCCAACGTGTGCATTGGTTTTTCCGTTTTTTTTTTTTTTTGTTTGCTCCCTTGATGAATATTTCCAATGACCCAGAAAGCCTTTGACATGACAGAATGTTGATTTAAGACTGGGTTCAATTAAAACCCCCCGCAAAATTTAGGTGTCACAGTCACATTTCCATACATTCTTTCCTCAAATATTAGGTAGGTAAGAACCCAGAGTAAGTAGGTCCTTTATAAGTCAGATACTTATGCAAATTTTAATTTTGCTCTTGTGTTTGGATTTGCAGGTATCATTACTGGTTTTCGCCTGCCTATGGTTTATTTATTTATTTATTTTTATTTTATTTGGTTCTTCAACAGGTATCAATATTACAGAACATATAATAAAGGAAAAATAAAAAAAAAACATTTTTTTCATGGGCCCAACGTCCATGACGTCAATGGTATAGCGAATGATCGCTTATTTATTTTATTTTTGTATTTTGTACGATCAACCTAAACACACCCGTTGTTGTCCCATCTACTTTTGTATCGAAATACCTTATTTTAGCAATAATATACGATTGTTATTTTTTCCCAGCATGAATCTTCCAAGCAAAGTTTTTGTAATAAACAGAATCGAAACATTTATAAAAAATTGTCTCCGTTTTATTTTAATTATGGTCTATCTAGCCAAATATTTTGACTGTTATGCCTCAATGCCTTGCATTTCTGCTGGTTCTTGAAGTTAAGTCTGAGACCGGCGACTGAGGCGGCGTTAGTTGAGGATCATTCAGTGTTCTGGGCTTTTCTATATAGATTTAATCTAAAAAAATAAAACCTAGTTCTTTGTATCTAAGTGTGGTTGCCATATTAAGCGTGGCCTCATGTTGACCAAACCGATCCCATTCTCATGGCTGCAGGGCGAGGACTACCAGGAATCCATTCCGTGATCCAGAATATCATTCCACGAATGATCAAACAAAATATAATAATCAACGATAAATCAATGATCTATAGTAATATTCTATCTAAACAAGTATTCTCAAACTTTTATTTGGTGTTTTGGACTCAAATTTTAACAAACGCACGTCACGAAAGAAAGCGAATCTTTATGCATATAAATATACAGTGTTTGCAGGCGTGCTTTATTATTTTCTACTTATATGATGCCTATAATATGATATGTACGAATGTAAGAAAAATGAGCCCTCCATGAGCTCGATCGTCGTAATGTCAACGAACTCTTCACGCTGTGGTAAAATCTCTCAACTCTGCTTCGAAGGAATGAAACATAGTGTGAGGGGTCACTCTTCCTCTTCTTCAGAACCTTGAAGCGAGAAAAATATCTACACAAATCAAGAGTAATCAGCTTATTTGTATGTATTTTTGCGTTTAGGTACTTCGATTACACAATACGTCAAAGATTTCTTTATTTTTTTTTTATGATATTAGATAGATATAGTTTGAGAAACTCCGTAGTTGATTAGAGACAAATGCACACTTATAATAAATCCAAATACGAAACATGGATTTTAAAATTATTATAATAATTAATTTTATATCTATGCCATAACTCGTGCGGGCACCCACGTGGTTGCCTTTTGTAGAAGTAATTTTGATGGAATTTTTTTCGAGCTTTCAGAAAAAAATTTTAACATTCAAACGTATTTTTGTATAAATTACAAATATGAAATCAATATTAATAGTAAGGACTACAGGAAAGCCAGTAAAGTACCTATATCATATTGATTGTAATAAAATGCATAAATAAACAAACATACATATAACCAAAATTTTGAATTGAACCTAAGATAAACTAAATTTTCCGTTGAAAATTTGGCAGTTCAATTATATTTTAACTAGCTTTCCCTACAGACGTTGTCCTGTGGTTCTAACCCGAGGCGGCCCGTTCATATGTATGAACATAATGTGCACTGCGCCCCCATAAAATAATACATAATTAATTCGATTGAGTTAAGCTAATAAAATATTAACATTAAAATATTTCCAAAACATCCATATTTCATTCGTATTCAAAACTCAGGCGAGAACAACGCGAGAATATAATATGCGCGCGCAGATATTCTACCTCTATGTGCCCGATGTTGACTTTGTATGAAAATTGGAGTAAGTGGGATGGAATACTGTAAGAGCGGCAATTACGTTTGCAAGAATGATAGGGAACTACTCGCGATGGCGTTGGCTCGTCACAGACAGGTGATCCGTTCCATACTAACTTAAATATTGTATTTTATATCATTTCTCACCCATTTTTTCAACTTTTTATTAGTTATTCTGTTATCCGGAGCGGAGAAGAATCCAATAAATCAAATATCAGAAGAATCCGTTCAGCCGATCTCGAAATATAAGTGTTCGCACCGACTTTCATCTATATTAGAGATATATTTACGGTATTACAATACACGCAATTTTCCTCTTAATTCATCCTAAATATAATTGGAAAGTTCGTCCATATCTCAGGTATTTTTGTTTAAACACTCTGCTAACCCCATAAACATCTAATGTGAAAGGCTCTTCGGCCGTTTTTTTTAATGAATCTGTGCTCACTTGAAGTGAACACAGATACACTTTTGACATCTTTCACACTAAGCGAAGAAGCTTGTGTCGTGAAAGCGGAAATGGTCGGCCTCGCCAGGACTCGAACCCACGATGAACGAAAGCCTCTAAAGAATAGATGTCGCCGTAGAAATAAATTAATATTATTCGTCTGTAAGTTTATTATTGCTTTTAATAATCAATCAACAGCTGTCCGCACTAATTATTGGAATACAACTGTTGCTACGGGAAAAAATGTCAAATTGTCCGCAGTTTTCAACATGCTAGAGTGATATTGGAACGATGTAACTGATTTATTTTAAAGGACAAAAGAACAATGACCGACATTTTCCATGCCTGTCGGTCGATAATATTTGTAGCATTTTTTTTATAATCGATCAACATGCTAATTATACATAAAAAGTTTTAGGATAGTTTGATTTTCAACTGCAATCTTTTGAAGGCTGGGTTAGTGCGATCACTTTTCCGTTGATAACGTGTGGTCAAATGGTGTTAAATATCAAATCGCCGACAACCGCCATTTAGTATTGGATGACATTAAGTATTGAATGGATTCGGAGGATTTTATGCGTTTTCATTTTTCCGAGTTGTATAATACAGAGATAACAAATGTCATAACACTTTTTTTTTACAAATATTTACGTATCTATCAACGTACATACAATTCGTGTTATATTATGTCAGATAAGAGAGTATAGAGACCACCGCGTTTTTTCAAAGGAAAACCATCTTCCTTCCATTTTGATACCAGCAGGTGGCCCACGCGCTTCCAAAGACAAATATTAATGTCTCGTAATTTTAGTTAATTACTTATTATACATAGACAACCTACGGCTATTTCTGCGATTTATATGAGTCTCGCATCATTTCTACACAATCTAAATAATGATCAGGTTTTATCTATGGAATTAGTTATTTTCATCTAGGAGGTGACTTAAAAGTCTAGCTAGCCCACGACCGTATTCTACTGTTACTGTCACTTTACGTTAACAGTGTTCGCCATTTAGGTGGTAAAATTCAAATCCTCGAAATGTCCCATCATGAGAGGCTTCGAGATGTTCAACATGCAAAGACGTTAGCCACTCGGCTAATTGCCCGATGCCGAGACCATCGCTTTTGCTGTCTCTTTCATATGCAAGAGAAAGAAACAACAATCGCTTGGTCTCGCCTATACCTACATTTTGATCATCAGTAATATTATTACTGACCGTAGATGGCGCCTTTATCCATTTTATATTGTCTCTTTTTATTGCCTGTTCTGTTGGTAGCTATGCGGAACACTTAATTTTACGTACCTATAGGGGTTTTTTTCATCTATAATATAAAAGAAAGTCGAGTTAGTGCGAACACTTATAACTCGAGATCGACTGAACAGATTTTTATCATTTTTAGTTTATTGGATTCTTCTCCGCTCCGGATAACAGAATAACTAATAAAAAGTCGAAAAATTTATATCAACTAATATAAAATATATTAATGTAAGTATGGAACGACTTTCCTTACAACAACGCCATCTGTGAAAATTCTATAGAAACACAATTTTTATTTACTTACCTGACAACCATTGACATTAAAAATATTGGCACGCAGATTTTTTATGGATTTTTTTGGAACATTGAAGCGCATTTTTTATGAATTAAAACGCGAAAAGTGAATAAATCTAATTTTGAAATCAAATTGTCGTTTGACACAAACTGTCAGTTTAATAGTTGATGCGATTGACAGAAGTCGGATGGAAAATAATATGTGGTTTTAAACAGATGCATCGGTCGGAATGACATTGGTTAAAAGTCATTTTTATCATTCTTTTAAATTGCTATTGAATATTCATAGCTAGATCACGGGACAACGTCTGTCGAGAAGCTAGTTTCATTATAAATGTACGGTTGTCACCTGTTATGTGTATTGATATAACGTAAAAAATAAAAATAAATAGATTCTTGTGTCATTTTCCGGGACGAGATATTCTAACATACCAAGTGTTAGTAGATATCAACACCATATTTTTATGTTCTACATTGGTTGTATTTAAAAAGTAAGTAGGTATATTGTCTAATAAATTTGATGTGTCGGCTTATGT
Source organism: Mystacides longicornis (assembly GCA_963576905.1). NCBI lineage: Eukaryota > Metazoa > Arthropoda > Insecta > Trichoptera > Leptoceridae > Mystacides > Mystacides longicornis. Next base: position 30,677,293 of record OY756425.1, read on the forward strand.
GCAGTCGTCTTCTGCAGCTTTTTTGAAGGCTGATCGGGTATGAATATCGTAACTTTTATGTTAATATGTTAACTCATCGCTGGTTACCTACTCTATTATTAAGAGCCTGTCCAGATGAGGCGTTAAAATTTATATTCCGTCCAGATACTGCGTTTTACGCGCGTAATACAATGGGAGGGATTAGACATTGGACTATCTAATGACTCTACAATTTTTAAAGACTTTGTTAGAAGATAGAAATGTTAAAACACATGATAAGTATGTTCAATGTAAAAAAAGGTTTCTCAAGATTGGAATTAATGGCGTTATAAAATTTGGAGATATTTTTGTGACGATAGGTACGATTTATCTAAAGCGCTCTGGGCAAGGTATTCCAATAAAGTCACTCGATATTTTATAAAAATAAAATTCTTAGTAGATTTAATAATAATACCCAGGTCTGTAATAGACTTGAGACTAACACAAAATAATTGTAAATGTATTAATTACCACAATATGTATGTAGGATGTCTAATAAAGTAATAAATAATACTATTATTATCTACATAATAATTCAGAAATGTTTGTATTTTTATTTGCCTTTGACAATACTTTCCGTTATGTCGGAGCATCACGCTCAAAATACAAATGCTACGTCAGATATGAATCTGCGCAGAGCGGTGAAATTTGCTCGAGAACGTTCTAAGATACAATTGGCAACGTTAACTTTAATATATTAAGCGCTATTTAAAAAACTTTATTTTTTTAGGATCTTCATACAAATTTTTCAAAAAAGACAGTAAGCCATCGTTTGGAAACAAAATTACTCATGTAAACGTTGAATGGAATCTTGGTATTACGGTATGAAAATGTAATAAAATAATTGGAGATTGATTCGTTATACATATAAATGTTATTCAAATCTTATTATTCTCAATAAATAAAGATTTAATGCAAAATTTTGGAAATATAATTCCTCCATTTTGTAATTTGACACATTTAAAAAAATTTATGGCCGCAGTTTGTGTAAATCTGTCGTGGCCATTAGATGAGTAAGTACCTGATAAAATCATATTAAATGTTGGTAAATAATAAAGATACATGAAATTAAATTCATAATACATTTAAATAAATTAATCGTAAAAATGATTTTCGAAAATAGAAAGAGTATAAAAATTCTTTAGTAGATTTGGTCGATAAAACATAACTCTGAAAGAAAGCGAATCTGACAGGAACTAATGACGTTCCTGTTTATCAAAATCATAATGGATTTGTCAGGTATATGTGCATGTTTATTATAGTAAAAAATATATTTGTTTTATCCACATCATAATAAATAAGAAATACTGTATAATATTCATATCTGAACTAATCACATAAAACAGATCGTTGTGTATAGAATCATCGAATATCACTTTATTTGAAGATCACTTTATTTGAAAAAAAATATTTTAACAAAATTATCTAAATTCATAATTAATAGGTATGAAGATAAATTAAAAACAGTGTTAAATAATATATATTAATATTTTATTACGTTAATATAACAATCTTCACGTATGTTTCATAATACGACAAGAAGCATTATATTAAAAAACTATGGAATGGGATTATATTTGTAGTAGTTTCTTCCGTCAACAACATATTCTCTTTACACATCTCAAACATGATCCTGTAGAATAAAGAATCCTTGAAAGACCAAAACTGCAATCGTTGGATGTAGTCTGTGCAGCAGGTTTTGACGCAAAAAAACCCAAAGGTGTCTCAGTCACAGCACAATTTGATGACAGATAAAACCAACCAAGGTTTGTGACACTGAAAATGAATAAATTTATCATCAGTCAATAAATATTTGCGTTTATTTTTCTTTACTAACCCCTTTGCACTAATGGTTGAATTTAAAATCAAATCTTATAGTTTAGCATAAATCATATTGCTTATATATTTTGAAAAAGAGTATGGAAGTCTTAGCTCATTTGTTTCCAATTCGGTTAACATTTCAAAGTGATTTTCATGCATTCTTAAACTAAAAAAATAAAATCCTAAGGGATGGAAAGTCACAGAAAAGGTCGTCATTTTTTATGTTTCTGAGTCAGTACTTAAAAATTACAAAGAACTGATTATATAATAAATCTTAATAAACAACATTAGGTACCTACCGAAAATATCTACTGAGCAGCAAATAAATGCTTCCAATATTTTGAAATTGGAAGCATTTAGCATTCCATCACTCTCTTATTTTTTTTGACAGATCAATATTTATCAATATTGAGTGACATTGACAATGAATTCTACTAATCTATGTATTAGTAAATCTATGGTTGGTGTGGCGCACTATAATTAAAATAAAGCAGCGTATTTTTCACAAATCATTCTTCCAGGATGGGTTGGCTAAGAATAATAAAATAATAATATTGCTTAACCAATTTATATATTATATTTTGTGTGTAAATGACATCTACTTCATATTATATTTTTATGAAGGTTGGTTTTACAGACACTATCAAATGAAAATGTGTATAGCGGAATAAAATGTCGCCTATAATTAATTAGTAACTTTGCTACGTCATAATTAATTATTAAATAAAAAAAGATTTTAATTATTTATATGAATAAAAAATATATTTTCAATAATCAATTTTATAAAAAATATATACAATATTAAAATGAATTATTTCTGTACTGTATGCACTGTCTTCATCTATGGTATTTTGCTTTCGTATGAGCTGTCAAATTTTATGCGCAAATACACAAATACACGATAATAATTGTAGAGATTGCCGGTAACGATATTATTGTCCTAGATAATATAATAATATACTGTATTATTGTGTTTGTGTTGACATTAAGTAATGACTTTTGTGTAATGTTGAGTTATTTTTTGTGTAATGTTTAGTACAAAATATATATTTTAATTGTAAGAGTGGTTTGTCGAAAATAGACATTAAAACTGATTCATTCCTTGGAAAAACATATGTCAGTATGTGTTTGATGGATGGACTAAGATTTAAATTCATTAATTTGGATCTGGTCTTCAGGTACGTAACCTATTTCATAGTTTCAAAAAACATATAATTTATAACCTAAAAATAATTATCAATACAGATTCAAACATCACCTTCATTTTCAACCTGTGGAACATTATTCCAAATTCCTTCCAATGTTTTATTGGAAATTATAAAAAGAAATAGACATTAAATGCAGCAAATTTAAAAGGCTAAATAAAAACATTTGTCAAAACACATATTTTTTTTGTTGCAGATAAGTATCTAGCCTGATAGAATGAAAGAGCCAGTCATTGCAAGGAATCACAGAGACGGCAGAGCAATAGGTATCTGATAATATTTTGACAAGGGGATGAACTGATGAGAACGATGAATATAACTTTGCTTGAACATAAATCAATTCTAAGTAAGTATTGAATCTTCTCAATAATAACTTATCAATATCAACGTTTGTTTAAAATTATAGATTTATTTTAGAATTTATTATTCAGTACATTTAATTTTACTTCTCACTCCTAAAATATGTTCTTTTTATTAAACTCATGTTATATCCATTACTTTATTTAAAAAGTGTAATCTCTTATTTGTTTTAAAATTATGCGTAAGATAATTTTGAGATACCTGTCTAACCTTAGAAAGTCCCATCCTAATATTGGTTTTATTATTATAGATAAAGACTACGCTGGGCCAGACATGAGCAGATAATGCCATCATTGCGAGCACCAAAGAGAATTATGGGTGGACATCCGGCCGAATTGGAAGACCTAGGCTGCAATGAGAGAATGAAGTCAGGAGGGATGCCGAGCAACTTTTTGACCCACGAAATCAGGACAGATGTAGAGACAGGGTTAACTCTAGGCGTCGAGTATTGGAAGCCAAGGCTGAATTAGGCTGTAGCGCCATCGGAAGAAGAAATATTTATAGATATTATGTTAAAATAACCAACACCAGGCCGATTAAAACGTCATTTACTCATAAACTTTTCACAATTTTTAATATTATTCTTATGAATATGAAGATTACCTATGTATATTTAATTTGCAGATTATGTGTATTAAGTAAATACTAAAAAGAGCATTCATAGATTTGTTAAAAGAACCTGGAGGGCAATTATTGTTAACTAAATTCCAAACTATTAATTTTTTTTAAATTTAGATATATTATTATTTTAATTTCAGAATTATTATTATAGTAAACCTGTTTTTTTTTTGTTGAAATTTAGTTGAAGTTTCTATAATCAGACCTCTTTTCCTGTAACATAGAAAAAATTCATATTATTACAGACTGATATATTCAACATTACACCGTTATTTATGGTCAATTTTAAAATGCCATTTTTTTTAACATTTGACCAGTACTAACTGGATTATGACTTTCTTCTCTTGCTATTTCGAATGGCTTTGTGTGATGACTTCACGTTAACAACGTTCCTTATTTAGGTGGTCAAATTGAAATCCTTGAGTATTCGACAAATTCAACAATCTGCCAAGATGCTAGCGGCCCGTTGCATTTATGCCTTCCATAATTCGTCTATGGAGCTGAGATTCCTAGGATTATATCTTATAATGAATGCAATGCCAAAATGTCTACAGAATTTTAAAATGTGTCAAAATTTTTAAGATATTTTCTCACAACAATAACATTTACATGTTTTGTATATCTCTTATTAATTGTCAACTCTTGGTATGACTTATATTAAGCACCTATGAGAGATGAGAGTTCTAATTCTCTAGAAGTACCTAAATATTTATACTCAAAATTATCATTTATTAAAAAGTTTTACCCTGTTAAATGAAGTTTATCAACTGCAAAATACCTTAGTTATTTATTATAAAAGTATGTTTCTTTACCAATTGTATTGATTGTTTTATTAATGTAAGTAAAATTAATTTTTGAAATGGAAACTCCCTTTACGCCCCACTTAGGGGCATAGGGATTTAATAAATTGGTGGCATTATTGCCATAGCAACTTGAAATTTTTATTATTACCCTATTCCTTATATTTTTAATAAGCAATCTACACTGATTTTTCTATTCACACGAAGGCTGGATGTGAGGTGCAGGTTCGAATCCTTGGCCACAAAATTCTTTACTATGCTCAAAATAATTAACACCCACTTCTGGTAAGAAATTTCTGGTTCCAATTCCCAGATGGGTCAGAATATTTATAGGAGTTTTTTATGCAATTTTATGCAGACAATTTTTCATACAAAAGATTTTCAGGTACAAAATCACTGGCTCGGGTAGAGGTCTTAACACTTAAAATAATTATGTACCTACCTGTTAAATTTGATATTAAGAATAAATAAAGCTTTGTAGGTACATAATTATATTTTTGCAGAAGAACAACTAAAGCATTTACAGAAATCAAGTGTTCTATCTAAATGTACTAGAAGGGGAAGGTATAGAAGAGATAAAAATGCTATGTTTATGACTCACCTTTGCTGCCTCCACAGCAATTCTACAAATTTCTCATACTATCTAATTATATCTACCTATTTACCAATTCAAATCCTCAGACTTATAGGTAATACAAACTCGATCAGTCAATCAATTCTCCATTTTTTGACCCCACTTAGGGACATACTTTATAGGTACCATATTTTATTAATCCATAAATCAGGTTCTGTAATTCACATTTTTCTCAACAAACTTCATCAACAATTTTATGGACGGGTAAAAAGGCTAGTTACATAAATAAACTATTCTTTACTTTGTACCTAAAGCTTTTTTCTTTTCTTCGGAATCACCAGCTTCACAAAAAAAAAATCGACTATTTCTTCCCAGTGCCTACGTTTTATTTGTCTATTGGAATAGTCTTTTGATTCCATATATAATATCCCCTACGGCTACTCTATTTACAACTTCGTAAATAAAATATCCGTTTCGTAAAAAAAAAGTTGTCATCCTCCATTTCAAACCAAATATGTCCACTCGCCACGGGTACGCGCGTAGTGCTGGACGCAGCAATGGCACCCGAGTATTTCGACCAGATTTTTATATATATATGTAAGTACCATTTCGACTACGCGACAAAATAGGTAAAATTAGTACGAAAACATAGACTTACAAACAAAATAATGTCGGTTCGCGGATGGCTGAAATACATCCAGGATCTCGGTAAGTTCCCTCAGTAAAATGTAACCGAAATTCAACTAACGGATGTTTATAAAATTAAAGGCCTTAAGCTCGCCATTCACGATCTCACCAAATGGATGTCATCCATTGAGTCATAAATGTGAAACTTGAGGTTTTTTCATGCATTATAACTAGGGGTACGTAAATTTCGTATTTACGAAATAGATGCGATAAATGCGAAATTTGTCAATATATTTCATAAATGCGATGTTTTAATTTTTAGTAAATTTCAGTGAAATATCGATAATTATTATATTTTAAAGGTAAACGATCAAGTAACTCGTCAAAACGAACGCTTTATCCTTGTGAAAATAATTGTAACTGAAAAATCAGTTAGTAGAAGTCGCCGATGTAACTAAATTGTATTAATTGTATTAAATGGCTTTTATCGTGATTTTATCATTTGATTGATTAAACTTTTTATCGCAATGGTTGCATTCGTATGGCTTTTCTCCGCTATGAGTTCACAAACTTTTTATTGCACACATTGCATTAGTAAAGCGAAGTCCGGCTGTGCGTAAAAGTTTCCTGATTTGTCAATTTTTCGGCCGAATTCGCAAGTGATACTTTACAGCACACGGTTGATTGAACTATTTATGCAAACTTAAAAATGAAATTAAACTTTTTATTGCAAACTTACCATTCAAATAGCTTTTAGCATGTCATTGGTTGTTTGAATTATTTGATTGATTGAACTTTTTATTGCAATTATTGCATTCGTATGGCTTTTCTCCGCTATGAGTTCGCATGTCACTCTTTAAATTACTTGAAACCGCAAACTTTTTATTGCACTCATGGCATTAGTAAGGCTTTTCTTCACTATGAAGTCCCGCTGTGCGTAAAAATTTCCTAATTTGGTACACTTTGCTTTCTTATCGCTGACTTCGCATGTGAGTTTTTTAATAACCCAATAAATTGTTTTTCTCTACGTCAAGACCTTTAAAAAAGTGCTCAGCCACCAGGCATAATAATATCATTATGTTACTGTCAGTTGTCACTGCTGTGAGCCATATTGTATTAGAAGAACAATATTATTATTTGTCTTTAGTTGCGAGTGGCGCGCCATCTAGCGGCGTTAATGACATCAGTCAGTCAGTCAGTGTTCAAGACAAATATTATATAGATACTCAAAGGTGTTTTATTATAGACATTTTATGTTTTATGCGAATAAATGCGAAATTTCGCTTTTATATTTTTTTTTAAATGCGATATTACAATTTTTTATTTGCGAAAATTACGTACCTCTAATTATAACCAAATTTCACTACGTTATTACACGCATTTTGCTATTATTAAATTAAAAATAGCAACACGTGTGTACCCTAATGAAAGGATTAAGACGAATTTGGATCAAATTTTTAACACTGACAATTAAAAAACGTGAGTCACTCAAGTTTCACCATTGACTATCCATATGGAGTGATAGACGAATGTCTTGACGCGATTGAATTTTGGACTGATGGATATTCGACTCACCCTATCACTCCACATCATCCAATTGGTTTTACCTCATCCTACTCTCGTCCATTTTTTGGAGTGACATTACTCCATTTAGGTAGATGTGAATGGCCCTAGCAATTCTAATCTATCCTTTCTTTTTTACGCCTCCTCCATTCTTAGAGTATCGTCTTCTTAAAAAAAAAATAGTAGTTTATCACTCGCTGTTTGTTTTTAATGAGAATCATAAACAACCGGAGCATTCTAAAAAAGTCAAATAAATTTATTTGCATAGATAATAATAATTATTGTTATTTTCTCAATATGGTGCGGCGACAAAAAAGGTCGTGATCTATGGTCAACGATGACACTAATTTTACGACTGGGTATCGTTAGAAGTAGCGGCCAACATTATTTGTTTTAGAATATTTTATCGCCTACTAAATAGCTATAATTTTCACACCATTCACGGAAATTTGTTATGTTGTATTGGCGAACATCGCAAAATCGCGGCAATCGGCCAACCTATAATGTAGGAAATATCTCCTCACCGCACCTGGAAGCATTTGATTTATTCGCTTTCTGAAAAAAAAATGAACCCTTTAAATAATCATTCACGTTAAAATTAAAAGTTCGTCATTGGAAGCCAGGAAAAGCAAGGATGCTGCTAAAAAAAACTATAATAATAGTACAGTAACTTTATACATCACCGTATGCGTTAAATCCATATTGTTATGATTTTTTGCAGACTTGTTTACGATGTTGGCCTGATGAATATTCCAAGTTTGTGACCTCGAGCGCCGAACGCAACTTTGTCAAAAATCGAAAAAACCTCGAAAAATCGTTATTTTTTCAAATTTTGGCGATTAAAACCCTGAAGGGCCATTTTTTGAAAAAACCTTTTCAGGACGTTTTTAAAGTTGACTAAATTTGCTACAATTTCTAGAATAATTGTCTCTGTAAACCCAATAGTTTCTGGGTCGGAATCGCGATGCAAGAGCTCGCGCAGACAGGAAGCGTTCTGATGCGTTCACCCAGCGTTCGTCCGGTCGAGTTCTAACACGCATAGCACATGGGATAAAAAAACGCTGCGTTCCATTTTCCCAAACAAGCTTATACGTGAAACATGTAGGTATTTCGACAGTTCGTCTTCAGAAAATGTACCACTGCTTTTGTGGACTTTGGAAGAGCTAATAAGAAAAAAAGATACTGGGGGGTGCATCCTATTAATAGTGAGCGAAATGAAAAAGGAGAGTTCAGTGTTCTTTTAACCTGAATTACTTGAATATGAAGAACGTTTTTTTTTTATTTTTTGACGTTGAACGAATGTCAATAAATAGCTTCAATGAATTGCATAATTATATAAAAAACGGTTTTTATAGTCTGTCTATATCACTAATATCATATAAAAACCGCCTTTCCCTTAGGTAGGTACTAAGTCAATTAATTTTAACTGACCGGCGCGGTCTGACCGCTTGCTATAGTGGTGTACTACTTACAGAGAACGCGGAACTCGGAACGCTTGAACGCTTCCTATCTGCGCGGGCCCTAATGCAGAGTACCTAACCCCCTGACCTGTTTTTATAACGATTGATCCACGTCAATGTTTGGTCAAACACGCCTTCTTCTCATACGCATTAATGTTGATAAGCGGTCTTTGATCTTTAACTCAAAGTCTTATCCGCGAGAATGTGTATGAATCGACCATCATCATAGAACAATAATATGACCTTGACTTTTACTTTTTTTTTTTTACCTCGTAAATAGATAAATAAATCATTTAGCAACGAATAAGTTACCGGTATTGAGTGTTTTGATTTAAATTTTATTACTTTTTTTACAAATTTTATAGTTTGACTTTTATTGTACCGTCTCTGATTTCATCGTTGATCGCTGTAATAAAACGAGTTATTCGAATAAACAATAATATGGGAATAAATAAAATCTATTTTTATTAGGTACTTAATAATTATTTATTTGATTGGTAGTATAGGATTTCCTTTTCGTTAGGAATTTTTCTTTTTTTTTTCAATAACTTTAACAATGTACGTTGAACATCTTTATATCTATAATTTACATGGATCGTCATTTTCAAAAGGATGATTGTGAATAATATAAAGATGAAACATACGATCATCTTTATATTATTCACAATTATGTTGTCGGTTCTCCCAACGTTGACGCACTAGGTATCTCTCCATGCCCTGCCCCGCTCGAACACTCCTCGACACTTTAGGTGCGTTGCTTAATCAGGATGCCTCTCTTCAGCCACCAGGTTTATTCACGAAAAAGTTTAGTTAGAAAAAGGAGTCAAAAAAATACCCATCACGCCGTTTCCCGAAGGGGGTAGGCAGAGAGTACGGACTTCCATTATTTCCTATCCAAACAAACCTTCTTCGCTTCCTCCAAACGCATAACATTCCGCATACATGCTCTTCTATTCCTTTTGCTCCTGACTTAACCCTCCTCTAAGACGGCACCGATATAGTCGGACCATGTCATTCGAGGTCGGCCTCGTCTGCGTGCACCCATTCTTTCAGAAAAAATAACAACTAATGACTCTAACAATTCATTACTAAAGTTCGATTTTTAAATGGAACAAACCACTACGGGCTTGCGACCGTCTTCTACTGTTATTTCGAAGGCTGGCTTAGTGTGATCACTTTACGTTAACAACGTTCGCCATTAGGTGGTAATGTTTGTCTCCGGAACTCCTAATCATGAGAATTGTCAACATGTTCAACATGTCGAAAAATCTCATGTATGCAACAAGTAGAAATTTAATAAAAAAAAGAAAGAAAAATAGAGATAAAAGTTGGAAATTATTGAGAACAAGAGAGCAACCAAATTTAAAGACTGCGACCGCTGTCATGTATTTGGCGCCAGGATATGACTATAACCATTTTTGTTAATGTCTCATATTTATTGCCTATTGGCTTTGTTGGTGCACAACGTTCTAATTATGTCTAGATTCTTGTGACCTTTTCAGGACTAGATCTTAAAGAAAAAATAACAACTAATGACTCTAACAATTCATTACTAAAGTTCGATTTTTAAATGGAACAGACCACTACGGGCTTACGACCGTCTTCTACTGTTTTTTTAAATTTCAATTTCAAGTGAAAAACACAACTCTGACCCGACCGGGAATCGAACCCGAGACCTCGGATCTGAAGTCCACACTAGTACAACTAGGCTACCGAGGTCGGTCGGATTACATACCTACTTATACTTTTTGCTGGCTTCGTAATCATAATATTTATTTTATTTATTAAATCATATACGGCCATAGGCCATTAACATAATATACAATATAAGAAGCAAAAAGAAAACACATACAAAAAGGCTAAATCAACACATACACAACAAAAAACCAAAGAACCATACAATCAGTTCGTACAAAAACAGTTGATGCAGACAGAAATTATACAACGGTAAAAGTCAGTAAAAATAAAAGCAAAAATAAAAAATATAAGTCGTAAGTAAATATAATATAGGTGTAAAGGATATAACAAACTCTTAAAGTGACCTATATCCTAGGATATTTTTAGCCATTGTCATCCATCTTGAGCATGGGTCACCAAGTTCTTTCTTTGGTTTTCTTAGTGTAACCGAGATTCAGTTTTATTTGAGCTTTCACAGAGAGTAATCAAATTTGATTTTTTTTAAACGAACCTGTATTCTCTCAAAGTGAACATAAATAAACTCTTTGACTCTTTCGAAGTAAGCTTCTAAAAGCTTGTGTCGTGAAAGAGGAAGATAGTCGGCACCCGGGATCGAACGCACAACCTCCAGTACAAAACAGTACCTACCTACGATAACCGGCGTCATAACCACTTGTTATAAAAAAAAAAAAAAAAGGCGACGGGAAACTGAAATACCCGCACGTGATTCGTCCTAGCGCTGTCCGCTACCCCCTGTTACCACCAGTCCCCAATGCATTTTTAGTGTATGGAATGGTATTTTTATAGTTGTCGACCTATAGTATGTATTAGTATTGAGTAGATATTCAATTCTAGGCCGATGTCCGCAATCACATCAGAAATGAGATAGATACGTATCTTTTTCATTGTTTATCAATAAACATTGATAGAATATTAAATTTATAGAGTTTTTTTAATAAAATAGTCCAGCAATTACAAATTGTAAAACCTGTTTGTCTGCAGTCGTTGCAGTATCTACCTAATCGATATCAATTCTAAACTAGCTGTACCACCCGAGTTGGTAGAACTTCAACCATATTATTATAATACTTGTTAAGCTTTACCAATATGTAGTTATACGTTTCGTGTCCGAAAAATCTTGCCACTCCAATATTCTGCTACATGTATTGCTTTGTCATTTGCTAAAACAGGTCTTCAGGCGTACAACCCTCCCCCATGTCATCTGCCTGAACTTCAAATTTATCCACAAACATCCCAATCTTTCGAGTTTTTTTTCCCACATCTCGAGAAACCCACCATCAGTCAGTTTAGAGTAGACCACGGTGTGTATGGAAGGTGTTCGCCCAGTCGGACATCCTCTCGCAGGCTCATCTGTGAAGCCGCTCCAAAGTCCTGGTGCCACGTTTAATAATTTTTAATCATAAATACCGACTGTTACAGAAATTTAACAATTCAATACTTAGAGCGGAGACACTGTTTTTGATAGTTAATTTACGTACATATGCGTTACTAAAATATAAATAAAAAAAATCATTTCGTTAAACGCGCTTTAATATCGTATGTACCGGTTGACTAGTAGAGATTGCTTCAAGCATAAAATTCCGCCGGCTGTACTGACATGTATGTGTAGAAGAGAGTTATTTATTTATCTATGAGTGAAGTTAAGAGTATCAATTTTGCAGAAGCAAACTCTGAGGGCGCTACTGGGACTGGGTATGCGGCTGGCCGGTGCGTGTATCCGAGAAATGTCTCTACATGCTTCATATGCCATAGTGTGCGGGCTTATAACGAATTTCCACAGCCCTTTAAGACCATGGATGACGATCCCTTTCAGAGAGAGATCAAAAAATATCTGGTTGAACAATGCTTTTACACTATTTACGAGATGCTAAATCAAACGTAGACATTGTTTAATGGTATTACAGGTTTTGTCTGCAGTGTGCTTGTGACTGAGTCGGCCCTTCGACTTTTTTTCCTTTCTTCTTTTTTTTTGAGTCCACATTGTATGCTCGTTGGGTTGCCCCTAGTCTTGGGCATAGTAGTTCGCGACTGAGATCGAACGGTTTAGTTCTCCGCCCCTAAACGAACTAGTTCGCTCTTCTAGTTCGTCAGCTCCCAGTTCGGATCAGTGAAAGGTAGATCGTTCGCTCGTTTTGATACTGCTACACCGGACTAGTCTTGTGCAGTTCGCGAACGAACTAGGTCGAAAGAGCCGAAGAACGAGACGCGCGTGTGCAGTGAGTGACCGGCGGTAACAGACTGCATAGTTCGTAACGAACGACACACCGGACACACTCTCGCTCATTCGATCACGTCACGAACTAATGAACTATGGAACGGGGAGTGAGGGAACTAGTTCGTGTAGTTCACCTGTGGGAGCGCTCTTTCGAACTAGTTCGTTCGCGAACTACACAACACTAGTTGCCCCCTTGGTGGAGTGCTCAACACAGAATGTTCCCAAGTAAAGAGTGGCTTATTATACCTACTAGTTTCAAAAACATAACTTGGGTTCGCACCTATCAAATTCACAAACGAACTTACACCAGAGCATATACCACTATTATTTATTATTTTGAATAGTCGTCCTGTGAACGTATTATTATTATCATTTGATGCATTCAGAATAAATAACCAATTAATTTAACCCGTGGTGTCATATTCCATGCATGGATATAACGATTTTCAATTCATGAATCGCATATGAGCCGGAGACGCCTCAACGGATAAAAAAAACTTGTTTGTTAGCCGATAAGGCAATATGATCTTATCTGGATAGTGAACATCATGTCCAGTACTATTAAGAGACGCTACATGGGCACATATTGGAAGAGAAGTGCATCCAGATCAACTTGTTGGCTCCATGCTGGAGAGTGAAAAACCGTGGAAGACCTTTTGCAGCAGGATTTCAATAATCATAATCGAAATCGAAAGAGAGTACAGTACAACCACAGCCATAGACCACACAACACTGCGACGAAGCAATGCTTAAATACTGTTTCACTGTAGTCTGCTTAAATACTGTTTCGCTGTAGTTTGGAGATCCAGAGGAGGGGTTTTTAGTCGGTAGGTCTGATCTTGGACAGGATTCCGATTCAACGGCCATGAGGATTTTCCCCTCCTCTCAAGCTAAAAAAAAAGTACCTACTAAATAAACTTTTCGACGCAATCGTTTTATAAGAAAAGTTGGTAGTAGCGCTGAAAGTCTTCTGCCAACAGCATGTTCGAGATGCTCTGTTTTCCTAGCAATACGGTACTGCTATAAACAGTGTGGTGAATTTGTCAGTGTAGATAAAAAATATTGTCGAAAATTTTAAAGACAGCCGTCTTGTCAGACGATTGACCGCTCACTAGGAATCTAGCGCATTACAATCTCTTGGGGACTGTAAGTGATTGTAAGTTGATTTATTTTTTCAACTAACGTTAAGATTATTTCTTCTCTAGTTACTTCCCAAAATGACGTCCATTGAGGGCATTTTTTGAAGACTGAGCTCAGGTGAACAGGGATGGTGGAGAACCACAGGAATGCTTTATGAGGTCAAAAATTATGTTATGCGAGGGCAGTGTGATTTGGGTCGTTGTCATCATGGACCATCCATTTTGTCTCACACGTATGACTCTTTTTCTGAGCCTTTGGACTGTGTTCAAATTATTCACTCATCAAATATGGGTGGTATGATCTCGCAACAATGTTCACACGATCGATGTTTCCAAGTCGTCTCCCTGAACGTGTTCTCTGCCTGTGCCTTCTAAAATTACTCTGTGCCAGCAAAACACTTGCGTTTGTAACATTTGCCTATTCTCCAGTTTAGCTCAAAGTTGCTCCAAACTCCGCTCTTCGTACCAATTTCTCCTCTATGGGTATCGGTGTGAGTCCTGTCATCTGACCAAAGCCCAGGCACAAAAAATCTCCGCTTTCGAAATGAAGTGCCTCGGGAGAATTTTGGGTGTAAGATGGTACCACCGCATCACGAACGCTATACGTCAGCACACCCCCGCGTGAGCCCTTCACTTCTACCATTATGGAGAGATGATGGACTTGGCTGGGACATATTGTGTTAAGGATGCCGAGTGACAGTAGGCCGAGGAGAGCACTGTTCTTCCTCCCAACAGTGTCGCGAAGACGAGAAATACCCTCACATACTATTTTCCGCTGCAGATCTAAGGAATCTGGTCTTGGTGTGGGAGGAGGTCATAAACATTGCGCAAAATCGATCGCAATGAAGAGCTGCAAATGGGGCGTAAAGGGACTTCGTATTGGATGACCAAAACGCAATTTCACCAAAAGCAGTCACAAAGTTGAACCTCGCCCTTACCAATGAGTGCTCTGTAAAGTAAAGCTATGCAGACCTGCTAGATCGCCTGCAGTGTTGCCAGACTCAGTAGGTACTTTTTTACCATAAAAAGGTTAATAAAAATTTGATACAATTATAGTAATTTGAATGTTCATTCTTTTTACATCGTACAAAAAGAATCACTTAACCTCGTCCAATCCAAATCCAAACTCCCTTTAGACCCCACTTAGGGGCATAGGGAGGCAACAAGAGCTCTCCATTGCGCTCGATCACATGTCCCAGCCTATTGCATACATGAGATTTTTCGACATGTTGAACATGTTGAGAATTCTCATGATTAGGAGTTTCGGAGACAAACATTACCACCTAATGGCGAACGTTGTTAACGTAAAGTGATCAAGCCAGCCTTCGAAATAACAGTAGAAGACGGTCGTAAGCCCGTAGTGGTTTGTTCCATTTAAAAATCGAACATTATTAATGAATTGTTAGAGTCATTAGTTGTTATTTTTTCTATCTAATAGTGGTTGGCCAAGGGTGTCTATGCCTTGTTTGAGGAGCTCTGCGTGAATTTTTTTTTTTTTTTTTAAAAATGAATCTGTGCTCACTCGAAGTGAACACAAATACACTTTTGACATCTTTCACAGTAAGCAAATGCTTGTGTCGTGAAAGCGGAAAATGGTCGACACGGCCGGGATTCGAACCCACGACCTCCGCACGAAACAGTGCGAAAGCCGGCGTCGTAACCGTTGGTCTATCAACCACCTCAACCTACCCATGACGCCTGGTCCATACTGGGGGTCACTGCCAACCTTGGCATTAAAATCCCCCAGTACTATTAAGCGGCGCCTTGGGACATGGGGCACAACTGCATCCAGACTGTCATAAAAACGGTCCTTGGCAGCCACATCCCCATCCTCAGTGGGAGCATAGCATAGGAGGACCGTCAGTGTTTCGCCTGTCATCTTGAAGGACGCACTCATCAGGCGGTCAGAAACAGGTTCCCAACCAAGAAGGCGAGAGAAGGCATATTTACTTAAAAGTAGAGCGACGCCACGCATCCGTGCAGTTCGGTGACCAGAGTGCAGCATGACATAGTTGCCAGCGTCACTCTGATGTCCGTCCCTGGGATGCGTGCCTCGCTCAGCCCCAGGATATCCAGTCCATATTCTCCCGCCAACTTGGCAGCAACAAGCTCCCCGCCCGCCCTCAAAGTGCGGACATTCAGGGTCCCGATTTTCAAGCTCTTGTTAGAGCGAGCCGTGGTCAACACAGGGGGGGGACACTAGCACAAAACACACACAAATAACACACCCCCTGGTGGGGCCCAGGCGTCCGAGGCTTAATTTTATTGCCTTTTCTGACCGCTTGAGTTTAAGGGTGTGAGGTGGTCAACCCCACGACCCCGATCTGATTTTTCGATTACCTGCCTCTTACAGGATGCTCGAAAAACCAGAAAAAGAACAGATGTGCTATTTAAGCCGACAGCCCCACGGCCAAGAATGAATGAAGAACCTCGTAGAATATTTTTTTCACGTAATTATCATCTATTAATTATCACGACAGACGTTTAAGCGACATTTGCAAATTAATGTGCCAATAATTATTAATAGATATTCGATACAATAGACAAAAAAATATTTGTACGAATCTATTGTGTTGCCTACTCAGGTACCTACCTCCTTATAAAACATTTTGTTTTCCTTTTCATCGGCTGTCACATCCTGTCAAATGGTTTATTCAAAGTATTGCCATATTCCGCAAATGTTTTATACTTCATTTTGTTTCACAAAATGTGCATATTTTTGATAGCACATACTTATCTGTATTATATTCTACACGAATATCATTATTTATTATAATTCATACAATCGTGTTTTTTACGCGCAAATAATGTATTCATTATTATTTATTCGATTAAATTTAAAATGCATTAGTTTATGTTTTTTTAGAAGTGACCCCGGTTTTAAATTAACAGTCTAGTCTTAAATTTTGAGTGTGCCACACAGATATAAATCTTCTTCTTCTTATGGTCGCTCACAATCTGACCTCCAGAGACCGAAGCCATTGGATCGCGTCATCCGTTAGTGCGTACAAGTCCTGTAGTCCTTCTTTAAATGCGTACATGGGGCACTCGTTTTTCAACAGATATAAGAAAGATTATAATAATAACGCAATTAAAATCATTGAAGTTAAATAAATACATTCAAGTGCGACCTCGGACACCCTCACTAGGCATAGCCTGTGTCGAGTAGTCTCCGAAGGCACCCTTTCTCTTGAAAAGCCATAAAAGAATAATGATCCAATACATACTCAAGTTAAGTAAAAATACGTTATAACAGAATATAAAAAACACAAATAAATAAAAATATTAAACTTGAACCAGTAAAAAGAGTAAAATCTTATTGCATATATTAAAATGTAACCGAAAAAAACAGAAATGAAAGTGATGGAAGTCGTAAAATTAGTAAGTCAGTCAAGATTATAAAAAAAATATATGTTATAATAATAAAAGATGCAAATGTAAAAAATTAAAAATTCATAAAAATATACAAAATAGGTACCTATATCGTCAATTTTGTCATCTTGAAAAATCGGCAAACATTTGTCCACTCAATCTCAGTGTCTGAACGATTTCACCAAACGAGCTAAGAGCCAGTGCTGAAGACGGAGCATTTCTTTCTTTAGGCCCCGTCGGGCACTGCGAAATTTCACCGCAAAGATTTTTTTTCGCAATTCTGTAACACATTGAATCTTATGGGAGTGTTCGCACTTGCGGTAAAAAAATTCTGTGATTTGTTACAAATTGTACGCGATTATTAATTTCGATATTTCTGACTGTGGTTTTTTGTTCGTTTGGTGTGTACTCACACTTAAGTTTTTGAACAGTCAGATCTAGAGATATCATAATATGATATATATTATATATCGCGACATCGTTATGTACGATTTCGAATGTCATATTGTTTTTCTCTTTTTTTTCGTATTTTGTTATACTTCATTGAATGTTTGCGATCTTTATGTGAGACCTCGGGTAGTTGTTAAGTGAATTGTTTTTAATCAGTATCTGATTGTGTTATGTGTTTTGTTTGCTGATATTTTGTTGGCATCTGCCGGTGCATAGGCGAATACTGTAATGCCGGCTGATGAAAGAAATATCGAAAATTAATAAATAATAATAAAAATCTATTCCATACAAAATGTACGAAAATCTGAATTTTCTTCAGGTTTTTTTTTTCGTTATTTTTTCCGATGTCTTAAAATTCGGAGCAGAAACAAATTCGAAATTAAATACTATTTTATATCTATCGAAACTCCTTTTAATTTTTTTTTGATGAAGTGGTTATTTACCTAGCGGTTTGTGGGTTCGATCCCCTGTGCCGACCATCTCCCACTTTCACAGCACAAGCTTTAAGTAGCTTACTGTGAAAGATGTCGAAAGTGTATTTTTTGTGTTCAATTTCGATTTTATTTTTTAATTATGTACATTCTCATTGAATATCAAGCATTTTTCGTGTTAGTGTTGACTACGTGTCGTCGAATTTAAATTTTAAAAAGTTTTTTTTTTTGTAAATATTTATTTAACAATTCGAATGTCTAAGAATGTTCGAATGGTGACATGTTTTACATTATTTATAAGCATCGTGTTGAATAATACATTGTACCTTGACATTGATCCGTTTTTAATGTTTAAAAGTGGAAGTAAAAAATGTATGCGAAACGTTCAAAATGACAAATGTTAGAAGCACCTATACTCTATCTATACCTATCAATCGGTACCTACCTAGATCTATTAAAGTTTATCATGGGTCTGTACCCATTTTTATTTTAATCTGAACATCCAGGGTTCGATAAGAGGCTCTTGAAAATATAAAGAAGCCGCAAGATTATTCACGAAAAATTAGTCTAGTTCGTTTTCTTATGGGGCTTTATAACGTTAAAAAAAATCATAAAGAAGTGATTGGTTCGATCTCAGGTGTCGACCATCTTCCTCTTTCACGACACAAGCTTTAAGTAGCTTATACATACTGTGTATTTGTGTTCATTTTGAGTGAGCGCAGACTCGTTTATTAAAAAAAAACTGTTTAAATGCGAAGTATAAAAATTATAAAATACATAATACGGGCTTTTCAAAATAGCCCAATCCTTCTGATATGACCCTGGCTCAATGTTATAATATTATTTTTGTTTTCCACCGTCGACCATTAAAATACTTAGATCGTCCCTTTTGTTTTCCACCGTCGACCATTAAAATACTTAGATACGTCCCGTATGTTTTCCACCGTCGACCATTAAAATACTTAGATACGTCCCGTATGTTTTCCACCGTCGACCATTAAAATACTTAGATACGTCCCGTATGTTTTCCACCGTCGACCATTAAAATACTTAGATACGTCCCGTATGTTTTCCACCGTCGACCATTAAAATACTTAGATCGTCCCTTTTGTTTTCCACCGTCGACCATTAAAATACTTAGATCGTCCCTTTTGTTTTCCACCGTCGACCATTAAAATACTTAGATACGTCCCGTATGTTTTCCACCGTCGACCATTAAAATACTTAGATACGTCCCGTATGTTTTCCACCGTCGACCATTAAAATACTTAGATACGTCCCGTATGTTTTCCACCGTCGACCATATTCCACGATTCCTAATTCAACCGTCGTATACTAAATGTATCTATTTGTCACCTTTTCCCATCTGGATCTCCCATTCAATAGGACTTCTACAACATTGGCGTACTTTCAAACCTAAGGTTACGTTTTGTGTGTGTTGTTCGCTCGTGAACCATTTATTGACCGTGCTCAAACATCGAACTTACCGTGTGAAGTTAACCATCGTAATATTAAAATTTGTCTATATTATAGTGATACAGTCCAACGAAACCGCAACTGGAGAAGAAAGAAGAAGATTAAGAAGGCAAGTCGTACTTCCTCCTTTTTCCTTGCCAGAAGTTTTGCCCTTTACCGACCGGAGTGGAAGAACATCGCATAACGTACAACAGCCGCTGGAGTCAATCATTGTAATAATGTTCCGTCGGTGTTTCCGTGGTAACTAACAACGTAAAACGCTTTCGTTTGTGCGTTGTTACCATGGTAACACCGACTGAACGATACCGTTGGCGCCCAATTTATTGCACTTGACTTCTGCCACTGGTTATGTCACGTTTTTGCAAGTTTTTTTGCAGTGTACCTGCCTACAGGAAAATACTTCGATCGAGTAGGTATACGCACACGCACATAATATGTACATAATTAAACTCACACCTGAGTAAAGCTATACAAAATATTACAGCAATAAACGATCGAAGTCAAGGTCAGGACGACCTATATATATACACACTTTAAACATTTCGCAAAAATATTAGACTCTTTATAAATAATTAATTAATTATATGAATTATTTATCGACATTTTTAATTTTGCCGAAGTTTTGAAACAAAAACTTGCATTCTTAGTGGAATGATTCTAATATTTTCAAACAGCAAACTAGCAGCAAAACCTGTCGGACGACAGGCATAGCAATGGAACATTATGTACCTGCAGCCATCAAGAAGTCGTGGGTTCGATTTGAGGTACCGACCATCTTCCTTTTTCACGACACAAGCTTTAAGTAGCTTATGTACTGTGAAAGAGTCAAAGAATGTATTTGTGCGCAGATTCATTTTCATAAAAAAAAATACAAATAGGTACCATTTCATGCGTCAAATCTAAAATCAATAGGTAGGTACCTACCGAACTATTTCAAAACATAACCTCAGCAATATAAAAGTCACTATGTGAAGTCTGTATTAGACATGAAACGGATAGCATAGTCGCCGGATACCGGATATTCGGCAAATTAGCCGCCGGAACATTGCCGTGGTCGTTTTAAAGTTAAGTTTCAACACCTTGCAGCTTAGTTATCTATAATACCTATAAACGAAAGTCGGGTTAGTGCGAACACTTATAACTCGAGATCGGCTGAACAGATTCTTCCGATGTTTGATTTATTGGATTCTTCTCCGCTCCGCATAACAGAATAACAAACTATTAAAAAGTTAAAAAATGAATAATAAATAATATAAAATTTATAATAAGTATTAAAGTTAGTATGGAACGGATTTACTGACAACAACGCCATCTGTGAAAAATTCTATAACAACACAATTTTTATTTACTTGACAACCATTGAGTTTCAAAACATTGGTGGTACGCAGATTTTTGATAGAATTTCATTCAGAAATATTTTTTTAATATTCAAACATATTTTAAAGGTATTTTGTATAAATTACAAATTTGAAATTAATATTCAATTTCCAGCATCTGATATAATGAACTATTTGGACAAAACAGATACTTTTTGACATGCAAAAACTTTTTGACAAAAAAAAATCCATTTCTGGAAATCTCGAGTGGTGTCGGTATCATCATTCATTCATCAGAGGGACTTCACCACGTTTCATAACGGAAATGCACGATAGGAGTTAGGTTTAAGCCGCATTAAATCTTCTATCAACATTATCAACGTCTTCGATTTTTCTTGTCACTCTCAATAATTATCACACTCTACCAAAAGCTATTGCGAGTTGTTGACTTATTTGTTGAGTCTAATGACCTGTGCCTACACATCTGAACACGCGCGGTAATGCAGTGGGTTCGTCTGACAAAGACGGCAGTCTTTCAAAATATATAATGTTTTTTGTTACTACGGAAACAATATTGACAGAGAACATATTCACCGCTGAAAACAGACCATAACGTAACCAATGTAACGTTGCATGCAACGTCTATACGTATCGAAAGCGAGAATCGCTTTTGTTTCTAGAAATATCTCTGGCGGCGCTATACACGTTTCCCATACAAAATGTATCGTGTAAAACTCACTTTACTACCGTGACTACCTTCCGATAAAACAGAGAATAGGGGTACAGATGTGTACAGACCCTATAAGAAGTCATCACCATGGCTTATTATTTAAGTTAAGTATTAAACCATTACAACTTTAAAAAAGAGGCGTACAATAACTTATTTATTTAGATTTAGACTACGATCGTCAATACCGACTAGTCGGCCGATTAATCGACAATTTGAAAACCGTAACAAACTATTATAGTAAACATAAACAATAATCATAAATCTCTAATATAAATTAAAGTCGGGTTAGTGCAAACACTCGAGATCGGCTCAACAGATTCTTCCGATGTGTGATTTATTAGATTCTTCTCCGCTTCGGATAACAGAATAACTAATAAAAAGTTGAAAAATGGATAATGGATAGTATAAAATATAATTATATAGTTAGTATGGAACCGACTTTCTGCGACGCGCCAACGCCATGATGATAGTTCCCACTCATTCTCACATACGTGATTGCCGCTCTTACAGTAGCCCATCCCACTTACTCCAATAATTATTTTCATACAAGTCAACATCGGGCACATGTCTGCGCTCGCATATTATATTCTCGCGTTGTTCCCGCCTGAATTTTTTAATACGAATGAAATATGGATGTTTTGGAAATATTTTAATGTTAATAATTTATTAGCTTAACTCAATCGAATTAATTATGTATTTAATATGGGGGCGCAGTGCACATTATATACCTACATATGAACGGGCCGCCTCGAGTTAGAACCACAGGACAACGTCTGTCGGGAAAGCTAGTTATAATTAATTCAATAATAGTAATATTATTGTAAGTATTTGGTATATTTATGAGTAAGTTTGTCTAATTTTAGCCATTCACCAACATGACGTACACTCGCCTTATCGTACTCCGCAGGTAATCCCATCATGGCTGTGGCTGTGACGCAAGCCAAGCCAGTGGGTTAGCAGGCCCGAATGATCGCGCGTCCATAACTTGTTCAGCTCTCTACCGGCATGTGCGTTTTATGCGCATTATGTATCCATGGTGAATGTTGGGCAATTAGTCGAGCTTTGATTTTAGTTGTTATGACCTTAAAAAGTATGGACTTTCGAAAAAATAGTGCAATATAAAGTGGTGTAAATCATACTTTTGGATATGACTCAGAGGAAGCAGCGAGTTACCAACCTAAATTTTAGAAAATTACTAGGTAATAAAATACCGAGTAAAATCCGTTTTCAATCTATAATAATAAAGGTAAGTGCCTGATTGACTGACTGACATACTCACTCATCAACGCACAGCCCAAACGGCTAGTAAATTATAAAACTCTCAAAATAGGCAGAATGGGTAGATCTTCGAAAAAGTTGGTAGATATGACAACGAATGAAGGTTCGGTTTATGGAATGTTAGGGGATGCATGAATGCTAAAATTAATGAAATTATCGATGTTATCAATGAGAAAGGTCTCGATATAGCCAGAATATTAGGAAGGAATGTGGTATGGAAGTTTGTGTTGATCGATTCCGTCCTCAAGGAAGGCCAGGTCAGAAACAGAAGTATTTCTTTGTAGAGGTTGTATGAGAAACGTGATGTAGGTAGAAGAAGCAAAATAAGGATGCTTGGATAGGAAAAACGCAGGTCCGTTCTTTCTGCCTACCGCTTATGGGATAAGGCGTGATAGTTAAAAAAAAGTTGTTTTTTTTTATGATGGCGTAGAAAGAAGTTACGTTACATCCTATACTGTAGTCTAAAGACATTGATTTGTTGCCTCTTCCAAGGTCTTTTTCGAGTATTGGGAAGTCTTCATCAAATTAGGTATGTATACCTACCTATATGGACCGTAACAACAAAAATAAATATGATGTAGCTATTAGTATCTCCATAAGATAGAAAATACACAAAGCCACAAGTTTAATTCACATATTATAATAATATATAGTCATGTTATCTCATTTGTCATGTTCATGTACCTATGCATTGTTTGATTTTTCAATTCTATTTTGTTTTGTGAGGTTTCAGTTATGTGTTCGTTTTCTTAATAGTAAATTTTTGATTTTGTAGTGAAATTTGAACACCATCGGCGCAAAGGCGAAAGCTGATGGTGTTAATATTGTAATTTTGTAAATTAAAAATAAAATAAAAATAATGTAGTCAAGGCTGACAAGGTTTGAAGGGCCTGGTAGCATGCTGTTGCCGGTGTAACGAGTTCTTTCGCATATATTGGATTAAACAAAGTTTATTTTGTGCTAAGGGCTTCCCAAATACATCTACAACACTTATGATTTTTATCCTGAATATTTCGATCATCCGACATATTGCAACTACCCGCCTCTGATAACGCAAGACCCAGAATATTTAGCAAAAGTGGTCTCCATCGTCGGATAGTATGTATAAGAAGATACGCAATATAACTTGCAATATTTTGGAATCAATCTGGGTTGCAATGTGTACACAAATAAGCGCAGAGATTTGGATCCGCGACCTGAGGTGGGTTTCTCTTTAAACACAATGTCGACCCTCAATACTTATTTTTTCAATATTGGCAATCCATCCCCTCTGGGCTGATTTATGCCTTATGACTATATACAAAAATACTCGAAGACGCGAGGTTTGTCATTCGTTGCAAATTTACTACACCTTGAGTTCGTACTTTCAAATAAATTATATTTAAGTCTTCATACATATCTTTGATGTAACAAATGAAACAAAACAAATGGGTTTCTCCAAGGGACTCTTTGTAAAATGACTGCCACCACCGCGAAGAGGGCAAGCAAACAATGCGTGATCTATGGACTCCTCCTCCTCTACACATGGACACTGAGGGCTGCGCAGAACCTTTATCTTCTATATAATAATTCAGAAATGTTTTTTTATTTTGCTTTTTACCGTATGTCATAGCATCACGCTCAAAATACAAATACTACGTCAGATATGAATCTGCACAGAGCCGTGCAAAATGCCGGAGAAGGTTCTTTAATACAATTTGCTGCATTAACTTTAATATATTTAGAGCTAATTAAAAAACCCTATTTTTTAGGATCTTCATACAAAATTTTAATAAACATTAAAAGTGTCATTCTTCTTTTTCTGTGCTTATGTCAGTTATAGAGGTCTACAAAGCAATGGGAAGCTAGACTAGAACCTGTTTAATTACCTACCGATCAAGCCTGACAATCGGAATCAAAAACGTAAAGCAAGACGGGTATAAGCTAGTTTTAAATAAATGTTTAGCCACCAAACAGTGGCCGATTCTCAAACGTGATATGATGGATGTTTCCCATTTAAGTAATTTGAAACATGGTTTGGAGGGAATTACGGGTTGGATTTGCATGTATCTAGAACTATCTAGAGTCATGGGAATCATTCCACAATAATCACCATTGGTGATAATGTAAGCTTCTAAGAATCTAATTATTATATTGTTAAGGTCCCATAATGGGGTGGCAAATGAGGAATGAAAGGATGTATCGCCCTGGGAGAAAAATACTTTCAATACTACAAATCTCTAATATAAATTTAAGTCGGGTTAGTGCGAACACTTATAACTCGAGATCGGCTGAACAGATTCTTCCGATGTTTGATTTATTGGATTCTTCTCCGCTCCGGATAACAGAATAACCAATAAAAAGTTGAATAAATGGATAAGAAATCATATTAAATCTAGAATAAAAGTTTGTATGGAACGGATCCGGCAACGGCACTGCTACCGCCATCTGTTGGGGAAATAGGGAGATGTCTGGTAGATTGATATTTTCGTAGAAAGATTCTATAGATCTATTTTTCCCTATGTTTCCACAGATGGCGGTAAAGATATAAAATATTGATATGGACGAAAATTATTGATGGTACTTTTTTCAAGATTTTTTATAATAATTTGTTAACATCCATAATGCCGTGGGGTTGCCGGCTAAGAATAGCACCTCTGCTCTTTTTGCTGGTTTTTCGAGCATCCTGTAAGAGGCAGGAAATCGAAAAATCTGATCGGGACCGTGAGTTTGATCACCTCACGTCCTTAAACCTCAACCGGTCAGAAAAGGCACAATAGCCTCGGACGCCTTCTAGCCCAATGGAGAGCTCTTGATGCCTCCCTATGCTCCTAAGTGGGGCTTAGGCCTTCCGCATTACGGGTTGGTTTGGGGGGATCCGCGGCGGGTTTGATTTGTGTGTGGCCGGCTTTTTGGTTTGATAACTTCGATCAAGCTAGGGGGTCGGGTTTGCTGCGGATTGGTCTCCTCCGATTTGGGGTGTGCGGGGGGCCTTTAAGGGAGAATGCATGAATGAATGAACATCTATAATATAAAGGAAAGTCTGGTTAGTGCGAACACTTATAACTCGAGATCGGCTGAACAGATTCTTCCGATGTTTGATTTATTGGATTCTTCTCCGCTCCGGATAACAGAATAACATGGAAAATAGTTAGAAATAATATAATATTAAAGTTAGTATGGAACGAGCTTCCTAACAATAAGAACGCCATCTTTTTTATAAGTCAGATTATAATCAATATAGATATAGAAATGGGCGAGTTTTGGTGCTTTTGAATTAACTGATTCATAATATTATAACCACATATTTTTGTTATTTTTTCACAATGAGTAGTCATATATGTTAGCTATATGATATTATGTTACTATGTGTATTTTATTGTGATATGATATTATGTGTATTTTATTGACTTTAAGGCGGGACGAAGTTCGATGGGTCAGCTATTACCTACTTCTATAAATCCTTATTTATACCAATAATTTTTTTCGTGAAGCAATGCCGAATTTATAAAAGACCTACGTGGAACTATTTTTATACATAGCAACCAAAATCTAAGTGTGATAATGACATCGTTGTTAAGATTGAATTTGGATTGGTATTGTGGTTGAAATGCAGGGTAACCGCCTATTGGGAATAAAAATGTCAAGTAGGATTGGAATGATTTCGTAAATCCAAAGTTTTTCCTCTATTTCTGGGATTTCAACGTTTTATTTTTACTATGGTTTTATCGATTATGCAATGTGTTATTTCGACACTTGATCAAATGAATAATAATAGACAAAAATTCATCGATGAAAATGTGAAAATTTTTGGGGAAGTGACTTCTTCTTCTGCTTCTTTTATAGGGGCTCTTAAACTTTTTTAAATTGAAAAATGCATATAGGTACATTGTGTTTTTATTTATTTTCTCTCTGGGTAAGCGGCACATTTTCTTTAAATTATTAATCTTACCATTCAGTATCTCAATGTTGTATTATTAAAACTGTCTTAAACCTCAATTAAAACATCAACATACGTCAATAGATCCAGTACATATTAATATGGTAATATCTACCTAGGTAGGTACCCAATCAAAATACGGCATTCATAATGAGGTACAGCACAGTATGTAGCTTGTGTGAATGCAATTTTAGTAGTATTCGTTACCTACTGAACGTCTTAACCTGTGGTCCACGAGTCTTTTGTTTATAAGAAAAATATTATTCTTTGCTGAAAATTCCATAGATGATAATAATATGTCTATTTGTCGTGTTACGAAAATATGATTATATTTTTTACTAAAGAAAAAAGACAAGTGTGTAATGTCGCAAAAATTTTGCGGTGTGTGTGATGTCATCCATGATCAATCTGTAAGTCATCAAACTGTACCTAGCTATATAAATGTACAATGCGTGTAATCATTCTCATTGTTGAATTGCTTTGAGGATATTAACCTTTAAGAATTGCCTCCTTTATCGATTCCGGTTTGACTAAAGTTTTGATTGTGAAAAAAAAAATAAACTAATAATTTATGAGCCAACTAAACAAAATTACTATTATTCTATTCTACGAACTTCTTGCAAATTTGACAGTTACGGATTATGACAATTGAAAATTCCCGCCAAAATAAATGTTTTCGTAAACAAAAAAAATATTTTTATTGCAATTTTCCCTTCTTTTCCCTGCATCTTCCCACTTCATCTCGTATCGCCAATTCTTCTAATGCGTTATTTTTCCATACTAATTATTTGTTTTACTTAATTAAAGTGGTTGGATGTTAGAGATTGCTACGGCTATAATCCCGCCATTGCCACTTGTCTATACACTATTTTTTGTACACTATTTTTAATATGCATAAAGTATAAAATAAATAAATAAATAAATAAAGTAGAAATTCTTCATTTTCTTTTCTTTATTTTGTTTCAGACGAAACATCAAATGTTTGCAAAAACACCAAGAATGCCACTGTGCTGTGTTGAAATACTTTTTGACATAATTGCAATCAAGAAATAAAATTTTAATTTTATTTTCTACCTACGGTTGATAATATTTTAAGCTTAAAATGGATGTTAAAAGTGATGGTACCATGAAGCCCACACAAAATTTGGGATCTTCAAAAAATGAAGAAATCAACAAGAAGACGCTGAGAAGTGATTCTGGCATCAGCCTGGAAAATGTTGACAATCAAGAAAACTTGGACAAGTATAACGATTGCGAAAAGAAAATGGATAAAGAGATTCTGGTAAACCTCTTGAAAAATGTCCAGAAATCTTTGCCATCTTCCGGATGTTCATCTGAAGATGAAGAGTTTCCATCCAAGTTAAAGGTCAATTACAAATCTCTTATCGAAGCGCTATCTTCTTGTAACAAAGATGAAAAAGTAAAAGTTCAAAAGAGAGATGTTAAAACTGAAAAAGTTGTGACAGAAAAGAAAACCTCAACTGAAAGAGTTGTGATAGAAAAGAGAACCTCAAGTGAAAAAGTTTCAAAGGAAAAGAAAAGCACTAGAAGTGAAATTAGCGATATCAATGAGATCTTTGGAGCAGACAAAAAGAAAAACCACAGGGGTTCTTCCAAAACTGTGAATACAAGCAACAATCCAGCAAGTAGTGCGTTAGATACTGATAAATTGAGCTCTGCAGCCATCATGGAGCAACTCTCGGCCAAAATATCCAGCATGAATTTAGTCAAAAAACAAAAATCTAAAACTAAACACAAAGACGATGTGAAAACAGCACATTTTAGTAAAGAAGAAAAAGACAACAAAACATCAAGGGAGAAAAATGATGGGTCGGTTCCAGAAGTGCAGAAGAAAAAAGAGAAAAAATATTCCATATTCTTGGAAAGAGGTCCATGGTCCAAACCTAAATCACATACTGTAAGAAATGACAACCCGTTTTATCAGAAAAATCATCAACTGGTAAGACATTTTTTTCCATTTTAGTTGGACATTGTAAATATTTATTTAAGTTAGAGTGCCTGATTGATTTATAAAAATGTTTTCAGATAAATACAAATATTTTGAGTGGAGGAAAATGTTGGGCAACTGAGGAACCCGTTGATTTCATTCCAAAGACCATTCCAGATTTTGAAGGACTCCTCGCAAAACCTGTCCCAAAAGATGATTTTATTGATTCTAGGGTGCCAGGAAATAACAACACTATTTTAGATGACTCTTTGTCTCCTACAGCCATTGCTGCAGTACTGGAAAAAGAAGTTCTTTCTTTCACAAACGGAGTTGATAGTGACAAACAAAATCTAATTGAGGAACCTAATTGGGGTGATTATGAACTGGTTAAAAACATTCTGGAGCGAGAAGCGGGAAATTGCGATATCTTGGGTGATGCAAATATTCAACCTCCAACAATTGTTGTAGATGGATGTGGGAATCAAGAATTGGATTCTGCTGCACTTGATACTCAAACAACAATAACTAACGACGGTTTGAATGAGTTGCACAGACAAACTCAACATTTCATTGTACAGAGTCCTTCCGGCGAAAGGCTTCATGAAGTGTCCTATGGATGCCAGCGTATGGACCAACTAACACCAACAAGTCAATCGGCTGCTTTCTCCTTTGACAGTCAAGCCATCACAAATGAAATGAATAATTTGCCGCAGAACTTTGAATTACCTCCAACACCCACTGATATAAGATCTCCGATGCAATTGTATAGTCCGGCAGATTCTTCGTTATCATTAAAAGTACCCCATAGTTCGTCTAACTTTTATTCTCCGTCACCTTCCATATACAGCATGAACAATGGCTCTCCTGAACAAACGTTCATAACAGAATCCCCAAGATACTCAAACACGCCTAATCTCGATCAAGAGTTTCTTGGAATCAATAATGCTTTGTTGAATCAAACCGCTTTTAGTGACACATTCCCCGATCAAATGTCAAGTCCCAACGATTCGTTCCTTAGGAGTTCCTCCAGAAGTAACAGATCGTCATTTTGTGGCAGTGATTATTTCTCTGACCAATGCTTTAGTTCACCCAATGCTGAACCTATCGAAAATCAGAGTTGTGACAACATATACGAGCTCACGAGTCCTCTACAATGCAGAAGGACCAATGAATCATTCAGTTCATCCTCTCCTTTAGAGAGTCCCGAAATATTTTTAAATCCCGAAGAATTGGATTCAATCACCTATGCTCTATCACAGAATGTATACACGGAGCAGATTCAAAGTTATCCTGAAAACTCCAACGATATTTGTCTTCAGTTGTACAGCGTTCAAAATCAATCTCTCAAATATTCTCAAGAAAATGGACAGGATTTGAAATCCCAAACGTATGTGTTTCATACCAAACCTTTGAACAACAATTTGCCACAAAACAATGGAATTCTACCACCAACTATTCAAATCTCTCAGCCTGTTCCGAAGTTTGAACAGAAAAATATGAAATGTACAAAAGTCAAACCCATTCAGATTGCCGCTAAACAATCCTATCCGTGCTGCGTGAAACTTAACAAAAGTGCCAGAGAGATTTTGGAAGAGATGTTCCAACGACTCGATGAAAATATGCAGAGCAACGTGTTGCTAAAGGTCCACACCCTGGACGACAATAATTTGATGAAGTTAGTGTCTAACGTAAAAATGTTACGAAGTTTTTATCTTTTACTTTTTATTATGACTAACTTTTGTCTATGTTTGTAGACTTTTAGATTCCTTACTGGCAGGATGGAGCTGTGCCAAGCTGCCGATCCCTCGATTGCCGTTACTGTATGCTATCTGCGAAAGAATGCTCATGACCAAAACTACAATGATGAAATTCTTCAAAACTTACGGAAATGGTAAATATACTATCATTATCAAGCTGTTTAAAAATTGATGACAACTTTTTTAACATTTTGCCATTTCATTTTTAGGACACACGGTGTTGGACAGAGCTTTGCTTACCTGTCCTCAAAGTCCGATATTGACCAAATACATTGCAGAATGCAGCATCAAAGCCATTGGTTGTCTTGAAAAAGATAGGGATATAGTTATTGACAAGGTAAATATTATAAAACTATAAGAGTCTTTTGTCTGGATAGTTGGTATGACTTTTTTACCAATTAAATTTTGTTTTTATCTGAATTGTACACGTAGGTACTGAGAAAAAAAAATATGTGTCTTGATTATTGTATTATACTTCTCGGTATTTGAGCATGTTCAACTGGCTTATTGTTTTGCCGACGTTTGGCTTATGTCTGTGGTTTCAGAAAGTAACGTTAAAAAATACAGCCTAAAAATCCAAAGTCACTTTTTAGATATTCAGCAAAAAAATTGAGTTCTTTAAATCTCATAAACGCTACTCTAAAATAATGTGCTCTTTCAAACAGTATACAGCATATGTGTGCACCATACCTAAAAAATAAAAACTTAACAATAGTCACTTCCTCATCATCCATTTTAGAATGAAAAAGTCCTTTAAAAAAAGCACTACCTATATGAATTCCGAGTAGAAACAAATGTTCCAAATAGACTCCTCTATTACTGTTTTGTCTTCTACCAATTATCTTGTATAGGTTTGTGATAAATTGTTCATTTTTTCAGACTGATTCAGCGGGTAATAGTATTTTACACAGAGCAGTTTGTGCCGGTGTGGATTGTGCTACGCCTCTTGCATATCTTCTGCAGTTAAATGCTGATGGATCGCTGTTGGATGTCAATAGATTGAATGCCGAAGGTACCAATACTTCATCTTCATCCACTGATACAATAGCTTTATTTTTTTTTAGAAGTAAAACTGTTGATTTTTATAAGATGCTTTGGGGGCGTTCAAGTATTACGTAACGCAATTTGGGGGGGAGGGGGGTCTTGCAAAACGTTACTGTGTGTTACAAGGGGGGGAGGGGGGTTCGAACAATGCGTCACGTAACGTTTTTTTTTTCTTAAATAAAAAAAAAATTGTGAAATAAATTTTCCAAGTTGGACACCCTTTTCGTTTATGTTTTACGGGAAGTCCCTCGATTGTAATGTACATCATTTTTTGTTCTCCGAAGTTAGCAACCCTTTTGGACAATGTTTTACGGGAAGTCCCTCGATTTTTCGTTTATGTAATGCGGGGAGTCCCTCAATTCTACTGTGTGTAATTTTATTGCTCTGCGTAAAAAGCAACCTTTTTCGATTACGTCTTACGGAGAGTCCCTCGACTGCATTGTATGTCGAAATTTTCATTTCGCTCTCCTAAGTTAGCAAACCTTTTCTTTTATTTTTTACGAGGAATCCCTCGACTGTATTATACTTAGGTATGTCATTTTTATTTTATTTTCGTTGTTAGTATTCGTTAGTGCTTTAAACACGCAGTACGTATAAACACAAATTGCTTGTAGTGAGCGTTGTTAAAGTGAGTTTGTAGATTGGTACTATAATGTCCACAAAAGCGGGGGATTTACATAATCAACTGTTCTTGGCCTATAAAGGCTCTCATGCTGACTTTCCAACGCATCTATGTCAAAAAAATACCAATGAAATTTGAAAAACATCAAAAGAAAAAATAAAGAAAAATTTATGGAACATAATAAATAGTATTATTTCAGTAAAAAATAGTCACTTCCAGAGTGTTACGTAACATTTAGGGGGGGGGGAGGGGGGGTACAGAAAAACCTTACGGCGCGTTACATGGGGGGGAGGGGGGTAAAAAATCTTCAAAAATTGCGTTACGTAATACTTGAACGCCCCCTTTGTTGCTTTTTCTACATTTTTGACAACCAGGCTTTTTCATCACATTCTTCTTCATCTCCTTTCTTTTGAGTTTCTTAATATTTGTAATCTTGATATTCTCTTAGTAGAGATCTTTTTTATAGACAATCCCACCAAAATACAACACTTTGCTATTTCTATTTTAGAATTTTCCATCTTATTTGTATACATAAATTCCAGGCTACTCCCCCCTCCATTTGGCATGCAGTATCCACGTCCAGCAGCCCGGTGGTCAAGCGTGTTCGTGTTTGATTATGACTCATATTCTACTAGAGCACGGAAACTCCGATCCAAATATAAAGGTTAGTAGTTTTTTCCTTCATCTCTCATA
The DNA here is from genome assembly GCA_963576905.1 of Mystacides longicornis. Lineage (NCBI taxonomy): Eukaryota > Metazoa > Arthropoda > Insecta > Trichoptera > Leptoceridae > Mystacides > Mystacides longicornis. The sequence continues at coordinate 30,710,427 of OY756425.1, forward strand.
TTATGTGTGTAAGATTAACATTTATATGTTTGAATCAATTATCATACATAATGGCTAAAAAATCCTACATTATTCATAATATGGTTTCAACGACGAAACCCATTTTGCAAAAGAGGGAAATGTCCATCATTGCAGTCCTGAACATCTTTCAAGTGAGATGAATATTTTCAACAATGGAGTACAACAGGGGTCTATTTTAGGGCCGAAAATATTACATCTTATTGTTTGCTTCGTATTATGAGTAATTCCATGAAAATAGAAAGAGTACAACAAGAACTAGAAAGATTTTAGAATAAGGAAATACTGTTTGATTAAAGATGTACATCATTAATTTTGTAATTTCTGCAGGATCCAAAATCTGGTGTGACAGCCCTGCACACTGCCGTCACTAGTAACGGATGCAGTTCATCTCTTGTCACTCTGCTGTTGAAATATGGTGCTGATCCATCCATCAGAAACTACTAGTAAGTTTTTATTTTGTGTTTCCATTTTGAAGTTTGTGTTTCCTAAAACAGATATTTGAATGGTAACAAATTATTCATGTAATTCAATATACCAAATCTAAGTGACGGTGTAAATTGCATGAACTTGGTGGGAAAAAGCAATTAGTCTTAACTCATCATACGTAATAGCTGAGGGCTATCTCTCTCTTTCTCAAGTACAAGGTATTAAAAAACAGGATCCCGATGAATCATTCTGCCTGCTAAAGATCTTCCCCTCTTGGCTGGTAAAGATCTTGAGGATAAACTCTACAAAAATAATGCAACCTGTTACCATCATTAAACACATTTTCCCATGGGGACAAGTATTAAATTTCTGTACCTACATGGGAGATAAACAAAGCAGTGTCATTTTTCAACATTTTTTTGTTTTTTTTGTATCCAATTTCTTCATTACTTTACCAGCAAAGTTCTGCATTCATAATCTTTAAAAGTTTTAACGTCGCCTTAGGGGGCGTTCAAGTATTACGTAACGCAATTTTTGAAGATTTTTTACCCTCCCTCTCCCCCATGTAACGCGCCGTAACGTTTTTCTGTACCCCCCCCCCCCCCTAAATGTTACGTAACACCCAAGAGACTATTTTTTACTGAACTCTCGTACAATGCAATTAAATGGACATGCCGGAAAGCAGGTTTCTGCTTTTGGTGTGCGTATCCCCATTCAAATGCATAGAAACATTCTTTGCGCCGGTCGGAATCGGATTTTTACGTGTTTCCACCAAAAGCTTTAACTTCGGAGAACAAAATAAAAATGATGTACGGTACAATCGAGGGACTTCCCGTAAAACATTGTCGAAAAGGGTTTGCTAACTTCGGAGAAAAAAAATGATGTACGGTACAATTGAAAGACTTCCCGTAAAACATAAACGAAAAGTGTGTCCAACTTCGGAGAAAAAAAAAATGACGTACCTACAGTACAAATCGTGGGTTCCCCGCAAAACATAAACGAAAAGGGTTGCCCAACTTGGAAGATTTATTTCCCAATTTTTTATTATTTAAGAAAAAAAAAGCCGTTACGTGACGCATTGTTCGAACCCCCTCTCCGGCCCCTGTAACACACAGTAATGTTTTGCAAGACCCAAATTGCGTTACGTAATACTTGAACGCCCCCTTAATTTTAATTAAAAAAAAAATTTGCATCATTTTCTACATTCAGTAGTGAATGTAGAAAAGAAAGACTAATTTTCTTTTCAAGACGGGCTTCAGCTAGTATAATTGAATAATTCATGATATTTCTGACAGTATTAAATTTTTCATTGTGCCATGGGCTTTTTCACCAGGTTGTGCATGATAAAGTTTCCCATGTATGGTATGGTTTTAGAAAATATTCTTTCTTATGGTAAGAGACCGTTCAAGTATTATCTAACACAATTGTTTGAGATTATTGACCTCCCTCCTCCGCTACGAAACGCGCTGTAATGTTTTTGTTCCCCCTTCTTCCCTTTCCCTAAACATTGCGTAACATCCATGTGACTATCATGTATATCTAAAAATCACAATCATTATGTAATTTGCAATAGGTACAGGAGAGTCACTTAAATAGCTTTGTTGAAACCCCCCTTTCCCGCCTATGTAATACAAAGTAACATTCTACAAGACCATCCCTACTTGAACAATCCCTAAACATCCTTTTAGGGACCGTTCAAGTATTACGTAACGCATTTTTTTAACATTATTGACCCCCCCCCCCCGAGATGCACCGTAACGCTCTTTGTTACCCCTCTTCCCATTCTCTAAACGTTGCCTAACGCACATATTACAACTATGTATGCCTCAAATCACAATTATTACTGGAAATTCACTAAATACCTTTGTTGCGGCGCCGGTAATACAATAGTAACGTTTTACAAGAAAACCCCCCATATTGCGTTACGTAATACTTGAACGCTCCCTTATCATAGTCTTCATACTTTATGCTAGTAGTAAAAAAAATATGTTTGTAAAAATATTTAGGATAATTATTCAGAATTAGTTTCTTTATTTTAAATTCCACAAAAATAACATTTTATTTATTTTATTTCAGTTCATGTACTCCTCTGGATTTGGCAAAATCAGCGTGTCGATCGTCCAGCAATCTACAATCTGCCAAACAAGTGGTTGATATTTTAAAGAAACTTAAGAAGTCTCACTAGATTCTAAACCTTAAAATGTTGTATATTGTATTTTTATTTTAAATAGTTTAGTTTCTCATAGAATTTTGGTACAAAATAGATGTCTAATTAATTACTTATTATAATTTTAACAAAGGTTGTAGTTTCTTTTCCACTTAATTATTTGTAGTTACTTTGTATTGGATGTTTTAGAATTTATTTTTGAAAAGCAGCGGGACTGCAGAGATAAATATGTTCAACGCTACGTAACATATTTTTTTTAATTTATAAACGCTACAAGTAAAAATATATTTCCTGTGAATTTGAGAAAGAATTTAACATGACCAAGAAAAACATATTACGTTAAATTGAATTTGTGTAGTTTTAAGATTTTAAGATGGGTGTTTTTTTTGTGTATAGCCTAACTAAAAACATTTTATTGGTGTAAAATAAAATTCTTTTGAATTGAATTCAAGGATGTGTCAAAAATTTCTTTATTATTACTCAGAAAGACTTTTTAAAACTTAATATTTCCTACATATTAGAATCAGAGTCTCGTAAAATATGCCCATAAATAGGAGGAACAAAGTTTCGTGTTCTTAAAAAGTCGTATCTTCAAATATAATCTTTCTGGTTAATTTTTATCATAGAAACCTTTTTCCAAAGATATAAGAATCTTTTGAAACAACACAATGAAAAAAGACAGGAAATCCTTTCAATAAATATGACCTCGCCTTATTATAATATTCGCTCTGAAAAGGCACTTGCCTACTATAATAATGATTACTTATAAAACTATATGTGGTCATTTTTTGATGCAGTCACTATGTCCCACTTTATAAGTAGAAAATGTGACATGAAATTTTGTTCTAATTTCTTTACATTGGCTTTCGCTATAACCTGAATTAACCTGTATCGCTTTTAAATTCAGCTATAATATTCTTGTAAATAAATTCAAGTTTTTTAAGCATTTTTTTTTACTTTTTCACTGGGATGAACCTTAAACATGAGCATTCATCAATATTTTTGTTGTTTTGATCTCACAAAAAAGGATAACAAAAAAAATATTAATGCTGGCATTTGTTATTCAATAATGAATTTGCTGATAATATTAGGTTGGTGTAAAAAAAACATATTGTGTGTCCCGTTGCCGTTATTCAAAACCATTGTTGAGAGAAGCGCCCCTATTTTTCTATCGTATCCGCCTGATTTCATCCCTCTTCTCACTGCCCTGGGCAACTTTGCTACCTATGACGTCTTTGGTAGAATCCTTTGTCTATGGTTTAGACTTGATGTCTATGATGTTTTGGCTTGGGTCGCCATTAGCGTGATTTTTCTTCTATCCGCCATTACGCACTTGTTGCTAACTCTATCGTATTTAAGTCTTTTATCGACATTAGTCACCTGGTTATGCTTAAAACTTAGTGTTTTCATCCTTTTGTGGTGCTGTATTAAACATAAGCTAGTGAATTAATATTTCACATTAGTGACAGAGACACCGTATTTTATAACCTAACTTCAGTGATAAAAGACACATTTTAATAGTTTATAAACATAGTTATTAAGGTGATAGAGACACATTGTGCGTAGTTACGTAATTAATTGTTAAATATGTCTGATAGAGACTACGAGAGTGACGAAATCCGTCAAATCATTCACGTCGACGACACACGTGACCCGAGAGTGGATGAATTGTCTCGAAAAGTCGATTCTCTCGCTAACACTATCCAGAGGTTAGTGGAAAACTTTGTGCCTAACTCACAAAGCGAGGAACAGACATGGGAAGAGGACGAAATACCATCTGGGTCATCCTCTCCATTGTTGGCACTGCCCAGGGAACCGGATGTCCAATTTTCGATGGACGATTTGGACACAGCAGTAACCCAACCTGCCTTCGAGAAGGCTGATCCCACCAGGGTTAAAAAAGGTTGCCAGCTGCAACATCTCGGATCGTCGGACTGGGAAAATGTGCGTTTCGCTGAAACGCAGAAAATATACATGGCGAAGCCTTTGTTTTCTGCACTAGAAGTGAACGACGAACTCCGAAGATTTTCTCGCGTCGATGGATTAGTGACGCAGGAAAATTTTTGTGCTGCATTAACAAATGCCTTGTTAGAGCAAAGAGAAACGATGAAAAAAGGCTTACAAGAGATTGTAGACTGGTCTGCAAGAGGGAATCTCTCTCAAAGGACAGTCTCCGAAAAAATATCAGAGGTATTCTCTCCTAAGTCAAACTTTGAGAAAATATCCAAAGATATGATTCAGATGGTCTGCGGAAAGAGATCATCTCTAATATCCCAGAGAAGAGAGGGGCTCCTTGGGGCCATTAAAGACAATGCTGTCCAAGCTGCTTGGAGGAAAGTGCCTCCTAGTGCAGAGAATCTTTTCGATGCAGAGAAACTCTCTGGAGTTATCCATAGATTGGGTGGAATAAATCAATGTCTGCCAGCATCTAATCTTAATCAGAGCTTATCCGAGCCTTGTTCTTCAGGAACGCAAAGGAAGATACCACAAAAACGGCCCTTTCCAAGAAGCTCGGACCCCAAACCTTCTACATCCAAGGAGCCCGCTTACAAGAAGTTTCGTGGGTCAGGAAAAGATGCCAATAGTAGACACTCTACTTCCAGAGGTAGGTACAAGCAGCAATACAAGAAGTGACACGAGGTTCAAGGGAGGTCAGCTGAAGGGGTTCGTTCATCGCTGGACACAGCTCAGAGCCCCAGAGATAGTTATCCGGACGATAACATCATATCGTATTCCATTCAGCGAACAACCTCCCCTGGCTCCAATACACCATTGGAAAGCATGCAACCTAACACGGTCGACACCAGAGATGTCACGACATATAAACACGATGTTGGAAGAGGAGATACTGAAAAGGGCGGAGCCATCCCGTTCCTTCATTTCAAGGATGTTCCTGGTACCAAAGTCAGATGGCTCTACAAGGCCAGTCCTCAATCTAAGACCTCTGAACGAATTCTTAAAGGTAAGCCCATTTCGTCTAGTAAACTGCCAACAGGTACCAGGATTCCTGCAATTAGGAGATTGGATGTCAAAGATAGACTTGTCCCAGGCCTACTTTCACATACCAATCCACCCCTCTCATCGCAAGTTCCTGAGGGTTCATTACGAGGGCAACCTCTACGAAATGACGTGCCTTCCATTCGGGCTCAGCTCAGCCCCGAAGGCCTTTGCAACAGTATCCAATTGGATAGCGGAATTGTTAAGAAGCAGAGGAATGAGAGTAATTGTATACCTGGACGATTTCCTCTTGGCCAACCAATCTCGAGAGACTCTACAAGCACAAGTAAAAGATTTCTCTCAACTGTTGAAATATCTGGGCTGGCAAATCCAGGACAAGAAGTCCCAACTGACACCAACCCAGGAACTCGAGTTCCTAGGAATATTGTGGAATACAAAAACAGGACAAAAATGGCTACCACAAGACAAAATTCAGCGAGCAAAACTCTCCCTCAATTCAACGCTATCAAGAAAAAGATGCTCTCTAAAGGAATTGCAAGTAATCCTAGGCTTCTTAAATTTTGCCAGCTTCCCAGTGACGCGAGGCAGGCTTCACTGCAGGCACATGCAAGTCCACAGCAGAAGCCTAAAGAAACTGTCAAGGTTTCAGAGAATGCCCCTTCCAGAAGAGGTGGTACAAGACATGCAATGGTGGCTAATAAACATGCACAGGAAATCCCCAATATTTCATCCCCCATTTGTAAATCTGCTAACAACAGATGCATCCGACATAGGATGGGGAGCAACTCTCAACAACGAGGAGCTAAAGGGGACCTGGAATGCAGATCAGAAAAACTTACACTGCAACCAGAAGGAAATGCTCGGCGTGCTGGCTGCGCTAGCACCACACGCCAAAGAGCTGTCATGCTCGGGCCTCATGGTCCAGTGCGACAACAGAACAGTGGTCTCTTACATAAACAAGGAAGGTGGGACGAAGTCACGGGCTCTCTTGACCCTGACAAAGTCTTTGCTGGAGCTAGTAGATCTGTACCAGATAAATATAAAGGCTTACTACATACCGGGCAGGTTCAATGCAGCAGCAGATGGTCTGTCCCGAAACCAGAAGCTAGCAGAATGGCACATCCTTCCTCAAGCGACAAATATAATATTTCAAAAGTGGGGTGTTCCCGAAGTAGATCTATTCGCTTCGGAAACAGCTCATGTGGTAGAAAAGTATGTCTCCATAAACCATCGCGACAAGGGAGCCCTATTTCACAATGCTCTAAGTCGCCCTTGGAACTTCAGGTTGGCATGGGTCTTCCCTCCACCATACCTTCTACCTCAAGTGTTGGGACACCTGAATCAGGCACAGGGAACATACCTCATAGTTGCCCCAACTTGGAACAAAGTATTTTGGAGACCAGATCTCCAGAACCGGGCCCTAGAGCCACCACTGAAAATAGAAAATCTAAAGTCGGCTCTAGTCAATACGACAACGGGGAGAGCCCCACCATCTCTGGACACTCTAACACTGGAAGTCTGGAGATGTGGGGGTGGGAAAGGTCTCTGGAGAGTTGGAGCGACCAACAGAAACAACTGCTTAAAAGAGGCTGGCGAAAGTCTACGCTTGACTCGTACAGAGGACCATGGAGGAGGTGGGTGGCTTGGGCTAGATCTCACCAGGTGAGTATAACTCACCCATCAGGTTCAGATCTAGCCAAGTTCTTAACAGACTTACACCTAAAGTGCAACTTATCCCCAAGCACAATTCTGGTACATAAATCGGTGGTGACAACATTATGCAACCCATCAACCAGCAATTTATCAAGCCATCCATTAGTACAGAGAGTCATTAAGGCGGTTCAACTCTCTAGACCAAAAAGGCCCAAACCACCAATATGGAGCCCAACACAAGTAATAACATGGCTTGAATCAAATCACCCAGAGAATATGTCCCTATATGAAGCCAACAGAAGGGCATGTACGTTATTATTATTGGCGTCAGGACGTAGAGTTCATGACTTAACTCTGTTAAGTATTAATCCAGAAGGTCTAATATTTGACGAAGAGGGTCTTCTTCTATGGCCATCTTATGGGTCAAAAACAGACACATTGACACACAAACAATCTGGATGGCGTCTAAGACCAGCAGACAACCAAAACATATGCCCGGTCTTCTGGGTAAAGAAGGTTGTCCAACTTTCTCATCAATATAGAACGCCAGAAGACACCAAGTCAGCTCTATTTATTACTTCAAGACAGTCTTCAAGGCCAGCCACAAGAACTGTAATTGCCAACTGGGTGAAATCAATCTTAAAGGGTGCGGGCATTGAATCAACACCAGGAAGCATCCGGTCAGCAGTAGCATCGTTAAACTGGTTGGAGAATTATAGACTTGATGATATATTAGCAAGAGGCAACTGGAAGAATGCTAACACCTTTGCAAAATATTACAGACGAGAAGTGCTAACAGAAACCCAACCTTCCTCTTCATTAGCACCGCTCTTCCAACCTGTAGAATAAACTCACATTAGCGTGTTTCAGCCTCATCTCACCAGGCGATAACAAACATATCTCAACAATGGTTTTGAATAACGGCAACGGGACACACAATATTGAAGTTTTACCTACCATTAAAACTTTTATTGTGTTCCCTGCCTTATTCAAAACCAGGCAAGGCCTGCCCACAGAACACATATACTCTCTAACGAGAGTCGAAACTCGAAAAAATATGTTCAAACGACACAATACATCCTGATTCTACTTATTATTAAAATCACAGAAGTAACCACAGTGGAACCCCTTTTTACCGTTAAAAATGACGAGTACGTAGGACTTATTACAAAATCTTTTAAAAAGGAATACAATGTGTCTTTGATGGTATGTGATTGATTATTATTATGACACCACAGAATAAGGAACATTTCCGATACTTGAAACTCATAATAACAAAATAATAAAGTAAACGAAAGATTCAATGTCTAGAACCGACACACAACCACTTGTAAATATTAATTACACTATTATGAGTCTTTGTTTTAACATCTTTTACGTGCATACAATAGCGTAGTGGTAAAATCTCAAAACAAAACAGGAGTCCATTTGTCGAATCAACACAAGAGTCCATTTGTCAAAACAAAACAGAGTCTATTTCTCACAAACAACAGTATCTTTCTTGATATCAACGAGACCATTTTTCACATCGATACGAAACACCGATTCGACTTCACACAAAATTAATAACACAATCTCCCGAGTTGGAAACAGGAAAAAACGGAATAATCAGCCAGCGCTCGTCTAAATAAAAATGGCTGCAGTTGTTTGGATGTTGTTTGGCAACAAGATCAGTGTAGCCAGCTTTCAAAAAATAAAAAAGTTTTGCAACATTATTTTTCGAAATCTGGTGTCTTATAAAGAAATACATATTAATTCACGAATCAAAACACCACGTGATAACATAATAATAAATGTATGTTTTTAATATTCACTCTAAAGTTCATATTTCGGAATTATTTCATAATCGGTAATTCTATTTTTTGCGTCTGTTATACAAATTTCGATACCATACAATACCAACATTAGCATCACGATGTACCAACATCAGCATATTCTTGTTGGCAAGTACCAATACCAGAGTTAACCCCCCCTGGGCCTGCCTGTTGAGCACTAATGGCGACCCAAGCCAAAACATCATAGACATCAAGTCTAAACCATAGACAAAGGATTCTACCAAAGACGTCATAGGTAGCAAAGTTGCCCAGGGCAGTGAGAAGAGGGATGAAATCAGGCGGATACGATAGAAAAATAGGGGCGCTTCTCTCAACAATGGTTTTGAATAAGGCAGGGAACACAATAAAAGTTTTAATGGTAGGTAAAACTTCAATATTTTGAACACATTATCCGTGATAGAAAATGTAATTAAATGCTGTTTATAATAGATACTAATAATGTGCAATTATTTATTGTATTTTTTTTTTAATTTTATTGTGATGTAATTTTTTCAATTTGTCATATCAATATAAGAATATACATACTAGAAACTGTTTTGGTACAAAAATTTAAAAAAATATATACATATTGTATTTAACACGAGCTCCTATATGTTCCAAGGAACATGGTCGCCGGAAACTGTCGAACCAACCTGAAGTGTAACGAAGACGACTGTATGATTGTATTAGTATTCAATAATAATTTGATGCTATTTGTATTACTTTAAATAAATTCGGGGGATCAATTGGAAAGGTATAGGGGGCCTCTGCCCCCCAAACCCCCCCTATAATTATTACCTAACCTAACTCAATCATATAAAATAGTAGAAAGCTTACTGACGCTAATGTAAAATAAAATTGAACACTAATACAATCATACAGTCGTCTTCGTTACACTTCGGGTTGGTTGGGCGGTTTCCAGCGACCATGTTGGTTGGAACATATAGGAGCTCGTGTATTTAACTAAGTGGGGCAGTGTTGCCACCTTTGGGAAATTTTTGACCTGCTCACAAACTTAAAAAAAGGTCATTGAGTAAAGATACAACCCAGATGCACATTTCAAAACCCGAACTTTATGGATCAAGCCCGGACAGGTGGCAACACTGTAGCGGGCATAGAGTAGTAAAGAAAGTCATGTTGCATCTAGAAACTTCCTTGAAAACTTATGAGTCCGACTGATCTGTCAAAAATAATTATCAAAAATTTGCAAAGTTTTTTGAAAAGGGTATTTGTTATTTGTAGAAGAGCTTATGCGGTGTTCACACGGGGCGATATAAGGCCAGACGATTTCGCTTGCATAAAAAAAATATCGCTCTGTCGCCCATTGATCGTCTGATGTGTTCACACGAGTTCACCGACATACATTCAATCTGTCAGGTGCGCTGATAGTTTTAAAAATGGCGGACGTCGAGGTAAAAGTCGCGGAGTACTTGGGATTAGTTGAAAATATTGTTTTAAACGATATAAGGAGACTCCTAATTGAGGAAAAATAAAAAAAAACGCAGATATTGGGTGCGGAATTCGATTCTAAGGAGAAATAAATTTAGAGCAGTGCTGTCAACTGTCAAGAAACAGAACATACGGACGACGCGCGAATCTGCGCATGCGTGCATCGTTCCACCAGATACAAAAGTTGAAAGGCGTTCAACTTGAGGCGATATCGCTTTCAACCATTTTTATCGCTTCAGATTTATCGACAATCTGTTCACACGGTTCAACTGGCTGGCGATATTTTAGTGTCCTGGCGATATTCGCTTCGTCTGAACACCGCATTAGGTCTTATTGAAATACCTATAGTAACAATCGCAAAACCATCTTTAATTTGTGTACATTAAGAAGTATTTTAGGCTTTTTGGCATCAAAAAATATCACTTAGTCATGCCAAATATTTATCCTGGCATTGTAATAGCTTTTTTGTTTACATAAATCAGACATTTGTAATATAGATGTTTTGTATATAATATAATATTATATATTTACAAAGATTTGTTTCATTATTTTCTCGTCATCTCTTTTTACACATCACACTGTGTCCTATAAAGGTAAGAACCTCCACTCTTTTCTACCTAACCACACTTCTTTCACCGACATACCATATCTCAGTATCCACACTTTTTGGACCTTTTTCTTTCGGCCTTATAATTTCTCATGGCTATTCTATTTGCACCCATTCTTTCCACATGCCCAAACCATTGTTTATCATTATCTTCATCTTTGTAACAAACAACGCTAACTTCTATTCTCATTCCTTTCTATGTAACAAAGAATCTTTCCACATATTCTTCGTAGAGCCCTCATCTCTACTGAATTTATACTACATTCTTCTTTTTTCGTCCATGTCCACCTTTTAGATCCGTACATCATTGATGACATCAGGATTTGCATTATGCGCTAGTTTGTTAAGCTCGCGGTGAGACATTGTTTCTCATAATAGGTCTTAGTGCACCGCCCACCCTGCTACCAGCCACTTTCCTATGTTCGATTTCTTTTTCACATACTCATTCGTTTGCTCAAGACATTAATTATCTATAGTTTTTTTTTTAATTCGTTCTTGCTTCATCCCTTTCAAAGACAAAAACCTTTGTTTTGCAGATATTCATTTTAAATCATTCTGTTTTATAACACAATCCTAAAAATCACAGTAATTTAAACAAAAGTTAAAAATACATTATGTCTACAATATTAATACCAACAATTAAATCAATCAATACTCTCTTTGTGACTTCATTGAGAGCATCTGGAGGCCACAAAAGCTTTCTTCTCCGCAATGTCAATGACTCCTCTCACATAGGAATTCATCAGCTCTGCTTCAAAGACACACAGTACGAGAGGATCTTAATTAGATATAGGCCTCTCATTTTACTCTACACTAGTCTGAATCTTGCAATGGACATTATATTGTATCAATTCACTTGAGTAGTCTGATGTATGGTGTTATAGTATTTGATTGTGTAGGTAAATACCATAGACATCATGATCATCATAACCTGCCTCAAGGTTATCGAGACAAACAATGTTTAAGTTAAACATCACACTCCTAGCTTATGTGGATGCCAGGTGATGCTACTGTTATATTCTTAACTTGAAATTTTACACAACTACTGTCCACTGTATATATTATTAGACTACAGGAAAAAATACATTTATTAAAACTAGGGTATTAAATTAAAACCAGATAATGAAATTTAAAAAAAAAAAAAAAAATTCTCAGATACATTTATTTTCCAAAATAAACCTATTATTTTATTTAGTAAAACATTTAATAAGTACAAATATAACGAGGTACCGCCTCACTATATAAAGACCTGTGTTGAGGCTAGAATTATCCATTTTGTAGGCACACTTCCTGAATTTTATTCAAGGTTTGTCACATTAAATTTTTTGAGAAATAAGATTCTAAAAAGTTTAGAATAAATGTTGAAATGCAATCAAATTTTCTTCTAATCAGACTAAAATTCTTAGAATGACTAGCAATTTCCCAGATTAGTTATTTTGTGATTTCACAACTAACAACTCGATTATTATTTGAAACACATTATTGGCACATTGGTGGCCAACCCATGTTTTAGACTGATTAAATTAAGTTTATGTTTTTTTTAATATCAAGGCCGTAGGCAGGGGGAGTTTTGGGGGTTCAAACCCCCCCTCCCCCCCCTCCTGAAATTTCTTAGCCAACAACCAATCATTTTATACATAGGTACTTACTAAAAGATTTTCTGCTCTGTGATACCTACGTTAATTGGATTCCATGTTTAAACACGAGCGTACTTTACTTCTGATGATAATTAAATATGTATGTATGTAAAATCATAATACACCAAAATGCTTCTTTTAAAATAAAGCTGTTACTTGTCCCTGGAGCTCGACAACCCCCCCCCCCTGATTTCCTGTTTGTTGGTTTCTGAGTCAATAGCTGACATAGAAACATTATTTGTCTTTGATTAATGCATAATGTGCTTGGTATTCTAGCAGTTCAATTGCCAACTTTTGTTTAGAAGATCATGGTTTAGATCCCAGGTGACGAGCATCTTCCTGTTTCACACGAGCTTGTTTTAACTTTGGGTGAGCCCAGATTCTTAAAAAAAAAATACTTTTTGAATAAGTAATTGATTTCGTTCACGTTGCAAAAACAGTATGTGAATGAAAATAAATCAAATTATATTTTATAATTTGGAGATATCATATCACTCCAATATACAATAATTTACGCAAATAAAATGATGATAGAAAAAATGTTATCTGTTCCTGGCTGGTAACACCAGGATGGTAATTATTAGATAAGTATACAACAATATATTATAGACCAAGTACTTGTGTAAACATGTTAAGTATTATCACACCTTAGTTGGTTTTTGTGTATTTTGGTGAACAGACGCCATGGAGTTTATTAATATTTTATCCGTTTTATTGTTATTTGGTGTTTTGATTTGGAATTATTTTCAATGGAAGTCGAGCTATTTTGAAAGAAATGGTGTAAAGACTCTGCCATACCGAATACCTTTCATTGGTCACATGCTGGGTAATATTTTACAAAAAGAACACATTAAAGATGTAATAAACAAATTGTATTCGGCGTTTCCTTATGAGAGGTACCTATTTATATTAATGTACTAGCTTTTCCGACAGACGTTGTCCTGTATTTCTAACTATGAATACTGAATTCGAATTTTGTATGGTGATGAGTTAATAATCATTTGACCAATGTAATTCCAACTGATGCATCTGTTTTAAACCATGCATATTCCATTCGTATTCTGTCAATCGTACCAACTATTTAACAGCTGACAGTTCCTGTCAAAATATCAAAATTGGAATAAAAATTGTATGGTAAAGTACTAATAAGATTGCCTACGTAGAGTTTTCTTTAATTTTCTAATTTTCTGTGCATTTTTCTTAATTTTATTCTTCTAAAACAACAATCTCCTGATAAAAACCTACACGACAAAAAAGAAATTAGCGAAATCGGTCCAGCGGTTAAGGCGTGATGCGATGACATCGGGAAATAGCTCTCCATTTTTATACATAAGATATTCAAATGTAAACAGAAATTCCATAACTTTTTCTCATGTGAATTTAATGTGTTTATAAATTTTAAAAAGTGATGTTAAAATCCAATTTTTATTATAAATTTTTCACATCTTTTCTTTCTTCCAAATACGTATAATTACCGACCTAAGTAGCCCGGTGTTATAAGTGTTTTTCACTTGAAATTTCTACCCGGGATTGGCTTATTTCAGATTGGACGGGACGGGTTGACTGGAAAAAATGCCTCAGGCAACAAATTCTGCCGACTATACTGACACCTTTGTATAGAAAAGTGTTAATTTATTTTTATTTATTTATTAGCTTTCCCGACAGACATCCTGTAGTCCTTACTATGAATATTGATTTCGAATTAGTAATTTATACCAAAATACGTTTAAAATATGTTTGGATGTTAAAAAAATTATTTCTGAAAGCTCGAAAGAAATTCTATCAAAATCTACGTACCAATGTTTTGAATCTCAATGGTCGAGTAAATAAAAATTGTGTTGGTATAGAAGTTTTCACAAATGGCGTTGTTGTCAGTAAATCCGTTCCATACTAATTTTAATATTATATTTTATATTATTTGCTATCCATTTTTCGAATTTTTAATAATTATTCGGTTATCCGGAGTGGAGAAGAATCCAATAAACCAAGCATCATAAAAATCTGTCCAGCCGATCTCGAGTGTTCGCACTAGCCCGACTTTCTATTATATTATAGATTTAGCACAAGCGATAACCTGACTGTACTACTACAACAAGAATTATTGTTTGACATGATCAACGCAATACCTAACCACAACTTTTTGATGTGAATGACAGACCAGTTTTAAAAGTGATAAATTAATGTGATCAAAATATTTTTTAAAGGTTAAACCATGTTCGTATTACAGTATTATCTTTCAAATAAGTCCGGGTTACGCTACGTCGATTGATGGTGTCAAAGTTGGTTGACAAAAAATATCCATCCAAACTCCCTTAAGACTCCACTTGGGGGCATAGGGAGGCAAATGACAAATATCACAAGAACAAAAACAGATAGTAAAATGTCGACCTTAATGGACTAATTTAGAAGTCACAGACCAATTATCAAAAAATAAATAATTATATTTCACAAATTTTAAATTCAATATTATTTTTACCAAGTTTCCGTTTAATATACTAACTTTTATTTATTTTCATAGGTGGCTTTCAAATGAGATTTATTTAAACAAAACATGCCGCTTATCAAGAGAGAAAATAAAAAAAAAAAGAATTTTTCAATTTCATAAGTTTAAGTGCCCCCATAAGAAGTTTTCACAATTTCATCAAAGAATTTTTGTCTATAATTTGCACAATTCATTATCACATTGTATATTATTCTTTCAGCATTCATTCCTTTAAAATATCTGAACTATCTCAGCTCGTCAATTCTTTGAAGATACGTCGTTTCTCATAATACCTAGGTCTTGGTGCACCCATAAAACATTTGACGTATCGCCTGGAATAACGTTGAATATTATACATTAGGTCGATTTTTTATATCATTCGATAGAGTAGACTTTTCTCTATCTACTGGCATTATCAAAAATTCAAATATCTACCTCTAACACTGCAAAAAATCGATTTTAATCAATTAACTCCTCAAAAATTTCATAAAAATACATTTACTTTTGTTGGTAGATTATCTATTGTTTAAGCTACAGGTACCCAGCTTCAGCACACCTGCTAATGTTAAACGTTGTGTCGTGGGGTTTATTTAAGTTTTATTATATTTCGTGGAAGGATTTCAAATTTATTGCAGTAATCAGATTAGTCGTTATTTCGTGTGTTTATATAATAGACGACCAGTGTGTATTATTATTTACATTTCATAGGGCGGCAAATTATTATTTGGTCATCTAATGCACCCTCATATTAGTTTTGTAAATGTCTTTTGCTACAAAAATAAACAATGGTCATTGTCTCTTTATTTTATGACACTTCTTTTGCTAAATGAAATAACTTTCTATGAACATATTTTAAAGAAATTTAACAATAAGTATCTTATTGTTATTGGTATCAACAATAAAACAATTCATCAGTTTTAAATACTTTATTTTTCATTTGAGAAACAAGAACACAGAGTAAATTTGTATGAAATAATCACTAAGACTAAGACTGAGATAAATAGTAACGGAGAACAGTTTGAGGGTTTGGCAATTTATATACCTGGAACATATTTCTTGGAATTTTGAATGGACCCTAAAGAAATCTCTAAAATTATTGTGTTTACTACCTTTAAACGCTTTTTTCTCGAAACTTTTAGTATGCATATCTAACGTTCTTTCATGCGATACGTCATTTTGTGAATGTTTATATCTTTATTTTAATATTTTTTACTGCAATATTGCAGATACGTTGGCTTTCAGCAGCTGACAACTTCCATCATCATGATCAGAGACTTGGAACTGATTAAACAATTAACGGTTAAGGACTTTGATCACTTTCAAGATCGTGTGACTCAGTTAGATGAATCTGTGGACCCCATTTTTGGAGGACATCTGTTGGCTCTCAGAGGTGTTTAATAATTTTATACAAGTTATCTTATATATAAAAATGATAAGCTGCCCATGTCTCGCTAAACCACCTCGAGAACAGCTGGACCCATTTGGCTTATTTTGAATGGTTTGGTTGGATGCGTCACAATAAAGGATATTTTTTTTTAACGTTATTGACTGGAAATGAAGTAGTTAGGCGTAGGATGTAGGTGATATAACATTCACTGAATCGTCTAGTCTACATAATAATTCAGTTATGTACATATTTTCTAATTTCATCACATCGCACATAAATGTCAGACTTCACGTTCAATTTTAATAATCGCTGAACCTTTTGCAAATGATTATAATTGCAGTGATGTAAGATAGAATTAATCCATTTTGTCCAATACCTATCTATATTTAAAGGTTTTCTAATAATATAATAGATCTTAAAGAAAAAATAACAACTAATGACTCTAACAATTCATTACTAATGTTCGATTTTTAAATGGAACAAACCACTACGGGCTTACGACCGTCTTCTACTGTTATTTCGAAGGCTGGCTTAGTGTGATCACTTTACGTTAACAACGTTCGCCATTAGGTGGTAATGTTTGTCTCCGAAACTCCTAATCATGAGAATTCTCAACATGTTCAACATGTCGAAAAATCTCATGTATGCAACAAGTAGAAATTTAATAATAAAATGAAAAATAGAGATAAAAGTTGGAAATTGTTGAGAACAAGAGAGCAACCAAATTTAAAGACTGCGACTGCTGTCATGTATTTGGCGCCAGGATATGACTATATCCATTTTTGTTAATGAAAGCCAATATAATAGATCTTCATAATAAAATATCAGTAGGTAAAAGATTTCCATCTTTTTAATAAAATAATTATTTAAGGAAGTAAAAGATAAGCATAGATAAAATGAAGGTTTTTATTTGCAGGACAAAAATGGCGAGACATGAGATCAACCTTGAGTCCTGTTTTCACCAGTTCCAAAATGAGAGGGATGTTTGAGTTCATCGAAGAATGCGCTCAGCAAACTGTTTCATACTTCAAAACTAACATTGAAAATGGTTATTCATCCTTATAATTTAAATTTCATCATTTGGTACCTGTTAGTTAACATTTTTAGATATTTATACAAATCAATTTTCGATTATTTTAGCAAAAAATAACATCTTTGAAGTTGAAATGAAAGCCGTATTCAGAAAATTTATAAATGATGTGATAGCTTCGTCTGCGTTTGGATTGAGTGTGAATTCCTTCAAAGATCCTGACAATTTGTTTTATCGAATGGGCGATAAAGCCGTCGACTTTACTGGCATAAAACTTTTTAAATTTTTTTTCGCAGCTTCAAGTCCAAAATTATTCAATGTAAGATTTTAATTTGACGTAAATTTGATATTATCTTATAAGAATGCATGCACCTAGAACTTAATTAGATTAGTGAAACCTCCATATTTGTGATATTCAATACATGTTTTTTACTTCAAATTGGGCAATTTTCAAATTAAAATTGATTTTATTCAAATCAAATAGTTTACAAATCAAACGAGACATTTTATAAATCAAATTAGACATTTTTCAATTCAAATTGGGGGGTGGTATTGACTTTATAAACAATTGCTGAATTTACTGCCTATGGCAATTTGTTCTACTTATCCGGTCCCGTTCAAGACGGTTTTTAAATAAAATCAAAATTTAAAGTGATAGAAATGGTTTTATTGATTTTTACGGAAGTGAGTACATGTAAATTAATGAAAATACCATCAGAACAACCAATTTCATCCGTTTAAGATCTGAAGATGACGTCCTTTAAATGATGTACTTCTTTGAAAAAGCATTCCTCCAGTCTTGCACCGAAGCTGTCGAACATCTTCATTGTTACAAAGTAAAATCATGTGTCCAATTTGTTTTATAAAAATTTAATTTCGTCCAATTTGAAGTAAAAAAAAAACCTGTAAAATTAGTGCTAAAAATTGACATAAATTGAGGAATTAATTGTTTTTTTCTATATTCTTAATTCAGGCTTTAGGAATACAGATGATTGATCCAGCTATAAACAATTTTTATAGAAAACTTTACAAGGATACAACCGAGGATAGGATAAAAAATAACATAGTTCGCCCTGATATGATACATTTGCTCATGGAAGCCAAAAAGGGTTCTTTGCAACATGACTCACAATCTAATGACAAAGACACTGGGTTTTCTACAGTGGAAGAATCTTCGCTTGGTAAAAGTACACACAAAAGAAGTAAGTTATAAAATATCTCTCTGTTTATTTATTAACTACATACCTACTATCATAATGTAGGTATTGATTTGGTGAGATTTTTAAGTGGTTTTTATTTTTTCTGCTGCTGTTTCAAAGATTAGTTTTGTAGAATCACTTAACAAAGTTTGCCGTTAGCATTTGGTGATCAAACTTCAAATCCCTAAACCATCATGATTTTATTATTAGAGAACCCGACCCGAAAGAATATAGACAAGGTATCTATGGACCTGATTAAGGGATGCTTCAGAAGACAACTATGCAAAGAAGAACTATATGTATGTTATTATGTATGGAAAATTTAATAAATTATGACCCTCAACCACGCCGAAGATTGTGTTTTAATTTCTATTCAACCAACATGGAAATTTGTTTTTTGTAAAGTTTGTGTATTTGCGTAGTGAAAATTCATTAATATGAATTTAAACCAACACAGTTGCACTTTCACGATATTTTATTGATGCTCGAGCGCTTTCGTCTATATCATGTAGACATTATCAAGAGACTAAAGTTAAAGTTTAAAACAAAATCAAGACATGGAGAGACACCATTACTAACAGATGACAAAATTATTACGTTTACATGCAGTTGGGCAAGAAATTATGAAAACAAATACAATGTGTTTGAGGGTGACAATAGCATGGGTGTGCGTGGGTTGGGAATTTATATAGAAACGTATAGGTATATTATTTTAAAGTAAAAATGACTACCCAATGCATTTGGAATAGTGGAGATGGTGCAGGGATTTGAATATTGGCACAATATGTTCGCGGTTTTTATGAATTTCTAATGTTTATAAGGCTATTCTGCGGTTTTTCTGAGTGTAAGACCTAAACAAGAAGAAAAAAAAAATTACCTATTTAATTCAGGTTTTGAGTTGTTTTTGTATTTCCAGAATGGACGGATGATGACTTGACGGCACAAGCTGTACTCTTCTTGTTGGCTGGGTTTGACACATCGGCAAGTGCCCTTTCATTTATGGCCCATGAACTCACTGTAAATCAAGATGTTCAAAAGAAGTTACAGGAAGAAATTGATGAAGTTTTGAACAAAAATAATGGAAAAGTGACCTACACGGAATTAAACAAAATGGTTTACATGGACATGGTTGTTTCAGGTACAAAATATTCATTCAATAGTTTTTTCCGCCAATATCGATAACCAATTATGATATTTTAAATTTCTATTCTTGTTTGTGTGATTATTTGTCCAGTAGGCACAATTCTTCAATCTGGCGATAGATTTTTAACTAGCTTGCTAACCAGCTATAGATTTGAATCTTTTAAGAATCTCTATGAAAATTAACTCGTTCAATACTTTCAGCTATATATTATATACCTATGTAATGTAAAAATGAATCAATTTTACACAAATATAGCTGAAAGTTCGGAACAAAATATAGAGCCCCTATGCAGTTTTTGCAGTAAGACTATTACATGCTTTCAATGTGTTACAACAAATTATAATTTTTTATGATTATTTCTACTGAAGAACTATCTGCATCATCACTATTTAACATTCTCCTCAATGTGCCTTCACCTTTGTACATAAATACCTATAAAAGTTCTTTTATCTTGTATTACTAATTTTTTTTAAATAAACTTGATATTAAATTCTCGTATTTATTGTATGTTTTACAGAAACTTTAAGAAAGTGGCCGCCTTTGGTGATGGTGGATAGAAGATGTGTGAAACCGTTCCTCTTGCCTCCGCCAGACAATATCAGCACCAAGAGATTTCAAGTAAACTAACTCGCTAAGTTATGTTCCTTGTAATCAAACAATCAATTTTATATTCATTGTAAAAAAAAACCTTTTTCA
Source organism: Mystacides longicornis (assembly GCA_963576905.1). Lineage (NCBI taxonomy): Eukaryota > Metazoa > Arthropoda > Insecta > Trichoptera > Leptoceridae > Mystacides > Mystacides longicornis. Next base: position 30,731,097 of record OY756425.1, read on the forward strand.
GGTTGAAGTGGGCCAAGGAATACAGATACCAATAAATTCCATACACCACGATCCCGAATACTATCAAGATCCAGAAAAATTTGACCCGGAGAGATTTTCAGAAGAAAATAAAGATAAAATCAAGCCACACTCATATTTACCATTTGGAATCGGACCTAGAAACTGTATAGGTAAAATACATGTATATTGTAAAATTTATTTATTTATTTACTCGAAATCATATTATAATTATATCTGCTTACATAACTTAAATCTATGGTCGTCGGGTAAAATAGTATAGCCCGCAATTTTGGGTAAATTGAGTTAGTTACACCAAAATGATTTTATTTTGTGAATAAAGTGAAAATAAATAGGGATCACTGAAGAAAGAAAAATAGTAAAGGAAGACCTTATAAACGAAATACATTCGTGAGAATTTTTTGATTCTTCAATATTAATCATCTCTAAACACGGTTTTATCCAGTTATACTATTTTATCCGACGACCATAGAAATATCTGTCATCCTGACAGATTGGATGAGAGTGGTCGACTAGTAGAAACTGCCTTTAAATAGGAAAGTCCTCTACACAAATTTTGCTTAGAATATAAATAAAGGAATGTAAAAAAATTAATGAGAACTAATCGTATCGGATTATAAAATGTTTTATTTTTTAAATAAATACAACAACACTACTTCATCACCGTGAAGAACGTGTATAATTCTAGAACAATACAATAAGACATTAGAATGAAAAACAAATTCAAATTTAGAACAATAACTAATAATGATTAACCTGTTAACCGGGGAGTTCCCATTCTAATTACGCAACATGTAACGGGCGCGTATTCTTTCACTAGGACGTGTCAACACGCCACGCTCGGATAACGTCATTTCATAGTACTGTTTTTTTTATTTATACTTAAAATAAATAAAAAACTATGAAATATATATTTTATCGTAATTGATATGTATAAAATACAATGGAAAAAACAAAATTTCTACGAATACAAAAAGATACCAACTATAATTCATCATCGCTGATATCGCTCTCATTCATTTTGATGGACACTGAAATAAAGATATTTTTTAAATAAAAGGTTGGACATACAAATAATATATAATAGGAAATATTTTTATAGCCATTGAATGTATTTAAATAAACAAATAAAAAAATACGTAAGTAAGTATAAGTACGTACCCGTCACTGGTCACACAACACAACCCACCGCTCGCAACAGCGAAATGAAACTGACTCCATCCACGTATTAAATTCATGTCGAGACCGTATGAATGACGTATTACTATAGTTGTTAGAAAATATAAGTCCCGCACGTTCCAGGGCGCAACATTATTTTCAAGGACGTATTCATATGGCATACCCGTACCCGATAATTTTTACGTATGACATATTTATACGTTCTGCCCGGTTAACAGGTTAAATACAATGACAGTTATCCAATTGAGTAGGCACCCACCTACCTACGAATTAAACAAATAAGCTATTAAAAAAATATTTTTTTTGTGTTATTTTTGCAGGATCTCGTTTTGCTTTAATGGAAACTAAAATTTGCATATTTTACCTTTTGAAACACTTTAACTTTGTTTCAACTCCTAAAACTGAGAATCCATTGAAAATCCAAATGGATTCTTTTCCATTAACGGCTAAAAATGGATTTTGGATTGGCCTTAAAAACAGAGATAAGAATGAAATTTAAATAAAGAATAATAATATTATGTTGGACATGAAGAACTAACACATTACTCAGTTTATGGCTGAAAGGGTGAATATTTTTCTATGACTTTGTAATAAATACTTATTTTGAAATATTTTATTGTTTTTTTTTTTACATATTATTTTCCTAAAAAACAATTAATTTGATATGTTATTGTAGTTGCGCATTCAATATGGGCCATATGACACTTTTACCAAAACTTAGTTTATTGGGCCAAAATATTTATTTTTCCCCCTACCATGTCAATACTATTTTCTATTTCTATTTATTTATTCATATAAAGAAATACAATATTTTTAAACAGCATATCTGATTACCCAACTAGGTGAGACCTGTTCTACTAGGTATAGTTATTTTACAAATACTATAGTTATTTTACAAAGTCTTAAAAAGTGTATGCCCAATTGTAATAAGTTTATTTCATAATAAAATGTGCAAATTAGAAAAATAACAGATTATAGTATTTTTTTTTATATACATTTTAAGTACATATTATATGCTATGTAAGAGATTTTAAGGATAATCTGTATACAGTGGTGAAGAGTGTTGGTCGGCAGTCTGACTGAGAGAGTGTCGCTATGAACAGGGAAGAATGGAGAAAATTCATGGCGGAATCTCAAGGCACTGACTGAATTAGAAAGCATGGACCGACTGTCGGAGCGGAGTTTCCCTGTCCGAAATGCAGGAGGATCTGTCTGTTGCGGATTGGTCTCCACAGGCACACCACGTGGCACCAAAGACACAATAAATAATGATCTCTTTTTGTGTATCTTATGTCTGTTTAAAAGGCTATGGGGCTTGAATATTTAACCCTTGTTTACTACTCATTGGGTCTGTATGCAGTGGCGTACCGAGGGGGGGGGGCGGAGGGGCGGACCGCCCCGGGCGCCTCTATTAGCAGGGCGGCAAAAATTATAGAAAGACCTTTTTTTTTTTTTTTAGGAAATGACATGTTTCCAGATACCAAATTTTAGAAATGACCTTTTTTTTAGGAAAAGTTATGTGGGGGCGCCAAAGGGTGTGGTTACCGCCCCGGGCGCCAATAACCCACGGAACGCCACTGTCTGTATGACCCTGTAACTTTTAGAAACAATTTTTCACACAAAATACATTTAGACAACCCCGCTTGTATTTCCGTGTATTCTCAGTATTGGATGTACTTTTTCACATCTTGGTTGTATCCAGTCGCCAGGTGCATGTTTTGGGTTATAGCAGTAGGATCAGGGTCTAATTGACCCTTGAGTAGGGGGTTACAAATTGGTAATTTGAGACAACTGTTTACTGCACATTTATCATGCTAAAACTCAATTCTATATTTTTTCTGAAGAGTGGATAACATAATAATGAACTACTTATTCGAGGTAATACACTTTTAAATTTAATCTTGGAATCTTACCTTATCGGTCGTCATTCTTTTTTTGTTTTTTTTTCATTGCTGACTGTCAAGGCCATATATTCTTCCAGGAACCGTTGTCCCCCAGGATGTCCTGTCTGCTGCCAAATGTACGGCTCTGTGTAGTGTCCTACCATTATTAGGTTTACAAAGCTTTCCTTAGAATAAACCAATTGAAACAAACAAAGAAAACAAAACTACCTATCTTATCGGTTTTGTTTATGTTAATGACATTTGATTTGACAGTTAACAATAACAAAATACAAATACTGAATGTTGCCATAAACAATATTACGAAAATAAACATTTTTATCGAAAAAAAATAAGGAAGTGTCTACTTTGCCGCAAGCGGTTTATTAGAAAAGCGCGCTAATATGCCGCTAGTGGCAGTGCAGTGAACGCAGGCAATTTTACTGACAGTAGGCAACTGTGTCGGGGTGTCTATTATTCTGTCATAGAAGATCGAAACGACTTGTTTTGTATGGTCATGTGGTCAGGTATGGTATGCGTATGTTTGATAGCGACTCGGCAATGGTGTCTATATCGTACTCGTGTTAAACTCTATTCAGTTTGGAAATGCTCATTTATAATTGTTTCTAAGAAATAGAAAGAATTCATTTAGGTAATTTATAATATACATCATTAACAGTTGGGTTAGTTGTTAGAGACATTTAGAAATTTCGGTAAGAATGGTTTTTTTAGACTTAAGTATACTTTAAATATGTTCCACCTGCGGATTCGTCCGCGCCATATCAATATTTTGTCACATCGGAAAAATCCATCGGGATAAAAATAAGTTCATGTCACATTATTAATCTATCTTTAAGCAAAAAATCAGCTCAGTCGGTACGTGAAAAAAGTACTTTCAACCACTTTTTCGAAGTAACTCAGAAGATCAAAAAATAATTAAGTAATGTTCTAAGTTTATAATAAATAGATTTCAATACTATTATGTCGGTGAAATAGCGTTCACTGCACTGCTACTAGCGGCACACTAGATAATTTTGCTATGTTGCCGACAGCGGCTTATTAGCGCGCTTTACTAGAATACCGCTAGCGGCAAACTAGACACTTCCTATTTTTTAAAGGGAGTTTAAAGTCTGCTTTATTTTTTATGAAACCGGCCGTTAGATTTATAAAAAAAAAAGAAATGACAAATGCATGCTCATGGAAAATAAAATCCCGTGAATATCACAATCGGAATAAAAAGGAATCTGCATATGATATGCTTATAAAAAATTAAGAGAATTTGAGCCGGGTGCAAATAAATAAATTAACACTTTTCTATACAAAGGTGTCAGTATAAACGGCGGAACTTATTGCCTGAGGCAATTTTTTCCAGTCAACTGATCCCGTCCAATCTGAGACAGGCCAACCCCGGGTAGAAATTTCAAGTGAAAAAACACAGAGAAATTCTGTCCCGACCGGGATTCGAACCCGGGACCTCGTGATCTGAAGCCCACGCCTATACCACTAGACACTACGGTACCGTGCCGAGGTCGGTCAAATATAGTCAGTAATCAAAAAAGCATCCGTAGGTAAGCTTTCGAAGTATCTGCGCAGGTGACCTTACGTGTGTGTGGCGGCACTCCGGTCGCCTGCGCAGGTCTGCTGGAGCGTGTGTGGGCGGCATTATAATTTCGTGTCACGACTTGCTCTAGCGGTACATCCGCATCAATTAATGCGGATTCAGATGCGGATTTTTTCTACTTACAATCTGTGTTAATGCCACACTAGAAATACTATATTTTGGCTAAAGGTTTTCACCAAGCCATCTGTCACGGCAACGCCGTGACTAAAAAAAATACTATATTAATAGTTATTTTTGAGATGGCAACATTTTTGACACTTCAAAATATTTTATATAATAATTTTGTAAACCGCAACTTTCATTTGTTTTTCAAGTTTAATAGAAAACAATACTTTTAAGTTATTGGCTTACTTAAATAACTTGGTTTTATTATTGCCTCATATACGTAAGATTATTTTTTTAAAATGGGCACCGTTCAAGCCAAGGTAACTAGTTTATTATTTGACAGCTGATAGAGATCGATACATGTCAACATAACATTTTATTTACCAACGTTTTCAAATAAAATGTGCCCTAATTTTCCTTAAAAAGGGAAAATTGACTATCATCCCTCATATATTTTCATACACTCTATTATGAATCGATGTCCATATAGTAATAACATAATAAGATACATAACCTCGTTTTTTTTCACTATTATTTCGTCACTTATATTTTTAGTTTTTAACCAAAATCCTTGGCCCTTTCAAAAAAGCGTTCATCATTATTTGAATTTGATTTTCAACCTTCCCCGACAAGCCATCGCCTTTATATGTTTGTATTTTTTAAAACCTGTCATAATATTTTCAGATTAACTTAAATGTCATGTTGATTTTACAGGAAAACTTTCGGCATAGAATGAATGCAAATAATATGAATACGGATGAACCAAAACAAAATTTTAAATTTTCTGGAGTTCGTGTGAGTAAATTTTTGGCTGTATCAAATAAAAAATATTTATATTAAATGAATTTTCCCTCCTTTTAAAATTTTATTTCTATCTTTTATGAGTATCCTATAAAAAGCAAGTTTGTTACAGTAATAATTCAAATTGGGTTAGTTGGTTGATATATTCATTATAGATATCAATGTTCAGAGTCACGATGAAGACCCTCTCATAATGTGCTCCGCTTCTTTGAAGCAGAGCTTAGGGATTTGGACGCAATATGGGAGGAGTCATAAACATTGCGCAAGATGGAGCGCAATGGAGAGCTCTTGTTGCCTCCCTATGCCCCTAAGTAAGGTTTAAAGGGAGAATGTATGTATGTATGTAATACCTTTTTACAGGCAAGAGTTGATAAGGTGAACATAGATGGCTTAGGAAGAACTAAAGATGACATTATTAGAAACACTGTGAACGAACTATTTCAGGCTACAGATTTTGAAGATGTCATTTTTAAAGCTGACAATGTAAGATTTTATTTTAATTTCTTTTATCCATGGCTTAGAAACTGAAGTAGTAATTGTGTTGTTTTAAACCTGGTCAATCTCATAAACGTTTGATATTTTGTCGGCAGGTCAGATCAAAATTAGATTCACTGGGATGTTTTAGTAACATTGGTGTTCACATTGACGTATCCAGCGGGCCCACTGCTACACCAGAAGGCTTAGAGGTAGTATTATCCTTCTTCGACAGGGTGTGGCTCCATCCACTGCTGGGTGATGGCCTCCCTCGCATATTATAATAATAACCTTTATTCAATTTCAATATCTCAGTATAGAATCTCTCTGAATATCTCTGAACTTTCCGTTTACCCATTGATCCACATTGAATTCTCGTTGGGATGGCCCCTTGGTAGAGTGCTCTCATTTGTTGTCAGTCAAACAACCTTTTTAATCTCGGTGACTCTCGCGCTATTATGGTATATATATATATTTTTTTAATTGATTGTATTTTTTTTACTGCATTTACTGACAGGAGACTGAAAGGCTCTTTACACCTTTTCAGCCTCGCCCACTTATGTATTTTTCTATTTATATGCATTTTTCTGTACTATAAAATATCACCCTTTTGAGATTTTTGTGACTTTCAAGATGTTTACATAATATACCTATTTATTTTTAATTACATCTGCTGACAGGAGACTGAGAGGGCCATTTACACCTTTTCAGCCTCGCCTACGTATTTCATTTGTCTATTTCGTTGTGTACTTTTGAAGATTGTTTCATGTGCGATTCTTGTTTGTTTTCCTATTATTTTGTATCATTTTTGTTTGAATTCATTAATGTAATATTTTTGTATGATTTTGACGACTCCAAGTGCCTGAAAAGGCCTAGGGATGAGAATGATAAATAAAAAAAAATAAAATAAAAATACAACAATATGATGAATCTACCCACTAGGCCAAGCCTGACTCGGGGAGATTTAAATATAGACTGTAAAAAATAGAGCAAGACAATACAGATATAAAAGGCAAAAAGTGTCCAGACATTTCTGAACTGAAAGTGATATGCCAGGGGTAGTTGTCATTACAACACCACGCTTGCCAAGCGGGCCGTTGAGGAGAGGCCGTCCTTCCACGTTGGCCCATGGGTCTACACTATCCACCAGTATTGACACCTGTCCAGGTTTTGCAAATTTCATCTGGAGCAGGGTTGTATCTTTACTCAATGACCTTTTTTAGGGGGATACAAAATTATCGGAATGACCTTTTTTTAAGTTTGTGTCCGGGTCAAAAATTTTCCAAAAGTGGCAACACTATGATTAGCCGACATATTATATTTCGAGGTTTCTAGGAAAAACCAATGACGAGAAGGTGTTGATAGGTACTTGAGATTAAGTCAATCCCCGCATGTACGCGATGTACCATGGTCACCAAATAATGCCGTCTTTAGCTCCACACAAAGAGTTTTTATGATACCCCTTAATATTATAGCTTTATAATGTGGATCTTTGAATATTTCAGTGAATCTTTTTAATTTGAGTGTTAATTTGATTGTTGTAGGTAACGTTTCAAGTAAAAGAATTATCTAAATTAATTGGAGGTGTAAATACTATGGTGGGGAACAATGAAGGAACACTCTTAGTTGGTGAGTTCACTTGAAAAGTCTCTTCTTATTTCCTTTTTTTGCTGTGCTCTAGCGACAGGATGTACTGAGTGCCTTCTGCCTCGGAAGCCTAGTTGTTTAAGGACTACATCAACCATGATTCAACCAAACATACGAACGACTATGGGCTTACGACCATCTTCTACCGTTATTTTAAAGGTTGTCATAGTGTCATCACTTTGCGTTAACCGTTCGCCATCAAGTGGTAATGTTCAAATCCCAGAAACTCTTTTAAAATCAAACATTATTAGTGAGTTGTTAGAATCATTGGTTGATGAATATTCGATAAGATCTAGTCCTGTAAAATGGCCACAAGAATCTATACATACTCAGAATGTTGTGTAGTTGTTTGAAGTCCCTCCTAACTCATTATCAAAAGTTCCCAGGTTCCATTTCTGTTAGTATCAGAATTCCTTTATATGGCATACTATTTCAGATTGGACGGGACCTCAGGCATTATATTCCCCTAAAACCATTTTTCAGGAAAGTGTAAAATTTAGAAATTCAAATAAAACAATTGATTTTTTTTTACACAATTATTTTAATACCCTGACTAGTTTCGCTGGTACAAGTCCTACATAGTCACAGATGACAAAGAAAATTGTTTGTTTCCTGCAAGAATGCACATTTAATTCATTTCACACGTTCAAACTTTACGAACAAAGACATTCAATTACTCGTACTACTCAATTCTAACAACTTTTTTATATATATTTGTGTTACAGGTACAAAGGCACCTAATATTCTAGGACGCGGGGAGTGTGTGCAATGCGAATATAGCATCGGAAATAGAAAATCTTCAGAGTTTTCTCTGTCATTCAAAAAGCCTTACCCTCACATCAAACTTCAGCCAATGTATGTCACCTAACTAAAAGTATTATTGTTTTATAATAATTTACATCATCTCTATGTTCTTTAATTTATAAAAACAACACACTTTACAGGTTCAGTGCTGGTATCATCCAAGAATCCGGCGTATTTCCCTGGTCGGGATATAAACAACTTGATAGAAAATTATTGTTTGATATTTCCTTCAAAAGCACAAATAAAGTATGTATTTATTTATTTATTTCATCTGCTTGAATCATTCCTAGGTCCAATCCAAAGTGTATCGATAATGAGCAATGCATTGCCATAAATTGGTAGCAAAATAAAATACAAGAAAATATTCATAAAAATTAATATTAGATTTATAGGAAAATTGGAAGTGGTTGGTAGCCTAGCAGTAATTAGCCTAGGTTGTGGATTTGATCCCAGATGCCTACCATCTTCCTCTTTCACGACACAAGCTTTAAGTAGCTTACTGTGACCGAGTCAAAGAGTGTAGGTATTTGTGTTCACTTTAAGTGAACACAGATTCATTTAAAAAAAAATATGCATAATTACAACTTAATATAATATAGATAAAAAGAATCTTTCCGTTTAGCATCTCATCAACTGTGTAACACGCTTTTTTTGACGATCCAAAAATCCCCAAAGCCTTCAGACATTAATTTATTTGTCAGCTTATTGGAGAATCTGACAAATCTTTTGTCTACCCTAAGGTCTATGATTGATAGGTCTAATGCACGAAATTCTAGAACCCCGACTTGCATTCAAAGGTGAAGCCCAAATGTTTCAAATCTGTTTACAATAAGTCATAATTTTTACTTTGAAATAAGTGCAACAAGAGATTTTTAAATTACTTATAAATGTATACATCATTTCCTTTTTGCCAGTTTTATACACTGATTCTTCTGTTTCAGACGACTCACAATTTGCAGTGGGAGGGTGTTTTTAGAGAAACCAGCGTTCTCTCGAGAAATACATCATTTTCCGTACGAAAAGACACTGGTATGTGTTGTAAAATAATTTGTACCTAATTATCTTTAATGAAATTTGATTTCTAACATTTTCAATTTGTTTTTTGAAAGGTCCCACAATGAAATCAGCTCTCCGGCATATAGTAACAGTTGACGGACGGGACGAGAATGTATTTCCCACCCGGGGTAGTATGGTCAAGTTTACGTCGGAACTCTCGGGCTTAGGAGGAAGCATGGCTTTCCTCAAAAATCATGTCTCATTCCAACACAACATACAACTGATCAAAGACTTTGTGAGTATAACTTCATCTACTTAAAAATGTACATTTATAACAACCTGTCTATCTCCTATCTTTTGTTAAAATTCTGTCTACCTTCCTGTTTGGTTAGATAAGATAGATTCAATAACCTACCTATAGTAGCTTGTAACATTTGTGATTACTATATTTTATAGTTATGTACAACGACAAAAATCTGTTTACTTAAAAAAATGGCTTGAACTATTTGCTGAATTCTTTGTCTATGGCTTTGATGTCGAAGGACTCGGACAGAATATTCACTAATTCATTATATTTCAGCATTTTGGAAAATGATTTGTTGATCGAAATAATGCCAAATTTGCACATAATGTTTTCAAGGTACGTATCCTAACCCATATAACAAATAACCATAGATCTCTGACGTATTTTCGTACAAAATACACAGTTTCTATGGTAATTAAAAGGGCTACCTGATAGAAATCCTATCTATCTTTAGAGTGGCTATCTTAGTTTATTGGAATGTGGATAACGGTAGAGTAGTAATTGAAACTGGTTGTAAATTGTGTTTCCATCTGTCAGTAAGAAAATCATTTGAATATTTATAATTTTCTTTCAGGTTCTTCAAGGAACAATGCAGATGGGGCTTCTTAACAATTTCCACGGCACCAACATTACCGAGCGCTTCTTCGTTGGGGGTCCTATCAGTATGAGAGGCTTTTCAGAGCGAGGTGTGGGTCCACAGAGCGACGGAAACGCCCTGGGAGGCAACGTATGTATACCTACATTGCTGTTTATCAAATCATTTTTGAAATCGTGCACACAGTTGTGTATTGTGGGCGAGCAAAGGCTAATATCAATGTGAAATGTGACTTAGTGGTATTTATAGCAAAAGATAAGATAAATAATTAATGACCTAAATGTTATATCTCATTCTCGCAATCACAGTGGCAATATGTATACAGGGTGATGCAGAATTTATGCCATAATTATTACAATTTCTTTTTAATTACAGAAAGTATATTAATGGGAAATATTTTTGAGTAGGTTATGTAAAACAATATTTGGCAAACGGTAGCCATTTTCTGCTTCCCATATCCAGGCTGTTTCCTTAACATTTTCCGTAATGGCCTTTTGCAAAATTTCAGATGTTCTGGGGGGATTTCATCCCAAATATCATTTTTTGATTTCACAATAGTTTTTGGCTTGGTTAACGTATAGGTACTTTTTCATTTAAGTATCCACAAAGGAAACAGACTGGAGCTGTTAAATAGGATGAATGCAGAAGCTATTTAAAATTGTTTGTTTGCACAATTTTACTTCAAAATAATGGACTCTTGATTTAAAAAATAATGTTGGTTGTTCGATTGAATATTGATCTATTTCAAATTTTCCAAGTCTTCTTTATAAAATACTAAAAAATGAATAAAATAAAACAAAATTAACATAGTTATAGGGAAATCAAACCATAATGTCTATTCTGCACCACCCTGAATATAAGCCTTAACTGTACTGGATTCTTTTCTGTAGTGCAAGTGCGTATTATGTAGCCGTGCATGAATACTTTTGTTTGACTGTTGTAGTAGACTCATGATTATCACAAGGCCAACAATGCTTTTTTCCCTCGAAATAAAATCTTTTGTCTTTGTAGCTGATAGCGACAGCAGGCTAACTGACATCTACATATTCCTTGATTATTTTTTGCTTATTCATACTAGCAGATATTTCAATCAGCTCTATAAACATAAAAATGTCTCAAATTCATTTGATCCTGCAATTAAGACCTTTTAAAATCTCCTCAGCCTTAACCAAGTAAAGAATATTTGGAAAAATGAAATAAACGTATATGATGACTTTGACTTATGACTTGTCGTTTTCTAAAGAAATTGCTATAAAATAATTTTACTACGAATTGGCTCTTAAGCTCTGATTTCGTAGGAAATGGTGCCGTCAAATACCGGTTATCCGCACATAAATTACAAATTTTCCAAATTAAAACAGGTTTATCGCAAAGGTTTCTAGATTTCAGTTTCATTGGCTTCAAATAGCTTTTGTGAATCATCTCCGTAAGCTACGGCTACACTATGGCCCATGCTGGTCCAGGATGGCCAAATAGTGGCACTGGCCAAGCATTGGCAAGTAGCAACATTTGGCAAATATACTTGTACACCTGGCTACACTATTGGCCCAACTGTGACAGCTGGCACGAGGCTAGATTGTTACAATACTATCACTGATTTATTGATTAATTCTTGCTTTTATTCATCATTTTACATTCTAATCTCAAATTATTTGCTGTATACTCCTATCTGAGTGGGGAATTTCAAGAGAGTTTATCTCCCTGGGCAAAAACGATATTTTAATATAATTTCCAATTCACAAATATACCTACACAATAAAAACATTCATAATTTTATTAAACCTAACCTTCAATTTTTATTGATGTTTATTGTTTTGCAATAGGTATATATTTACCTAGCTCTTACAGGTTGATTTGGACTATAACATAAATGAAAATAAAAGATATTGATAAAAAAAAAACAAGAATCATGGGTACATTACATACATACTCGAGTGGTTTAAAGAAAGCATCAACCACCGTCTTTGCCGTTTGCGTTTTTCATTATTTTTAATAACAGAAAAGCAGATGCCGCATGTATCACTGTATAGGACGCTGCAATTAATGGCATAATATGATATTATCATTGTCAACTTTCATTATTTTATCAGGATTATAAAAAAAATGTACAAAACACTATGAAAATAACAACATGGAAGACATGACAGCTGTCACATTGTTCCAATATTGGTGAATACTTGCGAACTCGATCGACAAGTACCTATACAAGTAAGGGCCAATGTCAAATATTTGGCGATATTGGTCATTGGTGAAGCGGCCACACTACTTGCCCATGATGGGCCAGCGCCTCTAACAAATTTGTGATTTATTTAAAAATTATATGTTATTTTGCTCTTCTGTGACAAATCTTGTTATATTTTGTTATTTTGTCAACATAAACCAATGGACGCACTATTTGGCAACACAATATTAAACCTACTGTCTTTTTACGTATACTGTTTTATTTATATTGTTGTCTTTTGAATTGATATCGATTGTAATTACTAATTGTTTAAAAATAATGAACAAAACTCTGAAAATAACAACATGGAAGACATGACAGCTGTCAACATTGGCCCAATATTGGTGAATACTTGCGGACTCGATCGACAAGTATACAAGTAACAGCCAATGTCAAATATTGGGCGATATTGGTCATTGGTGAAGCGGCCACACTACTTGCCCATGATGGGCCAGCGCCTCTATTTGGCCAGCATGGCCCATAGTGTAGCCGTAGTTTTACGGCCAATGTCAAATATTTGGCGATATTGGTCATTGGTGGAGCGGTCACACTACTTGCCCATGATGGGCCAGAGCCTCTATTTGGCCAGCATGGCCCATAGTCTAGCCGTGGCTGTAGCAGCGTAGTGACCAATACTTTGGAAAAAAACTTGAATCTGTCTTCTATCTGAGGGTCAAGCTAAAAGTATATTCTTTTATTTGCAGTTTGAATATGCGGAAAGCAGAGCTGTGGGCTCAAACGTAAGATTATATCTATCTGCTGTGCTGGCCCACTGCTGAATTATACTTGTGTTATACCCCATCAGTCTCATATGTTGGTCCCGCACGCTTGCTCCTACACAAACACTTAAAATACCACCCAACATTCCTAAACCTCATCTTATATTTGGAGGTCAAATGCCCTATGTCTACGACAATAGTCAAGTCGGTTTGAAATAGCTATTTGTTGAAACATATTATCAAGACTAAAAAAATATTTAGCTTTTGGAAGAAATTTTGTTATCATAACTAGTTTTTTTAACTCGGAATGTCTTTTTTTTTCACACAAAAAAAAATGTAACAGCAATGAACAATAGTTTGAACTTTATCCATCTCATTTATAAAAAAAATATTTAATCCGCGATTGTTATGTATGAAGATGACATTTCATACAAAATTTTGTAAACAAATAAAATAGTAGCCGGGCAACGCGAGTGCTAACAACCAAGATGTGTTATCTCAGATTTGAATAGCTGGGTACACACGTAACGATTTATCTTTAAGATTTGAACGATAATCGCTCATTTTTCAAATCTTCGCGAAGAAAACAATTGAAAAATGAGCGATTATCGTTCAAATCTTAAAGATAAATCGTTACGCGTGTACCCAGCTAATGATTTCAAGTTATTGATGCAGAATACGTACCTTATTTTTTAATTATTTATTTTATATCAAAATATAGTTAAGTCCTTATTAAATCATACGAAACCTTTATGTTTCAGCCAAAATGAACTAATTTATGTTTGATCACTTCAATTTTAATATTTGTACTTACTTAAAAAGTATTCTTTGATTATTTTCTTCAAAAAGTCATTATATTTCTCATAAATTTAGTTGGTACATCATGGTTGTAAGACCTCGATGATTACGGGAATGCAATATTTGCTTTTTGTTTAAAATTTCTATTATCAAAATGATAAAACAAAACAAAATGGACCAAAATATGAAGGGAGCTTCTAATTGGACAGGAAAAAAACTTAAAAACAGTATATTTATTACAGAAAGCGTTGTTGTACACTTGAAACCATTGTCAGTTGACATAAAATCCAACATGGCGGGCTAAAATCTACAGAGATCAGCTCGCAATCAATCGATATGGGTTAAACTACCTCGACGACAGCTTGATCGCAAATTTTCTACCGCTGAACTCATATTTTCCACTGATCATAGTTTTTTTATAAAGCAGTTAGAGTGTAATGTTTACAAGATCAACAAACGTGAAATTAATTGTCTACAATAGAAGATTATTATGTAGATTAAAACTATTAAGAATTCAGGCAACAGTAATGATACAAATCAATTCACATAGATAAATCACTTATTGATTTATTTCAGGCTTTTATAACTGAAGGAAATAAAATTACATAATGTAGTTATTAATTTTTAACGGCACATAAAATAATTTAATTTCGATTGTGAGGTATTTCTATAAAAAAATGTACTTTGCAAGTTGGGTAGATAATTCTGTCTTGAAAAATGGGTTTGATCTAGAAAATTTGTTTGAAAAGCTAAATATTTTGTTTCGTCTTACTAATGTTTGGAATCTGTTTGCTCAAAATACTTCCATTTTATCCAGTTTGATTTATCAAGTCACAGTATATTATTTTAACACCCAGAATTACCCAAAATTTTGTGATAGAACTGTCTAGAATTACATAATATATTAATAACCTTCACGAGATCTTTTTAATTTTTACAACACAAGAGTATGACGATTCAAGGAGCATTATTCACAAAACAATATGCATAATAAAAACATGCATAATATTCACTTTTTCATTTTAGATAATACAAATACACCATCTTGGCTTATCCACCTTCATAGAAACTGAGTCATTTACTAAATACTTGAGCAAATGTATAAAGATGTGAAACCAAAATGTCATTTATCGCAAAATGAATGTATTCATATTATGAAAAAACAATGAATAAAGAATTGCCTTACAAGGGAAAAACTATTATAAAAATTTGTGTTTGCTTATAATAGCCTTAGACCCATCCTAAAACTGTATCATGTAATCTATAGGGACCTGAATTTATCGCGTTATTTTTATGGATAAGTGGTGTTATTTTTTTCCATAATAGGGATGTTATTTTTATAAAAGTGCTGTTATTATTCTGTAAAAGGGTTTTTTTTCGGTGTTATTTTTATGATAAAATCCGTGTTTTTTTTTTTTACAAATTTCAGTATACCTAACAGTGGATATTTTAGAATGATAATATTAGAAAGGAATGTGGAGAGGATGTTAGCCTAGTGACTAGAATGAAAGTGAATAAATTAAAGTGGTTTGGGTATGTAGAGAGAATGAACGAGGAAAGAATGACTAAAAGGATATATAAATCTGAAAGAATGGGTGCACGCAGACGAGGCCGACCTCGAATGACATGGTCTGACCATATCGGTTCAGTAGAGGAGGGCCAAGTCAGGAGCAAAAGGAATAGAAGAGCATGTATGCGGAATGTTATGCGTTTGGAAAAAGCGAAAGAGGTTTGTATGGATAGGAAAGAATGGAAATCCGTACTCTCTGCCTACCCCCTTCGTGAAACGGCGTGATAAGTAAAAAAAAATTTTTGAATGCTAGGAAAATAGAATTATTCATATTCTACAGTCCCATTGTGTTAAAAAAAATTGGATTATGTTTTTTTTTAATGTGTCCTAAGTTTAGATAACCGAATCACTAGAAAACGAGTACAGTGCTAAAAAAAGTTTAAATAATAGCGTGATGTAAGATGATAATTATCTTTCTGAATGGATATTAGTAGAAGACATCCGTACTCTGATGCTAACTTCTTCAGCAAATTCTTTCCCTGGTAACTTCACAACATTCCATGCTTTGGCTATTTATATGTCACCTTCAGCTGCAGAAAATTGCCATCTAATTTTAAAAATTGGCATCTAATTTTATAAAGTATGTTGATTCGGTGATGTCTTTGTTATGTTAAGTTTTATGTTTATATATAACCAATGTACAGTAAAGGATAATAAATAATAAAAAAAAAAAGTTACCTTTTTTAAACGTTGATGCTATTAATTTTGTCACTATCTGCGGATTCCGTTATGTTTCTTTCTTAATATAATCATATTTCGACTTTATTTTGCCAAAACATGAAAATTCCCGTTATTCGCGAATAAATAGCATTTTTCGCGAATAATGTTGGGCGAATCGCAAATGCGAAAAATTCAGGTCCCTAGTAATGTATAATAATAGAAATCAAATACAGTTGAAAGCTCTTGTTGCCTTCCTATGCCCCTAAAGTGGGGTCTTACAAGTAGTTTTGATTGCATGATATATTAATACATTTTAATTATCAAATTCGTTAGAGTTATGTTATTAAAACAACCTGAAATTTCCAAATATAACATAACATAAATAATTGAGGATAGATATTTATGTTGCTTATCACTGTATATTCTATTGCAGCTATATTGGGCTTCTGGCATCCACCTGTATACTCCGCTTCCATTCAGACCAGGCAAAGGAGGGCTGGGAGAACTCTTCAGAACACACTTCTTTGTCAATTTTGGTAACATTGGAGACTACAAGCAAGGTTTGTGCCATTGGTTTCCTATATTTGCTTAACTTTATCGCACTCTGCTTATGTGATTCTAATAAACCAAGCTTGTATCCTATAACACAGCAAGAATACTTACATTGGTGTTTGGTTTATAATTACTTATAGAACTTAGCAGCCTCACATCAAAGACAAATGCGACATTTTCATCTGAATATTTTTGTAAATTTTAATGGAGCTTGTTAGATTGTTTTCAGAAATTTCATTTAACATTTCATTCAACACATTTGAAGTGGTTGGTGACCCAGCGGTTACAACGCCGGCTTTCGCACTGCGGACGTCGTGGTTCGATCCCAGGTGCCGACCATCTTCCTCTTTCACGACACAAGCTTTCGGTAGCTTACTGTGAAAGAGTCAAGGAGTGTATTTGTGTTCACTTTGAGTGAGCACAGATTCATTTTTTTTAAAAAAAAAAAATAACACTGTAAAGTTATTAGTTACTAGTAGTTTAA
Organism: Mystacides longicornis; assembly: GCA_963576905.1. Taxonomy (NCBI): domain Eukaryota; kingdom Metazoa; phylum Arthropoda; class Insecta; order Trichoptera; family Leptoceridae; genus Mystacides; species Mystacides longicornis. Next base: position 30,748,525 of record OY756425.1, read on the forward strand.
TGAGCATGCTGGTCTATACATTCACAAAAACTATTAATTGTTGTAAAAAAAAATACACTGATGACAATAATTATCGAGCACTTTTAGATCCTCAGATTTATATAAAAGAACAATTTTAGTATTAGGTTTAAGGTACAAATTTGAGACATTTGAAACAAAAATTGACTTCCGCGTGTTTTTATTTTCTTTCAGAATCATTTCTGAAAATATAATAAACACAACCTTTGTCAATTCTGCTAATTTTGAGTACGTAGCTTTTCAGACAACAGTCCACCTTCAGAAACCTAAACAATACTTATTGGAGTGGTTGGTAGACTAGCGGTTACAATGCCGGCTTTCATTCTGTTTGGTGTGGACGTCGTGGTTCGATCCCAGGTGCCGACCATCTTCCTCTTTCACGACACAAGCTTTAAGTAGCTTACTGTGAAAGAGTCAAGGAGTGTATTTGTGTTCACTCAAAAATGAATCTGTGCTACACAGAGTGAGCACAGATTCATTTAAAAAAAAAATTGGACGGTTGTCTGAAAACCAAATTATCAGAATTGACAAAGTGTTCTAAAAAGTTGCTTACGACAAAAATTTTGAAAAAATTAATTTCTTATCCATCATTACATATTTTTTTATAAAAATTGTGGTTCTAGCTTGTCTTTGATATTTAGGTACCGCAATGCGAAGTGTAAATATAGGACCCTAGATAGAATAACTTTTGACCTAATAATTTAAGTATTTTATTACTACTATCAATATACAATTTTCAAACAGTTTCTTGAATATTTAAATAAACTCGTTTTCTTCTCATAGCTGCAACTAATTGATATTAGTTATTTTTAGTTTAATTGCCACAAGCATGTTCATCCTAACCATTAACCTTAAAACTTCATCCGTCTTTTTGAAATGTTTCCATCCCTGCTTGCCCTGTTATCAGCTATGTATCTTATCATTTTGTATTGTTATGTTGGTCATGCTTACACACTCACCTCACATATAAACATCAGACATTTTCATGGACACGGACTCACCGGGCTATTCTGCAAGGGATGAGGATGTTGCTGGTTGCGATTATAGAGGTGACACGTATTATCATATTATTATAACGTTTGTATAGAAATCACTTCCCCTGCAAGAAGCAAATGTAAAGTGCTTTAAACATTTTCATACAAACTATGTGCTCACCTCAAGTGAATATGAAAACACTTTTATTTGTCATCTTTCACAGAAAGGAAAACTTGTGTTATCAAAGAGAAAGATGTTCGAATCTACAACCTCCACCATGAAAGTTGTCGACTGAAACACCAAGCTACCAACCGCTTCGTACTATTTACTAATACTTTACTGTGCATTGATTTATAACAACAATTAAAAGTTTTATAAAAGCGCAACATAAAAAATCAACAGAGGACGAGCTGGCCTTTAACAACAATATTTGATAATAAAGTCCCGTAGTTCTTAACCTTTTTAGGGGTTTTGAACTCCCACAGACTGACAAGTTCTTAATATGAGTTGGGTGTGTGTCTTGACCTCCACCGTACCCACTAGACTGACACACTGAACCCCTGGTCTTCAATTGAACCCAGGTTAAGAACCACTGATATAGTCAATGGCTTAAAGAGTTGGAAGTCATTCATTCTCTTCAAAAATTCTACAGCCATGAATATTGTAAAATATTTCATCATCTTACCATAATAATTGGGTAAAATTTGGTGTTGATGGACTTCTATTCTTTCAACAACAACGTGTATCACATGTGATTTATTTCCTACTATACCCCCATCTATTAGATTTTTTTTAAAGTTACGCATCTATAGAGGAATTTATTCTTTTTATTACAAACTTATGACCCGTCGAACTTCATCCCGCATCCGAATCAACAATAATTATTATATACATAATGAAATAAATTAGGTATTAGCTAAATTTAATTCAGTTTTTATGTCATAAATAATTGTATTTGATTCATGTAATAAGTCAAAATTATTTTTTTATTCTGGATTAGGTCGAAGTTTGACAGGCAGGTCAGCTAGATGTAAAATTTACAAATTTATTTAATAAATTACTGTTTCTGAAATAACATTAATTTTATAAAAAAAAAATTTCAGATCAAGAAATGGAGAAGAATTTGGAATTTCTCACCAAGAATATGAGACTCGCCACTGGCCTAGGTCTGGCCCTGCGTATCGGCAATGTGGCCCGGCTGGAGCTCAACTATTGCTTCCCGCTGTGGTACCAGTCTTCGGATATCGTCTCCTCGGGAATACAATTTGGATTAGGCATTAACTTTTTATAAGTCAACACGCGCACAACATAATATAGTTTAATGTGTAAAAGATTTGTTAATAGCAGATGTTATATTTTCTTAAGGGTGCTTTTAATTTTAATTTAACAATGTTCTTGTGTGTTGTATCAAGTCATTTTTTTTTATCCTATGAACCTATAGTAAAATTATCTTAAGTATGTCATTGAATTAATATGTACTGCGTACTAGAAACTAGATCTCTCATAATATAATGCGTGTATGAAAAGGTCGCGTATGCCGTTTAGTATGCAACGGTCCTGATTTGAAGTATTCCATAGACACGGTGATATGTCAAAATCAGTGATGCTACTTTGAAAAAAATTTGACCCGGACACAAACTCAAAAAAAGGTCTTCCAAAAATTTTGTATCCGGAAAGGTTAAAGTTAATTCTGAAAATTTGGTATGCGCAAAGGTATAATTTCCCTAAAAAATAGGTCATCGAGTAAAGATACAACCCAGATATTTTAGGTTTTGCCCGGATGCAAAACCCAAACTGTCCAGGTCAAACCCAGACAGGTGGGAAGACTGGTCAAAAAATGTTGTTGCCGTTTTTTGTTTACTACTAGTTTGCAAGAGTAGGGATGTATTGAACTTCTATTCTGTCACCGTGTCAACAAATGTTATTTTTTTTTTGTTTTTTTTTTTTTTTGTTTTTATTGTTTAATAAATATAATATTCTATATAATATTAATTACAGAAATATGGACATAATTCCTATCCTAAATGAGGTTCATACAGTCGTTTCCTCTCTCGAAAGGTCTAGCCTTGTGTTGAGAGAGGGAGTTTCAAGCTAAGTACTTATGCACATGATTTTACAAAAGAAAAGTTATAATATTCAAAAATTAAAATAAAACATCTATATAATCCAGAGTCTTACCCACCCAAGTTGGCATACAATATGTTACATTTTTTTTGATACAACATGTTACCCGACTCTGGTATTCACTAAATAATATAGTTATTAACACTATTATTGAATGTAAAAGCAAAATGGTTGAAAAATGATGTGTTATATTCCGGTAAATATGGTACTTTAAGCGATGATCTATGGATAAAAAGTCGTAGCATTTTCAAATATTTTTTTTTTGGGATCTTTTTATTTAGATACACATTTCAAAAGTCTCTAGAAAATACAACAAAAATAATAAAAGTCTATCAGTTGCTATCCCGCTTGTCATAATTATATGACATAAATTTTTGATATTTTTGTTCCAAATGTCACTTCTAGAACGTAAGTACATAATAATTCAATTAAGTATGTAAACTATGTATGAGTGGTACTTAATCAGAGATAGTTGCTTTTAATTACCATATTGATGTATATAGAAATGAAAATTATTATTTAGTTTAACTTTTCAACAGTTACTCTATGGTGGTAGTTAGTCCATGGATATAGTCATGGACCGCTAACGTGAACTGTCAAAAGAACAACTCGTGTTATCAACATGGAAGGATTTTTCCTCTCTGACGAAGAGACATTGGAGAACTGTAAAACTATTAAAGTATATACTCGTTTGAAGCCTTTCAACCTAAATTCTACTGTATTTTTGTAGGGAAAAATGTTTTACATTAAATTGTCATAATTGTTGTTTTTCCTCTTCGTCATATTGATAACACCAGGAACTCAGGTTAGTAATTCATAGAATATAAGATCATTACATATTGGAATGAAACCAAATATTTAGTTGCTGTTTATCGAAAAAAAACTAAATATTTCCAATATGTTAAAAAGCTATATTTTATTTTTAAAAATTATTGACATATTTTATGCTTTACAATCTCTTAAAGCATAATAATTAATCAATGATTTAAAATCAATTTTTGTTGACTTGTAGTTATTTCTTGTATTATTATTTTTTTTGCAATTACATTGTTTCCCTTTATTTGGCTGTTGCATTATTACAAAATTGTTACCTATTAATTGTTCCAGTGAATAAAAATAGTTCAGTTTAAAAGAAAATCTGTTTTATTTTAACCTTAATATAAAATATTTTTTCAAGTTACTCGTTCTTGTTTTGGCTAGCACAGTCAACCTGTCTGAGGCCTGTTTTGTCACTGCATTTTATTCCAATCGGCTCATCCTGAAACTCCAAAAATGTCAAATTTACTCACAATTCTTGGGTTTTTCTCTTGTGTGTCTTTGTTAAGCACTCAGAATCATTTTTTCTATGAGATTAAAAACACTTGAAATAAGTTTTCAACTCTCAAATTGAGTTTCTAAGTATCGTGTGACTGTGAAACTTCCCTCCACTGCTGGATGTAGGCCTCTTCCATTTGTCTCCACTTCTCTCTATCCTGGGCTGCTTCAACCCATTTTTTCCCAGCGACTGCAACAATATCGTCAGCCCATCTCTATGAAACTAGTCAGGATTATGGAAAAAAAAACAAGTGATAATAGAAAAATTTTGAAAATATTTCGTCATGCTTTTTTTAACCCCTTGCAAGGTTGCACATTCAATTAGTTATTTTGCAGGGATGTTAATTCCAAAAAAAAAATCAAATAATATGCAAACTTCTGAACAATTGTAAGTAAAATATTTTGATGTGATATGTATGGAATCAGACTTGGTAGAATCTCCAGATTGTGTATATAAACGGCTATGCTTTTTTTTATTTTTTTTTGCATTATATATTGGTGATACAAAGGGTGTTAACCTGTTATGCCGGATGGTGATATTTTTAACAAGTAAATAAATATTACTTTGGAGGATTTATTGATAGCACTGTAGTGTAGAGTCTAGACCAATATTATAAGAAAAACAGTATACATGTAGTCTCATCTGAAACATTATCATGGAGGTGATTCTCCGTGAATGATTTTTCTTAAACTCTGCCTTTATTATTCCCATCTCCCAAGTTATTTTTTATTTTATTTTATTAAACAAATATACAAACAGTGATATTTTTACAAACAATTACACGCATAGTATGGACAATAAAAACACCAGTAAAGTATATACGTAGACATTAACAGCGAGTAGGTTAAACGTAAGACAAACAACAGAAAAAAGGAAAAAAAAACTTATGTAACAATATGTGCAGGCTCAGCTGGGAATAATGGGAAGAAGGAAAAGAGTGAGGGATAGGAATAAGGGACAAAGAAGAAGCAGGAAGATAAAAGAAGTTATTGCTATTGCTCTGACGTCCGGTGTGTTCTTACGTATCTGAATGATGTACCTATATAGTCTGAGGTTATCAGCGTAAGTCTTCTAAACTTTATTATTGATTTCTTTAGGGGTTATTGTGAACTGATTTGGATTTGCTTCTCTTTGTTTTTATTCATTCTTTATTGTGTTGAAAATACCTACTGATCAAGGCTCACTCAGAGTGAACACAAATTCCATTTTGAGATGTTTTACAGTGAGCAAAACTTGTTTTGTGAAAGAGGAAGATGGTCGGCACAGCAAATAGAACCTACAACCTCCACAGCAAAAGTTGGCGACTGACCTCCTAGGCTACCAACCAGTTCAACTACATGTTTCATGTTGCTTGAAGTAGAGGGTTTTTTTTTTAACTTATCAAGCCTTCAGTCTGCAGAAAATTAATGTAAATGTTATACAAGGTACAGTGCGAAGCATCCATACAAGCAAATCCCTCGTAGATTTACCAAAAAAATCACAAAAAACAGAGTATGCATCATGCATCCTTGCTTCTATAGTTTCTGAGAAATACTTAGTGATACCTTATCTTTTCTACTCTAATTTTGGCATTGACTTACTTAATACCATTAGGATCTACATAGTTTAAACTTTAAAGCTAGCAGTGAAGATGAGCCGCAAACACTTCATGGCGACATTCCTTTGTATATTTTTAAGCCCAAAGCATTATAATAATATAGGCGCTAACTTCTGATCTAGGTCCTGAGTTAAATTCCCGTTTGGTTCAGAATTCTTCACTTGAAATTTCCACCCTGTTTCAGATTGGAAGGGAACGGTTGGCTATAAAAGTTGCCTCAAGCAATGAATTCCGCCGGCTGTACTAACACCTTTGCATAGAAAAGTGTAATTTATTATCATTCCATCATCACACGTGAACGGGCACTCTTGGATTCCAACAAGAATCCATAATTGCTTTGCTTATTTTAGCACTCTTGTTGGATTCCTAATGGAATAAGATTCCAATAAGCCGACATAGGTACTTACACAATTCCTTGCCTGATGATTGCAATAAAGTGATCTTGTATAGCAAAACAAAGTGCATGACATTGGCCAGAGAACAGACGGTATGCAACGTGACAATCGATGGAACACCAGTCGAACAAGTCACCAAGTTTAAATATCTTGGCGTCAGCATGGCATCCAACAGTGACCTTTATGGGGAAGTACTGGAGCAAACACAAAAAGCTGCAGCCATATCAGGATGCCTTAGAGAGGCGATATGGAAAAATGACCATATGAATATCCCTAGCAAGGTCAGGATATACAAAACATGCGTCCGTCCAATTATGACCTACCTACGGTATAGAATCCAGAGCCGATACTGTCAGAACCAAGAACCTCCTTCGTATGAGTGAGATGAAGATTCTGCGAAACATCTCCGGAAAAACCCTTCGTGATAGAGTTAGAAACACAGAGATCCGAAGAATCTGCGAAGTCGAGGACGTTGTAAGGTGGGGAAGACAGAGGAGACGGTTTTGGAATGACCACGTCTCAAGAATGGAAGACACAAGAGCCGCGAAAATCGCCAGAGACAACATACCACAAGGAAGCAGACCTCCTGGACGACCGCCTAAACGCTGGAGGGACAGTTGGCACTCAGCTTCCCAAGAGGACAACATAGCAGGAACAACAGGCCAGCAGGCCTAATCAAAGAGGAAGAAGAAGAAGAAGTATTTAAAAAAAAAATGATACTTAAGTACCAATCTGTCAAAACTCCATTTGAACTTCACTCAGGAGCATAGGGAGGCAACAAGAGCTCTCCATTGCGCTCGATCTTGCGAAATGCTTATGACCTCCTGCCACACCATGTCCAACTACCTCAGCAGCTCTGCCTCGAAGGAACGGAACACGGTATGAGAGGGTCTTCCGCGTCTTCGAGACCCTGCTGGGAGGAAAAACAGCGCTTAATAACGTAAGTATGGGTAAATACATTTTTTAATTGTATAAATTCGAACAGTGCACACTTTTTTGCAATAGACAGGTACACATACTTAATATAAAGCAAATGGGAGAAAATGATTTTTTGGACGCTCTGTAGTGTTAAGATTAGGTAGGTACTCACTTCCAATATGACTTCCACATCTAAATGTTGATTTCTACTGAAATCTCGTGCTTCCGAACTTCGGTAGTGTACCTAATAGGTATTAGTCATCTTCCAATATGCCAAAACTCTTTTAAGGAAGCAAAACTCGTTGCAATATTAGCAATCCTTCATTTTCAAGACATATCTATGCAATAGAGATAAAAACCTGGGAAGAATATTTGGAAATAGGTATTGAAAGAATTTATGCAAATACATACATACATACATTCTCCCTTTAAGGCACCCCGCACAGCAAGCCCGGTGGAGACCAATCCGCAGCAAACCGTGAGGTTAACCACTTCACGTCCTTAAATCTCAACTGGTCAGAAAAGGCACAATGAGCCTCAGACGCCTTCAAGCGCAATGGAGAGCTCTTGATGCCTCCCTATGCTCCCGAGTGGGGCTTAGGCCCCCGCATTGCTGATGGTTGGTTTGGGGGTAGTTCGCGGCGGGCTTGATTTGTCCGGGGCCGGCTTTTTTGTTTGATTGCTTCGATCGAGCTGGGAGGTCGGTTCGGTTTGTGCAAATAGGATAATAAAAAGAATTTATACGGCTGAAAGAAGACGTGGTCGAACGTAAATGACGTGGATTGAACACATCGATTTCGTGCTCAAAGAGAGCCTCTGGTCATAAGCAAAATATATTGAAGAGGTTGTATGAGAAATGGTTATTTGTCGGTGGAAGATACGAAAGAAGTGTGCCTACTTGGGTAGAAAAGAATAGAGGTCCATTCTCATAAACATTGGAGGCCAGGGTTAAAAAGGTTGAAGAAGGAACACACTGGGAGAAAAAACCCTCGATTAGGGTTTGAGGTCAGATTGAACTTTGACAAATCTCTGCTAGTTTATATTTCATAGTCTCTCTTGGTTGCCCTTGATTGAACTCAATCTCAAATATGTTTGTTTTTGGACGGTTCCATTCTGATCTTGATTTTACATAAAGAGTACCTACGAGATAGTATGAGTTAGGAATCTTTGTTGCAGCTAGTACAGAAGCTGACAGTAGGTAAACGTGTATGTGTGTAGGTAGGTTATTGGTGATAAGACTACATATGTAGGTATAATATTGTATCAAAAAATAAACATAGCTGCATAAAAAATGTGATAATTATTTTTATAAATAGTGTCATCAGAGGCGGGGTCAGATAGGCGGCCGCCTAGGGGGGCGGGACTGAAGAAAAGAGTTCAGGACAAAAATAACAAAAAGAAACGTATGATGGAGTCTTGAGTCAAACATCTGGCTGGTGTTGAAGTGGGACGCACACAGATAATAAACAAAGTCATGCACAGTCCTACTTACAGACAAAAAAACACCTGTTTTTTAGTAGTGTAACTCTTCCAACAAACTAGGAGCTATTTCAGGGGACCTCTTAAAATATTTTCCATGTAAGCATTTCATTCGGTACACATTCAGAGAGGAATATGTAACAACTAATGACTGAATTCATTACGGGTATGAATAGGTACGTTTGTTACCAAGGGGTATAGACGCTAAATCTGAGTTAGGTATATTATGTCTACATTCCATCTGAAAGGGTAGTTTTAAATAGTAAGGCAAAATGGTACTTGGAAATGTATGTAAATTTGCCCTTGAATGATTAAACCCTTCGACGATTATGTCACAATTTGACCTCCAGAGACCGAAGCCGTTATTGTATTGCACCATCCGTCAGTGCGTCCTGCAGTCCCTCAAAGCCAATAGGCAATAAAGACGAGACATTAACAAAAATGGATACATTCATATCCTGTTGCAAATACACGACAGCAGTCGCAGTCTTAAAGAAAAAATAACAACTAATGACTCTAACAATTCATTACTAATGTTCGATTTTTAAATGGAACAAACCACTACGGCTTACGACCGTCTTCTACTGTTATTCTTAAATGCAGTCTTAAAATTTGGTTGCTCTCTTGTTCTCAATAATTTCCAACTTTTATCTCTATATTTCAATAATTATTATTAAATATCTACTTGTTGCATACACGAGATTTATAGACAATGTTGAACATGTTAAGAATTCTCATGATTAGGAGTTTCGGAGACTTGAACATTACCACCTAATGGCGAGCGTTGTTAACGTAAAGTGATCACACTAAGCCAGCCTCCGAAATAACAGTAGAAGACGGTCGTAAGCCCGTAGTGGTTTGTTCCATTTGAAAATCGAACATCAGTAATGAATTGTTAGGGTCAATAGTTGTTACATATTCACTATTTCTACCTTCTTCCCGTTGTTAACTTCGGTCTCCACCAGAGTTCTTTGACATTCACTCCACTTGTTCCAGAAATATTTATTGCCCTCAGATCTTCTTGAATATTAGTTAGTCCAGCTGCGGTCTCTTTTTGATAAACTTGGTTTATAGTTTTTATATTATACTTACTTTATACCTACTTATTCCACTAATTCAAAAGAAGTTTTCTAAAGATGAGCAATTTCACCTTCAGTTAGAGAAGTGCGCAGGTAATGAAAAAATGCTATTCACATTAAAATTGAAACAAATAATTAAAAAAGTAATACGGAAAACTAATTCTAATATTGACATTCATCGATTTTTGATGGATAAAAGCATGTTGACTAGTACATCAAAAGGGCAAATTTTAATTTTTTAAATTGAATTTCAAGTCGTATGTTCCAATAGGGGAAGAAAATCTTACCTGCATTTTAAGCAGCTAATATATATAATATTTGAAGTAGAACAAATTGAGATTTTGTTCAAAATTATTTAAAAAAGGACATAAATTTTTTATTGTGTAAATTGTAAATCATCAGAGCATTTTCATAGATACATATTTAAAAAGCATCCCACATTACCTGATGCACTAACTATAACTATCGGATTTCCACTCTACTAGGATTTTCTCTCATATAAATCGGTATTTACATATTGAAAAAAAAACATTATAAATTGCAAAAATCAAATTTTATTAGTAAAAAATTGTAACAAACATGAGCACACATTGTATCACATTTTTTTTTTATTTTTGCTGATAGTGTAAAGTGATTTGCCTGACGACAACGCATAATATGACTCACACAATTTAGTCCAATCGCATTTGACTCTGAAAAGACAGAAGAATGGGTTGCCAATATGAAAAAGATCTTTCAATATTTTTCATTATGGCAACATACAATCAGTGAAATGACAATCTGATGAAACTGTAGAACAAAACGGTTATTTTTTTAAGGAATGCAATATTTTTTTCAACAAAACTCTTGTTGCTGTGACTTACAGCGTTATTTTGTTTCCTATTAATCTAGTGTTGCCAGTTTTATTTCAAATTTGTCGTTAAAAATCACCCCTCGAGCACCTTCCTTAGTTTTTTTTAATACTGTAAGGGCAAAACCGATGATTCCAAAATCAATATTAGTCGTGTACATTACAGACACATACACCGAGCCATGTATTTTTTTAGTTTGCCTAGGCGGTATCGGATTACATGGGGACAAATCCTGCTTATTGTATTTCTATAAAAAAAAATATACGAAATTTCTGGTTAAAAATACTAAAAACCACCGCTGCATTTTACAAGGGTTGCCTGTTTATAAAAAAAAACACGAAAATATTTCCGACGTCTGTAATTTTGAGTTTTTATCGATTATTTCACTCTTTGCTGGTGGATGTTAACTCACAAAATAAAGAAGTGGTTAGAAGACTAGCGGTTACAACGGCGGTTTTCGTACTGTTTCGTATCGAAGGTCGTGGGTTCGATCCCAGGGGCCGACCATCTTCCTCTTTCACGACACAAGCTTTAAGTAGCTTACTTTGTGTTCACTTTCAGTGAGCGCAGATTCATTAATTAAAAAAAATGCCAACTTTTGGTGCAAACTTTACATTAGGTTCATTAAACCAGGACCTCTTTGACTCTCCTCCAACCATACCTACCTGAACCAATATCTTCCTCAACCAACTCCATCCTACCGCTCACTATCTAGACTCTAGATCCTCCATCTGGCTGGTGGTCTGCCTATTCCAATTTTTCCTGATCTGGGCTGCCAATCCATTTCAAGGCTCCAGCAACCACCCTCTCTACAAAACTGTCGATTTTGTGAATATTTAGACATACATAGTTTGACTTGAGCTCAAACTACGACTTGCGACCGCTTTCGAATGCTGTTTCAAAAGCTGGTTATTCTTTGCCATTATATGGACAAATTACAATAAGTCCAGTCATTTTGAGATGAAGAAAATTCTATTTTGTTGTTGCGGTTCTTTCAGACTCTTGATGAGTAAGGTAAATGCAAAAACCTGAGACCAGAAAAATACAAATTATGAATATCAAAAAAATAAGTTTATTAGAATGGGTTTGAAATATCTGTCAACCCTAAATCAGGGAACAGTACGTAATAATGTTTAAAAAAGACCCCCAATGTGTGTTTCAATTTTTTCACCAAATTATTTCTTGAAACCCCCTTTTTCCACTCAAAATGACGAGCTAATTTCGATTCATTGTTACCCTTAAAAAAACTCGATAACACATTTCGATTATTCGAACCCATTTACACGGATTTAATTCGAATATTTTCTAAATCTATACGCACAAGCATTATTTATAAAATAATGTCTTACTATCTCTCTGCTAAAATGGAATTGTGTAGTCTGATAATTATAAAAATTAAACGGCAACAGACCCTTGAGGGATTCCCATGTGAAAGAAGAGTAGCGCATCTGGACCAAGGTGGGAGAAATAATGGCAGCTTGGAAGGTCGAAGACGAAGTTTTAATTATTAGTCATAGACATTGGTAGTTTAACAGCTGTCGAATCAATTTCCGTACGTGAGGCTATTAGAATAAGCGTAAATTCTGAAAATGATTGGAGTTCTGTATGAAAAAACTAAGATGCTACATATTAGATGTGTTAGCACAGAATAAATTCTCCATACTCTTAAATGATATTGTTTTCAAGTTATGTTGGGCTATGGTAGATACAGCGCCAAGCCTCAGAGTACTACTTCTTCTTCTATTGATTTTTGGCTTGCACCCATTCTCGGGTGATGCAGCCAGACTCAGAGTACTTCGTCACCCACCAAATTTTCAGAAATCACCTGCAAAAGCCTCGAAATCGCAATCAAAATCCTGTTGACCATAAGAAAGTCACTTTGAATTAGGAGCTGTTAAATTTCGAAAATACTCTATTGACACATTGAGGTTTTTGAATCCCGTGGTATTTAAATTCTTCTGAAGAAAGATCGATATATTTCTGAAATTTTTATTTAAATCAGTTATTAAAAATCAATCAATCTAAGAGAACGCTTTCTGCTTGCAAAACATGAAATGCGTTGAGCTAGTCGTTGATGGGTATTGCGATAGGTTATGTACGTACATAGGTAGACACGCTGCAATCATGGAAAGGGGAGAGTTTTAAACTGAAGGGGATAAAACGGACCCCTTTATATTATTTGTTAAAATAAAAAAAAAAATAAGAATAAAAAAATCACCAGCGTCATGCGTACAACTTTTTATACCCAACATATCAGACATACGCGTAGGTCGGTACTGCAATGGGTGCAGACCCTATATACGTGTGTGTGTTTTAATTTTTTTATTTGATTCTAGACTTTGAAATGAGTGTGTTGTGTTGTATTGTGATAATGTTATAAGCACGGTAAGAGAATATGGGATAGAGTTGGAACGATTCGGTGAAAGTTTGGAACAGCTTTTCTGCGAGTATATTTTTATCGTTGATTCGCGACTCATATCAATGCCATAAGACAGACTCATTTGATGGTCTGAATAGAGATCAGCTATCTCTTTTGTGTCATATCACTCTAGTATGCTATGCTACACGGTTTGTCAGATAATCTTCTAGTTCCATTCATCCTAAGATATTAGCCATCGCGGTGTGTCCCTAGTGAGGTAGTCAGACACATCACATATCAGATCTCCAGTTTTCTTTACCTAGACACATTTCATTTATGGGTTGTTTTCCTAAGAATGCGACGTTTCAGATAACGGCGTCAGTAGAACGTTGTTTACTTTGTTACCGTAGTTACAAAAAACATTGTCGTTATTTTCAAAAACGGCCGCCCTCTTGTCAGTGTCAGATGATTCGTGAACGCTTTCATTGATAGCACTGAATTATAAGGTACATTTTAAAAAAGCACCTTCTTTGCTTTATATAAATTGCGAGATTTATATAAATTGTCTTCTCCCATACGATCTTCCAAACAAATAACTAAAGCAAAATCAAGATCGTTCATTTTCACGTTCCGACACAATATACAAATTGACGTTTGTTATTAAAAAACGGAGAGAATAATACGGGCACGGAACTTTGCAAATGTCACCCTAAAGACTGCCGTCGTAAGCTCCGTAATACGGCCGCTGAAGACGGCCGCTCCCTAGGAACCCACTGCATCACTTCTTCCGACAACATGCAATCTCTCATGCATCCTATCCTATTCCTCTTTATTCGGAAATTACCGAATCGGTTTGTTCGACCAGGATCATTCCCGATCGACTACATTTGCTCACTGCTTTCTTTTCAGCCTTCAGTTTATTTCCTTTGTTTTTATAATATTGGAACTGACTCTTACGAAATACCCAAGCCTTCTAAATTTGTCAAATTTCATATTTGTTACAAAGCTTACATACTGTGCCACAATGTGCTCATTCCTTTCCATATCCCATGGAGTCTTTCTGCATACCTGTAACGTTGAGTGTTACTTTATTAAGAGGGCCCGACCCTCCCTTGCTCTCTCTTAAGCAAGGAAGCTCTGCCTCTCTTTTTAACATCAAAAACGACAGGAACCGCTATCTATTACTCTCATACAATATTATGCCACGGACTTTGAGACTCTACAGGGGGTGAGCTGTAACGATCATGATTATGTCCTGAAAAGTGTTAGGTATTCTATAATTATAAATAACATGGGTTTCACATAAAAACTGAATTTATTCATTCAATCAAAAAAACATTGTAAACTACATGAAATCAAATAACTAAAATTAATTAGGTTTTTACAAAATCTTCCTGCAGATGGTTGCAGGTTATCTTATTATATGATTTCCAAAAATATAGTAAAATATTGTCAATGCTTCGACTTATTACATCTTTCTTTCCCTCAACTTCTTTTATAATCTTACATAAAGGCCTTTTTTTTTTAATTACTAAATTCTATGAGAATATATCAACTACCGATTTGAATATGAGCATACCATGATCTATATTAAATAAAAAAAGTTAAGAAAAGATTACTCAGCTGTGTTTCATTCCTAAATTTGAGGGACACGACCTGAACCTCTGAACTTTCCTCCTCTCCAACTGGTTCCCAAGAATTCGCCTTGAAATCTTTTGGTTCACCCTTGAACTGACCTACCCACAGGTCAACTGTTCAACGCGTATGGAGTAAGTACGAAGATAATCCGTCTTTGATTATATATGTGAAGTTTACAACCCTGGAGCTTCTCTCTTCCCCATCCAAATACTTAGGCATACAAGACTCGACGGAGTTTTGAATATTCGCCGTAATTTGATAGTTCCTCACTTTCAACTAAATACTTTATCCACCTCTGCCATCCGAAAATTATTTATCCAGAAAAAGGAATTATACCCTGTATTCTACCCCGAGACTAGAACCGCATATCTGAAAATTATCATTCAGATATACTTAATATTTAATCTTGACTTGTCTATTTTAATTTTGTCTACTAATGTTACAATTTGTAAATTTGAAATCAACTTTATCGAAAGAAAACGTACCTTATTTCGTTGCGGATTTCATCTTAGGCTTTGCACTAATATTAAATGACTTTTTAACTGAATAAACTTTACATTATCCTTCAATATGTATGGATTACATTTTATAGTTAAAATTTTATTAATTACTTTCGTGTCTGAGACATGTCGAGCAATTCACTCACACACTGTCCGTCGCACCACCTAACCTTCTACGTGCCGGCCAAAACTTGTTCGCTGATTTTTTCGTTACCGACGTGACGCAGCAAGCGATATATCTATCTCACTCGCACCCTTGCGGTCGTCATTATATATTCGCTCTAACTAATGTTCCTACTATAGGATATCTCGCTACAATACCCCTCTTCCCAATAAAATTTTTGTGTATTTGAGTATACACAAAATATTTCCCTCTAACCGTCTCCCTCCGAATAGCCGAATCGACTACTTGTCCCTTGCTTCCATTTTTCATCTCCATAAAAGAAAAGAAAGAAAGTTAAATGAACTTATTGTCTCATGGTACGCTCAATAAACAAATACACCTAACTTATCATCTAGAAAATTTTATATTTAAAACAAGAAATTACTCATAACCAACACACCCTAATAGCGGACCATCCTTTACTATGAATTTCATAATAAAAACATTAATTTTCCTTTGAAAATTTAACAAAGGTTTTGTAAGAAAAATTCAATAATAATAACATGATACAGTATATATCTAAATTTCAATTTCGAGATTGACTTTGGGTGTCCTTTCGACTAACTCAACAGCTCAAATTTACACGTACGTTCTTATTCGTACATTTTAGTTTCATTATAATGAAACGTAACCCAGGCGCCACCATAGAATTTTTGTTTGTTTAGAATATAATAACTTAAGTATGCGAGAAATAACAAAAGCTTTGTGTTCTATGGAAAAAACAACTTCCTTCGCATACCTGAGGCATTTTTATTAACTTTAACCTCTTAATTGCCTCGGTCACCCAAAATCGCTCTCTATACTCAGTTAGAGTATTCCTTGGTTACTCTATAAATTATAATTTAACTACTATATTACACTTGTCTTACCATTATGACCTTATCCTAGTGTACTGAGTATTTACATGGCACGTTAAGTCTATAGACTTAATTGGCGACAGATCATCAAGAGTCAAAAATTTTCCTTATCTTTTTCTACACGAACAATGATAGTTATAACTCGCTCTTACATGAGACAAGGTATAACCCATGGCTCATTCATTTAATAGATACAAAAGCATTGACTCTGAAATCTCTAAATTTAAAATTTTTAATTTACACAAATAGCTTAAAATTATACATATGTTCCTTTTTTAAACTAATAAATTTTTATACTATGACTTTAAATCTTCACTACTCATACTGTATTCCGTCGGCCACAGTATGTGCGAAACCTTCAGGTGAAAATTTTACACCGATTTTTCTCTTATCATAAGTAGACTCACCCTCTTTCCACTTTTCGCTCTTACCTCTCGATTAATACTATCACCATATGCTACGTAACACACGCCCGCTGCGCTGTGTATATTTTCATACTAGACATTTCACTAGACAACCTTTACCTTTTACAAAGTCAGACACATTAGACAGCCTCAGTTTTGGATTCATACAAATTTTCAATATGTTCAACACTCTTCCTTCAAACTTTTATTTCCTCTTTCATTCTAATTCCACATTCATCCCCGGGGTAATATACACTAGCTTACTTCCGCATCCTTACCCATTCCTAAATATCTAAATTATCCCCTTAATTTCCTGGCACGTTTTTTTTTTTTTTTTTTTTCTTGGAATGTCCAACTAAAATTTCCCACTTAATGCCTGTCTACTTTTTGAATGTCTCTGACGTGGTACCTATTTATTGCCTTGCTTTCTACGTCCTGCAATACATAGATCACGTCCGATACTCTTTGAATTACTTTACTATTGACGAACCTCGGCGCCAATTTCTTCGTGAAATATTCTCCTGCTTTGGATTGAGTGAAGTTTTTACGCCAAACGGAATCGCCTACGTTGAACAGCCTTTTCGATCTTCTCAAATTATAGTTCTTTGCGTATTTATCGTAAGCTTGCCACATGTTTTCTGCAACAATTTTAAACGTTACTGCCAAATTCTCCATCCTCTTATTGTATATGTTCCGATCCTGATTTAACGAGTCGGTTCTAGAAATGGCTCGAACATCCACATCCCCATAGACCGTACCATTTAATATGACCTCCCTACCCTTCGCCAAGAGTGAAGGCGTGTATCCAGTAGTCATGTTTACGGTATTATTCATCGCGGATTGCACTCGATCGAGGTAAGTATCCCAATCTCTATGTTCGTCTTTGACGAGCATACCTAACGTGTATTGCAGGCCTTGATGGTACCTCTCAACGCAGTTATTTTGAGGAAAATAGAGGGCGTTATAAAAGATGTTACGTACCCCGTAATGTTCCAACATTTCTTTAAATTCTTTTGAGACAAACTGTCTCCCGTTGTCAGAAATTAACGTTTGGGGCACCCCTTCATGTAGGAAGATTTTCTTCTCTATGCAGTTTACGATCGCTTTGGCGGTCGCCTTTCGCAGAGCGAAGAACCACACGTATTTGGTAAAGACATCTACCACACTCAGAATATTGAGGAACCCCCCCTTTGACTTGGGCAAAGGTCCGACAAGATCTACGCTCAGCATCTTGAGGGGTCTGTCTACTAATTTCCGATTAGTCATAAGTCCAGCTGGAGCGGCGTTGGACGGCTTATATTCCTTGCATGTTTTGCATGACGAAACAAACCTCTTTATTTCGTGGTACATATTTGGCCAGTAAAAATCCCTCTCTACAAGTTTGAACGTCTTGAATATCCCGGTGTGTCCTACGTGGTGGGCCCGTTCCACGATTTTGTTCCGAAACTCCTTCCTAGGTACTTCTCTCCACGCAAATTCTTTCAGCAAAGGGTTGTCGTCCTTGGACAATCTATATAATTTGTTACCTTCCACCTGATAGTTCATGAACCTCGTCGGACTTTCCGCACAACCTTTTAAGATCCTATCATACCACGGGTCTTCTTCCTCTTCTACGTTAGGCAAGGCCAGTTCATTAATACTGTAGGGTAATCTGGACAGAGCGTCTGGTACCTTGTGCGCGCTCCCCTTTCTGTGTTCTATCTCGAACCCAAACTGTGACAGTCTCGCGCTCCACCTGGCCAATCTTCCCGACGGGTTCGACAACTTGGTCAGGAAGCGTAACGCGGCATGATCCGTAATGACCTTGAACTGCATACCCTCGATGTATGGCCTGAAAAATTCTATCCCGTCTAGGATGGCAAGTAGTTCTTTCTCGGTGACGCTATAGTTCACTTCCGACTTCGACAACGACCTCGAATAAAATGCTATTGGTTTCTCTTCTTCGCCGAACTTTTGATGTAAGGCCGCGCCAATTTGATGCTGACTGGCATCAGCGTGGAGGATAAAAGGTTTCGTGAAATCAGGGCAAGTCAGTACTGGCGCCGTCACCAGCGCCTTTTTTAATTTTCCGAATGCTACGGCGGCTTCCTCGTTCCATCCGAACGTGGAATCTCCCCTCTTTACCCTCAGGAGTTTGTTCAGCGGTTCTGATAGCTTACTGCAATCCTTTATTGACCTGCGATAGAAACCTACCATGCCGAGAAACATCCTCAACTGTTTCAATGTCCTCGGCTCAGGATATTCCGCTATACATTTCACTTTTTCTGGGTCTGGTCTTAACCCTTCTCTGTCGATCAGGAAACCCAAGTATTTCAGCTGGCTTTTGCAGAATTCGCATTTCGATAGTTTGACTGTCAATCCTGCTTCCATTAATCTATTTTTTACCTTTTTTAACAATGCAATGTGTGCATTGAAATCATTACTTATTATTATCAAATCGTCTATGTAACAAAAGACATTATCATCGAATTTCGGTCCAAACAATCTGTCTGCTAGTCTTTGAAGCTCGCTGGCTGCATTTACTAGCCCAAAAGGCATTTTTGTGAATTCGAACAACCCTCTTCGGGGTACGACGAATGCGGTCTTTTCACGAGAATTCTTTTCTAAAGGGATTTGCCAGAAAGCCTTAGACAGATCGATAGAAGATATGTACCTGGCGTTCCTTAAATTCGATAGAGTTCTGTTCAAGTTGGGCAGTGGATAATTGTCTCGTTTCGTAACGGCGTTCAATTTCCTAGAATCCAAACAAAACCTACCGGACCCGTCGCTCTTTGAAACTATTAGTGTTGGACTCGCCCACGATGATTTTGATGGCACCACGACGCCTAGTTTCAACATATCGTCTAACTCTTTCTCGACTTGTTCCTGTTTAGCGGGTGATAACGGGTAATAGCGTTGCCTAATTGGTTCCCCCGTCGTCTCGATCCTGTGTTCGATCAGGTTCGTACAACCTAGTCCCTTTTCTTCGAAAGAAATTTTTCGAAATTCCTCCTCAATTTCTTCTAATTGTGCTTCCTGATAATTGCTCAGACTCTCTCTATTTTCTATTTTTCCCAATTCTTCGATGCCTTTGTAATTCCCATATTCAATATCTGCGAATAACTCTGGAGCCAGATCAAAACTTCTCCAAAAATCGACGCCCAGTATAACCCCCTGATTAAGGTTTTCGATTACGAGAAATTCCTGAATTTTCGACGCATTATTATAGTCAACTCGCAATTTTAAACTTCCCAAAATCTCTTTCCTACTTCCGTCGGCCAAAGTGATATGTTCGCCTGAATGAACTATAGTCTTTGCCCTATTCACGAAGAATTCGCCGGTATTACGGCTCATCGCACTAATGGACGCCCCGGAGTCCAATAAACAAGTGAATTTTTCCCCTTCTATCTCTACGCGTAGGTACGGCCTGTTGTCTCCTTTTTTAGCGCAAACTAACGGAGCCAATTTATGGGTTCCAAAAAAAAGTCTTACATAATCTAGCCAATGTTCCCATTCTCTTTTCCTTTCTTCGTAAGAAGGTTTACTCGTTAATCCTTTTGTTTTATTTATTGTTCTATGAGTCCATTTTCTTCCCGCCTTTTTCGTATTTAAACGACTATGGCAATCTACCCGTTTATGCCCTGTTTTATTGCAATAGAAACACCGTATATTACTGTTACGTTTCACGAAGTTATTTGTTAAGTGTTCGTTGCGTGAGCTATTTTTGCTCGTGAAATTTGAATTCGGCTGACGATTACTGTAACGAAACTCATTCTTTCCCTTAGAATCCCCCACGACACAGATGTTTCTCGCCCGTTCGGTAGTTCGACTGGAACTACAATGTTGATCTACTTGGCTACACGTAACATTGTCATTTGACAGTTCCATAATTTTCCCGGATCCCGAGTTATATCTGGTAGACTTCTTGTTGACATATGAGTCATATTTCGCACACACGCTCATTAATTCCCGCGTATTAGTTACGTTAGTCGTTGCTAATAAACCTGCGTATTTTTCAGACAGACCCTGCTTAATAATTTCTATGAATTCTTCACCGTCAATCGGAAAATCGAGTAACTTATTCTTCGCGACCAGTTCTAGAATAAATTCGCTTGCAGATGTACCATTACTCTGCCTTGCTGACATAATTTCTAATTTTAATTCTCTTTGCTTATTAGTGCCTTCGAATTGTATCAAAAATTTTCCTTTAAAGTCTCCCCATTGCCTCTCAATTTCTGTTGCTCTAAACCAAACTAAAGGAAAACCTGATAGAAGAATGGGCATGTACCTAACTAAAGAGTCCAAATGTACATTATATACTGACGCTAATTCTTCTACACGCGTCAAAAAATCGCGCGGATCGGTATTTCCCGAAAAAGTTATATTCCATTTCCTCGGATCTACATCTTTTGTTCGACTCACGCCGCTTGATATAACTTGACTCTCCTGGTTCGTTAATAACGGTTTAATATCCTTTTTCTTAAATGAAGGCGATTTCCTTGTATGCTGTTTCACATTCACCGTTTCCGGTAGCTCCGAATCTATATTTTGATACTTTATACCGTCGCCGTCCGATAATGTTGATGCTAACTCCACATCATCTTTAGGTACGCTAAGTTTAATTAAGGGATCTTTGTCCATTTTGGCTGATGTTTCACCAGAAAAGAAAATTATAAAATACTAAACTAAATCTATTTCCAAGCCTGAGTAAACCGAAGTAAATTTTAACCAAAGCTGAAAATAAAAATTTTCTTCTTTGTCTCTTCCTAATTATAAAAATAAAAATTTTCGTCTTCAAAAGCCGAATAAAAAAAAAAAACTTAAAAGAATTGCTAAAGAGATTTATCAAATGATATTTAAGTGTATCATCAATGTCGCTAACGTCAATCTTCACTCTACTAATTTAGGTATTTATTTACCTTATCTATAGATAACTAGGAAAGTCACTATTTACTTTAATAAATATTTTGTACAAGGAAAAAAAAATTAACTCTCTACAACTAAAATCATTACAAGGCACTTAATCAAAAAAATTGTAAATTCCTGCGCTCCCAATCTAAAACATTACAAGCTCGATAGACCTTGCTAAAGATTTCTCGCGCCTGCGCAATATTCTTTTCAATATAAAAAAAAAACAAGTTTCTGAGTCAGCACGAGCGATCTATTAAAATTACTTCTTGCACATTACGAGATGTAAACAAACCCGATACATAACCTCTTGACTACAAACTTGCAATCAATAAGAAACGAATTCATAAAAAGGTCCGCTGTGTACTTATCTCGCTAAGGCCACGCGTACACGACTACCTATTCGTATTTGACGACTTCACTCTTTTAACTGAAGAGTCGCTGCTTCCTATTCAAAAATTTACCACTACCACCTCGCTATGTTCAACATACTCAGCTATGTCTATTCGATAGACCCCCCTTCAAAGCAACACAAAGGTAAAAATGGAGACACTCTTCAATTTATACCATACCTCATTCTAAAAATTTTTTTCTATATAAAATCTAAATTTGCAAACGCTTCTTTCAGACCACTAGTTCTTTCTCACTCACCTTTCTCAACACGAGCAGTAGAAGTAGAAAAAAAAGAGAGTCCACTAAACTTCAGTAACATATTCAGAATTGTTATTCAATTGTTAAAAAAAATAAAAAATTAATTCAAACATCAACTTGCGGTTTTGTTTTTCTTCTTGAAAGTGTAAAACAATATCTCCGTGTATACATATTTGGTCATTTTAATTAGCGTTTAGAAATTTTTGTTCGCACATCTGTGTGGTCTCAGGAATTTAAACAGCATTCACAGTAAAAGAATTCCAGCCAAAACCTTAATGACTTCATCAATAACATGGAACTAAAACATAGTAATAATCGAGTACATTAGATTATATTCCATATAGATGTCTTAAATATTGGGTTTCATATCAACTTTCGTAAATTGGGTTTTTTTTTTTTTTTTTCTTTTAATTTTCAAAAAAAATTGCGATCAGCATTTGATCCATCAAAAAAAATATTTTTATCTATTAACACATTACTAATTTGTTGCTTCCTTAACTTCTTTATCCGAAAAAAAAAATTATTCATACCCACACTTATAAAATTTCAGCAGAAAAATGCTCTACCCACAGTTCAAGTATACATGTAAATTTCAGCAGAAAAAATTTTTACCCACAATAATATTTAAAAAATTTGTAACAAATTTTTGTTTCAAAAAAAAAATTAAATGACCCAACTACTGTTTCTTTTACATACAAAAGTAAAACTGATTAAAAGACTTACAACTAGCTTAAAATTAAATGAGGATTTGGCCGTCACTTTTCGCACCAACACTTTCCAAGACATGTACAAGTCGCTACCCCAATAAATTAATCAAATTAGAACAAAAGGAAAAAGTTGGATAATTCGATTTTGTGTCGTTTCTGATGCCTCAAACGTTGGACGCCATTTTGTAACGTTGAGTGTTACTTTATTAAGAGGGCCCGACCCTCCCTTGCTCTCTCTTAAGCAAGGAAGCTCTGCCTCTCTTTTTAACATCAAAAACGACAGGAACCGCTATCTATTACTCTCATACAATATTATGCCACGGACTTTGAGACTCTACAGGGGGTGAGCTGTAACGATCATGATTATGTCCTGAAAAGTGTTAGGTATTCTATAATTATAAATAACATGGGTTTCACATAAAAACTGAATTTATTCATTCAATCAAAAAAACATTGTAAACTACATGAAATCAAATAACTAAAATTAATTAGGTTTTTACAAAATCTTCCTGCAGATGGTTGCAGGTTATCTTATTATATGATTTCCAAAAATATAGTAAAATATTGTCAATGCTTCGACTTATTACATCTTTCTTTCCCTCAACTTCTTTTATAATCTTACATAAAGGCCTTTTTTTTTTAATTACTAAATTCTATGAGAATATATCAACTACCGATTTGAATATGAGCATACCATGATCTATATTAAATAAAAAAAGTTAAGAAAAGATTACTCAGCTGTGTTTCATTCCTAAATTTGAGGGACACGACCTGAACCTCTGAACTTTCCTCCTCTCCAACTGGTTCCCAAGAATTCGCCTTGAAATCTTTTGGTTCACCCTTGAACTGACCTACCCACAGGTCAACTGTTCAACGCGTATGGAGTAAGTACGAAGATAATCCGTCTTTGATTATATATGTGAAGTTTACAACCCTGGAGCTTCTCTCTTCCCCTATATAGTTCCTCACTTTCAACTAAATACTTTATCCACCTCTGCCATCCGAAAATTATTTATCCAGAAAAAGGAATTATACCCTGTATTCTACCCCGAGACTAGAACCGCATATCTTATTTCGTTGCGGATTCCATCTTAGGCTTTGCACTAATATTAAATGACTTTTTAACTGAATAAACTTTACATTATCCTTCAATATGTATGGATTACATTTTATAGTTAAAATTTTATTAATTACTTTCGTGTCTGAGACATGTCGAGCAATTCACTCACACACTGTCCGTCGCACCACCTAACCTTCTACGTGCCGGCCAAAACTTGTTCGCTGATTTTTTCGTTACCGACGTGACGCAGCAAGCGATATATCTATCTCACTCGCACCCTTGCGGTCGTCATTATATATTCGCTCTAACTAATGTTCCTACTATAGGATATCTCGCTACATACCTTATGTAGAGATCTCATCTCTTAACCACCACAGTGACAGATCTTGTCTCAGTGACTGACGTAAATCAGGATTAAGAAAAGATTCAAAATGAAGAATACTCAAAAGAGTTGAACAAAAACTTGAGATTTTTAATAATTATTGTACTCAATTCTGGTTTTAACCTGGAATAGTGATAAGTCAGGTAAAATACGGAATGCGGTGGATAAACATTTATTTTGATACGGTTAGTACTAGAAATCTACGTCCATTGATTTGGGAAACTGTTGAATGCAGGCGATGGACCGGATGGCTTTACAGAAAGTTCTGGAGAGGGCAGGGCTCAAACTGGTCTGCAGCATCATCAATAATAATATTCTTTATCTGTATTTCTTGGCGCCATACCAACCATCTTCTTCATTGCTGTGGACGAGGGCCTTATACAACTCTGCTGTGCTCCGGAACGGTATCCAGTTGTACCTCGAAGCAAACAATCATTACACTGTAAAATTTTTAATGTTCCATATTTCAGTTGGACCACTTTGGGCTTACGACCATCTTCTACTACAGTTTCAAAGGCTGGCTTAGTGTGATCATTATGACTTATTTTACCATCATTATTGAGGTTTAATTGACCGCCAGTGTATAAAATTTCTTACTAAAGATATTTGTAAGGGGTTTTTTAACTCCAAATGAAATAACGTTCCTTATTATTATTTTTACCCATCACGCCGTGTGCCTTAGGGGGAAGGTAAAGAGAACAGACCTCCACTCTTTTCTATTCAAGCACGCTTCTTTCGCTTCTTCTACCGACATACCATTTATCAGAAAACCTCTCCTATTTCTTTTTCTTCCGACCTAGCCTTGCTTGAGAAAGGATGTCTTCAATACACGACATTCTCGGTCGACTATACCTTCCCATTCAGCCTTATAAATTCTCTTTGTTATTCTGTTTGCATTCACTCTTTCTACATGGCAAAACCATCTCAATTTATCTATATTCATCTTTGTAACAACACTAGCTTCCCTGTCCTGTCAAATTCCTTCCTAATATTCTTATTCCTTGTCCCACAGAGTTTTTCCAGGTAGTCAGGTACTCTCCGTATTAGAAATGTACCCTGTGAAATATAGCAGTGATTAACTTCGGCAGGCGTCAGTGTAACACGACCTAGTGTACCTTCCTACAAGTCGGGAAGGGTCTGGACATGCATGCGCCGTGACAGGGAGGACTCGAGTGCAGGGTGTGATCAAAAAGTTGCCGCTAAACTTTCATTCTCAAATCAGTCTAGTCGCTCCATGTCACGAGATGGTGATCTTTATGAACAGCACACAAATCAAGAAGTGACAATGGGGAAATAATAGAAGTGGTTGGTAGACTAGCGGTTGCGACGCCGGATTTCGTACTGTTTCGTGCGGAGATCGTGGGTTCGATCCCAGGCGCCGACCATCTTCCTCTTTCACGGCACAAGCTTTAAGTAGCTTACTGTGAAAAAGTCAAAGAGTGTATTTTTGTTCACTTTGAGTGAGCACAGATTGATTTTATTAAAAAAAAAAGTAATAATGATCACCCTCTATATGCGAAGCATGCGGGCAAAGACTGCGTGTAGAAATGCTAGACACATTTTAGAGAAGAGTGCTTCGTAAGATTTTAGGGCACGTGAACGATGGAGAACCCTGGAAAAGACGATTTAGCGATGTGCTGTTCTATATTTTTTTTACAAATCTCCCAGAATCTCTGAATATGCTAGATTGGGCAGGGCATTTTCAGAGAATGCCGTCTCGACGGGTACCGAAGAGAATCCTGAAGGGGCATCCTGAAGGCGCACCAGTACAGCACAGCAGCCAATCATCATCTTCCCCATGTTCTCCGTATATCCCCTTGAATATGCCTTTTCTACAATCCATCGGGCATTCACTGCGGTTTTACAAGGTGCTGACTTGAGCTGGGATGAAGCAGAACAATTGACGCACGAAAAAGCCATGAAGGATTTTCCTGGCGTCCACGTGCTTTATACTGGGAGCGAACGCAGATAAAATCAATCACTATCTAATGCAGCTGGGATTTTAAAAACGGTCCGAGAGCTTTTTGATCACACCTCATACAACTCCCGCCTGCTGTAAGGACGAAAAATAGAGGAGAGAAAAATGAGTGGTGTTTTGTTCATTCGCTTGGATTTGTCCAGTCATCCTCCAGTTATTCATCAGGAGTATGAAGGCTGGGAGGGACCCTTGCACTGCAGCACGGGGACGCATGCGCACAACAACCCCGACTGCTTGGTAGAAATGCACTTCAACTTCACCATCCCCCTAAGTCATTAATATCGTCCCAACAAATTTTAAAGTCATCGCTCAATCAATCAATACCTCCTCATTTCATATTCCAATTAAAGGCATAGGGAGGCAAAAGAGCACTGTAGAAAGATTAAGTGTTGGGTGTAATAAAATAATAATTCTGTTCTAGTAAACTTTCATAATTCAGTTATGTATTTCGTATGTTGCCACATCAAGCCAAAAATATCGACGTTACGGCATATAAATATACAATAATATTATTATCCTGCGTAGAGTCGTGCAAAACATCAGTCTACTACGAAAAGCGTTAAGAAAACGACGACGAAGTATGGGATTTTTCGATATGTTGAACTATCGAAGATTCCCGTGTTTGGGAATATATCGGATTCAATTCAAACATACCCACCTTATGGCGAACGTTGATAACGTAGAGTATTAGCCAGCTAAGCCAGCTTTCGAAATAACAATAAAATACAGTCGTTATCCCGTAGTGATTTTTTTAAATAATAAGGTTACCTATTCAAAAATTATTATACCTACATCATAAATAAAAAATTAGGATCGATAATGATTGGTTGGTTGTTGTATATTTATACGTATTAAAAAAAAGGTACAAGTGTGGGGTGTAGGTAGGTACCTAGATACGTGACATAGGTACGTAATCCCATACAAATTGTCTTTAAGGTACATTTTGATTTTCTTTTTATTTCCAAGCAATTGTACATTTATGTAGACTCTAGACAAGAGCCCGTGCTGATGTACGCATCTATGCAGATGGGGAGAACATTGAGAAGAGATGCGCGCATGGCGGGAGCTGGTTGTCCCATTATGTAACCAGCAGGGCCTCATAGGGCAAATGATTAATTTTTATCTACTTACCTAATCCTTACGTAAAAAAATATAAAAAATAGTAACGTCGAATGCGTTGAAATTTTCATATAAAATATAGTTGAAATGTTATAGGGAAAGTTTGCGGAAATCCCGAGACGAACCCAGCCGAGCCCAGATGGTGGCCCGCCGCAATGGCTGGGCTGACATGTGTGTGAGATGCGCCTCTCCGCAGACAGATCACCTGGAGCGTAGACGGCCGCTTATAGATCTTCTGAAACTGATCGCACTACAAAAGCACACATTATTATTATTAATACATAACATCACAATGCCTACACTTAGATCAGGGGTTCACAAAATGTGTCAGCTATTGGAAAAGTGTATTTTTACTTTCCTAAATGGAGTACTTTGTTCACAATTTTTAACTTTAGATCAAAAGGTGGAAAATTTAAAAAAACTCTAAAAAGTTAAAAATAACTCGAAAACCACTGGGATTTGACCCCTGGTTAATGGGAACAAAATTGTTGCAAATTTACTCTAGTATAACCCCTTTCAAGGAATGTATCGAATTACCAGTCACCCTGTATACGTATAAACGAATCTGTGCACGCTCAAAGTAAACACAAATACACCATTTGAATCTGTCACAGTAAGCTACTAAATTCTTGTGTAGTGAAAGATAAGAAGATCGGCAACTTGGATCGAACTCACGTCCTTCCGTATGAAAGCCGGCGTCATAATCACCATGTTACAAACCAAATTTGTTAACAAAGTTGCAATAAAATTTAAAACTTCTTGAATTTGCACTTTGGGTGGAAGGTACTTTGAATATCATCCGAATGTCGTTTTGAAGGTCTTGAGCTGGATTTCTGGTGCAGACCATCTTTCTCTTTCACAATACAATACTAGCTTCGCTTTCTGTGAAAGACAGAAAAGTGTATTTGTTTGTGTTCACTAGGGTAGGCCCTGATTCATTAACGACCGGTTTCAATAACTCTATGGTTAAAGGTCTATCTATCTTTACACTTGGTGTTTCAATAAACAATGGATAGATAGAAATTCTATCTAAACTTTCTATCTATCTTTCCCCCAGATTTATCCCCAGATTTAGCAACAAGATTTTTTGAAAATAATGGCTTTTTCAAGTGACGAGAGCGATTTGGATTTATTTGAAGACGGAGTCTTCGACTCTGACGAGGACGAAGAACCCCGGATGTTATATTCACGGATAAATTTCATGTCGATATTGTCGAACAAAGATTTTCTTGTCAGGTTTCGGTTAACCAAAACCGTCGTAAATGATTTATTTTTTATAAATTATTTTCTTATAAACAATATACGACGACGAGACGAGAAAAATAATGGTGGGCGAATGTTGCGTCTCCCTGACGCATAGATATTATTATATTGTCCATAGACAATATAATAATATTGTTGATATTGAAACTGACGTATTTTTTTCGAAAATTGACATGGACGAAGTATTGACAATTTCTATGATCAAACGCGGATAGTTGGTATGGTAACTGACATAAATACTATCTATCTGTTGTTTGTTTATTGAAACGCGGATAAGGATAGAATATTAACTGATTACTACGGATAGGTTATTGAAACCAGCCGTAAAAAAACTGACATGTTTCGTAGGTACACGCCTTGCATTGTTATTAATATAATATTATAAAATCATACATAATGTTTGTTACCAAAAATTCCCGAGCCTAGGCAAAGTCAATCTTTGGGAATTTCATCCTACGGCCAGGGCGTGTATACCTACAAAATGTGTCATGGAAAAAATAAAAATTTAGATGGTGCTTGAAATTTAAAATGCATTGAAAAAATTTATAGCACTTAACTAAAAACTATAACGTGATTTTTCAACAGATTCCTAACATTTTTCATGGGTTGTTCAGTTGATACATGGTCACATAAAACGTGATATTTTTTTTTAAACACCCTTAATCAAATATGCCAGGAAAAATTAGTCAGTAGGAAAATCTAAAACTTTTTCTAATCTCATTTGAAAAAAGTTAACAGTTGAAAAGAAAGTGCATCTAGGTGGGTAAAACAGTTTATATTAAGTAGATATCGAATTAAGTTACATAATATATAAAATTAGGTATATCAATTTTCAAGTTCAACACAACTCCTTCATGACACAAGCTTACTGTGAAAGAGTCAAAGAGTGTATTTGTGTTCACTTTGAATGGACACAAATACATTAATTATAAATGAATAATTAATATCATTTATAAACAAGAATAAGTAGGTATAAGAAAAGCAGTGTTTGGTGGAGAAACATAATATTATGGTAAGGTGTGATGATGTCCATGGTTCGATTCTCGAGACGTGCTGGATTCGCAATAAACAAAGTCGATAGATTCCAAACATTAGCATAGCGACTATGTCAATTGATCCAAACCAGCCGTCGCGTCGCCTTCTCAGCAGGACAACTCCTTTTTTATTATTCAGAAAGTCCAACAAAACATCCATCGCAACAATTAAAGGAACGATTAGGGAGACACTTCTCCCATTTAGCCGATTCAGTCCAAATTTAATATTTTTAACTTTTGCACTTTTTTGACAAATAATTTTTAGAATCAATTCCTTTATTGTTTATAAAAAATATTATTATAATTTATCAAGTAAATATGTATTGGATATATATATATATATATATTTTTTACATTTATTTTATATTACAAATCGAAACGTAATAGAGATAAATCCAGCAAGGGTATTCATGAAAATTCTCTAAATACGATCTATGTGCGACCTTTCAGAGACCATTTAGTTCTAACAAAATATTTTTTTTGAGAATCACTTCTAGCTTATCTCTAAACTTAGCATAAAACGAAATAACACGGAATGACATTTTTTTATCGGTTTGATGATTAATTAAGTAGTTTTGTGTACAAGTAGTTTCATAGTAACGTAGTATTTTCTAAGCACTCTAGCTTGAGCAGTCAAGAAACTCGTAAACCGATATAGATTTAGTTGAAGTGACTCTTAAAATAAATCGTTACAATTAATGGTTTATAGGAATGGGCTAAGATTTGAATTAGATCGTATTAAGACCGTTTCGGGAATAACCCTTCAGAATCAATTTCAAGCAGGCTACTCTATAATAGCAGTATTTCTGCTTAAAAGATTCTAAACCAAACATAAATTTAAAAAAAGCCAATCAGTGAAATTAAATTTTGATGAGTGATGCCAATGTTGAGAGTTAAAATTTTGATAAATAAAAAATACCTATAAAATGAGAGTAAAAATTTTCATAATAAAAAAATAAAATAAAAAAAACCCAGATGGGTAAATCAGTTATGACCAGATACAGGTGAAATCACGTTATAACGAATTCCGAACTTGCAAAATTCTTGGTGTAACAAATCTTAAATAATTTATCTCCAAATTATTATGTGTGAAATTTTACAATAATCAAAGAGTTACAATAATGTGTTTTGAGTTTATATTTAATCTCCATACCTATCACTCTGTAAATTTAAATGAATTTAATAGTGTGTCCTGAGTAACCTTCTAAGTCTAAGTGGTTTTGATACTATACATACATACATAAATTTTTCTATTTTTGAATTGAAATTGGCGTTTGACACAACTGTCAGTTGTTTGTTAATTGGTGCGATTGACATAACTGTCAGTTGTTTGATAATTGGTGCGATTGACATAACTGTCAGTTGTTTGATAATTGGTGCGATTGACAGAATGTGCCCTGATCCTCGTTTAAAAGAGACGCGTTCGCTCGGCATTACATATATTGATAAAAGCGTTACAATTTCGTTACAACGGGATTTGACCTGTGTGAATCATAAAAAAGTACTCTGTAATAAAAATAATAAACAATGTTGAACAAAATCCAAGAAGAGTCATTTAAAGAATATAGGTATGCGGCTGAGATGATGAGTGTTGGAGGCTGAGACCAGAGTCTGGGAAAGTTAGCAGGCCGTACAGTCGCCTCAAAAATGATGTAATACCTTACTATACAACCTACTACCTCACCCAGCCAATGGCCAGTGGACAACACGAGGGCTGGAACCTGGCTGACCCATCATCCACGGTAAGGCGCTTCGTTCGACTTGTCGGATGGTGATGTTGATGATGATAATGTTTTTACAAAAAATGCTAAATAATAATATACCTACATTCATCGAATGAAATCTTCGAACCTGTCAATGTTACAATGATAATTAAAAATTTGAAAGAGTTGAGCTTGAGGTACGCATTGACAGATTCGTTCGTTTCAAAAACAAAATTCAAAGCATAACAAATCATAATATCAAATCAATAGAAACAATACTAATATTTACATTTCGTTGGTCCATACAGAATTTGATTAAAAAAATGAGGAAATTAAAATTCACCCAGTGTCAAAATTTACTAATATTTGAATATGTATGTAGGTACACAATGGTCATATTTTGTATTCAGGATTTTTTTTGACACTTAAAAACATGGCATTCAAATGTCTTCATTTACGTAGAATGTTAGGTAGGTAAAGTTCTTCTCCTCTCAAATTTGAAGCTATCTCATGATTTAAGTGCACCAAAAATCCCATGATAAAAGTGTGTAAAACAATTCACTGGTCACACAAAAATAAGGCAACGTTATTTATTTTTCCTCCAGCCAATCTGCAGCGAATATTCCAAACAACCACACCCTCGTAAGTCCGAGCTTGTGTGGGCAACTAGGCCCAGTGAAACTGAGTCCACAAGTTCGGATCTACGGGTTGCGGTTACAAGGTAAGCCAATTGGTTCTCTCGATCTTCATCCGTCAGAGCACTGAACACTACACTTCGATTTTATCCAATATTTAATGTTTTTACTTTTTGAAAATTTTGAACAATTTCGATGAAAATTTATATTATGATTTTTATTTAATTTTTTTGTTTTAATTTATGTTAGATTTAATGTAACTTACATAAAATGCCAATCATCAGTAATATGGAAAGCACGTACTTATATAACATATCGCGCTTGTAAAGTATTGCCAATTTGTAATAAGTACCTAGGTAAAAGTTGATAATGAAAATGGTGCCAATTACGCCAAAGTGTTTTTTTTTTTTATTTTTCCGTGCGAGGTTCCACAATCTGAAACAAAAAGAAAATATTTAATTAGAGACTATTTATTATTTATAGTATATTTTTAATATATCTGTGAACACAAAAATATATCTACTTTTAACATATTTCACAAAAAGCAAAGCTTGGCGTTTTCAAAGTGGAAATGATCGGCACCGAGATTTTAACCCACACGCTGTAAGTAATTATGTATACCGTATACGAAAGCCGTCGACTGAGCCGCTATAGTTATCAATCATGTTCT
Organism: Mystacides longicornis; assembly: GCA_963576905.1. Taxonomy (NCBI): domain Eukaryota; kingdom Metazoa; phylum Arthropoda; class Insecta; order Trichoptera; family Leptoceridae; genus Mystacides; species Mystacides longicornis. The sequence continues at coordinate 30,781,286 of OY756425.1, forward strand.
TCATAATTTCATTTTCACCAACATAGGTACTTAATTATTATTGAATGGGATGTTTTTTTCCTTTTTGTGCCGCTAGAGGCGCCCTTGCTAATCCGGTCTATTGTCAAATTCAGTGTTGCCAACGGGGGCGATTTACTTCTTCTTCTTCTTATGGTCGCTCACAATCTAACCTCCAAAATATCATTCTAGTTTATTTCAAATTAAACAACTTATATATTATTATACATGATAACTTACAATAGGTTTAGAGTAATCATTGTACATTTTTTACATACTATTACAAATAATATTGTTCATCTTTTTTTTATATACCTACCTAAATACAAATTAAAAAATACAGAACAGCAACCCTGAGATTTATTCTCAAATTTACGCGCAACAAAATCAACAACTTCTTAGCAACTCAATCAACAACTTCTTAGCAACACAATGGAAAACAAACTTCCCAACGTTGGCAACACTGAAAAAAACATCTCCACGTTGGCAGCACTGAATTTGACAAAAGACCTGATTAGAAGTTCTGCCACCTAGTGTGTATTATCGGAAGCTCCCCAGAAAACTTCCCATTCTATCTTGATATGTACCTACATATTTTTGCGTTGTAAAACAAATGTCCACAATGTGAATAAAAAAACTGGGTAGGATTTAGTATGTGCAATAATAATTATTGAACAACGCATACACTTCCACCAAGTTCAAAGCATGTGACATATAAAATGGAGCTACCAGCGATGAATTCATGGGTAAAATTGAAGATAAAACCATCAGTAGGTACTCAGTAGGTATATAAAAACGAACTTCATGTAGGACTTTAATTACCTGTATATAGTTTTAATAAATAAAGGCATTCTAAGAAGAATAAAAAATAGTCTCTAATAATCGCATACTTGCTGTATTCTATTGCTGAGAAGCAGAGCTAAGGGATTCAGGCATGATGTGGGAGGGATTCAGGCATGATGTGGTAGGAATTCAGTAAAGCCACGTGAGATCGAGCGTGGTGGAGGTAGGGCTCTTGTTGCCTCCTTGTGCCCTTAAGTGGGGTCCCAGAGGTAAAACGAATGAATGAATAAAACTAACACAAAACAAATTTCATTCACTTTTATTCGTGAATTAAATTACTACCTATTATATAATCGACAAATTAACCCCTGTGTATAACACCTGTTTTGATAGTTTGTCTAATTTGCATGTAGGTTTAGGCCAGACAGGTGGCGCTCTAGTGGAATGCGAGTCCTTGCACACACTAATAATATAACAATAGGCCAAAATAAAAATGTAAATGAGGTTCGAATCCTAGGCGCGTGCCTCGCCCCAAATTATAATATTATGTTCATTCATAAACTGACATTTTTTATACATTAAGGTACCCCATTTCGAGTATAAAGGTATGCTAATAGTGAATTGAAACTATGTTAGTATTTTGACAGGCAAAATGCTATCGTAGTAGCACGTAAATTATGACTGATGTGCTCATCAAAGTGCACGCAAAGTTAGTCTTAAGTGCAAATTTTAGCAAATTGAGTTATCGTAATCAGAGCGAATTTCTTTCTGAACAATTTAGAAGGTATAATTATTTCATTACTAGGAGCACCCATCACTGTGTGATGGACTTACGGTGATTTTAGATTCGCGTACCTAAATGATGGCTGGAGGTGCCTTAGCAAAACGGACAACAGTACTGACGCGGTACAGTCATTGAAGCAAGCGAAAGGGATCCTATTAAGCATTTTTGGTTATAAAGTGCACGGTCATATATGTAGTAGGTACTAAGGAATTAGCGTCGGGTTTGTTGGCTCAGTGGCTAGCGTTTCTGCTTGGGCTAGCTAGAGATGCGAGCTAAGGCCCTGCCGTGGCATAGAATTTTTCAATAGTGAATACGTAGAAGATTCGTATGATGGGATTTTCGGAGATGAAGTTGACAGCCTAAATACCTAAATGACAAACATTATCAATAAAAAATGATCGCAGCCTTTGAAACAACAGTAGTGGTCCAAATAAATCTAACACGATTCATCTCAGGCTACCACAAATGTTGGTATAACATAACACGAATTGATAAGATTGCTATAGACTACAAACTACAACTCTATCTCATGGGACATGAGTGGTTGACTGGGAGGAAATAATTTTGAGGCATTTAGTTCCGTCGGATATATTATTATGTACCTACTGATACATTTAGTATGAAAAAAAAATATTTGTGCTTTGAAAAAATTCTCAATGATAATTCACTTCTTCATCTTTTTAGAATCTGTCAATCCACTATCGAGAGAGCGATCTACGAAAATTAACAAAAACATTTAAGGGATGTCAAGATGCCGGATCTTCATAACTTGTATTAATTGAAGAGTAGTGGGTATATTGAGTGGGTGGGACCTTTCAGCTGGGGGGCAATTTGGGCATTAGGATGATTGATGTGGCAGAGCACCTGTAGGCCCCACACTGAGCCCTCAAATTAACACATTAAAAGGCTATCAACTCCCCCGGACTATTAATCGATGCTAATGAGGACATTTACTCCGCCTCCTAAAAATCCTCGGCTGATGATCAAATCAAGACCACTCAATTAGCCGGTCGTCACTCTAAACATTAGTGAATATCATTTAATTTTGGATTCACCAAATCAAAGACTTAACAGAGGAATGTTACTAGGTGCGAGGCGAGAGTGCGAATGAAGGTGTCTGCGACCACGGGGCCCTCAACGGATACGAAAAACGACGACCATCAATTTTTCGTACGATAAAAATTATCTGAACACATAATTATTCAAATTTGTCATGTGTTCGTTAATCATACGTATGATGCCTTTTTATTGCTTGTCATCCAACTGAATTTGTTGCTGTTAGTATAGGTAGGTACCTACAGGTTTATTATCTCAAATTTGGACGCTTTACAAAACAACTTGGACGTAGACCATTAACGGCCACGTGGATTTTGACATTAGCCGGGAGGCATAAACATAAACAAAAAGTTTAAGAGTTGGTATGAATGTGTTTATACATAAACCCATCACTATGGTTTGTGTATGTGTGGTGTGTGTGTGTCGCCATGGCCGCCATTCAGCCATCAGATGACGTCATTCTTTTTTTTATAATTAATTAGGCATTCCACCCATAGAGGGTGATTTGTGGACAATATAGTGGCTTTCTTTAAAGTTTTAAAAAAATATTGGTACGAGTATGTAGAACGTCTAATATGATTTGAAAAATTTGCTACTTGGTTTTGAATAGTCCAATTTGAAAAAAAAACCCTGTATTTTGGCCGTTATTTTATATAGAATGCCAAAAAAATCTCATTATCCTCAATTATTTCGGTAAAACTATTTCACTCATGATGACATATCAGCACTGCGAAACTATCAGACTCTTAATTCCGATTGTTTGCGCCCTTTTTCCCTATTCCTGTATTGTTTTTTGTCCTGGCAACACAATCCCAAAATACTTTTTATCTAAAATTTATCCTACCTACAACCTACAGTTCAAATAGAATCGCTACCCGCGCAACAAGTACTCTTACGCAAAATTCGCTGTAAAAATAACCAAATTATCTCAATCAAAATAAACCTTATACAAAAGCATATAAAATATTGTGAATTCACAAGTGTCAATATAGACGAGGTAAAAATCAACGCGGGAAGGTCAAAGCAGGAGATCAACATCGAGGTAGGTTTCCTATTTTTCCTTTCCAATTAAAATTTACCGCAAATCCAGCAACCAACGCAAACACCGATTATACATTCTTGTCCAAATATTGTGATCAATAATAATATGGTATTTATTTATTAATAAGAGTTATCTTCAAAAAATAATATAGGCATATAACTTAGTGGAGCCAGATCGGTTAGCTTATATAATAGGTTATAGTTCAAATCATCTCTAGGTATGCCCAAGAGATGATTGATATGGCGCAGAAATCTTTTCTGATAAACGCCGAATTATGATCAAGCAGTTTCGGGATCCATTCCTGGTCGCGTTTGAATTTTTCCAAGTGAATTTCATTTAAAGTTTCCACCTGCGGTTGGTGTCTCGCCTCAGATTGGACGGTGGAGTGTGAAAACTGGCCATTAAGTTCCGTCGGCTATATCGTACAGTATCAGTATACTGACACCTTTGTATAGTAAAGTGTTAATTTATTTATTTTGTGCGTAACAAACAACAAACAGAACAATACTTTCCTATTAATCCGTGCATGCCGGCGGTTGATCACAGCTAACATCTGTCTGATGCTCCGCAGATCAGCACGAGCTTCCCCTTTCCCGACACATTTTCAAGGAGACAAAAAATATCTCCCTAATAACATTGCGGCGAGGGAACGACAAAAATGCTTTGGTCGTGGTTTCCTGCTGATTAAAACTATTTCCGATTTACTTCTATTTACTTTATGTATCTAAAAGTCTCTTGGAAATGAACAAAAGAGAAAGATAATCATCAAACCTTACATTGAAGTATCATCCAAATTTATGTGAGTCTCTGCGGAATCGAAGCACTTGAAACCCAATTATGAAAGAATTTTAATAAAAAACAAATATGAATCTATTCTGAAGCCGAATCTATTGGTTAAAAACCAGTACCTACACGACATGTCAAAATGTTTTTAAGAGACGTTTCGTGAGAGTAAAGTGAACCGCATTTAGTAAAAAAAATAATAGGCATGCGCGGTGTTGAGACCGAAATAATATTATACTAGAGTGTATAGTATAAGGTGTGCGAAATTCATTACAACGATGTGGACCACAGATGAGAAGATTCTGGAACGAACTCAATAGTGTATCCAGAATCGTGGATACGCTAGCTATTATAGGGTAGATAGGGACATTGTTCCTCAAATCATTACACTTGGATTATGGAACTGTCCCATAATTGTTCTCCGTATTACATCAGAAGGACAATAAATGAACTATATAACAGGTCAACATGCTTAAAGAAATGCGAGGACGTATAGAAGTTTTCAGAATTCAAGGGGTAGGTGCTGTCATATAGGTATATTGCATGGTTAATGTATAACACTAGTAGATCATCATCACCGCCCCAGAATCCGACAACGCCATTCAACCATCGTAGTTTTGGTCTTTAGACACTTGGGTCCACCTATTGGTGCAAGTGACCTAGCCAAGGCAGTCCTGTTACTCTTGTGGAATCCGACTACGACGATGTTCTGGTAGAGATCATCGAGCTAGGTGTTGTATATCTACAGAACCTTTGACCGCCGTTGATAAGTTCTTAGGATTTTTCTTTCACACACGTCCAGCCTGTTTATAACTTTGGATGCCGACGGTTTTTTTATTATAACAATTAAAACCTGACATCTCTCGAACGAGTAGTTATGATGAGCCATTGCGACGACCATTTGCTGATGCATGCTTTTAACGAACTCACATTGTTGTCGGGAGAAAAAGTAACACTAAACAGAATGATTGGTGGTCTGTAATTACTATTGCAGGTTTATCGGCACGTCCGAGGGATCGGGTGGTAAAAGATTCTCGCTCTTTTACGAGTGTGAAACCCCCGTGTGGATGTGACGTCGAGGGTAGGAGTGATGATGGTAGCTCTCCCGAGTGTGGAGGCGGTTGTGAGGCAGACGAAGGCACGGGTTCAAGGCTGCGTGGGATACGTAATAATGCATCGGCCGCATACCCGCTCCGACATGTCTGCACAATGTACCTAATATGCACCGCACAGATCATATACCGGCCGGAGTAAGTACTTGAGAGTTAGATGCGGCATGAGAGATTGGGAATTTGCGCGCAGAGCGCTGTTGCTAACCAGAAACTCAGACGTGCGTAACCTTTTTAAGAGTTTACAGTAGACCAAGTGCACAAATTGGCTCAACTAAGCTACCCGAGACGGCGTATCAATCCTGGACAGAATTGAAAATAAAAACACATTGCAAAGCTCTCACTGACCGATGATCGGACCCACAATCGAGGTAGGTTTAAAAAATAAAGCTTCTTTGACACGATAAGTTTTTTAAAGGTACGACACAATAAAATAAGGGGAACAACTGATGAAATTTATTTAGAATCAGGAATGACGTGGATCTAACACATCAAATCCGTTCTCAAAGGAGGATCAGAAGCATAAGATATAGGGAGAGGTTGTAAGAGAAACTTAGTGTAGGTGGAAGAAACAAAAACGTGTGCTTGGATAGAAAGTAGATATCCGCTCTCTCTGCCTATCTCTTAAGGGGCACGGCGTGATGGGTACAAAAATATTAGAGAGCAGATCCTTGAAATGCTTTTAAGAACAGCAGCTGATTAAGTATATACCAAAACGCAAACGACCACCATCAGCTGGACATCAAAATCAAGATCAGTGAGAAGACAGACCTCACAAAAAGAGAAGAAGAGGTATTTCGTCAAGATAACTATGTGCTCGGAGAGTCTATAATATCAATATATTGATTAGGTATGCAAGTCTGTTTTCAATTGGAGACATGCTAAAACTATAAAACTTTCAAGCGGGCGTTCTCTGCGGACCTACAAGAGAAGTTTCTGAAAAATCAACTTTGGAAGCACAGCAAAAAAAAAAATTGAAAGTTATTTCTGAGATCGTATCGAGAACTAAATGTTCGTGACTCCACCACGAAGTAGCGCTCTTGATGCAACGTGTGATCCAACCAATACTAGACGTGTGCAGCGAGAAAGGTAAACTGTTGGTGAACCTGCGCTCTCTCTCTCCCTCTCTCTAGAAGAAGAGGAGGAGGAGGGCTCAGGACATTGTGTACCGTAGGAACATGTGTCCCAAGGCGGAGATGTCCGCAGCATCACCAGACCGCCATTACCTGGCGTCGCATAGCAACAAGGAGATGCAGCTCTCGCATGCACCGCCGGCCCCGGAGAGAACTCTCACCGCGCTGTCCTTGAAACACTCAGTCCTCTCCGATTCATGCGGCCGCCGCGGCTTTTTTCTCGCTAAGTGATTTTATTCGTGTCAACTAGATGGTACAGTCGGACAACGGAGCAATCCAGTTTTTTTATTCTTATTTAAACTAGCTTTCCCGACAGACGTTATCCTGTCTATATAGCATGAAAACTGAATAGGTACCTACGAATAATTTGTGTAATGATAAATTAATCTTCTTCTTCTTCAAATCTTTATTGCATCCCCCATAGGCCCCTCACGAGGCACTCGGGTTCATTAAAATATTTACAATTTAGTACATAAAAGACAAATAGATTTCATTACATATACAAAGACATCAATATTATTGAGAAAGTAAGTTCGATGCCAAAGGGGTGTAAACTGTAAAGGGTCCCATTGGCATCTCGTCAATGTACAAGGCCACTTCATGCAGCAGCGACAAGAACAAAGTCGAGAAAAAAAAACAGATATTACATAATGTCATCATAGAAGGTAAAATTAATATTAATCTACATGTCATTGGTTGAATAAAAAGCATTTTCAACAAGATACCTTTTGACCTCCCTCTGGAAACAGAGTCAGATAATTTGAGTTCGTGAGAGAGGCGATTATAAAGCCTCACGCTCATACAAACGAAGCTCTTTGACAGTTTTGTTAGTCTATGCTCAATAGGCCTTAGTAGACTTTTATTGCGGGTGTCGTACTGATGAAAGTTCAAGTTTTGTGGAGTGTTTGACAGATTTTTATGTGCATACTTTAAACATTCGAATATAAATAAACCAGGCAATGTTAAAATGCGCTGTTCTTTAAAAGCGTCCCTACATGAGTCTCTAGGGCTCATACCCAACAGAGTTCTTAAGGCTCGCTTTTGTAGGATGAACACTCTTTTTGCACCAGATCCCATACCCCAGAACATCACCCCATATGACATAATTGAGTGGAAGTAGGCATAGTATACAGATTTAGCGGTGCTTATTCCACATATTTCCCTTATCTTTTTGATGGCATAAATTGCCGAGTTCAATTTTGTGCACAGCTGATCCACATGGGGATCCCATTGTGACCGTGATCAACCGTGACACCTAAGAACCTACAGCTGTCTGTCAGGTCTATTCCTTTTTCAATTAATGCAGTTTTAACTGCATCAGTCCCATCAGAACTTCCCAGAGAGAAGCCAATGGCACTTGTTTTTGTCATGTTTAAATCAACTATTTTTAAGTATTTCTGGCCGATGCATCTGTTTTCATAATAAAACAGGCCCCGTGTCCAGTTTCAAGCCATGAACAAGATCAACGGCAAACTTGCGCATGAAACGCCGATTAAAATTTAAAAAAAAACACTAAGAATGTAATAACTTATGTTAAGTTTTCTTAAATTTTCCAACTTTTTCCTGAGAAAAGCAAACACTACAAAAAAGAAACTCAAAGTGCTTCAGCCGCTAATATAAGTCTAAGCCGTTAAATCACTTATTTCACATAATAACATTGTTACTTTTCAGATTTCGACGTTGCAAATAAAATGACGCAAGTACTAAGTGCAAATTTTAACAAAATTGCATTACATTTGAGTTTGTCAAAGTTGCACTTTGCAACGAAAGTCCTATCAGTTCGTTTCAAGTTAAAGCTCAAAAGAACAGCCTCAAAATATCAATCCACCAATCAATCAATACTCTGGTTACAAAAGCCCCAGAGAACAAGAGCTCTGCAATGCGCTCGATCCTGCGCAGTTGCAATTACCTCTTCCAACAGGATGTCCAAATGCCTCAGCTCTACTTCGAAGGAACGGAACACGGAGTGAGAGAGTCTTTCTCGTCTTCGGTACCCAGATGGGAGATAAGTCACCATAGACAAAATTTAAAACAAAGCAAAATTCAATCCCAACACGTCAGCGTGAAAAAATCCGATAAAAAGCCGCCCTGGATTGGTCATTTTTACGACCACGCAACACGTAAGTATACGGTGGACAGTTTTACGATTTACAATGACCGAACAATAATTATTATTTATGTTTTACAAATTACTGATTCAACGCGTTTTCAACATTATTTTGTAGTCATAAATAATACATTTTCTCTTAAAAACGGATGCTGGCTAAGCGAAGAAATGCGAATGTGTAAAATTTAATATTCTATGGTTAAGAAAAGGTAGTTGCATTTTGAAACATGATTTATGACCACATAATAAGGCTCAGTTATGCCAGCAAAGAGGTTTTATGATTTCTCCAGAGCTTGGGTCATAAAGTTGAGTCAGCATTGCAACCTGGCATCAGCCTCTCAGTAGGGAGTGGTCCCGAAAAGTTGGTTCGTCAACATACAACTAAAAGTGCTGCTCTCCTCGGCCAATCGTCATTCGTTAGGTATCTTTGAACACATGTCCCAACCATGTCCATCTCCTCTCCATGATTGTTGAAGTGATGGATCTGCGTAGGCTTATAACGTCGTTCGTGATGCCGTAGAGTTGATACTTTCTTCTGGGTCACTTTGTTTCAAAAACGGAGCTATATGCCTGGGCTTTGGTTAGGTACTAGGACAGTGCATGCAGAAGAATGAGTGTGAATGACATCTTGTTCGGTTAAATTTACTCAGTAGCATCCTGGTTATGTTGAGCAGGGCAGTCCTTTTGTTGAGCCAGACAATCATTTTATAGAACCAGACTTGATGAGTCAGGCGGTTATTTGATTGAGTCAGGCAGTGTATAGTTTATAATAAAATTCACTAACTGTGAACATGCATTTCTTGGTGGAGTTTATTTGAAAATAAAAATCAAATAAAAAGATTGTATAACTTTTCCACAATTTTTTATTATCCTGACTAGTTTCGTAGGCACACGTCCTACATGGTCACAGGAGACTAAGAAAGTGTAGGACGTGTGCCTACGAAACTAGTCAGGGTAATAAAAATTTGTGGAAATGTTATACAATTTTTACTCATAGTATATGGAATATACATGAGTCTTGTGATCGGATTTCAAAAAAAAATAGATTTCGCTGAAATTAATTTTCTCGACGTTTTCAAGGGTGTAGATTCCAAAATGCAAAAAAAAATTTAAATTTCCGCGTACCCGTACGCCAAAAATGTGTGCGCACCCATAACTCATAGTAATTCTTAAAATGTTGAGATCTGTACCTTCAGGGGAACCCTCTTAAAGTATCCAAAGAAAATTTCATTTGTTCTAGAAAAAGGGCTAAAAAAGAAAAAAAAATTTCTTCGATTTTCATAAAATTTGGTATACGGGTTGGTCTTATGCTCCTATATACACTTCTTACACTTATTCAAATAAGCATAATAACAAAATATTTAGTTTTTTCCAGAAGTTTTTCACTTAAAATATTTAGATTTTTTTTCCACAATTTTAAAATAAATATTTTGTTTTTATTTTTTGTGAGATTTGTGTATTTACGTAGTGAAAGTTCATTATTATGAATTTAAACAAGCACAGTTGCACTTTTTTAGTCTCTTGATGTCTACATGAGATAGACGAAAGCGCTCGAGCCTCAATAAAATATCGTGAAAGTGCAACTGTGTTTGTAAGTAGCTACGGTCGAGAAGATGCATAAATGTCTTACTGTTCAATTTTCTCCAAAATAATCAACAGTTCTTTTAAAATTTCTAAAATGATTATATCCTTAGGTAAGTAAGCAGGTATATTTTGTTAAATATAAGAAAAAAATATAGCCTTTTGTAGACGTAAAGCATGACGGGTGACAACTTATTTAAAAATTACACACTAAAGATTTCAAAAAGCCGTCAACCTTCTACCTCGGACTTTCATTCGGAAACTAATTGCTTCCTCTTTGGCAGATTGGAATCTGGGAGGTAGGTGTAGCAGACGGATACACATCCCGTGGGAAATAAAATAAAACGGAAAGAAAAGCGATGAGGATCTGCGACGGGCGGAGAAAGGGGCCCAGGTGGAGTTGGGGGTACATCCTGACATCCAGTCTGGCATCTGGCGGGCCTGCAACCACTGCTAGGTTGCAGGGGCGGTACATCCATATAAGCCCAAAAGCCTGGCATGCGTAGCGAAATCAATGATAAGTACATATAATATATTTTCTATTAACAGAAAAAACAAGAAACTGATTAGAAAGATAAATTATTAACCCACACAAAATTCAAATTTCGCGCCGTCTGTATTTCGTACTAAAGTAGGTACAATTAATAGAAGTAAGTATTTACATACATAGGTACGCCGTACGTATGCAAAAATCGACTATAATAACGAACTATAATGAATTGCATAGGTACCGCAACAGTGTCCTACTCGCACCTATTTGGCTTTTACCGGGGTTTATGTTGCGCACTCTTTCCAGCACAAAAGTCTGGATATTTCCGCGAGAAACATGCGAGATTTCATACACACGTCCCTATGGTTATGCCTCAATAATTCATTTTTATATGAAAAAATTGCAAGTCCATAGAGGCCGGGCTTTAAAAGATTAATTGGAAAGATTCATTGGTTGATTTCTCACTTAGGGCAAACTTCACGCAGGTGCTTTATTTATTATTAGATGTAATATTTTGACCGTATCAATGTCACAGCTGACAGCTGATGCAATGTTTTCTTTTTGAGGTTAGCTCATTAAGTCTTTGTTTACATTTTTTTGTGGAGTTGTTAAAAATAATAAGAAATTAAAATTTCGTAATATTGTGCATGATATACTTAAACTGGTTTGTGCTTTCATAGATTGTGTTTGTTTCAATGCTTTCTTTTTGATATAATTATAGTTTTCTGTGAACCTTTAGTGAAAATTGTGCATCAGGAGATCGCTGACATTGGACATCATTTAAAACAGGCCATTATTTATTTATTTATTCTACTGATTTCTTAACCATATTGTTTATTTTTTCATTTTTAGGGTTATATAACCGCTTTTTTTTAATTACCTGAAGTTCATTTTTTAAACATAAATCATGAGTGTTAAAAACTTAAAAATCAATTGATATCTCATCTCTGTATACCTACATCTCCAGAACTAAAATCATTTAATGTTTTCCAATTGTTAAATTTCATCAACGAAAATGGTCTGGATATTGCTTTTTCGGAACTGATTAAATTATCCCAATTAAGTGTTACCATACCAGCAGCAAGCGCTTCATGCAGAACGTGCGTTTTGAGCATTAAAACGAATTCATACTTATATGAGAAACACAAGATCGTATGTCAGAGCTATTAAAGATTGCGATAGAGAAAAAAATATACCTAGTTTATTCAAAAAGATCAAATTTAAGGAAAAACTCTGACCCGACCGGGAATCGAATCTGGGACCTCGTGATTTGAAGTCCACGCCAGTACAACTGGGCTACCGAGGTCGGTTAATAAAGTGATAATAGAGAGATTAACTTAACTTTCGGAGTCTCTTCATATAGGTGTAGATTAGAAATGAATGGAATGAATTGTGGTCGAAGTCCACTAAGGGACTTCACTACAAGAATATTCAGCCAAACATTCCAAAAAATCCATGGTACAATAAGAAACCTTTTTCTAAATTCACTGTTTCCTCAATTTTTAGAATAAGATCCGGGCACTGTATAGTAAATTCTCACCTTAACAAAATTAACGTCCTTGATTCTCCTGAATGTAAATGTGGAGCAGAGGAAGAGACATTAGACCATGTGTTTTTCTCATGCCCACTTTTTGACTCCGAAATTTTCCTACTCAACATTAAACAAATAACACTTACCTACCCACTGTCCATAAGTTTCTTACTCGCCCAGGGTTGTGACAGAATTAACGCCGCAATAATGAGGTGCATCCAGTTGAACGAGAGAAACTTTTGATTGGATGAATCTTACTTTGTTATATTTTATTTTATTTATTATTGTAATTATTATAGTATATCGTCACACATTAGGTTTAAAAAAAAAACAGAATTCTATATGTTAAAACACCACCTATGTATAATAAGGTATCTTTAGTTGTGTAAAATGTATTGATATATAATATTATATTATTGTAATCTATTATAAATCTGTATTTAGGCACATATCACTCTTATAGGGTGAGTTGCCGTAATAAAAAAAAAAAAAAAAATATAGGTGTAGGTACTATTCTTTTATGGACCTCTCGAAAATAATTTGCATGCGTGCCCAGATAACCCTAGGCACGCCCCTGCTAGGTTGGTACCAAGCACACTTTTGTCTGCGTTATGGGATTTATCTTATATATAAAAATGGAGAGCTATTTCCCGATGTCATCGCATCACGCCTAAACAGCTGGGCCGATTTCGCTAATTCTTTTTTTGTCGTGTAGGCTTTTATCAGGAGAGTGTCCTTTTAGAAGAAAAAAATTAAGAAAAATGCATGGAAAATTAGAAAATAAAGAAAACTCTACGTAGACAACCTAATTAGTACTTTTGACCTTATAATTTTTATTCCAATTTTGAAATTTTGACAGAATATGTCAATTGGTGCGATTGACAGAATGCGGATGGAATATACATGGTTTAAGACAGACACATCGTTCACAACTAAATATATAAAAGAAAGTCGTGTTAGTTCGAACACTTATAACTCGAGATCGACTGAACGGATTTTTATCGTTTTTGGTTTATTGTATTGTTCTCCGTTCCGGATAAATGAATAACTATTCAAAAATCGAAAAATGGATAGAAAATACTATGAAAGTACTTTATAAAAGTCAGTAGGTATGGACGGATTTCCTAACAACAACGCCATCTGTAAAAAATACCATAATAACACTTTTTTTTATTTACCTGACAGCCATTGAGTTTCAAAATATTGGTACGCAGATTATTGATAGAATTTCTTTCAAACTTTCAGAAATATTTTTTAACATTAAAACATATTTTAAGCTTATTTTTAAATCATTGAATTAATATTTTTGTTGTGCATAAAATCTGTGCAATTATTATTTAGTATCGTGTCTATCTTACTTATACAAAATCAATATACCACAATATCTAATAAATGAAATGTGTGAGTTTTGGTGTTTTTGAAATAACTGATTCATATCTAATATTAAAATCACATGACTTTTGATTATTTTTCGATGAGTAGTCATGTATGTTAGATATGTTTAATTACCCAGCAATATTTTATTGACTTCGGGGCGAAGTTCGATGCGTCAGCTAGTTTTATAGAATATCGATTGGGACGTCGAGCAGTAGGATGGAAAGTATTAACTGCGTCAAAAAATAACTACATAATACATATTATACTCTTAATCTAAAAAGGAATTAGATACTGAAGATGCTAGAATGTTTTCAGAAATATAAAAAGGCGACGCTAAAATAAATAATTGAAATGTTTCTTGTCTCTAGGATTGATGTTTATTAAAAATTGTTACAAGCGGAATATCAATAAAAGCTGAAGCGGTTGGTGACCCATCGGTTACAACGCCGGCTTTCGTACTGCGGACGTCGTGGTTCGATCCCAGGTGCCGACCATCTTCCTCTTTCACGACACAAGCTTTCAGTACCTTACTGTGAAAGAGTCAAGGAGTGTATTTGTGTTCACTTTGAGTGAGCACAGATACATTTTATAAAAAAAAAAAAAATTATCCAAGAAAAGAATATTATGCATCGTCCTTTTATGGAATACAAGCCGTTGCACACCCAAATCCTGCTTCAATTGTATTATAGTACCTACCCAGTTCATATTATAATTGAATGGATAAGATAAAAGATAATGCGTAGGAATTGTTTTGTTTGAAGGAGCACCCTTTTAAAGGTAAATATAGACGTGAATGACACAATGATTCTAAGTTTATTATTAACAGAAAAATATATTATTAAGACTTCTTGATCATCTTCTCCGAGAAAATTAAATAAAATAACGCAAAAAACACCGGTCGAGAGTGGTGCTTTTGAGTGTGAATCATCAACATTTCAAAAAAAAAAAAAAAAAACATAAATTGGTATTGGTTGGTAACGGTAGAACGCTCCACTTTTTAGATCTCGATGTCAACTATTTTATACTTTTATACTTCTTCAAGACACTAATAAACTTTGATTAGGGTGAAAGAAGTTGAAGCTTCAATTTTATACGATTTTAGGTATGTAAAATAAATTAATGTTATATATAAAAATTTTATACCTAATTATTAAATAGTATCTGAGTAAGATCCGAACCTACGACCTACGAATTGGTTGCTCTCTTATTTTCAATAATTTCCAACTTTTATCTCTATATTTCATTTTTTATTAAATTTCTACTTGTTGTATACCTACATGAGATTTTTCGACATGTTGAACATGTTGAGAATTCTCATGATTAGGAGTTTCGGAGACAAACATTACCACCTAATGGCGAACGTTGTTAACGTAAAGTGATCACGAAAAAGCTCATAGTCAAATTACAAAGTGTTGTGCACAACAGGACCAGGAATAATACCGGAACAGGAGTAAAGGAAGCAACCACAAAACAATCGGTAAGTGAGTCTCTTTCCAATACAGTCCACTTCTTCTTCGTTCTTCTGCGTAGGTACTCTATGCTTAAGCTGGGAGACGTTGTGAACATACCTTATAGCCATGCTACGCAGAGACGCTTACCTATAAAACTGCCTATATAGAGTAAGTATAGCGTCCCCCTTTAGTCCGCATAACCAAAACTATATATGAACCCCCCCCCCTCGCAACAGGTAGATATTTTTATAATCTATAATAATAAAGGAAAGTGCCTAACTGACTGATTGATTGACTGACTGACATACTCACTCATCAACGCACAGCCCAAACGGCTAATCGTAGAGAAGTGAAATTTGGAAAGCAGGTAGGTTTTAATACAAAACCTTCCACTAAGAAAGGATTTTTGGAAGTTCCACCCCTAAGAGGGTGAAAAATAGGGTTGAACGTTTTTCATCTGAACATAAATAGATAGATAATACCCAAATGTTAATTTTCTTTTCTACAATTCATCCTTAAATAAAATTAAAAAAAACACAATAACATAAATTAAATAATACCGTAGACTCAGATATTAATTATGTTGAGCCAAAAGCTCTAAAAAAAAATTTTGCGGAAAATTATTCTTAAATTGAAAATTATTTTGAGATTGTCAGAATAGCAGATTGAAGACTATAAGATTAGACATATCCTGGGCAAAACACACTGGATATAGAATCCCGAATGAGGAAATCCGCAGGACTTGCAACATTCGTGAGCTTGTAAGGTGGGGTAGAGAGAGGAGACGTCACTGCAGAAATCACGTTGACAGAATGAGTCGGGAAAGACTTGCAAAGATAGTAACAGAAGAACTACCAGAAGGACGTAGACCACCAAAGAGGTGGGGGGAAGCTGGTCATCGGCATCCCAAGAACCACACTAATTCCGAAAAAAAATCCTAGATCTAAATCTAGACCTTGAGGAATTAAAAGGTGTGTGTTCATCATGCTCATGTGTAGTGACTTATATTACTAAACAAAGTGTTATCTATGACTGTGTTTTATCTTGTCTTATTTTGAATGTGGACCACTTTATGATTCTATTAAATAATTTTGACTATTTAATTTTATTAATACTGTAATTTGATTTACTTTATACAAAATTTTATTAGATATTGAGCTATATTATTTTTATTATTTTCGATTTGTTTTTCGTTTGACTTTGAGTATCTACATGCAATTAAATTAATCCCATCTTATATATATAAAAATTGAGAGGTATTTTCCGTGCTCATTGCATCACGCCTGAACGGCTGGACCGATTTCGCAAATTTTTTTTTGTCATGTTGGCTTTTATAAGGAGAAGGTTCTTATGCAAGAAAAAAATAAGAAAGTTGCGTGGAAATTTAGAAAATTAATAAAAACTGTAAGTAGGTTTATTATTATTTAACAATATAGATTTTATTACAAATTTGAAAAATTGAAATTCAATTAATTTCAATACCTATATGGTTTGAAACAGATGAAGCGATCTAAATTACATTGGTTAAAAGGTAAAAGGTCCTTATACAAAATTTAATTCAATAGTCATACTTAGGAACATAGGACAACGTCTGTCGGGAAAGCTAGTTTATTATATAAGAGGTGTAAGCTTTTATGAGTACATACTTAATACATTAATTATAATTTTGTAATTTAAATTTAAATTAGATTTTTTATTGTCTTATTCATTTTACTTATTTTATTCAATTTTTTGTATAACTGTTGATTTCAACTTTGGCTTTCTCTTACTTTATATGCTGGTTTTTGTATTCGATATTCAATTGACATGTAAATAATATATACCTACCTATATCTCGGTATTGTTATCTGTTAAAGGCATAATGTTGCCCGGCACATACCTACTTATAACAATGATAAAGATACATAGTGGGACATGTACCAGACAAACAAATAATTGACTTAAAAAGAATAAAGGAGAGACTACAACTAATTTTTGGATATACAAATTAAAAAAAGGAAGAAATCGTAGGTAGGTACTTACTACTTACGGTTCCGATAACTTTACAACAATATAAGACTACCGCTAAACATCCCCTACCTTACAAACTATTATGTTCAAAGTTAGGGGGATGCGAATCAGGATGTCTCGATAAAAAATAATATCACAGCGGCAGGTAGGTAGGTAGGTAGCTACCTACGGAGATTCACTTTGTGTTCTGTCTTTTTTTTATCACTACGCGACCTAGCTAGACAATGGCAACCGTACACGATGCCGGTACCTACCCATTGTTGGGAGAGCGGAGTTCACCCATGGAGAGAGATGATCCCAAAAAAAAACTACTGTGAGAATTCCGCAAACATAACGGTTTTCGGAATAAATTCGTGTCTTTTATTACACGGTTAGTTTTTTTTTTATCATTTTTTAAATCACAAAAGGATGTAGAAATATTAGACAAAAAAAATCTCATCATTCCTCCAGCGTGAGAAAACGTCTCCTGTCAAACAATGAACCGTATTTTTTTCTGTCTTTTGACTAAAAATGTTCCCTTAGGATAATCGTGCAGAATTTTTTAAACTATTATTTTAATCTAGGTGCATTGTTACACGTTCACATCTGTCCCTGATTCACCGCTCCTAAAGCATGCTTATACTTGTACGCAAGAAAAACCAAGGAATTAAGCTGGAAGTAAATAGGTACTACATACACCGAAAAGTCTAAAATATCTCAAGTTATATAATTAATATTACCTAGTTTCAGAGAAATTTCCTGCGCTTTGTCAGATTTAAAAATATGTACTTATATCTAAATTAAAAATGATGGTGAGGTTGCCTGTAATTGGAGTACTGGAAATCTTATGAGTTTATACCATGTTTTGTTTTGCATTATATAGATATTGAATCTCCGCTTGGTGTAACATTTAAGTTATGAAGATTTGCTACACTCGGAATTTGATTCCAAATGCCATGATATTTATTTAATTGGACAACCTTCTCCCGTTTCCACTTGTTACGTCTTGGATCCGACTTTGGATCGTGTAGTATGGGAACAATAATTATTATTCTTGTCGGACGACAAAAAGTCGTTGCCGGATAGATATGAACAGAGCTTCAATTCGATGGGTATTGGTGTTAACACAGTAGTCAGCGTCCTAGAAAGTTCTGGTTAAGTCGTTAGAACATTAATTATAGCCGCTTCTTCTCGTACTGGTCATCCCTAGACCATCAGATACTTTAGATTAGAGATACATCCGAAGTAGAAAAGCTAAAGAAGGAGTACTTATTAACTGCCGTGTTTGCGATTGTCTGTTATTACGTTTGTTGCCATGAGCGTGTGATGATACCATTTTACAATGGATCGGTGTAGCAGAGTGTCCATGACCTAGGACTGTGCCGCTATTGTTGTCTACGACACGGCTCACACCTGCCTCTCTCCAAACAGTTAACACCTAGCACAGTATTTGCAAACATTGCCCACATACAACACATCGCTAAATGCGTGTGGTTGACGACAAATTGATAAATAGCTACAGACTAACTCCGGCTGGAATGGAAGCAACACGTTTGAAGGGCGAGAGTCGGGAAGAGGCACTTTCACCCTGCAAGAGGACTCCGGAGACGAGAGGCAGCGCTCCGTGAATGAATTGAAGGATGTCATGCACAATGGATCTAATTTGGTCGCGGTGACACAAGGGGCATATGAATGGTCCCTTGACCTTCTTTATAAAATCAAAACATGTAAGAAGATATATCTACAAATGTAGTCAATTCATATTAATTGTCGTCTATTTTATCTAGCAGTGCCATGGCTTTACACAAATCCGATCTGCAGAATATGTTTATTGAAACACTACGCGAAGATTCGATGTTCATTGAAGCTAAGGTATGCCTTGTTTTAAGATAACCGCACATTCTTACAGGACACCATAGGAAGATTCCTGTACTAAATACCGGGGGCTCTTATCTGGCTTGGACCATCGATTTCAGGTGCTTGTGATCGACGCAGCTTTTATGGACAACGCATACTCAATCTTAATTCGTACAAAATACAATACATAACCTAAAACGAAACAAAATATGAATAAAGCCAATAATACCACATTCTTCACAGCTGTCAATTTTGAAAATAGAATACATAGATAGAATTTGAATAATAAAAACCAAAGATAAGCACATACTTAGTAAAACAATGCGAAAGCATTCACCCCTTGTATAAAGAAGCAGAGATGATAGCGATGGCAGAACACCGACGCACTTCGCGAAACACACCATTCGAAACCAGCACTCCAATAATAACTGTGTATGCACCTATCCTATATATGTATATAGGGTGTCTAGTGACCCTGCACAGTATAATGCAAGGTATTGTGTACCGGGCCAGTCACTACCTACACGGCGCGGACCAGACGAACGCACCCAGTCTGGACCGAACAATGGGAGAGGATTGTCTACATAATGAGATTATATCTTGGTACGTTGCCTGCCTTCAATCGTATATATTATGTACTGGGCAAACTGAACAATATACGGGGTCCCGTCCCGCACCAGTTTACCTTAAGATGACATCTCATCAGAGTTCAAACTTTTGTGCGCACCTGTGAACGGCTCACCGAGTTGGTAAAAAATAGCCTAGAAATTTTCTGAAATAATGGTGTAACACCAAGCGAAAAATCTACGAGCTTTCAAAATAATACAAGATATGCTCCCTCCTTATTCGAATCTTCTCATCATTTTTGTATTACATTATAATAGTACTAGCTGACCCGCTTGTCGACCTTCGACCTAACCCAGAATAAAAACATAATTTCGACTTTTACATGAATAAAATGTGATTTACGAGATAAAAACTTGAATTCAGCGAATAATTTATATCATACTAGCTTTCCCGACAGACGTTGTCCTGTGGTTCTAACCCGAAGTGGCCCGTTAATATGTACATAATGTGCACTGCGCCCCCATAAAATAATTAATTAATTTGATTGAGTTGAGCTAATAAAATAATAACATTAAAATATTTCTGAAACATCCATATTTCATTCATATTCAAAGCTCTGGCGGAAACAACGTGACAGTAATGCGCTCGCGCACACACCCTACCTCGCCTATGCAGTAAGTGCTAATACGAATGTGCCCGATAATATTGTTGACTTTGTATGAAAATTTTGCGGTGGAGTAAGTGAGATAGGCTACTGTACTACAATCACGTATGCGAGAATGAGAGGGAACTACCCACGATGGCGTAGGCGCGTCGCAGGTTACCGCTCCATACTAACTTAAATATTGTAATTTACATCATTTCTTAACCATTTTTTTTTCAACTTTTTATTAGTTATTCTGTTATCCGGAGCGGAGAAGAATCCAATAAATCAAACATCAGAAGAATCTGTTGAGCCGATCTCGAGTACGTGTTCGCACTAACCCGACTTTAATTTATATTAGAGATGTAATAGTTATCGTTTATTCGGATGCGGGATGAAGTTCGATGGGTCATAAATTTGAAATCAAAACAATTCCTCTATAATTGCTTTACTTTAAAAAAAAAATCCAAGAGATGGAGGTGTAGAAGGAAATAAATCACAATACATATGAAGCCAAGCCTGTCAACTTATTGTATATAATATATTGTTGAAAGACTCCATTTAAACCAAATTTTACTGAATTATTATTGTAAGATGATACATGCAGGAGTTGCGCAATGCGCTGTGTGATGCGCGCATGAACAGGTCTACAAAGTAAAGAGTGGATTCTCGGAATCGCCGCTACTATACGGAGAAGAGTTCGGCACTGCAGGAGGAATGTTAATTCGGGGGACTGCCAGCCTTGACCTGACACAATCGTTTAGTATAGGTTTGAAGGGAATCATACAAACAAGCTGAATACAATGATTAAGTCCGTATGCAGAGTGCGTATTTTGGCATGTGACATATTACTTTAAAAATAGAACCTATCAAGGGTGTTGTAAAAGTTTTAGAAATACGGCATTTAGGTGGAGGTAAGGATAAACATAGGACTCTGAATACGAAGTTTGATCCACGTTTAACCATTGAAGCTGTATGGTAGAATTTGTGAAAATCGAAATTGATCTTGTGTATAATAGTAGGTACAAATTGGAGTCAACCATGGCTTAATATTATGTTGGATTTTACTCATTATGGAATATACACGAGTCTTGTGATCGGATTTCAAAAAAAAATAGATTTCGCTGAAATTAATTTTCTCGACGTTTTCGAGGGTGTAGATTCCAAAAATGCAAAAAAATTTTTTTTTTTAAATTACCGTGTACCCGTACGCGTCCGCCAAAAGTGTGTGCGCACCCATAACTCATAGTAATTCATATCCGATTTGATTGAAATTTGGTAGAACAGTTAGCCCCTCGATGTAGATGAGTCAGTAAAATGTTGAGATATGTACCTTCAGGGGAACCCTCTTAAAGTATCCAACGAAAATTTCACTTGTTCTAGAATAATGGCTAAAAAAGAAAAATAATTCTTCGATTTTCATAAAATTTGGTATACGGGTTGGTCTTATATTATGCTCCTACACAAGCACGTAAAATTTGAGGTCCGTAACTTCAGTGGGTCCCCCTTAAAGTACCGATTAATATTGAATATGTATAGTTCTAAAGCAGATAATAAAAAGCTCCAATAGTCGATAACATTTTAAAGTTTCTATAATAATTCCAAGGATAAATTCATTTTAATCGTAAAATTATGAATGTTTATGCAAAGATAATATTATGTTTTACACGAAAAGGCTGTTATAATATACTATGAGTTCTGGGCTACCCTAGGTTAGCAGCTTTTTTTAAAAGTTAATTTAAAATTTCAAACATATGGCCCGATGACCATCTTTTACTCTTTAGATATGCTTATTATTGCTTATACCGACCTCGGTAGCCTAGTTGTACTGGCGTGGACTTCAGAACCGAGGTCCCGGGTTCGAGTTCGTGTTTTTTCACTTGAAATTTCTACCCGGGGTTGGCCTGTCTCAGATTGGACGGGACTGGACGGGATTTATAAAATCGAACATTAGTAATGAATTATTAGAGTCATTAGTTGTTATTTTTTCTTTAAGATCTAGTCCTGAAAAGGTCACAAGAATCTAAACATAATTAGAACGTTGTCCACCAACAAAGCCAATAGGCAATAAATATGAGACATTAACAAAAATGGATATAGTCATATCCTGGCGCCAAATACATGATAGCAGTTGCATTCTTTAAATTTGGTTGCTCTCTTGTTCTCAATAATTTCCAACTTTTATCTCTATTTTTCATTTTATTATTAAATTTCTACTTGTTGCATACATGAGATTTTGCGACATGTTGAACATGTTGAGAATTCTCATGATTAGGAGTTTCGGAGACAAACATTACCACCTAATGGCGAACGTTGTTAACGTAAAGTGATCACACTAAGCCAGCCTTCGAAATAACAGTAGAAGACGGTCGTAAGCCCGTAGTGGTTTGTTCCATTTAAAAATCGAACATTAGTAATGAATTTTTAGAGTCATTAGTTGTTAATTTTTTTTTTTCTTTAGGATTTTTAAATGTTTGATTGTCCTAAAAATCAGTGAAACCCACCCAATTTCACTTTACCACCTCGACGACTGAGGATAATTTGACATTTCTTCATGAGCAGCATTTTTATGTAGGATTAATATTTCCCGCGGACATTTTGTTGATTAACCATCCCCGAAAGCCTAGCGGTATAGGCGTGGACTTCAAGTTCACGAGGTCCCGGGTTCGATTCCCGCGGTCGGGTCAAAGTTTTTCTAAACGTTTTTTCACATAAAATTTCTATCCGGAGTTGGCCTGACTTAGATTGGACGGGACCGGTTGACTGGAAAAAATTGCATCTTTGTATAGAAAAGTGTCAATTTATTTATTTTTATTTATTTATTCAGCACGAGCGTATATCCGGCTACGATTGTTCGACATGATCAACGCAATAACAACAACAACTTATTGTATAGCTCTTTGAAGAGAACGACAGATTTGAGATTAGTGATAAACAAACGTGGTTAAAATGATTTTTGTGTGAAGAGTGTAAATTTATTTTATTTTTTTATTAATAATTGTCATAGCAACCATCGTCTTACAGATGAATAATACTAGTATGAAAATATTTCCCACAGTCGGATTGGTTTTTTAATTTGTATGAAATAATATACATACATATTTCCCTAATTTCTGAATGCTTCAACGAAAATACCAAGGTACGAACGAACTTAACCAATTATTATAAGTATTATATTTGATGATTATAGGTGTTTAAGAACGCTACGACTCTGGGATAAAAGAAGAAGGTATGTACATATAGTATGTATGGAAAGTTCCCTGGAGTGGAGTTGTGTTGCACGTTCTCAAACAATACATAACCTTCCACAGAATAACGTGCGACATACATAATAACCCTCTCTTCGCCCGTCTACCTGTGAACCCAATGGGTGTATGCAATGTGGACCGAGCTCTTTATAATATATTCATTTTTCTTTTTGGCGATGTTCTGGTGTGTATGTATGCCACGGCCAACAGGAACTGGTCTTTCATCGTCTTTTTTTTTAATTCTCTCTCAATTTCTTTTCATCTGCGGGGAGACGACCTGCCTGATGGCTGCGGCGCTCCGGGTCAACAACCAGCGAGAGATTCAGATCCTCATCTTCACCAGCCATTCAGCCTACCTATATGGGAGGACGCGCGCTATTATTCTTAGGTAGGTACAATGGCCTACACGGAGCTTTATAAAGAATTGAGATAAAAAATAGTGGTACATATTTGGAATACCTTACGACTGGAAATTGTACATTTACCCCGTGAACTCCAAAAAGAGGAAGGAATTTGGGGGGGGGGGGGAGTTATTTCGCCGTTGAATGAGTTATTTCCACATAAAAAAGTGCATAACCCTGTGGATATGTCGGTCAGAGCAGTGTTTCCAGTTCTAATCCCGGTGCCGATCATTTCCACTTTCACAACACAAGCTTTGCTTTATAAGAAAGATGTCTAAAGTGTATTTGTGTTCACTTTGGGTGAGCCCAGATACAATTAAAAAATAACAATAAATGCCCGTGATTTGGGAGAGAGGCAGGGGGGGCGCCGGTCTTTAAAACGATCAATGCAAGACCCATTTGTTCAGGAAAGCAATAAAAATGTACCTTTCAGTATGTAGAGTACCTATACATAGTCAAAATAGTTTAACGTATTTCTGTAGCCCTAGTATAAGTTTTCGATGATCGAACAACGAAACGATCATCGAAAGAGTTTCGAAAATTTTCCATACAAAAATGATCGAACGATTCGATCGTTTGATTTTAGAACACTATTTGCACGTTTATAAGCGAATATTACCGTGCAATAAGCTTTCGATGAAACTCGTACTAGCCCCACTGTAACTAAATTTGTACAAATACATTTTTAATATGAGAAAAAGAAACAAAGGAGCACGCACCATATATTATTTCAATAATTGACGATTGATGTGGATTTACCAATGACAAGATCTGCACAGCGAGAATCCGGACCTTAAGAGGCAGACCTGCAACAAGAACAAAACGTCTAATTAATTCCAAATTTCCAACAAGCGTAGATAGTAATTAAACTATGGACTCCGATGCTATTCGCAATATGTACAACACTGCACCTTACAAACTTGCCTACGGACTAGTTTAAACTTTTTTTACCAACAGCGCTGTCATGAAAAATAGTATTTTGTTAAAACGAAACTCAGGGATTCAAGTACATAAGTCATTATGTGTTGTTATTTCGAAGTGATTCGGCATTACTTTAGAATATGGGAGTGGTTGGTAGGTCAGCTGTTCAGTCGACGGCTTTCGTACGTACCTACGTGCAGCGTAGGTACTGAAGGTCGTGCATGGGTTCGAACTCCGGTTTCGACCATTTCCACTTCACGGCGCAAGACTTTGATTAGTTTGAAAGATGTCAAAAAATGTATTTCTGTTTACTTTGAGTGAGCGCAGATTCGTTTAAAAAATATTCGTGAAAATCCATCAGAGTATTTTTAATAGTTGAGAAAATAATATGGAATAGTCGCGAGGAAAATGAAAAAAAAACCAACGATTTCTTTTTCAACATTGTGTAAAAATATTTCGTAAAATCGAAAAAAAAATCACGTGTTAGTTAATTTTGTACAAACGATTTTCAGAGACAAGTAGGCACTAATTGGAGGTTCCTATACTGAGCAACTTTGAGAAGCGCTTCCACCATGTCCAGCTGTCGGGGCACAAATGGATTAGAGAGTTGTGATTCAGAATAGAAGGAACGAATGAGGATAATAAGTCGAAGTATGTTTCGGGACATAGGATATGATAAGAGTAGGTACAGGCGGGCAGATAATTCGAGAGTGTGTTACGTCGTATATTATTGCAGAGGTTATGTGTGTATTTGGCTGGTTGCGCCATACGCCGTCAGCCAACCTTCGCACGGCCAGCGCTACGCAATCACGTCTGGCGGTTGGCTAGACTGACTACACTCCGTTCACAAAACACTACTAAAAATATTTCGCCAGTCGAGATAGTCAAATTCAACACAAATCAATAAACTTCACAAAAAACCCATTATAGTTTAAATATATCTAGCTACACTAAAATACAATAACTTCTTCTAATGGTCGTTTAAAATTTGACCTTCCAGGGACTGAAGTTATTGGAAGGCATTCGGCATCAGTGGGTGAAAGTTCTACAGTCTCTCTTGGAATGAGTACTCGATGCTCCCGTTTATCAGAAGATCAAACTTTGGTGTCATCCCACACGCGCATGCTAGTGAGTTCATTCAATCCCCTCAGTATAAAACCTATATTATATGAAGTAAACAACTTTTGTGTTTAGGTTGCCGAATGACAGTTGAGCGAGGAGAGCCCTATCAGGTTCCCGAAGACGAGTTTTTTACGTTCCTTCGAAGCAAAGCTGAGGTATTTAGACATGATGTGGGAGGAAGCCCTTGGAACATCGCAAGATTGACGAAATGCCCCTAAAGGAGTCACAAACGGAGTAGTTAAAGTTGGTTAGTTATTTACATAATAATTCAGGATTTGAAACGATTACCAAAAGAGTCAAAATTAAAATCGTTAACTCGTTATTTAACCCAGGATTTGTAAAAATGTCAATCGATATGAAGCATCAGTTATGTCTAAATTAAGTAATGTCTTTTTAAATTTTAAACCTACTTTGCTTGCACTAAATTAACACATGAATCATACTTAGTAATCTAGTGCCAATAAACAAATTCAACGTATAAAGGAAGTCTGGTGTAGGATATACCTAGCAGAAATTTTCTTAGCATCCTAGCCTCGACAAACACCACTAAAGTTATGTGTGTTATCAGCTCTCCTCCAGAGTCTAGCTAGACGACAAAGAGCGGTTGTCCTGTCTGGCCGCACTGATAAGGACTTGCCGATTAGCACCTCCGCACTGATAGCGACTGTTCCTCCAACAACACCAGACAGATTGAGCAAGACCGACATATCGGTATAATAATAATATACCCAAACAACTACGTAACTTAGACTTCGTGAATTTTTTTACAAAATTTAGCGGTTGACATCAATTTTGCTAATTGTTATAAGTACTTACAAATAAACCCCCATGACCCTTGGTCACGATGTCACTCCAAAAAATTACCGTGAGTGGGAAAAACCGGACCGGAAAAGAGGATGATGTGGGGTGAGTCAGATATCCATCAGTCCGAAATTCAATCGCGTCAAGTAAGGAGTTGGAGTATTTGGGAGTGCTTGCTGCTTACTAGAAAGAGTTTGCCGAACAGTCTCAGAAGCGCTGACTTCCACGGTTACAATACCAGAAACAAGAATAATATAAGAGGTATAAAACCTAGACTGACCAAATTATCAAAAGGTTTCGTCTGTATAAGTGTACGATTGTACAATAGACTCCCTGCGGAGGTGAGACTTTTGGAGGATGATGCGTTTGAGAGAAGAGTTAAGGCGTATCTTGTCGATAAGTCATATTATACAGTTGACGAAATGCTAAATGAACCACATTGGGTCATTTAGCATGAATTTTTTATATAAATCTTTTAAGTATATTTTTTTTTATTTTTATTTTTTTGTTTTTGTTATTTTTTTTTGTTTTTAAATGCAAACAATTTCACAGCATTAACAAGGCTGTTTAATATAGTCACAAGCATAGAGCATACCCTTATGTACCTACTATTATTGTTGTTTTTATGTTTTATATTATTTGGACATGAAAATGGTTGGGCCCTTTACACCCACTTTAATTTAATTTATATGTTTTGTGTAATATGTCTTATTTTGTAAACGTTATGTTATCTTTGTAAAGTTTGACATCCCCAAGAGCCCTTAAGTGGGTCTATGGTGGACGAATAAAAGAATAAAGAATAAGGGAAACTCGAGTGGACATGGTCCAAGTCGTCACGTCACTTGATTGTCAGTGCGTGGTCCAACTTGATCCAAATTTGTCTCATTTTGTCCTTCATCAGCCTTCCAATCATTTTACTTGTTTTGCGTCGCGGCGCAGGCAATGCCACACTCACTTGCTGGAGTGTTCGCTGTTGCATGCACTATGGTGGATATTTGCAGCATCTCCGCGTGCTGTGCATGCATTCTGCATACCTAGTACTGGAGATCAGTGGGGCTATTACGAGTTAAATGGAAAGCTAATTGCACGCTTATAAGCGCTTATTAGCGTGCAAATAGTGTTCGAAAATCAAACGATCATTTTGCATGGAAAATTTTCGAAACTCTTTCGATGATCTTTTCGATATTCGATCATCGAAAACTTATACTAGTGGTACAGTTTAATGGGTTTTCTGATTTATACGTTATATAAATAAAATGTTTTGACTATAAACATGTAAAAAAGTTCTTATTACAACGTGAATTTTAATTAATTTTTGTGATGAACTGCGGCCATGCGCTAAATAAATCATCCTTCCACCACGTTCACGTGTAGCCGTTTTAAATTGAATAATTAATCGTATTATACTTACGTGTGTAAAAAAACGTAGTGAAATTTCGTTATAACGATTGAAAAAAAACTCAAGTTTCACACCTGTCAAAATGGATGTCATCCATTTTGAGTAATCGTGAATAAAGCCAATAGGCAATAAAGATGAGACATTAACAAAAATGGATATATTCATATACTGGCGCCAAATACATGACAGCAGTCGCGTTCTTTAAATTTGGTTGCTCTCTTGCTCTCAATAATTTCAAACTTTTATCTATAGGTATATTTCATTAATTATTAAATATCTACATGAGGATAATATGGTTTTGATTATATCAAGCGACAACGTTTTCTTCTGTATCATCTTTGATAAAAATAGAACTGTCGCTATAGTGTTACAATTGTGAGAGTTGCGACATTGTGTTGTTGGTGCGCCGGCCTGGATGCTCCGTCGGAGGCTGAGGGTCCGCGCACGCGCCCCTCAAGTAGGTCAGAAGCGAGCCTCCGTGACTACGTGTACGCGGGGACGGGACTGGGGCCAGCAATAGGAAACATAGCTGAGGCTGATGCAAGGAGGTGTAGGTAGGTACAGATCAATACCCGGTGTATCCTCAGTCCTCACGACCTGCCGCAACAGAGACCTACCTACTCTGTATTGACGCGTCTCCGCCACTTCCTATTACCAAGACATTCTATTATTCTATACAAGTTGCCACTGTATTGCTAAGATTCAGCCATACAATCTTTCCGACTCGATATTATTGACATAGGGTAATATAATTAACGTGTCAGGTAGATTGCCTATGCACCTTATACATATGTACCATGTACCTACCAAAATATTCGTAGATATTTATACATATCCCAAATTAAATATTCTAGGATGAAATAACACCTAATTCTACTGCTACTAGGTCCACTCAAAATGAATACAAATACACTTTTTTCACACCTTTCACAGAGAGCAAAGCTTTTGTTATCAAAAAATAGGAATATTATCTGCACTGGGAATCAAACCACTAGACTATAGGCTATTTTAAAATTTAAAATAACCATTTCAAAACCTATGTATTTTTAAATATACATGTTTTAGTTTATGACAAAGTTCAAGGAAAAATTGCGATAAACTCGAATTAAATTCTGGTTATTCTAATTATTTAATTGTTGGTTGAGTTCGTTTGTCACGATATTAATGTAATTATTGTCTGCGAAGAGTAATAGAGTAACGAGATTCGAGAATACTAATGTTAGTGTGACACATGAAATGGAGACATCCAGAATATGTGGAGGGTTGTTATTTATTTTATTAATACACGGGCCACTGCTGAAATCCAAGAAAGCAAGACTATTAGCATTTTAAGAAAGATTATGAGCTGCATTACACTCACAGGGGTAAGAGGTTCCTTGACCATCACTATAGACAAGGGAGAACCTACCAGGAATACGGGAGAGATGTTTGAAGCAGAAAATATTGTGTGAAAAAGTGAAGAATGTCGTATTTCAGCCATATCCCAGAACACCCAGCCACTTGAAGACCTTTTGAAAGATGCTGAAACATATAGGAGTTAAGAAATCTAAAATAAAAAGACTTTATTCCACGAGATTTTTTTCAGATTTCTGAGAAAATTTGTCATCAGCCGTCATGGAATGGCATCGTCAGAAGACAAGAAACAAAAGTAAAGAGATTTCGTTGCCACATCCAGAAGGCACACTAAACAGCAACATCCAGGTCATTAGGAGTGGCATTGTTTATTTCATCACATGTGCCAGAGGGCTGCCATGTCTCTGGGGGCTGGTTTCCACGATATGTTGGATGCTCCGAACGGGTTTTGTATAGTCGCAGGCGGTAGATTCTCGTATTTGCCATATTATATGGAGCGTCTAGCGTCTACTTTGTGATATTACGATTATATTCTCTCTTTCTAGAGACAACCACGCCTCGGAACGGAACAATAGATGAACGAGTCTCTTCGGAAACAGCGTGTAGGTCTATACGAGTGACCAGACAGAGTGATCGGATGTTGTATATTTATCTATGTTACTAGGTTTGGTGTTATCAGAACCGTAGACGGGGAAATTTCGTAACGGATCGAGTACCGTATATAGTATATACATCCATCCACCCTACTAGCTACGTAAGTATACACAAAAGTAATAAATAATTCGCAACACTAGAGGCTAATATCTAACGTCGCTAGAGATGGAAATTGTGATTCTATGACGGGCGTCCACATCGACATTACAACATAGTCCAAACAACACAATTTAGGTTATTAGGAAACTATATAAGTTACAGTCCATCCGTCTTTTTATTATGGTCACTCACAATTTGACCTCCAGAGACCGAAGCCTTTGGATCACACCATCCGCCAGTGCGTGCAAGTCCTGCAGTCCCTCTTTGAATTCGTTCATGGGGCACTCGTTTATCAGATGTTCGATTGTTTGTGCTATCTCACATTCGCATACTGGTGAGAGTCCACCCATCCCCATTTATGGAGCTTTGAAGCGGTGCAGCCCATCACATCTTATTCAGTAGTCATCTCCACTAATTTTTCTGGGTTGTGATCAATCGGGATTTTCGACGACTTGGAGGTGGATTATTTACATTAAGCTGCACTCTACTTTTCTTACTTCTTGAAAAAAAAGCATTCTCTCGACTAAGATGTGGGAGTCAGTCCATTTAGACTTGGAAAGTAGCGCTGAAAAGCTGATAACATCCATTGACAAAGTTTGAAAAGTCCTTAAAATTTAAATAATATTACTAACCCCGTGCTCTAATTGTCAAAAACAGCTGGTTATTTTCGTAAACATAAATAGAGAATAATATATTATTAAGTTCAATAAACATTTTTAAACGAAAATTTCATTCAAAATATTCTTATTCATTGAGTTACAAATTAAAATAAATTAACACTTTTATAATATGTGTACAAAGGTTAGTATAGCTAGTGGAATTTCCAAAATGTCTAGTCTAGACAACTTCACCCAGATTAAATACTTTACTACCATTAATTCCCGGGTAACAGTTTCGTTGGAGAATCGAACTAATAATCTCGTGATAAGAAATCGGCTTTTGGAAAGAAGAATTTATATATTAGAGGCACATCGAGCGGGTCACGGCTCTTATGCCGTCGCTGCGCCTCCCTGGCTCCGAAGAGTCAACGTCCTCAGCGTGTCACGGCGATGGTACGGTGCTGTGGAGGTGGCACTCTCAGTCTAGGGACCGACTAGACGAGCACACACACATCCATACAATAATGGCAATAATTTTGGTAACGCTGCAATTACCTCCTCGCGGCTGGGTGTAGTGGTGCGACAGACTATCGGTATAGCAACACTATGCAACGTACTATAATATTATTGTCTGGTGATGATGGTTGGTAGGTAGGTAGATATAGCCATCACGTGGTGTTGTAATAATCGTGTCTTGTAGAAAGTGAAACACAAAAAAAAAATAGTGACGCACACACACAAGTGCAATAATTAAAAAAAAATCGACGACAGAGCCGACACGCCGAACGGGAGAGCCCAATGAATTTGACAGAACACAGGTGGTTCCTATGAAGATTTTTGCTACAGGTCTCAGTCCAGAGTTATCTCATCCATCCCTTCTATAATATGTTCCAACCACGTCATTTACCCTCTGCCAATACTAAGTTTCCAAGTATGACCATATAGGACGTGAGTCTTCAAAACCAATAAAAATGATACGACATATTATGGATACAAAAAGTTATCCTTTCGTTTTTATTTTACAACACTCTTCTGCCAAAGTATTTAATTTATCATTTTTATTTACCCCCGTGAGCGTGAATAATAATATAGCAACAAATGGTAAAGTTTAAAACGCGTATGTCTAGACACTCTATGGACTGAGAAATAATACGAAGTTGCGCGTCGTGCGGTTTTTCTTCGCAATGAATTTGCAAATAATGTCTCTAATAGATTTTTAATTGGTGGATAGCTTTTGAGATCATTACGTTCAAATATAATACGGGTTCAGCTTTATATTGTATAATTTTAGTTGCAATCAATTTCCAATGCAAAAATACCCGGTTTTAGATTGAGAAGAATAAAAGAATAGCTGAAAGATAATTTCTTCTTTTACTCCAATCCAAACTCCCTTAAGGCCCCACTTAGGGGCATAGGGAGGCAACAAGAGCTCTCCATTGGGCTCAATCTTGCGCAACGTTTATGAACTCCTCCCACACCATGTCCAGATTCCTCAGCTCTGCTTCGAAGGAGCGGAACACAGTATGAGAGGGTCGTCCTCGTCTTCGGGACCCTGATGGGAGAAAGAACAGCGCTCTCCTCGGCCAACTGTCATTCGGCATCCTTAACACATGTCCCAGCCAAGTCCATCTCCTCCATATAATAGTAGAAGTGATGGGCTCACGCTGGGTGCGCCGACGTATAGCGTCGTTCGTGATGAGGGGTACCATCTTATACCCAAGATTCTCCTGAGGCACTTCGTTTCGAATGCAGATACTTTTTGTGCCTGGGCTTTGGTCAGGTGCCAGGACTCACACCCATACAGGAGAATAGGCAACACACACGCATCAAACAGTTTACATTTCGTCTCGACACTAAACGCCGACGCCTTCCATATTTTGGTCATGTTGTTAAAGGCGCCACTTGACATTCTTTTACTCATGACATGACTGTTAAGGCTGTTACTTCTTTGCAGATATATCTCCAACTTTTCCTGCATTACACCGGCAATTATTATCGATCCAGTTTCTACTTGGTTCAGTCGTAGAATTGGAAGTCTCCCTTATATTCTCTTTTTTCCCCTTAAGTCTTCATACTATTGCAAGACTACTTGGCCCAAGTAACGGAAAATCTTTCAAAGACAAATCTTCTCTTAATCTCACCGTCCAATCTGGTGTATTTGTCTGAACTTATGACCTTTATAATTATATTTAATATACAGGAATATAGGAAAACTAGTGCTTCTTTGAGAAGGGATATTTTAAAACGAATTCTTCTAACTAGATATTATACGCAGAAAGAAAACAGCCGAGTCAACTATCACAATAATAATTATTTATAGTATACTTATAGACAATATTTCACAACTTATACAAGACATAGTATCTCTAGCTATCAGAATGCGTACAGTAGTTTGTCTACATTCAGGAGTAATCTCGTAGATAGAGACAAAATTGGTAAATTATTTTAATACCGTTTCCATAGATAGACATATCGATTGAGTGTACTGGATAAAATGATTTGTAATTACGTACCCGTATTATACAAAATGCCTCTTTCGAATTGAAGCAAGGCGGACTTCAACAAGCTAAGAGGGTTGAAAAATGCAAATAGAATCATTCTCATCTAGGTATTTTGATAACATACAATATAATAATAATAATATAACAAAGTCAGGTGTCAAAAAATAATTTCTAAAAAGGGTCTTAAACTGAGAAGAGTCCAAGAAATTCAAATATATCTGAAGAGAATAAGAAACTGAGATTAATATAGCAAAAGATTTTTTTTTTTTTAAATATAATTTGCGTTCACTTTGATTGAGCACAAATACACTCTCTGACTCTTTCACAGTAAGCAACCTAAAGCTTTCACAGTAACACTTTTATATACAAGGGTGTCAGTATAGCCGGCGGAACTTATTGCCTGAGGCAATTTTTTCCAGTCAACCGGTCCCGTCCAATCTGAGACAGGCCAACGCCGGGTAGAAATTTCAAGTGAAAAAACTCTGACACGACCGGCAATCGAACCCGGAACCTCGGATCTGCGAAGTACTAAGCATCGATCGAGTTCGGTGAATAGGAGTCCAAAAAAATCCTAGGTGGTGCAAAAGCGTGATGATGCGTGCGAAATGTGGGGTAGGGGACGTGGTTCAGGATGTACAGTCTGAGGACGAGAAGAGCTAGCTTCAACACTCAATTGTAGTCTACACAGACGTTAGGCTATAGAAACAATCCAGGGAGAGAGAGTTACTACTTTTATCGGAGACCCAATATTATGGCAGAGGTTGTGTACCGTACGAAGGTAGGTACGCCATGTTTGGCTTAGATCAGAGTTTAACAAAAGAGCAACATTTCACCGAGTCGATATAGATACGCGAAACAAAAAGCGCTGGTATCGGCCCTGTCCGAAATGAAAGAAAAAACAACTAACTGGCTTGCTGTAGATATAATAGTATTATTTATTCGGAGCGTAGGTAATGATTAGGTATATCGGCGGGCATGTCTGGTCCACATAGCAACTCGCTAACTCTTACGGAGGACCTGATCGCTGAACAGCCTCACCAACGCTTTTGTATTAGGGATCCCTACACTATATTTTAATCTGCTCGGTACAATTCTAGTGCAATTCCGACAATTCGCTTGTTTGCTTTACAATGTAGTGCAATCTCGACAAAACACTATACTTAGTGATTTTTCTTGCGTTTGCCAATAATTATTCTTTTCGTGTAAATTCTGTTATAACAGTGAACTGGGGCCTTACTCTGCATATTCATAGCGATTACGATCCAATTGCAATCTCAAAAATGATGTCATTTAGATTTTGGTTGAAAGCATGAAAATCGTTCCAATTCTTCTTCTTCATCAGCCTGTCTCCGTCCATTGCTGAACAAGGTTCCACGATTGGTCTATTTTGAATCCGGTATTGCTTTGCGAAAAAGTGGTATAAATAATAAGGACTTGTACAGTCATGTATATTTGTACATAATGTGTACAAATATAGACAAATTAATACCGGATTCAAAATAGACCAATCGTACATATTATATGTATTTTATTTATATTCTTTCATGAATGACACACTCTAAACTAAATGAAAAAAAAAACAGGTACTTTATTAATTTTAAAATATATGATAATACTTGCTTTCCCGACAGACGTTCTCCTGTGGACCCTGTGGTCCTAACCAGAGGCGGGCCGTTCATATGTGCATACACTACGCCCCCAGAAACAAAAATAAACTAATAGAATAATAACATTAAAATATTTTCTAAAACGTCTATATTTAATTCGTATTCAAAGCTCAGGCGAAACAACGCGAGTATATAATAATATGCGCGCAATTTTGTTGACTTTGTATGAAAATTTTCTAAAACGCTCGAAACGGTGGAGTAAGTGGGATGGGCTACTGTGGCAATTACGTTATAATAATAATAATACTAAGATAACTTATACTAAGAGCGCCGTTTTGTGGCCGAAAGGTCACCTCAAGGGCGCTGCACTAATTATACACACATATTATGTTAGCATAAAAATACAGTAATGTAAAATAAAATCATAAATACAATAGTAAAAAATAAAATCATAGAGACTCCTTAAGGGCATCCTTCACTACTTACTGGTATGGATAAAGAACAATTATTTTCTAAATAAGCAAAGAAGTACAGATCGATCATACATACTTTAATAATTCAAGAAGAAGGATAACCTGGGTACGATTTTTGGAAAAGGAATGTTTTTAAGGCCTTCTTAAACCCGTCTAAGTTGTCAGAGCTTCTTACATTAACTGGGAGCGAGTTCCATGATTTGGGTCCAGCGACGCTGAAGGCTCTATTCATATATTTTGGTTTATTTGTGATGTTATGCGAGAATGAGAGGGAACTATACTATCAGGTGCAGTAGACACTAATTTTGTTGTTAGATTTTTTCATATAGGTTGAGGCAGGAAATCAATTCCATACTAACTTTAATATTATATCATTTATTATTCATTTTTTCAACTCTTTATTAGATAATATGTTATCCGGAGCGGAGAAGAATCCCATAAACCAAACATCGGAAGAATCTGTTCAGCCGATCTCGAGTTATAAGTGTTCGCACTGACCCGCCTTTCATTTATATTATTAGATTACCGTGCTGTAACCTTACGTTACGAACAGCAATATTTGAGAATATCTTCGTCATTTTGTTTTCTATAAACGTTAACATTTACAATGATACGAAAAAGTGTACTAGTTCATTTACAGCTCGACAATGTCTGGAATACTTCACTATCAAAATCATGGACAATAAAAATAATACGTCTAATACGCTCGTACATAAATGACTTCATCCCTTGCCACTAGGGCGATTGGGCTCAAACAAAGAGGTGCATAGAGATGAGTGTTGAGTTGACGCGACATGACCACGTTAGGAACAAGGAATTGAAAATCCACAAAATATTATAATACCTACTATTGCGAGAAATCAAATAATAATAACATGTAAGTAGGTATTCACGTAGACGCAAAGTGTTGCAAGATTCCGTCTAGACAACCAAAACTGCGTACGGACCTCACATACCTACCTACCTACCAAGGCATTCGTAATAATATTACCACTCTGGTAGGTACCTAGGTACATATCATTACGTATTGTGTATTTTAATGTTCATAAAATATAATATATTTGAACAATGTACTTTATTGACAAAACTAAAAGTGAACGAGCACCATATTACAATTATAATGTACCTACACCGATGTACCTGCACTATGTCGAGGTTAAATTTACTTTCTGTATCCAATCCAATCCAAACTCCCTTAAGACCCCACTTAGGGGCATAGGAAGGCAACAAGAGCTCTCCATTGCGCTCGATCTTGCGCAACGTTTATGACCAGATGTTTAAAGAAGTAAGAAAAGTACCTACGACATACAAATAAATCCACCTTGTAGATAAATGGCTCCCGAAATCCCAATATTCGTAGATGCAGTGGAAGCCAAATAGAGAAAGCTATGGACCGCATCGTCAGTAAGGAACCAGAACGTATCGACAACTGCCTTACTACACAATCCAGAAAAATGTTTAGGCTGTGCCGCTTTTATATAAAAAGGCATGCATGCACTCACTAGCCAGCATGCGCACGAGGGATGATAAGTACAAATTCACGATCATTTGAGAAATGCGTGCATCATGTTTGCATTTCAGGAAGGACTGTAGGGTTTACATACCCTGACGAACTATGCAAACCAAAGTCTTCGGTTTCTGGAGCTCAAGTTGTATGTAAGTGACAATAATAGTATGGATGTTTGCCTTCTGAATATTCAGGTGTCAAAAAATAATGTCTAAAAAAGGTCAAAAACTGAGAAGAGTCCAAGAAATTCAAATATGATCTGAAGAGAATAAGAAACTGAAATTTATAAGTATAGCAAAAGTTTTTTTTTTTTAAATGAATTTGTGTTCACTTTGAGTGAGCACAAATACACTCTCTGACTCTTTCACAGTAAGCAACTTAAAGCTTGTGTCGTGAAAGACGAAGATGGTCGGCGGCTGGGATCGAACCCGCACACAGTGCGAAAGCCGGCGTCGTAACCGCTAGGCTACCAAAAACTTCGATTACAACCCTTTTTGACAAAGAAATGCAGCTAGTAAGAAAAAAATCGAAAGTACACGCAAGAGAAAGTCAAAATATAATATATAATCACACAAAACATGCGTCCAAAGCAATAAACATTATGACTAAATTGGGTCTTCAACATACGATGTCAGACAGAAATGTGACCTTCTTTGAACCGACGAAAGAATAATGCGCATAGAGCTTTGCTGGCATGATTATTCCTGACGGAATCCAAAAAATGCGACGGTATGTAGATTTTGATAAGAGCGATAGACGTGCACGTGTACCTATAGAATGGACGGATCCAGGGTTTGCAAGACCTAATAGAAGAAACATAATTTGGTGAATTAGGTATGTAAGTAGCAAGAAAGACATTGACAAGCAGTTTGGTGAGCGACATAATATCGGCCCCATTAATCTGCGATTGCACAAGACGCCAGACTATCACTGACACTGACAGTATTATGCAAATATATTCCGGACAGACAGATCTACTCAGCCACCTGATTTCAAATCCCATATATTTTACCTTTGTGTCGGCTCACACCTCGCAGACATTCAACCGGCACATTATATAAATGAATGGATCCATACCCGTGAATGGACCCTATGTCGTATTTTCATGTGACATCAGCATAAATATTATTTTTACTACACTAAAGGGAGAACGGATATTTTTTCTAGAAAGAGCATTCAGTAAAGGCAACCTGTCAAACTTCGTGTCTCATAAGGTTTGTGTTTTCACGTCGTATCTAGCTAGACTAAATAGACTCTAGAGTCTAATCATTTCCTCAAGTCAAGAGTCTGAGAGCCGTTGACCTCCAACTGGTGTTCATCTCTATGCGTGACATAATTACCTGTTTCAGGGAGTCACTCTGGCGAGTGATTATATAGTTCTCTAGATTTACCAAATATTTTGTAGACTTTGACGATCAAAACCAGAACCCCATCGACAATAGTTCTGATTTTGATTATTATTTTGAAAACAAGACACAAATTTTGCAAGTGTGTTCCTTAAAAAATCAACATCCAAAATCGAGTTGCGTCGTATCCAATTGTTATTGAGACTTTTGACATTTCTATATTCTGAAAATAATTTATCCAACACATTTTCATTCTTGATAATTAATTTAGTTTAATTGATATGCAGAATTTGTAGGTAATTAGTTTTTATGTTATTATTGAATAAGAGAGTAATTGTGATTTTTATGGAAAAACTATAAATTATTGTAGTTCTAAATATCCCTCACTCTTTCTACTCTCAATTATACTTCTTAAACATTAATTACCTGTCCTCTTCAAGGACATAACTGACATATCATCCCTCAGAATCCTCATGTATTGCTCCGAATAGCCATAAGAGGCTCTGTAAGATCTACCCACCTACCTCAGACCTTCTGCTACAATCCATGGGATCACACATTCACTCAATCAATTAATCAATTCTTCCTGGAAATTCATTGTAACACAATACAGCCGCCCATAGTTTCATAAAGTTTTCAAAGTTATAGCATTTTTTTTTTCAGATAAGAAACAAAATCAAAGATCTTCAATCGGCTATAAAGTCTTTGATCGAGACCAAAGGCTATCAATAAGACACAAAACAGTTCTTTCTCCTCCCAAAGAGTGTGCGAAACAGTGTCAGCTATTTCGGGAACATCGCGAGGAAACCCTCCGCAAAGCTAACACATGGAGACGCATCCAAGCCAATATAATTAGACAGACAGATAGACATTCGCATTATGTCGTTCACAAAGGCCCATTGTGCACATCGCATCACACCACATGTATCAGACATGGAGACTTATGTAACATTATAATAATAACACAACATATATGTACACACCTGTGTACATAATATATTATTATAACATGAGGATTTCTTTTTTTACTTATGTGTGTGTGTGTGTGCCCGCAAGTTTGGCTAGACGTCGTCTAGACGTTAAACAAGTACATGGTGTAATGTACATACCTACTTACATACTCCGCCATGTAGCTACGGTTAGTTCTATGGTGTCACGTGTGTGTATTGGTTGATGCATGTTATCAGTCTTCGATAAGTTTAGTAAATAAACAAATTATTTGCCACCTATTAATACCGACGGACCCCTTATTGAGAAACACCGTGCAGGAGTTCATGGGTTTTCCAAATCAGCAGCGAGACGAAAGAGTATTCTGGGATTTAAGCATTGGATTTGACGAGGCTCTCAGTCGCACGAAATAGAAAGAGGAGCCGGCTACTTACGTTTACTGTAGTGGCGTTGTGTTCGATTGTCCAATTTAAATGAAGAAGTTGTAGCGTATTATTCCGTAGCCGGCTTTTAAATTTAGATACTGAAGATCGAGGGTTTAAACTTCGGAGTCGACGATTTCCTCTTTACAAGACACAGGTTTTGGTTATTGTAAAAGATTTCGAAAGAGAACATATTATTGTTTCAGATTTGATTTAGGCAAACTTTATGAGCAGCTTAGAAGGCTGAATATAATGTCCGAATCTAAGATGGATTTTTAACACAAATGAACAAAGTCCAAAAAGCTAGCAATAGCATCCCGCAAATGCTTCAATTTTGTCCCCACACTACTCAAGAGTTGTAAAGATAATGGTCAATAAACCTAATCAGAGACCTTCGGAATGTGTACCTGCTGATCATCTTATCTTGTTGTCAAGCGCTTAATCATAATTTCCGGCTCGAGAGAGTCAATCAGGCAATGGTATAGGAACGTAGCTGTCCTGCAGTGTACCTGCGAAACATAGGATTTTTCAGTACGTTGAAGATGATCACGATAGGTCACCTAGGTATCAATCTATACTCCATTAGGGGCAGTATGAGCTCTCCTTTGCGTTCAATCTTGCAAAATGTTTGGAATCCTGATCAGCAGCCCTATTCATGAAAAAGTTTCAATCGAACTTCGAACTAAACTTTTCTAAAATTGCACTTTACAACTGTCAAATTAAAATTACATTTTTATGTTTTATTACCATAAACAAAATATGAATATTATTATTTTGTCTTTGTTAGCAACACATAGCAGCGGTCGTTATTTATTTAGTAAACTTTGTAGAATACAGAGATTTTCTAGTCAATGACAGAAGTTTAGAAAATAATCTAGTTTAGTTTGAAGCCAAACTTTCTCGTGAATCACCCTGCAGAGCATTAAGAGCTGGCTGATAAGACGCTCTTATCAGTCAGCTGTCATTCGGCAACCTTAACACATTTAATATATTTCAGCCATTTTGATCTCCTCTACTTTATGGTGCATGTGATGCGGTGATACATATCGGCATCGTAGAGGTAATGGAAACTCGCGAATGTGAACTGCGATTAGTCGGTAGGTATATTGGCAGTCGTTTTATGAATGGTGGGATCCAAAAGTATTTGTATGAGTACTACGAGGTATATAAGTAGGTACGACAAACCTACATCTGGGCACATCCATGTGATTGGTTAGAATTGTAGCTAGAAATCCACTGGTAAAATTTTTCAGTAGTTTCAGAATTTTCTAAAAAAAGCAAGGCAATCAGAAGAAGCAAAAGATGTAAGTGGATAGAAAGTTGCACTATCTGAATAAGGTCAGGGCTGAAGGCCGTCCACAGGCCACATGCTGGACAATAACCGAAAATCAACTGACGTAAGACCCGCCGACCAGTGACATGACACAGGATACAAAGACGTGAAGACTGCGTATCAAAATGGCCGATCCCTGATGAACTGGGAAGGGGAAAGGAGAAAGGAGAAGAAAAAGGAGATGCATTATCTCTGCCTTCTCCATGTGGGCTGTGACGTGATGGGTACAAAACCGACATCACTTAGGGAAATACAACGAGAGAATTGAAGTTGGCGAACATCTCCCATACCCACTGTGAATGACCCTCAATTGACTAACAGTGGATGTCACCAGATGCAGTAAAAGTCTCCAAAAAAGCGGATGCATTTTATTATCGGACGATAGTGCGGAGCAATCCAGGACAGCACTCACCTCCTGATCTGTCCACTGGATGGGAGAGGGCTGCAATCCTGGTGACCTGAACTTAGGTAACGACAAGCGATTTTCATCTAAAAGTATATGATCTGCACGCCATACCGATGTATGATGGATGTCGTGTATTATGAAATAATATGAAAGAGAAATGCCAACGAAACGAACAAGAGTCGCGAACATGACGTCTCTAGTGCTGAGTGTACACACACATGAGCACGAGTATCAGAGTATCAAGTAGCGCGACCTTATTATTATTGGCGAATCCATTGTTGGGCTTATCTCTCTCCACATAGATGCAGATAAGAGACTCCGTATCACACACACCCAATCATCTACTTACATACTTCCATCCTACACCAACAATACAATTACCTATTATTTCAGAACCATATAGGATGACAAATCATTGTAATGTTTTAGGTAAAACGGATTTGAATGAGATCAACAACTAACTCCTCAACTGTTGTTCTATAGGGCCTGGCTAAACTCGGTGACTTTCACAATGACATTAACAACGATCACCCTTATATCAATAAAATTTCCTCAACTGCCTGACCCGTAACGATCCGCATAAAACGGTGAAAAATTTACTTACTTTGGTATTAACGTAGTTGTAGAGAGAGGGACAAATCCAAGCAAGCAGGCAGCTCTTCTGTAACTATTGTAGACCTGCAATAAAGAAAATTTAGACAATTAATAATAATTCATAGACACGATAATAAGCTAGTGTCAACACCTGTAAATAGATTTGTGAGGATTTTTTTTTTGTTATTTACGCCTGTTGCGAAGCATGTTTTTCTACTGGTTCTAATAGAAAGCGATACTGGTAGAACCGTAGTTATGCAAGTGCTGCAACAGTACAATGATGGGGCACGCAAATAAAAAATGATAGGTAATAATAATTATGTTCTGCAGTAGTGGCATTTGAGTCTGTTGTCGGATAACGCGGACTTTAAATGTTACCAGAAGCAGGTTCAAATAACGTTACTCTAATTTAAAGACAGCTGAAGATCTCCAAGATTTGAACTCTTGCATAATGCCAAAACCACTAGGGTTCGACCAGCAGAGGAGAGTATGGGGCGGTGAGGATACAGATGTTACGAGACATTGGACAAGCATAATATGCCTGATGCCCGAGCTCATCCTTCGATAGTTTCATTTCTTACACTTTAATTTGCTCTTTGTTCTCTAAAATTGTGACCATATGAAAAATAAGTACATAGATATATCTAATAAATCCGCAATGTTCACTGAATTACGTTAACGTGTCGCTACACGGATATAACGGGCGTCTATTTCCTAACGATCCGTTGAATGAATAATATTATTACGCTTTTACTTTCGTATGAAGGACAAGATAATATAAGGATTTATATACCACCAGAAGACTGACGAAAAATTATCATCAATACCAAATGAATGCTATCCAGATTTTTGCCGTTACACATTTTATTTAGTTTATGACAAGATCTGTATTATTATAAACATGCGTACATATAGATGGTTGATGAAGTGATGTACAGATAAAACCTTCTAACACTTACTTCTCCGCTGTGATTAAGTTTATATAAACAATGCAAAATGTTTGTAAGTGTGTGTGAGTGTATGACCAATACACATACACCTCTGCATTTATTCCGCTATACAATACAAGTACATTAGTACAAATTATTGCAAATGTGTAATACAAAGTGAAGGTTCCGTGTAGAAGGAACTGACATAGATTAGAATCGAGTTCTCGGGATGAGATGCGCTTGTTTCGCGGTGCCCTCTCGGAGGATTCCTAGCCTCCTCTGTGCCGTGTGCTTCTAACTAGGTGGTTTGCCAGCCAGGTCGATGACTGTCTGACTCATTGCGTCTGTGTGTGTGTACGAGAGAGAGAAATGGGGCA
The DNA here is from genome assembly GCA_963576905.1 of Mystacides longicornis. Classification (NCBI taxonomy): domain Eukaryota; kingdom Metazoa; phylum Arthropoda; class Insecta; order Trichoptera; family Leptoceridae; genus Mystacides; species Mystacides longicornis. The sequence continues at coordinate 30,824,606 of OY756425.1, forward strand.
TGTTACCGGGCGGAAACCAGGTGTCAGTGTGTGTGTTTGTGCATGCACTACATCCTACCATTAGGTAGACTCTATTTGAAATCTCAACGAAAATTCCTTTGTATTGGTGAGATTATATCTTAAACCTACACACTATTGTGTAGATGTAGCTATAATACCTGCCCTGTCGGCACGGGTAACTTTCTTAGACTACTACTACCAGTTTATTTCAGAACGTAGAGGACAGAAGAAGAGAGTGCCCGTTTTTTCGTCAGTGACCACACTTTTACGTAACTATGTATGTATTTAGCTTCTATTAATACCTAAATAAAAAATCTGACTCAACTGTCGTGGTCAACCTACCTCATACATACGCATTTTCCGTTGAAAGTTCAAATAGACTATACCTCCTATATAGGAAACAACAGTGGAATACGACCGTCTGCACGCAGTGGTTCAAAATTAAATTAACCAGGCATTTCAACACTGTATTTGTAAACTATATCGACCCCGAGGATCTGCAAGAAGTCCATGACATCTATTTAATAAACATACTTACGGCTCCTTGAAGTGAAAATGGGGGTCAATAATCGGGGATCGCATACAATCAGGTTAAATTTAACATTGCTATTCTATAAAATCATTATTTTCTCAGTTAATTTACATTATATAATCCATAGTAAATCGTAATTGGGCTAATTTTCACTTGAACTTAATTTTTAATATAGAAAAAGATTTAAACTTCACATGCGCTTCACATGCTTATTTTTTATGTGATCCTCCTTTCGGATGAAATGTTATAAATATAAGTAGGTACGTAAATTATTGAATGTGGGTAGCGGGGGTGTACTTACATATTATTATATGCAAAACAGAAAATCAAGACAAGGATCTAACGAGAGAAAACGATTGGGATTGTCTGACATAGTTGAGAATAATGGGCATTTTCCAGTTGTATAGAAATTTTGCAGCATTGACAATTACGTTACCTTCCTTTAAAGAACCCCATCTTTGCTAAAATTGTTATTAAGAACCTTTTCAAAGTAAAAACGAATGAGTACATATCTACTTATATAATAGTATCTATGGTAGGTTAAAATAATATTGAATCTCATTTATTGATGTGCATCTATATAATATTTTAGTCCGTTTATTTATATTTTTGTAAGAGCATCAATCATAGAAAACATACATTAAGGTCAGATATTAATATGCCCAGAGCCGTACAAAATGCTGGAGAAGGTTCTTAAATACAATTTGCTGCATTAACTTTAATATATTTAGAGCTATTTAAAAAACTCTATTTTTTTAGGATCTTCATACAAATTTCTCAAAAAGACAGTAAGCCATATTTTGGAAACAAAATTACTCATGTAAACGTTGAATGGAATCTTGGTATTACGGTATGAAAATGTAATAAAATAATTGTAGATTGATTTGTTATACATATAAATGTTATTCAAATCTTATTATTCTCAATAAATAAAGATTTATCTATATAATATTTTAGTCCGTTTATTTATATTTTTGTAAGAGCATCAATCATAGAAAACATACATTAAGGTCAGATATTAATATGCCCAGAGCCGTACAAAATGCTGGAGAAGGTTCTTAAATACAATTTGCTGCATTAACTTTAATATATTTAGAGCTATTTAAAAAACTCTATTTTTTTAGGATCTTCATACAAATTTCTCAAAAAGACAGTAAGCCATATTTTGGAAACAAAATTACTCATGTAAACGTTGAATGGAATCTTGGTATTACGGTATGAAAATGTAATAAAATAATTGTAGATTGATTTGTTATACATATAAATGTTATTCAAATCTTATTATTCTCAATAAATAAAGATTTAATGAAAATAAATTGCAAAATGATTCCTCCAATTTTAAGTTTGACAGCGGCTTTTATACTCATAGCACCCTCTATGGGTGGAATGCCTAATTAAATATCACACATGGGTGTAGGGAAGGTAGCTAAGATTCAAACCATATAGCTCTCTCTATGAAAACTTGCAAATTATGTCGGTAGGTTCGTATAAAATTATGAGGTCGGTAAAACAAAAATTGTAAAAGTGTCATTCTTCTTTTTCTGTGCTTATGTCAGGTAAGGAATGGGAATCTAGACTAGAACCTGTTTAATTACCTACCGATCAAGCCTGACAATCGGAATAAAAAACGTAAAGCATGACGGGTATAAGCTAGTAAGATATAACTTCGATTGATTCGTAGTGAACCAAATCACCCACTATCTGGAAACATCCAAATAAAATAGGCAATGTAGTTAGCTAGGTATATATGACAAGAATCCGACACTTTTTATAGGAGCAGTTGATTGGATGTTATAACAAACGATCCACAAATAATATACACATGCGCACACACGAAAATGTGGGTCAGGCGCATGTTCATACCATCATACCACACAGAACATAGAGTGACGTTCACGGTTCGCAAAAGTATTGTACGAGTAAATACGTATAATGCTATCATTACACGCAAAAAATGAGTCATGTGTAAACATATGTAAGCGTACGTAAACCTAAAATTTCATACTAATCTTTACAAAATGGAGTCCGATACACGTTGATTCAAATACTAGATCGGTCATTTGGAACAAATCTTTCGAAATAATGCGGTACATTTTTGTTTATGAGTTACAGAGATGGAGGAAAAGAAGTGACACCGTCAAGAAATCATCGCAGATAGTCCTAACTATACAAATAATGACTGCTACGCAAGTTCTCTTTCGTTGCGAATCCAATCCAATACAAACTCCCTTTACGCCTCACTTAGAGGCAACAGGAGGCTCTCCATTGCTCTCGATCTTGCGCAATGTTTATGACCGTTGCGAATAGGTACCATTATAATATTGATTCGGGGCGGAACCAAATGGATATAAATGTTTTTTTTTTTTATCTTTCGTCTGTCTCTTTTCACCTTATTGAATGATTGTCCGAAGAGAGCTAGCAGCAATAAAATTGATAAATTAGTGTTAGTATAATATGGAGACTTTTTAAAAAGGTTCTTCAAATTAATACACCTTCCAGAAAGAGTAGGTACCTACGAATTTTCGTCGTACGAAGACAATTTAATTGCAAGGGCAAGGATGACGGCCATTCAACTCTTTTCCATTGCTCATTAATGTACCTACATGAGGTTATACCACTTCTGATGTACGTAGCACGTAATTCAACGGCGATACACCAATTTCATAATTTGTCAAAATTTGCACATAGGTCTTATTTCGTGTGCACAGAAATTTACACATGATTCATATTTTTGTGCACAAAGACTATTATATTCCAGTTCGATATAGTTTATTGTAGCGAGTAGCCATCCCGAGTCAAGATGTGGGTGTGGGACGACATACCTACAAGCAGTAATGAAACAATTTGCTAAAATACACATGCGCAGGAGCACACCACATACACACATACACGCACATATAGTACAGATGATCCGTATGGATAAGATAAATGATCTAAGGTCGATCCCTCGATGGAACAGTACGATGTAAAGAAATATAGGTATCATACTTCACATTACATAATCCAACTGTCGATTTGTTGAAGAGAAATTATTTCTCGAGACAGATCGGCAGTATCAAGCCAAGATACGTGAGATTTGTATGGCCAGATCTACATTTTAAACGGTTTTTCAAACTTTGACGACAAAAAACACCAACTTAGAGGCTTCGCAGCATATATGTTCCATAAATGGATTTACTCAGAATTCGGAGGAGAACATTTAGTGTGTCTGTGTGTGTGTGTGTGTGTGCCCCCCCCCCCCTTACAACTTTTGATTCGCTTGATGTACAGATCCTAAAATTTCAGAAAATACTTATTTAATACTTTAAACCTACAAAACTTGTATACTCAGAATTTTGAAATTTTCTTTCAGTCGGGGGTTATCAACCTTTGAATTTTTACTTAATTTTTGCATATATCTCGAAAACTATAAAAGCTAGAACCCTAAAAATGTATATGTATATAGAAAAATACAATATCTCAAATTGAATTTAATGAAAAAGTTCCAGGGTTTCTCAAACTTTTTTTTATAAAGAAAAATATTTTTTTACGACAAATTTACGAGTTTCAATGCCTATATTTCAGAATTTTAAAAGAATATCGAAAAACGCCAAAACATATCAACTAGATAATTTAATTTTCTATAAAAAATATCTATATTATATCAGTACATCTCAAACTTTTCTTAACAATTTTTGTAAAAATTTAATTTATTGACGACATCGTTTCATACAATGAACATACCTACTCAGGCCATCGACAGTTGGATCTTATGTATACATGCAACTAGTTTAAAAAGAGGTACTAGAAGGCAAATGTGAGGTAGCCAGCGAGAGAGAAGAAAGTGATTTACTGACAACAACGCCACCTGTGAAAAATTCCATAACAACACAATACAACGCCATCTGTGAAAAATTCCATAACAACATAATTTTTAAGGACTACAGGACAACGTCTGTCGGGAACATAAATACACTCTTTGGCTCTTTCAAAGTAAGCTACTTGAAGCTTGCGTCGTGAAAGAGGAAAATAATTGACACCTGGGATCGAATCCACGACCTCTAGCACGAAACATTACGAAAGCAGGCGTCGTAACAGCCAGGCTAGCAACCACTTCAAATACTCATTTTTATAAAAATTTCATTTTTTTTTTTTTTTTGATTAGGTGCACCTATTGTTTATATTTTGTATTAAATTAAAAGGGCGGATTTAACCCGAGAGATCTCTGACAGCCAACCCAGCAAAAAATAAAAAATAAATAAAATGCATACGTACTACTCAAAAACACATAAATATAACAAATCGCACATTGATGGAGTGAGTAATGTGTCTTATAAAATAGACACATAAATGAAAACATACAAATTGATAAGTAAATATAAAAATTAACATAAATACACCAATAAAAGATATACACATACGTAGACCTACATAGATAGATATAAAAAGAGATGTTTAGAGGAGGTAGGTAAAAGATGGGGAAGCTTCTGATTTTGATTTTATGCAAGATTTAGGGCCTAGTAGTAAAATAACAATACGGGAGATATGCACAACCATCGGAGAGATGCAGAATGGCCGGTCAACTAAATTTCTATTGTACCACGTGATGCTTTTTTGCAACAATTAAAATTCTTTTCCCTCCCCCCACCCCCTCCCTCGGTGACATTTGGTGATGTTTCAGAATACTTTTGAGCCCCTATGTTGGACTTCAGCAGCAAAAAGAATTAAGATATTTTATGGCAATAAAATTGCTTGGTTTGATGTATTCATTCATGTATCTAAGTAAGATATAGAGGTACCTATTTGAGATGTGGTTTGTGAAGAATACTTCGTATGCCGTGGACCGACAAGAATCATATTACAGGAGGGCCTGTGCCAAACTATCGCATCCTCTGAATAATACTTGAAGGTGGTGAAAAAATGTGGACGTGCAGGATAGAAAGATGGCCTGGCTGCAAAATATACAAGAGTGGACAGTAATAAAGCGTGTGAATGACCTGCTCCAGACATCACAGCACCGTGAGGTAGTGTTGCTCGATATGTATCGATATTCAGAAAAATATCGATACTTGCTCTCGATATATCGAATCAATACGATATAATCGAATCATTCGATATCGATATAAATATCGATATGTTTTTTTCGATATATAAATTATCGTGTAAGTGAAGCAAAGATTCCTATTTGACCGAAATGTATCCGTAAATATGGAAATAAGCTTATTTTTAAAGGATTTAAGCTAAAAGTTTTGTGTGCACGTTCACGCTGGCTGTGCGTGGTGGCTATTAGGTCATGTTTCAAATAATTATTGAGCATGTACGAACTTGTATACAATAACCTAACATGAAAAGAGGCATGTACCTATTTGTTTTTTAACAGCCACGTTGGGAGTGCATGCTGAACACCTTCAGTCTTTATTTTGAATTTTTCATGTTAAAAAAATAACAATGGAATGTGACATGTAAGTTTATTTGATACATGGATGGAAGCTGTGAGTATTGGTCACGTGTTAGCGTGCCAGGTTTAAACAAACCTAGACCAAAATTTATATGAAATAAGGATCATAAATGCAACGTAAATTAAAATTTTCACGATCACGTTGACTGATTGTAAAACTGTCATTTTTGAAAATAATAGGTATTCCTTGTTCTAACAGAGCATGACAAAGCGATATGACCGGTCACAAAGCTGTGCACGTGTACCTAGTATTTTTCTTATTGTATTTATATCAAAAATTGTATAAAACGGAACATTGTAAGAGTAAATGAATGTGAATTTCCATTTAAAATTTAGGGTTGAGTAATTAAATACAAATTTAATACGATATATCGAAAATATCGATATTTTTATACGATATATCGCAAAATATCGATACAACATTTCGATTAATTATATCGGAAAAAATATCGATATATTTTTTACATGAACATCACTACCGTGAGGTTTTTTTGACAAATGATCGGCAGTCAAGGGATGACCTGATAGATTAAGAAAAAGAAATGTATCCTTGTGAGAATGAAGTGAAAATAATTTCTACCTAAATGTTCCGACAAAAAAAACAGGGGTTGGTTGGTAGAAGTGTAGATGTTGAAGGGGATACTTGGATTTCCTGGTGGAGAGAGTCAATGGGCCACAAGTGATAATACCATCATAGTATTCATAGTACACCGCCAGTTTATTATATCTGTGGTGGCATGGTAAAAGGCATTAAGTCAATGGGATGACATTTCTCAGTATGGCGGATTTACTAGTCAGTATTTTAAGAGGTTTCATTTTTGTCAAATATTATTTAATACAAATAAAATAGATCAACTTTGATGCATTTACTTCGTTAAAAAGGGTTCACTTTACGATTACTCATATTTATTTCTTCAATATTTCTTTGTTTATATACTTTATTTATAATGCGTGTCTTTTTACCTTGACAATTTTGGCTCATAGGTTGAAAAAATTTGTACTTAGGTCAAATTTTACAAGGAAATATTCCCAGTCACTCTCTATCACATGGTAATTTATTATTTTTCAACACTTACATTTTATTCTTCATAAATATTAGTTATTTTTTAGCTTACCTATTAGTATTTTCTAGCATAGCATTCCCAAAACATCAGTAGGTAAATTTTTTTTGCACAGAATGTAATATTGTTAAGTAATAAATGAAGAATATTCTTTGAATAATAAAATGAAATTAGTTAATTATAGGTATTATTACCTTTGTTAAGATAACCCTCTCTCACAATATACCGATCCTTCAAAGCAGAGCTGAGGAATTTATACATGGTTTGGGAAAAGGTCATACAAGCTGCACAAAATCATGCGCAGGGGAGGTTCCAACATCAAATCATTGCAAACCAGATGAATATTCGGAAATTTGAACATTACGACCTAATAGCGAACGTTGTTAACGTAAAGTGATCACACTAATCCACCCTTCGAAACAATATTAGAAGATGGTCGTAAGCCCGTAGTGGTTTGTTTATACTATTTTAAAATAGAACTGTATAATCAGTCATCAGTTGTTGATATAATAGTCGCACTAGCACGACTTTCTTTAATTTACATCAATAATAGTATTAAAATAGCAATGAAAAAATATTTAAAAAAATAATAATATGCAGATAGTATTACCGATCTATTGTCTATAGCTTAACAATATAAACAACGAAAGTTGTAAACAGATTGGTCGACAGATAAGGATGATACCTGCCATAAAGTTCACAAAATACATTATTTAAACACATTTTAAAAAGGTTCACTTTTAAAAGAATGGCTTCTCACGGCAGCTCTATCATAGACAACACCGTTTTACTTCGTGGTAGACAAAATTCGACGCGCGTCGTTTTACCTTGCCAAATAAAATTAATATTGAGTTATGCCGGAATGAAAAAATGCTTTTAAATCCTTTATAAGTGGATTTTTTTAAACGTATGTTTTTGAACTTTGTTCTGTTTGTGATAATGTATGATGTAGCGCATATAACTCAAAATGCTGAAAATCGCGACTTAATGCCTTTTACCATGCCACCACAGATATTTTATGATACTGAATCACGACATGACATAACTATGATAGCTCCAACATTATCATTATTCGTTCCTTTAAAGCATTTCAGTGGTGATGTGAAAAGGTATCAATACAGTATTTACCTATAGGTACACCGTGTTTTATCTGCATCAGTATTGCAAAACATGTAAGTACCGAACAAAATAATCTTACAAAAAGCAAAAATACTGTAAAATAATCTTACCATAGTAATTCGTTTAAATTTGATTTTAATGGAGTCTAGGCTTTCAACAACGTAATATACAATAATGTAACGTATTTCATATGTGACTTATTTCCTACTACACCGCCATCTCTTGAATATTTTAAAAAGTTTGTTAGAGGAATTGTTTTTATTGCAAACTTATGATCCGTCGAACTTCATCCCACATCCGAATCAACAATAATTATTACACAATGCAATAAATTATTATCTAAATGTTATTCAGTTTTTATGTCGTTAACTATTCATGTAATAAGTAAAAAGTATTTCAATTAATAATAATTAATTAATTAGGGTTAGGACGAAGTTCGACGGGTGGGTCAGCTAGTCAATAAATATTGTAAAAAATTGGAAAGTTTAAAAGTGCATTTGTTAATTAAAGTTTGGCCATCCCTGATATAGATAAATCGATATCAAGTAGTGGTTGACGTAGGCTAACTTCAGGCTGGTTTTAAAATCCACCATTTACCATTTTTATATTCTGTTGTAAGTATAATATTTCCCTTGTGTCACTCCCTGTTGCCAAAATACCTACGTCTATTGTGAATTCTTTCAATATTAGGTACGCTGTCAACTCAACTTTGAAGTAAAAAATATCTAGCTATAGAGTTATGAATATATTATATTATATTATCTTGTCTTATATATAAAAATGGAGAGCTATTTTCCGTGGTCATCGCATCACGCCTAAACGGCTGGACCGATTTCGCTAATTCTTTTTTATCGTGTAGGCTTTTTTCAGGAGTAGATTCTTATGAAAGAAAAAATTAAGAAGAATTATCTAACAACTAATGACTCTAAAAATTCATTACTGATGTTCGATTTTTGAATGGAACAAACCACCACGGGCTTACGACCGTCTTCTACTGTTGTTTCGAAGGCTGGCTTAGTGTGATCACTTTACGTTAACAACGTTCGCCATTAGGTGGTAATGTTTGAGTCTCCGAAACTCCTAATCATGAGAATTCTCGACATGTTCAACATGTCGAAAAATCTCATGTATGCAACAAATAGATATTTAATAATAATTAATGAAATATAGAGATAAAAGTTGGAAATTATTGAGAACAACAGAGCAACCAAATTTAAAGACTGCGACCGCTGTCGTGCATTTGGCGCCAGGATATGACTATATCCATTTTTGTTAATGTCTCATATTTATTGTCTATTGGCTCTGTTGGTACACAACGTTCTAATTATGTCTAGATTCTTGAATTAAAAAAAATTAAGAAAGTTGCGTGAAAAAATAGAAAATTAAAGAAAACTCTACGTAGGCAACCTTAGTAGTACTTAATCCATATAATTTTTATTCCAATTTTGAAATATTGACAGAAACTGTCAATTATTAGATAATTGGTGCGATTGAGAGAGTGCGGATAGAATATACATGGTTTAAAACAGACGCATCGCTCGGAATTACATTGGTCAAATGATAATTAATTCATCAGCATACAAATTCGAATTCAATATTCATATTTAGGAACACAGGACGAGTGACGTCTGTCGGGAAAGCTAGTGTTTCATAATTTTGGAGTTGCGTCGAAAGATTTCATAAAGTATGATGAAGCCCACGATTACAATCATAGGCGATACGAATTTTTAAGCAAGAAGCGGTGGATTTTTTCAATACATTCGCAATAATATCTGATGTACAAGCATCCTTTCACCAAATCGGTCAGCCTGGTAAGCTTTCATTGTAATCCAATCATCAATTCGTTCTACATGATCAAATCACCTCAATTTATGTCTCGTATGCGTACCTAACTATAGGTACTTCTTCATCTGCACCATGAACTACACCGAACTACATTATCGCCACGTCAATGTTTCGGCAATAACTTCAGTTTTTATAGAAATCCCGTACAAGAGATCACAATTTTCCATTCAACATACCAAAAAATTGACAAAAATAGTGATTTTTTTTCTCTTTCACGGAGAAATTTGATCGGGGATCGAACCTATAATCTTAAATACGAAAGTCGCTGACTGAACAGCTATATAGGCTGCCAGTACATCGATAATAAATTAAAACCCAATCATATATTATGGGCACCTACATTAGTATTATGTTGATATTATGTATACCTACAGTATATTTGTCGTCAGTGGTATCATCATAAAAAATCAATATGCATGACCGGTTTCGATCGAACCACACCATTCATCTTCAAATGATACCTACGTATCTATATTTATACACGAGAGGTCTGATATAAGCATACCTAAATTTTTAGGACCTGCTCATGATGGCATTAATGAAAAATTTCAAGTTTTATTGTGTTAGAATGTCATGTTATAGATTTTATAAAGTAGGTAATCCTATATTTTTTTAATGGCATAAAAAATGAAGTTTCGTATACCCACCATTTTGGTTGGCAAAGAGGAACATAAGTAATGATGTAGGTAGGTAAATATGTATTTACGTGAAATTTAAAAATGTAGGTAGGGTAAGGTTGCTTATGTCGTACCCCCTAAGGAAATAATACTGTAATATTCAGTACAATTAAAATAAAACAAAATCATCTGCATCTATTAAACCTTTATTTAGTTGACTTTTAATAAACAATCATAGAAACTTGAAATTCGTTTATCAAAATAGGTATTTTAACGTTTTTCAAAAATATACCATCGGTACGATTAAGGCGCCTAGTCGCCTAATTCGTACCACCTATAGCCTTAGTCGTACTTAGAAAATATAATTTATTGAAAACATAATAAACTATAGAAAAGTAAATAATAACCAGAAATCAAATGAATAACTTAAAAAACACTAAACTAAATTCGGTCTGAGATCAACTTAAAACAATTTTTTTGTGGTCAAACATAATTACTAAGTAAATAAATGTAAAAAATAGAAAATAAAAAAAATTGAGATTGAGATTAAAAAAGATTCTAAATTCAACAAATATTGTGCTAATATCTCTTCCATGTCTGGTAACATATCATTAGGTCTTCCTAATTTGATTTATTTATTTATCAAAAATTTTCAAATTTCGTCGTAGTAGGCTTCGGTACCTATATTAAATTTTCTACAGGCTTCATTAAATACATTTTCTCCATTCCGATGTTTCTACAAAGCTTTGTTTATATCCTCCTGCTTCCAAGTATTGTACTTTTTTCGCCATATTTAGGTATTACCTGATAAAAAGTTAGGTAAATTATTAAACAATTTTCTTAATACTTAAGTCGTACCGGTACGAGTAAGGAATTTTGCACAGGTACGACTTAAGCAGCAAGGTGTTCTATGTTTAAAACTAAAACCACTGACATAACCTAAAAATGTTCTACCCTTTGAATATGCGTAAACTATTGCCAGATAAGTCTTACAAATAGACGTTAACAAAGAATATAGGTAGGGATCACATGCCTGCCATAAAAAGACTACAAATGACTCAAGAAATTTAATGAAGACTGTACAAAAAACTCACTTTTTCAATATTTTTGCTTCACGATGACAGCCGGTCGTCCAGTAGTTTACGTTCGCTCACTCAACTAAATAGTTCAGATTGACGTCACTAGATGGTGCATTTTATAACTATTAGGAAAGATATTGAGGGAGTACGACTTAGGCCGTGGTACGACTAACGCAACCTTACCCTACTATTGTTTTTATTTGCAAGTAAAAAAATGATTTAGTGTAAAAATAACCTAAGAAAATATAATATGCCGTACAACATAGGAACTTTTGGGAACCAATCTGTCAAACTTTGAAATATTTGGGCTTCACCTTTGAATGCGATTCTGGGTTGAAGGTTTTGTATAGAATCCTGTGAACTCAACTGCAATAATCTTCGGCAGTAAAATTTCAGAGTGACTCGTTGGTCTTTCCCACTCAATATTCCTCAAGCCAAAATTAAACTAAAAGCTGGCACTGATGGTTGATTAAAAATTGACAAGAAAAAGCACAAAATTGAAACACAATGATACAATAATTTGAGCACAATACGGAATCAAAAACACAGGTTTAGAAACAATTAAAAAAAAAAGCAAACACGGGAAGGATGAATGTGTGTACGCGCACGCGAGAGAGCGATCGAAGGTAGACCGGAGAGCAGCAAGAACACACCCGACCCCAGAGCACAAAGCGACAATAATAATAGAGCAATAAAAACCCCGTGGGTATCTCGTGGAACCCGGCCGATGCTGGGCCCTTCTGATCCCTCCCCGCTCCGTGCCCCAAAACCCTGCGCGCGCACTTCCTCACACACTATGCAGTGCGCGAAATTAATAAAATCGCCTAATCCCGATAACAAGAAAAAACAAATAATCTCCCCGAAGTTTAAAAAAACGGATTTGCAGATTGAGATTTTTTTTTGATCAAAACTAGAATCGGTGATCTGCGATTTCGCAGGGTGTGTGGTCGTATAAATAGTACCGATGACCACTGACCGACCAGTCACCCACAACGGCACCCTAAATATAAAAAAAATATTCAGAATAAGTTGTAAAAAAAATATTGGAAAGATAAACAACTGTGCAAAATAATTATTCTTTTATAGTTATAGATACCTACTTATTTTCTTATGTCCTCACAGCACGCTGAACCTTGCAATTGTATTTTTAGTAATGTTAGACACAATATGGGTATTTTATTTTCTCTCATATATACCTTCGTATAAAATTTTCTGACATTCTTCATGAACTATATATTTCGATGATGTAAAACAAGGCGGATATCAGCTAGTAAACAATGAAGTGATTAGTAGTAAAAACACTAAAAACATCTACATTCTAGGTACATGACGGAGTTCGAAAAGACAAATTCTTCTCTCGGACTTTCATTCGAAAACTACTTGCCTCCTCTTTGGCAGATTGGATTACCCTTGCAATGTGATTACACTTGCAGAAATTGTATTACGGGACCCAAAAACATACGAGATCTTCACAAACACAGTAAAGCCATCTTTTTAAAAATACATTAATAGAACCGATCGTAGGAATGTGTTGGATCAAAATTTGGAATAACCATTAAAAATCAAGCATAGCTCACAGGTAGGTATACCTATTGCATCAAATAGTTAGAGTAATGTAATATAGAAATATCATGTTAGTCAAAATGAAACCCGAGTAAAGATACAAATGTTATTTTTGTAGCAAGATGGGCATCATAATTATTTGCCCATTATTTACAACCTACTAGAACGTTACAATTAAAAAGAGTGGAGGCTCGTTCTCTCTATCTACCCCTTACGGTAAATGGAGTGATGGGTAAACAATAATAATTATTATTACAACCAAGTCACCCATATTATTATGAGAAACAATAAATTATGTCATTGTGACAAAAACCCTTTAACGAGATTCCAACTGGAAGCCATTACGACACTGCTTAGAAAGAAAACTCTTTTACATCTACATCTTGGTATCGATAAATTGTTTTATTTATTTATTTTATTCTTTATGCATATTAAAAATAGTGTATAAACAAGTGGCAATGGCGGGATTATTACTTAATTAAAAAGTAAATGTATACCTAGGTATTTCATTTGACGTTAGATAGATAGTTTATTTTTTTCTTTCTTTCTACAATATAAGCTTACAACAATCGTACACAATTTACAATACTCAAGCAATATAAATACATAAAATATTATCATGAAAAAAAAAACCCCAGACAGCGAGGTGCTGCATGGTATAAGGGGCCAAAAAAATACAAATAGGTACTTTAAACAAACAATCTAAAAAAGAAAAATTCAATAAAAATAATTATAGAAAAAAAACGTCGTAACTGGCAAGAACACAAAATAAAATAAAAGAATAAAAAACTGTCAATAAATAAAACAAATAAAATAATAAATAACAATAATGAAAACATTTAAAAGAATAAGAAGTTGAAAAGAATAGACGTTGAGTGTGAGATTCTAGATTCATCAACCTATTGCCATAGAATTTCTATATCGCGCATCTGAAGGTGAAACAATAGCATGTACCTAAAAGTTCGTAAATCACACGAGTCCTTAGTAGCGTTTGCATCAAGGATAATGTACTCTGTTCATCTATCTTTGGTACCCTGCCTGCGATGGACGTCCTGATGAACGAAATTACCTTTATGTAAGTTAGTACCTAAATTTTCTATGAATGTAAATTTTTTAAAAGCTACATTATTCTGTAGGTAGTGGTTCCAATTTAAAAATGAACAGATGAACATCAAGCAAATCTAAGGCCGAAAACCCCGAAATTTTCATAAAGATTTTAGAAAAAAACAATCATAAGAGAAATTATAGAATGTAAAATTTAATCAGATAAATCTTTGTTTAGGTAATTATAAGTAAAAAAAAAAAAAAAAAAAAACACCACACACACGGTTTACTTTCATTTCACTAATGTCTCGTGAAATGAAACAAAACATAGTGCGCTAGAGATGTCAACACGCGGAAATATAAGCCGTTTTATAGTTTCGACATGCGCTCAACCCCGAATTTAAGGCGAGACAATTTATAATGAAAAATATTGCGCTATATTCGGGCTAAGGATTGCAATCCGGTCTCATTTTGAATCCGGCCGGATCCAACCGGATTTCGTCAATCCGGCCGGATCCGACCGGATTGAGCTAACCTTGATGAATTAACATTTTTAACAATAATAAAGGCTTAAAATAAAACGGTATGTACACGAAATTAATTTAATTAGGATATGACTTCTTTTAAATAGTAAAAACTATAAAAAAAATAGTTTTTTAAAAATAAAGTTACAAATTATATTACGTTTTATAAAATTCAAATTGAAATTCATCGAAAATAAGTAGCATATTCATATAACCTGCTTGATTGATCATGATTTACGAACCGACACCATGCACGAAAAAGAAAGATTCTCAAAAAATCACCAACCCGTAGTGGAATAAACCATTCGAGGCAGAGTAAGAAACTCCAGATTCGGAGCTTCTGCGATATCGAGAACGTCAAGCAATGGGGTAGAAATAGAAGGCCTTACTGGAAAGACCACGTCAACAGAACTGATCCGGTGATTCTGGTAATTATAAGAGGATGAAATCACATCAACCAACAGACCCTTGTACGAGCACCAAAGAGATGGATGAGCAGTTGGACATCCGCGTCCCAGGAGTAATACCTATAATCGGGATTAATCAGAGACACTCCTATAATTATATTATCAAGAATAAGTCTTTGAGAAATTATTTCAGTTTTATCCTTGAATATACCAGCACACACATTGTGACAGACTACCGAACTAATCTAATAAAAAGCAGACAATTATCACAATTATTATTTTGCTTTTAAAAAGGGTAATATATATTTTATTGGCTAAATAATTGTTTAATATTCTCACCATTTTTCTAACAGGTGTCTTTTCATTCGATAGTCAATACGATCAGTAAACACTAGCTTTAAAATCCTACATTGGGTACAAGGAGCCAAAAGCAGCATTCCACTGCGCTCAGTGTTACGCATTTGCCTCATTTTCTCTTTTTATCTTTATGGGTACCCACAATTTTACCTAAAATGACCCTGTGAAATTGCTAGGGATACGGGTTCGAGTTCTGTCCATGTTGAGTTTGTTGAAAAATCCTTTGATATGATAAACCGGATCCGATCTCCGGATCCGTCAATTTGCGCCGGATCCGATATGAGCATTTTGATGCCGGATCCGCCGGAATACCGGATCCGGTTTTCCGAATTTCAATCCCTAATTCGGGCTCTTTTAGTACCTACGGTAGTTGATTGTTTACGTTTTCCATTTTGTTTTCATAGATGGAGTTTAACTATCACCAATAATTATTATTGGAGTTCTCCAGTAGATAGACAATCGATAAGTTGGAAATGAATGGAGAAGGGACAGAATCGGCAGCAGCAGATACGGCTGCAGGTGAATGGTATTCTCCATGTGGCAATGTTTACATACACTGATCCTATGCACGAGGGTGCTCACCCTGTCTCGGCCCTGGTTTAAAGGGTTGTCCATAACCTACGTTCGCCTACCTACTCGTGTCTATTAAAAAGATACCTACATACAATTACATGGATACATACACCTCAATATACAATCAACCATTTATACGAAATCATTTACACAAAAAAGGCTCATTGTGAAGTTTGAACACTCGGCTATCGCTATATTGGAGTTCGGCTTAGTGTGAAACAGCATTAGAAGACGATCGTAAGCCCGTAGTGGTTTAAAGTCACAATAACAAAAGTTGGGACATTATTAGCAAAATTTAGGCGATTACAAGAACTAAATTGTAAGTGTGGTCACTTTAACGAAATACGTTCTCTAATCGATGGCCAAATTTCTACGGTTACATGAAAATAATTCGAAAGAAAATTTTTTCGAAAATCAACTTTTCGAATGGCAGTTGTTCGACTCAAAATTGTTCGAAAGCAGTTTAACGAAGACACATTTGTTAGAAATTACAATACCTAATTGTTCAAATTTATTAGTCATGTGACTGTGATACCTACTCGCGGGGTGTCTAAGTGGAGCATCTAACTGCGTCCAGCGTTCGGGCCCATTCTGCACCATTTGACTAATATCGAGGTACCCCATCAAACCTCACTACCCCGTCTTGCCTCACCTTCACCTATTATTAAGTATTTTTATTCAATATTACTTATGACTATTATTTTAGAAAACAACACATTAAAAACTGCCAATTCGACAGAAATTACAATTGCTCGAATTTTTACGACGTCATGCATGTTTCTCCGTCGTTACCACACCACATAAAAATAATAATAATTTATTCCCTAATCCATGGGCCCTTAAGGGTAGGTACTTCGTGGAGTCAAAATAATAACAGCAATTACAATGTAGGTATGTCAATATTAGGACATGAAAAAAATTACATATCAGATACTTAAAACTGTAGGTAGGTACTTCAAGATAATAGAAGTGAAGAAGACAAATTATCCTAAAAACGACAAGGTAGATCAATGCTGATAGGTGTAAATGGCCAATCAGCATATCGTTCAGTATAATATAAAAAAAGAATAAAACAAAAAAACGAACAAAATCAGCACAAAATAGTACTTTTGACATAAAAGCGGTTCCTCTAAAATTTTGGCGGGTCTTCCACAGGTGCCGCTTAACACACCTTAAATATTTTATTTCTCATATACCTAGTTGGTAGAAAAGATAATATAGAATTAACTCTTTTCAAATAAGGTAAAATGACTGGTGCTGCACCTACCTATAGAGGTTCAGCACCGTGTATGTTATGTTTGCAGATCGCTGTGAAAGATGATAAAACGCGGCACGTCACAGTGATGTGTGTAGGTATGACAGCGGTTTGTCCTTGCGGCACACGGACTGATAAGCGGCACTAGAAAGTGACAGAGGTACCCATATCTACCACAGATAAAACTATCTCCTCCATATATATACCCAACATGATGTACCCAATATTCTCCTAGCTATCGTTATCACTCTTTCTCTCTCTCTTTCGAATCCACTTTGTTTATTTACTACTCAAGGCATCTAAAATTGGGCACCCCAATAGGTATGTACACTAGACGGCTGAAATATACAGCCTTGCTTTCTTCTTGTAGGTATTACTACTCTTACACATAGATGCTTGGTGGCCATCACGCGAGTAGACTTAAATGAATCTATGCTCACTCAAAGTGAACACAAATACGCACTCTTTGAATCTTTGCACAGTAAAAAAATCACTTTAAACACTTAAAGCTTGTGTCGTGAAAGAGGAAGATGGTCAGAACCTGGGATCGAACCTACGACCTCCTCAAGAAACATTATAGGAAATCCGGCGTCCGTAAGACTATAAGTCACTTCAAGTTAGCTACATATGATGGACAGTAAGGTCTGGTCCAGTTTTAACAAAGGTCCAAGGTTTTTCCAAGGTCTGGTCTAGTTTTAACCAGAGTCCTGCAGCATCCGGTATACTGAATAACATTCGTAAGATTTTTAAGACTATATCCCTAGACCGAGACTATATAGTGTAAGTACTTACATGGGATGAAGTCTGTTTCACAAAGAACCGATGGCAAAATCGGAACGAACAGAGCCGCACAAACAGGCGTGAGTGGTCCCAACATAGGTCCCTGTATGTACATTAAGTATATCGTACAATAGATAGGGATCAAGGTGAAGAGTGCTGCGGTGATAGCAGTGTGTGGAGTAGCGTTCGCTTCTTCCTATACAGCTGATACTAACGTGCGTATCTTGTAAAGTAGGATGATTCTAGATTGTGAAAGCGGTTGGTACAGCAAGTCGAGAAAAGTAATGTAACCTACCCACCAGAGAGCATAACTGCATCGGGGAGTCCAGGACTTAGAGACCACCCTGCAAATGTCATACGACAGAGATGCCCGGCGTGATGAGATGACAACCTCATACTCCACCCAGTACAGCAGTTCGTTCCACATTCAACGCAGATGTGGCCAAAGTTTTAATCTGCTTTATTGCGAACATCGTCACTTTTTTCATCAAGATTATTTTATTGAAGATTGGTGAGACAGTTGGCCTTCCTCCCATCAGGGTCCCGAAAACGAGAATGATCAACACATAGCTAGCTATTTTCCGCTCCTTATAGAAGTAGAACTGAGAGATTAGGACATGATGTGGGGGGATATAATTGAATCTGTGCAAGATCCAGCGGAGTGGTGAGCATTCATTTCCTCCTATGCCCCTCACAGTTGGGTCACAAAGGGAGAATGAAGAATGGTTGAGTGAATGCATTATTGAAAATTGACATTTTTCATTTTGAATACTTTTTTAATGAATCTAGGCTGACGTAAAAGGAACACACATATAAATTTGACATAGGTAGGTAGGCATTCTTTCGTAAAAAATCCGTGACATCCATCAGGATCTGCATCAATAAGAAAGTTAAGAATGATACGCAAGAAAGTCGCTGATCAAATTAGTGGGTAAGAAGCCACTTAATAATAATTCATATGTCAAAATGTATTTAACAATATTTTTGGTTTTACTATGTAGGTACCTCTACAGTATATTACCTAAATTAAATTAAAAAAAAAACATAATTTTGTTCTAACATCGATACAGATATATG
The DNA here is from genome assembly GCA_963576905.1 of Mystacides longicornis. Classification (NCBI taxonomy): domain Eukaryota; kingdom Metazoa; phylum Arthropoda; class Insecta; order Trichoptera; family Leptoceridae; genus Mystacides; species Mystacides longicornis. Next base: position 30,843,876 of record OY756425.1, read on the forward strand.
TATACCTACCTAAACCACACCGCAACCAGACAGACATGCATACAATTGACATTACATACATATTGACATGCCAGTCTACACCGCATATTTGCATACATACATACATACATTACTCTAGGTATACCGGCCCATCACGTAGGAACGCGATCGTTTCGTTAATCCGTTGAAAAAAAGAAAAACAAATAAATAAACCCAGCTCCGCCCTCTACTAGATGATGCGCTCTCTTTCTTGCACGAAGATGCATCATCGCATAAAATAGTTTTGTTGAGTTGGAATTTAACAAGAATCTTATAAGAATCAAAATAGTCCAGTATACCTACTCGATTTTGATGGCTTTTCCTACATTCCTCATACATTTATTATTGGTATAGCAGTTCAATAAATTCATTTTTTTTTTCAAATGCGAAAGAGACAGAGCGTGCGGAAAGCTTGCACGTACGAATGCGATAGCGATAATGCGCAAACGCATCCAAAACTATGAAGACGTATCGCTATCGCATTCGTTTCGCTCGCTCTGTCTCTTTTTATTCGTCAACGCATATTTGAAAAAAAAATGTACCCATTAGAATTTATCAGTTTTCGTTCGATGATAAAAAAAGAAGATCGAACGCTTGTTATAAAAAAGGAGCGATATAATCATTGTGTCATAATCGCTGTCAAGTCACAGTGAAATATACTTTTTACAAGTTGCACTTATATTTTCCTCGCATTAGTTGCATTATGCGTGCGTGGATTGCGTCTCGCTCTAATCGAATGCATCAGAGCAAGATGGTAGATACGCACAACATGCATTACTCTGTCATACAGAGAGAATTTGGTGATATTCGACAAAATTTTGAACTCTGTGAGGACCACCGAATGGAGAGCAAGCTTTAACACTAAACTTTAAGTGAAAATTTCACATAGGTATTTCTTGTTAGATCCTAAATAGACACGTCAAATTACACAGCATATCTTACTCTAATCAAATAGGTGCAGGCCTAACTTTGTTTAAAGAATAATATGTAACAACTACTGACTCTAACAATTCATTACTGATGTTCGATTTTTAAATGGAACAAACCACTACGGGCTTACGACCGTCTTCTACTGTTATTTCGAAGGCTGGCTTAGTGTGATCACTTTGCGTTAACAACGTTCCCCATTAAGTGGTAATGTTGAAGTCTCCGAAACTCCTAATCATGAGAATTCTCGACATGTTCAACATGTCGAAAAATCCCATGTATATACAACAAGTACCTACCTAGATATTCAATAATTAATGAAATATAGAGATAAAAGTTGGAAATTATTGAGAACAAGAGAAAAACTAAACTTAAAGACTGCGACTGCTATCATGTACCTACCTATTTGGCGCCAGGATATGACTATATCCATTTTTGTTAATCATTAGCAATGAATTGTTAGAGTCATTAGTTGTTACATATTCTTTAAGATCTATAGTCCTGGAAAATGGTCACAAGAACCTAACTTTGTTTGTTTGTCCGGTACAAATCTTGAAATAGGTAGATTTTTAAATAAATTTTTATACCAGCTAGTCACAAAAGATAGATGACACAATGCATTATTTTTATTACAGATACTTTTAGCAGAAATGAATTAGTAGACATTCATTCAAATTAGTTGCGTAAGTACGGAAAGTAAATTCTGTATCTACATGTGACAGTTATGCTACACATCTAATAAAAAAAATCAAAAAATCAACAAAATCGGGCGTCAGTTATCTGAAGACTTCTTTTTATTTTTGTCTTATAACGAATAGGTACTGAACAATACAAAAATATTAAACAAAAAAAATCCAATGCTCCAATAACAGGTATCTCCCGCATAGCTATTGTGCATACTTAGGTAGAGATAAGGCCGTTTAGATCTGCTGAAAGACTAAGAAGCATCAGAGTGTGGGCAGAAAGAAGATGCTGAAGACTTATCTTGTTCTCAAGGAATTCTTCGTTATCTGATGGTCATGAGCCAAAACAGAAGAACTCCGATGCCTCTTACATCGGGTGGTGGTCAAAATTGAGGAGTAACGATCGGTATACGCCGATTTATAAAGACTTGTCCCGGATCATTTGATAGTACTAATATTTTGAAAGGTTGAAGGTCACATCAAATTTGAGACAGGATTCCGAGCCGTGATAGAAATAAACAGTAAAAAAACATCCAAAGTACCTACTTGGAGTAGGTAATATGAAGTGAACATCATATGAATTGCTAAATTGTCATAAGAAGTAGAGACAGGCGAGGCGGTGCGTGCCGGATATTGGAAGAAAATTGTCATTTCATCAATAAAATTTCGAATCAGTCTTCATGACATACCTACACCTACTCTGCTCTCACCCAAATTCAAAGCAAACATATTATCGTAAAAATGCTGAACAAGAGGAAAGAAGTTTTAACAATAATTACCCAAGTGCTTGGTGCAATATATTTTGAATTCCGTTTTTTTGTCCGCACCAATTGTATTTCTAACCGGTTTTTGGTCTTATCCGTCTTGAGCTACCATCAACCGGTCCGAAGAATAAAACATTCTGTTTAGGAAAAAGCATCTGTGTGCTTGCAAATGAATTGGGAAATGTGTGAACGCTCTTCTCCAGATAAGTGGGTACCCCATTCCCCATCAGACCCGCCAAAATTTAGCGTCAACTAAAATTTTGAATTTAGTGGGCAATTCCATGTGATTTCAACCAATCCGAGCGATATTGCTTAAGAAATCGATCGAAATGAATATAGCTGCATGTGATTTCAAACTAATGATTTCCCCATGTCAAAATTATCATCAAGCCGCCAAATTTCCTTTTTCTCAAACGAATTATTCATTTTTATCAAGAAATATAACCACTATTAAAGTAACTTTTATGATGAAAACAAGAGCAAAATGATTTTTTTTTCTGAAAATAGCTTATTTTGTTTTCATCGTTGTTTTTAAGAGGATCTGAGAAAATATTTGACACGATCGAGTAGTTTTGATATTAAAGGGGTTCCTCTCAAATTTTGACGGGTCATTCTTAGGTGCCGCTTAAATTTATCGAATAGCGGCTCATTTTAGAGGAAATACGCTAATTTAAGTGGAGCAGTCCCTTAAAAATAACTTTTTTCATATGATCAAATTTACTAACTGATGAACATGCAAATCTTCAAAGCTCTTCACAACATGGCTCCTGAATACATTTCAAAATTATGCCTCTACAAAATTTTAATAATAGACAGAAATCCTTAAGGTCAATTTCTAGAGCAGATTATAAACTTGACGAAAAAAAATCTCTCAAATAAGCCAAATTATTTTAGCAGAGCGTTCGCAGTTTCAAGTCCTAAGGCGTGGAATAACCTTCCTGCCAACATCCGAGCGGCTGAGACCCCGGAAGATTTTATGAAGTTATTAAAAACGCATTTATTTTCAAAATCGTACCCAGGTTATCTTTAAAGAGTTCTCATTTGATATTGTTTTGTGATAATAAGCTGTTAGTTTTCAAGACAATCTATTTAGGTATGTATGTATATACCTACTTATTTATAGTGATTTTCATATTTTTACACTTAGGCTACAAGTCCTAATAATTTTGCAAAGCGCCCTTGAGGTGATAGTATTATCACGAAACGGCGCGTTATAAATAGTCATTATTAAGTATTATTCTTGGTGGAGTTTATTTGAAAAATTTTATTATCCTGACTAGTTTCGTAGGCACACGTCGTACACTTTCTTAGTCTCCTGTGACCATGTAGGACGTGTGCCTACGAAACTAGTCAGGATAATAAAAATTTGTGGAAAAGTTATACAATTTTTTATTTGACCTTTATTTTTTCATATACATTTTTGGCGGATTCTAAGATTTAGCGAATCTGATCTGACAATTATTGGGGTGATGTATCCTCTAAACGCCTGGGGGGTGAGTACGTAAGGGCTATAGCACGACTAACTACTTCCTAGTGTAGTTAGCGCGAGTACGTAACGTTACAAATGTAGTTAGTTGTGCGTTTCAGCGTGGTTATTATGTAGTTAAGCCGTGGTTATGAGTAGTTAGATTGATATGTGGTTAGTCGTGCTATAGCAAAAGTTACGTACTCACTACCCTGGACCCTTAATAAAGTCGAAGACAACGATCTGAGCCGACTTATATATAGGTATAGGTACCTTAACATAATAAGTGTACCTATTTCCGTAAGGCCGATATCGCACAAAGCTCTGCTAATGGCATTTTGATGTCTCTCGCTGCAGATAAGAGGACCCTGACATAGAACAAGGCGAGTTGTCGATAATGCGGCACGAAAGGACCAATATAATAAACCAACTGTGGGTAGGTATACCTACTCGTGCGAGCACGCATCAGTTCCACATGGTAACAGTGCAGAGATATGCCCTCAATTATATAGGTAGATAGGTATATCTTTCTTTTGTTTTACAACTAAAGATAAGGTTGGCAAACTGGGGCTATATACCTAATAGCAGCGAATACCTACAGGTAGAGGTTTGAGTTCACTTGTAAGGCTAAAAGTAACACTGTAGATATAATATATTTTAGTGCAGGAAAAATTATACATACCATTGATCACTCTCCCGAGAGTGGATTGCCGCGTTTCAAAGCAGAAGAAGAGAATTATTATACTTACCTACACCTAGTCATATTCATAATAGTCATGGACTTCCTGCTGAGAAAGTCCATGCAAGGAGTAGGGTGGTCTAATGGGCGAACTGTGCGATCTGGAGTACGCGGACGAGCTAGCGCTGTTCAGTACGACAGTGGAGGAATTACAGCGCAGTGTTTCAAAACTCTGCGACGAAACAGCAAGCCTCGGCCTTCGAGTCAATGCCAGTAAGACGGAGTTCATGGCGAATAATGCCTGCCCCGATAAACAGCTACCGATAACAATCGATGGTCACCAGGTCTCCCGGGTGGATAAATTTAAGTACCTGGGAGCAACCATTACCACCACTGGTGACCTCGGGGCTGAGCTCCCGATACGTATCGGTATGGCAAGTGGTGCCTTCAACATGACCAAAATATGGAAGGCGTCGGCGTTTAGTGTCGAGACGAAATGTAAACTGTTTGATGCGTGTGTGTTGCCCATTCTCCTTTATGGGTGTGAGTCCTGGCACCTGACCAAGGTCCAGGCACAAAAAGTCTCATCCTTTGAAATTAAGTGCCTAAGGAGAATTCTGGGCGTAAGATGGTACCACCGCATCACGAACGACGCTATACGCCGGCGCACCCAGCGTGAGCCCATCACCTCTACCATTGTGGGGAGGAGATGGACTTGGCTGGGACATGTGTTAAGGATGCCGAATGACAGTTGGCCGAGGAGAGCGCTGTTTTTCCTCCCATCAGGGTCCCGAAGACGAGGAAGACCCTCAGACAAAATTTTACAACATGTCACTAAATTAGTCAGAATTAAAAGTCAATCATTAGGTACTAAAAAATTCACTAAATCGCTTCTATGTAGGTACCTACTTAATAACGAAAAAAACAGGAACTAAGTACAAAGAAAAATCATCACTACGGACACCTTAGATATGGGTATGGAAGTTAGTGTTGTAACAAAGATAAACGTTAATTCCTTAGTTGAGATGGTTTGGAAATGTAGAAATAATTGAATATTTCATATTTGCATTCATTTCTTTCATTCGCATTCTTACGCGTTTTTTTTTATTTATTTGAAAAGAAATAAACAAAATTTGTTGACAATAGTTCTTATGTAGGTAAATACATTTTTCATTTCACACTTACAACTACGTTATAACCCCCTTAAAAAGTGTAAACACTTGTGTAAAAAGGGATTCACGAGAATTTATAAGGATGAAAGTGTAGGAATAAATAGTAATAAATTTATAGTAATAAATCCAACAAGAAAAAAGACGTACCTACATACGTAGAAGATAATCCTGTTGGATTATTTAAAAAATATCCTGTTGGATTCTTACGTTATTTTCAGTAAGTATAGGTACCTAAGTACTATCGCCAGAGTGAACTGGCCAACGGGGTAATAAACCATTTCTATGACTTTACGATGAGAGGCATAATCGAGTGATATTATATTTACAACCATTGAAAAGGGATTAGGGTCCTATACATTTTATGACAGCGTTCTTACTTTAGTGGATTTAGTAATCCAACCAGGAGATTCTAAAGACACCAGTAGAAAAATTGTCCCTGGGTGGAAAGACTGGATAGTGGGTTGAGCTGTACCAACGCTGCACGGTCAGTGGGCAGGCTAAAAATAAACCAACAAGCCGCCGTAGGTAAGTACTTGTTGGTTGTATGTAGGCGTCATTGCAGTAAGTACCCAATGTTTCCGTGTGCATCTCCAGTTCTGCGAGATCTCGAGTGGCCCGTCCGCCTGGCAACAGCGGGGTCTGTGCAGAGATGAGAGCCCCCCTCCCTCTCTGCCCAACCCATCCGTCTCCTTGCACCGAGACTTTCACCCGCACATGGCCCCCACTATCTCCGTCCCTGTCTGACGTAGCCGTCACCACGCGGTCATTGAAAAGCGCGGGAAAGTCGACTAACGCAACTGCATGAGAAGATTTTCAGTCTCTCTGCGATCAAGCAAGGCCACATTCCTTTTTCCGGCCGCTCATTATCTCGCGTGTAGAGGCCTGGACACCCTGCCTGAGTGCTGACATGAGGCATTGGTGAGACCAACTATACGCATTTCTGTCACTCCAAATAGTTACGTTCTACATCATAGTCCATTGGGTTTTGTAGAGCCAAATAGTTATTTTGTCGCATCAGCATTAAAAGTGTCTCCCGCCATATGTCATAAGTTCGATAATCTACACTACAGCAGCAGGTAACCAGTATGAATATCAGGATTTCAGACGGTATGAAGGCTTATGAAATAATCTACATTAAGATGAATCGTAGATCAGAGTAGGTATTGAGTAGTTACGTGACTTTTGCTATAGCAGAAGTAACGCACGCTAAGTTAACTTTATTTAACCACGGCTTAACGCAGAATAAACTACTTTATAATAATAATAATAATAATAAAAGGACGATTTTTAACGCGCCGTTTCGTGATAATTATCACCTCAAGGGCGCTTTGCAAAATTATTAGGGCCTGTAACCTATAAATAAGTATAAAAATATGAAGATTACTACAAATAGGTACATAAGTATATACATAAATAGAGTAGCTTAATTGACAGTTTAAAATCACAAAACAATATCAAATGAGAACTTTTTAAAGATAACCTGGGTACGATTTTGAAAATAAATGCGTTTTTAATAACTTCTTAAAATCTTCCGGGTTCTCAGCTGCTCGGATGTTGGCAGGAAGGTTATTCCACGCCTTAGGTCCTGAAACTGCGAACGCTCTGCTCAAATAATTTGGCTTATTTGAGAGATTTTGTTCGTCAAGTTTATAATCTGCTCGAGAAATCGATCTTAAGGATTGCTGTCTATTGTTAAAGTTTTGTAGAGTGCATAATTCTGAGATGTATTTAGGAGCCATGCTGTGAAGAGCTTTGAAGATTATGAGACATATTTTGAACTCTATACGCTCTGCCCGATCCATTTGAAATATTAGGCGAGCTGCAGCGTTTAAAATTGATTGTAGTCTGAGTATTTGGTATTGGGGTAGATTAGAGTAAACTGCATTGCAATAGTCCACACGAGAAACTACCAGTGCATTGATCAGTGTTTTAGCTGCATCTACGGGTAGGCATCGCCGAATAGGTTTCAGTTGCCTTAAAAAGTAAAAAGCTGTGCTTATAGTAGACGAGATATGTTTTTCCATGGACAGAGCGCTGTCAATATAAATACCTAAGAACTTAACATTATTTGAAGGAGAAATATTAGCACCTTGGATTGAAATGGGATTATTTTTAATCAGGTGTTGTCTGCGTGGCGAAGCTATCCACAGAAATTCTGTTTTAGATGGATTTAATTTAAGTTTATTACAGCCCATCCATAGCGAGATGCTATTAATGCAGTCTGCAATATTAGAGAGTAGTTGGTCTTGAGAATCTGGATTACAGGATTGGAAAACAACACGATCGTCAGCGTATGCATGAGTTCTGAAGCCAAGGCACTGAATATGATTTTCTAATTTATTAGTGTATAGGTTAAATAAGAGAGGACCCAATACAGATCCTTGTGGCACTCCGTATAAGAAGTCTTTTTCATCAGTAATGGATCCATTAAAGGAGACTACGTACTTTCTGGAATTTAGATATGAGGCTATCCATGCAATGGGCTCACTCTGCAGACCGAATTCTGAATGGAGTTTTGATAATAATATGGAGTGATCGACTGTATCAAACGCAGCGCTCATGTCCAAGAAAGCTATGAGAGTTAACTTACCAGATTCCGACTCGGTGATTAGATCTGATAAGATTCTGGTCACTGTGGTCTCCGTTGAGTGAAATTTCCTATAAGCTGACTGGTTCTTGGCTAGAGAGACACCAGATTCTAAGTAGTTATTAATTTGATTACTGATTACATTTTCCAATATCTTTGATAGCAGTGGTAAGTTTGAAATTGGTCTGAAATTATCCGCGATATTCGGATCCAAATTATCTTTTTTTAAAATCGGTGTGACTATTGATTTCTTAAGTAAACTAGGGACAATACTTAATTTTATAGATAAATTCACGATATGCACAATAATATGTAATAGTTCATGTATACAGTCTTTCAATAACCACGTGGGTATGGGATCCAACTGACACTGTTTATTGGGAAGTGATAAGATTATTTTTTGAATGTCATGATATTCTACGGTATTAAAAACATTAAACATAAATACAAACAAAAATACAGTAGTTAGAGCGAGTAACTAAGGAAAATATCAAGTAGGTAGGTACCCACCTAGTTTATTTTTAAGCTGAAAATAGAAAGGTTTGCCAACAGCTAACGCGACAAATAAAAAATAAATGTTTTTTTATTAATTTCTGTCTTTGAAATTTCCTAGTTTTTTTCTTATTTAAATAGGTACCTAAATAAAAAATTAAGGCGTTGCTCAAACCCGCCCCGGTAACGCAACGAGATATTTCACAAGACCCCCCCCCCCTTACCCAAAATTGCGTTACGTAATACTTGAACGCTCCTCTGACCCCAAATGACAAAAGATCCAAAGTCCATCACCTAATGGACCAAGAACCTAACATGTAGGTATAATAGAGGAACAGATACCTACCGATCTTTACTGCTAGCTAATGCACAAGATTTATTATATGAAAAAAAAAAAGAGAATATATTGAGAATTATTCTTCAAACCCCACGTCATAAACGGAGTCAAATTCTACGATATTAAGAATCAGATGCTGTGGATAAACACAGGGGCATTTATAAGACCCTGAAAGCCTTCGCGAGTCCCAAAACACATTTTCCCAATTATGCAGAAAACATAGCTCACCAAATAGACGTGAAACAAGGTTTGCCCGGACCTATTTACAATTAGGTACAATCAAATGATATGGAGTTGAAACAACCAGGACACACGCCAGGAAGTTTTGAATTAGTACCTATACCTTGGTTTCATAGGAACTCGCCAAAGGAAATAGGGATGGGTACATAAAGGGCTGATGAGAATACAATCCTTCATAAATTTTAGTGTCTCAGGATTTGGTGGATTATGGATATACTGGAACTTGCAAAAGATCTCTAACCCGTCCGAGAATTCCAAGGATATTATTTTTGCACACAGGGTTGAGGACAAGATCGTCCAAACAGCTCATACTATCCCGGGAACGGGTGTCAACATGGTTGAGGATAAAAAATATTATAAATGCACCAAATAATAATAGTGCTTATCGCAGATAAGAGGCAGATATAGGCGGGCCCACGCCGCTCCGACAAGCCCTCGTCTATTTTAGGGCCAGCTGCGTGTGTATTAAAAAAAAAACTCGCACGTAAGAATCTTAGGCAAGGGCCTACCTATCATTGGGCATAATAGTCGGCGTTCAACTATTTATTATCCGAAGGCCGCTATTGGCCGACGGGGCCGGATCTAGCTCCACCCATCATAAAACAGATAGATAATGGCTCTACGTTCCGTCTTTACCTACGCCTGACGTTGGTATGTTGTGTTGTAGGAAGGGTCTAGATAGGGCCGGGTATCGAGCGCCGTTGTTTCGTCGTAGATACGACATTACGCACGCACACTGCACAGCCACTGTGGGTCAAATGTCTACAGTAGTTCTTTGGGGACAATAATATTATAGGAACATTATGAATGATATTCTGTACCTAGTTGAGGACCAGGGCTCGGCAATTTTTATTTTGGATGTAAGTCAGCTGACCTCGCTAGCATATTTTGACGAGTGCCGACTTCCGTACCTTTATTCCAATTTTTTATCACTAATGTAGTGAGTAACTCACGGGAAATTTGTAGGATGGGCTGCGGAGCTTTCCGAAGTATTCTATAGAGACGCTATACTTACACGTTTCCATACGAAATTTTGTTACTTCACGCCAGCTTAAATGTCACGAAAACTTAGAATAGGGGTACAGATAGAGATCTCAGGCTCGATTCAGATTTATCCCATGTGTGTTTCACTTGAAACAATTAAGTAGGTACCTACCTACTCGGGGATGCTATCGCGTTTCAGATTGGACAAGACCTACAAACAATTTCCTCAGACAATAATTTCTGCCAACAAGAAGCATTTACATATATAGGAAGGTAGGTCCTATTGAATTTAAATATTCTTAAACTCTGGTCTGGAAAGCTCGGTTTACAACGTTGTGTACCAATAAAGCCAATAGGCAATATAGATGAGACATTGACAAAGATTGATAAAGTTATATCCTGGCGCCAAATACATGACAGCAGTCGCAGTCTTTAAATTTGGTTGCTCTCTTGTTCTCAATAATTTCCAACTTTTATCTCTATATATCATTAATTATTAAAATATCTACTTGTTGTATAGATACATGAGATTTTTCGACATGTTGAACATGTCGAGAATTTTCATGCATGATTAGGAGTTTCGGAGACTTAAACATTACCACCTAATGGCGAACGTTGTTAACGTAAAGTGATCACACTAAGCCAGCCTTCGAAATAACAGTAGAAGACGGTCGTAAGCCCGTAGTAGTTTGTTCCATTTAAAAATCGAACATTAGTGATGAATTGTTAGTCATTAGTTGTTACATAGATATTCTTTAAGCTTGGTTTAGCTTTGACGCCGACTTTTGAATAATAAGCCTTGACTTTGAATCTGGATGAATCAGAATCTAAAATGTTTCGCACTTTGAGCGTCTACCCGGGGTTGAAATCCTGCTTCATGTTGAAAAAATACTCAGTGTTGTAAGTATTGAGTCCCATAGGCTAGGCTAGACCGACACTCTTATAAAGAAATATTGATTGGCTCGAAACCGTGTCGTGGATTTGAAGCTGGGAATACAAGATTTCTATGCAAAAACGATAAGTAATTGACACAGTAAAATGTAGACGGAGATGGCGGAACATTTGACATGGGATTTTATTCCAAGCAAACCTCAATTACAAAACATCATGAGAAAAACAGATCGGAAAAAACGGAACATATAAAGAATCAAATTTGGAATGCTTCATAAGAAAATCGACGTCTTAGACACACAAGATGCTATTTAATAATTTGCAGAAGTAAAATTTGAATCGCGGATTATCATAGGTTGGCGAGGTCTGCTATTTGCTATAGTGAACGGGTCCTCGCATGTAATGGAGAGCGCCCCTCCGGCTACGAATGAATGGAATAAAAGTTAAATCAATAAAAATTTGCATATGAAAACAGTCGCTAAATTTGAATTTAATTTTTAATAACGAAACGTCCATTGTCGGTGTTTGATTTATTTCGACAGGCGTACAATGCGTGCTGAATGGGCTGGGTAGAGGTCCCTAGACCCTATAATATACGTATGACCGATCGGCGGAATCAAGTTCGAACCCGGGTGCATGGGGAGGCACGTATTGTCTTGGTTTTAAAATGATGTTCCATTTCATGCAGTAAGCGAAGATGACAATCACTGACTGGGTGTTCTTTTTAATTAGGTTTGATCCTCTTTACCAACTCGACAAAGGTAGGTAGGTACCTAGATGGCCTGGCAGTGACACATCATCCATACAAGCGAATTCTTCAAACCTTTACAAAAATAATCAGAAAAAGTGACTTTAAGTTAATAATATCACTTTTTCTGATTTTTGCCCTAGGTTGTTTGTTAATTTTCTATAGTAGAATGTCCCCAGATATTGACTATTATTCTGAAATGAAAAACAGACGATTGAGTTGCGTCGTATCCAATTTTTATTGAGACTTGACATTTCTGTATTCTGAAAATGTTTTATCTAATACATTAGTTACGTAACTACTGGCAACCGATTAAGTTCTAAGCAAGAGCTTCTTGCGTTGAGTTGGAATGGGAATTTGAGAATACCAGTCAATATTTTAATACAATAATTTCATATTATGAATCGCAGGCTGAAGAAGAAACCTTATGAAGAGTTTTTCTTTCTTCCGTTTTTTGCGACAGGAGCTGAAGTTCGTACAAGCAAATGAAGGTGCTGTTTGATGACAAGGAGGCGTGGATAGGAAGATTGCTTGGTACATTTCGATTTATGGATTGAGAAATCTCAAAAAATTGATTTTTGTAGCATCAAGATTAAGTTGGGTAGATAGAATGATTCCTAAGGATTCTCTATTGTATGCTCATTATGACAATATTAATATGATCACGTACCTACTTGGATGACCCTGTAAGGACATCTTCCGTGTTATCCTCCATAAGGGGACAATGGTATGCAAAGTAGCAATACCTAGGTAAGTACCTACATCTAAATAAATAAGACAGCAACTATTCAAGGTCGTGCTGAAAAAGGCGATCCGAAATATTCCATTGCGAGAATCGTCTGATTATTATTCAATTTTATATTAAAAGTCCAAATGGCTGTCCCTACAGAGCTGACACGTCATTCATTCATTGAAGCTGGAATACAATGATAGGTACCTACCTACCTATACCTACCTAAAGATTCTGAACATTTCAAATATTGAAAAAAATATTAGGTACTAGCTTATACCCGTCTTGCTTTACGTTTTTGATTCCGATTGTCAGGCTTGATCGGTAGGTAATTAAACAGATTCTAGTCTAGCATCCCATTGCTTAACATACCACTTTAACTGACATAAGCACAGAAAAAGAAGAATGACACTTTTACAATTTTTGTTTTACCGACCTCATAATATTATACGAACCTATTCAAACCACAGAGCTCTCTCTATGAAAACTTGCAAATTATGTCCACAGATAATATAAATATACTGATTATGTCGGTAGGTTCGTATAATATTTTATTTTTTTTGGAGGTCTATAATAATAAAAAAAATATTATACGAACCTACCGACATAATTTGCAAGTTTTCATACAGAGAGAGATAGCTCTGTGGTTTGAATCTTAGCTACATACATTGCCTGCTTTGATATTAATTGGGCAACCCACCCATAGAGGGTGATTTGTATCTGTCAAACTGCAATTTTTTTCATTAAATCTTTATTTATTGAGAATAATAAGCTTTTAATAACATTTATATGTATAACAAATCAATCTACAATTATTTTATTACATTTTCATACCGTAATACCAAGATCCCATTCAACGTTTACATGAGTAATTTTGTTTCCAACCAAAAGTCTTTTTGAGAAATTTGTATGAAGATCCTAAAAAGTACAGTTTTTTTAAATAGCTCTAAATATATTAAAGTTAATGCAGCAAATTGTATTTAAGAACCTTCTCCAGCATTTTATACTGCTCTGGGCATATTAATATCTATCTTAGCATTTGTATTTTGAGCGTGATGTTCACATATACGGTTAAAGTATTGTCAAAGGCAAATAAAAAAACATTTCTAAATTATTATATAGAGATAATCTACGTAACGTTTGTCATGAATCACAATTTTAATTGGTGAGTTACTCATAAAACCGGCTTGTATCTATGAAAAATAGAATAACTGTGAGAGACATGTGAGTCAAATTCGTAGTGTGGTGATATATTCTCTACAGTCTACACCTACCCCACAATTGACATTTAATAGAATGCTTGAAATACTTGTAGTGAACTATAAGCTCATAATACAATGCTGCGTCTGGCACAAATCGTCCCTCTAGGGATGGGATGCCATAAACATAATAATAACAATGCTGCCCTTATGCTTTGCAACGACAAAAGTAAAAACTGTAACGCAACGTCTTTTCTCTGGTCATAATCCTAGGAATAGTTGGCAGCAATGTTTACCACTCTTTCTCTCCAGCTATATCTATAGATTCCTTATATTTAAAAAAAACTATTCAAGTAGGTGCATAATTGAAATAATAAAATATCCTGTATATGAAATATTGACTACAGGTACTTATTTCATTTCCATATCTGGATATATCAAACTCAAAATAATCGCCGCAAATTGTTGAAGAGTTCTGCATCTAACTTGACATCAATGGTTGGTGTGTTATAACGTCAAGTTGCAAGTAACAACATCTAGTAGATTATTACAGAGCGGATAAAAATCAACTTGATTATGCAAATAAACTCACCTTCATAGTTTAACAATACTCTCTATTTTGATGGTTCAACTTAGCCCATAGTAGGATTCGAAACCTACTGAGATACTCACTTGACGTCAATAGACGTTGTATTATTATTATGTTATTTATAGGTAAAAAATTATGTGGCAATTAGGCAAAACTATTTAGTGTCATTTTGAGAAAGGCATTGGAATCAAAACAAAACTACACCAATACAATATAATTTAAAAAAATATATGAAGTTACATATAAGGAAATTTTCAATGGATCAATGCAGGTATATCAATACCAAATCTAGGTATTTCTTCTTATCCTTATTGATAAATGCCATTATCTATTAAAAATATAAAAAAATTGAACCAAAATGTACATAGGAAACAAATTCAAATGTAAGTTATTGCCTTCTGAAAAATGTCAAGTTGTTCAACGTAGAACCATTTAAATAGTAGTATTATTTATGGGTATGAATAAATGAATGAAAGAATTTTTGTTTATTTTTTGTCCAATCATTATTTAATTCATAAAACATAAAATCAACAATTGAAACATAATATGTATAATCTCAAAGTTTTTTGTTAGATCTAGCAGAGTAAAAAAATATTCTCTTAAACAAATGGAAACCAGAAAAGATATTCCGACCCACCGTTATAAAAAAAACTATTAGTTATTCACTTCTTAACCCAAAAGTATTATATCATTTTTATTCCATAACCGAAATAAAAAATTTAAAGTTTAAATCTGATGCTAGAACACAGAAATCCATACAATAACCTAGAATCCCGACTCGCGTTCAAAAGTGAAGCCTAAATATTGCAACTTTTGACAGTTTGGTTCCCAAAAGAATGTGGTACAGCGTATATTTATTCAGTAGTTTTCTCGTGTTTTTTACAATAAAACATATTTTTACGTTGAAATAAGTGAAATTAGATCATTTTTAAGTTTCTTTATAAATGTACTGTCAAAATTGCCGGCCAAATCGGCTTCACTTTTTACTACGAAGAATATATGAAAATCTATGTGCTAGAAACACACTATTGTGTCAGCTTGTGTTGTGTCGAGCCAGAAGCATTATCGTTTTTATATTTATTTATTTATTTTCTGTCAAAATTAAGCATTGCTCACCATTACAGAGTAATCCTTTGCGGTAATAGTGGTTAATAATATGGTTTAAGATACATTTAGGCTCTATATGAAGCTGATATGCTTCTAACGGGTTGAGAACTTATTTATAGTGATATGTGGTAAAATTGATAAAATCGCTGGCATCCGCAAGACACTGTTATTGATTATGGTCAATCTTCTTTACATCCCATAAGCAGCCATTGAATATTTTTTCAATATAATTGTTTCCCTTCTCAACTAAATGGGAAATTTGAATGAGTTCTCTAACATGGATCTGCAATATAAAGTTTCTGATTTAAAATACACATAAAGAAATCCAAGAAACATAATTAATGAAATTCTTACATAGGTAGCTTACCATATTGTCTTGCAAAAATTAAACCAATGAGTTTCTTTGTTAGAAATGCACTTTTATCAATCAATTTGATCCTTAGAAGTATGTACTGCTATGTCAAAAAGGTGGGATGAAAGCAATTAGTCTCGTTGAAAACACGTTTGCCTCAGGAACCTGAAAAAAATATCAACAAAATAAATTAATTTTGTGATTTCGGTAAGACACTAATTCCCGCCTTATAACATAACTTTACTATTCTGCAATTGTTTTAGCAACTCATAAATGTTTTAAGTTACGGCATAGGCTTACAGATATTTTAATCAATTGATGACTTACCAGTTTTATTTTCATTAAACTCAATTGAAAATAAGGTAATTATATTTTTCATAATCGACGATATCGATCCGAACCTTTTGTTTGACAACAAAATATGACGTATTGGTATAGTGAAGTATCAACCATCCATGGATAACCAAAGATAATAATATAATTCAACACAGTTAGGTACTATTAAATTATTTTATGATGTATATTTTTGATTTACTTATATAATGGTCTCTTAAAATATTTCGACTTATTAAAAAAAAATTTAACACACAAAAAACCACTTTAAATGTGAAGAAGAATTATTAAAAAAATCATTCTTATTTTGTTTTCATATTATGAAGCTAAGACAAAAAATTACATATTAAAAAGTTCGTCTATGGTAACCTACTGTCAATTATTGTTATTCTGACAGCCAAACAAAAACAACAGGAATTCTATTTTCAAAAATTTTGTAAGTTTTTTAATATATTGAAATATTTTTGTAAGTAGGTACCTAAGCTATATTTAATTATTAAGATTTTTACCTATCATGAAGTTTTTAGTTGTGAATTGTAAAAATATGGGTATATAAAATATGATACTTTGAAATTGCTGTCTCTCCTGTAACTAAACTTTGACAGATTTTGATGTTTTGTAATATTGTTTTCTAGGCATGGAGTTGCAGTCTATCTGAAATAATAATACCTGATACATTATGCAGTCTAAATGGATTTAATGAAGATCTTAAAAAGGTATAAAAGCTACACTTTTAAACAAATAATGAAAGATTCCAAATGAAGGTTTTATGCAGAGCATATATCAAATATGGTTCATTATGCAGTCTAAATGGATTTTATGAAGATCTTTAAAAGGTATAAATACTACACTTTAATATAATATGAAGTTCTTAAAAGTTTGATATACTTTCTAAATCCTTAATATTGATTCTAATCAAATTCTCACAATGTGTATTTTTAAAACAAATCCCTGAAAAATGCAAAATTTTCTAATCTTGTCTTATATATTTGCAACCATGTAATCACTTTATTTTGCTTTCATATATTAAATGAATTATGTTTTTTTCTAGGTCAGAACCTTGCAAGGATTTTGGATATGTCAAGAAACGCTGCCAAAAATATTACCCACCTTGTTTTGTGATGAATGTAACATTAAATAAAATAAGTAAAAGGTAAGAGAATATAAGTTTGCATTTATCTACATAAGAATTTTGAGCTCGATACAGTTTCGTGAATTCATATTCTGGTAATATTTTGAGATTTAGATGTGGGTAAGTACACACTACGCAAACTGTTTTACCATCCAATTCTTGCTATTATGGATGTTCATACAAATTTCAAATTAAATCTTCATTAATATATTTTATTACCTTAGCTTTATTATATTTTCTTTAATATTTAATACATTTTCTTTAATATTTAATATGATTTTATCTGGTACCCACATAATTACTCATCTATCTGGCTACGACAGTTTGAAAAAAAACTGTGGCCATAAATTTTTTAAAATGTGTCAATATTCAAAATGGAGGAAATATTTTTCCAAAATCTTTCATTAAATCTTTATTTATTGAGAATAATAAGATTTGAATAACATTTATATGTATAACAAATCAATCTCCAATTATTTTATTACATTTTCATACAGTAATACCAAGATTCCATTCTACGTTTACATGAGTAATTTTGTTTCCAAAAGATGGCTTACTGTCTTTTTTGAAAAATTTGTATGAAGATCTTAAAAAAATAAAGTTTTTTAAATAGCGCTAAATATATTAAAGTTAATATATCAAAGAGTATTTAAGAACGCTCTACGGAATTTTGCGCGGCTTTTCGCATATTAATATCTGATCTTAACGTCTGTTTTCTGATTGATTTTCTTATTGATTTCATTGTGATCTTATTCATTTAAATACTTCAAAAAAATCTATGTTATAAAAAGAGTGTTGATTTTGGCTACTTATAGATGTATTATATACCTACTATAACTTTAATTAATGTACCTACATGATATTACATAATGTAAATTATGTGGAAGATGGAATGATATTATATGTCGTATCATAATAATGTTGTATTTTTTCTAGGATGAATGATTTGTTACAAACCTTGGAAGGTCGTCAAGAAAGGCTTCCAATCAAACCTCTTACTGGCCGCTGTCTTTGAAGAATACTTCTTTTAACACGATGATTAAGTATACGACACCCTATGAATATTTTTTTTAACGAATTGAAGGTAATTATGCTAAAGTGGTTTTGAGTTTATTTACATACTAATTTAGATACAATATAATACCGTTGTTGAGTGTGATTAATTGGAATACAAATATTATGTGGATAAAACAAATGTTTTATTAAACTGATTAAAATCCCGAAGACATTAATTTAAAGATTCTCAATTATTGTCAACAATTTTATTTCTTTCTCTCAACAATTCTGTCAAGTTCACTGTACCTTATGATCTAATTTATCACTGTTACCGGCCAGTTTGTCTATGGAATGTTCATACCAATTTCAACGATGATTTTAAGATTTATCTTTTTCAACAATGATTTTAAGATTTAAACATTATTTATATTTCAGGAATATAAAATGATTCAACAATTGTTGCTAAATTATTTAATACTTATCTACATTAGAATATAATTTTCTCAGGTACCTACATAATTACTTATCTATTACATTGTCTACGACAGTTTGAAAAAAAACTGTGGCCATAAATTTGCTAAAATGTGTCAGATTTCAAAATGGAGGATTATTTTGCAAATTTTTTCATTAAATCTTTGTTTATTGAGAATAATAAGATTTGAATAACATTTATATGTATAACAAATCAATCTCCAATTATTTTATTACATTTTCATACCGTAATACCAAGATTCCATTCAACGTTTACATGAGTAATTTTGTTTCCAAAAGATGGCATCTGTCTTTTTTGAAAACTTTGTATGAAGATCCTAAAAAAATAGAGTTTTTTAAATAGCTCTAAATATATTAACTTATATACATCAAAGTGTATTTAAGAACGCTCTCTGGAACTTTGCACGGCTTTTCGCATATTAATATCTGACCTTTACGTTTGTTTTCTATGATTGATGCTGTTACAAAAATATATATAAATAAACGGACTAAAATATTATGTAGATTAATCGGTAAATGTAGCAACTCTTAGTAGGTATGTACATAGGTACCTATGTAACTCAATGGGAATGGAATCAATCACGTAGGTAGGTGTAGGTACCTACAACACATTTTCAAATCCAAAGCAGTTCGATGACGGGAAAATTGTTCGAAAGTATATTTGTTCGAACAACAGTTAGGTATATAGATACGAAGATACATTTGTCCGAAATTACAATTGTTCGAATTTTTATGACAACAATAATACCTATGTTTCTCCATCGTTTCCACACAATAAGTTTAGGGAAATTTTATAGTGAGTCATTGAAGCCGCGCAAAGTAAGCGCGGTGGAGGGTTCTTGTTGACTCCCTATGACCCTAAGTGGGGTCAAAATGGAAATTGATTGATTGTATTTGCTTAGCAAGTAGGTAAATATGGAGTTTTTTTGTTTACATAAACTGTAATATATTGCATCTAATGTACCTAAAGGCACATGATGAATGAAGATGTTGACTTGGAAAACAAGTGACGCAATTCTTCTCACGGTGACGGGTGACCCATATTTTAAGTCTTCAAGTGCCTATCTATTTACTTATTTAATCCATCCATTTCATTAATTAAAATTGAACATAATTATGGCAACACCGCATTGCAAATGTGAATGTAGATAGGTACCTAGTACCTACTTACCAACGTTTCGAGTGAGGTTATGTATTTTTATTTATTGTATGAATACGAATTCCAAGACGTGATGCGAGCGACATTATCGATTTGCGATTTTAATTTCGCACGGGGGATACGAAACAATATCATACTCTCGGTGTTGCATTTCCCTCCATTTTTTTCAACGATAGGACGTCGCCATTTTGATTACATACCTACTCACCCACGCTTGCACGAGGGAATGATAAAACCCTAACATTCTACATTCAAATAATTCCAAACCAAAGACAAATCATAACAATTATTTAAAAATGGAATGCAGTTTTTCATAATCAATTTATAGCGCTGTTTTGTTTATGGAATGTGTTTTAGCAGGTAGGTAAGTAATATAGGTACTAACCTCAAACAAAGTTGGTTCTAAATTCAAAAATCGATAACTTTTTCCTTTCTTCTTCAATCAATAATGTCGCTGCTGCACTACATATACTCCGCCATTTTTAAAACACAACACTTTTATACTGGAAAGAATGTCAGCATGTGAGTTGCCTATATTATGACAATATCGTTGTTTGGTGGATAGATAGGTAGGAAGGTATGCAGGTATTGTAGTGCTCACTGCTGACTGGCCACTATAGGTACGTATAGGGTACCTAACTATATTGACAGCGTGCAACGTGGTTTTAAATACGAAGTAAGTACTTCGCACGATTTGAATATCGAATCGAGACGAATTTTTATTATCATTTGAAAAATTTGAAACGCACTACATTCGGCACTTGCACGACGGTGTTGAAGTTCGACATTGTCGGCGTCGGTTTTGAACGGAAGAAAATCACTGAAATTAGTCAAATTAGTATCCAAAAAGATTCCGGTAAACTTATTATTAAATTCAAATCGATTGTTACGTAACATATTTTTTTTTAAATGTCGCATAAATAAGACGAATACTTTTTTTTGGCAAAACTTAAATCTTACACTAAGTAAGTAGGTATATTTATTTTAAAAAATTGATCTGAGCACAATATGTACAGAAGAAGCACTGAACTGATCTTGACAACGACGCGAACACAAAAACAATGGAGAAATGCAATCGTAATGAAAAAAAAAATGGAACATTCGTAGGGATACACTGCACCATGATGCGACAGGGCGTGATATGCCGGTATTACATTATTATTATTAGAGGAGACATAGACAACGTTCAGGTTATCCGTCTTCATTATGGTATGTCGAGTTAATTCCACATTTTGAATTTGAATATTATAATAATTCGACGGAGGAATAATGCAGTCGGACGCGGCCGTGTGCTGTTATCAGACTGGAGCGGATGGCAACACTGACCTATCCCAAGCGGTGTGGATAGAGCGCGCGCACTACCAACACACAAGCGCGCAATCAACCAAGTCATAATATCGGCTACATACATACCCACCACATGCATGCAGTCATTACAGCACATAGCTAGTATTTTGTCGATGCACACTAAATATGAAACACGTGTAAATTTCAGTGGCCGCATAAATGGACACAAGTGCAAATTTTAACAAAATTAAAATTATGTGAACATTGAATAATTCACATGACTCTAATTGTGTGTACCTACAACAAATATGTGCATTACCTTTTTCGGTGTATAGGTGTGTATAAAGTTTTAGTGACGGCAGTGTGCAACTCCGTCCCTCTAACTAACCTAACCTAACTATCCTGCTAATGCCCTCACACCTACACATACGGCACTATATACGGATTCATTAGATACAGGTAGGTACATACATACTAAGTACCTACTATTACCAATAACGAAACCCGTGTTAGTATGTTATACATACATATATAGGAACATTATTTGGTCAGCGTCGTTAAAATATGGGTTAAAATTTTTAATGTAGGTAATTATAATTACTGTGCATAGTCGTAGCAGGGGATGGTATATAAGAGCGATACTCTTCGGTCTCCAATTTCATTACACCTTATAAAATTTTGGCCTAAGGGGGTTTATACGTACGGCAGAAGAAAATGATATACTTTTTTGCGATTCAGATGACGTTAAAAAAATAAATCGATTAATAATTAACACTTTTCTATATAAACGTGCTCAAGTAGGTTCAGATTTCAGCAGTTGCTACCAGTTTACCGGTACCGTCCAATCTAAGTCAGAATATTAAGCCCGAGTGGAAAATTCAAGCTAAAAATACTTTATATACCGACTGGGAGTCAAACCTGGGACATCTTGTTCACAAGCTGGTGCCTAAATAAAAAACTAACAAAGAAATTACGCACGCACAGTCGTACACGCAAACCGATTGTTCGATCTAAAGTATTACACAGCCGTAGCACTTTTTTTATTAAAATGAATCTGAACTCACCGGCCCAAATGCGCTTTTGACACCTTTATTTTGAAGCAATGATTCCAGCCCACGACCATCGGTATACGCTGTAGGTAGGCAGGTACTTACGAAAGCCATCGACTGATAAGCATTAGGCTACCAACTACCAACCAACCACCCCACCTATATGGGAAACCATATCAAAATACTGCTAGGCGCAGTGACAAACTCGGTAAAGAATACTGATGGTCTGTTTTCCTTCGGACACGGTGCTGCTATAAAGAGCGGCGAATGTGTCAGTTTAGAACATTGTCCATAATTTTTACCATAGTAACAAAAAACATTGTCATATATTTTGAAAGACTGCCGTCTTGTCAGACGACGGACCGCTCCCTAGGAACCCAGTGCATGAGTGAGATGAAAAAGCGTTCGACTGAAAATGTGCCAGACAAAGACACACTCACTAGAAAGAAAGTGAAGGACATACTAAAATTGTTCAGTAGTTACGTAGAAGATACCATCAACAAGCTGAAGACGCCACCGACGCCAGAAAGTTATCCCAGGTCATTGACATTGACATGAACAGTTAGAGAGCTTTTGTTTCCTCCCCATGTCTCTCAAGTAGATAATCTAATATATTAATACGTAAAGCAAAAACTTTTGCGACTATTTTTACGAAAATTGCGCGAACGGAAGAGTATGACATTTCGCACACTTATAGTTTATAGAAAAGGAGTGGCGAATGCTGATATATTTTTTAAATTTTGTCTAAAAAATATGATAAATCAATAAAAAAACATTACAAACACTACTGTTTTGTATTTCATACTCACACACACTTCGATGTATTTGTCATTGACACAGACGCATAGGTACCTATATTATTTTGTTTATCTGTTGGCAAATTGAGATATTGTTTGTCTTTAATAATAATAGAAAAAACTTTGTAGGTACATACATAGGTCAACATTTCAAACTTGACGTATCCGTGTCATTGTTTTTGAAAGAAAATTGTGAAATTGCGCTCGCTCAGTCTTTGACAATGGAACCTTATAATGCTCAAACTTATAATCTAAATTAATTATGGTCGAATTTCGAGCACTGGTCGACCACTAGATACATTTCAAGTTTTGAAAATAAAAAAGAAATCGTTTTTCACCAATAAAGTAACACAGTGTTATAAACTAGTGGTACATACTTATGAAAAATAAAACTTGTCCTCAAATAGCATAATTATTTTTTTCAGGATAACTCCAACCATGAACGAAGAAAATTATTCAATATACAAGGAATAGAATCTTTCACACAACTTATAAAGAAAATAAGAAGTACGTCATGCCTGCATTGGCATCAGGATGGTATGAAGTCAAGCCACGATTGAATTTGGATGAATTGAAAACTACTGAAACGCTTTTTTGTTTATTGGAAACATCCCTCTAAAGCTAAATCTGTAGTGAAAAGTAAATTTCCATTTGATAAATCAATTTATGAGAGATATAGATTCTCTCCAAAACCTTTCCTATAGCTATTGCCGTTGAACAAGTAGGTATAGTGTTGTGTCCACTTGACTCTTTCGCTAATAAAACAAAAAAACAGTGCTATATTGGATATCCATTCTTAAATAATTTGGAGTTACATATGATTATATGAAATATTCTCCAATCAAATTTGCTACTACTAATCAAAATGGTAAAAACAATTAAGAAGAGGGGTTAGGAGCTAAAATGACACAAGAAAAGAGAACCATGTATTGCAGCTGACGATTGACATAAAAAACTACCAGGAATGAACGATTGCTGGCATTTCTGGAGCCAGTTTTCTGGATGATTGATTAAGCTGAATGAAACTCGTAGATAGGAGCGCGCAGTGTCACGAAAGATCCGCCCGACATGCGCGAATTTGGTTGTTATTTTTGATCCGGCAGAATCTTCGGCAAATACTCTGGCACGGATCCAACACAGCCGCATTACACGCACTCAGGACATGCGCACCCGGTGTCCAAAGTAAATTGCTGCCATTTTACAACATCATCTGGATCTATTCACGTCGGTACACTTTCCAAATTAGACTTGATACGACCATAACTAACACAGGTAAACGAAATTACCAAAAGGAATAAAAAGGATTCAGAGTTAAGGGCAAGGAGTCTATGACAATTGAATAAAGAAATGAAAAGAAAGAAACTCACCTGGAAGACCTAACTGAAACCACCAAGGAACATCTTAACACTAACGGCACTGAGTACTTAAATAGTTTACCTGCGTCGCGAGGTGCCCGAGTACTTGTCTATCCCTACCCTAGGCCCGGTAACCCGCAGGAAAAACTAGAAAGGCAATCTGCACTCCATGTGGTAGATAGGCTGCACTGCTCTATGAATACATAGACGCTCCCCTCTCTAGGCGCGGACCAATAGTAGGAAAGCTAACTACCCCCGGAATAGAAAAATAGAAGAGTTCAGCTGTAAATGCTGTAATCCAGTGCGTGTGACAATATCGAGGGGTGGCTGGCCGCACTCCCCGTCAATCACTGTGGGGTGAATATAATGAATACAATACCGATGGCCAGCCCGCCTCTATGGCTAGCTGCTTGCCTGCACGCACTAAGGGGTGACTTGTTTTCTAGTCTTTCGTCTAGGTATAAAGCAGGGTTCAATTGTTTGCAGTAGGTCACGGCACATTGCGTGCTATGATTATAATGTACTTACTTTACTGATCGCAAGGCTCTGTGTTTTTTTTCTCTGCCAGTCCAGGATGCGTAACTTTAAATCTCAGGCACTAAGAACCTTGAGTTCAGCGTCACAAGCCAGGTCACTACTCCTGACCTTGCCTCGTGGATGTAATAGACTTATAGAGACTTTCTTCTGCGGTGCTTTGCCAAAAACGATGTCTCACCCTCTGCACAGCGCCATACTCATCCTACGGACTATCTTGCTTCTTCCAACTCCAAACTGAGAACTTATAGTACCCGTATTCCATTCTCACCCTGTTGTGCTGCACCCAGGCCTACGTGGGAGATCATTTCCTGGAACCGTGGATAAGGGGTTTATTATTAGATGTTTGTTATCTTCGTTGCCGTCCATCTTTCCCTCCATTCATTTTCCAGGTTAAATTTTTCAGTATCAACTATCCAAAATGGCTTTCGGGATTTTAGCCTCTTATGAAGTGGGTGAAGAACATCTTCAAAGACTGGTAGCTGGGTATTGTTCTGTAGGATTATGTTATTTCAATAGGACATAGGTTATCTCTAGACTTCTTTGTCTCGAACTTTTGTTGACTCTTGTCGAATTGTAACTGTTTTCTTTTCATCTATTCATAGGTACATAGATATTTTTTCAGGAATTTCAGCAAGGATATCCGACTTTCCTTCATAGAAATCCTACGAATCACTTAACAGATATCTTTCATTACACTTGAATTTTACAAAAGCGTCTTTTCTTCCTAGACCTTCGGGTAACAAGGTTTTCCGGATCTCCTCGTTTTATATTCGATGTTTCCTAGAATAGGTCTAAGCTTCTTCAATACCGGTGATTTAAGCAGCTCTATTATTTCTTTAATGTTCATATCATTTAGTTGGTTTCTCTTAATTCCCCAGATGTCCATAAAATTTTGTTTAATTTCATAAATAAAAACATGCTTTTGTTGTAATTTTTTTCCCTTTTGACTTAATATGACAAGAGTCTGGCTGCATCATCCTTTTTTGGATGCAATGCCAAAACAAAAAAAAAACTCTGTTCCTAAGACTTACACTTTGACCCATCCTTAATTTCTCAGCATTTCTTTGGATCAATGTGATGGTCTCTATCTCTAACCCATAAGTAACCTACTGGTAAGACTCACAAGCATTATAGAACTTCCGTTTGAGGGTGATGGGGAATTTAGGATCCTTTAATATGTGACTTACTAAAGTCATTAATTTTTTTTTTAATTAGGTAGGTATGTGAAACCTGAAATTTTGGCGAGTGCATGGAGATGGTTAAATAGGTACCTACATAGGCAAGCGAATACACGATGCGTTTAATGACTATTATGTAGATAGGGTAGCAGGAGCAGGGTTGTGTCTAGGACTACCCTCGGGATATTTCCCAGTTCACACGGTCGGTATGTCAGTTGAATAAGTACAGGTACCCGCGATAGTTTCAGGGAGCCAGACTAGAATACAATAGGGCAGGCAGGAAACTGCTCGGCTAGGCGTCTATCAATTGCGACTAGGTAGGTACATATACCTAGTCTTGCGTCGCCCCTCTAGCCCTGCATGCAAGACGAAGGAGCTTTGCGTGCACAACACTGCAACCTACAATGGTACCTACCTACAAATAGCTGGAGGATATGAGCCAGCAGCGATGACATTTTTTTTCAAAAACATATTAAGAAAGTACGGAGTGTAGATACCATCGCTGGGTTTGTAAGATGTTTAAAATACGATACACAATAGCCATGTGGCAGGTAGGTACATTTTATTGGACCACTAGAGATTTTATGTTTTTGTTCCATGATTTTTCTTGTTCGTATTGTTCAGTGTTCTGTTGGTGTCTCTTATAAAAATAAATACTGAATCTTTGATAACGATACTAATAACAGTAAAAAATTATTGTTTGATTGTCCTTAAAGGGTCCCAAGTTGGACTATGGAAAAATTTGTCATTTCTTCCCGTACCAACAGTTGTTGTAGGACATAAGAACCTGTGATCGAGAATCACATATTTCGTCGATATAATATTTCCCGCGGACACTTAGGTACCTATTATTTTCATAGCAACTAATATCGACTAACAGACTATTATCCGTAGTAGGATTGGTTTTGTTATATTATGTATGAAACATAACGTTTGAGTAAAAATTAGAACTCAAAAAGTGAATGAAAAGAGGTGAGATAAGCTCGATTAATAATGTTGTGAGGTTATGCCGTTTGTCATCGGAATTTCAATCTTTGGTTGTTTGCTTTTTTTAACATGATGTTTCAGGAAGTAAGCAGATAATTTGGAAAGAATTGTCATACGAAGACGTTGAACTAAGTTTGACGGGTCACCTAGTTTTAAATAAATGAGGTTCCAGGGTAAAAGATGTATGGGAAGACAAGGGGGGGAGTCATGCCCCCCCCCCTAAGCTGGGTCCATGCCGCATATTTTTAAGTACAGTACTTACATTTATTAAAAAAAAAAAACTACCTTTTTATTATAATCATAATTTCTACCAAATTTTGGAAATTACCTTTTTTTTAGGCAAAGTGTAGTTTCCAGATAGCAAATTTTGGAAATAACCTTTTTTGCTATGTGAGTCCCCCCCCCCCTGGCGCCAAAGTTGGATCCGCCCTTGGGGAAGACCCAAAGATGGGCTAATTACTAATAATTACTTGAATGGAATCGCTGGGAGCCAGTGAATGCATTATACCCCGAGTGGAGTGGAGAGTCAAAAGAGAGGCATGTGTGAGAGGCACTGAAAAGAAAATGCCTCATGTGCGTGAATGTAAACGTAAACCTTCCACATGAATCATATTATTTTGTGTCCGGGATAATTATACGAGTGTTATTGCCACCGACACTTTCGGTTATACGTCATGTAGACCAGATCTGGCAGAGCCATAAAAATAGAAAATATTTTCATATAAAACTCTGGCCGACATAAATCTTCAGAGTGTTCATGTTGCTTGTTTCATCTTTAATGCCTAAACTTTAATATTTTCACATGTGCCAATGATTGTAGGAAGAGTATTCCTTCCTTCCAGTCGTCGCACACAATATTTGGGACTGATTTTGAACTAAAGCTAAACAATCGAAATTTTTTTTTATGTTTTGGAAAAATTAACCATTTTTAACTGTTTTTTATTTATTTATTTATTTGGTGACCGGTATGGCTGGTATATCGATGATGGCTGGTAGCCGGAACCGGTCACCAAATAAATAAATAACAGTTAAAAAATAGTTAATTTTTCCAAAACATAAAAATGTCAGGAAACTGTTTTATCGTATAAGCCCAAAAAATATAGAAGAAATCGAAATTATGTTTTTGTTTAATGCCAAACGCATACCAACAATATTCTGTCAATATTGTGGCTGTCTTTGAATTGTGGAAATTTATATACCTAAAAGAATTAGGTATGTTTTAAGGTGCATTTACACCAAACGAACAAAGACCCAGAGCTTGAAAATATAGTAGGTACATTTTCTTAATTGTTGATACTGGACACCGTGGAAACAACAACTTATACTAGACGATGACAGTTCTTTCTGGTTATTATTTCCTTGGTGATAATATCAATGATTAGGAAAATTTACTCTATTTCCAAGCTCTGAGTGTTTGTTCGTTTGGTAAAAATGCACCTTTACCTACATGAGAGTCGAGAAAGGTTCTAAGCAAAATGTAAATTAATGAACTCTATAAACATATTATATAATGAAAATAAAATTTATAAATATTAATTTACAAAATATCAATTAGGTATTGTAACAAAGATAACATTATTATTATATTATACAACTTTCTAGTTATTTTATAAATATTCAATAAACTTACGCTGAAATCTTATCAACATAGCAGACATTAGGTACCTATCACATATCTAGCAGTAAATGAGTTCCTTGCAGTATGAAATCTGTATTTTTTTTGCTGAAGTAAAAAATATTGATTCTGACATCAACAATAATTCATAATTATCTAAACCTAACAAATTTACAAAAAAAAAAAAAAATAAAATTCAGGCTAAAAGTCAAAATAAAAAAATAACGCAGCTATTTTAACATAAAATAAAAATAGCAAATATTCTATACATTCATAGGTGTCCAGTATAGCCGGTAGAACACAATGCTTAAAGCATTCTCTGCCAGTCAACCGACCCCGTCCAATCTAAGACAGGATACCAGCCCTGAGTAGAAATACCAAGTGAAAAACACAAGGAAAATTTCTGACCCGAATGGTGCCTACATCTCCAGCCTACCGAGGTCGGTTTTTCATGTGAATGAAAAAAATGGCCATGAAAAACAACATCACTATAATATTATTATTGTTACAATAAGTATTTGAAAAATATCCGCTCAGATTAAGGCCCTCATTTAGTGAAAATTTCAGTTGTTCAACAATCATGGAACTCTTCATATCAAAACTAGTTGAGGCTGTGAATATTTTGATTTGGAAAATATGTTACCAATACCTACTAGCTTTTCACTTTTTGAAGAAATAGGTTCAAAACATTCGTTTATAAAATAGGATATTTCATAAAATTGAATGTAGGAGTGTGTTTGGGGCTCTAAATACGAAAACTCTTCGATTTTCTACATTAACTTTTTGAATAAAATAATAGTGTTCCAAATTTACAATTATTCATTACTTTTTCATGCAAGTACATTGAACTTTTATTTTTAAATTTTATTGTTCTTTTTTTACAAAACTAGGTAAGTATATGAACTGGATTTTCTGCTCATATGACTGCTTAAACCTATAGTCTACCTACATTTGATGTGATGAATAAAAAATATATAATAGTTTTAATTTTTATTTCAACACTTGCTTTCCCAACAGACGTTGTCCTGTAGTCCTTACTATGAATATTAATTTCGAATTTGTAATTTATACAAAAATACGTTTGAATGTTAAAAAATTACTTCTGAAAGCTCGAAAAAATATCTATCAAAATTGTGTACCAATCTTTTTAATGTCAATGCATGGTTGTCAGGTAAACAATAAATTTCTTATTACATATTTTTTTATAGATGGCGTTGGCATCGCAAGAAGTCCGTTCCATAGTAACATTAGGTAATTTTATATTATTTCTTATGCATTTTTTTTTCAACTTTTTAATAGTTAGATATTCTGTTATCCCTCTTCTGATGACCTTCTTGTGATTTATGTTGTTGGCTTATTTACATATTTATTTAGTTGTTTATTTTATGATTGCTTACATCTTATCACCATGACTTGAGCTTATGAAGCGACGAACATATATTAAACTTGTAATTGAGGACTTCATCAAATTCCAATTTATTTTAATTTTAATTAATATTTGTGTCTCGTTTGCATAGTACATATTCTTTTTTATTCTTTTTTTCGTTGTTGATGGGTGAATGCTGCTGCTGTATAATGTTATTTTTATTACCGAAACTGTCGTTTATCTGTGTGACTTTCTTGTTTGTTTGCTTTGGTGTGTGTATAGCGTCTGTTGGCAAATTCTTTTTCTGTATATTGACTTCTGGCTTCTTATTGATTTATGTACTTACCTATAATTAATATTTGTTTATCTGAATTTTGATTATAGGTATCTTATGTTTTTGTTACCACTTGATTGAATGTTTTTCATTCTTTAGACTTTTGATTATATCTTATGTGTTTGTTACCACTTGATTGAATGTTTTTCATTATTTATTCAATATTTTATGTTTTAATGTTTTTCATTAGTTTATTTAATTGCCAACCTCGATACAGGCTATGCCTAGTGAGGTGGCAAAACAAAACCACTTTTGTATATTCTTTGATGCTTTTATTATGTTTCATTGTAAATGTTATAAAAATGAATAAACTTATTATTATTATTATTATCCGGAGCGGAGAAGAATCCAATAAATCAAACATCGGAAGAATCTGTTCAGCCGATCTCGAGTTATAAGTGTTCGCACTAACCCGTCTTTCTTTTATATTATAAGATTAAGTATTTAACAAACATTCAAACATATACCTACCTATACCCTTAGTCGGCATTTTGAAGTCGAGGCGTATATACCTACGTGTTTTCTGTAGTCGAATTTTTCGATAAAATGTTGAACTATGCACCCAGCTATGGTAGGTTTCATTATAGATTTTTGAATTTTTAAATCTAAGAGAAAATTTGACTCTTGTCCCTTTGGCTTGTTAGATAGGTCAGGCTTTATGTTAGATATCAACCTACTGATTTTTATTTCCGGGTTGGCTTTCTTCCATTCCATTGTGCAGGGGGGCGTGGTTTCTTGTGTGCAGCCGATGGGGCGCACCCACGCCCCAGGGGAGAGCTCAATTAGATTGCTCCATGCTGCACCATGGCGGGGCTCTTCAGTCAAGAGCACAGCCCCAGGATTCTAGTTCCAACCATTGCCCGGGGCGACGGATCGATACGCCACTGCATCCGCTAATTGATTATCTCCGCGACCGTATCACTCCTGCGTGGTAGGCATCAGAGAGGGGTGCAGAACAAGACATCACAATCATACCATTGTTCGACGTTACCTCCATACATTTATTATTTGTTTAATTTATTTATTAGCATCACAAAGGGGTGAGGTAGATTCATTACTTATATTCTTTATATCTGCGCGTCCCGAGCAATAACTCATCCATGACACAATGAGAACTCTAGAGAGAAAGGACCCACCAGTTCACCTGGTGAGAGCGACACGTGGAAAGTGGACTGTGTGTCTCTCTCTATACATATAAACTAAAAATACCTACAGGTACCTAAGTCTCACAAAATAATGAGTTTTATTCGTTCCAAAATATCGCCCGCTATATGTGGACCAATCGATACATTGAATAAGACCCTCCACCACCCTAGTATTACTGGAATTTTGAGATTACATTTTACCATTCGAGTCAATAAAAAGTGTTCCATATCGAAAAATTATGAAAAAATTCATTTAGACTTGAAGATGGCTCGACCTCTGATTTCCTATACCGCGACACCGCTTTGCAAGGAAACCAGGGGGCTTACTCTGCATTTCCATCGCAATACCGATCAAATTTCAATCTTAATAACGATGATGTCTTGATGACATTTAGATTTTGGTTGCTACACATCTAGCTGTTGTTAAATTGCTTTACGAAAAAATGCTACAAGGATTTATACAAATATGTACCTACTGAGTACGTACTAAAGTTTTAAAAGTAGGTATAGATAGATGGTCGACATTGAAATCGGGATTAAGTTGCACTACTGAGTATTAAAATAATGCATCTTAATCGTGTTCTGAGCTATTCTGAAAATTTTCCAGTAATTAAGTGAAAGCAGATTCTGAAAATCTCTAACGAATCTTCGGGAAGTTTTTTAAAGATCGTTTGTAAGGTTCAATCTGACGGATAAACCAACAAGAATACGGCCTAAATATAAAAACGTGGTTATAAATGAAGAGAAGGGCTATTGAGTTAGGTGCCTGTATATTTTGCTTGACCTAACTATAACACATTCTGGTCCATCGTGTATCGCGAAATATAAAGTGGCCTCCGGTCAGTTTCCGTCTCCGGTCAAGATGCCCAGGTGAGAGGTTCGTCTCCCCGCGGCGCCCTGCACCCCCTTCGTCCTTCCCCACCCCTCTCCGTACGGACGTGTAATTTATTTACTCAATTTCATTTAATCTCATCTCCCCCTCTCTCTCTCTCAATACACGAGTATTGTTGAAAGTCAGTAAACGCTGGTACAATCCCTGTCGTGAATAAATAAATCATTATAATATTCCTATACGTCCCAAATAAGAACTTATCCACAATACTATGCCGATGCACACAATATATGAGTTATGTGCATTTTTTAGTGCCGCAAAATAAAACTAAGTGAATATATCAACAAATTTTGTTCAGGATACTTAACAATTTGGTGTACCTACCTACATTTATTACTAGCTTATACCCGTCTTGCTTTACGTTTATGATTCCGATTGTCAGGCTTGATCGGTAGGTAATTAAACAGGTTCTAGTCTAGCTTCCCATTGCTTAACAGACCTCTATAACTGACATAAGCACAGAAAAAGAAGAATGACACTTTTACAATTTTTGTTTTACCGACCTCATATAATATTATACGAACCTACCGACATAATTTGCAAGTTTTCATAGAGAGAGATATCTCTGTGGATTGAATCTTAGCTACATTCCCTAATGTGTGATAATTAATTAGGCTCTCCACCCATAGAGGGTGATTTGCGCTATCTGTCAAACTTCAAAATGGAGAAATCATTTTGCAAATTTTTTCATTAAATCTTTATTTATTGAGAATAATAAGATTTGAATAACATTTATATGTATAACAAATCAATCTAAAATTATTTTATTACATTTTCATACCGTAATACCAAGATTCCATTCAACGTTTACATGAGTAATTTTGTTTTCAAAAGATGACTTACTGTCTTTTTGAGAAATTTGTATGAAGATCCTAAAAAATAGAGTTTTTTAAATAGCTCTAAATATATTAAAGTTAATGCAGCAAATTGTATTTAAGAACCTTCTCCAGCATTTTGTACGGCTCTGGACATATTAATATCTGACGTAGCATTTGTATTTTGAGCGTGATGTTCACATATACGGTAAAAGTATTGTCAAAGGCAAATAAAAAAACAAACATTTCTGAATTATTATGTAGATCACAAGCAATTTTGTTGAAATTTTCACTTTTAATCCCCGTTGGCACATTGTTAAGTACGAGTGATTAGTATAAACGATTTTCTAGTCTACGAGTCTGCTTAGTTATTGCGTTTGGTTAAGAGTCTTGTTTCTTTACATTTTGTGCCATCTGGGGCAGGTACTTACCTATATACTGCGAAAGGAGCTCGAGAGGAAACGTATCCTCAAAAAATAGAACTCGCTATCTAGTAATCGAAAAATCAGATCGGGACCTCGTGGTTGGTAATCTCACGTCCTTGAACCACAACAGGTCAGGAAGAGGCGCAAGAAATATGCTTGATGACTAGACCTCATCAGAGGGGGGGAGTTCCGGCAACTGCTGTCCCCCGAAAGATGGCGCAAGATCGAGCGCAATGGAGGGCTATTTTTACCTCCCTATGCTCCTGAGTAGGGTTTGAAGGGGAATGAAAAGAATATAGTAATCAATTACACTAAACTAATCGGTTCCTGTCCACGCTAATCACTTGACAACTGCACTCATTTTTTACAAAGTGTCAACGTGCCTTCAGTCTTAAGCTATGTCCACACATAGCGACAAAATGTTGATATCAACAGTTGACGGGTATCTATCAACTTTTTGTTGTAAAAAACGCAAAATGTTGACGGATACTTTAAGTCGACCGCCGACTTTTGGGTGCAAAAATCAAAGAGAAATTATGCATGTTGCTTGTATCCGTGTATCCCGGCTGTCCACACATGGCAACAAAAAGTTGATATCAACAGTTGACGAGTTTTCATTGACTTTTTGTTGTGAAGTTGACAGATACTCGTCGATATTTGGCGCCAAAAATCATATGGAAATGTTGTTTATTGCATGTTTCCAAGTTTCCCGTTTCAAACGGGTAACTCGTCAACTTTTCACGTTCATCTCACTGGTTGAGGTATTATTTGTGAATGTTTTTTTTACCTTTCTACATTATTTTTATAGATTTGTTTTGAAAAATTTTTAAGTTTTTATTAATTTCAAATCTAAATAGGTACCTAATTATTCAATTATTTTCTTTTTACCCATCAAGCCATAAGGGATAGGCAGGGAGAACGGACCTCAACTTTCTTCTATCCAGGCACTCTTCTTTCACTTACTCCGCCGACATACATACCATTTCGCATAGAACCTCTCCTATTTCTTTTACTTCATAAACAGGCTTTCTTGAGGACGGAATCGATGTGTCAGTATAGCCGGCGGAACTTCATGCTTGAAGCATTATCTACCAGTCAAAGGATTCCTTCTAATTTGAGACAGGATTATATAATAGGAATAAACACATTGAAAAATTCTGACCCGACCGGGAATCAAAACCCCTCTCTTGATCTGAAGTCAGAGTCTTTGCCACTGGGCTATCGAGGTCGATTATTCTCTGTCGACCATGCATGCCTTATTAATGCACCTTTGCTTTTGGTCATATACATTTTCTTTGTCATTCAGTTTACATTCATTCTTTCCACATGCCCAAACTATTTCAAATAATTGCCTTTCATCTTTGTACAACGCTAACTTCCATACCTAATATTCTCATCCTTTCCATATCCCACAGATACTTTCCATATATTCGTGCATGAGCAAGTTTCACATCCATACATCATTGATGGACCGATTTCGCTAATTCTTTTTTTGTCGTTAGGTTTTTATTTTATCAGGAGAAGGTTCTTATGAAAGAAAAAATTAAGAAAGTTAGGTGGGAAGTAGGTAATCTTTTTAGTTTTTTTTCCCCATCACGCCGTGTCCCGTAAGGGGTAGGCAGAGAGAACGGACCTCCACTCTTTTCTATCCAAGCATACTTCTTTCGCTTCTTCCACCGACATAACATTTCTCATACACCCTCTCCTATTTCTCTTACTTCTTACCTGGCCTTCCTTGAGGACGGAATCGATGTGTTCGATCCGAGTTATTACATAAATAAGTAACACTCTTCAATACATAAGTGTCAGTATAGCAGGCGGAACTTAATCCTTGGAGCATCCTCTACCAGTCAACCAGTCCCGTCTAATATGAGACAGGGTTCAACTTCGAGAAGATATTTCAGGTGAAAATACACATACATTGAAAATTTCTGACCCAACCGGGATTCGAACCAGGGACCTCTTGATCTGAAGTTGATGCATTTGCCACTAGGCTACCATTCTCCTTTTTTGACCCCATTCGGGGGCAACAGGGGGCAGCTAGAACTCTCTACTTCGCTCGATCTCGCGCAGTTTTTTTTCTTTATAAAAATGAATCTGTGTTCACTATATATTCACTCAAAGTGAACACACATACACTATATGACTCTTTCACAGTAAGCTACTTAAAGCTTGTGTCGCGAAAAAGGAAGATGGTCGGCACCTGGGATCGAACCCACGACCTCCGCATGAAACATTGCGAAAGCCGGCGTCGTATCCGCTAGTCTACCAAACACTTCCCATATTCAGAGTTTCGATAACCAACTCCAACACCATATTCAGACCCCGCTCTGCTTCATAGGAGCGGACCACAGTATGAGAGTCTTCTTTGTCTTCGGGACCCTGATAATGAGAGGAAGAACAGCGCTCTCCTCGACCTACTGCCATTCGGCATCTTTGACACATTTCTCAGCCAAGTCCATCTACTCTCCAAAATGGTAGAAGTGATGGGCCTACGCTGGGTGCGCCGGCGTATAGAGTCGTTCGTTATGCGGTGGAACCAACTTATATTAAAAATTCTCCCGAGGCACCTCGTTTCGAAAGAATAGACTTTTTGTGCATGGACTTTGGTCAGGTGCCAGGACTCACAACCATACAGGAGAATGGGCAACACACACACGCATCAAACAATTAACATTTTCGTCTTGACACCAAACGCTGATGCTTTCCATATACCTATTGGTCATGTTGTTAAAGGCGCCCCTTGCTATACAGATGCGAATCGGGAGCTCAGTCCCCAGGTCAATAGAGATGGTAATGGCTGCTCCCAGTTGTTTGAACTTATCCACTCGGGATACCTGATTAACAGTCGATGATGTTCAGTAAATGTGAATCAGTGCAGGCGTTATTCGCCATGAGCTTCAAATCTGGCAATTTTCTAAAGATTTCCACATTTTTTAAAATGAATCTGAGCTTAGTCAAAGTGAATACAATTACGCTTTTGACATCTTTCACACTAAGCAAAAGGTTTGTATCGTGAAAGTGGAAATGGTTGGCACCGGGATTCGAGCCCACGAGTTGCAGAACGCTTCACTCATCGTTCATTTCCATCGATAAGTTTTAAAAAACGATCGAAGAATATATAGGAATACAGGAGGTTTGGTTGATCGTTTGATAAACTGGTATGGTACAAAGTTAGATAATTTATTTTGTAATATATTGTACTTACCTACTCAAAATTTATATAAAGAGCTCCCTTTTTAGGCGTTTTTAAAAAAAAAAAAAAAATAGAAATCCCGTAATTTTATCTAGAAGTCACTCTGTAACTTTTATTATTTATCCAACTATTTTTTCAAATTTCAAATCTTTAGAAAAAATAAGTAAAATAATCAAGAAAATGGCTTAATAAAAAGTTAGGTATATCCCTTCATATTCCAAAGAAACGTCCACGAAATAAGTTTACTTCAGATTTCAAAATTCTCAGAAAAAAATTTGATGGTCACTTTCACCAATGGTTCCTAACTTTTACGTAGCTCTTAGTGTCCTCCACTCCACACTATATAAAAGGCTACGAGAGACTTAAATGTTATGAACCGTTGGTGAAAGTCACCATGAGTTCTTCAAATTTCGTAAAAATTTTCCTTAAATATCAGTAAAACGGAAGAAAAACAGGGTTGAGTATTGGCACACCTTGCTGTGCCCCCCGAATATGGCTTGAACGCACTGATCTGAGAGGAAGCAGACAAGACAGAAGTGCATAGAGGAACCTAATGGTGACCAGATGCTCTACCTTGGGAGTGAACGTGAGTTGGTAAGGGTAAGGTTTATATTCTCTTTCAAACAGTATACCTACAACATGTGTGTATATAACAAGCAAAACGTATTTTTATTTCCAAATGATCTCCTCTATGTACCATACCAGTTTGTCTAACGTTTTACCAAACACTCTGTATACCTATTATTCGCATATTTTGATTTTCAACAACAAACGATGTGTGGACGCGCAACATCGCTATCAACAGTATCCAGATACAGTTGACGCAACATTTTGTATCTCCAACATTTTGTTGGAGATACAAAATGTTGCGATGTGTGGACATAGCTTTAGGTATACATTAGCACGTAAATTTACACATACCTACAACGAAAGTCTCTCTGAAATTTAATTCTGAATAATTTGTTAAAGTTGCGCCTAATTCCAATTTAATTGCAATAAAATTTACAAATGCCTCATATTTAGTGTGCAACGACTAGTACCTATATTAAAATGATTCGGTGTCCCAAACCGGCTGTGGGAACATTGCCTCGCATACAATACTGCTTGCTTCGAGACACCACACTTACCTACACACAGAGTGAGAGAGCAAGGAGAGGAAAAAGAATGCATCTAGTCAGGGCGCAAACTACCACGTGCATTGGGTATTCACACACATCCCTATAATCATTATTCCGTATGCAGATATCGTCTAGCCAAGTTTCCACAACTTTACAACTAAAATTCAATGACAAAATTAATGATTTTAATTTTTATACTGTCCATCAAAAGATGGCGTTAGTGTATAATCACACTTTCAATGTGAAATATTCTAATTAATATAGATTTGTAAGGTAAGTAAGGCCACAGTTAGCTGTGAGCACCTAATGTCCCGATTCTTTTTGTCCTGAGCAATTGAAATATTTCATTTTCATTAGGATAAAAGAACGCCGTAATCGTCGAGTTGGCATTACAGCGTTCTTTTATCCTAATGAAAATGAAATATTTCACATTAATCAATCAAACCCTTTTACCTACCACTCAGGAGCATAGGGAGGCAACAAGAGCTCTCCATTGCGCTCGATCTTACGCAAAGTTTATGACCTCCTCCTACACCATGTCCAAATCCCTCAGCTCTGCTTCAAAGGAGCGGAACACTGTGCGAGGGTATTCCTCGTCTTCGGTTAATTTCACATTAACAGTATGATTATTCACTTCCGCCATCTTTTCAGAACATTCTTTAGAATTTTAAGCGTAAGTAAGAGAAAGGGGTATGCCCCCTGATGCTTATAGATGTGGGGTTTCGTGAACGCAATCTGCAGGGGATAGTGCAGTTTGAGAATCTTTGGTTTATAACTGGTTTCCTCTCTCTCTCTCTCTCTCCGCGAAATGAGAAGAGGAGGAAAAAATCCAGACAGTTCGATGTCATGGTTCGGCCGGGGCACCTGTGCGTAAGGGACAGCGCTATGCGGACAGACAGAGAGAACATAGAACGGTGAGTATATCTACCACAAGTGTATGCACATACGGAGAGTAGT
Organism: Mystacides longicornis; assembly: GCA_963576905.1. Lineage (NCBI taxonomy): Eukaryota > Metazoa > Arthropoda > Insecta > Trichoptera > Leptoceridae > Mystacides > Mystacides longicornis. The sequence continues at coordinate 30,883,005 of OY756425.1, forward strand.
TACACGCAGTGAAAGGACCACGGTTTTAATTCGGTCCATTTCTTCCAAATACCTGCATTATGATCCTCTTAACAAGAAGACCATTCTATTAATCCGGATGTAGGTTCAAGAGCTACCTACTATGAGAATTTGTGATGAATCCTATAGGCAAAGGTATGTATAATTGGGAAGTTCGACCGTAGCTCGGTATATTCACCTTTACCCATGCAATATTTCATTTTTAATAAAAAAAAATTATACAAATCACAAAACCATTCTAATAAGTGAAATATTTTTCCTACTTTATATAAGTACTTTTCGTTGGTAAGTGGAATGGTTTCTATGACATCTTACCATTATAATTCAGTTAAATTTGGTTTAAATGTGGTCTAGGTATAATTCTTTAAACAGTATATAGGTACAATAAGTTGACAGGCTTCACATGTGATTTATTTTCTACTACACCGCCACATCTTGGATTTTTTTTTTTAAATTAAAGCAATTATAGAGGAATCGTTTTGATTTCAAACTTATGACCCATCGAACTTCATCCCACATCCGAATAAACGATATAATACCTACCTATTAAGTAATGCAATAAAATATTAGCTAAATTTAATTAAGTTTTTATGTCGTAAACCACATTTTATTCATGTAATAATAAGTCAACATTATATTTATTTTATTCTGGGTTAGGTCGAAGGTCGACGGGCGGGTCAGCTAGTTATAAATATCCGTCGGTCAAATTTCGGTTGCATTTTACTGACTGAGCTTACCGACAGTAGTTAGCCATACGTAAACTGACAGTTTGTTTAAGAGTTTTCTGTTTTTTTTTTCAAAGTAGCGAAAACACGAATAAAATAATTTTAACCGATTTTTTTAAGTTTTTATTCCATAGTGCGACGTGCTGTCCAATAAATCCATAGAGTTACAATTTGGAACAATAAAATAACATTTTGAAAACTAGCGTAGGTATATTTGGTCTGTCATTTAGAAAACCGACCCTAAGAATGTCTAGTTATGGTTTGCCATGCCTGCTTGTAGTGTTAATCCTGCGTAGAGTGCATGGTATCAGACCAGACCAGTGGTCAGTCGCGTTACAAGACCTGCGGTCTGGATGGATGCATTTGACCAATGACCACAGAACATAATCGATATGAGAAGAATTCAATATCGTTATGGGGTTTTGCAGGAATTTTATAACAATTAATAAAATTCAATATAATATAACTTTGCTAAGTATACCTATTACTTATTATTAAAGGTAGGTATTATGCACAACCAGTTTCGAAGACAGGTTTCTCATCTTCAGGTGTCACCTGAATATTATTTATCTGTATAGGAGTCGACCTTAAGACTTATATTACCTATAGAAAGTTCCCGTGTTCAATAATAATTACCAATTGGGTCAGAATTAGGTTTTTCAATTTTTCGTAAACTATTTTAAAGTGAAAAATTTATTCTATAGTGTTTTAACAAATTGCACATTCACTATTATAAATTACCGTAGGTACTTGGTAGTTTAGTGACATCAGCTCTTGATCAAAAGATCTCAGGTCCGATTCCCGGTCCCTTGAAATTTCTACCCGCGGTTGCTGTCATGTTTCAGATTGGAGGGGAACGGTTGACTGGTAGATATTGTCTCTATGTATTCCTGTAGATACCTACCGACTAATTTGTAAATTAAAGAAAGTTAGAGCATTGTCAAGTAGCTTGTGAAAGAGCAACTAACATCTCTAATATAATCTTTTTAGTAAGACGAAATATAATAATACAATAAGTTTCATATATTTTTTTTCAACTTTTTTGTCGAGTTCTCCGTTATGTAACAGTTTTTTTTTATTAAGTATACGATTTGATAATTATTAATAAAAATATTTCACATTCTCCAAATGAAAACAAGGAAACCACTTTGTGTTTTGTGTTCTTCAAATTCGAAATTAAAAGTCACTCACAAGTAATGAAAAATTCATATATGAGGGTGCATTTTATTAAATCACTAGCCTCCCGACAGACGTTTTCCTGTAGTCCTTACTATGAAGTATGAATTTTGATTTCAGTTTTGTAATTTATACAAAAATACGTTTAAAATATGTTTGAATGTTAAAAAAATTATTTCTGAATGCTCGAAAAAATTCCTACCAATAGTTTTAATGTCAATGATGTCAGGTTAACAATAATTTTGATGTTATATACTTTTTCATAGATGGCGTTGGCGTCGCAGGAAATCCGTTCCATGCTAACTTTAATATTTTGTTTTATATTGTTTTTTATGAATTTTATATATTGTTTCTTATGTAATAATTATTCTGTAGTATATTGATACTTTTTAATAGTTATTCTGTTATCCGGGAAGAATCCAATAAATTAAACATCGGAAAATCTGTTCAGTCGATCTCGAGTTATAAGTGTTCGCACTAACCAGACATTCTTTTGTATTATAGATGTTATTATTTATATGTGAGTAAGAACGTATAAGTATAGCTCAAATTTCTCCAGTCAACCGGCTGTGCCTTATCCGAGACTGGATCTCATACCGGATAGAATATTTATGATAAAAACGTCAGGAAAACTTTGACTCGATCGACAATCGAACCCAAGATTTAGGTTTATCTATAGGCCTGAAGCTATAGGTAACCATCATCAAAATATTATAAGAAACTAGTGGTTAAAGAAATTGACAATTCAGTTCATTATAAGAATCTAATTTCTCCAACTGATTGATAAAGTGTATTGTACCTAGATAGGTCGCCAATGATGAGATACGAAAAACCTGCAATATCGACGACATCGTTCGATGGAGTAGACAGAGAAGAGGGTTCTGGAGGGACCATGTCGAAAGGATGGAAGACAGCAGAATTGCCAAGGTCGTGATGCAAGGGATCCCAGATGGACGCCGCCGGCCACCGGGACGTCCCCCAAAAAGATGGAGAGAAAACTGGACTTCATCATCACAGGAGCCCGACTTGAGCACTTCTTAAACAAATCGTAGATCGAAAGACTGGGACCGGTTGACTGGTATAGAATGCTTCAAGGATTAAGATCCGCCAGCTATACAGACACCTAAGTATAGAAGAGTGTTATTTATTTATTTAAGAAGGATAGGTGCCCATTTTTTTTAATTAGGTACCTATTCGAGTTTATATTTTTTTATTTATATTTTTTTCCCAACATAGACCGAATTTGAGAATTCGGGGGGCGAAAAAAAAGATTTCAGGGAGAAACCAAACAATTTGTAATTTGCAAATTTAAAAAAAAATGTGATTTTATGAATTAAATGTTCATCTTTCAGAGTGGACACAATTACAAATAATTAATTAATAAATAGATATTTTTGAAAACGATTTGAAAGGACCTAAGCATTACTAATAGTGTAAAAAATCCGTGCTCGATTCCTGGTCGGCTCATTTATTTATTCACGGCTATGTGCCATTAACAATGTACAAAAGAAAAGTGATAAATAAAACAACAAAAACCTCACAAAAACAATAATCAAGAAACATAGTACAACAGAAAATAAAACACTGGGTTACACAGTAACGCTACATATGTAGTTACACCAACTTATTCAAAGCAGAAAAGAAAATATATATATATATATATGTAGTTTGATCGACCACAGTTAGAAATAGATGTTAATTGCAAAAAAGAGAAAGAGATCCTATGCAAAAAAATATATATGTATAATACAAAAAAAAATAGACCCATCATGCTGATTGTGTTTGGCTATAATTTCATTCTGAGACTATTTTGAATGAATTTTAATGTATGTATAAGATTGATCATGGCACAAATCGTCCCTGGTTGGACGCAATGCCAATAAATTATTAAAAAAAAATTACTTTGAGTAGTTCCCTGAACCGCTGATATCTAACATTGAATATATCGACGTCTTCCAAGTGCGCATTCCCCTGGCGGTGCAGCCTGTGTTGAACTGCATTACCCAAATACACAGTAGGAGTATTGTCACACAAAAAGGTGTCCGTGCATCTAGTGCTAGTGCGTCTAGCGGGAACTCTGATATAAATCATGCTCAGCAGGTCAGGGCTCATAATTTTTCGAAGTTAGAATCCTATCTTTTATTACATGGGACTGATTGACTGGAAGATAATGGCTTATATATGTGCCACCGGTTATACTGAAATCTACACCTATTTCAGGGACAGATTTTGAAAATTAAGACCTTTATTAATTGCAGTATTTTTTTTTTCTAAAAACACATCAAAACGAGCTACTGACTATTATTCTGAAATGAAAAACAGACGATTGAATTGCAATTTTTATTGAGACTTTTGACATTTCTGTATTCTGAAAGAAAATATTTTATCCAATACATTAGTCGCGTAACTACTGGCAACCGATTAAGTTCTAAGCAAGAGCTTCTTGCGTTGAGTTGGAACGTGAATTTGAGAATACCAGTCATTGAAAGAATATTGATTAAAATTATGTTCGGTGAAAAGTACCTAGCTATGTCTGCATAAAAAAATATTTTACAAATAGGTACCTACCTATAATATAACCACAGCTTTTATTTAAATTATGTAACTAACTAATTATAGTAGATAAAGGATAATGATGAAGGATATGGGCATTATTCTCTTTTTTTTTTAAACTGCCCCATTGCTTTGAACACAATATTTATTTACGATATACCTACCTTGTAAAATATTAGCCCTATAATGTTAGTAGAAGAATTCACTTAATTGGTACCTACTTGGGTCAAAATAAATAGCTTTTTTTCAGGACAACATTTCGACAACAATATTCTACATTACAAAGTGTGTAAAAATATACTTGAAAAATCATATATTTTCAAAAAGATTGATACCTACTAAAAATCAATTAATTTTATTAAAATCTTTCATGCAATGATAATATCTTTGAGAGTTAAAAAGTACCTAAATAAATAGTGGATAATTCAGGCATAAAATAATCAAAACCTTTAATTTAATTCAATAAAACTCACAATTTGATTATTTTCCAATTGAATAAAAGACATTCAATCATTAAAAAAAAAATACACAAAAACTTATGAGTTTTATGAATATCAAAAACTTACTAAAAAAAGCTACAAAAAATCTAAATACCTCACTCTAAAAAATCACATAAGAAGATAAATCTAATTTCAGTTACAAATAACTAATAAATTAAATATTTATTTTATGAAATTTGATTGTTGAAACTAAAATAATATGTTTAAGAAGAAGCGAAATGAGTTTGGAAATGAACTTTAAAAATTGTGATGCAATTTCTGACAATTCACTGTCAATGTACACCAAGCCTAGGCTAGGCCAGGACCTTGAATGTCATGGTGCAAAATTTTCTATGTCAATGTCTTGAGTTTCAGACACTTGATGGGTAAAAGAACTTTGAAAACACTCAAAAAATAAAAACACAATTCAATAATCTACATTTCAATTTTGAAATTTGATAAAATTTAGGCAATTCAATCCATTATAGTGCAAATATGGCAAAATTTAGAAAATTTCAATGTCGTTGCTTTTATAATAGAATTGAAAAATTATTTTTGATATCAGATTGAAATAGCTTTGTACCAAATGTTTGATTTGAACAAAATAATTAAAACATAGTATTTTGATATGCACAAAATTTTACCATTTATTGGAGGTAAAGCATTTTTTAAATATTTTTTAGGGTCTGATTGACATTCCAGCATTTTCTTTTAAGGCTAGAATCAAATGACGAATTTTTTTTAGTAATTTTTTAAAGCAAATTTTATAAGTTAGCAGAGCTCACTCATAGCATTAGGTATATTTATCTAATTACTTTGGTATACATAACACTTTTTATATCTCATTGAAAAATTATATTTCATGTTTAAAATAAGTTTTTCGTAACAATAGCTTTATAGAAACCGAATTTGCAATGGATTGTGCATGAGATATCAAGATTTCTGTTTCAAACTAAGATGCCGGCGGTAACTTGAATTGAGCTAACAAAAGATGAAGCATTTTCGCTTCCATTAAAATTATCGAAATTATTTGCAGCAGTTTACAAAATGAACTAAATTATAATATTGTTGATCTGCTAGACTTCTGCACAATTTTGAGAAAGTTTGATTATTATACAAGATGATTTTGAAGTTGGACTTAAAACAAAGACTGATGTGTTTTATAAACGTCTTTTTTTTTTTTCATTTTTTTTATCTAACACTTTAGAACTGAATTTGTATTTTAAAACAATGTGCCGAATAGTGTACAAATGATAAAAGTATAGATAAAGCATTTCACTCACCCTGAAGATGTTCCGACAGGTTAAAGGATGTCTCTGATCCTTCAAACAGAATATTATGCACATGATTGTCCACAAAATTCTCATATTTTATAAGACACAATGTCACATAAAACATTATTTTTTCATTATTCTTCGGATATTTGAGATTTAAGAACACAATAGTCACAAATTACAGCAGAATCCAAAAGATTTTCTAGACAAGGACGAATAAGATCTTATCCATACCCAGTCTAGTATACAAACCCGCCTATAATGAGCAATGGCAGTTAGCAACGTCTCATAAGAGAAAATAATTAAGAGTTCAGGAAAATACTCTCAAAGATTTAAAACATTTCGTCTTTAACATCTATAAATGTTTTTTAAAGTTAACGGTGAATAATGTAACACTGAAAGTTAATATTGGATGAAAATATACGTCCGACGTATGTGGGCACAGACTTCAAAATTTATCTGGGGTAAAATCGACTATCTGAAAGTGTCGGCGATATGTCCACCAGACACACGTTAAACTATACCCGTCTCTTTCTTACGCCTGTTAATCAATACCCCGCGAAGCGATATTCTATCTCAACCCACTGCAGAAATTTTCGCAATTGCGAATATTTTCCCATACAGCGCGGCTTTGCCATCTATTGGCAAAACTGTGTACTCAATTTTGTGCTTAGCGTTCGTATTAGGACAAATACATAAATATTTTATTTTAGTTAATACATACGTTTAAAATTAAATTTAAAACCAAAAATGCAAATAAAACCAAATATGAGAAAAAAGAGGTTGCCAATAAAACTTAGTAAGAAACGTTCCGGTTCATTTTCACGAAGCAAGAGCCATCTGCTGTTTTCAGCTTATAAGTAAAATGCAAATACAGGCGTACCAAATTGTAAATATCAAAAGGTACAGGAATCTGTTTTACCGGTAAAATATATTCAAGTTAATCGTATTATTTTTCGACGTAAGTAACGAATATTATAATAAATCATGAATTAAATATATATAAAATTGTTAGTTGCATATAATTTTAAATATTTTCAATAAAATAAATCTATAATTTTTCATGCATCGCGGCATGAACCAAGAATAATCTAACGTTTACCGCCATCTATGTATTTTTTGTGAAAGCTAACTATATTCACTAGCCATTATGCTATCTCTTTCAGGTTTACATTTTTCTTTATGTTTAAACAGTTTGATTAACTTGATTACTCACAGTTTCTTTCAAAATATATATTTATTAGCATTGTAAATAATTTATTTAGCTCTAGAGTTCTTGATATATTTTATTTTATTATATAGAAACACACATTCCACAGTGGTAAAAGGGAAAGATATATTTTTATCATTATAAACTATAAAGTTGCATGCCTGATAATGCTATCCTTTTCTCTTTGGCTATTCTTCTTATGTATGAAAGAGTAAAGGTATAATGGCACTGTAGTATTCGTCTTGAATAGATATGAATAGGATAGCCAACTTGGGCAAGCCTAAAATATTTGTGACGTCACCTTAATGGAGTCTAAAATTACTTGGAGCGGTTAGTGAAGTGACATCGGGGAGTGTTTAAATATTTATCATTTAAATATATGTGTGAAATGTCTGTAGTTTTATAATTTTGAGTGTTTATGAGTTGGACTGAATATCATATTCTTTGGATTTTGAAATGTCATCTCGATCATCGACTTCCTGTGATAAATCCTTGTGAGTTGATTTTCTCCTATTTTCCGATTTTATTTTTAGATGAATCTTAGAGAATATCGAGTAGTTCCGGTAGTGTTATATTACATTCTTTATTTTATCATCAGTTTTATTGTACGGCGTTTTAATTTTCATGCGGTATTGCGTTTTTAATTGTCAAATTCCCTGAGTAGTTTTGACAAATCATTTTTGTGAATTTGGTAAATAGCTGCTGTATATTAATTTATTCATACTATTCACATAAGGTGTTGTTTATGAACATGGTGATATATAAAATTCGACGCAAATATCTTTGTGCCAAATTCTGCTGCTTCGTATGCTAAGAAAAGAACCTCAGCAAAATGTTATGATAACACGATTCTAATAGCATTACTCTGGTAGTTTTGCATGTACTTCTGAATCTACTGCGATCTGCTGTCAAATGAAGTGTTATCGGGAAATCTATTTCCTTTTTTGTTTCTGTGTTATTTTTAATATTGTAATTTATTAGAGTCTATCATTTTGTTATTCAAACATTGTAGGCACACATCAATATTGATTAGTGTAATGAAGGTTAAACTCGTGCATGTTGGCCATTAATGTATCATAAATTATAGACCTAACTTACACTGAAGGCTATCTTCTCAATATAACCTGCGTTAAAACATATTATGATTGTATCGTAGTTTTATATGTCAATTTACTTGTTTCGTATGATCTATTTGATACCTCTCGTTATGTGTGGTGTTCTATCGAATGAATATCAATTTTAAGGTTATGTCAAAAATTTCTATCAACAACCGTATTTTCTTTTTCATAATATATTTTCAAAATATTTTAGTGATAATTAAAATAGTTTTTTAATTCGGAGAATTAGTTTTATACCTAATTTAGAAATGTACCTTTGCAAAGCGTAGGTGTGCTTAGTTTTCATTTTGTATGAAACGTTATATTATGATTTTCTCTGCATTATTCTGCATCGTACATGAGTGTAGGTATATTATTGTACCTTATGGTAATTCGGATTTGACGTTTATGCGTCATTGCAGTTTTTTTTTCTTTTAAAAAAAGAACGTCCTTATTTCATAAACAATACGATTAATAAATGCCTAATAATTTAACAGAAGGAAGTGATACATAAATCTTTTTCTTTTGTATGTACCTACCTATGGTTATAATATTTTGTATGGGTGATTTAATTTGGAATATTTTTTTTTTCTTTTTTTTTATGCATTTCCACTCACAAATGAGTGATTTATTTGGAATAATTATTGACGAGAAAATAAAACCATTGTCATTCTATTATTAGGTAGTTTTGTGCGATGCTTTCTTGCAACTGGTGGGCAGCATTTTCCGTGAACAAATTATCATTGGCTCTGCGCCAAGCTTGTATCAAATTTTCCAGCTCGTTTGTGCGACATTTGTTTTATTTTTTTCAATTTGAAGGATTTAAATCCTTAGAATAATAACTTCCCTTACATTTGATTGAACCCTATTCCTAAACGTCTTTCACTGCGTAGGATACTAACCCCTTTGTTGATCTTTCATTTTCTATCTTAAAGGGTATTTTCTTTTTCTTTTAAATGCTCTCTACTTTTTATGGACGTGAAAGGCTGCCATGTACCTTATTTGGAGTTTTTAACGAATAATATTAACGACTAAAAAATCTAAGAATTCATTACTAATGTTCGTTTTTTTTTTTAATGAATCTGTGCTCACTCAAAGTGAACACAAATACACTCCTTGACTCTTTCACAGTAAGCTACTGAAAGCTTGTGTCGTGAAAGAGGAAGATGGTCGGCACCTGGGATCGAACCACGACGTCCGCAGTACGAAAGCCGGCGTTGTAACCGCTGGGTCACCAACCACTTCATTTTAAATGGAACAAACCACTACGGGCTTACGACCGTCTTCTACTGTTATTTCGAAGGCTGGCTTAGTGTGATCACTTTACGTTAACAACGTTCGCCATTAGGTGGTAATGTTTGAGTCTCCGAAACTCCTAATCATGAGAATCCCATGTATGCAACAAGTAGATATATAATGATTATCAATGAAATATAGAGATAAAAGTTGGACATTTTTGAGAACAAGAGAGCAACCAAATTTAAAGACTGCGACTGATGTCATGTATTTGGCGCCAGGATATGGCTATATCCATTTTTGTAAATGTCTAATCTTTATTGCCTATTGGCTTTGTTGGTGCACAACGTTCTAATTATGTCTAGATTCTTGTGACCTTTTTTCAGGACTTGATCTAATCCTGAAAAAAGTCACAAGAATCTAGACATTATTTGGAGTAAATGCATCCTTAGAGCACGTATATAGTAGGGACATTATTAGAATTCAATGATTTCCAAACGATGTAGCAATAATTAGCGGCCATCGCCGATCCACTGTGAATGGTCTTCATTGACCCAAAGGCGTCAGACAACACAATAAGTATTATAATAACGTCGTGTAGCACGGGGAGCGATGCCAAATTTGTGGAAATGTGAAATGGCTAAAAACAAAAACGTTTTGCGACGTGACACCAAATTCTCCAATGTCAAAACATCGATGATATATATGTATCTCTGTATTTAGTGGCTACTTGTCGGCTGTCAATGACGCCTGCCTTTCCTGTAGGAATGTCAAAGGGAAACACGTTATAATATGCACATTATTCGCACTGTCCAATTGGTTTTAAGCAAACCAATTTACTGAAAAGAAAATTCAGACTAGGCTATGAAGGATTAACCTGACACCTCTGTAGATGGTGGTTCTCCAGCGGTCAAAAGGGACAATACGTCACATGACCAAAAACAATCGTAGGTATCAATCGAGATAATGTGATAATCTTATCTTTCGAAGGCAGCAAAAAAATGGGTTTAAGGAGATTTCTTGCGGAAGGCAGGAGCCAGGAAGAGGCTTGTGGAGACTAGGCTCAATAAGAGACAATATCCAAGTCTTGATTGCCGCTGTCTTCGTAACTTAAGCAGATTTTTTGGTGGATCTGTAGCATTACCGATCCATGCAAATCTTATCGATCTAATGTCACTGGTGGTCACAGGTTGTCAATACATACATCGAATCACTTGATCCATAGAACTTTTTCCTAATTCATCACATGGTTTCGAACATCCTCTAGTCCTAGTCGAACCATTAGTATAGATACCTAAAAGTTATTAACTAATTTGTCACGTGGTAAGATCGGACATAATATTATGATAATAGATGTGACTTAACAACGCCAGATACAATTTATCGATATTATGATAATGTTTAGTACTATCATAGATAATAGGATTATAATAGTATTCACTCATTGGAGTTCATGATCTTTTTTATAATAATCCCTTAGGCCTTAGGCGCTAATCGCACTACCTGCTTATCATATAATAAACCACCGATTTGTTTGTCTTCCAATTTTCTAGTTTTAAGTGAGATCTACGTGTCTGGTTTTTTTTTACTGTCATCCAGTTGTCTACATTTTCTTTATAGAACTTATCTTTGATATATTATCTAGTCCTAAAAAGTGTATTCAATCAAACTGTCCAGTTTATAATGTAGATGAATTATCTTTTACTAGCTTTCAAAAAATATGATAAAAATCTGTTCGGCCGATCTCGAGTTATAAGTGTTCGAACTAACCCGCCTTTCATTAATATCTTTAGATTGTCTTCTTTTTAACCATCTTCTTCATATACATTTCGCAAAAAGATGAGGTGCATAGTTTATAGTTACATGTCAAAGTTCTTTTAAAAAAAGCAGGGGACTTTTTTTAATGAATTTAATTAATTAAATTTAATCAAAGTGAACACAAAATACTCTCGACTTTTCCACAGTAAGCTACTTAAAGTTTGTGACGTAAAAGAGGAAGATGGTCTCCAGTTATTATAAGATTAATCTTCACATTTTTCAGCAACTTACGTATCTATAGGTAAGTATTGATTTTTTTGAGTTATGGAACCAGAAAAAATTGAGGGACGTTTCGAAAAAGTTTTTTTAATTGAATCTTGACTCCCCGCACGTTGCAAATTAGTTTGAAAGAGGTTAACCCGCTGCAAATTTGATTTGTATGGAGCCAACATTATTTTAGTTTGATCAAAGTAAAAGTTGGTTTCATACAAATCATGTTTTTTTTTTTAAACCTTTTCGGCAATTCATCCATTAGGATGTTTTGTGCCAAAAACACTATTTATTTAATACAACCTATCGACTACTGCAGCAACTACCTCCAAAAATGGATTGTATGGAAGAGAAATTGGAGTATAATTGTGTGGTGATTTTATCAAGAGAGCAGTTCCTCCCCCTCTGCCCTCCTGTCGGTCACTACGGACACAAAAATATCCTGGGATATTAAAAACATATTCCGGTCTAATCCTTGTCGTTTGTTGCGGATTAATCTCCTCCGAAATAGTTAATTTGCTTATATGCAGGGGAGCTTAACAATCCGTCTGTTCGTATTTTGTCTGATTTCGCGTGAAGATGTCTTCAGAATTCAGACTACCCCGGAAGTAAATTAAGTTATTTTATGAATTGAAAAGTTGGAGATTGTCGACTCGGGATAAAGCTGTTGCAGTAATGACAAAAACAATATGAATTATTTACATTAAAAACAATAATAATATAATTTATATCCGCATAATAAACATGTCGAGAAAGAGACCAACATCGACTTTTATTTTTAAACGTATTTTTCTGAATCATTTCTGTTAATTCGTTTTTGTACTATGTACCTATACTGGGAACATATTTCGCTGACTTTCATCTGCACACCAACATTGATTCGCGATTCATAATACATATATAATTATTTTATTTTCACACACTACTTGTTCAATACTGTTGTTAACTTGTGTCAAATGTTTATTTCTTTTATTTTTTTGTTTTTTATATTTGTAGCATGGGGTCAATAAACTCAATCTAGTTTCTGAATTTTACTGAAAGTGCACCTAGTAAAACTCGTATTGGATCAGTAATATATCACGAGGATCAATGCTAAACATTGAGCTTTTCCTGCATTTGGGTAGAGTCAGGTAGGAGTAGTATTTTCTGTGTTCAGTAGGGCTATTCTCGTAATCAATCGCTTTTAAAAATCACTTAACGATAAGATTAAGACACGATCGCAAGCAGTCGTATTCACAAAACTATCGGAATCTAATGTTAATCCTATCTTGAACTGGATCATTTTCATACTGATATTTCAAACATAACGAATTCTTAAGATATCTACTAGATATCTTGCTTTGTGAATACCAATCCGCCATTTTATGATTGTCAATCAAGATAAGAGCGTATTAAGACCGCTACGAGAATAAGGGCACAGACTAAATTTTTCCACTCCAATCAGCCACTTCGTATACTCCACCTAAGGAGGAAAGCTATTGCTTTTGAAAATCGGTAAATTGTATAGTTAGAATATTAGTGTTATTATAAAATTGAGAGTCGTTACAATACGATGCAGCCAATCGTGGAACGATCATGACACTCCCCGTTTCTCTCTGATTGGTCCGATCCTTTCCGAGCCGCCCTTTAAGATATCAATTAAGATAAGATTGCAATTCAAGCGCTACGAGAATAACCCCATAGATCTGTCTTAAGTCATCTCAGAAAACTTAACTATAGTATGTTTCTGCCTTCAAGTGAGTCATCCGAGGTTTCTTGGTGATTAAAGCTAACAGAATTAGTGCTGTTTTCTCTTTTGAACTAAGGAGAGTAAAATCGCGAAATGCAACATTCTGGTTATGATGGTCTTTTTCCTCATCACTGATGGGACTTATTCTCAGCATAAAAATTTATTTCTGTTCTATTTTCTACCCCTTCTTCTTTGGGCCAGTTCATGGCATGATCTCGAGACATCGAATTCTAACTTCGGCGCTTTTCCCAGTGGGCTGCGCGTCCCTCTGAAAATCTCTTGGACGTGGTCCATCTGAAACGTCTTTGTCTGCTCCATCTCACCGTAATGTGTTATTTTGTTCAGCTTTCGCTACTTTCTCGTGTCATACAATTAACCGAATGTAATGAAACAGTTGGTACTTAATCAGACAAAAAGTGAAGTTATTAAAATTTAGATTGCCTATAGTTTGAGACTGTTTGATGCGTGTGTGTTGCCCATTCTCCTGTATGGGTGTGAGTCCTGGCACCTGACTCTGGCCCAGGCACAAAAAGTATCTGCATTCGAAACGAAGTGCCTCAGGAGAATTTTGGGTATAAGATGGTACCACCGCATCACGAACGACGCTATACGCCGACGCACCCAGCGTGAGCCCGTCACCTCTACTATTATGTGGAGGAGATGGACTTGGCTGGGACATGTGTTAAGGATGCCGAATGACAGTTGGCCGAGGAGAGCGCAGTTTTTCCTCCCATCAGGGTCCCGGAGACGAGGAAGACCCTCTCATACTGTGTTCCGCTCCTTCGAGGCAGAGCTGAGGAATCTGGACATGGTGTGGGAGGAGGTCATTAACGTTGCGCAGGATCGAGCGCAATGGAGAGCTCTTGTTGCCTCCTGATAGTTTGAGAAGCTCTGTTGTTTGGTATTTGGGTGAGCGAATGTCCCACGCTTGTAATCCTCTATCTACAACAGAAATAAAAATCTCCACGCGGACACAGAGATTTTTATTTTTACATCGTACTTGTTTTGTTGTGCATGTACCTACTTACTTTATTCGTTTATTTATGTGTTATTAATTTAGAGTACATTTCCGTAATTTCAATACTGGCCCAGCTATATAACAGCGCACTTCTAATTTATTGTTCAAGTAAGTACTACGTTTTTATTTTTTTTATTCAATCCGGTGCAAATTTGTTAAACTTTTCGACTATCTAGACATTTGAAACATCCATATCAGCTCTGTGACAATGCATTCTTTTAACACTTTCAGCCATTTTTAAGCAGACTTGAACTATCTGCAGTAAATATTGTTATGTATGCCCGAATATGAACATGGTTATTAAGTTGCCCTGAATACTAAGATTTGGACATGGTGTGGGAGGCGGTCATAAACATCGCGCAAGATCGAGCTCAATAGAGAGCTCTTGTTGCCTCCCTATGCTCCTAGGTGGGGGATAAAGGGTGTTTAGGCTAGGCTAGGAATACTAAACGTTTGCCAAATCTCCAAGAAGAATTCATGTGTTCAAGTTCAGTTCTCTCTGCCTAGCCCTTTTTGGACTCAAAAAATTAAGGTGCTTATTCTTATTGTTAAACTTTATTATCCCTATTAGACTAGTGGAAAGCCTTGACCTCGCCTGCAAAAATATTGACGAATTTTGTTTTATGGTCAGTACCTAAGACCTACTAAGTATTAATTTACTTTAATCTGATTCGCAAATAATTCGTTTTATTTACATCGTAACTCTCCCAATAGCCTTCTGTCCAATTGCGTGCCACCTCGTAGCGTAAGTTTATTTTTATGTTTGAAACTTAACCATATTCAATATCTATCTATATATTAATAAGTGAAGGAAAAACTTTGTGACCAAATGGACGAAAATTGCGCGGACGGAGGAGTATGAAATTTCGCACACTTACTTAGGGGTGACGAATGCTAATATTTATTTTAATTATGCATATAAATAGATTAAATCAATAAAAAAAAAACACTACGCACACTACTGTTATGAGTGTTATGTTATGTATTTCATACTCACACACTCTTCGATGTATTAGACACAGACCTTTTGTTTATCTGTGGTCAAATTGAGAATAGTTTAATATTTATTTTTTTGACATCGAGACCCTGGATCATGTCTTCTTTGAATGCCCAATTCGATCTGATAGGGGTATGTACGACTCCCTGGGGTGTCCCCCGACCATTTAATATGTGCTTCTTGTTAACCTTGGAATCCCAACGAGTTCTGAAACGGATTTTCACATTTATATCGACTAATGGTATAAAGTTGTAACATGTTTACCTTCAGATCTTCTTGTGTAATGTAAATCCTTCCGTAGAAATATCGTCCGAGGCCTCTATCACCCACTCAATTGGGCGCACCGCCTCATAATTTTTTTTTTTTTGTATAAAATAACCATAGTAAAAACTTTGAACATATCAACATTTCAAATTTGACGTATTGAAATGTTGATATGTTCAAAGTTTGTATTTAACATATCAAATTTGACGTATCCATATGATTATTTTTGAAAGAAAATTGTGAAATAGCGCTCGATCAGTCTTCGACAAAGGAATCAATGTTCGAACTTGTAATCTAAAATAGTTATGGTCGAATTTCGAGCACTGGCCGACCACTAGTATAGTTTTTCAACTTTCCTTACAGCTCCATAAAACACTGAACGAAGGAAATGCCTCGTAATTAATATCGTGGCATAAAACTATTGCGAACAATTTTATGTTTTCTTCTATGTCGTAGTAGAATGTATAAAAGCTTGCTAATCCTTATATCAAAATAGTTATATTAAAGGAAAACATCCTCAAATACTGACAGTTTTAAAAATTACGCGTTTCAGAAAAAAATATTCCCGTGTACTTTAGCTAAAGTTTGAAAATATCGAAAAAATATTTGAAAGTTGGTAGCAGTTGGTATTGTTGCCATGGAAATCTATGGAACATAGGGAGGTTGTTTACAAATATTTTCGCGGAATTTCTGTTGATCTGTCAATTTCATTTCTCAATAGAGCATCATCAAAGTGCCGTTTTTTGTGTTAATTTATTATTATATTATGGTTCATGAAACAGTAAACGAAAGCTGTAAACAATAGTATTCTTCCCGTTTTGCTATCTTTTCCGCCCCATTTTAGTCATTTCTGTCCACAGTGTCACCGCATACAAAATGTCCATCTTTGACCACATGCCCCGCCTATAGGGAGCGAACGCGGATTAAGTAATTATAATTAGAATATTTAATGTGAAAAACATCTTGAAAATTCTGTTTAGTAATCGATTTTAAGAAGTCATCATTGTCAACTTTTTGATCAGTAAACACTGATAACATTACCTACTATGACCGCTGTAGAATCTTTCAGTGTTCAACACAAAAAACTACAGCATGTGTAAATGGTAAATGAATACTAATCATTGTGATTATTTCAGAGTTTAAAGTAAAAAATTGTCCCGACTCAGCGGCGTTGTTTGTATCCGTGACACGACACTTCCTATTAATAGTGTTCCTCTCTACATTGGTACCATCTATACGCGATGTACGGGTACTTTGTCGGACTGTCTTTACTAAAAATAACAACGGAATCGGTACACGCAAAATACGAGTCATGTGGATGGAAAATTTTGTGGTGAAAGCACTCTATTTTCACTTTATTCACAAATCAAGTTTTTAATCGATTTGTTATTATTTACATATATTTTATACTATAGGTCTCTTCAGAGTCTCATACACACATTCATTTTGATGTTAATTATGTATTTATATCATGATCTTCTATAAATGTGCTTTCTATGTTTTTTAAAGTTCCTTTTGAAATTGTACAAGGAAGGGCTGTTTTGTAGCTTAATTGACAGGCTGTTGTAAATTTTAATGGCAGAATGAAGAAAACCGATTGTTCTTAGGTTTGTTCAAAGAATGTTAATTATTGTTCTTATGTCGTATGTCTTTGACTCTTGTATTGAATATATGTACGCCACCGCTTGCCACGAGTATGATGTTTCGCGTTTTCAGCAAATACAAGCTCTACAAGTCTAAATGTTCCAGTTTTTTTTTATATAAATCGTCAGTTCTAATAAATTTATACAGTCCAAACATTTGTTTCAATGATCTATTCATCAGTCTTTGAATTTTTGATAAGGCTGCACTGAGATCAAACTACAAGACCATGCATTACCTCTATGGGTTAAAATATGGGAATTTGTATAATAAATATTTGATAATAATTGTGCTATTACAAAAACATATTGTTGTCTCATAATAACTTTTCACATCAGTCGTATTTTGCGTGCACTGTAAATTTCCACATGGCACGTTTTTCGCGTATATGGCGTTAAATGGCTAGGTTGGTGCAAGCGCACAGCTGACACCAGTCGATGGTGCGGCGTCTCGAAGGTGTGGGTCCTTCGCGAACGGCAACGCTTGGATCACGCGGCATGCCGTGACGTTTTTGTGCTTCGCGCCGTACACGTGACGTTTGAATATTGTATAATAGTGGGTTCTGTAGTTTTATTGTGCCTTGTCATTTGGATATGCATTCATATACCTACTTCTAATATTTATCGGCTTTTCAGTTTTGTGCGATCATTTTACGGAATAAAAAAATTGGATTAAACACCTACCCGTATTCTAGCACTTGTAACTTCATATCAAAACAATTTAATGTAAGTTATTAGTTATTTTATAAACTATCATTAATGCTTTTTTATACTTTTCAGAGATTTTGATTCATATCCCGTTGTCGGCTTGAACTATCTTTCAGATACACGACACAAATAAATCAATCACTTCTCCTTTTATGAATTTGCCATTTAGGGCCATAGCTCGATTTTGTGTCGTAATAACCAATTTTAATTTCCTGCTTTGAAAATGTTACAAGTGATTTTTATATTGACGTTGAATTATTGGAGCATGATATTACTTGCCCGGTTGCGCTGTTGATAAAACGCGCGCACCTGAACCTTCAACTTTTCAGTTAGGTCTTGGGATGCGTTTTGCAATCATTATTATACATATGTGCACTTAAATGCTGAAGGGTTTCTTATGAACTGGAATTATTGTGTAATTTCAGTTGTGTAATATCGTTATTGTTTCTTCAAGATAAGTATACTTACCTAATGGAAATTTTGTACATGTATTTTGTACGTAAGTATAGAATCGTACATTCTTCTTCTTCCTTCGAAAACCTAGACTTATTATTTTTTCTTGTTCTTGTGATTATTCCTGGTTATGTAGTACATAAAGGAATCCTGTGGTGTCCATTCTTTAAGAGGGAGCCCACCAGTCATTCGTGTTACATTTTTAATTGAACCGCTACGGTTGTACTTTTGTTTTCTAGGTAGTAACTGTGAAAAATCTACAGTACGGTTTAAGTATTTTTATAAATATTTTTCAACATTCGCAAACTTACTTGGAAACTTCTCTATCGTAGATTCGCATCAAATTTCTGAAATTTCTCCACTTCTGAATAGGTATAGATACAACTCGGTCCTTGGAGGCTAAGAATGGAATGTCGTTAGAAGTATTGAAAATTTCCCATTCAGAATAAAAAAAATAATTCAGTGTCGAAATGAAAAATCTTACAAAAAATTCTCGCGTAAAATATATATTTTATTTATATCTACAATCTACATACATCGTTGCTATGCACGCACAGTACCTATCCTAGCTTAGTTTATGCAAGAATTTATTATTAATTTAATGTAACGCTTCTCCATGAAAAAGGTATTAAGGCCTGGGGAACTTATTGGCAAATTGAGACAGAGCAACCCTGTGTATATAGAAATTTCAAAAATTCGTATTTGAATTTGAAAAATACTTACCCTACCGGGAATCGAACCCGGGACTTCTTGATCAGAAGTTAACGCCTATGAGAATAGGCTTTTAAGTTCGGTTAATAAGAAGAAACCATTGTCATTTGTCAGGCCTGCTAAAAGTCTTGCTCAGTTAAAGTTTGATCAATCTGTAAGTACAAAGTCTTAGATGTCTAGATACAATGATAGGTATGTCTATAAAATGTAGTGTTCCAGTGCAAAAGTACGCGTGACGAGATAATATAATTCATTGTCATAGTTACGTATTATTAACGTGAAGTGATCACACTAAGCCAGCCTTCGAAATAACAGTAGAAGACGGTCGTGAGCCCGTAGTGGTGTGTTCCATTTAAAAATCGAACATCAGATATTAATTGTTAAAGTCATTTATTAGTTGTTGCATATTCGACATTAAAAATAATGCCATGCAGATTTTTGATGGATTATTTTTTTCAAGCTTTTTTTACTAATTTGTAAAGGTTGAAGCACATTATTTTTATAAATTAAAACTCGAAAAGTGAATAAATCTAATTATTTTGAAATCAAATCGTCGTTTGACACGAACTGTCAGTTGTTTAACAGTTGGTGCGATAGACAGAATTCGGATGGAAAATATGTGGTTTCAAACAGATGCATCGGTCGGAATGACATTGGTTAAAGGTCATTTTTATCATTCTTTTAAATTCGAATTCAATATTCATAGTAGTTAAGACCACAGGCCAACGTGTGCCGGGAAAGCTAGTAGTGCATAGCTACATTCAAAATATTTCACTAATCTTCTTCTTCTTCCTCTTTGATTAGGCCTGTTGTTCCTGCTACGTTGTCCTCTTGGGAAGCTGAGTGCCAACTGTCCCTGCAGCGTTTAGGTGGTCGTCCTGGAGGTCTGCTTCCTTGTGGTATGTTATCTCTGGCGATTTTTGCGACTCTTGTGTCTTCCATCCTTGAAACGTGGTCGTTCCAAAACTGTCTCCTCTGTCTTCCCCACCTTACAACGTCCTCGGATCTCCGTGTTTCTGACTCTGTCGCGAAGGGTTTTTCCGGAGATGTTTCTCAGAATCTTCATCTCACTCGTACGAAGGAGGTTCTTGGTTCGGACAGTGTCGGCTCTGGATTCTATTCTCTGGTTTTTATCTGTGGTCAAAAGAGTATTGTTTCTAGACGGCGATGGCTATACACTAAGCGCGTATAATATGTACTTAGTAATACAAATATACTGATCGTTATAAAGATGCGATTGGAGCAAGTATGTGCGTCAAATCATGATGCACGTGGACAATAGTTTAGATTACTTTGCACCTATAAATAGTGCAGTGGGTAGGTATACCTACATATATCTAGTAGATACCTATACGCAATAATCTATTCCTAGCTATTGTTATCTCAATACATATAGGTAGACAGTTACAGATTGTAGCAAGGATTCGGCGTATGGATTGTCTTATCTAAAGACAGCCTCAGGGGATTCTTCCATGTTAAACTTAAACGAATCTGGTTGTTTAAATTTTAGCTAATCCGTTCAGAAAAAGTACCTCAGAAGGAATTTTCGTCGGTAAATTTTCGTCCATTAATCGCACTTTTCACTTTGAATAATCATTGCAACATTTTGAACGATGCCACATATTTGGAAGTGTCATTGTTGTAGTTTGTGCATGTAATTACGTTAAATTCTAATTATACATATCACTTCTGGCCTCCAATTTATTCAAACTCATTACTATTAACTACGCGAGATAACACGTTTTCAAATATCGCTCAAGAGATAAAAAATGCACGAGAAAGAAACAAAACTCACGTAGTATGAATGTATAAGTACCTACCTATTTTACTAGCGGATACACGGCGTGTGATACAACGCTAAAAATGAATTAAGCTATAAACAAAAATTATAAGACTTCTTTCTGATGATAGAGTTTTTGTGTCGACAGGCTGTATTATACGTCAACCAAACAGCGATCTAACTGAGCGAATAACTCCATTCACCCTTTGATGAGGTGGAAATAAGTTTGGAACTAGGTTTAAAAAAAATCATTATCCTACTACTAGTTTTTCTAATGGAAAATTGAAACACTTTAGAATGTTTTGCACAGCAGATTTTATACAAATTTCTTCAGTAATGGATATTTTAACATGCAATAAGAATTAATAAACTATCGAATTAAATCGATCTTCTCAACCATTCACGAATCAAAGTGATCACACAGCCGCTTAGTTCCTAATATGAATTTAGTCACAGAGTACACATAAACATAAGAAATTTATACATACAGATAGATTATATCTATTTGGCGAAATTGAAACTTGCGCAAGTCGGATCTATTTCGCAGGTTGGTTGTTCTTTCAATGCCGTAACCTCACGCCTCCACTCACACACACACAGCCGGCTCTGCTCTACAGTTTGATCAAACAAAGTCTTACTGTTTGTTTTGCTGATAATGTTACGGCAGTCGAGCATGTGTACAAATGTACGTAGACTGTTAGTAAGAATCTCTACTTACATAATATTCTCCTATCCGTATCTTGCACATATGCCGTCCGAAACGGTTCGATTATTTTTCGTTCGCCAATGGAACCGCACATGGGCACATGTGCGGGATATGGGTGACCTTCGTGTTGCGGAACCTAGTTTTTCAGGAGAAATCATCCTCCTATTACTTATTCTTATAGGGTGCAATGTGCATAAACCTGGAAGATAGGGGAGATATGCGCGTCACCTCATCTACGGCAGTACAGCACCTGTTCGTGTGTCGGCTGTGGATCCACGTCTCTTTTATAGTGCTTTCTTTTCATATTGGAACTGTGTCCTGTTATCACTAGTATAAGTTTTCGATGATCGGATATCGAAACGATCATCGAAAAATTTCCATACAAAAATGATCGAATGATTCGATCGTTTGATATTCGAACACCATTCGCACGCTAATAAGCGCTTATTAGCGTGCAAATAGCTTTCGAATAAACTCGTACTATAGCCCCACTGTTTATTTATTATCTCGGTTTTTTTTTTCTGTAATTTCGATGTTTTTCAAAGTTACAAAAAAAAAACAATGTTAATGTTATGGTATTCTTGTTAATAGAACCAGTCAAAGTTAAAATATGATCACTTTTTGTTTTTTTCCCCGAAAAGTTGGCAGTGCTTAAGTAGATATAATATGTACAATTTTACTGAAAATCTTGTTTTGTGGGTCTATGGTCGTGTTCAAGGGTGAAACGTCGGCGAGACATTTCGCCGATAGACCCACAAACCAAGATTTTCAGTATTGTGTAATAATAAATTGACGGTTGTGAAAGTCTTAGTAACTAGATATGTATATGTACCTACAACGTGTTTTCTCGACACTTGATCACATGAAATATGCGAAAAATAAACGAAAATTTATCGACGAATATGCAAGTTCTTATTTCATAGGCACCATTATTTTTATGATATAATTGAAAAATTAATGCCAACATTGTCTTTATATTTATTTTCTCTTCAAGTAAGTGGCATATTTTCTTCTAATAATTATAATAATTTGAAAGCCAGAAAATCTATCTTAGAAAATAGGTAAAAGTAAAGATATCAATTGGAAGGAGAAAACTATTTTTGTAACTTTTAAATTTGAAATCTTGTTGTATATTTATTGAATTTCATAGTTTATTATTCTTTTCGAATTCTCAAAAATAACAACGGATTTATCACGTTAATTTTTATTGTCGTCGTGATATTCATCGCCATAGCTACAACCCAATAATATTTGATTGGGTTTTAGCTGTGGCATTGTGTCCGAGTGCAGGTTGAGAGCGTATGGGGGAGGCTACACTGATTTCTTTTTGTTGAATGGATCGGCAACTGAATACATTTTAAACCTTGACTTGAACATCTGACGATAGAGTTTGCTCGTGCTAATTTTATCAAAATATCTTATATGGATAGTGATTGTCATTTTTAATTCTAAGATGCGATGACCATACGATAAATAAATAAACAATAATTGATTACCTTTGCGTTCCCTCTATCCACTGTAGAAAAATATCGGATGAAATCAATACGATATTTTCCCAAAAAATGTTTAATTTCTTCAAAATGTTAAGGGTTCCACTGTTCCTACGCACAAACTTATTTCTATACTATACCTGCTTATTGCTTTCCCGACAGACGCTGTTCTGTTGTCCTTCCTTACTATGAATATTGATTTCGAATAATTATAGATACGTTTAAAATATATATTTGAATGAAAAATTATATCCGAAAGCTGGAAAGAAATTCTATCAAAAATCTACGTAGGTACTATTTTTTTCAAACTCAATGGAAACAAAATTTCGTCTATGATTCGAATATTTTGCTTGATCAACTGTCGAGAAAACACATTATAATTTTCTGATAAGTATTAGTTCTATTTTGTTTCCAGTTTAACTTGTTGAGTAGATATGTAGATAGATTGTGATTGATTTAATCCTCGCCAGACACCGTTATGGTATGTTTATGGTTGTGCACACTGCCTTGGCTCTGTTCCTTATATGGGTCAAGGGCTCCCGACACCAGTTGTGTTGGGGTTAGCCTTGCGGAAACGCATTCGGCGTGTTCACAATGCGGAAACTGAACCTATCTACCACTCTGTCCACATGAACTACGTGCAATAATAATTTATTCCGTACACACGTTGTTCCTATCTACATATTAAATAATCTCATTCGTGCTTCAATATTATGTGAATTTACAATAACTAGTGGTCGACCAGTGCTCGAAATTCGACCATAACTAATTTAAATTATAAGTTTGAACATTATTAAGGTTCCATTGTCAAAGAGTGAGCAAGCGAGAAAGAAAATTTCACAATTTACTTTCCAAAACAATCTTCTTCTTGTCGTGTCATACTGTGCGCGTATACAATATGTAATTCTACTTTAAAAACATTATAAAATAAAGTGTCAAGGTGTAAAAAGTTAAAATAATAAAAACAAAGGGTCAAAACAATAAAAACGAAAAGACAAGGTAAGTAGGGCAGCCATTTGCGAGCCTACAGGTGGAGATTTTCCTTTGCCCATTGTACGGCCACATCATTTGCCATAACCAGATCTTGCTGTGTCACCCGACAACCCAGGAGTGGGCACGAAAAACAATGGTCCAGGTCCTGTGTCTCTCCGCATGCGCACCTCGAGTCATCCTCATAGCCCCACCGGTGGAGGTTTGTCAATGTTCGTGCGCATCCTGATCGAGCACGGTTTATGGTTCGCCAGACAGGCCATCCATGGCAGGCTCCGGGCGCCAGACGTTCACTGGGTGGTAACAGCTGGTTCTCACACGTATCCCTCCATCTTTCAATGCAAGCGTTCTCCACACCTTCCTCCAGTGCCACTGTCCTCTTAGCGAACGAGTTTCTAGATTTAAGGCGCGCCGGAACAGGGCTGTGCATATGCATTGGGTGACGGGAGTCATGCTGTACCCTCTGTCTCTCCCTGTCTGAGGTCACAGACCTTCTCACGTCCGGTGGTGCAATACCGGCAAGCTGGTATAGGTATTCCGTTTTGGTTGGTTTCAGGCACCCAGTGATTATCCTCATAGTCTCATTCAGAGAAACGTCCACCCTCTTGGCGTGAGCGGAACCCCCCCAAACAGGGCAGCAATATTCCGCCGCAGACAAACACAAGGCCATGGCTGAGCTTCTTAGTACATTTGGTTGTGCCCCCCATTTTGATGTAACAAGTTGACGAACAATCCCATTTCTTGAACTCACCTTCTTCGCCGCGTCCTGGCAGTGCTTAGCGTATGTCAGTGACCTGTCCAGTGTAACACCTAGATATTTTGGGTGTTCTGTGTGTTCGAGAGTCACTCCATTCCAGGCGATCTTCAGTTGTCTTCCCGCTTGTGCATTTTTCAGGTGGAATGAACATACCTGAGTTTTAGCTGGGTTCGCTCGCAGCTGGTTTTGGACATAGTACAATGACAGATTTTGTAACGTGTTCTCCAAAGCAGACTCTATTTCTTGGAATGTATCAGCCTGATGAGTCACAGCGAGGTCATCGGCATAAATGAAGTGCCTATTTCTATCATCAATGGGTTGGTCGTTCGTATAGATATTGAAAAGAAGAGGGGCCATAACGCTTCCTTGTGGCAATCCACCTTTAGGGCGATATCTTTTGCCGTCCCTTCCATTTAGCGTCACGTGGAAGCTTCTGTCTTTCAGCATAGTTTCGACAATTTTTGCAAACTTAAAATCGGCAGTCATGTTGTATATCTTTCTTAGCAGTAATTTATGGTTGACCGTATCGTACGCAGCAGAAAGATCGACGAAAACCGCTCCAGTGATTTTATTTTTTTCAAAACCGTCCTCAATATGTTGTGTTAGGTTGAGGACTTGACCGCAACATGACTTACCACTTCTAAACCCAGCTTGTTGGGGTATCAGGAAGTTTTCTATACTTGGTACAATTCTCATGAGTATAAGTCTCTCGAACAGTTTATACAGATGGCTCAGCAGGGAAATGGGTCTGTAGTTTTTTGGATCTGATGGGTCCTTTCCAGGTTTTAGCAATGCGACAACGTGGGCTCTCCTCCAGATACTCGGAATCGAGCATTTACTGACGCAGCTGTTATACAGGTCAGTCAACCATCGGACGGTGTTTTCTCCAAAATTCACTATCTGTTCTGACATGATATTGTCAACTCCCGGTGACTTTCGTAATTTAAGTAGTTGTATTCCAGCCTTGACTTCGGACACTGTGAAGGGAGTCGAGAGGTGGTTTTTTTCAACAGGTTTTCGGACAAGTCTTGGGATTTTGATTTTGTTAGGAGGCTTGCTATTATCTAATAGTTGTTTTGCAACTTGATTAGGCCTAACGTTTGTAAAGCTTCTTGGATTTGCACTCTCACCATTCAGCTTTTTTATTAATCTCCATGCCTTATTGCTGTTTTGGCTCATATCGAGTGACTCAATAGTGTCCTGCCATTGTCGTCTTCTTGATTCTGCGATCTGGTTCATCAAGTTGTCTCCTTTCTCTATAGTATCCTCTCCGAAAGGGTCTTCCTCATACAGCTCTGTGTATTCTTGATAAAGCACTGCTAGATCCCCATTTAGGCCAGCTACGTATTGCGTTCTACATCCTCTAGGGATATTTCTGTTCGACACCTTTTTTAAGAGTTTCACGAAAATATCATAGTTTTTGGGAATCGGTTCGATATTAGCAACTGCCTCATCCAGATCTTTAGAGTACTTTTCCCAATTTGCCTTTCCAAAGTTGTACCTTCGTAGGAACGGAACTATTAATGGTTTAACTGCTGCCGTAGTTTCGACTTTAACCGGCCTATGATGGGTTCGCGGGATTGGTTTCAGAACTGTTCTTCTACACATGTGGCCAACATTATTAGAGGCAAATAACAGATCGGGGTTTGTTTGTGTATTCCATCTGGCACTACGGAAAGTTTTGGGTAATTTTGGGTCATGGACAAGAGTAAGGCCATTTGCCGCCGCCCAAGCTTCCACCTCCGCTCCATCATCGTTTGTTTCACCATATCCCCAATTAATACTTCTGCTGTTAAAATCACCCACAATGAACGAGGCGCTCTTATCTCTGAAATTCGGCGGAGCATTAAAGGCAAAGCGCTGTCTGGGGGGTTTATATACAGATGTGATTGTACAGTTTTTAAGGGCAATCGTTATAATCTCAACGTTATTGTCACAGTTGGCGTAAGCACTTTCGATATTTATTTCATCTCTTACAAGAATAGCACTTCCATATCTCTCATGCTCCACGTCTGCGACCAGCTTCATGCCAGTAATTTTGGGCTTTTCACAGCTGGGGCCTCTGTGCGTTTCCTGTAGGCACAGAACGTCGCATTTATTCATTTTACACATTTCGGTAATAAGTATTTCCTTGTCTCCAGTCAACCCCTCAGTGTTGAGGGATATCGTCGTAAGTGCTGGTCCTAAGAAGGACCTTTTTATCTCTCGATTTTCGTTTCTGTTTGGCATATCAATTTTCACTTCTTTAAATCTTTTTTCGCACACTAGTATGGTATAGTCGGATTAGTAAGCGCTATTTTTCCAAAACAATGACATGGATACGTCAAATTGGAAATGTTGATATTATGTACAATTTTTTTTCTATTAAAGAAAACAATATTAATCTATTCTCAATTTGATACAATGAGTTTGAATAAATATCCCGCTATTTCCAGTTCCACCTTCCATTTGAATATACCGCCTACAAAACGTTTTCTGCGCCCATAATGAGGCGCTTTTCATTTTAAATTTGTTTCTATGAAGTCGATGATCTTTGTAAGTAGTCTGTGGAAGTGTGTGTGAGTATCAAATACAATCAGATCATTACAGTAGTGTTTGTAATGGTTTTTTTATTGATTTAATCTTTTTTTATGCGTAATTTCAAAAAAAAATATTAGCATTCGCCACTCCTTCTCTATATAAACTGTAAGTATGGGAAATTTCATACTCCTCCGTCCGCACAATTTCCGTAAAAATAGTCACAAAGTTTTTCTTTCACGTATGAATATATAGATAACTAGCTTTCCCGACAGACGTTGTTCTGTAGTCCTAACCAGAGGCGGCCCGTTCATATGTGCTTTGCGCCTCCAGAAACTAAAATACATAATTAATTCGATTAAGTTACTAATAAAATAATGATGTTAAAATATTTCTAAAACATCCATATTTCATTCGTATTCAAAGCTCAGGCGGGAACAACGTGAGAATATATATGCACGCGCGCACATTCTACCTCACCGAAACGAATGTGCCCGATAATTTTGTTGACTTTGCGGTGGAGTAAGTGGGATGGGCTACTGTAAGAGCGGCAATCACGTATGCGAGAATGAGAGGGAACTACCCGCGATGGCGTTGGCGCGTCGCAGGTGATCCTTCCATACTAACTTAAAAATATTGTATTTTATATCATTTCTTACCCATTTTTTTCAACATTTTATTCGTTATTCTGTTATCCGAAGCGGAGAAGAATCCAATATATCAAACATTGAAAGAATCTGTTGAGCCGATCTCGAGTTATAAGTGTTCACACTAACCCGACTTTAATTTATATTAGAGATTATTATTGCTATTGATTTTACTAAATACCATTGTAGCCTATTATAGCAGTCTAGGCGTCGACTCCAATCCAATCCAAATCCAAACTCCCTTTAGACCCCATTTAGGGGCATAGAGAGGCAACAAGAGCTCTCCATTGCGCTCGATCTTGCGCAACGTTAATGACCTCCTCCCACACCATGTCCAGATTCCTCAGCTCTGCTTCGAAGGAGCGGAACACAGTATGGGAGGGTCTTCCTCGTCTCCGGGACCCTGATGGGAGGAAGTTCACGTACCTACTATTGTTTCGGCTAAATGCAGTTTCAAGCAAGACAGTATTGTCCCAAATTCTGGAACTTGGACGATATTAAGTAAAAATTGTTTACACTCGGCCACACTTCAACTAATATCTACTGTACCTATCTGAAGTTCTTTAAAAAGAGAACCTTGATATCGATGTTTTTCTGCACTTTAATTTAAGTCACCTGTGTAATTACCTATTAGAGTACCTACCTCTACCATTGTGGAGAGGAGATGGACTTGGTTGGGACATGTGTTAAGGATGCCGAATGACAGTTGGCCAAGGAGAGCGCTATTCTTCCTCCCATCAGGGTCCCGAAGACGAGGAAGACCCTCTCACACTGTGTTCCGCTCCTTCGAAGCAGAGCTGAGGGATTTGGACATGGTGTGGGAGGAGGTCATAAACATTGCGCAGGATCGAGCGCAATGGAGAGCTCTTGTTGCCTCCCTATGCTCCTGAGTGGGGTTTAAAAAGGGAGAATTGATTGATTGTGTAATTAATTGGGAAAAATCCAGTTCTTAATTCGTAAGGATTTTTTAACCGGGGTTTTTATTGTATTTCGAATCACAATTGAAGATTGTTACGATACGCGTTGGGCCGATGATTTGCATTTTTAATAACGCTATCATTCAGTCTGCGGTTGAAACGGCTGTAGAATGTAGAAGATGTTAGCCAGCAGTGGTTTAATTTCCATACACAACCCGAGTTGACAACAGAAGTGAGCAAGGGATATTCTGTTTATCATAACTCATTGCTTGAATATGGTTTCTGAGCTATTCTAACAGATTCATAAGCCTTGTTAGTCGGGAACTTAGTCAATCTATAGCAATAAAAATAGTAAATGGCTATAGAAACAAAAAAAATATGTTTGAAAAGGTGATAGTAAGTATCTAATTGAAGAAATCACTCGGTTCTGTGAATAGGCGGTTATTCAACCCGATGAAAATTGTTTGGGCCTACTATTTTCCTGATTACAATAAACCAACTCGGTGAGCTCTTCCCGCGGTAGGTATCGTCGCTAAGAGACCAGCAAGCCGTGTGATCGATTCTGTTGTCAACATTCTCAATTCTACCCGCTCTCTCGTAGTCTTTGTTTTCCCAGTCGACAAAAACATACTTTGCGTCTTTCTTATAATATGTTTAACCGTGCGGGTTTTTTAAACTAATATTTAGATACATAAAAAGTAATTCAGTAGTATGATAGATAGGTGCTAAAATATTTTGGTTATCTTTATCTTCAATGTCACACAGGTGACATCGTCGTTATCTATGTACATTTTTGTTTCAACATTGACTGAACCCCTACTTTGATATTTTAACTTGATCTGGATCTTGAAATTGGAATTTCAGAGCTAAATGCCTGTTAACTGCCTGATAGGTTTTCTATATCAATTAATATTCATAATCTCAAACTTCCCTCCGATAAACTTTTCATCTGTAGAGTTATCATCACATAGAAACTTGTGTCACATGAAGCCTTAGATGTCTTGAAAGCCCCTAGTATTATTTTGTTATCTTCATTGAGTTGCATCTCGCTCTCTTAGGAGTGATTTTTCTCTAATATGCCTTTGGTTTCTTTTCAGATGTCACGCGGAATGACGGGGCCTCCAGTAGTCTGTTCGAGTTCATACAGAATGTCAAACAGTGAATGGATTCATAATTTTAAGAAGCTAAAATAAACACGCCAACCTCTAAATCAACACACAGAATCAAACTAAAAAAGAAACAAATAATACTTATTACTCGAATATAGTCTAGTGAATTATTTAAGCGTAATACTAGCAAGTTTAAGAATAAATTGTATGAAAATGCCGGTGGTGTCGCAAAGTCGGTTCTCCACGGCGTCGAGCTCCTCTCTCTCCACGGGCTCCTTCAGGTCCACCATCAACAACTCCACCTCCGCAGACAGACCCTTCTATAGTTCCGCCAGTGGCTCCTACGTCTCGCCCCGCTCACATAGAAACACCTTCACATCCGAATATCGATCTTACGATAGTGATGGTTTGAGAGAACGCAAATGCTCTTATTCTAGCGAATATTCTTCTCGTTTTTCACGAGCTCCCAGTATCTCCGATTCGGACTCGGCTGTATCCACCGATTCTAGAAATACCAGATCTGATCGATCTGGATCCAGGTCCAGAGACGTTTCTAATGCTCGCAGCGATTCGGGCAGATCTTCCTATCGCAGCGATTCCGCAAAGTCAAATTTAAGTTTCAATTCCAGTGATTTTTATAAAAACTACTCCCCGAATTTTTATACACCTCCCGTACAGAGAATTTCTACGAGCTCTAGCACTTCCAATGGCGACACTATCAGATCTAAATCGTTGGCCGGAGACGCAGCTCGACTACCTCTTCCAAGAAGGATATCCAGCAACAGACCCATCGTGGATGACGAGGTAAAAACTAAAACTAACCCATCCAATACATCTGTTAAACGCCAAACTAACAGCACCCATGTAGTAAAACCGTGTGTTCAGATTGAGTGTGCGACTAACCTTAATCGTTTGACTAATGACCAAGTAAAGCACGATATTGACTGTGCGCAGAGGCAGAGGAGCTTTCGGTCCAGTGACATCTCGTCTTCGGGCAGCCGGACCACGACGGCCCTCATTCCACGGGCGAAGGGGCAGCCATCTTGGAAGCAGACCACTCTCTCCAGCGACACTGACGACAATGGAAACGATTTAAGATTATCAGTTGCCCAAATACGCAAGAAATTCGATTCGAGTGTCAAGCATTCCATAGAACCAATATCTTTATACAAGACGGCTCACTCGAGCGACAATATTTACAGTCAAGTCAGGAACTTGAACAACAGTGTGTCTTCCTTACACCTTGACAGTAAGCCCGTGCCAGTCCACAAGCCTACACCTGTTGACAAATACATCAACAAGGCCACTGGTAGTCTGAGATGGGAATTTTTGTCTTCTTCCAAAAATGACGATTGTAATGACTTAAAGGGACCAATGGCATCACGAAATTCTACTGAATCCATAAAGGACGTATCCAGCGTATACGTTACTGGTGTTACCAATTCAGAAAGACATCCCATTAACGCTGTGAAGAACCAATTAAACGCCAACAATCCAATTAACAAAGTGTTAGAGAAGGCTACAGTGTACGTTGGCAACGGCGATATCGGTAATGCCGTCAAAGATAAGTCAATTGATGCAAACAATATTTTGAACATTGAAATTGGAAATGAGAACAATTCCAACACAAAGTTAGGCTACGGAAGACATGCCGATAACATCCAAGACAAAATTTCTAAAATTCAAGCATCAGATTTTGCATCGTACATACAAGTATCCACGCCGGTCTCCAGTAATACTCATATAAGTGACGAAAATAACGATTTTGTTGATTGTGCAAAGTATAGCACTAATGATAGTCCAGGTAAAAGCATATCATGCCTTTTATCAGCCGATGAGGTGGATGGTTCAAAATTGAGATATATAGATTCAGAGCCAAATTCAGAAAGCGACAACAGATTGGTCATCGATTATAACGTGAAAGATGAAAATAATTTTGAAGAGCAGGGATTCGAAAACAAAACTTTTGAACATGAAAACGTACATCTGCTGAGAAGAACTATTGGAGAATCCAACTTCTCCGTGGCAAAACCTAAACAAAACGGCATTGACAGTAGCGAACTGCTAAGGACCAAATTTAAGGGCGACGATACGGATTCAGTCGGTGGTAAATCGCATATTATCCAATCCAGCGAGGTATCCAGCTTGAGGAGCGATAATGTGGACGAACTCAGCAGCGACGGGGAGCATTGCTCGAGAGATGAGAAACGCCTTCCCAAAGGAGGAGACATTGACATTTCGAGCAAGAAAAGCTACAGCGAGATGAACGGCGAATCTTCATCCAACCACCATTATCAGAATGTAAGTACCCATTCCAGTCACAAAGCCATATTGATGTAATAAAAAACTGTACGCAATATTGTTTCATAATTATTTTCTCTGCAAATTTAAAAAGTTGAGACTCAAAAGGGATTCGTAGGTAAAAGTTTAGCTAACTTGAATCCGCCCAACTGCTTTCTTGAAAGGTGTTTTTCTTTTCAAATCTCTCCATTGAGGGAAATTCCTTGAACGCGCCGCTCTATTGTTTATCCCCAGACACGTGCTCCGGCCTGGCCACGTGACCACCTCCAACTTCTCTATTGAACAATAACCTACGACTCCGTATTTTTTGAGGTCGCTTAGTTCGAGGCAATAATAATTGTTGGTGTTTTTTATTCATTTTCGCACGCACATCCAAAATACGCGTCTCTTATTTTAATTATCACAGTCGGTTATTTTTTTTTAATTTGTCGGTTTTAGTTTTCCATTTTTGTAGTTTTTAGTTTTCCATTTTTGTAGTTTTTTTTTTTTTTTTTTTTTTTTTTTTTTTTTTTTTTTTAATTTATTGACAAAAAAATTTGTACAAAAATTTTTAAATAGGAAGATGCCTAATCCCTTACGGGATTTTTGGCTGTTCTGCATACAGGTATTATACACTTAAAAATAACTTAAAAATAACTCATACACTATACATAAAGAATTTACTGAATAATAAGGAATAAAGTCCGGACCCTCCGGCAAATCAGATCAGCCAGCCAACTTTTCTATGTAATATATAACCTTTAATTTTATTTTTAAAGTTGGCCATGGCTTTGCATTCCTTAATGCCCGATGGTACAGGGTTCCAAATTTTAGGTATAATAATGTCATCCGTTCGTCTACCATAGTCATTGTGGAAGTTAGAAGTTTGTAGTTGATTGTTTGTTTTTTGTCTCGTCAGTCTGTCATGTGTCAACAAGTATTTGTCTTTTGGTGAATTGAATGTTTCTGTCAGTAAGTTTAATAGGATTCTCTGTTGGAGATTGAAGACATTTAGATGGGCAAAATAGCCCATTTTTACAATGAAGATCCACAAGAATATTCTGATTTTGCTAGAACAGAATCGCCGGTGTCGTTGAATGAGTCACGTCAAAGCAGCACGAGGATCAGAATCGCACGACTTCTTGAGTTTGGATCCCTGCCAGACGTATGTATGTTTAGCTCTTGGTGATGCATACGATTTCTTCAAGAACGTCACTTTCCATCGCCTCACGTGGACTTTGTCGGTACATTTTTTACAAAGATCGCTTCTCCATTTCCAATCTCACGATCCAAAAGAACCACCCTAAAGTATCTAAAATCTTTCCGTTGTCATTTCTTGGATCTCACGCGCTATTTATTTATGACGATGAAATGGCATCTCTTATGACTAGCATTAGTTGCATGCCCTTATATTATATTGCTTTACTTTTCTTTTACCCATCGCGCCGTGTCTGATAAGGGGTATACAGAGAGAACGGAACTCCACTCCTTTCTATCCAAGAACACTTCTTTCGCTTCTTCCACCGACATTACATTTCTCACACAATTCTCATAATAATTCTCTTGATTCTAAATCGATGTGTTCGATCCACGTCATTCTCGGTCGGTCACGCTTTCTTACACCTTTCCTTTCATCCTTATGAATTCTCTTTGTCATTCTGTTTGCATCCATTCTTTCCACATGCCCAAACGGATTTCAAATGGTACCTTATGTTTTCACTTCGTATTTTTTACAACTCACAATTTGGTTTCACGTTTGACAAGTTCTTACACCTAGTACTTAGATACATCTCCCTCTCTTCGGCAGAGAGCGAGAAAGTATCGACAAACATTTTTATCATATTTGCATAAAATCAGGAGTTTTGAACTAGCGTTTTATGGTTAGTATAAAACCAGGCGTTTTTACGAATTTTTCGATAGCAAATTGCGCTTGTACGTTTCATAGTCTAGTCTAGTGAGAGCTTTCTCGTACGATGCGGATATCGACTGTTGTTTGATTCGCTGAGACTATAATCCCTACTACAACTGAACAGTTGAACGCATGTAAGTACCTTGTCTATGTATGCCTGCGTGCGAGTGAAGTCTATGCGCGTCTTAGCTAGTCGTCGGTACAGTTTTATAATCTAATTTTAATTATATTATGTGACTTGCCGGTGTCCCTGTTAAAAATAAAACCCGAGATACGAACGTCCAGCCGAGGCGACGACGCGCCGCGCGTCTCCGCGTAACCCACCTAACATTTTGCGACGATAAATTTTCGTTTCAATGTTTTTTTTTTTTTTTTATCAAACATCGCGACGGTGTTTCTTCTCCGATATCAATGTTCATTGCAATACTGTTTTCTTCGCCGTACAACAGACAGTTTTAAAATAAATAATATTCGAACAGTATCATAGTAATAACTATTGTATTATTAGGTATTATTGCCGTCTAGTTTCAGCTGATCGCGTGCCCCCATTATTATTTTCTCTGCACTACGTAGGGTGCGCGCGCCTCTCTTTCTTTTTTTAAAATCGCGTGTGTCATTGTTGACAGTTAGTTGTTAAAAAAAATAAAAAGATGGCGATGGCCGATTCGAATTCCGCAAACTGGCAATGATTTTCCAACTGGAAAATGAAATCATAATAGATACATTTTATTATACAATGAAAACGTATGATAGTGTGAATTTTATTACCTTCATGTACCCTTGCCCTATATCCAATTGAGCATGCACTCATTCTCAAAATTTCAATTACTTAACAGTTTCATAAAGGTGACAACTTTTCCATTGCCAGTTAAAAAAAAATTAACAGTTTTAAAATTTATTATAATAATAATAATTGTTATTGTAACCGAGGGAACTGTTTATTGTTTATTTTTGGCAACAAACAACACAATTTTGATTGTTTATTTTTTTTTAAGAAGTTAATTCTCAAGAATTTCAATACTTAGTAAATATTGCCCCGTTATCATCTTTAAGTAATTTTATCATTTCATTTTCAACTTCATCTCTCATCAACCTGTACGCATGCACGATAATTTCATCTTGAATAAACATTCTTGCCTGTATCCTCTCATATGACACCCAAGCATTATCATGCTAACTGTCTTGAATGATTCTCACAATATTGACGTGGTTCGCATTGCTCTCCATCACCATGGCTGTGGTGTGTGGACTGATCTGTGGATTGTCTGCACAACCGACTATCGAAGGTAAAAATCTACGACATACTACTAAAGAACTAAGACGCTGCTTTAAAAACTTCCACTCGTCTTCTTATAATTTGACTTTATTGTAACACTTGGATGAAAATGTCAATTATCCAGAGGAGGATGGTTCATGGTTTCATTTTTTATATCTCATTGCGTGTGTTTTAGAACTTTAATCTCTCTCGATGGAGCGGTCTATCGTTGTCATTATTATCTTATCTGAAGTTGTAGATATATTATTTAATTTCATTTTCACATACGAAGGTCACATAATATTGCTTGGTATTCGATTTGAACAAATCCGTTATCGAGCGATTCCAATTTTGTTTTTTATATGGACGGATTTTATTTCTAGATCCTTACGTTAGTTTCAAAAGGTTTCCCGCGTACGGTAGCAATAACGGGGGTGAATGTTACTCCGCTAATGTTGCTTCACAGACCAAATCTATCGTGCGGAAGATCTCCAAGAAAGCTCAGTTAATGACCGAAACGGTTCGTGTGCTCTATCCAACTTTAAGTTGTATTCTTTCTATATTTTTATGTGTGTGTGTTACCATTATTAACAATTTGATGTATTGTGTTTTTTTTAGGAGACGAATTTATAAATTCTCTCCATTTTCCAGTTATTACTTGTTGTTGCTTTTACTTAAAAACCCCCTTTGAGTCATCTTTTGTAGTATAAATTTTTACAATGGATATTGCTTCAGTTTTTGTTTTTGGAAATACCAATTATCGAAATCGTGCATGTGTTTCTATCCAACTATTGTCGTACCAATAGTCGTCATATTTTCATAAATGTTTATGTGTGGTTGAATCATTTCTACTGAAATTTACGTCGAATAATTTTTCTTCTTTTTCTAGTTATGATGGATATTTGTTTTGATTATCAAGAAATCCACTTGTAATAATATTTTGTTACATTTTATAATCATTTTTTT
Source organism: Mystacides longicornis (assembly GCA_963576905.1). NCBI lineage: Eukaryota > Metazoa > Arthropoda > Insecta > Trichoptera > Leptoceridae > Mystacides > Mystacides longicornis. Next base: position 30,919,644 of record OY756425.1, read on the forward strand.
TCAAATGTTTTGCATGGATGTTGTTTTAATAATGTACCACTGTTGATTTTGAATCTTTCCCTGAAACTATTATTGTATTATATAAAGGCATATATGATACCTACATAGTAAAATATTTCTATGTTGTGTGTGGGAAGGTCCAAATAATGAATTTATGAATATATGAAGCACAGAACACAGGTACGATTAAACTGTATGTTTTTTTTTTAACAAACTGTAAATATGTACTAGACTATAAATGAGATACATTCCAAGAAATGCTCAATTATCGTTTTAAAAAAAGTCATGGATTATATATTAACTATTATTTTAAAAATGTTGTCAATTTTTAACATTTAAAAAGTATTAAGTCCTTTGTTTTTAATAATTTAAAAATAGTCAAGCATACCTCTATATCTAGACAATTTATCTTTCCTTGATTGAAAATATTTTGAAATGAAACAAAATGCTAGTTGTCTACCTAAAGAAGAAGACAGGGTAATGAAATTTATGGATAAAAACTAAATGTTTTGTTTTATCTCAAAATATAAATTAAATACTTACCCATATTATGTCAAAGGTAAAAATGTACCATGGATATTGTAGATGTATCCTAACAATAACATATCAAAACAATTTATTTATTTATTTAAAGGCTAATCCTTAAAATGATTGTAAATTTAGAACCACTCTTTTTTTCAGATCCAACTTTATAAATAAGAGTAGTAATAAAAAGTTCACTTTTGACATAAAAGTACAAGTTTTTGGTTAATGTGTGACACAGTAGCAGATAATGTATGATTGTAATATTTTGTGATGTGTCTTCAGGATTGCGGAGTGTCAAGGGGCAACTCCCCATTGTCTGCCACATCTGCCTGTGGAAGTCTCTCCGTTTCGTCCAACTCTCTGCCCAGAAAGAATTCCATCTCAAACACCACGTCGGATAAATTCAGCAAAACTAGTGGTTAGTATGTTATATTATACTTTGTTTAACTCTTTGAAATACTCGGAAACCTTATAATATCTATTAATAAAATCCCCGAAAATTGTATGATGATCTATCCATCCAAGCCAATCATTGGACTCAATACTAAATTCAAAAACTTCCTGAATGTTGAATATAATATCAGATCCCCTTACTTACGATGGTCCTAAAATTTCTGCAAAATGTTGGTCTCCTAAGCAATGTATCTCCATTCATTAATACTTTCTCCCTTTAAACCCCATTTAGAGGTAGGTATAGGGAGACATCAAGAGCTCTCCATTGCTATCGATTTTACACAACAACATTTCTCTACACTGGTTACTAAATAATTGCTGGTAAGTGGTAGGCAGAGAGAACAGACCTTCACTCTCTTATAATAAATCCAAACACACTTCTTTTGCTTCTTCTACTGACATACCATTTCTCATACAATCTCTCCTATTTCTCTTACTTCTAACCCGACCTTCTTTAAGGACTCACTGAGACACGCTTTATACAGGTCAAATCTCTTTACAATGAATACCGATGTAACGAAATTTCCAGTATAACGAATCGTCAATTCATATAAAATTTACTGAACTAAAATTCGTTGTAACAAAGTCGATCTCAGTATAGCGAACTTTTTTGTTTTAAAATTTAAAAATCATGTTACAATTAGGCAAAAAAATTTCTTCGACTTCAGTTTGTCCTTGGCATTGGCGAGTTCGCAAGTGTCTGCCTAACAAATTTTCTTCACTCGATTGATAAATCCTTGAAATTTATTTTTTTTCTCACTTAATAATAGCAATAATAATTTATTTGACATCAGTAGATATAATATGGCGACACAAAAAATTTGAAATGTATCATTTCCTATATATCCAGTGTAACGAAATATTTTTTATGGTCCCGTGAAGTTCGTTGTACCGAGATTTGACCTGGATTAGCATTACACCTCGTTTTATTATTCTTTCAGGTTTGAATGGGTTGCGTAACATCGGAAACACTTGCTTTATGAACAGTGTGGTGCAATGCCTCTCCAACACACGCCCCCTGCTGGAGTACTCCGGGAATGCTGAGGCCATCACTGGGGATATCAACACCACTCTAAGTTGTATGAAAGGAGCGCTGATCAAAGGTAAACATTCATCTTAATAAGAGAAATATTTGAATACTTGGAGAAAATGATTGTAAATACGTTTAGAAAATATGTAATCTCAATTCTGCTCATAAAAGGTTTCTTTTATCATTCTGAAGTAGTTTTTCACAAGAAATTAATTTATCTATTAAACTGCCAGTTATATTATGATTAGTTTTGTTATCTCCTTCCCTTTAGTGCAATTAATACAGCAACAGGTTCTTTCAAGGTTTGTGGGCGCAATTTAAATCAAATGACTCCTTTGAAATATTCGACAATTTATTCAGGATAAACACAAAAACAATAACACCGACAATAATTACTCGACAAAACTCCAGGATGCCCATACAAATCAACTCACTAGCACGCCGCCTTGCCTGCTAGCCTCCTAAAACACGACTGTCTTCCCATACCTCTCGCATTCTCGGCCATGCCTCACATACCTGCATTCAGCCCTTCCACGTACCATCTTTTCATCCCTTACTTGCATATCTCTTTCACACATTACCTTACTTGTCATTTCTTCTCTCTCTCACACACACACATAAGATACACATCACACAGCGGTCACTCAAATCTAAAAAGATCTAACAGTTTCAATGTAATAAAAATAGGCAGTCATTTCTAGCAAATTTTATATATTATGCAACCAATTGCAATAAGAGGTCATCGTCCGATCATCCTTTCCTTTCGGATTGCAGACTGGAATTTTCAAAAAAATCAAAGTGTAGTATTGGAATAAATCTCAGCAGATCACAGAGAGTAAGGCTGAGGGCTTACAACCTCCATTGGCTCGGGTTAAAGATCTTTTACAGCTCAATAATGTTCCCCCTTTCCATTTGATACCAACATGGACAACATCATACCATGATAATTAGCTTTAAATTTTAATGGTTAATTTTTCAATTTAAACCCACTAGGTGCCTCAACCGTATTTTCCTGCTTTTTTAAAGGCTATTTTAGTCCGATAAAATTTCAAATTCTGATCATTGGATTCTTCAGTCTTGGTTATCACCTTGCTGCCATTATAGTTATGAAACATGATGAATATGAATATGGTTATCTCGTTGAAAACAGTCACAATAATAAATTTCACTCTTCAATTTGTTTTTCTTGTAGCTTTTTCGACAGTGATCTGCGAGCTGTGGAGGGAGGGTGACTCGGACAGTGTAGTGAACACCACGGCTCTCAAGGCCCAGATCCAGAGGTTTGCCCCCCGTTTTATGGGGTACAGCCAACAGGATGCTCAGGTTTATATTTTATTTAACACTCATAACATTTATCTATTATATTTTTTGTTATTCCGCTTATTTTTACACTCCTAACTAGTTTCATAGGTATATTTCCTCCCACATGGTCACAGGACGCTGAGAAACAACCAATATTACTGTTACTAGTCTTGCATATTATTACTTCAATCTATCATTTAATAAGTTTACTTTCTAATAACCTTCTTCAGAGGTGTTCCTTTTCCTTAATGCACTTGGTTCCCAGGGAGAGGTCCGTCGTCTTACAAGACAACAATCTATCAAAATTATGACAATGTTTTTTGTTACTATGGTAGCAATATTGATAATGTTCTAAACTGACATATTTATCGCTGATTATAGCGGTACCTTACTCCTAGGAAAATAGACAATAACTTTCTTCTAAGCACTTTATTCTCAAATAACATATTATACATATACCTAGAAGTTTTTAACTAAAACTAGTTGCATGTATACATGAGATCCAACTGTCGATGGCCTGAGTCGGTATGTTCATTGTATGAAACGATGTCGTCAATAAATTAAATTTTTACAAAAATTGTTAAGAAAAGTTTGAGATGTACTAATATAATGTATATATTTTTTATAGAAAATTAAATTATCTAGTTGACATGTTTCGGCTTTTTTCGATATTTTTTTAAAACTTTGAAATATAGGCATTGAAACTCGTAAATTTGTGATAAAAAAAATATTTTTCTTTATAAAAAAAGTTTGAGAAACCCTGGAACTTTTTCATTGAATTTGATTTGAGATATTGTATTTTTCTATATACATACACATTTTTAGGGTTCTAGCTTTTATAGTTTTCGAGATATATGCAAAAATTAAGTAAAAATTCAAAGGTTGATTACCCCTGACTGAAAGAAAATTTAAAAATTCTGAGTATACAAGTTTTGTAGGCTTAGAGTATTAAATATTTTCTGAAATTTTAGGATCTGTGCATCAAGCGAATCAAAAGTTATAAGGGGGGGACGGACACACACACACAGACACACTAAATGTTCTCCTCCGAATTCTGAGTAAATCCATATATGGAACATATATGCTGCGAAGCCTCTAAGTTGATGTTTTTTGTCGTCAAAGTTTGAAAAACCGTTTAAAATGTAGACCTGGCCATACAAATCTCACGTATCTTGGCTTGATACTGCCGATCTGTCTCGAGAAATAATTTCTCTTCAACAAATCGACAGTTGGATAATTTTGCAACATTGAGAGATTCTAGTTTCTCCAAGGAATTTTTTTTAATAAAACATATTGATTTTTTTTTCAGGAATTTTTACGATACTTATTGGAAGGTCTACACGAAGATGTCAACCGAGTAACCATAAAACCCAAACCTATTTTGACCGAAATTGATGACAATTTAAGGTATATTCCCATTACTGAAATCTTGAACATTTCGAAAAATTCCTTTCCAATCTTTTTTATCTTCCTTTTTAACAGAGTGCCAAAAATCAAGTTTCTTACGTATAGTTTTCCTTTACCGCTCGCAAAGTTTCGGCGCAAATAACACAGTGGCTATATCCTCTGAGCTCTGGCAAAAGGTGGTCCTTGTCTAAACTGTTCTTTGAACAACCAACTTTTTATATTGTGTAGTGCTCTCATTGTTCAGCGAAAGGGGCTAAACCAGTGGCTCTTAACCTTTTTGGAGGTTCTCAACCCCACCAGTTTCCTATGCGAATTCACCTAACCCTTCTTAATTTGAAGAGTGGTTCAGTGATAAATTCTTAATATGATTCGGATGTGTGTCTTGACCTTCACCGAACCCACAAAACTCACTCATGAACCCCTAGTGTTCGATCGAATCCAGGTTATAATGCTGAATGATGATATTTTTGTGGAAAGTCTGTAGAATTCCTGTTTTCAATAAATGTTGTAATAATTCAATAATTGTAATAATTTACTGTGGTATCATAATACAAAATATTTATTTTGCAGTGATTCACAGAAGGCCCAGGAGTCGTGGAACAGATATCTACGCTCCGAAGACAGTCGCGTGGGAGACATTTTTGTAGGACAACTGAAATCATCCCTCCGTTGTACGCACTGCAACCACATTAGTGTTACGTTCGACCCGTTTTGGGATCTAAGGTGAGAGAGTAACGTAACTCATCAGTGTATGTGGCTAAAATTATAGTCTTTATATCCAGTTTTGCATATGCTAAAATTTATTAAAGACTCAAGTTGTGTATAACTAGTTAAAAAATACATAAGTCCTTTAATTAATTTTGATTTTGGATAAGGATCATAGTTTGAACATACCGTAACAGCCCAAATATAAATATTGGAAATATATTGCGTTATATTCGAGCTTATAAGTTTATAAATATAGATACTTTTCTTGTAAGAAATTATTAAGTAGAATATTCGTATAGGTAATAATATTAAACACAACTTCAAACTTAACAGTTTTATTCGGTTTATCAAACTATTTTACATGTTAGTTAGTTATCCTGACTAGTTCTGTAAGCACGCAACTAATTTTATTTTACGGAGAAAGCATGTTTAGTCACTCAATTTAATCATGGGAAAATTGATGGTGATTTTAATTTTAATCTTATTTATCGATTTCAGTCTGCCAATACCATGTCGGACTGGCCAAATGAAACTGACGCAGTGTCTCTCCTACTTCACCAGAGAGGAAGAACTGGATGGTGACGAGAAACCGGTGAGGAACTTAAGAATGAACAGCATTTAATTTAATGTTGTGCTGCCAAATAGCCTAGAAATTAAACTTAAATCTATGAAGTTATTTTGCCTTATAATGATGAATAGCTGAAAAATTGTAATGGTTTAAATGATTTTCAGACGTGTTCGAAGTGTCAAGTTCGCCGCAAGTGTGTCAAGTGGTTCACCATTCAGAAGTTCCCCAAGGTGCTGGTGCTCCATTTGAAGAGATTCTCCCCGCAGGAACGCTTTAGGGGCAAACTCAATGTGCTGGTGGAGTTTCCACTCCAGGGTCTAGATCTCAGTCCGTACGCCGCTACAGCCAAACACCACGAATATAACCTTTATGCCGTCAGTAATCATTCTGGTAAGCTCTTCTTCTTCTTTCTTTTCTTTATGGTCGACAATCAACACAATTTGTATATTTGTTATAACTAGCTTTCCCAAAAGATGTTGTCCTGTAGTCTTTACTATGAATATTGTTTTTTAATTTGTAATTTATACAAAAATACTTTAAAAATATGTTTGAATGTTAAAAAATCATTTCTGAAAGCTTGAAAGAAATTCTATAAAAAATCTGCGTAGCAATGTTTTGAATCAATGATTGTCAAGTAAATAAAACTTGTGTTGTTATGGAATTTTTCACAGATTGTGTTATTGTCTCGAAATTTCCATACTAACTTTAATATTATTTGCTATCCATTTTACGAACTTTTAATAATTATTCTGTTATCCAGAGCGGAAAAGAATCCAATAAACCAAGCATCATGAAAATCTGTTTAGCTGATTTCGAGCCTATAAACGTTCGCACTAACCCGACTATTTTTATATAATAGATTTTGTTACTTTTCAGGTACAACATATTCTGGACATTACACAGCGTATTGCAAACATCCGTATAATGGAGAATGGCACGAGTATAATGATTCAAGGTCAGTTACCACAGACTATTTGAACTATAAATACATTTCTCAAAACATATAAAGATGATTTTGTATTATTATTTTTGATTTCCAGAGTGTCCACTATCTCCCCGAAGAATGTAGTGTCTTCTGAAGCATATGTTCTGTTTTATGAGTTATCCAATTCTTCCTCGTCATCGTCCTAGCGCACGAAATCACCTCCATCATCATACTGAGGACTGAGTGTCGTGTCCTGTTGCGGCAACACCAAAAACACTGGACACGACACGGAGGGACACGAACATCTGTGCGGTGACGGAAGCAATTGCGGGGACACCAAAGGACGCGAGTCGTGACGAAGACGTCGGTCTTCCCGACTAATATACAGAGCGAGAGGAATAAATATTTATTGTAATAAAAACACCAAAGGTAATAATAAAACCACGTCGAGATTTCAACTGCTTTGTGCCACACGTGATAAAAAATACGAGACTCGTTCCATTCTCTCGTTATGCTCTTTTCGGTAAACTGATGAAACCACAAGGAAGGAAATTCAGTGTTGACGTATTGAACTATGTGCTCCGCGTCGTTGATACAACTTTAGTCTTACATAATTAATAGATACACTTACAAATTAATTATATTTTTAAGTAAACTAAAAGATGATATAATTCCTAGATTGTGGATATATTTAAAAAAGAAAAAAAATCTCGTCTATGTGTATTTTGGATGGATTGTCTTGTTGTTATCATGCTAAAGTAAATAAGTTATTTGTACTGTAGCCACGGTGTTTCAGTAGATTTAAAAAAAATATAATATATAAAAGAGAGCTTAGTGTTTTGTAGCGTTATGTTCCCCGACTCGGTGTGGTTCTTGGTGACTCGACACCGAGAGTGTGTCGGCAAAGGCTGTATTAAGATACATTAGCATGATAATGGCACATTTAGGTTTTTTACAATACCTAATTATTAACGACAACGTTTTTTTTTTTCGTCTTAATTTGCAATTATTACAAAATGTTCCCAAGATGTCCAGTAGACTAGTGGTGTAAATTTTACGGGGGATATTAAAGAAATCAAGATCCAAAAAAAAAATCAAATGCTTGAATATATTTTTCGTGGGTTTGGATGTGAATTATTATTGTATATTTTAGAATCTCTTGTTACTCAAGTTAAGGTATTCTATTATCTTTAACTCATTTACCGCCACACGGCCAAAGATTATAATATTTTATTTTTACATTAATAATTTATTATAATTTTCACAAAAATCTAGCGCGTTAATTATTCGCCTCGATACTAAGTCAGTATAAAATGAGTTATATTTTCTGTTATCGAATTATCGTACGTAAAAAAATATGATTTAATCTTTATTAGAGGGTGCTTTCATGAGAAAATAAGTTCCAGTAAAAGCCATAACATTTCAATGGATGGTAAATTTTTTTTTGTTACAAAAACTACAAATCCTTCGTTGCAAAGTATTAGGGTTATGTTATTATGTAGTTAATTTATTTGTTATTTGTTAGCGTTGTTTATATTTTATTAGTTAAAACGTACATTATGTTTGCCGATTGATTGGCCCAACTCGCATTAAGGATGATCATTCAAAATGATATCAGTGCGCAACGATTCTAATTCACCGAGGAGTTGGGGTTAATTTTTAACAAGATATTTATGTCTGTCTTCGTTATTTTTCAATTCTTACCCCGTAATTATTGTCTTGAAATTGTTTATAATAATATATTTATATAAATTATGCAATTTTTGTGATTTTAGACTAATGATTAACTACTAATCTCTGTTTCTTAAGAGAACAACCAAATTGTACGTACATACGTACGTACAAACCATCATGTACGAATTGTGAACTTTATTGCTCAATCTTGCTATTGGCTTGTTGCACTTTCTTCCAATAAAAACACCACAGTCAGTTGTGTGCTTAGCCTTTAATTGCGCGTTAAGTTTCAAATTCGTATACTTTTTTGGCCATTCTCTTCTGAAACAGAGTATATTTACATAATTTTAAATTTAATCTGCCGAAATTCTTATTATTCTTTTTTTTGTTTACCTTATAACACAAAAGTTACTTTATAAAATAAAAAGCAATTTTATTATTGGAATCAAAGATTTTTTTCAATTGATTATTTACATACCTACTATTATTTGTGCATTTCCTAGAAATAGTGATGTTGTATTTTTTTGTTTTGTTTATAATCAAATAATATAATAATTATTATTCTTTGATTTACATGATAAATAATATTGTATTGTAGTATTTGATTGAATTATTCTTTTTTAATGTAAATAATAGCTTAGATTTTCATTCTTACATTAATATTTTTATTAATTATTATTACTACTATTGTTTTTTTTCGAATATTCATTTTGATATACCTATTAGTCAGTTTTCTGCCTATTATTTTTGGTGACTTAACTATAAGACTTTTGTGCCATCCCTATCTTTACAAAAATTATTACTATTATCAGTTTAAAATTGTTTATGGCGGAATCACAAATAATGTAAAATTTGTAAAACTTATGTTTTGTGTTTTGCTAAATTTAGAAATTATTTCATGTTATAATAATTATTATTTGCATGGCCAAGAACATCACAATTCTGCTACAACATTTTTTGATTCTAGCTATACTCCATTAGTTACCAATTATTATTGTCATTATAATCTTTGAAGTTGTATATTATTATTAATAATTTATTGTTGTTTTTTTTTTATACTTGTATATTTTGTATAATCTCCTCTATATAGATTATTTTTATGTCCATAAAGAAATCTCTTAATATATAAAATGAATATGTTGCCTAAACGTCAGTAGCTGAGTGTAAATCTAGTCGGTTATGATCACAATATGTTGGTAATATTCTGATGCGATTGTTTTTGTGGTATTATTTGTTTCCAAAATACAGTGATATTTCTCATAATGTGAACTTCATTTTTTGAAGAATCTTGCTAGATACAAAGTTTCCCATATTTTTAAACTATTGTTGAATGTATACCGATTGTACGAGTGTGCAAAATCAATCTCGCTTTTCAATGGCCCTTTTTTTGTCTAGACAATTTTGCAAGTGTGTTTTGGACACAAGTTCTGTACAATGCTGTATTAGATGAACTAGTGTTAACTACAGATCGATGTATTGTCACGGATCTCTCGATTGAGTTACCCTTGAAAATTGGTTGATAGACTAGCGGTTGCGACGCCGGCTTTCATACATCTTCCTCTTTCACAACACAAGCTTTAAGTAGCTTACTGTGGAAGAGTCAAAGAGTGTATTTGTGTTCACTTTGAGTGAGCACAGATTCAATCAAAGATCACTAAACTTGTCTTATTATGAGAGCATTTTATGTTATAAGAGATATCGCTGTATCTCGATACATTATCGTTGTTACAAACAAAATATTTGTACTTTTGCGTATATACACTTGTGTCTAGTTTTGCGTCCACCAAAATTTACGCCTAACTTATATATTTTGTGCGCAACAAGAATATACTATACACATGTGTGAATTATATTGGGATGATTATTCACATTCTCTAAGTCATATAACTGTTTTTAGTTTGATTTATCGGGTGATTCTACCGTCCCATATTCTCGTTATTTTCCAAGAATTACAAATCTGTTATATCTCTGTGTTATTTACTCTGTTGCCTTTACAATGAGATATCAACTTTAAAAAAAAAAAACAAAAAGTACAAATCATACAAAATCTCATTTTAAAGTGTATGGTTTATAGATGGATGTTGTGAGTATAGCTAAAAATATTTTTTGATTTGTATCAATAAATCTTCTCGAGGAATTAAAAACTTGACGACAGTCGTATTATGATAAAATTATATTTTACAACCTATTTAGAGTCAGTTTTATAAACAATGTCGACTTTTCCATCAAACTTATTTCAATTAAACATAATTTTCATTACATCAATTTGAAAAACTATTACAATTTACTAGATTTTGTCTTTGAATATAAATTAACATTTTTGAATTGCCTGATTCTCATTGAGGACTGTTAAAAATGATACAACTAAATTGAATCATACTTTTATTTTTTAAATTATAGTAGGGACTGTCGGCTATTGATGTTTGTAAAACTTATTCCAAAATTAAATAAATAATTACAGACACAAAATAATTAATCTAATCTAAATTATTGTAAATCTGTAAAGGAATTAATTATATTATATTAATATATATTTGAAAATATATATAATGTGTTTTAAAAAAAAATGGTTTTAATTATTTTGAATAATGATTCAATTAATGAATTGATCTCAATTTTTTTTAATAAGTTTGTAACAATCATAGAATTATTATGTACGCAGTGTTAAGAACAAAAATGTCAAAAATTTTAATCAAACTAAAAATATCGCTGAAAATATTTTTACAAATTTGAAAATGCAAAGACTTTTTATAGAATACAGACAACTGCGTTGCATACCTCCCCATATGTGAATAAACTGCTTCCTTTTCATATACACAATGTGTAAAAATTGTTCTATCTATAGTCAAAGTGACTATGGAAGATATCATGGTTAAGAGCAGCCATGGCTGCCAACTATACGAGCAGTTGCCAAAAGGATTCTTGACAGCATGTGCAAAGATGAAAGAATAACTAAACCTGTTAACCACAGAGAACCGCACAATGTGTATGTGCATTCATAAAAAAATAAGGGCACAAGATGGCTAAGTGTGCCTACAAAACTTTACCAAGATAATGAAAAGTGGATTGACAGTAAAAACTATGCACAATTACCATGCGGGAGATACCTGTTATTGGAGCCCTGGAGATTTCTTAATTTTTTTTTGGTGTATTTAACCCTTTATAGGGCAAAATATAAAGGATTTAATAAAAGGGTATTTTTTTATTTTTTTTCGTACAATCAAGTGTTGTAAATATTATGGTAACTTATTTTTCATTTTTTTCCCTCTTCTTCTTCATCTTTTTGGGTGGTACATTATTGTACCACTGCCCTATAACGTAAACTGCAAACACGCCGTGTTCACTGGTACACATTTGTACCACTTTTGAAATAGTACTATAAAATATTGAAAAGTGTGTTTCATGTTTAATATTATTTTATTTTAAAAACCAATAAACTAAATAACTGATGAAAAAACATCAAAATAATAAAAATAAATCCTAGAAATTTAAAAAAATACATATATATGATACGACGTAAGATTTTTCATCTCAAGTAAGCCGATGAAAGCCTTCAGTTCTTCAATATTTGTGTCCAGGGTTTGTCCGTTTTGGGATGCATATAAATTACTATGATTGACTAGATGTTCCCAAATGTCAGCCATAAAAAGGAGGAAAAATATTTGAGAAATTCAGAGGGTTCTCAAATTTTCTTGACATACATATGGCTGATTGAATTTAAAATCCAGGCTCACTTGGTCCATTTGTAAGCAGACGGCATACTATTGTCTCCTTCAGATAATAATATGACCACTCGTCGCCTGCCTTTTTTGTAAAAGGATTGTAGTCTGGATCAACTATCCGATGAAAAATCTCAAATAGAAACTTCTAACGTAGATTAGCGAAGATAAGCCTTGCTACAACCTCTTGGTTTACAAGTTGTATCATCTTCGGCATCCTCATCACCACCAATATCAGAATCATGAGCTGGGCCTCTAATATCATCGCCAAATATTCCATAATATCATCATTACATGGATAAGCCTACCTACCTACCTACTTAAAATCAAAATTTCATGTTTCAGCTGTTATATCATCTTTTGGCTAATGTTTAATTCATTGTTTTATGTGAGATAATAATATTTAGTATTTACTTTATATATTTAAACGTTTAAAAATATTGATAATATGTATATTGGTAGTTTTTAGAGAAAAGTTAAAATGCAATCAATCAGAGGTTAAATGACTTTTCAAACTTTATTTGAAACTATCTTAGTACTGTATAAATATATGTACAAAATAATTGAAAAATATTATCAACTATAGTCCTATAAACATGTTACTTATCGTTTTTTAAATTTAAATTCACACATTTTCACAAAATTTACATAATCATCTTCACTTTCGTAAAACCGGGCAAAAAACGTGTCCTGAGTGGCCGGTGGTACAAATATGTACCACAAAATTTTTGACCTTCTATTATTCTTCCAACAAAACTTTTGAAGATTTACAAGAGATGTCAGTGCTTGTAGCATTTCTTTACGAATTCATTTATTAAATGTGGTGCATCGATAAACCATAATATTTCAGAGCTATGTAGATTTTTTCAAAGTGGTACAATAGTGTACCAGTGCCCTATAAAGGGTTAATAAACAAATAAAAGATGTTAGTTATTTATGAAGTGGTTGGTGACCCAGCGGTTACAACGCCGGCTTTCGTACTGCGGACGTCGTGGTTCGATCCCAGGTGCCGACCATCTTCCTCTTTCACGACACAAGCTTTCAGTAGCTTACTGTGAAAGAGTCAAGGAGTGTATTTGTGTTCACTTTGAGTGAGCACAGATTCATTTTAAAAAAAAAAAAAACAGATATTAACAATTCATCCACACTTGAGATGAAAAGATGGTTTCAAAGATTTATTGAATACGGTTTACGAAAAACTTTGACTACTAACAAAAATAACATAGTTTTTCCACGACACCTTAATTCATTTTTAAGATGGTCTTGAATGGTCCCGAACCTTCTATGGTGGTCAAGGCCAAAATTTTGATAATTTTTTAATTTGCCTCAAAGTTTGATCCCTTCCTAGATAGCCAACATAAACCACGCATTGTATTCCATATATTGTTGGTGAAGAAATAACATCATGTTAGTCCAAACACGGGAGCATTGCGTTCCCTAAATCATTTTGTAACCTTTAACACATCATGTGATATGATATTCCCCCATTTTGAGACCTCATTTGCATGCCCATATCTTACGAACATAACACCGAAAAATCCATTATACCGCAATTTTTTAAATTTCATTGATAAATCGGTGCCAAGTTTGCTAAATTCAGAGTTTAACATGAGTCACTGTAGTAGGGGTAGGTACCTACCTATTTATATTTCTGCACGTTAGGCATCCCGCGCACTTGCAATTTGTTTAAAGCAACTAAATAGTTGCTTTAAAGTTCATATAAAAAACACCACACCAAATCCAATAAGACGCAAACAATGTAGTTTTTAACACCTTATTTTAGTTCTAGAAAGACAGTCTTTAAAGTAGCAAATAAAGACTTCGCGGGTAATCCTCTCACTCCCACCTCTTCTAAAGCCATTTTGAACTGTTTTACCCATCACGCCGTGTCTCGTAAGGGGTAGGCATAGAGAACAGACCTCCACTCTTTTCTGTCCAAGCATACTTCTTTCACTTCTCCCACCGACATAATATTTCTCATACACCCTCTTCCATTTCTCTTACTTCTTACCTGGCCTTCCTTGAGGACGGAATCGATGTGAACTGTTTTATCTGCTACTAGCTTTCCCGACAGACGTTGTCCCATGTTCCTAAATATGAATATTGAATTCGAATTTGTATAGTGATGAATTAATTATCATTTGACCAATGTGATTCCGAACGATGCGTCTGTTTTAAACCATGTACATTCCATGCGCAATCTGTCAATCGCACCAATTTCTGTCAAAATTAGAATAAAAATTATAAGGTAAAAAGTACTAATAAGGTTGTCTACGTAGAGTTTTCTTTAATTTTCCATGCATTTTCTTAATTTTTTTCTTCTAAAAGGACATTCTCCTGATAAAAGCCTACACGACAAAAAAAGAATTAGCGAAATCGGTCCAGCCGTTTAGGCGTGATGCGATGACATCGAGAAAGAGCTCTCCATTTTTATAGATTAATTCCTCATAGTTATTAAGTTTGTATTGGTGGTCTATTGGAATATTTGTGTCTTATGGGAAAGATAATAATAACTGTTACTGATTTGAAGAAATTAAGCAGTGAAAAAGTCCAAGCAGCCAAATATCAAGATTAACACAACCGGCTTATTTAGACAAGACTTTATTGCATGAAAGTTACAAACACTAGAAATTCATATTTAAAGCTATATTTTCATTGCTATCATAAATAATGTGAAAGGTTAGTGTGCGATTGTGCTTTTTTTTAAATAATAATTAAATTAAACTAATTTGAACGAAAATTACTCATTGACTTTTAAGATTGCAATAATTACAAACAGTACAATAATATACATACCTATTTATTAAAGAAAATAATATAAAAAGGATCATACACTTTAATACTTCTACAATTTGAAAACTAATAAAATTATTGTAAGAGTTCATAATTTCCATATTATAATTCCATGTCTCCTTTGTGCATTGTGTTTTCACCCATTTGATGATTATCTACAGCTTGCATGGTCCCAATATGAATAGGAGGGTCAACATTTTCATGACTGTAATTTTTAGTACTATCAGTATGGAGATTATATTCATTTTCTTTAAGATTTTGAATATTAATATTTCGCGGATGAAGTTTTCTCAATTCACTTTCATTTTTTAGCTCCAGCGGATGTATTTTCTTTTTATGTGAATAACAGTTGCCCGGATCTAAAAATGTCCGCGGACAGAATGAACAAGAGTACTTTCTTTCGCCTGTGTGTTGAGCCATATGGACTTTCATGGTATATTTCAACTTGAATGCCTTATTGCATACAACACAAACGTAAGGTTTTGCATCCGTATGCCTGACTTGGATATGCTTTTTCAATTCTACCTTCCTGCATGTGACGTAATCACAATGAGGACAAGGAAATCTCGATTTGTGCCGTCTCATGTGCTGCTGAAGACCTAGCTCATGAGCTAAAACAACACCACACAGCTGACATTTGACCCTTTCATTGGTTCTCACGGAATCTGGATCGTGTCTTTTCATGTGATTATTGAACTGCATTCTGTCACGGAAACTTTTACCACAAAACGTACACAAATGTTTTGGAGGAGTGTGCATGATAGACATGTGAGCCGAATAAGTGTTGCGAACCGTGAAAGTTCTGTCACAAAATTTGCATTGAAAGAATGGGCGTTGGTCCATTGGAAGGTGAAGCAACTTATGTTTTTGTAGATGATACCGATGCACAAATCCTTTACCACATTCCTCGCATTGTATCGGCTTTTCCTGCATTGGTAGATGAGTTAACATGTGATATTTCAATGCTGCCGGCCTAGTTACGCTCTTACTACAAACGGAGCAGTTAAACGCTGAAGGCTGAACATGCATTGCCATGTGAAATTTAATTTTTCTATATATATCCAGCTTGACTCCGCAGCATGTGACATAGCCTTTAGTTTGGTGTTCTTTATCGTAATGATCAAATAGTTGCAATAATGAAGCGTGTTTTTTATCACATAAATCACAATTTAAAATAAAAAAGTTGCTAAGTAAAGCTTCTAACTTTTTCCCCTTAACAATAAAAATACCATTGCTATCAATTAGTTTGGTAGGTTCATCAGAGTCAAAGTCTTTCTTGAATTTAGGTTTCTGCACTTTATTTTCGGATTTAACAATCTTTCTAATCTTTTCTTTTTTATTTTTCTTAATTTTCTTCTGCTTTTTGGCTTTCGGAAGAACTTCTACCGATTCTGCTTTGCTTACAAATTCATTCAACACAATATCATCCTCATCGGAGAAACCATCATCTGGAACTTCATTCTTAATGTCATATATTGATTCTTGATTCTCTTCATGGTCCTCAAACTTCTGGGAAGACTCTAGGTTATTTATTTCAGTTTTAATATTGTCTAGGCAAATAAATACATCCTGGTCAACCTTAATCCACTCTGGTTTTGCTTTGCATACTTTTTCATAGAATGTGTAACAATCTAACAGACTTTGGTTACATTCAATACATATATCAGTTATTTCAAGAATATCAGAACTGATTTCGAATAATTTTTGTAAAATAATGTCCAAATACAAGTGTTTAACTTCTTCCACATTCACTTTTGCAGAAATAACACTACAACACAATACACATTGCGCATTTGAAGACATTCTGCTGCTAGTGAACCCTTCAATTTTAGAATAACACATCGATTTATTTTAAATTACATAATCAATTATTTATGTTTAGCAAATGCACAAAAAACTCCAAAACACAAAACAGCCAGGACATGTCGAAAAAACTGACAGCCGTATGACAGATCTAAAAATCATAAACAGTATTGCCATAAAAAGTGTTGCCAGCCCAAATTTTAAAAACCAAGTAGATAAACAGCCAAGTAGAGAGAAAGTAGAAGCACTAATAGGTCTCTGGTAGTCTTATATAGACCATTAAAGGATGACGTCATCTGACATTAGGCTGGATGTAAAATGGCGGCCATGGCGACACACACACACACACACCATAGTGATAGGTTTATGTATAAACACACTCATACTAACTCTTAAACTTTTTGTTTATGTTTATGCCTCCCGGCTAATGTCAAAATCCACGTGGCCGTTAATGGTCTATAGGTGGTGTTGGGTAGATTGGTATCCGGAAAGATCTAAGTTCGCTAAAAAAGGTCATTCCGATAATTTGGTATCCAGAAAGCGAAGTTCGCTAAAAAGAAATATCAATAATTCAGTAACCAAAAAGGTCGTAATGCACTAAAAAAATTATGCAACTTTGGGTAGTTTATGGTGGAAATTGGTAGACAAAGGCCAAAATCAGTAGATCTACCGAAAAGTTGGTAGCTACCACTGAAGCTCGTGGGCTCGAACCCCTGTGCTAACAATTTCCTTTTCCACGACACAAACTTTTGGTTTCTGGTTAGTGTAAAAGATGTCAAGTGTTCACTTGAGTGAGCCCAGATTAATTTAAAAAAAAAAATCAATCGCTATTGACGAAGTTTCATCTTTTACTAAGTTAAATAGTTTTTTTTTTATATAGACCCTTGTGATTTGTAGAGTTTGAGGCTTTCTCCAATCTGCAACACTCTCCAACTTGGTTGTAATATTTCTTCGTACAATAGACCTTTTTGTACTGCATTCAATTATCAGACAAACCTTAAAAAAACAGGACATTTTTCTTTGGTAGGAAAAAATTACGTAACCAGTCAACATGTGATTTATTTAACAGTTCATTATAATAATAAAA
This sequence comes from Mystacides longicornis, assembly GCA_963576905.1. NCBI lineage: Eukaryota > Metazoa > Arthropoda > Insecta > Trichoptera > Leptoceridae > Mystacides > Mystacides longicornis. Next base: position 30,937,638 of record OY756425.1, read on the forward strand.
TTTCATTAAAACAAGAATTTATAACTTTTAAAATTAAACTAATACCCACCAAAATAAAAGTAGTTATATAACATTAATACAATGTCTTATATACATAAAATTGCATTTTGTTAAAACAAATTCAAATAAATTAATTTAAAATTACAATAAATCGCTATGTATTTTTCTATTGTTGATGATAATTTATCTATATGCATAAAATTAAAAAAAATATTGTTCACGATTCTCAAATATAAACTTTACTTTTAATTTTTTTCTATTTTCTATACAGACACATTTCACAAAATTTTCTTCTGTGATCAATCAACACCATTCAAATTCATAAACATCTAAATTCAGTTTAGTAAAGCAAAAAAATATTAAATAACATTAATTGTAATATAAAATTATATATTTAATAAAACAGATTGAACTTAAAAATATATACAAAAAAATCTTATCATTATTAATTATTGCTAGGTATATTTATATTGCTAGGTATATTTTATCATTTCGTATGAAAATACATGATTAAGAAACAATTATTTTATTATATGCTACATATAGTTAAATACTTTGGTCCATAATTTTATCAATAATTGCTTTCGTATAAGTATACCTATTTTTTTAATTATATAAAAGGGGTGAACTCCTTTCCCTTTCCGCAAGTATTATTCATTTTAAGGGAGGGTATTAATGTATAATCTATTTTCAAAGAATGGTAAATAAGAAAATAAAATGTGATATTGTACAATTGAAAATTGAATAAAATAAAAAAAAATTATAATAAAAACAGTGAAGAAAAGGAGGAAGATGATTGGTAGATGCTGCTTACAGGGATTGATTTGATTCCATCCACATCTCCAAAAAAATTTTTTTTTTGTATACAAAAATATTTGATACAAGAAATATATTATTTGATAGATGAAATAAAAGTTCAATCATGATTCTGAAGAGGAATAGAGTTTCAAATATCTGTTGAAAAAAAAATATTTTAATAAAAAATAATAATATGGAGATCACCAATAATTGTCTCTCCAAAATTCAAACCATAGAAGCACTAGGTCTTATCGACTATGTTAGGCTGCTAGGTTTTTTAATTCAAAATAAAATTTGATCTTCTAAGGGTGGAAGTGGGACGACTAACGTAGAACATATTCCAAACCTGCTTGGCAAGATGGGCACTGGACAAACAACTTCCATATAAATAATTCATATTAGGAGAAAAGAAAGTAAGAATTTGTCAACAAGAAAGATAACAAGGATATTATGAAGGGGTAGACTAAGATTGTTTTCTCTTCTTGGGACTATTTTTCAATTCTATCGGATGCATTTTTTTCTGATGTGAATAACAGTTTCCTGGATCCATAAATGTCCTGGGACAATATGGACACGAATAATTTCTTTCGCCAGTATGCTGAGCCATGTGCACTTTCATAGAATGCTTCAACTTGAAACCTTTGCCGCATATCATACACACGTGAGGTTTCAAATCCGTATGCCTTATCATGACATGTTTCTTCAGCTGAGAGTTACTATGAGCAATGTAGTCGCACAGATCACACTTTACCGTCACCATGTGCCTCCGTAAATGTTTCTTCAACCCCATCATGTTTGCTATAGAGATGCCACATTCTGGACACTTGACTCTTTCCGCTTCTTTGTTTTCATTGGGTTCGTGCGTCTTCAAATGGTTTTGGTAATTTAATTTCCCTTTAATGGACTTCCCGCAGTGTGCACATAGACGACTAGGACCGGAATGTTTTGATGAAACGTGAACAGAGTAAGAAGTCGCAATATTAAATGTCTTTCCGCAGAATTTACATTCGTAAATTTTTCGTTTCTCTATTGGCACATGAGTCAGCTTGTGTTTTTTAAACGTTGATAAATACACAAAGCCTTTGCCACATTCGTCACACTGCAATGGTTTTTGTGAATCAGGAAGATGATGTTGAATATGAAATTTCAATTCTCCAGGTCGGGAAACACTCTTTTTACAAATGTGACATTCGAATGCCGAAGGTTGCAAATGTTTAGCCATGTGATAGTTGATGTTTTTTCTGCAGTCCAGCTGCATATCACAGCATGTAACATGACCTTTGACTTGATGTTCCGAATCATAGTGGGCAAACAAACTTTTGACTGATTTGAACACCCTATTCTCTGTACAAAGCTCACAAAACAAGTTGTAAAATTCACTAATCATCCTGTCCAAGGCAGCCCCTTTAACAGTGAATAAGCCGTCTTTGTCTATTAATATTTTGGGTGCGTTTGGATCAGCTGGTGGCTCATTAACTTCTTCTTTGATTTCATCACCCTTTTCGTTTTTAACTTCATTTTTAACCTCTTCCTCCTCTTTGACATTATCAGAATGCTTTCTAATGTGCTTCTTAAATCTAGACAGAAAGATGAACCCTCTGCCGCAATGGTCACACTGGTACGGCCTTTGTTTGTGAGGTAAATGCGATTGCATGTGGTATTTGATTTCACACGGACGAGATATCTTTTTATTGCAGGTGTGGCACTCGAACGCAGAAGGTTGTACGTGCCAGGCCATGTGATAGTTTATATTCCTCTTGCTCTTTAGCTTTTTACCACAACAAATAACATAGCCTTTTGTGTTGTGTTTACTCTCAATGTGATCAAATAATTCCTTCATAGTGTCAAAATCATTTGTTGAACAAACTTCACAATTTAGTTTATAAAATTTATCAACTAGTTCTTTCAAAATGTGAGCATTTACTGTAAAAAGTCCATTTTGGTCAATTAAGTTATTTAAATCACATTTGGAGGAATTCTTTTTGGAGCGAACAGCTTTATTTTTTGATAGTTTCTTTAGTTTGGAACCTGATAATTTAGTGACGCTTTGTATAATGGGCAAATCATCTTCACTAATATAATCTTCATTTTTTGGACTGGGTAATTGACAATAATCAAAATCATTTTCGTTGTTCACATCTTGAAACTCTGCTTTGTATTGATATTCTTTAATAACGAATTCATCTAGTACAACTTCCTCCTTGATACTTAGCTTTGTTGTGGATAGTTTTTGTTGTGCAGTTTGCACTTTTTCGTAAAGTTTGTTGCAGTTTATAAGAAGGTCAAAACATTCGACACAAACTTGTATAACGAAATGTGAACTGTCTACCTTAATCGAAAAGAGTTTTTCAATGATAACAAAAATTGAAGATTCCATTGATGTATAAATATCTTTCATTTCACACTGTTCATCTAAACACAGTTTGCATGTCGGAGGCATTTTGAATGAGAATTTAAAGTGTGCAGTATTATTAGTACTTCATAATAGTGTGATCAACATTTTATTGAATTAAACAGAATTTCAGTTACTAATTTTATTGTAAATACCAATGACATTTTACAAAAATTCACTGACAGCTATGAAGTAGTAAACGTCACGCATTATGTTACAGTGTGAACGCAATTGAAAAATATTTTTGTAATCTCTGGAATCTCTAGCTTATTCGAGATATCTCGTAAATAGTTTAATATTATAAATTTGGGATTAAAGATTGATTAAAATATATTTAAAATTATTTCGAAAACTATTTCAAACATACATTAATGTTTAATCTTATTTTTGTTAATATTACGTACTATTTTTTTACGTAAGTAAGTAAATCATAAAAATATAGCTAAATACTTAATGCCAGGTTTAATAGATAATTATTCGATAAAAATATCTACTTATCAACTTTTGAATAATCACAGGAGTTTTTATGCATCAAATGCATGTACATACATTATTATTGAAATTTTAACAGAAAAAAAATATGGAAATAATATCAAAAATAAAAATAGGTAAAAAAGGGTAAAATGCTTGAAATTTGAAATCATTGCGGGCCATAAACAAAATAGTAGGGATGGGCAAATGAAAAAAATATATCGATATATAAAGGTCGTTTCCAAAATTTGGTGTCTGGAGATCTTTTCCTAAAAAAAAAAAAAAAAGGTCATTTCCATTAAAAAAATATCGATTCCGATATTCTGAAATAAAAATCGAATATCGATATTTCCAGATTAAAAAAATCGACGAAAAATATCGATTATTTTCTAAAAAAATATCGATATTTTTATATATCGATATTTTTTGCCCATCCCTACAAAATAGTAAAGTCAAGTCATGTCAGATTTTGTCAATGTCACAATACGCCATAAATTTATTAAGTTGATGTTTTGTGGTGTTTGTTATATTTGACAACGCTTTCATTTCGAACATTTCGTTATTTATAATTTAGTTAAAATATTTCTAAATGTAAATGCACATCAATAAACTTTTATGATATATAATGCGCCATGTAGAATATAAAAATAATCACAATGACTGGATCTCAGTGTCGGCTGTGCTTGGAAAGTGAGATTGAAACAATTGATTTAATACATACAAAGTGCCAAGGAATATCGCTCAGAATTATAATTAATAAATTGTTTGCTTTAAAATTCAAATCCTCCAATGGTTCCGTTTGCATCTGTTCGGATTGTAATAAAATTTTATCTGATTGCTATGCATTCTATGAAAAGATTCAGAAGGCTCAGTCAGACTTGTCTGTAATAAGATTGTATGAAAATGTTATTCCTGAAAACAATATTAAACAAGAGAAGCATCTTCAGTTGGAGATAGAAGGACCCCATGATAGTGTCAATGGTGCGGGAAAACAAATAAAACAAGAGTCGTTTGATAGTGATTATTTGCTAAAACCTGAACTATCTGAGATTTATAATGAGTCTGTGGATGATGGAGATGACAATTATGAGTTTGATGACAATTACGATGCGTACAAAGATGATTTGTCGGATGATTATGATGACAGGGTTATAACTAAGAAAAAAATAAAGAAAAAGAAGAAACCTAAAGCGAAGTTTACATCTTTATTAGATGAGTTGAAAGAAGATTCTCAGCCCAAAAAGAAAAAAGTAAAGAAAAAGGTGAAACCTCTTATTAAAAAAACAGAAATAATCGACTCTGAAGATCCTAAAATATTGATAAATGAAAACGGATCGTTCATAGTTAAAAGGAACGCATTAGAAGCACTTATCAATAAATTCTTCAATCTGGAATGTGAATTGTGCCCAGAACCCATGAAACATGACACAATCAAGGAGTTGTTTGAGCATTACGAGGTGGCGCACAAAACTAAGGGCTACGTCAGGTGTTGTGACTCGCAATTTAAAATAAGGAAAAGCATCAACAATCATTTAGCTAGGCATTTGCAGCCATCTGCTTTTGAATGCCATATTTGTAAGAAATTAGTTACTAGGCCCGAGGACTTAAAGTACCATGTAGAATCACATTTACCAGAGGCGGAGAGATCCCTTCAGTGTGACCAGTGTGATAAGAGATTTGCGTATCCCTCCCATTTGCGTCTGCACAAATATTCCCACACCCCCATGGAGCAGAGACAGATGCACCAGTGTCATATTTGTAGCAAAGTCTTCACTTTACCCATTTTTCTCTCCATCCATATTTCATCTAAACATACGGCTAAATATCTCTGTCCTCACTGCGGTAAAAAATACAAAGAAAAGAGTCATTTCAACAATCATTTGAGGGCCCACAATCCTACTGAGGAAGACAAAGTGGAGTGTAAAGAATGTGGGAAAATCTTGTCTCACATGGACGGCTTACGGCGGCACATGAGGAGACACGCAGTTGCATTACAATGTCCGCAATGTGAATACGTCGCCCACAGAAATGCAGAGTTAAACAAACATCTTCGTATACGGCATACTGACTTGAAACCTTACGTGTGTGTAGTTTGTGGCAAAGGATTTAAATTGAAAAGATCTTGTACTGTTCATATGGCTCAGCATACTGGCGAACGTAACTACACTTGTCCGTTTTGCGCTCGCACTTTTGTCGATCCTGCTAACTGTTATTCACATCAAAGAAAGATGCATCCTATTGAATTCAAAAATAAACCCAAGCAAAGATAAAAACAGAGATATTTTTGTACTCTGTCTTAAAGAGAACTTAAATTGAAGTATCCTTTTTTTATTTGTTATAAACGTAACAACTGCAAGTTCGTGCAATTTAAAGCATAATAATATTTTTGCCTATAGGTATTTTACTGTGTGCGATAAATACAGGCTAATAATGTTACATTTCATTAAATTAAAAATTTACCTATATTATTGTCTTGTGGCTTTGCCTAAACACAAGTAACAAATTATTGATGTTAAAATTGATGTTATTAAAATAATAAAAGTTTTTTATTATAAGTAGGTACTTATAAACACAAGTAGTTTGGAACTACTATTATTTATTGATAGGTTTGCCGCTCCCTGGAGGGCTGCTGTCTCTGTGTCCCTAATGGAACTATTGTGACTAGCCTTACATTAGAGCTCATCGCTCAGTCTAGCCTCCTGGAAGAATTACTAGGCGCTAAGCTCTTTAATTTTTTCTTGGCACATTAGTTTGGAACTATATGTGATTACTTGCAAAAGTAACGTTCAGGGCAACTATTTATCCAGATGCTTGGAAGTCCCAAAAAATAAAGTGGTATGCTGATGGAGCCATCTCTTTCTGCGAACTGGTTTTTCAATGGTGATCTTTTGAAGTTTAGGAAAATTGTAATAGACATTCTAAAATTGTATATTGTATATGATATAAATATATGTCACAGTTTATAAATAATATTGAAACAGATACATTCCTACTTTGAAGAGGTTTAACATTAAAAATAATTGTTATCATGGGTTCATCTTTTTAACATCAAAACTCTTCACAGACGTGGATTTATTAATGTTGGTTTGTGTAAATTTTGTAAAATAATTCATATACCTACTTATAAGTAAGTACATTTTTAGATATTTAAGATTTTTTTGTAATATACATATTTTTTTATAAGTATATCCACAATAGGTATAGACAGCTCTTGCATGTTCCAAAAAAGTATAAACTAATTGAATTTTAAAAGACATTGATACATAGATTTAATTTTTTTTTATTTTAATTGAATAAAATGAACAAATTCAATATTCATTCTTGGTTTGATCAATTTTGTTTTACACTAATTTATTATCTGGATAAGTTTTTTATGCAAACTAGAGATGAAAATAACATGTGGTTGAACACTAGATAGCTTGATTCATTTAGTTTGTATCACTAAAGGAATACAATTAGTAATAAACAAATCAGTAACAAGATAATAGTACAACTTAGAAAATGTATTAATACTCTTACTCTACTAAGAGCAAATTATTGAATGAATACCATTTTTGCCGCTTATGCAAATGTCACCTGTTACATTGGCCGAGTATCCGGTATCTGGCTAAACTGCTCTCCGTTTCATCTCTAATGCATACATCCTTCATTTATGCTAGAAATACACTATTGTGTTGTGATTATAATATATTATTATTCTGGCAACTATAGGTACTTATCTTTAAAAAAAAAACATAATTATTTTGCTGGCGTGATTAAAGTCGTTCATGCAAGGGGCTTAATATAAATTTGTGTTATATCAGAATGCGTACAAAATTTTATGTGTATATATTTTATAAATACTTATTTTGATATTATTTAAAAATCATGCCTGCAATATTTACCAAATCATGAATCTACATGATAATTATGTTATGTATGGCATCAGGCCTAAAATGCAAACCTTACATTAGTTTTTCTTTCTTCGCAGAGCAGTGCACAACTCTTCCAACTGATATTAGATATAGTTTATTCCAATTAAACTAATATATTTAATGCTTTTAAGAAATTTCTATTTTTGTATGATCTTCATGGTAGTATTCCAGTAAACATAGTTAGCCATATTTAAAAAACAAAACTACTCATTTAAATTTTCCATAGAATCATTGTGGTCCAGTATGGAAATGTAATTAGATTGATTTGAAATTCAAAAAAATATAATTCAATTAAGTAGCCCCATTTTTTGAAATTTGATATATTGTTCCCTACCCCAAGGTCAGTCGGTAAAACAGTTCCCTTTAAATACAGATAATACAGCTAAAATTCACAAATCCCCCTCTATGGGTAAGAACACGTAGAAAGCGGTTTCCGACCCGCGCCGACCGGCGCAAAGAATGTTTCTATGCATTTGAATGGGGATACGCACAGCAAAAGCAGGAACCCGCTTTCCGGCATGCCTATTTAAATACATTGGAACCATAGACAACAATCTTTGAGCCGGTCGGCGCGGGTCGGAATCGGCTTTCTACGTGTTCTTACCCTATGGGTGGTGTAATAAATTTTAATTAATGTAGCTATGATTCAAATCATGTGAGAGAAATAGGTTTGAATAAAATAGTTCAACAAAACTTTTTATAGCTTGCCACATTTTTTTAATGTTCTCCTAAATCTTATAAGAACTAGATGTTAAAATGCTATACACAAAAGTGCATTCATTGAATTTGATATCATAGATAGTGTCACCTTGCAAGTTTCAGCAGAAGTAATTTTCCATATTAAATGATATTTATTTTACTGAAATGAGAACGGATCTCCAATCTCTTCTCTCCATGCACACTTCTTTCGCTTTCTCATACAATCTCTCCTATTTCTCTTACTTCTGATCTGACCATCCTTGGTGTGTTCGATCCATGTCATTCTTGGTCGTCCACGCTTTCGTACACCACACCCTTATGAATTTTCTTTGTCATTCAGTTTACATCCATTCTTTTTTCACATGCTCAAACCATTTCATCTTTGTCAACACTATCCTCCTTACCACATTCCTTTCCATATTCCACCAGTCTTTCCACATATTTTTCATGGAGCTCTCAACTCTACTGAATTTATATTATACTAGCTTTCCCGACAGACATTGTCCTCTAGTCCTTACTATGAATATTGATTTCAAATTTGTAGGTAATTTATACAAAAATAGGTATGTTTAAAATAAATGTTGAAAAATTATTTCTGAAAGTTTGAAAGAAATTCTATCAATAATCTGCGTGCCAGTGTTTTGAAACTTGGTTGTCAGGTAAATAATTTTTTTATTGTTATAGAATTTTCATAGATGGCGTTGGCGTCGCAAGCAGGGTTGCCAGGTGTTCGGTATTTTACCGAACCGTTCGGTAATTTTGCCCCATGTTCGGTGTTCGGTATGAAAAAAATACCGAACTATGGAGTGTTCGGTATTTTTACTTTCGGGAATAATATTCATTTTTCCTAGTGAATTTGTAACTTCCCGAACAGCAAATTTCGAGAATGACCTTTTTTTTTTTTTAGGGGAAATTACTACTTTCCGGATAGCAAATTTTGAAAATGACCTCTTTTTTTTTTTTTAAGGGGAAAATTCTATTTTCGGGATAGCAAATTTTGAAAATGACCTTTTTTTGTTTTGGTTCGGTATATTTTTGAAAAAAACCTGGCAACCCTGGTCGCAAGAGATCCGTTCCATAATAACTTTAATATTATATTATCATTTTTTTCAATTTTTTATTAGTTATTCTGTTATCTGGAGCGGAGAAGAATCCAATAAATCAAACATCAGAATAATCCGTTCACCCGATCTCGAGTTATAAGTGTTCGCACTAAACCGACTTCCTTTTATGTTATAGATTCTTCCTTTTTCGTCCATGTCCACGTTTCACATCCATACATCATTGAAAAAGATGGTTTTAACTGTTAAAAAATGCATACTGCTGTTAAATGTCAATAAATTGTAATAATTACTAATTTGTTCTGCTGAAACAAATGCAATCATGTTATATAGCAAAAAGGTGTGTTATGGTAGGGTGTTATTTTTTATTTCAGTTTATGTAAGTAGGTACTAAAAATCATCAGCAATTTTCAAGTATTATGTTTGTAATTGTCTCTTTATTTTCTTTTTAATTTAAAACAAAAGCAAGAATGTCACAAGAAGAAAAAAATCAAATTAAAATATTATTGAAATTTTATACATACAAGAGCGTTCACTGTACATATACTGACTATAATTTTATTGTTTTTTTTTATTTAAATAGATATATATTTAAATCTCATTGTACAAAGCATTATAAAATTTTATATTAGTGTGAGAAACAATTAAAATTGTTAAAAATGAGACTGGAAGATTTGTCATTTATATCCCTTTATTATTAGTGTAATTTTTTTGTGCTAATTTTGTAAATGACGACACATAATTAGCTAAAATCATTCTTTGCATTATATGGGTACTTGTCGGTGTAAATGATTAATTTTAATTTGAACCACTACAGGCGTACAACCAGTGTTGCCACATGTCAAAATTTCACCTTTCCCGATACCAAATTTTCAGAATATTTTTTTTTTAAGTTTGTGTCCAGGTCAATTTTTTTTTACAAAGGTGGCAACACAGCGTACAACCGTCTTTTACTGTTTTACTTAGTTGGCTTAGTGCGATCACTTTTACAATATTGCTATAAGGTGGTCGAATTTCAAATTCCGGACCCATTGTGAGTGTTTTCAATATGTTGAAAGATCCTAGGAATGCCCTCCACAGGATTTTGACCTGCAACTGTGGCAATGCCATTAATTTCAGGCAAATTGCTGGTTGTAAAAAACTGTAGGTAGATGAAACTGTGATGTTGGTAGGTGTAATTATTTTTTTTAATGAAGGATGTCTCCGAACTCTCCGATTCAAAGAAGTTCTCTAATTAGACACTAAAAATGCAGCGACTATTCCTTGGACATCTTGGTTCTTTGTCAAATAGGGGAGAAATCTCTATTATGATTTCCAAACTTCTTTCATTCTTGACCTTAAATATTGTGATATTTCTCTTAAATATTTTACTTTCAGGAAAATATTGATAGAATGTGCAGGTGCAAAATAGTGTTACTTTCATTTGGTAGGTAAGTATATAAAATTGGTTTTAAACCTCTAAATAATTCAGTTGCTAAATTTGCATAGTTAAATAAAAGAAACATAGCGCGTCAAGAACTTTAATTATACAATCAATCAATTCTCCTTTTTACATCCCACTCAGGAGCATAGAGAGGCAACAAGAACTCTCCATTGCGCTCGATCTTGCGCAATGTTCATGACCTACAAACATGTGATTTTTTTCTATAAGGAGAAATGAAATGCTATCATATACTTACTTAATATTTTTTTAGAAGAAAAGTCAATGAAAAGAGTTTCTTTATAACAAATTCTAATCCTAGAATATAATACAATTAGAGCAGATATTTTATGATTAATTATGCACTCAACCCGTTTTGCGCACAATAAAAGTCTTCAAATAAAAAAAACAAAGAGAAAAAATTTGAAAGGGCCAATTTTTAGTACAATTTTTCAGTAAGCTCTCGAGAGCTTTTCACGTTTCATACTGCTGACAACACAGGCGACGCCGGATTGCGCAAGATGGCGCCGATTTTTGTTTTTGCGTCGGTGTCGTGCTTTCATTAATTAATTATTTTTGTAATTACATTTACAATTCGACTAAAACTAAATACCGTGTTATGTTCCATTAGTAATTACTTGCTTTTTGGTGAGTTTTATTTCGTACACTTCTTAAACTAACTGTATTTTTTGAAATATTTCAGCCGTAATAATTATAACATGTACTTGAATCTATAAAAAAGCATCCCCCACTGCGATTGAAGACTCAAGAGTTGTTTGTGTAGCGTAAACATATTAAAATTTTTGCTTGATTTTCCAAAGTTTGTTTTTGATTGAAATTCACGAGTTTGGACTTTAATATGAAAATGAAATATCTGTTACATTAGTTTAGGGTAGCATTTTAGTTGAGAGTGAATACACTAGATTTTATGTTTCAAATCGAGGGGTTGTTTTTTTCTTTACTTCAAATAATCATGTCGGGTGTGAGTGTGTTTGTCAAAGTTTACATGTAGTGGTGACGGGATGTCAATGTATTTGTACAGAAGGGAACATCTTGTATAGTTTTTCAAAACTATCGCGACCCTTGAAAGTAGATGAAAAGTACTATCGTGGCATTTCGAATATCGAATAAAAAAATTTGTTATACTAAAAAACCTAAAGTGTGCTTTTATGCAGTATCTAAATTACATACCTAGTCCACCACTCGAGCTTAATTTACTAGTCAAAATGCTTTATTAGTCAAACGAAAATCACTATGGTTTTGTATGCTTGCTTATAGGTTGGTTCTTAGTTCAACCAATGGAAAATTTCTACAAATCATGTAAATCGCATTGCCGAGCTGGTAGTCTAGATTTTAAGGTGCCAGACTTTTGAATACAAGTTTCCAAGGCTCGTTTACCGATATGACTGGTTTTTTAAATTAGATTTTATGTGTACCCTGTTTAGTTGTTTTTACCCATGTTGGCATCCTGTCTTAGCTGTAATACTGAATGTTTTATGATGCTGTTTTTGAAAATAAAATAAAATACAACGGTGGAAAACCATCGTAAAAAAAATCCGACTAGATCTTTTGAACGATGTTGTATGAAATTTCATATTTTGTCGTATTAAAAAAATAAATGAGTTTTCATGAATATTGCAACATAGTTAGGTTTATATTAGAAGAACACACCAAGCCATCTGTCACGGGAACGCCGTGACTAAAAAATATATATTAGAAGATGTCAAACACGTTCCATTTTTAATTTAAGTTTAATTCACTTTTCTTCCACGGGGTAAACAAAAATCGTCGTTCTATCGTCTGTATTTACACTACATAGCAGTAGAGTTGATATAGTTATCTCTTTCTAACTAATGCAATAATGCGACAATATACGGTTATCTCGTTCCCTCTAATACACTTCAAGCACGGTGGATTTTTATGATTAGACAGAAGCGTCGCACACGAAGAGAAAAATTATAACAATTCGTCGACCCTATACGTAGGTACTACTCACACAACATAACAAGTCTTAAAATTATTGATTTTCCATCGTAAAAAAATGTTAGTTCTCCCAATGTCTGAGTTAATTAAGCCCATTTTGTTTATAACACTCGGTGGCTAGTCATTTTCGCCTATGTTTTTTATTCCATTGCGTTTAAATTATTAGAAAAAAATTCATCGGTTGCATATTTTAGTATTTTAACTCTATTTTTAGAAGTTCGTAATATTTTTAACACGCGTGGAAAATGTTATAAATAAAACATTGTTAGTTCATTTTTATTTTGTTGTAAAACTTTTAATTTAAGGGTAGCTTCGCAAAATGGCGTCTCGCGTTTTCTTTTTTTTTTGTTTAAATAATTATTACTATCTGCAACTTAAATAATTTTTGTTTCAAAGTAAATACGAATTAAGTATACAAAATTAGTTTTTTTTTTGCAAATCTACAATTTGAATTTCGTTGATTATTAGAAGAACCCAGTTTTTAGTACCCAGCAAAAGAATGCCAAAAAAAACAATCTCGACAATATTTTCCGAATGTGGTTTGAAATAAATTCTATATTTTCGGGGTAGTTTGCTTTGCTTTGTAGATTTCACTTTTTTTTTTAATGTGGGGTTACATTTTAAGGGTAATTTGAAGATTATGGAACAAAATAATAAGTATCTTATTAGAATCCAAGACATTGAAATATTTTTGATTAATCTTGTGAAGTTACATGAATTATAAATTTTTGTAGTCGATATTAATTAATTATTATGTAGTTTATACACAAATATCTTTTTGAAGGAAAAAGACGGCGTTGTAACAAAGATAACTGCTTTAAGTTTTAGGATATAATTTAAAACTGTAAAAGTTCAATTTTTTTTTCTTCTACCTGACAATATGCAGTCTTAAAATTCTCAAGGGTAGAATTATTTTTGCTTTATAAAATGTTATACGAAAATTTGGACAAAGGGACTTGACTGAATATATCGTTAATCGTCTTGAGCAAAAATATGTATTTCGAATTCTAGATAAAAAAACATCTTTAATATTTTCCGATTCTTGATAACTTTATATTTTTTTTTTATTTCAGGAGTCCGGGACATTGTGCACTACTAATACAAGGCTATAATTACTATAACACTATCATTTTACCATCTGTACGTAAAGGCAATAAAAAAAGACATTAAAAATAAAATATCTCCCAAATATTTAAACAAAATTCGTAATAATAATAATAATAAAAGTGAATTTACAAAATGTGTTGAACACATGGTATGAACAAGAGAGACATGAGAATTATTTATATGCGTCAGAGTTCAGTTGATGAAGAGTTATATTTATTTATAAATCACCAAAAGCTTGTGGCCGCTGTCTCGGTAATAATAAACATAATAATAGGATAGTCTAATAGAGTCAATACTAGTTTTGTCCTCGTCTCGTCACAGATTCAAGAGTCCTAGACTGATATAATAATATGATATATACCTATTTGAAAGTGTTGTACTTATTGAAAGAAGCGTAGTAAATAAACTAGTCTGATAAAAGTTTACTACATTAATAATAAACCATTGTAACTTACTTTAAAACATTATTTTCATCTAGTCAAATGAATCTATAACACTTATTTTTTGAAACGTTGCCAAAGAATACAACAAGAAAGTGTCTTTTATATTATATTAATATTAATAATAAACATTAATTATTATTCTAAGTCAACTCATAAATTTATATTTATATATACGAAGAACAGTAGTGGTTGTCATGACGTTGTGCGAGATTTTATTATAACTTGTAAAGATCTTCCTTATCAGTGAAAGTATCCGCAGCTGGAAGCAAAATGTCGCAGGCCCCGCAGCAGTTCTGCGTCAGATGGAATTCTTATCACACCAATCTACAAACAGTATTCCCGAAGCTCTTGACCACGGAGAATTTTGTAGATGTGACATTGGCCTGTGAAAATAGACAAATAAAATGTCACAAAGTAGTGTTAAGTGCGTGTTCCACTTATTTCGAAAGGCTACTTATACAAAACCCTTGTAAACATCCCATTATCTTCATGAAGGACATGAGGTAAGTCACTCCTGCAGATACTAATTCTTTCTCTCTTCTTTTAACTGTTGTAATATCGATTATCTAATGCACTATAGTACCAGTTACAAATTTTCTAAATAAATAATAGTGAAAGAAAAGTACTTAATGTCAATAAAATTATCGTAGATAATCTTAATCACAAATAATAATTATGCTAGATCAGTACCCTTTCGTTGCGAATACCAGAATATTCTTTGATTCGGGGCGGAGCCAAATTTATTTAACGGCTTCCTTATCTTTCTTCTATCTCTTTCTATCTTGTTTTTTTTAATGATTGTTCGAAACGAGATAGTAATAAAACAAATTAATCAATGTTGCTATCCAGATACTTTTGATCTAAATGAACTATATGCGAAAGAGTGAGTGCATTTGAAATTGCTTGGAGCTATTATAGAAGAAGGCCATTGTAAGGGTGATAGTCCCATTTTATGAGGATATGGCACTTGTAGTACTTGGTAGTTAGTAGTTTAATGAAGTTTCTATATCTTGTTGTTGTGTGCAGGTTCTCAGAAATGCAGTCCCTGGTTGACTTCATGTACAAAGGGGAAGTGAATGTATCACAAGACGATTTGCCTAGTTTATTAAAATCTGCGGAGGCACTACAGATAAGAGGTTAGTAGCACACACACTGATTCAAAACAAAATATCTTTTGTCCTTTTACTTCTCACTTTGTTAATTTTGTTCTTTGTGACAGGTCTTTGCGGAACAGAGAATTCCAACAGTAATCCGGAATGTTCTCCAGCCTCGCAGGGAACCGCCCCTCCTCCTCATCCCGCTAATGGCAACTTGTCTGCCGATGCATCGCCCAAACCTCAACAAGACTTCTCAAGTAATCAAAATAGTGAGTAATTATTTTTATATTTCCATAAAACTGTCGCACTATGAATCGTGTTGATTAGTAACAAACATCGCCAACTCCTTGTAACCGTGTCCAAACTTCTATTTAAATGAGCAAAATTATGAATAATAATGATAACTTTTTATATTAAAAGATTTTATTCTGTAGAAAAAAAATATGGGAGTTTTACCTACCAATAAAATTCTTATTATGTATAAAAAGATATTGCAATTTGAAATTTGAATATGACGAATTTTATTATTCAGAACTGGATTTGACTAATTTTGATTATTACTGCTCTGGATGTGGTCATTTTTGAAACCCAATTTGACAATTGATAAACAATATGGCCGCCACTTCTGTGCAGTATAACGGCTTCTGATTGGTTGAACCTATATTATGACTGATAATGATACTAAATAATATCTGAAAATATGAATAATTTTAAAACCAATCCTTATTTTTAACATCAATAACATATTATTTATCATTGGTTTAAATTTTAATTTATAGATTCGAAATCTTGCCTTCAATCACCACCTAGCACTTTTACCAATCAGTCAACGTCACCCTCTAGTAATGGCAATCAGCGCTCGGAGAAGCCAAGGAGAGAAGACAGTCCCGAAGTGTGTAAATTTAAACAAGAAACTGTGGAAGAAGATGGACTGTATTACGGAGATATGGAGTGTGGTCAACAGGTAACTTCAATATCTAATCAGTCAGTCATCACCAAGCCCTTCTTTCCATGTCGCCAGAAGAAGTCATATCATAGATTTTTGTCATAATTAACGCAAGATTCACCATCATTTTGTATAGTGTTGGCAACTTTTTCTAATATCTCATTCAATAGCTGATATTTAGGGTTAATAAACATGGCCTTGGTTTGTACAAAATATGGTCCAAATAATGATTCAACTATGTCCTCCAAACATGTTACAAACATTAGTTTTCTCATTTTACCGAAACAAAAAAGTCTCCCACATTGGAGGTTCTACAACATGGGATTTCTTTTATATCGGGTAATTCAAAGTCGGAGGTCTTTTCCAAAAAGTTAGCAAATACAATGTGATGTGAATTGGAGAAAGAAATTCAATCCTCAATCAAACAAATTCAGCCACATCTATGCAAAATTTTACAGAAAATGTTGACAAAAAGTGTCGGCAAAGCAGTGGAGGTCATTTACCC
Source organism: Mystacides longicornis (assembly GCA_963576905.1). NCBI lineage: Eukaryota > Metazoa > Arthropoda > Insecta > Trichoptera > Leptoceridae > Mystacides > Mystacides longicornis. Next base: position 30,954,474 of record OY756425.1, read on the forward strand.
TATGTGTTAATTCATACATACCTTGCTACAATTTTATAAGGTTAAGCGGGATTGGAGGAGGTCGCAACAGGGTAGAGTCACTAGACAAATGTTATCTTTGAATTATGATGTTCCTTTTAAGAACACAATATTTGGCCAACGACAGTTCGTATACACTGCGCCTAAACTTTTTAATAAAATGCCTGTAGAGATTAAGCAAATCTTGTGCTTCTCTAAATATAAACGTGCCTGCTCTGGTTGGGTCCCATGTATTCAGTTGGAGGTTTTGCAGGATATCTTGGGTTTTGTCCCATAAAGTATTTTGTTTAGTTTTTGTTTTTTTTTTCTCTCTTCTTTCTTCTTTATACTGTTGATTGATGTTTGTTGGGTCGAAGGGTGTTGTGACTGTGGGGTTATGCTTTGTTTGTGGACTGTACGTAGTTGAGTTGGTGGTTGTGCTGTGGTTCGTGTTTGTATGTTCCTTTGGATATTCTTTTTTTATGAACTGTAAAGATGTTTGCCCTAGTACAGGCTTGGCCTATGTGGGCAGCAGTTACATTTGTTATCTATTATCACTGTATTATTATTTATGAATAAAAAAAAAACCTATCCTGCATGATTTGTGATTTAATGAAAAAATACAATTTAAAGAAACAAAAGCTCTATTAATCATGTGTTAATATTGGGATACTCTATAGTAGATGCTTTCTCACCTCTGGCAAGTTTAAAATATTCTTATGACATCGGCCCATGGACAAATATGATTCTCAAACCATATAGTAGAGAAATGAGTTTGTTCTTTTTGTGTTGACCAACACACAATTTGTATTGACCAACACACAATTTGTATTAGGTACACTTCCACCTAGAAAGTATCTCTCTCTGAAGACACATTATGCTGAGTACCTTGCTAAGGAGTCATTTAAATGATAAAGCTACCCAATATTACATACTAAATCGTTCAGACTACAATTGTTTTTTTTTTGTTTTATTTAGGACGATGATGACCTGTCTCATGGTGGAAATGCGCCGTCTCAACAAGTATCTGGTAAGCTTTAACAAAATCCCATATGTGTGCATGGCTTTGAAATTTATTTATCAATGTGTTTTTATTTAACGCTCACACCATTTGTATAATATCTTCGACACAAAATATAAATAGGGCAATTCTTAACTTTGAGTATTTTGTTTTTTTATTCACTATGTAGATCTTTCATTTTGCTCTTAATTTCAAAATGTGGCTTTATGCTGTTAGCTTGATATTTTCTAGTGTTCCATGTGAAGTCTTTAAGTTTTTTTTTATTTATGTTCTTCAAAATAAAAGTTCAAACTTTTTTGAATTTGCCAAAGAAATTATTTTGATTGTTTTTTTTTAAATCTCATAGAAACATGGAACAGTTCTGAGGGTCTTGTAATTTAGAGTGTGATAGATGTATTGCATATAATTATGATATAATATAATTGATCCAAATGTTTATTTGCAGTGTGACTTCCTCTGTTTTTCATGCTTTTTCCGATGAACGAAATTATTTCGTACAAATCAATAACAAACATGTGTAAACATTATTAAAAATTAATTGAATGCGATGTTGATTCGCGTTTGCTTTAAAAATATCCCATTGATCCGCGATTATGTCCGTTTTTATTGGATAGTGATTGAATGTGAATATATAAATGATTCCAAGAGTGAAGATCATATTGTGAATGGGCGTTTGGGCAATCGTTAACGAAGGTAGGTTGTTTGCTTGTGTTTTATTTGATAACTCATCAAGTATTTATATTGCTAGAAATTCAGTTCTTCAAATAAATCTAGTTCTTTTACATATACAATATAGTTTTAACTTATTTTGAAATATTATATACATTTTTTACTTATAATTATGTCGACTAAAGAAATATTTATTGTATTACGATTAAAATTTTTGTTTTAGAAAATAAAAAACCATCAAATCAGAAAGTGAAAAATAGACCGACAGTACTTAAGAAAGAAAGGGACGCTTTTGCAATGAAATCTCAAACTAAGGAAAATAAAAAATCCATTCTTGCCGAGAGACTGAATCAGAGGATAAAGAACAAACAGTTGGCCGATTATGACATGTTCGAAAATCATTTCCTTGGAAATCTACTGAACATCAGAAACACCGATACCGTGGAGTTTGTGGATGAAAAAATATTTGAAAACGAAGAGTATTTGAAGTTATGGTTGGAACATAACCAGGAGCTGGAAGTGTCCATGTCTCACGGAGTGGAGGAGCCCGACAGTGGGAAGGCCAAAAAGAGTTCAAAGAAGCCTCTGACTGACACCGACACTGCTTTGACCAATTCTTGGACAAACCCTTTTTCTACCACTTTTCTAAACACCATGGAGAAAAAGCCTCTCATCGGCGAAATCAAATTGAAAAATAAAAAGAAAAGTGATAAATATTTATCGGCAAAGAAAGCGGCATCCAAACCAGTGGAAGGAGTGGATCTGCTGGACTATGTTGAACCTGGAGATTTAGACCAATTCTTAGCTGGAAAAGAGGTTAGCACTTCGGGACTATCAAGGACGGCTGTTGAACAGGCAATGCTCGGGAAATATAATCCCAACAGGAGGTACTCCAACGAAGCTATGTGGGCCGCACTAATGGACGTCAAAAAGGGAGGAAGCATTTATAGGTAATTCTATAATTATAATTGAAATCAAATACATTTTTTTTGTATTGAGTAATTCATTAAAACAATTAATATTTATTTTGTCTCCAGAGCTGCTCAAACACATAAAGTACCGCGGAAGTCTCTTAGGAACTGGATGAAAAGATGGCACATCAAGTCTTCCTTTCCAATGCCGCAGCAGTTGAAGCAGTTTGTCGAGAATAACCGCCGAACCAAAGAGGAACTGAGAAACGAATTGGCCAACAATTTACTAACTAGCTTAGGTCTGAATAAAGTGTGTAAAAAGTCAAACCCCATAAAAGTGGAGAATGTGGAGATGGATTCGGAAAGTCTGGAAAAGAACACAAACTGTGAGAGAGACGAAGTCATTCTCAATTTAAAGATGGATATTGACAAAAAATACGAGGAGGCTGTCGACTTGACGAGTGATAAACAAATTCATTCCACCAGCAACGACGACGGAGATGAGTCTTACGAAAAAATAACAGATATGTCGGGAAATATTTTGTATGACGAACAAACGGACGCTGCCACCAAAAAGTTTGATTGTAAAAGTTTGAAAACGACGTTTCCTCAGATGAACTTGAGACCAAAGAGTATGGAAAAACGAGTTATATCATTTTCGAACGTGGAGCAATTGGCCGGCATTCAAAGTGAAAATTAAATAAGTCAATAAAAAATCAATTATTTATATCTCTTAGTTTTTAGACATTCCATCTATAAATTATCTACTATCATTGTAGTATATATTATTTTTCTTATTAAATTTATCTGTCTTGATTGTTTACAAAAATTTAATTTATTTTATTCATATTTATTTGTAAAATACTTACGAGTGAGTTTGTTTTTTTCGAGTGTGTAACATAAAATAAGTATATCGAAATAATTTTTATTTTTTATTCTTTAAAGCTTACAATGAATTAATTTCCACAATAAATTTTAAAGTATGTATTACTTAAACATTTTTCATGCAATTTCAATTTAAATCATTTCTTACCGCTAAAGCCTAAATATTGAAATTTGGGAACTTCGAAATGATTCAACACATAGAAGAATAGAAAAAAAAACAGAAAAATGGTGCTATATTTAAATATATAATGAAATAAAAATCTAGTCAGCAACCAAAATTCAACTTTTCGTGTAGTTACATTTTTTACTTCACTGTATGTTCTTGCGTAATTTACTTCATTTATAGCTAATATATGGATGGATGAAAGAAAAAAATTAAAATCTTAATAATTAATTATATTATGTATTATATTTACAGGGATCTTATATTTTCATTTTTAGTTCAAGTCAGAATAATAAACTATATGTATAATATATTACATAGATCACTTATTTTCATTTAGTGTTGCAACTTTGATAAAAATATAGTATAATCAATACAAGGTAAAAGATGGATTTGTTTTGAGGTACCTATATTAAAAAGAATGTTTATGAAATGTGTACCCTGTATGTGCAAGTAAATATGGGTACGACAGGTCATCTACAGAAATCATCTACTATTTACTTGCATTGCGTACTTATTGCTTTCTGCTGTGATGGAACTGATTATACTTATTAAGAGATAGGTATTATTAAATTCTTACTTACCTAATATAAAAATATGTTTAAATTAAACATATAATAAACCCCCCACCCCACCTCTCCTTACATCTTATTGACTTCCCACAAACCTATAAGCAATAACAAAAAGTTATTATAAAATTCAATAGCTGTTTCATTACACTGAAATAAATTACATTTTTTGTATTTGTTTATGCACTCCACCCGTTACACTTCTTCTTATTTTTTATTCGGCCTATCACTTCTAAAAAGGGTGCCTCCATAACTACTGTCATATCAAGAACCTTGCGCAGAAATTAAACGTAATTTGCTGAAAATGAATTCAATCAATTATTCAATTGTAAAAGTTTTAAATTTGTTAAGATGGGACTAATCAATAAATAATACAATGGTTGGTCTGCACAGGCATGAATTTGATGGCGGATACAACAGAACAGAATTAGATGGAAGTTTCTTTTACAACCATAGATAAGTTCACAGACAAACCATCTGTATTGCCAGTCTCCAACAAAATGAATGCATTACTATCATATAAAACAAAAAAAAATAGGGGTCGTTTAAATATAATAATTGAGTTAAGGTGACAATAAAAAGATTTCACGTGTGATTTTTATGATGAAGGTGCTTGCATGAAATTTATAACTATTAAACGGTTTTTAATACTTTAATTTCAATCAAAAGCTGTTTAATTAATATAATAATATGTATTGTGAAGATTGAAAGGGATATAAATATTTAATAACGGATTTATATTATAAAACCATTATGATGACTAGTTGGATCTTATTTTGAGTATAACACTGGATAGTCAGATGAGCTTATTAAAGAGATATTTTAGTATTATATTTTTTACTTAAAACTATCAGTATTTAGAACAAAATGGCAAATTTTCTCAACTTTTTCACTACTATCGGCAAAAAAAAAAATTAAAATCCAATTTTGATAAGTTAAAATACAGGCTAAGTTGCTATTAATGTACTCGCATTGATTTTAAAATTTACCACCAATAGAATTGTTAAAGAAGTTTGGTCAATATATTCTAGGGTACACGTCAAAACTTATTTTTTAATTTCATAAAAAGATCTTTCAAAATTTCAAGTCAATTTTCTCTCCACATAAATACTGTAAATACCTAAGCATATTTAAGTCACTGATGATTTTACCATACCTATGCCAAAATTATTAAATTTTTTTATATAAAAATATGAAGTATTTTCTAGCACCTAATTACATAATATTGAATTATTGTTAAGTGCATAGTTTTATATAAGAGTAAATAAATATGATATTGTGTTATATAAACTTACGATTATAATTTAATAAAATATGGAAATTGTTGTAATAGATTCCAATATTTCATTGTAAGATTTTATTATATAACATGATTACTGTACCTATCATTTATATTATGAGTGTGTGATTTGAATAAAATTTTTCAACACGAATACTACATTCTTTTTTTTTTAGCTTATTTTAGTTCGTTTCCAACTTTTTATTTTATGGTAACATTACGTATTATCATTATTATCTATGACTTGTATTTTATATTCGTAGATAATAATGTCTATGATTTTACCTAGTAGACCTACTATATCTATGCACTGCTAACGTGAACTGTCAAATGAACAACTCGTGTTATCAACATGGAAGGATTTTTTCTCTACGACGAAGAGGCATTGGAGAACTGTAAAAATGTACTAACTGGTACTCGTTTGAAGCCTTTCAATCTAAATTCTGCTCTATTTTTGTAGGGAAAAACGTTTTACCATTACATTAATGATGTACCTATCATTAAATTGTCATAATTGTTGTTTTTCCTCTTTGCCATGTTGATAACACCGGGAACTCAGGTTAGCAATCCATAGAATATAAGATCATCGCAGAGTACAGATCAAATCCATTTCATACTTTTTGATATTTCATTGGCATGCTTAAAAGTGAGACTTGAATGAAGTGATTCTTGCTTTTTAATCTTAGCTGCTACTAGTATATGTATTATCTATGTATTATGAATTATTTTGTTGCATGACTGAAAGTTAATTTTTTTTGTTAGTTTTATAATTTAAAATCAATGATGAGTTGAACAATCTGATTAGTTTTCCTGTGATCGTGTAAGTGGCACTGGCAACATGCTGGAATAAAATAATTGTCGTACTTGTTGTAAATCATTCATTGTCTTTAGCTGAAGATATAATGATGAAGACAGATCCAAAATAACTCTAAAGTGTGTCTAACATTTCATACTGAATGTTTTTTTAACTTGTTTTGTCATGAACGTGTCATTGTTGTTGTGATAATTTTGAAACAAAAAAAAAACAAACAAATTCTAACGGGTTATTTTCTTTCCGGCTTGTTACAGTTGCCACGACAATTAGTCCATTTGACGTGGAACATCCGCAAACCAGAGAACTCGACGCAGAGTCTTTCATTAGACAAGCACTAATACGACATTTGGGTTTCTACGAAAATAACGAGGGTAAAACTACAAGTGATCAGACAAACGAAACAACAAAGTCGTTGAGTATAACGAGAGACCCATTTCAAGACAACACCTTGACTTCGCAGGACATATTTAAAAGCATATTCTTAAATCCCGTCACAAACACACGAGTCGGAGACATAACCGATCATCTTCTTGCTCAAGATATATCGCTCGATTTGCAAAGCTCAAAATCTTACAAGCGTTACACTTCTTTGAATTTAAAAGAAGCCTTGATTGCTGTAAAAAATGGGACAAGTGTTTACGGGGCAGCGAAAAAGTATGGAATACCGAAGAAGACTTTGAGAAATTGGATGCAAAAGTACAACATCAAAAGTCAATTTTCTAGGAATAAAAAGGAATCAAGGCCTCAGGAACAACAGTTATTGATAATGAAATCTGAACCAGCTTCGTTCCCGTCTAACTAAGATTATCTGTCAATTTGATGTTTATCTCTGAATGTAACATGTGTCAAATTTATTCTACTTTAAATAGCTTTATACACTTAGCTCAACTTTTAAATCCATTTTATTCTTTACTTTTATACCTATCTTTGACAAATTTAGACACAAAGTTAAACATTCCATAAACAAATTTAAATATAGGTAGGTATTTCACATTTTCTTTTTTTCTTACTACCCTCAAATTGTCAGTCTATTTTACTATCTATGGTTTCGTAATACAATAAAGATGTTCCTGATAATTTATCTTTTCGACCGTGGCTACTTGGTGGAACATACTTCGAACTTTAAAAAAAAAAAGTTCCTGTTTTTCTAGTCATTTTCTTTTAAGATCTACACGATTTTATTAAAGTAATACATAACAAATATAAAATGTAATAATAATTATAAACAAATATAGATTATTAATAATTAAAATATTTATTTTATTGTGGTCCTTCTGATAAATGGAGTAATCCACAATTTGATTTAAACGAGAGGTTTTTTCAATTGAAATATCTACAAATGGTGGATAAAACCTTTACCGGATATTTTATACCTTTGAATTGACTCCTTTTTTTCAAAATGACCACTTGATAGTTATATTCTATTGAAACGGACAATATGGGTATTACGAAAAGAATATAATGAAAATTATTGATGTTTTCATAGGAACGATACATTTTGTATAATAACTAATTTATTTCTAACAAATTTACTATAAAAAAATTGTATTTATAATTAATTTTTAAAATATATCTTTAATATGTTTCTAAATTTAAGACTACTTATAAAATAAAGAGCATACAAATTTTTTATGCGTACTAATAGCCTACTCTTTTAGAGACTAACTTGGCCATTTCGATTGTCAAATATTTTATTAAAATAAAAAAAAAATATTAATGATGTTAGCTTAGGTGCCAGATTTTGAAACCAGAGGTCTCCGATTTGATTACCGGATGAGTCAGAATAATTACTCAGTACTGTACTAGTACTGTACTAGTACTGTATTAGATTGAATTGGTTGGCTAGAAAAAATATTCCCACCAGTTATACCTACTTATACCTTTAATGAAAGTTTTAACTTATTTATGTACTTATAATAAACATTTGTATTTATAAAAAAAATATCTAGAAACATTATATAATATAGTTTACTCTTGATTATCTCAGCTGTATGTCGGAAATAGAGACATTCTCCATGAAGAATTCTATTAACCAAAACAGAATATACATGCATAGGTAACTTCTTATTTATCCTTGCATGCCTCTCATTCCTGTCCCTTACCCTTGGCCTACCCTTTACCTCTCAGCTGAGCCTACATAAACTATTACCTAACATTTTTCTTTTATTTGTCTCTTACCTGTCACCTACTAGTTTTTGTTGTCCATACCTTTTATGCAATATTTTTTGTATCATCACTGTTTGTATACAAATAAAAATAAATTGTTAACGAATAAATGATTCTCTCTAATGATTAACAATAATTAGGCATAAAAAAAAAATATGTAAAGAAGGATTTGAAATATAAAAATGGGTGATTCTGACATTAACTAGATGTTCAAGAGTTGACTGTAGCTTATATTAAGAACTAGATTTGGGTGTTTCTTTTTAAAGTAGACAATATAAATACTATAAAATATATTTTATGTTGAACAAACTGAGATGATCTTTTATCTATCTTACTTACTTCAATAATTATTGTATTTTTTTAGCAACAAATAAAAGCATATGAATATATTTTATACTCGTTACGTTATATGACTTGGAAATATTCACATACATACCTACTAACTTTTATATCTTATGAAATTTTATATATATTTTTATCATTCCAAATAAAATTGCTACATAATATATTGAATTAAATACAAACTCAATGGGTTTATGTCATTTTTGTGTTTTATTTCTAGTTTAAACGCTTTCTCTTGAAGTCACGAACATGGAAAGCACTATTATTTTCAACACACTTGTTTTGTATTTTTTTATATAAAATGACAGAACGCCATTTTTAAAACAATGAAAAGTATATAAGGGAGCGTTCAAGTGTTATATGACACAGTTTGGAAAGAGGAGGGGGGTGTCTTGTAAAATATTATGGTGCGTTAGGGGGTTGGATCAACATGTTATATGTAATATTATTTTTATTTAAAATATGAAATTTAGAAAAGAACAATTGAAAAAAATATATATGTACAGGACAAATCTCGGTGTAACAAACTTCACGGGACCATAAAAAATATTTCCTTATACTGGATATAAAGGAAATGATACTGTTTTGAATTTTTTGTGTCGCTATATTATGTTTACCTACTGATGTCAAATAAACTATTATTTCTATTATTAAGTGAGAACAAAACCAAATTTCAAGGATTTATCAATCAAGTGAAGGAAATATGTTACGCAAACACTTGCGAACTCGCCAATACCAAGGACAAACTGAAGTCGGAGAAATCTTATTGCCTAATTGTAACATGATTTTAAAATTTAATACAAAAAAATTCGCTGTACTGAGATTAACTTCGTTACAAAGAATTTTGGTTCAGTACATTTAATATGGAAGTTCTTCGGGGAGCTTGTTTTACTGTTATACTGGAAATTTCGTTACTTCGGTATTCGCGATAAAGAGATTTGACCTGTATTACTTCAATAAACGCAATTAAAGTAAGATCAAAGGTATTTACGTGAATTTCCAGTACTTTGCGCAACTTAATAATTGTACCTTTAAGATAAAAAAATAATCTTAAAAAATTGCATTAAGTACGTGATATATGAAAGGCCCCTAAGTAAAAAAAACGCCTAAAAGGCATTTTTTTCAAGTATAAAAAAGTAAGTTATCATAAACAGGTAAGTACGTATTTAAGAAATCACCAACAAGTAACGTTGAGAATGCATACTCTAAAAAAAATATCTATAGGTACACAAATAGTCAACAGTGCCATTTTCAAAACGGTAAATATACATTTTCCGCCCCCTATACTGATGTAAACATCACAAATCTGCATAGTAGCTACAGCAGAATCTGTTAATGGCCACTACATTGCAAACTCAGAAAGCAAGAATTTGAAACAGTAGTATGAACGAAGACAGTCTGAACTTTAACAATGCATTTTGCAAATTTCGTGAAATAAGCAGATAATTGGTCAATTTTATTCGATGGTGCGATGGAACTGTGGAAGAAACTGCATCAATCATTATTGAGAAAAGTGCTGAATAAATTTTGGTCCATTCTCAATAAATGTATTAAGAATTATTGAAAACAAAACATTATATGATGGCGCGAATTTGTTTGAATTATTCTGATTTGTTTTTTTTTAAAGACTAATGAATAATTTGTTTTATGTTCACAGAGTATCCCATAGCAAACGTTACTTGCGAGTACGACACATCTAGATCTCCTTCACCGTCCAGTACTCCAGTCACAACATCAGACTTGAATAACGAAGACCACAACTACAACGGGCAGAACTTACCAACTCTAGATAGCTGCGAGCCCCCAGCATTCATCATTAAACAGGTATGTTTCTACATACTAGTGGTCGACCAGTACTCGAAATTCGACCACAACTAATGTAAATTATAAGTTTGAACATTATTAAGGTTCCATTGTCAAAGACTGAGCGAGCGCTATTTCACAATTTTCTTTAAAAAACAATGACATGGATATGTCAAATTTGAATTATTGATGTACAAAGTTTTTGACCACAGATAAACAAAAGAATATATGCATCTGTGTCAATGTCGAATACATCGAAGTGTGTGTGAATATCAAATACATAACATTACAGTAGTGTGCATAATGTTTTTTTATTGATTTAATGTATTTTTATGCTAAATAAAAAAATATTACCATTCGCCACTCCTTCTCCATATAAACTATAAGTGTGCGAAATTTCATACTCCTCCATCTGCGCAATTTTTGTAAAAATGGTTACAAAATTTTTGTTTCACGTATTAATGTATTGATTTATCCACTATGGACCAATATGAATCATCTATTTTTCAATTGATAAAATTCTTATGAATGTATTTCTTCCAGGATGATCCGCATGCAGTTCTCACTCCGTCACCCACACATTTAAATCAGCAACTTCTTTTCATAAGTCAGAAATTATTAGCTGCTTCTAGCAACAATCCAAATTCGTCAAATAATCAGAGTAATTCATCTAATTCTTCGACGAGTTCAAATCAAAACAACCAACAAAACAACTTTGGGTTTGGCACAGATCTCGGTAATACGAAGAGAATTAGGAGGTCGGAGGTACTTTTAAAGCAAGCTGCGGATTGCGTCAGTCGAGGGCAAACATTTCAAACAGTTTCTGATCAATTCAACATACCTATCTCCACAATCAGGTATTTTTTTTAATACATACTTATTTTGGTATTTTCTCACATCATGCATAAACAACAAACTAATTTAATGTTTAATTAATTTGTAGATTTTTCATGGCTCGAAAAGGAATACTTCCGAGACGAAAACGTGGACGCAGTTCTGCAGCAATGTCCATGCCTTCTCCACATGGACACGGTTCAGGATCTCCTGCTAGTCCCACCCAGCCACCGTATCACATGGCCACATACAAATTGCCGGATTTCGACTTAGAAAGAGTCTCTTAAAGAACTTAGTTTTAGCCGAAACTTTATTTTTTAATTTCCCCACAAAATAATTTTCAATGACTGCCACTCTTCTCACTATGAACCACACAACAGATATTAATACAATCAGGGTACATTAATTCAAATAATTATAAAAACAGATTTCATAACTGGAAAATTGCCGTTGCATTTAAAAAATAAAAACGCCAATACTAAATATTTATTTATGTAATTTGCAATTAAATTCAGAAATGTTTTTAAGTACTGTATGTATAATAATATTATAGTATGAAATATTTATATATTGTATAGTTTTTCAAATAATAGATGTATCTAAAGTAGAAAAGATGTGATTTTTAGATAGAACGTATATTTATAGTAGCGCTTCTAAATCTAAGAAGGTTATATGAAAAGTGCTTTTTTTTCCCTCGTTTGTATTTCAACTAATTAAAAAAATGATCGGATGTCAAAGCAAGAAATAGATAAAGTATAGGTACATACTTTGTGTCATCATTTTCGATAAGCATTTAATTTTTTATAGTTGCATTTTTTAATATTAATTGTTTATTAATTTTGGTGCTTTTTGATTTTATTACTTTTTTTTATTGAATATTTGTTATTTTTATTATTCCATAAGTAATTATTGTTTGCAATACAAATCAAACCCCATATTATATAAAGTGCAAGCTGGATGTTTTTGTTATTATGAATCTATGGACAAGTAACTTCTCAGGATTGGAAAACTCCATGTCGACCATTAATACTTTTAATACTGGTATAAATTCTTATTTATACCATTTTTTTATAAAGCAATACCTACCGGATTTAAAAAAGACCTATGTGGAATTATTCTATTAAGATTGAAGTTGGATCAGTATTGTGATGTAGATTGATTGGTTTTCGCTATGTCCAAAAAATTCATAAAGTGCAATTTATGTGAAAATATTAAAATTTTAAGGAGCACATTGATACTAAATTACATTTATAATAATTATTGTTTTATTTTGGTATAATTAAAAATGAGATTATTTGACTTGCATTAATTTAAGTTTTTAATTTTTTCATATTTATGTTTTGTTAGAAATGTTGTTTTTATCAGTATTATTTTGATTATGCCCAAAAATTATATACATTTAAGGTGTTTTGAATTGAAAATTAGCTGTGCAATATTACAAAAAATCTTGCGGTAAAATCTAAAATGAATTGATTGGCATTTTTGATATTGCTAGCATTTTTTATCACAATAAAATGTATCATCAAATTGAAAACTAGCTGTGTTGTGTTCACAAAAGAACGAAAATTATAATTATATTTCTAGAAATCAATCATGATCAGAGTATTATGTTAATTTTAAGTCAGTTTTTTACATACAGTCACAGTCTTCAATATGCTCCTCAATCAATCAAATGTACCTTTACACCCCAATTAGGGGTAAGTATATATCCTGACAACAATATTTTCAAGTGTGTTCAAAATAAGCGAAAATTCATGTATTTTCATGAACAATCAGTAATAAGATAATTGACTTCTTTTAAGAACATACCGCCCGAATGCCGCGTTAATTTGAAATCTGTATTGAAAGATAATATTTTGTGATGTGACAATCATTTGAGGACTTTGTGATTTTAAGAAATAGTCACAAAAGTATAAAAAACTTTAAATTAAAGGAAAGGCGTAGGTACTTACTTATATTCCGATGGTAGCAATATTATTGCATATTTTAAGTTTTACAGGAACATTGGTTATTTAAATGTACTTACTTAAAATCTAAACTGAAATGTTTTTCTACAGACTTCCTATATTATAATATTAAAATATGTATTTTGTTATAAACCCATAGCTTTCGGATAGTAAATAAATATTAAACCATAAAATGTTTTCAAAATTAGATGTGAAAAATTATTTTGCTGTTGAACTAAGTGTAGAAAAATACAATAATATTTAGATTAAAAACTGTCTTATGTATAAATGCATATTATATTATTATAACGTTGAGATAAAAAATATCTATTTAGCTATTTGTAATGTGTATTTATTATAGATTTTAGGAAATAATATAGACAATGTATTTTGCCATATTTTTATAGACGAACCAAAGACAAGATATTTTGTAGGAGTTATTATATTGTAATAATTATAATAATGATTGTATGTATTTATTGTTTTAATTTTTTTTAGAAAATAGCGATATGTTATTAAAATGATTGCATGTTGTGTATGTATGAGTATTATAACTTATTCTGTGTTAATATACATAATAAAAAAAACAAAAATTAATGCCACCAAAATACAAAGGACATTTATTTTGTCTCTCTCTGTGTTTTATTTCAAACCTGAATAAAATTCGTTGAACAATCAAACCTCATGTGGAGACCATAGACAAGTAAATAGTTACCAGATGATAAAGAAATGAAGGAATATTTTACAGAAGAAAGAAACTCGGCTTAGAATGTGAGTGCTTAAATATGATGGAATACATAACCAATTAGTCAAAACCACTCGATTTCGGGTGGAAGGCCTCATTAAATAAAAAAAAACAAATAAGTAAAGATAGCTGAATCATCTGGAGATGATTCTGAATAAATATTTTGTGAAAACTAGCAGTTTTTTTATTTCTTAACATCGACAGTATTGATATAAGTTTGAAGGCCTCCCTGAATAGCCATCAAAAAAATATACAAAGGTTGAACCATTAGAATGTGCTTCATTGTATTATTCTTGCAGGACATTATTTATTGATAAGGTAAAATAAATAAATTACACTTTTCGAAGTATATAAATGTGTCAGTATTGCTTGGGGCAAGTTTTTCCCTTCCATCCAACCTGAGACAGGGCAGCCCCGGGGAGAAAATTAGAATTTAAAAAAATCTAATCATGAAGGGATGATTGTACAAAAATAATTTTATAAGTAAAATCGTAACATGAACAACCTTCTCTGCATCTGCTTTTAAGGGGCATTAACTTTATTTTAAAAAAGGCGAGAGAATTTGAAACACTATAATTTATGTTTCATTCATGTGTTCTAAAATTCTAGTTACGATTAATTTTCACTTCGGGCAATACACTACTGGTTCTGACAGCCAGATGTCAGGTTTGTTTATTTTCTTGTGGATTAGGTGAAAATGATGTGTTGTTATCCTGTAGTTTTTCCTGTATTTGAGTTTTATTTTGAGTAAAATGTGAGATTAATATATATTTTATTAATGATATCACCGTTGTCTACAACTTATCCCAAATTTCTTTATTAAAATGCAACAGTTCGAAAAAATATGCCGTTTGTGTTTAAACTTTGAAGGGAAAGTTTATTTGTTTGACGATGATCCTTTACAACCGTATGATAAACTGGCTGCTAGATTTACAATGTGTACCCAAGTTCAGGTAAATATCAGTGCCTTGTATTTATAATAGAATATTAAAGTATTTTTTTTTAACTTTCAAGTTTATTTTTTCAGATATCCGTGGAAGATTTATTACCCAAAAGTGTATGCGAGGAGTGCGCAAATAGAATAAACGATGCTTTTAAATTAAAAGAATTGGCTCAAAATTCAGACAGAGAGCTAAAAAAACAAATAAGTAACATGAAACACATTATATAATATAAACCATATTAGGTTCATTTTTTTAATTAACAATTGACACATTTTGACTTTACACATTTTTGTAGATTATAACATAAAAAGCACCGAAAACTTATCAATAGAAGCTTGTGAGGAGCAAGAAATTAGTCATCTTTCGAATATCCCACAAAATATTGAGAAATTAGAAAGTCAAGGTATATATTCTTATATTTTATTTTTCCTATATATATCAAAATAGTTGTGCATTAAATGTTAGGTATACTATAATCTGAAATTTTTTTAAGCAATTTATGAATAAATTTTTCTATACAAATAATTATCAAGCAAGCAACTACTAATCATAATATGCTGCTTGTGTAAAAAAATATTTTTAAATATTTTATTTCAGATACCGAGGAGTTTTTATCTGAAATCATACAGGACACGTTATTGACAGAAGAAAATATACTCCTGTTACTCAAGTCTAAAACAAATAAAGCAGAGAAAAAATACAATTTGAAAAAGAAGAAGAGAAAAAAAGTTGAGGCTATTCAAAATAATGTAACTGAAGATGTGAATAAAGAAGAATTGAGTAATGAGGATTGCCACATTGATGGCAACGATTCATCTGAAGACAATCCTGATATTTTATGTGATAAAAAGAGTTCAGATGTGAATGATATTGTATCTTATCAATGCAACACATGTCATATTACTTTTAAATATAAAACACAAATGCTCCATCATATGCGTAGGGTACATCAATTAAAAGGGTAAGAATCCTGATATTTTATGTGATAAAAAGAGTTCAGATGTGAATGATATTGTATCTTATCAATGCAATACATGTCATATTACTTTTAAATATAAAACACAAATGCTCCATCATATGCGTAGGGTACATCAATTAAAAGGGTAAGAATCCTGATATTTTATGTGATAAAAAGAGTTCAGATGTGAATGATATTGTATCTTATCAATGCAACACATGTGATATTACTTTTAAATATAAAACACAAATGCTCCATCATATGCGTAGGGTACATCAATTAAAAGGGTAAGAATTAAAAAAAATTGCTTGAAATTTTTAATCTGTTGATTTAGGATACTATCATGTTTATTCTCATATTTAAAACGTCTGAGGTCAAATGTTATTCGCAATTCTCTCATCCGATATTTTCTACAAAATAATGTTTCCCGTAATGTGTACTAAGCGTTGCTGATTCTCTGAGTTTCAGAGTTTTTTTTACTCTCTTTCATATTATCTATTCCGCAATGAAGGCAGGTAGTTTTTTTTTTGGAGACTCTACAACTTGGTTCTTTAAAGACCTTTATCTCATAGTGTTGGCTACAATGTTTTATTAAACTTTTTGTTAAGTATTGGTGAATTCAAGAACATCAATAAGTCTTAGCGAATATAAAAAGGTTACTTGAACAGTGGTTTTTGGGTTTATAAGTTTTAGTTGGTCAGGTACTACTACACTATAAACAACTATACACGATAGAACATTAACGGCCCCATGGATTTTGACACTAGACGGGCGGCATACAAAAATTTAGAGTTAGTATGAGTGTGTTTTATCGGGTCACGGATAGAGTGAATCTACAGATTTTACGAGTCAATGCAAGTATGAGATAAATAAATAAATGTCAAAATTTGAGAAAAAAGCCTTTAATGGTCTATACACATACACCATCGGATAAAGACATCACAACATTCCAAATGGCAGTTGGCTGAGAAGAGCCTTATTATTAGGATCTAGAAGATGACAATATACCCCTAATATTGTTCCTTCGAAGCAGGGCTGAGAGATTTGGATTTTTTAAAGAGGTTGTTGATATTGTGTAAGATCAAAAGCAGTGGAGAACTCTTGTTTCCTGTAAGACAGAACTGACTGAATTATGAACTAACAACCATCTTCATTATTCTATGATCAAATTTTAAACCCTGACCTATTAAGAGAAGCTCAATATGTTCAATAAAGAGAATACTTCAATGAGTAAATTATCAATTATTAGTTCAAGACTCATTCATAATTATGTCTGTTTCTTGTCCTCGGTACATCTTGTTGTATTGTTGCCACCAGTTTGAGAATTTAATACAACTTTATTTCATCAGGTTTGGTCGCGCCAAAGATTTCATGTGTGATACTTGCGGGAAGACATATTTTGATCAGCACGGGCTGCAACTACACAAAAGGTCACATACAGGTTAGTGCAAAGACTGATAATGTTATTATTGTTTGAAAAGGCTCAATGTATAGATGAGTGGAAAGCTTGAAGCGTATAAACTTAATATCTTTTTATTGTTATTGAGATAGACTGAATATGAATAAGCTGTAATATTTTTTAATACTTGATACAAATTTTTTAGACTTGATTGATCAATAGTTTTCCATTATGAAATTTTTATTAATATACATAAATCTAGCATAAGGTTGTGGATTTTTTTTGTCCGGTTAAAATCTCACGATCAATTTTCAGCTGACTTCTCGCCTAGCTAGTCATTTTTTGTATGACATTTGAATACTTTTGAGCCAGGGGTGGCGATCCCAAATTATTTTGTGGCCCCCTTTGCTTTTTTCTTCAGCTTTTGCAAAGCCTGACGAATCTTGCAGACGATACATGAATTTTGGGTTGGCTTTTCTTGTTTTAAACCATCTTTAAGCAGAATTGAATTTATTTTCAGTTAATTTTGTTTTATATGGAAACGAACTTTGCGCTTCACATGTAATAAAAATCTGCAACATTTTTTAATACCTAGTTTATAAGATTCAAAGGAAAATTAAATTTAACCTCTATATTGATTGTCATGATCAAATTGTAAAATTTTCAACAAGTTTTTTTGGACGTAACGTTTCAGGATATCGTCCCTACAAATGCGACATATGTGGTCAAGGATTTTCACAGTTGAACAATATGAACAGGCATATATCAGCTAAACATAAAAAAGTATGTTTTTATATTATTTATTTATCGTATGGTCATCACATCTTAGAATTAAAAATTACCATCCATATAACATATTAATATTTGTTTTTATATTATTTACTCATACATTCACAATGACTTGTAAACAATATTAACCTGTTAACCGGGGAGTTCCCATTCTAATTACGCAACATGTAACGGGCGCGTATTCTTTCACTAGGACGTGTCAACACGCCACGCTCGGAGAACGTCATTTCATAGTACTTTTTTTTTTATTTATACTTAAAATAAATAAAAAACTATGAAATATATATTTTATCGTAATTGATATGTATAAAATACAATGGAAAAAACAAAATTTCTACGAATACAAAAAGATACCAACTATAATTCATCATCGCTGATATCGCTCTCATTCATTTTGATGGACACTGAAATAAAGATATTTTTTAAATAAAAGGTTGGACATACAAATAATATATATTAGGAAATATTTTTATAGCCATTGAATGTATTTAAATAAACAAATAAAAAAAATACGTAAGTAAGTATAAGTACGTACCCATCACTGGTCACACAACACAACCCACCGCTCGCAACAGCGAAATGAAACTGACTCCATCCACGTATTAAATTCATGTCGAGACCCGTATGAATGACGTATTACTATAGTTGTTCGAAAATATAAGTCCCGCACGTTCCAGGGCGCAACATTATTTTCAAGGACGTATTCATATGTCATATCCGTACCCCATAATTTTTACGTATGACATTTTTATACGTTCTGCCCGGTTAACAGGTTAACAAATCTATAACTTGAGTTAAGTGAGTAGGTACATTTACTGGACACAATGTGTCCAAAGTTGGACCATCAGATACCTGGTCGATAGATGTAACTCAGAAGATAACAAAATGCCCATTGAAATCCTCTGTAACTGTAATGCACTTGCTCAAAAGAAATCATGCCTTCAGAGGGCCACTATTTAACAACCAAGAAAAAACCATTATCGCCTTGCCTTGACGACAAGTTATAGCATTGAGGTACCTATGTATACCTATAGGTACATAGTGACATAGGCATAGGCTCTCACTTTAAATTAAGAGGTCCTGGGTTCGATTCCCGGTTGGGTCAGAAATTCGCCGTCTCTTTTCACTTGAAATTTTTGGTTGCGATTCTGTCTCTAATTGGACAGGACCGGTTGAGAATGTTTCAAGCATTAAGTTCCGCTGGGCATACGGACGCTTATATATGGAAGAGTGTAATTTATTTTATTTTTTATAGTAAACCTATTTTGGTCGCAGAAATGCAAAAATTTCCTCAGACAATAAGTTCTGACGGCTATGCTGATATCTTTGTACCAACACCACCTATATAAGAAAGCCTTAGCGCTGAGAGTGTAACGTCACATTGTAAGGCCCAGTATGCACTTGCCTTATATCTGTATGTACTTACCTGTACTCTATCATATCTGTCAAACAGCGCAGGCGGCCTGGGTGTCGGGTGTGACGTTAGAGAAAAAATGGCCGTCAGCGCTAAGGCCTTCTTATATAGGTGGTGTTGTCTTTGTATGATCAATTTATTTAAATGGTTTGTGATGCGCAATATTAAAGCTATAGATTATAAGATTTTTAAACTACAAATTATAATTACATTGTATAATTATTTATCTCTCAGTTAAATGTAGACCAATATGATATCTTAATTCTGCATCAGTTCAGAAATGATTATATACTTGGTTAATTTTAGGATAAACCTTACAAATGTGACGTTTGTTCCAAAAATTTTGCTTATATGGGAACACTGAAGCAGCACAAACGGCAACACTATGAACCTCAGATAAAATATCACTGTTCAATTTGTGAAAGGAAATTCAATCGAATTTTTTCACTGAGGCGACATCAGTTGACACATACTCAAGCAAAACCTTACATTTGTAAACATTGCAAGCGGCCATATTCCCAGTCCAACGACTTGAAGACCCACGTCAAGAAGACTCATCCGGAACAGTCCACGGAAAGGTTTAGCGATTATTGTGTCAAACAGGATCTAGAAGTTAGTTGATAATTTAAAATATTCATCAATTCGTTTTTTTAATAAAACTGCTTTCTTTACTTATATAATCATTGGATCTTATTTTTTTTACCCATCACTCCATGTCCCTTAGGGGGCGTTCAAGTATTACGTAACGCAATAGGGGGGGCAGAGGGGGTTCTCTTGAAAAACGTTACTATTGTATTACTGGCGCAGCAACAAAGGTTTTTAGTGATTTTCCAGTAATAATTGTGATTTTAGGCGTACATAGTTGTTATATGTGTTAGGTAACGTTTAGAAAATGGGAAGAGGGGCAACGAAAAGCGTTACGATGCATCTCGGGGGGGGGGCAGGGGGTCAATAATGTTAAAAAAACGCGTTACGTAATACTTGAACTGTCCCTTAATGGGTGGGCAGATAGAACGGACTTCCACTATTTTTCTCTCTAATCACACAAACTTCTTCCACCGACATTAATTATTTTCGCATACAAACTCTCCTATTTCTCTTGCTTCTGACTTGGCCTTCCTTAAAGACGAAGTGCTCTATATCCACATCATTCTCGGTCAACCATGCATTCTTTCACCATTCATTTCAGCCTTATATCAATTCTTTTTCAATGTCCCTGTTTCACTCAAGTGTGTAAACACCTTAAAATGGGGTCTACATTGTTTTAAATCAATGAAAAAATAGAAATAAATTGAAATCCAGTGTGCATCCTATTTTTCAACAAGTCCAAACTTATTAAAAACACTAGCTTCGATACCACATTCCTTCTTAATATTCTCATTCCTTTCTATGTCCCACTGTTTAATCAAATTCTACTAGCCTGTTTTCTTAGAACATTGCGTTTGCCACCTCCCATTTAAATCTCCATGAATTATATCATAAATGTTAAATGGTACATGTCCCAGTTCGTTAAAAAAATAATCGGAAAGAACATAAATATATGCGGGCTACCACTAGCTACCAAGGCATCATCCCACAAGGTTGGAGGTATGACGCAAGCACACCAGTTGCTCGACCTGGACGTCGAGAAACGTTGTATTTGATATTTTGACGTATTTCTAAATAAACACGAGTAATATAAAGTTATTGGTACACAACATCCTAAGTTTGTCTAGATTCTTGTACCCATTTTTTCAGGACTAGATCTTAACAAAATATCTACAACTGATGACTGACTAATACTGTTGGTCTTACGACCGTCTTCTATTCTCTGTTATTTCGAAGGCTGACTTAGTGTGATCACTTTACGTTAACAACGTTCGCCATTAGGTGGTAATGTTCAAATCCCATGCCCCGGGCAGCATTCGAACATGCGTCCCTCGTCGTACCCTGCCCTCACCCCTAGTCACCAACCTACATTCATTTCTTTCTATAATTCCTTATTAAATAAGACAAATCTTTCAAAATCCAAAGGGTAATTCCAGAATAATAATTTCTTTGGTGGCGGCAGCTTGCTGGATATCATAAATAAAAATATTTTTGTACGTATAGATATAAAAACTTTTAATATACTTTACTTATTTGTTATAGAAAACGAAACAATACTCATTTTTAATACATCTTTTCTACTTATAATAATTAATATTATGTATTTGGTTATACTTTATCATTCTTGGTAAAGCTACCTCTGTACCAAACATTCTTAGTGTGCGTTCACACCAAACGAACATAGAGCCAAAGCTGGAAATAGAGTAGGTAAACTTTCTTTTATGGTTTATATTGGACACCATGGAACAACAATGAGCAAGAACTAATTAATGGGTGATGACAATATTGTTGTTAGCATGGTGTCCATATCTACGATCAAGATATATTCTGGTGCGGTGTAAACGCACCCTTAGACACAATCTCATTCTTAGGCTCATCAAACTTAATACTTTTGGCTTGTTATAAGTACAATCTATTAATTAATGCTGAGGCTCATAATACTGTGATCTATTTGTTGCGCCATTTTATTTAGGAATTACAAAATTTAAAAAAAGTTTTTTTTGGTATAATGTGGAATGAGATGTTGAACATATCTGTAAATATGATTTATTGTTACTTTGGTCATGTTAGTATCATATTAATCACTTTCTTTAAATGAACTCTTCAGTTCCTGTTCTTTTGTAGAATGCTCTAGAGAAAGAGGCAGGTCCGCCCATCCCGCAAGCCGCAAAATGTCCCCTTCTGTGCAGGTATAATATTCCAAGGACCAATGGGATGGCGATGAATAATCCTAAAATGAAATATACATGAAAAACTTTGAGTACAAACATTCAACATAAATATGGGTCTTAGTTTTCATAACTGTCTTCTTTTTAACTCTCACTGTCCAATTCCATTCCCTATCAGACCCGCTAAAATTTAGCATCAACTAAGATTTTGATATTCGCGGGCAATGTCAAAAGATTTCAAACAATCCGAGCAATATAGCTTAAGAAATCGATCAAAGTGAATATAGCTGCAAGTGATTTCAATCTAATGATTTCCCCATTACAAAGTTATCATGGCCGCCAAATTTCCTTTTCCTCAAACTCATTTTTATCAAGAAATATAACTACCGTTATAATATAACAAGATGAAAACAAGAGCAAAATGATGTTTTTACTGATAATAATAACTTATTTTGTTTTGATTGTTGTTTTTAAGAGAGGTATCTAAGAAGATATTTGACATGAGAAGTTTTGACATAAAAGCGGTTCCTCTAAAATTTTGGCGAGTCATTCTAAGGTGCTGCTTAAATTTATGGAATGGCGGGTAATTTAAGAGAAATTATGCTAATTTAAGTGGAAGAGTCGGTTCAAATTAACTTTTTTCATATTTTTTTGGTGCATTCTAAGCTTTAGAGGATCTGATAGAGAATCGGGGTGAGAGTGTGTTAAAAATCTTGAAATAGGATTCACGTTTAAAACATTTTCTATATATTTTAGTTGGTATAAAAACTTTCCTTTAAAATGATAGAATTTATCGAGAAAAATTCATCTTACCAACAAAAGTACCAATCAGTAACGACGCGTCTCTTTCCGGTTGCGCTCCATACCTGTCCAAACATCGCATGTGCCTGTGGATCTCTTCTAAATAAATCAATGATTTACCTCTCATTTCTATTGGTTCGTGACATCTATAAAGTTAAAATAAATAAGAAACATGGATGTAGACAAAAAAAAAGGAATGTAGTATAAATACTCTACATTTAGAATATTAGGAAGGAATGTGGTATGGGAGTTTGTGTTGATACCATGATGAAAGTTAATAAGAAGTTGAGACGGTTTGGGACATGTTGAAAGAATTGACAGTTGTAAGGTGTGTCCAGCTGAAAATTATCTAGATGGAACACATTGATTCCGTCCTTAAGTAAAGAAACAAAAGAAATAGCAGAGATGATAAAAAATATGTAATGTTTGTTGGTGGAAGAAGTGTATTTGGATAGAAATGAATACTCTCTCTCTCTGTCTACCCCTTAAAGGCTATAGTGTGAATATTTATTATTATTATTATTGGTTTTGGGCAAGCAGCCTAGGCTGATGGCCCCAAATCAATGTCTGTGCCGTCTGTCGTTTTGAGAAAATCGTCCAATCTGTTCTTGAAAGCATTCACTGATGGTGCTTACTGTGAAATTTTCCCTTAGTACGCTTCATAGAATGTCCTCTCAAATGGTTATTTGTATTCAGGGTGTGGATGGAGCTGATATCAGGAACATCATAATAACCATTCTTAATCTTATACGTCTCAATGAGATCACCTTTAGATCGCCTGCCTTTGAATGTTGTAAGTCCCAGTCTGGAGAGTCTTTCCTCATAGCTTATGGCATGGATAATGGGTAAATCAAATTTGGTGTACCTAAGTATTACTTACATGATATCTGATGTTAGGTCTGAGCTAACTCGTAATATTAGTTCTGCCAAAGTGTCAACCATCCACTGAGTTTCACAAGAGCACTCGAAGGGATTCACTTGTATGTCAATGGTCGTCATCAAGTCCCATCTGCCCATAAGGCCACTCTCAATCATGGACAGATTATTGTGGTCCAAATAAAGCTGTAAAGAGACCAATTTATAAATAACTAATGTTCAGAGAAATTCTATCAAACAAATGTTAATGTTAAGATACATTCTATCAAAAAATCAAGAAGACTTAAAACTCTGCAACGAAATAACATGCCTTTGACCTTCGAGTCAATCTCAGTAAGAAGGAGCTCATTGCGAATAATACCTGGACAAATTGCATTTGGGGATCGACTACAAACAAATTTTTCGACAATGTAGAGTAGATAGATAATTACCTGTCCACTTTTTATATTTTTATTTTAGTATCATTATTTGGTTTAAATAATAGTTTATACATTCCAGTGGACAGTTCTTTTTTTTTGGCACTATACGTTGACGAAATTTGTTTGTTGTCGAACACCAATTTGAAATTGTCTACGGGGGCAGGTCTTGGACATAGATAAATTAACCTGGTAGTTATCATTACTACCACTCATGAACTTGGGGCTGAGCTTCAGATACATATCCGTATGGCACATGGCTACATGTAACAACATGACCAAGATATATAAAGGGTAGATGTTTAGTGTCGAGGCGAAGTGGTAACTGTTTGATGTGAGTCCTAGTACCTGACTAAAGCCTTCGAAACTAAGTCTCAGAGGAATTATAGGTATCAGATGGTACCGCTGCATCTTGAACGACACTCTACACACCCAGTTCAGGCCCATCACATCTACCATTATGGACAGGAGGTGGACTTGGCTGGAACATTTGTTAAGGATGCTGAATGAGTTGGCCAAGGAGAGTGTTGTCTTTTTTCCATCAGGGTAACGAAAAGAAATTGGACCCTCTCATATTATGTTCTGTTCCTTGGAAGCAGAGTAGAGGGATTTGGACATGGTCATTGGAACCAGTAAGATTGAGTGCAGTGGTGAGATCTTGTTATAGAAAAATATGGTGTAAAAGTGTACCTCAGTGACTGGAGGCCAAATAGTATCTTCACCCTTAGGATCCTGGAACTGGAAAGCCGTAGGAGCTATATGTGACAGAGCAGGATTGTGGTTCATGTACAGTCTCTTTAAACTCATCAATCCTGCCATTGCGTGATCTTCTATGCATTCTAAATTTGGCATGTTGGTTAAGTGCAACTCTTCCAATGTGGGGATACTTGGGAACTTCCTGAAAAGTTACATGTTGACATTTACTAGTGGTCACCCATTGGTCGAAATTCGAGCGAGCGCTATTCCACAATTTTCTATCAAAAACAACGACATGGATACGTCAAATTTGAATTGTTGATAGGTATGTACAATTTTATTTCTATTAGTATTAAAGAGACAAACAATTTTAATCTATCGAAGTGTGTGTGAATGTCAAATACATAACATTACTGTATAATTTGTAATGTTTTTTTTTTCTATTGATTTAATGTATTTTTTACGCGTAATTTAAAAAAATATTAGCATTTGCCACTCCTCTATATAAACTATAAGTGTGCAAAATTTCATACTCCTCCGCCTGCGATATTTTCGTAAAAAGGGGTAAAAAGTTTTTGCTTCACATATCAATACATAGATTGTGTACTGAAATATTGAAACTGTATAAATCAGGGGTTCCCAATCTTTTTCAGCGCGCGCCGCCCTTATAAGTTTAGTATTTTGTCACGGCGCCCTTCTTTAGTAAGCTATTTGGAATAGAAGAAATTATAAAGATATAGGCAACTGAGTTATATTAGGTATGTTTATAAGAATTCTGAATTAACTGCTTATCTCATTTATTGCTCTGTGCCCATTGATCTTTGAGCGATATTTATTCTTAACAACAGCTTCAGCTGAATAATCCATCTTCGTACAAATATGATGTGGCAAATGAAATGAAAAATTTTAATGCATTTGAAATTAAATTTGGGTATTCATTTTGAATCGATAACCAAAACTCCAAAAGATGCGAGCGCTCAAAATAGAAATTGTTGCTTTAGGGATCACGTACATTGCAAATTAGTTGGAAGGAGATTTATCGGCGGCAGAATTAATTTGTCTGAAACCAACATTTTAGTTGCATCAATTTGACTAACCAAAAAAAGCTGGTTTCATACAAATTTAGTCTGCCGCCGATCGATCTGCTTCCAGCTAATTTGTAACGCGAATATTTATGGTTTCCGATTAAGATCGGTTGTTTCAGATAGTGACAGATAATCGACTCACTGCGCCCCTCTTCACTATCTACGGCGCACACTTTGGGAACCCCTGGTATAAATGGATTAGTGAAGATGATGAGACATCTATTGGGATTTACAAAACCTTTTTAAACAATTGAATTGTTTACACTAGATGGCGCCAGATCATTATTACCATATCCATTTTTTACGGTCTCTATTTATTGGCTATAATGAACAGAACATTGACTGAATCTGAAAAAAACCTCAGAAATTTAAAATATCTTTCTTTACAAATACTAACTTGTGTACTGTAGATTGTGCTGATATTTTCTTAATAGGATTATAGGAGAGTGAGAGCCATTTAATAGATTTGCTGTCTTCGAGGGTGGTGGGAACCTCCGTGAATTGGTTCTTTGAAAGATCCAACCATTCCAAACTTCTTGGGGTGTGCAAAAAAGATGTTGGTAGATCTTTCAGTTGACAATCACGAAGATCTAAGATCTACAAAAAGTATAAAACATAATTGCATTATTATTTAAAAAGCTAATGGACTGTGTTAGGTAGTTGAAATATCTTATCTTTAAAAACTATTGCATAAAGTTTGTTAAAAT
Source organism: Mystacides longicornis (assembly GCA_963576905.1). Classification (NCBI taxonomy): domain Eukaryota; kingdom Metazoa; phylum Arthropoda; class Insecta; order Trichoptera; family Leptoceridae; genus Mystacides; species Mystacides longicornis. The sequence goes on from OY756425.1 coordinate 30,981,459, forward strand.
AAATATAATTTAATTCAGGGTATACAGATAAAAAACTGGAAAAGTTGGTGGTCCTTGGTGGTGTCGAAGGATCGAGAGGTAGAGGAAAAGCACCCACGAGATGGACAGACCAAATTAGGGCAGCTACAGGCACAACAGTTGGGAGGGGTGGAGGAAGATTATATATGATGTTGTTATGGCGGAGAGAGTACCAGGTCACGACTCTCTGTAATGAGGAGTAACGAGGATGATGATACAAATAAAATGTGTGTAATACATATTTAATTTAATTATTTTGTCCTAGTTTATGTTATAAAGTGCCAAGTTTCAGATATGCGGCAAATTTTCAATCTGTTATCTAGACAATAATTATTGTCAAATGACATGTCATTGTGCGAAAAATACCTAATAGACCAAAATTAATAATTGAAAAATTCTTCTTCTTTCATCAGGCACTTTAGTTCTTTCAAATTTAGTTCTATAATTCAAAAATTCATACTTTGTGTTTAAACTATTTTCTCTTCAAGTAAGTGGTCTACTTCATTCAAGTCAATACTATTTTATTTAAATCTTACTTAAAAGCCACAAAGTTTATCTGTCTTAGAAAATAAATAAAAGAAACAGTAACTAAGAAAGCAGGAATAATATATTACAAATATTTGAAATACATTTTATTTTAGTGTAATTTGGCATAGGATACATTTCCGAGATAGTTAAAATTTTTATATTTTGAAATATGTAAAAAGTATTTATAAAATGTTATATCCTATAATTAATAAAAAGTAAAAAAAAAAGTTATGGTAAAGCATTCCGTAATATATGGCTGATAAGTGGTTGTTAGATCAGTGGTATCAGTTGACGGTTTTCGTATGTTTACGAAAATTTGGTATGTACAGGTCGTGGGTTCGAGTCCCAATGCCGACCATTTCCATTTTCACAATATAAGCTTTGTTCATGTGAAAGATGTCGAAAATATATTTGTGTTCACTTTGGGTGAGCATATATACCTACTTATGTTTTTTTTTAAATCATATGACTCATATTGTGTATAGTTTCTTACGCACATTTTTGTAGATGGTAGCAAAAAAAAAAAAATATTATACCTTGAGATGAGATAAGCTGACAATGGCCGCAGTGGTGCTGAAATCCAGCATTATGAGTGGATTACCCTTCAAACGTAACTCTTCCAATTCTTCCAGACTCTCAAACACATTTGGATCTAAACTGTGTATGAAGTTGTGGGAGAGATTGAGACTCCGCAGATATTTCAGTGGCTCGTATTCTGTTGGATCGAAAGGGCCCTAAAATTTTAACACTTTTTAATCTTATCTAAGTATATTATATTTCTTGTGTGCAGATTCTTTGTCGACGAACTCCTCCTTCAAAACTGGACGGATCTTAAAGAAGCTTTTTGGGTGTCTCAAAGGTTATTCGAGGATGGGTTTGAAGCAAACTCAGATTTCTAGACGCCCCCTATTTCTATTTTAATTAATGATTTTATCAATTTTAAAATGACCGCCTATATCGAAGACATTAAAAAGTATCGAGGGTTAAGTTCAACTGGCAAAAACTCGTTTGGACTACACAAAATTTTTTTTTTTTCATTATCAATAATTGATTTCCGACAGATGTGGTCCTTACTATGAAAATTATTTTCATAGTAAGGACCACATCTGTCGGGAAAGCTGGTCTAAAGCCAGTATAAATATATAAATGAATCCTTATTTTCTGTGGTCATTGCATCATGCTTGAAAGAGCTCAACCAATTTCACTTATTCTTTTTTTGTTGTAATTGAGTTTATTTTCAGTTTCACTAGCGGTGGGCCTCACACTGTCAAAAGGCGGCGGTGCACAGAAGAGAATACACGAAAAAGGTTTGGTGTGTGAGATACGAAGACATTTTAATTGTAGAAGTAAATGGGTGGAGATCCAAAAAATGTAATCCATATTTAAATAAAAATATTTACCTCAAAAACTTCAGGTTTCAACGTCACCCTTGTTATGTTGTTGTGGCTTAAGTCCAGCACACGTAACTCTCCCAACATTTTGAAGCTGGCTCTCTCGATGGTTTTAATCTCTCCATGAGACATGTCCAGTCTGACAATTGGCAACTTGGGAATTTGAGACACTGTTGTGAAGTTATTCAGTCGTAGATCCACAAATGTTACGTTTAAACTTTTCAACCCTGTAAAACATCTCATGTTTAATAAAGAAATGTAAGCCCATCTCTAACTAATTACTTCATGCTGGAGAATATGTATTAAGAAATAGTAATTATAGAAAAAAATATGAATGACACCTAGAAAAAGTCTGCCTTACCCAAAAAGTAAAAATTATTTCACAAATTTTCAATTCAATATTATTTTTTACCAAATTAATTTCGTTTGATATCCTAACTTTTATTTATTTTCATAGATAGCTAGATTTTCTTGCTTTCAAATGATATTAATTAAAAAAAGCATATGGCACTTATGTACCAAAAGAGAAAACAATTAAAAACACAATACATGAAAATTTTTTCAATTTCTAAAAGTTTAAGTGCCCCCCCTCCTCCATAAAAGAAGAAATTTTTCGCATTTTCATTGATAAATTTTTGTCTATTATTCGCACAATTTATTTGAGCAAATATCAAAAAATCACATTGTATAATATAAGAAAAATCACATTGTATAGAAGAATATTTCTGCTTTAGTTGGCTGTCTTATGTTTGCTTAAAAATAAATTCAGTGAGCAGCTTCTTCTTTCTCCCAACGTGGCATTCCACTCGAGAGAGAGAGCGATCCATTTTAGTAAGCTTACAACACCGATTATTATTTAAGTTACTACTTAAAATTGTCCACCACTCTGGCTGCCAACCTATTATTTGTGGTATCATCTTATATCAGTAAACTCCAACTAACCTAACCAGTCAGCTGTTGTGAAGAATGTTTTGATTCCTTTATCCTGACAAATGACTTTGCCCGCATATTTGCATTCGCACACTTTGCATATTGTGTCTGTTGGAGGGATTGCTGTTGTTGTTTTATTTTCATCTGTGGAAGTATAAAAATGTTGATCAGTTGGCTAAGCCCTGGCAGTATGAAAATATGCACAATCAAAATATTTATATTGTTGGACACAATGTTCTGAATACGTATTATATGGATTCCTGTCCCGTTTTCCGGGACTAAGTTTCCACAATACTATTTATTTATTTATTCAACTTGTTTGTTACAAAACATTTCAAATAAAGTACAACAATGTTGCCCAAATAGGCTTAACCTGTGCTAGGGCAAAATTGAATGAAAAAAAACTTAAAATCAACTGTTTGATGCAATGGTTAAAAGACTGGGTTGGTATGATCATTTTCTCTTTAAGATCTAGTCCTGAAAAGGTCACAAGAATCTACACATAATTAGAACGTTGTGCACCAACAAAGCCAATAGGCAATAAATATGAGACATTAACAAAAATGGATATAGTCATATCCTGGCGCCAAATACATGACAGCAGTCGCAGTCTTTAAATTTGGTTGCTCTCTTGTTCTCAACAATTTCCAACTTTTATCTCTATTTTTCATTTTATTATTAAATTTCTACTTGTTGCATACATGAGATTTTTCGACATGTTGAACATGTTGAGAATTCTCATGATTAGGAGTTTCGGAGACAAACATTACCACCTAATGGCGAACGTTGTTAACGTAAAGTGATCACACTAAGCCAGCCTTCGAAATAACAGTAGAAGACGGTCGTAAGCCCGTAGTGGTTTGTTCCATTTAAAAATCGAACATTAGTAATGAATTGTTAGAGTCATTAGTTGTTATTTTTTCTTTATGATCATTTTACATTAAAAATCTTAATATCATGCCCCCTGCAGCAGAGATGCTAGCCATTGGGTCAAGTGAGCCGATTGATTTGTTAGAAAATGGTGACAACATTTTAGTACAACATTAGAAACTACTTAACAATAGATGGCAACTAGGGTATTCAGTAAATACATTTTAAGATGTCTCTATTTTTGATTAAAATTACTTCTTAAAATCGAACACTTATTAATTTAATAATTGCATCAAATGGGTAATTGGTTCTATATGTAATTTAAACTTTATCATATCTTAAAACACTTCAATTTTTAAAAAAATAATGGACTATTTTTCCATTTTTCTAGTCCAAGTCTGACTTATGGTCACTTTCATCAATGGTTTCTAGCTTGCGTAGCATCTTAGGTGATGTGGGGAACGCTAAGAGCTACCTAAAAGCTAGAAACTGTTGGTGAAAGTCACCATTAGTCATATAAATCATGTAAGATTTTTGGAGGAAATTTTTTTTATACCTCCAATTCTTTTCTATCCAAGCACACTTCTTTTGCATCTTCCACCAACATTACATTTCTCAAACAACCTCACCTATTTCTTTACATCTGACCTGGCCTTCCTTGAAAATGGAATTGATGTGTTCAATCAACTTCTTTCTCGGCCGACCACACCTTCTTACACACTTTTTTCAGCCTTATAAATTCTTTTTGCAATTGAGGATAATTACTGGGTGCTTCAATAATACAGGTGGAAAAAAAATAAGTAGATCAAATTTTCTTTAAATATATGTAGATACTGTATTAAGACAAAGTTCATGCAAAGACTTTTTTGATAGTCGACTTTCATATGTAATGAAGCACTTTAAGTTGAATCCCGGATGTGACAACTTTCTTTTCCACATTATGTGTTTGGCTTATGACGAAAGACATGAAAAGTATATTTGTGTTCACTTTGAGTGAACCCAGATTAATTATTCAAATGACTCATTTTATTTGGAAAATAAGTGACTAAGAGCCAAACATGAAATTCCTGATTTAATAATTATTATAACATTGGATGACAAATTTGAGAACTAAAAGAGATCATTAATATCTATAATGTGAATCATTAAAATAATATTACTAGAGTTGATTGTGGCATAATGGGCAGTTGGTTTACTGATTGGTGTTACTTAAGATTTATACAAATGTTTCGGGTCTCCTTGAGAATGAAATAAATAAAAAAAATTAAAATAAAACATATACAGGAACTAAAATGGAACTTGGCCAGGCATAACTACAGATGGAAGATGTTGTCAGGGGCATTGGTGTTGGTAGATGAGTTGTAAGATAACGAAACGATACAAGGGAGTTTGTAGGAGCAGAATGGAGAATTATGACAAGAGACAGGAAGAGGTGGCATGCAAATAAGGAGGTTTACACAATAAAATTGTCAGACCGAAATCTTTATCAATCGGTTCTATAAAACAACATTTCGTTGACACACAACACCAAATCTATTATGTTGCCCCCTTAGTCGGATAAAAGGTCATGTTTGAATACATCAGCAGAATGTCAATTAGTGATAATAATCTTTTCGAAAATGAGTAGTAAACAATAAAATAATAGCAATAGACAAGAAAATAAGAGTAGGTAGTAGACAATAAGATAGGTAATGGCAATAGACAAGAAAATAAGACTTCAAACTTTTTGTCGTGATCGACTTTGTAGAACATTTTAATAAGTTAAAATGTACAAAAACTTTGTCAATTCGACTAATTTTGTTAAAGTTACTGAAGATGGGCAGTTGTCCAAAAACGTTTCAACTCAAAATTAATAGAATTGATAAAGTTTTGTTAAGGAAAATAAGAGAAATAGACAAGAAAGTAAGAGGAATATACAAGAATCTTAGTAAAAAAAGATAAAGCAATTATGATTTTGTCACATATATTAATAAATAAAATCAGAAAACTTAATCAGTACCTGCGTTTGTTGTAGAGTTTTGGCAGGAAGACAATGCTATTAAAAAGCACATAATATAGATCTTGAATAACATTTTGATGTATTTCTGGAAAAAATAAATAGTTTTGTTTTTGACAGTGTTTTCAAAGCTTACAGCCAATCATGAATTTTGAAAATTTCATAGACTAGTAATCATTTAATAGAGTCCCCAGCTATACTGACACATTTTTAAGTATAGAAAATGATAATTTGTTTAAAATTATAAGTTGAGAATATTCCTTAAATAGTATAAAAAAATAATAAATTTTTTGGCGCTATAAAAGCTGTAATATAATCTCTAATAATACAATAAGAAAAAATATAAAAAGAAGTTAAGATTTTGTTGCATATTTAGAGTTGAGATCAAAGAAAATTCTTATTTGTTCAATTCATTGATATGTTAAAAACAGTTTTTCCTTAAAATGATTATTTATTTTTTTCTTAGAAGTTACCTTAGCAAGTTATCCTTCATCCAACCAAAAATTAGATTAAATCTGCTTTTTGAATATCTATTTCTGTCTAGCTTTGTATTACTAACACACAAATTAGACTTATACATTATGTGTCATAATTATTGAGATAATTAATACTGCGAAGTAAAAATCTTATCTAGCAGATAAAGCGATAATAAATATTTTATCATTTACCCAGAACTGTGTTATTAAAAAAGGTGTGCTATATTAAGAGAAATATATTAGGTACGTATTAAGGAAAAGATGTATCACTGCATTTATTATCCAATCCAAACTCCCTTTAGACCCCACTTAGGGGCATAGGGAGGCAACAAGAGCTCTCCATTGCGCTCGATCTTGCGCAACGTTAATGACCTCCTCCCACACCATGTCCAGATTCCTCAGCTCTGCTTCGAAGGAGCGGAACACAGTATGAGAGGGTCTTCCTCGTCTCCGAGACCCTGATGGGAGGAAGAACAGCGCTCTCCTCGGCCAACTGTCATTCGGCATCCTTAACACATGTCCCAGCCAAGTCCATCTCCTCCACATAATAGTAGAGGTGATAGGCTCACGCTGGGTGCGCCGGCGTATAGCGTCGTTCGTGATGCGGTGGTACCATCTTATACCCAAAATTCTCCTGAGGCACTTCGTTTCGAAAGCAGATACTTTTTGTGCCTGGGCCAAAGTCAGGTGCCAGGACTCACACCCATACAGGAGAATGGGCAACACACACGCATCAAACAGTTTACATTTTGTCTCGACACTAAATGCCGACGCCTTCCATATCCTGGTCATGTTGTTGAAGGCGCCACTTGTAGGCATTTATTATACGTATCTCTATTTTAAATAAATTATACTTTGTACATTCTAAGGATGTCCTGACTAAATAGAATGAAAAAATGAAGATTTAGTTATAAAAGACTCTTTTGGTTACGTATTTTTAGTGTCTTATTACATTATCTATTAGAAAAAGAGAGAATTACTAACCCGTACTGCAGGATATTCTTAAACAGCAAAAACCAAACGTAATTAATAATAATGAAAAACATTTTCTTATATAAAGGTGTCAAAATTATGAAAACATTTAACAACTTGGGATGTTTCTACAGCTCTCAGTAGAAATTTTAGAGGAAAAAAAATCTTCTTTATGTGCCTTGTCAGGTCTGCCCACGTTGGTGATCACTTTGACGAACTGAGCTTCTTGAGCTGCTCAGAACAGCTCCATTACTCTTCGGATGCTGTCTAATCTCTTACATTACGGAGCCAGGACATCTATCTCCCTTCAGTGTTAGATGAAGAAGGAAATATTTCCTCAGAGTATATGGTCAGATATGATACTGTCCGGACCTTGATAACTGACAACAGCTCTCCGACAACCTTAGCTCGCCTCAGGACTTAAGTATTAGTGACCATATATGTCCAGGGAATTCAAGAGATGGAGTCACATTTCAAATACTTCCAGTCTGTTCATTAAGTTGACTTTCAAGGTACATGTTGAATAAACAATATCAAGGAAAAGTTAAGACCTGACAGGAAATCGAGCCCTAGACTTCCTGTTCAGAAGTTGGCGCCTATACAACAAAGATTACTAAACCACACTCAAATATGTGAAATTTAATATTAAATACTTGAATTGACATGAATACGTTACATTCATATTTAATATATTAAAAAAAAAAGGTAAACTTACTTGAATGGTATCCTTAAGTCAATAAAAAAATATTCACATAATATTTTCAAAATAACATTCACCAAACAATATAGTTTATTTGATTCACAAATATTTATACAAAAATTTTCACCATAACGATTTGTATGATTAACCCCTCTAGTAATACAAATGTGTGATTCTGCTTAAACCTAAGTGATATTAACAGATAAACATATCTTATCTATGTTTACTTTTGTGATAACCAGTACCTGCCGCCAGTACCTACATAACGCTATGCCCATAACAAATACGCATACCTGGCTGGCATGTGCCGTGAGTACATGCCAGCAAGAACATAAAGTGGATGTTGCAAAATCACTACAGTAAAATGCCAGTTGCAAGGTTTAAACCTATGACATTGAAATATAATGTACTAGGTACTAGAAGAGGCAAAATATCCTCATCATTAGAAAGGTCTTTGTTCAATTAAAGGTTGCAGTACATTCAAATATGCATACCTACTCATTCACTTATATTAAATCAAGATACCTTTTTCAAGTCTCTAGATGCGAACACAAATTTAATAGTTTTATTGCTATCTCGCTTCGAACAATCGTTCAAAAAAATAAAATGGAAAGAGACAGATGAAATATAAAGAAACCATTCAAATAAATTTGACTCCGCCTCTAATAAATGTTATTTTTCTACGAAAGATTACTTGCCTAGCATAGGGAATATTTCTCGTTGCTACTCAGACTACTTGCAATGATTTTTTGATACCAATTTTGTTGCAAAATCCAATCTAGTACATACTACATTTTGAATCATTGCTATTGATATACTTTTTTATATCCATTCCTTCATTTATAAAGGTATAGATAATGAACTTATAAGCTGGGAATACACATGCCTGTAGCTGGCACATTTGCATGCCAGCTACAGGCATGTGTATTCCCAGCTTATAAGCACATTTGCATGCCAGCTACAGGCATGGGTATCGCCGCCCTACTCTTTTCTATCCAAACTCCTTATGGTGACATCAGTTTTTCTTCTAGCTAGTCCTGTTTCTTTTACTTTTGATCTGGCTTTCGTTGAAGACTTACTGTATACCAGCTGATACCAGTCTTAATTTACATCTTCAAAAGATGATCTATGTATTTTCAAAAGATCCTGTAATTTTATAAAATTTATAAAAACTTTAAAAATATTCAAAGAAATGAAATAATGTGTATTTAACATTACTATGATTACATCTGCAAGGATCACCGACGATTAAAATTGAACGTCAAGTCTGTTGTACATAACTGAATTATTTGATAGATTCTTTTCGTTACTCATATTTTATACGTCCATCTCAACTTGCTAACTTTCTTCATTGTTTCATTCTCTTGAAGACAGATTGGGACATCGAAAGGTAGGAGAATATTTGGAAAGAATTCCTACAAATTAAGGAAAAAAAATATTTGTAAAAGGAGAGAGTTTATAAGTACCTATTATGTCCCTTTAAATAGGAGCCCATTGTGTTGACACAAGGACTATAATATTGTATAATTAATAGGTAATGTTGACAAGATATTATTCTATTCACTCTATTTTATATTTTTATACTTAGGATTAGTTTATTGGTTATACCTAGTAAGTATAACAGAGGAAAATAATAAATAACATTGGATACAGTATTCTCATAAAAAATGTGAAATATTGAATCCTTCATGTATATTAATATTTCAGTACAATCGTTGGCTAATTTTATTTGTTTTTGAATAAAACTCTGTTAATTTCACTTACAAGTGACAAATAAAATTAACCAACAATAGGATGGGATTTCACAAAGTTATCACCGAAAACATAAGTAATTATTTCAGTACAAGTTTATTTGTTTAGTATGGCAATAGTACAATTTTTTCAATGAGAATATTTCTGAATTTTGTAATATATTTAAGGCAACCAAAAACCGATCCCTATTTTTAATGAACGGCTAGACAAATTTCGATAATTCTTTTATTGTTGTGATTGCTATTGTCAGGAGAAGATTCTCAAAAATAATTTACAATTTTTTAATTTAAATTGGAACTCGACATAACCATTGTTTGATAGTTGGTGGGATTGACAGAATATGCCTGCGAAATTCGTTTAAAACAGATGCATATATTGATTAAATAGGTAATTAAATTATCATTTTATAAATTCAAATATCATAGTTCGACAGGTTTTCTGTCGGGAAAGATAGTTTCTTATAAAAGAATCTTATACCAAAATAATTCAGTAAAATTTGGATTTGATGTAGTCTGATCTTGCAATAAGATAATATGTACAATAACGTACCATGTTGCACATGCGACTAATACTATATACTATACCGCCATCTCTTGAATTTTTTTTAAGTTATACAAATATAGAGGAATTATTGTTTTTATTACAAGCTTATAGCCATGAACTGACAAACTTCATTGTGCATCCGAATCAACAATAATTATTACATAATACAATACATGTTTTGCTAATTTAATTCAGTTTTAATGTCGTTAACTGTATTTAATTCATGTAATATGTCCAAATTATTTTTTTTTATTCTGGGTTACATCCAAGTTTGATGGGCGGGTCAGTTAGTAATAAATAAAAGACATACTTATGATTAAATATTCATTTACTAAATAAAGTCTTCTGTATTGACATATAATACGTTAATTATAGTATAATATGTTTGTATTATATCAAATTTTATTCGTACCACATTTTTTAAAATATAATATTATATTATGTAGGTAGGTTTATTACGAGCTCCTATATGTTGCAAGGAACATGGTCTCCGGAAACTGCCGAACCAACCCGAAGTGTAACGAAGATGACTGTTTGATTGTATTAGTGTTCAATTTAATTTTACGTTAGCGTTAGCAAGCTTTCTACTATTTTATATGATTGAGTTAGGTTAGGTTAGGTAACAATTATGGGGGGGGGGGGTTGCTGCTCTTCCCCCGAGTTTATTTAAAATAATACAAATAGCATCAAATTATCATTAAACAGTAATACAATCATACAGTCGTCTTCGTTACACTTCGGGTTGGTTCGGCAGTTTCAGGCGACCATGTTAGTTGGAACATATAGGAGCTCGGGGTTTATTGCAATAATTATTACATAGGTCTCGCCATGTCTTTAGTGTGAAATAAATTATCAAATAAAAATATAAAAATATCATGAAGAATATTAGTACATTAATTGTACAAAACTTAGCAGTCGATATAGCAGTAAAGAGGAAAATGAGTTAAAGCATGTTAAGAAAGTTGTAGAAAAATTGATAATTTTGTGCGACTAATGTTCGTAACTTTCAAATATTCGCATTGTACGCAAAATTTGATTGCAAATTTGGTGTGCAAAAAATATATAGTTAATAAGTTATTACTTTTGATTTTTCAAAATGGTTGGTTGCCTAGCGGTTACGGCGCCGGCTTTCGTACTGTAGGTTCGATCCCAGGCTCCGACCATCTTTCTCTTTCACGACACAAGCTTTAAGTAGCTTACTGTGAAAGGGTCAGAGTGTATTTGTGTTCACATGGAGTGAGCACAGATTCATTAAAAAAAATTATCTATAGAAAAATTTGTTCAAGAAGCTTAGTTTAAAACTTTTGATATGAAAAAGAGTTACAAATAAATGCATTTTTTGTTCAATATGGAGGAATGATTGTGAGAATACAAAAATAATTTAAAAAAATCGCAAATCTGTGTAATTGGATCTGTGCTTCTCAGAAAAAAAGAAAGTCCTTTTTTTTTACATAGATTTTTATTTCTGATAGCAATTATTCTTAAGACTCAAATAGTACCAATGATTCTACGGGGTTTCCTATTGTTCAAAAACACGTTAGGCCATTTTAATACATCCCTTATGTAGAAAATAAAATTTAAGCCGTGAAGTTTTACAGTCAAAACGCATTCATTAATATTTTGCGGGAGTACTCTTTTATATAAGACATAGTCACTCTAGATTACATTAAAGATAATATAGGATAATTGCCTAAAAGATACTAAAAATTTGTTTTAGGTAGAAGAAATAATATTGTTGAAATTTTTTTTTATTTACGGTAACTCAACTTAGTGATTTGTGCCAAAATACAACAAAAGTTTACTGATGAAGAAAGTCTTTTTGAACAAAAAAAATTATCGGAAGAATAAGACTAGATTTAAAAACAAAAAATCTTATCATAAATTCTAAAAGGTTACATCAACATTTAGCGTTGATTTATTAGGCATAGATCTATCAAAAACATTTCCCAAGATAATAGAAAATATTAATCACTCGAGCCATAGACAAATATATTTTTTTTGTCTATGCTTCTAATTATATTGTTTTTGTACTAAAAACACAACATACCACACACAATCAACCTTTTTAAATTTTGATTGGATAGGCACTGGTATTAAAAAAATAATTCAGTATATTGTAGCTATCAACTATAATAATAAAATATTGAGAAGACTATGTTCAGTTGTATTACGGTTGTAAAATAAATATATGTAATATGCTTTTTATGTTATAGTTATATAAAATATTAGTCACTACGAGTTATATTTTGGAAATTATAGGAAAATATTGAAAACAAAAAAAAACACTCATTAAAAAAAAAAGTGTGGAGTATTCCAATGTCATAAATATATAATAATAGGTATATACACAAAAATGTAAAAAATATTTGGAATATAAAAAAATAAATATAAAACTTATAAATAATATTTGGTAGAAAAGCGTTATAAAATATGGAATCGCTTCAAACTTACTATTATACTTCGTATGCTTATAAACTTAAAAAGTATAAATTATCATCGATATATAACTAAGTATAAATAATAATAGCGAATACTATTGCCAATTGTGTATTAAGTTTTCTTTTATACAAACTACACACGTCGTATTGTAATATAAACACATTTTAATAAATATTGTAACACATTCAAATAATACAAAACAGTACAAAATTTGTTGTGGATCGTCTATGGTTGCACTTTGTTTGTCTGCCATATAAAAAATAGATACATCACTGCCGAGCAGATTTATTATGGCACATTATTACTTGGTTTATTGCAAAAATATACAATACATAAATAATATCTTATATTTTTTATTCTGATCATAGGAAGAGAAATCAAAACACCCTGTTCCGGCCAGTGATCTCGTCATAGACAAACATAATGCAACAACAGAGCTATAGGAAATAATTTAAGAAAATTTCTTTGGTAGTCACACAATTACCACAGAATTCTATATAATAACCTAGAATCCAGATTCGCATTCAAAAGTGAAGCCCAAATATTGCAATTTTTAACAGTTTGGTTCCCAAAAGTATGTGTAAATGTAAATCATAATTTTTACTTCGAAATAAGTACAATTGGTCACTTTTAAGTTTCTTTGTAAATGTTGACATGAATTTTTACATTCCGTTTTGCCTACCAAAACGTCATAATTGCCAGCCAATGAGGTTTCACCTTCTTACTTTGAAAGGATATCCATCTAGAGTGAAAATCATATCTACAGTGCTATGAGATGTGGGAAAGCCGGCCTGTGACTCAGGAATAATCCCATCTAATATTGATGTTAGCCTATTTAGTAATATTTTACTGACAATCTTTCCGGCCACTGAAAGGAGTGCAATTCCACGGTGGTTTCTGCAGTCCGATTTATCCCCCTTAGGTAGTTAAAATATAAAATTCTATGATAACGACGTATTCCATAGACAAAATATCTTTTGATCAACACATTAGTAGTTAAGCTTAAAAGTAAAATAATAAGGAACTGCGAATACAGTTAAATATGATTGTAAAACTCTCAATTATATCATTATTATTATTACATACATAGATAAATATATATATAAATGTCTTCAGTTCTTGTTGAAATATAAGTGATTATGTAAAAAGAAGGAAGAGTTACGATAAAATACAACTTATAAAGCACTGAGTTACAAAAAAATATCTGACCTAAAAACTAAAAACGAATGCTAAATTGACACTAGGAAAACTTATCTACTACTATTGGTTTTTCTTGTATTCTGTTTAAACATCCGAAGAGATAAACTTTAATTAGGTTGTTTCAGTCATTGTAAATATAGCAACATATTCATTAGTTTTTTAAAGGACAAAATCATAAACACAAGCAAAAAAAAAATATTCAAAAATATCTACTAGGTCTCGATTTATGAAAAAAATTTGATTTGACTAAGAAATCATAAAGTATAGAATAATCTATTTTGAATATTTTGTAGTGGATTTATATGTTTTTAAATAATTAATTAATATGACTGTAGCACCATCAATTTGTTAAAAAATTCGTTAAGTGGGCTAGATTTCTTTTTATTTGAAGATACTTTGAATTCGAATGATTCTATTAAAACAAAAATCTATTCGTAAAAAAGACTACATATTAGTTGTCAGTATTTATATTTCTACAAATTATTGATTGGCAAATCGCGAATCTAAATATATAATACATACATAATAATATGTTATGTTTTTGCAGGATTAGGTACTATAATATATGCCATTTTTCTACTTAATTTCAATAATCCAGATTTGGTGAATTTAAGATCTTCGTTATATTGTACGAAAGGCTCGATCGATACAAAGTACTGAGAGAAAGTACAAAAAAGAAACAGAGATATAAATAACTATATTACATATTAAAATATATGTAAAATCTTACGCGGAAAGCGGACCTCGTTGATTTTTATTAGCGAAACCATCAAATAAATGAAACTAATTATCATAATTGAGATCATTGTAGCCATAAAACGGGAAAAAAATCTTCACTAATTTGATGTTTCACAAAATTCTACGGAATACTTCTTAGGTTATTTTTAAACAATCTCCCAAACGACACAATCTCTTTCATTTTCTTAAGTCATTTCGAACAAACATTTAAAAATACAATTTAAGTGTAAAGGTTAAAAAGTGTATGTGCAAGTAAGTCTAAACGTAGTTTTATATAATTTTATCACACACTACTGTATATAATTATAATATGGAATACCGTAATTCATCATCCTACACGGACGTGATACGTTCACTACAATTATTGTTGATTCGTGTTCGAAATAGTAGTGTCTTTTTTCATATCGTAATAAAAAGTCCTTTAACATATTTAATGGATGAATGTAGCATTTGAAATTGACAAAATAAAAATTAAGCTCTTCATATCTCTCTAAATATCAGGTATATCTTTGAAAAATAATTAAGACAGGTGGAGAAATAAATACAATATAAAAGTAATGACTAGTTTCCACCATGAAAACATTGTAATGTCACGGCATGTTACGTTTACGAAATAAGTATAAAAAATGCAAATTTAATTGACAATTTGCCAAATGTATCAAAACACCATTCTCGAAGATGCATGATTTTTCTTATAATGGCGTTTCTCTCCTCCATTGAAAAGCGTTTGTTTTTACGGCAGGATTGTTGGAGCTGGCTGACGCTGCTAAGGCTACGCCGGTTCTACGAAGATTGGCGGCGGCATTATCTGAAGAATAAAATATCAATTTTGTAGAGTTCAATAGATTCAGATTCATTTTGAACTTTATATATATGTATATATATAAATGGAGCCCTATTTGGCTTTGTCATCGAATCACTCTTGTTCAATTTCGCAAGTTTTTTGTTGTTGTGTTTGATATTGTCCGGAGACAGTTATTATGAAAGAAAAAAAAAATAAAAGTTGTGTGGGTCATAAAAAATAACCCTTGACAATTTAAACTTTTCTACAAAGAGTTCTATATATATAGTGGCTTATAGGAAGAAAATTCACTTTAAATTTGTGTCCAGTTTGGTGGGAGGGACGGGAGGTGTGCGGGTGATGTTCCAATTGTTTTTAAATAATGCGCCGAAAACATTCATAACGAAGACTTAGAAAATTTTAATTTTCCATATAAATAACTTATATTGCAAATGTAATGGAATTCAACCTTTTTACTTAGTGCATTGTTTATATTTCAGTAGATATTTGTTTACTATAGTAACAAACTGTTCACTAAGCAACAGTGATATTATTATGTTGCTATAGTGTCGATACATTGATATGCAACATGGGTAACTGCATTTTTGACAAAATGACTTACCTAATGATGATATAAAAATTCTATATTCTAATACACATTCTTGGTGATTTCGGCAAATCCAACATAATAATAAAATGACTTAATAACACCTTAAGAAAAATAGGGAAAAGTTTGTTAGTATTACAACGTTTAAAATGCGCAACTCTATTCTCTATGCAGACTGAGATTGATTGATTGAGATTGAGAATTGTCTTGGATAAATTCAAGATGAAACTGTATACTCATGACATTGATTAAGACAAATCGTTTGATTGAATATCATTACAAGCACAGAATAAGTTTTTTTTTTTGTTTTAATGTTGTAGGAGATTGCAAGAACATTACGGTCAACAGAATACTCAGATTCTGGTGAAAACTGAGAGATATCAATCTTGCAAAATTAAAAGAAGGAAAATATGTAGCACATAAATTTTCATGGGCCTCAAATTTAAACCAGAAAAAAGAGAAATATGAAATACTTGGGCAGAAAATTATACTTAAAACAGTTATTGTATAATTGGAGCAGTTTCTTATCAAACATTAGGCCATTTGAACAACATTTGAAGAAAACATTATGTAGTCAACACGATGCGACACCTAGCAACGTCTGTGACAGTCTGAATTCATAAAAAATACGCAGCGGTTAACTGCCTCATATTGAGGACAGATAAAATACAAGGCAAGTAAGCCGCTCTATATATAGAACTCTTTGCTTTTCTATTATTGAGTTTGGAGTTTTTTATTTGTTAGTTGGTGCGATTGTCAGTATTTACTCTGTAAACATTGTTTAAAACTAATGCATCATTCTGAATTATATTGGTTAAATAGGTAACTTATTTATTATTAGCTTTCTCGATAGACGTTGTCCTGTGTTCCTAACTATGAATATTGAATTCCAATTTGTATAATGATAAGCTTATTACCCTTTAACCAATATAATTTAGATCGATGCATCTGTTTCACACCATATATTTTCCATCGCACCAACTATCAAACAATTGATAGCTCCTGTCAAACTTTAATTTCAATTTTTCGAATTTGGAATAAAAATTATACTGTTAAAAGTACTAAGAAGGTTACCTACTTAGAGTTTTCTTTGATTTTCTCACTTTCTTCATTTTTTTCTTTTATAAGAACCTTCTCTTGATAAAAGCCGACACGACAAAAAAAGAATTAGAGAAATCGGTCCAGCCGTTTAAGCGTGATGCGTTGATCACAGAAAATAGCTCTCCATTTTTATACAATAGACTATACAAATTGGAATTCAACATCATAGTAAAGATCGGACAATGTCTGTTGGGAAAGCTAGTTATAAACAAAAGTTTATTATTCTTACCTAATCCATTCCTGACATTGGCTACGAGTCTCATGGCAGGGTTCGTCACGATTCCGTTCCTCTTAGATTTGCCACCACTGCACAAGTAGAAAGTTTTATAAATAAGTAGAAAATATATCAGAATTTGAAAGTTTATTATACCGAACGAGGTAGCAAAAAATTAAAGAAGAAATTAGGAAGGATAGTTTGGTTGTATCATATTATAAATTAAACATGCATTTAAACAGTTTAAAAAGAAACTATACTAATAAAACATACTAAAATAAACACACACACACACAAATAAAAGCCGAAACAATAGTAAAAAAAAAAGATGAACGTAATAGTGTAAAAAAAATGTTGAAAATGTATCATAAAGTGCAATGAATGGCCAATAGTTGAAAGATATGTTAAAAACTTAATGTAAAATGAAAATGTTGAGACATGTTTTATGCACAATTTCAACCACCATTTGTGATTATTTAAAATAGGTATTAGGACGTTTTTAAACTTAATACATTTTATAACTTTGATTACCTATATATTGTGTTCTAATACATTAGGTCATATTAACCAAAATTTTGTAAGGAGATTAAATGTTTAATTACTAGTTTAGGCATTTGCTACAAAACAAATATAAAAACACAAGTTTACAAAATAAGTATCAATCATAAATAATTAGTATTGTTAAAACTAAGTCAGAAGTACACGTGGAAGAGGCTGATATAAGGAGCGGGGAAGTGTTAAAAAAAAAACGAAATTGGGAACAGAAAATGACGGGAAAGAAGTAAAATTCAATAATGTGCCGAGAATTTTTTTCTACTCACACTATTGGCGAGCTGCTTTTTTTTCTCCTTGCAATCTTTCCAATTGAGCCGACAATCTTTCTGCATGATATCCTTGTCGATTGAACCGCGTTTGTAGCCGAAGCGGTGTTGCCGCTGTTAAATTTTGAAAAAGAGGAAAAATAGGAAAACCAAAAAAATAATAGAAAATGATGAATTCGAGGCACAATATGAGTGTTGAGCGAGGATGAATGAAGGTGAAAAGAGACACAATACGCACGATATCAATATCAGGTCAAATCTGTTATAGCAAAATTCACAAGGTACTGAGAAAATCGTTAAACTATACTGAGGTTATAAATTTTGAAATTATATCCTCATACATATGAAGTGGTTGGTGACCCAGCGGTTACAACGCCGGATTTCGTACTGCGGACGTCGTGGTTCGATCCCAGGTGCCGACCATCTTCCTCTTTCACGACACAAGCTTTCAGTAGCTTACTGTGAAAGAGTCAAGGAGTGTATTTGTGTTCACTTTGAGTGAGCACAGATTCATTTTTAAAAAAAAAAAAAAAATATAGCTGAGTCTTTTCATATAACTATCTGTGTATAACCTTTATGGCTACCATAATTTGGAAAGCCTGGGGTGAAATAATACCCTCTATACCAGCTCCCATTTTCTGAGCACGGTTTAGGCCACAAATACTTTCAATAGGTTTTTTATAGATAAAGATATTACAATTTTAGCGAGACCAAATCATGTCTTTTTGTCAGAATCAGATATGAAGCAACCTTATTTAACATTCTTTTTAGTTGAACTGTTAAATGTATGGTTTGATTCAATATTTTCAGATTATCGTTAGCACGGTATTCTTTATAACCAGATTTGACTTGTAAGTATGTATACATAATATATGTCAACATTTTTTTTAATTTGATGTTGAAATATGCAAACTGGCAACACAAATTAAAAACACGGAGTGATGTTGTTAGCTAAAGGCTCACACCAATAAAAGAAATGGATTGATGTAACCTTTCATGTTTGAAATGAGAGAAAATAAACAGGCACGCCTTTTCCCACCCTTTGTGTCATTAAATCAAGTTGGTACATAAGAAATAGTTCAATAATAACGTTAATAATTAATTATGCTTCATATAAATTGTACGAAGATAAAGTTTTAGTCAATTTTTTTACCAATACCATAAACAAAAAAAAAACAAAATTCATCCCACACCTTAAATATTGACATTCTATTAATACAAATAAATCTGTTTATTTTAAATTAAATATAGTAAATAAAATACTTTTTGCATGTTATATACAGGTCACAAAGCTACAAATTATTTTTATATGGTGACAATAATTTAAGACAACAGTGAAAATATATCTGTACATATGATTTTATTACTATAATAGCAACACGGTTTAAAAAAACAAAAACCACACCCACACTCGATTGATAATGAATTACGAAAATACCTGTCTCTCTGTTCGCCCGCTGTCGGGGAAGAATGTTTGTTCTCTCTGCCCAGGATGATTCTCATGTGCGTATCTCGATGAAAGTGACGATCGGCATTGTTATTGCTTGCGTTATTAGTTTGTCCCGTTTGGTTAGATGAAAATTGTTGCACGATTGAGGATAAAATACCTAAAAAACAAATTAAAATGGTAGAAATTTTCAAAGAAAGCAATAAATAAGAGCGTAAAGAGAAAATGTTTCCATCTCATTTGCACTAATCAAGAATCACAGTACATAGGAACCCACCACAAACAGAATTGTAAGGGTAGATGGACATTTTTGTAAACTTACCCATTTGATGCTGTGGTGGGTTGGTCGGACTGCACACGTCACTCAGGGGGCTGTGAGGAGGTGTGGCGTACAATGGTGATGTGGTGGCAACACCTCCGCCACCCCTACGCCCGCATCTGGCAACCTGCTGAGCAAACGTCAACGCTAATCCGCTTCGATTCTGCAAGAAAAACAAAAGTATTAATAGAAGGCACATCTAGTGGCTGGAAATACATAAATCAATCTTAAAGAAGCCTATCTTAGAGATATTTGACGCATCAATCAATGCAATCTGACATCAAAACTGGCCGGAAAAGCTAATTCATGGACGAAATGAATAGATTTAAGCATAGCCAACATTGTGAAAGTCATCTCTTGGATAGATGTATCAATTGATGTGACTGTCAGGTTCTTCTGTCACTTCATTCGCCAGATGACTTTATCTTATGGATTACCACTGAGAACATTTATCTACACATTGATGCATAGTAAAATAATATGCAACATACGGCTGGTTCCTGAAGCGGGGGACCACTGGTGATAGGTCTGCCGTGAGGAGGAGGTGCGGGAATCGGAGTGTGATGGGCATTCTCCTGGTGGGAAGAACTCATCGTAGATGTTGTCAAGTTGGAGCTGCTCTTTGTGGAGTTGGAACTATGGACACTTCGTCTCTTTGAATCGGGGGATCCTATTGGACACACAACAATTTAGTTTATTAAAATATATAATAATATAACATATCAATTGGTGGTAATGAGAAATGTTATGTGAATATGTCTATACCTTGATTTTGACCAGCATTTGGAATTGGCGACAATCTTGTGATGTTGAGAGATTTATTATCTATGGAAAGCATAGAGAAGTAATTTATTAAAAATTGAATCAAAGAAAAATTAATTGATATTAATGCATAGATAAACTAAAGAGTCACCGTTAACATTTGTCATAGCAACATCGGGTTGCAGGTTCTGCGTCATTCCCGGAGTTGCGCCCCAGTGCTCCAAAAGCCTCACGACATGGAGGTGGCCAGCTCGTAAGGCTACTTTTGCGGGAGTGCGCCCTGAAGTAAAAGAATCAAATAATGAAAAATGAGAATTTTTTTTATAGTGAAATGTGTCACTAACATTAACCGTGTACCACATACCACAATGATCCGAGTGGTTTGGATTGGCGTCGTGTTGCAGCAGCCACAGAACGCATTCTTCATGTCCTTCTTGGGAAGCAATACCTACAGACAAACACATATTATTATACGAGCTGCTATACTGTTTATCAAATTCTTATTAAACTATTCAACAACAAAAGGCATAATACAATAATTTTTGGGATGTTCTATGGAAAAATGGCAAGCAACTCATGTCGTTCGTAGCTTATTATGCATAATAATAAAATAGGTTGCTCTCTTTTACTGAAATTTTACTACGGAGATCCTCTCTCAAAATATGTTTGAGAAAATGGAATGGTTTGAGACTAACATTACTATAATTACGATTGCAAGGTTTGGTGATGATTAAAATGAAAAAAAAAAAAAAAAACAGCATCACATACCAAGAGGAGTGGCTCCTTGATCACACTGAGCGTTAGGATCAGCTCCCTTAGACAAAAGTAATCTCACGACTGCAGACTGTCCTCTCCACGAAGCAGAGTGTAACGGCGTGCGACGCTCACAATCACGGGCGTCTATATTACAGTTACCCACAGATAGGAGAAGGTTGACCATTTCGTAATGACCCTGCCAGGCTGACACGTGGAGAGGAGTGCGACCCTAAGCAACAGAAAATTAAAATTGCCATTTTTTTTGTTCAATATAAAAACAAAGAATTTAAAAATAAACGGACTCACTTCACTATCCCTCGTTTCTACATCGGCACCAGCTCTTTGTATCAAATATCTAGCCATGGAAACTCGATTATCCAGAGCTAGGATATAAAGAGTACTGCGCTGATCTGCATCCAGGGCATCAACACACGCCCCGCGTTCTACCAATATTCTTACAGCCTCGTAATGCCCTTCCAAAGCGGCAACCCTGTTGAAACAAAAAAAATTATAATGTCTGGCAGCAATGTCAAAGTAACTCAATAATGATATTAATAATAAAGTTACCTTAAAGCAGTTTTACCGTCATGGGAATGTTGATTTACAGGTGCTCCCCATTCGTCAATCAACAACTCCATCAGCCTGAGAAAAGAAATCAACCATATTTATATACTAAGCAACTTCATTTTACATAATTCTTTCGTTCAGTAAAAACCATCACTAATCATACCTGCAGTGTCCTTCTTGAGCTGCCAACATGAGAGGCCCTTTACCATCATTATCAATTTCGTCTACCTTGGCACCTGCTTCCAACAGAACGTCACAAACTTCAACGTGACCTAAAGAACAATCAAAATTGGGTAAAAATAAAACGTGATAAAACATTTCAACTGTACTTAAATATGGCAGGTAGTCTCAAATAACTAGAAAAGAAAGAAGTTTCTAAAATTAACCATAGAGCATCTCATCATCAACAAAAAAGGTATTCGATTATAGTTTAATATAATTTTTCAAAAATAGAATGATTGCCATTTTGAAATTAAGCATAATTCGATGGAAAAATCTGTTGTCAAAATGATTGCATTATTTGTGTTAACAGCAGTCATTTTATTGTTTGTGGTCACAACAAAAATATTCTTGTTGCGGACCATGAACAACCTTTAGTTATTTTGTGGAAAAAGAGAAAAAGTACCAATAATAGAAAAAAGACAAATCACATTCCAAATTCAAAATTATTTGAGAACTAATTTGTGACAAGTTTATAAATTGACAAGTACATAAATGAACTAATTTAACATTTTATCTGCAAAAATATCAGAATAGATGTGCGCGGCTAATTTTGACAGTTAAAGGATTATGCTTTTTTTAATATCCTTAATAGTACTAGGCTTCATTCTTGGCAGACACACATGGAAAATGTTCAAGAAATACTTCAACCAAAAGATGAGAAGTGAACCGGCAATCTGTCAACCTCGATTGTGATTTCAAATGATTGATTGAAATAAAATACACTGAAAAGTTATAAAAAAAACTATCTAGTTTTATTTCGAAGACCATCTGCCAGAATCTTTTGAGTATGACTAGAGCAAACAAATTTATCCTCTGGGATCATGTAGCTGGTGCCAGGATATGACTATTTCCATCATCGCCTTGATTGGTACGTAACATAACATTCTAAGTTTGTCTAGATTCTTGAGCCCATTTTTCAGGACCATTTTAACAAACATAAAACAACCAAAAAATGGTTCTAACAATTCTAATGATGATCAATTTTGGATGTTATAAAAAAAACCACCACAGGCTTACGACCGTCTTCTACTGTTATTTCAATTGCTGGCCTGGTGTGTTCACTTTGTGTTAACAATGTTCGGCATTAGGTGGTAATGTTCAAATCCCCGAAACTCCCAATTATGAGAATGTTGAACATTTTTGAAAATCCCATGCCCTCGACAGGATCATTAAGTTGAAAAGTCGAAAAAAAAGATAAAGAAACCTTCAAAAGCAGCATAATGTAGAGGCGTCCAGCCGGCATTATCCCTGTGATGTTCGTCCAAGCCCCTGTCCACCAGTTGCCTGACCACGTCCTTGTTGCCTTGAGCTGCAGCTACACTGAGTACAGTCCTACCGTCCCTGTCAATGGTATCAACACAACAGCCCCAGAAGAGCAGAGCCTTGACGGCTGCAGCATGTCCAGCGGCAGCTGCGGCCCACAATGGAGTCCTTCCAGCTTTGTCCGACACTTCCGGATCAGCTTCAGCTTCTAGAAGGAGTTCTATCACCTCTCTAAATGAAAAAAAAAGTAATTTGTCATTAAAGGATTGCTGTGGAACCAACATCGATAGTCAAAAGTCCTTAGTTTAAATTGCTGCCAACCTAAAATTTTTTTACAACCTAAAAGTTTCTCATTCTTCCTGTAACCACGTAGGACGTGTGCCTACGAAACTAGTCAGGATAATAAAAATTTGTGGAAAAGTTATAAAATTTTTTATTTGAACTTTATTTTCAAATAAACTCCACCAAGAAATGCATGTTTATCAATTAGTGAATTTTATTAAAAAATTGTCAGATAGTGACACAAGAATACAGTTAATTTCTACCTAACACACTGTGCCCCTAAAGAGGAGGCAGAGAGAATGGTCTCTACTCTTTTCTATCCGGGCACAGGTACTTCTTTTGTTTCATCTAACATACTATTCTTCATACAATCCCCATTTCTCAGTGATCTCGGTAGCCTAGTGATCTATGTGCTAACTTCTGATCAAAAGGAGCCAGGAACAATACAGAAAAGTGTTAATTAAATTAATTTATTTCTTTTTCTTCTGACCTAGCCTCAATGAAGAACGGAATCAATGTATTCCATTTATGCTTTCTCACATCTTACATGATATTCATTATTCTTTTAATCATTCTTTCGACACGCCCAAACCATCTCACCATCTCAACTTTCACGATTATTATAACCCTTACTTCCCAGCCACATTCCTTCCTAATATTCTCTTTAATTTAACGTAATGTTCTCACTTGTGGCCTTCGAATGCAGCAACCAGCAACGGAGTCATGCCATCTTTGTCTGGTCTGGTTGGGTTGGCTCCTCTCTCCAGTAGCAGTTGGGTACATCCCCCACCTCCCGTCATGCCGCCCCCCAGCCCTCCACCAGCTCCCCCAGCAGAACACAGAGCTGCCACAGCCAGAGCAGTACGACCTGACAAACAAAACACACAAGTGTCCATTAGTATCCAATCGTAAAATTAGATTTTTTTTTGCATATGATACTTCTTTTTTTGTATGTATTAGTCAAGAGGATACCTAATAATTAACAAAATTTGTCATTAAAAAGTAAATTTGGTTTCAAAAATAGCCAAATAGGTAATAATTAAGATGTGTCAAATCCAAAGTTCTCATCACACCATCTTTTTATTTTTACTCTACACAATAAAATCTTTTAATTTCAAAAGTCGTATAACATAATTCTAATTCATGTTTTTTCACTATCGAGTAGAGCAAATTTGACTGCAGTAGACTGTTAAATTTGGTGATGATTCAACAATCAAGTTTCACGGAGTTGACCACTTTTGTTCCTGATCGACACAGAAAGAGAATATTGTAAAAAAAGAAAAGATATACCATCAGTATCGGCGTGATCTATATTGGCACCATGATCCAGAAGATGGGTAACAATATCGGTATGGCCCATGTATGCAGCGGCTATCAATGCTGTTCTTCCTTCTAAATCAGTCTTATTGACGTCCGCACCGTGAGCTATTAACAGACGCACAATCTCTTCATGTCCCGACCACGCTGCGGCTCTGAGAGCTGTTCTGTGATCACTGTCCACGCAATCTACTTCACAGCCGTGTTTTAAGAGCAGCTCCACAACCTAGTTTCAAATATAACATCCATTAAATAATTTATCTTAATTTAGACTTATTCTACCTATTTTTTTTATTTTTTGTTAAAACTCTACCATCTTCCCATTTTGATGTATCAATAAACAAAGAAGAAATATAATTTCTATCCCAATTTGCAATCTATCTTTTGGAGTACCAAGAGCTATGAATTCTATTGAAATCAGCGTTTCAATAACCTATCTTTAGTGGCTTGTGACATTTTTATGATTACTATTTTTTCTATAGTTTTTGCTATCCCTCAATTTTGCAGGTTTTGTGCCACTTTTGTATTTCGTTAAGCGACAATTAAACCGGTTTTCTTTAAAAATGGCTTTTTCAAGTAATGAGAGTGATTTAGAATTATTATTTAAGGCCGGAATCTTTGAGGATAAAATATTCATGAATTAATTACAATTTCTATGGTCAATACCTGCCAATGCAGAGGGCTACCAGATAAAGATCTTACCTATCTTTAGTATGACTATTGTTGTTTTTTGAAACGTGGGTATAAAGTAAGTAAAAGTAGCAGAGCAGTAACCATAGTTAATTTTGGATAGCATTTAACTGATTTGTACAGATACGTACCTAATAGAAATTGGCAGTTAAACTATGATAAATAAATGTAGTTACGTCTGTATGGCCTGCCCATGCCGCAGCTCTCAGTGGCGTCCAACCTTCAGGATCTGGTCTGCCGGCATTAGCTCCCACTGCTAGTAATGCCGCTACAGCTATAGGTCTACCACCCCTGGCTGCTAGCTGGAGTGCAGTTTGTCCGGCACGATCCACAATGTCTATCACTTCGGAAGACATATCACCTCCAGCACATTTGTAGGCCTGTGAACATAAATGCAATAATTCAGTATAATATAAAATATAATAATAATCTCTATATATATAAATAGAATCTTATTTCTCTTGGTCATAGATCACTGTGAATGGCTAGGCCAATTTCGCTACTATTGTCAGAAGAAAGTTCTTACGAAAGAAAAAATTAATAAAGCTGTGATAAAAAGAGAAAACTTAAAACAGGCGTTTTAACAATATAAACTTTTGTATGTTTGAATTTCAATTGGCTTTTGACATCTGTCTGTTGTTTGATAGTTGGTGGGATTGTCAGAATGTGACCGGTAAACATAATTTAAAACAGATGCATCAGAGTTATATTAGTTTAATAGGTAATTATTTTATCATTAGACGAATTTGAATTTAGTATTCATGATAAAGACAGGACAATATTTGTCAGGAAAGCTAGTACGAATATAAAGATTCTGAAGATATATGTATACCTGTAGAGCAGACTGAATGGCAAGCTGGTCTCCGTGTTGGGCCAATGTATGCACAGGGGCTCGACCTACAGTAGGATCAATCATGAAGAGTTCCAAAGCTTCTTGCCGGTAACATAATGATTCTTCCTCTTCGTCTTCAGCTTCTAGCATCAGGAGTTGTTCTAACGATATCTAAAAACATTATCAAGCCGTTTTTCATCATTTATGAGACTTCAACACTGAATAAAAATAATAAAGTTACTTTTAAATAAGACAATTTGTAAAAACTAACTTGACTGGCTCTAATATCGGGATCTTCTCTGTCGGCTTGCACGCTGGCATCGGCCTGCGAAGTCTTCACAGGTTGGGACGGCAGTACAGCCTCTAACTGAGCCCCCATCTCCAACAGAGCTCTCAAAACACGAGAATCTCTGGGCAACGTCTGTCCAACAATATTGCTTAAGAATTCTGTTGGATTTTCTACCACTGAAACAATATTAATATGAGTTATATGAATAAACCATAAAAATAATGATAAATGTCCAAAATTAATGGATAAAATTTTTGTTAGTAATTTTCACAGAACGTATTATAAAATAAAATTAACAATCCGTGTGTTTCTATAGAATTTCGAATCATTAACGGACTTGCACTGGTAAGTTGTTGCGCTGGTTATTTTATACTAGCTGACCCGCCCGTAGACCTTTGACCTATCTCAGAGTGAAAAAATAATGTTGACTTATTACACGAATAAAATGCAATTTACGACATAAGAACTGAATTAAATTTAGCTAATAATTTATTGCATTGTGTAATACCTAACTATTATCTTTGATTCGAATGCGGGATGAAGATCGACGGGTCATAAGTTTGTAATCAAAACAATTCCTCTATAATTGCTTAACTTTTAAAAAAATCCAAGAGATGGCAGTGTAGTAGGAAATAAATCACATATGAAACCTGTTACCTTATTGTACCTATATAGACGAATGAATATACCCCATTTAAACCAAGTTTTACCGAATTATTATGGTGAGATATGTACATAGTATTTAGATCATTAATTTCAATGAATTCATTATAATATGTAAATGTAAGTACAACAACATGTTTAGTTTCTTTATCGATTTTGTAGAAATAAATCCATGAAAAGAAGCAAATACATAAACGCTACATACGTTGTGGGCTAAACTATTATTCTCTCTCTAAAAGAGAATAAAAGAGAGAGAAGAATGTTGTTAGTTAAAGTTACTTCTGGATAACCGATGGTTAAACTGATGGTAACATTTTACAGAAATACGACTAACAGAAAAAAACAAGTAGTTGTATAAAATTTTGGACCAATTTATGCTAAGTTAAACTAATGGACTTTTATAATTTCGGCCCTAAAAAGAATGTGGAATAGAATAAAAGATAACCTTGAGTTGATTGTTGCATTGCTTGTTGCTGCTTTCTCAAGGAAGCCCTGATGTCGCATCCCGAGTCCAAAACCCACAACAGAATAATGCTGTGAAGATCCAGTCCATCGGGCATCACCGACTTTTCCATTTGAGGACCCACACTGGCATCCATTGTTGTTTTGGAGTTTCTTTGAGAACAAATTATAAAGAGATTTAGATATAGAAAAAGATTTTAATTTATTTTACAAGTTTCCTTTGCTAAAAAAAAATGTTTACCTATTGAGATGCTGCTCCAAGCGTGTGATGTGCAAAACAAGCCTGTGCACGTCTTGAGCAGAGAGAGAAGTCCCTTTCAAGGTGTAATACATGGCAAGTGCAGCGTGACCATGGGCTTCGCTACACAAGAATCTCCGAGTACAATGCTTGACATCCAACAACCACTCGGAGAACGAATGGTGGAAAATCTGGAGTACCCCAGTGGAGGGATCGACTGTTAAAATCCTGAAATATGATTTTATATAATTAGTATAAAAGCATAAATTATGTAAAATATAAATTTATGAAATCGGTAGAAAAATCTTAAAAACCTTCTCAAAAGATGTAAGCGCTTATTGAAATCTTCTCTGGTGATTGCGTGATTGACTGTCAGAATACAATGGTACAACATTTCAGAATCCACGCCACATTTGGCAACAAGCAAAACATTTAACAACGGTTGTACCTGTAAAAACAAACAATGATTGATGATATGAAAATTGAAATGTTTTTTTTATTATTGATAAGTTTATACCTAATTAAAGTTTTCATTTTAGTTTACCTTGGCAAATTTTCTCTGATGAAACAGCCTTTGACACAACCACATGTAGAGGCCGTTCAAGGTTCCAGGAATTTCCCTAATTTCTCGGAGAGCGACTGAGCCATCTGCCAGACCATCCAGCACTCTCTCCAAATAGAGAAAGCAACCGTTAGACTTAATGCGGAGGTGGTCTAAAGCTTGTGCCGCATCCCTCGATACGTGTTGAGCCAAACGTGGTTCGGAATCCAGTCTTCCGAGAATATATCTCTGGACATCCAGGGTGACATGCCCACGGCGTAGATCATCCAATGATATCTTACGGAAACCTGATGAATGATTGTATGTTTAATAAACTTAAATGTTTATAACTAGCTGATAACTGTTTGCTTTACATTTTCATAGATGGCTTTTTTTACTGAAATTTTACTATGATAAGAAATTTTTTAAATACTTTAAATTTCTTCGAGAATAATTTGTATATAACATTACTACAATTATAATTGCAAGGTTCAGTGATGAATAAAATCAATGTACTATAAAGTTTGCGTTTTATGCTTGATACAGTGACATATTATTATGTAGATAAATACCTGTAAACATTTTGGTGAGATATTTGGACTGTTTCCTGGCTGTACACACCAAAAGCAACCATTGAGGGAACAAATGATGATGGTTTGCCAGGAGTTCCGCAATAGTTTTGGAGCTGTTCACACTCCTAGTTGCCAAATTGCCAGAATCAGATCCATTCTTCTCCCTCTCTTTAGTGAGGGTTGAATTGGACATACTGGATCCTGTCAGAGGTGTTTCATCAATAGAATCCACGAGTAAGAACAGGCATTGCTTCGGAGGATCAATTTCCAGTAATGGGAAGAGCAAAGCTTTTTTAAAGCACTCGTCAGGGTTCTTCTCCAAGTTGTGCAGTAGGAGTGCTTGCTGTATTTCAGGTTCAGAGAGTAGCTTTTCATAATAACTATTGGCGATCACAGTTCGTGGGTTTACAGGCAGACTTGGTATGGGAGGTGGGACATCGTCATTCATGTCATCGTTGTTCTTTGTAGGACTAGAAGCATTCTTATTTATCGCGCTCATTTTTCCGGGAACATTAAAACCAGGATCAAAATCTGGACTGTTCATATGAGTTTCGTTCAAATGCCTAAAATCTGTCAACCCGAAATCTTCAATTTTTCCAATTTTAGGACTCAGCTGTTTGGGACAGTTGGGTGGTTTGAGAACATTCTGATATTCTGGCAGTTCCTCCAATAGTTTTTCTTCCACTTTGTCCTCTGTTTTTCCACCACTGTCTGTTGAAACATTGTGCTTGCTTTCATTTTTATTATTTGCTTCTTTATTGTCTGAATTGTCACTAGCAGAATTCCTCTCTGAATCTCTGTGGATACGACTTTTTGACGGAGAATTTTCGGCAGAACTTAAAATAGACATGTTGGGATATTTAAAACTAGCAACTGGAATTCTAGAAACTTTAGAACTAGAATTGATATTGTTTCCTCCTGGACTGAGAGGGTTTTTCAATTCTTTAGAGTCACTAGCGTCACTTGTTCTTTCTCTACTGTACTCGTCCGCTTCTAAGATTTCTTTGAATAAAGATTTACTAGCGGAACTAGGTTTAGCATCTTCGAAACTCAAACATGGCATTAAATTTCGTTCAACTACTTCGGAAGAATCTCGTTGATTTTTAGAATCCGTGGACAGGCTCTTTTGCAGTACGGCTGATTTTTTATCGGACATGGGGGGTTCACTCTGCTGCCGGAACAATCTGAAATTTCTAGCGTCTTTGGGTAATTGAGAAGAAAAGTTTCTAAGGAATAAGTTTTCGTGATTTTCATACAGCTTTTGCTCCTTGTCAACGGGGTTTTGAAAATTGGGTAAAAATGGATTAGTGGTAGTCGCTTTGGCTGGCAGTTGTTTTGGATCATCGTTCAAAGCTAACGAAACCTACAACAAAAATAACACATAAATAAGTGAACACTGTCCTTCCAATTCTGTTTCGAAGTTTGATCAAAATATTCTAGTACCTTCAACCTCCTCTCCACTATGTCCGCCACCATATCATCGTAATCTTCTCGTTCGTGTATCCTCTCCATGGTGCCATGCATCTTCCTATCTATGACATCTTTGTCGTTAGTATCACAGTCATCGTCTAGATTTGTTACCATTAGAGAAGAATCATCCAGAGGAGGCGCCGACGGAGTGGTCTCCTCTTCTAGAAAAGTTCCAGTTATCACTTGAAGAGTTCTACTTTTTTTATTAGAATATAACCTATATACATTTTGGACATATATATTATTCTTACTCTTATTTTCTTCAGGAATGCTCTGTACATTTGTATTCACTCCACTCTTCCTGTGCTCGGTGGAATGATTCAAAATCTGCATTACAAGAGTTCTTATGAACTCGCTAATTGTAAGACTAGCCTCGTTTTGACCCTAAAAATTATGTTACAAAAATTTTCATTGAAAAAAATCTGGTTATAATGACATCCTTTTGTATGCACAAATGTAATAAAAGTTTACTTGTAAGAAATGTCTGGCAATCATCCTCCGATGTAATGCTCTTTGTTGTCTCGCGGATGGACCGGTTCCTGGTTGAGACAACTCTTTACAGAGAGTGGTCTTACCACTGCCGGAATCACCTGAAAACAATGCCTTATCAATATATGGCTGGTGGCCTAACAATACAAAGCATTCTATATTTATCTCTTTCACTGCAGGCATAAAAATAATCAAAGAGCAAAAGAAATAAAATCTATAAACTAAGTAAAAAGGTTAGAATTAATATTATAAAGATTATAAGTGAAAAGGGATATTCTTACCCAAAATAAGGGCGCCACAGGTTTTGCTGACCGGCCTCTGCTCCAAGCAGTGGGCCAACTTTTGAAAAGCCCACTCCCTGCAGTAGAACTTCCTCTTCTCCCCATACGCCACTGTACCAATCTTATTAGCTGACGAAGACTTCTTCATGGAATGCACTCTGTTGCTAGCATCAGGAACAAAAATTTCAGTCTGCAAGGGGCAAGCCCTCGCTCCAATCTGATTTTCATAAATGGCATCTCTCGCAGCGGAGAAATCTCTTAAATTATCCTTCGTCAACTTGGCCACTTCTCTACCGGAAGATTTCGGATTCCCGTCTCTCATGGAAAGAGAATGGCTACTAATCTCTTTACTGCCCAGCCTCCCGTTGAAGTCCTTACCGCAGTTGGAAGATTGTTTCATCTCTTTCAATCCATCGTGGCATACGGAGAGAGAATTTTTGGAATTTTCTTTGCTTATAATGTGGTCTCTTGATGTATCGTAACACTCTCTTACATCCCTTTCTCTATACGGCGGAGGTGGATCTTTGGGAATATAATCCCTAGCCGTTCTTTCATCTCGGTACGGGTTAACCAGTCCTACAAATTCGGTTGGTGTCCTATCGTAGGCGTTTGCTCGAGCTACTGCGGCATTTTCATTCAAAACCAGTGATCTGAAATATATTGAAATTAAGATAAGTAATGTAATGTTGTTTTATTGAGTTTTTAACATTTTGCCACAGCAATGTAGGTTGGTACCTTAAATTAACTTTGTGTTCGGCTTGCTTGACAAGCACCCCTCCAGACCTTTCCCTGCGCCCCTGCCTCCCACCTCCTGTTCCTCCCCCTGAGCCTAGTTCTCTAGCACTCCTTCTGGCTGATTCACGTGCAAATTTTTCCACCCTAAAATTTAATGGAATTTCTATATGAAGGAAGATGTACCACTAATGTTTAGTAGTTGACAAAAACAGTAATGTGATTCACTAATATTCTGAGTAATTCTGAGATTGAGAAACTGAATTGTCTGAAGTCTATAGGTAGGTATAAGTATTTATTTTAATTTGTTTTCGATAGAACAGATTGTTACTCTGATAATCCCACCAATTCAAATCGAATGTTCATATATATCTACTGTATTAATGGTGAATGCAAAAAACCAAGCAAAGGACTTCAATTGCAAATTTAAAGGTAGCTGTTAGCGCTTTATACTTTAGAAGAAATCGTATATATATTGATCATTTACAAAACTTGTCAATTTTTGACATCTTGCGAAGTTTTGGGAGAATCACTGCCATTTAGTGATCAATTTTTAAAAAAAATTTCGGAAATATTTAGAGAATAAAAAAGTACCTAAGGAATAAGCAACAAATATGTCAAAAGACGCTAGTGAATCTGTTGGGGAGTGAATACTGGAATAAAAATCCTTGGACAAACACAGCGCTCAACAGTGCCTTCTTACAAATGAAAAATGTATACCGCGAAGAGCATGGATCTGTCTACTTTGCAGTATATGTGTTAAGAGAAATTCTGATATCATTTGTCTCAAAACCACAGAACACTAACTTATCGAATTGAATTTGCACAAATACTGAATAATGTATTACCTGGATAAATCTGTTCCATGATTGGAATTAAACTGTGTAAAATTTCCTCCATGATTATGATTGAGTGGATCAAATCCTGGATCCGTCACACCGGGTTGAGGCGTACGTGGGTCGTACCGAAGCGAGGAGAATACTCGAGGAGCGTGCGGAGACAGGGACTGTCCTTGCTGCGTCGCCTGTCTCGCGCTCTGCCTCTGCTGGTGTTGCTGGCTCTTGGGAACCACTTGACTGTACACAGGAGGTTGGTTTGACATCTTTCAACTTTTACAACTCTCTTACGATGCAAACGCTGCTTTTAATACGGTAACCGTAGTTCGCCATAATAATTAAGGTGACGCGGGTAGCGACAAGAATGTTATGTAAACTTCTTGTATTAAACAACTAATTGTAATTGAATATCACTGAACAAAACGTTGAAATACTTTGACGGTTGTATTTATAAACAAATAACATTGATATGATTAAACGAAAATAACACAAAACTACAAGGTAATATAATTTAGAGTATAAAAGAAACAC